>JAUIMM010000275.1:10792500-12032500 GCA_031769625.1 Taudactylus pleione | reverse complement strand
CATTATGACTGCTTAAGATTTTCTTGTCAGACGCACTAAGCAAATACAGGGAGACACGCGGCACTTGCTGCATGAGACTACACGCTGCTACTTAGCAAGCGTGTAGATGTCATTATGACTGCTTAAGATTTTCTTGTCATACGCACTAAGCAAATACACTGCCTTACTGTGATAGTATGCATATATAGATACTATTGTTAATGGAAACAGGGACACATAAATTGCGATTGTTAAGTGGTGTATGTATGTTAGACAGTTTATTGTGATCGTTACATTCACAATTCTGTCTTAGCATGAGTGAGATGTGTTGATAATATTGTGTCATTATCTAATATAAGTGAGCTTTTGTGTGGACAGAATGCAACTGTGACATTAACACAAGCTATATAACCTCTATTCCCCCCTCTTGTATTTTATTTCAATGTTGCCAAGTAAGACGTAATGATATTGTATCAGAGTGGCTCACAAAGTCATTATACTAAGGCAACAATGGATTACAAATAGAGACAAATATAACGTTATAAGTGTGAAAATTAACCCACATATTACCATAAGAGGGATCTCTAGTGTGGTTAATGGGTTACTCTGAATAAATACCCAGATCCGCTTCGTTTATTTACTAGCTGCGCATTCATACTGGGTATAATTTAATAGTGAGAATCTATTTTGGGGGATTAACAGAGGTCATTTCTATATGTTTCCACACATCAGTTTCACAATATAATAAAGGAACTCATTATTACGATCAACGATTTGACACTAAATATTTAGAATCGCACTCTGTTTTCCAAAATGATTTTCATGGCAATATAATTGCACAAGCATTAAAATCACAGGAGACATTACCGCTGATTTTATTATCCTGATAAGAGGACCCTCTTAAGGAAGATATTATTATATAAGTGGAAAAGTATTAACCTTTGCTGATAAGGTGTGGTAATGACATTATAATTACTAAGAGAATAAATGTTGATAGCGTCTGAATTTGTTTTAAATTCACTTTGTGTATTGTGTGTGTGTTTATTTGTTCATATTTCGCTGTACAAATTTTAATGGATCAATAAAAGTTATTTTTTTATGGTGCATACACACGATCAGATTTTTCCTTCAGATATGAACGATAACGATTTAAAAATCGTTCAGTCGTTCATATCTGAAGGAAAATCTGACATATCTGACATGCCTGACCGATGGACGATTTACAATGCGCGTTCCCGTTTGTCAGATAACGATATCTGACATCTGATGTGTTTGCAGTCAGACTTGGACGATTCCATTCATTTTAATGCGTTCAAATCGTTCAAATCGTTCAAAAAGTTGGTAAAATCGTTCAAATCGTTCAATCGTTCATCTGACAAGTCTGACAAATCTGACCGTGTGTATGCTCCATTAGCTATTTTGGATCCCATATTGTGGGTGTGATAAATAATATTACTATTAGGTCCGTGTGTGCCCCATATAGGAATACTTTCTCTTTCTTTTTGACTTATGTTATTTTATTCCTGGGAGCACCTCCCGTTGCTTATATATTTCATTCTGTGTATGTAGATAATAGGGAAGGACCATAGATAATTATTGAATCTGTGCGGGTGTTTTTTTTGCTGTGTCTACGACATAGGCTGCACCTCAGCATCCTTAGTGCTCAATTTAGCACACCAACGCCAGTGTCTACCAGCCAAGGCCTACCAAGCTCAAGGCTGCTACACGGCCAAAGCCGCATCCAATTCAGCCCAGGGGCTGCTTCTCGCCAAGGCTTGCCAAAGCCGCATCCAATTCAGCCCAGAGGCTGCATCTCGCCAAGACTTGCCAGTTCTCAAGGTTGCAACACTTCACCAGCCCTCAAGGCAAAACGGCCGCCATTAGCCAAGTACTCCAGCCCTCAAGGCTGTAGCTGGATTGTCCTATTACTTACAGTTGTTATCATCACCACTCTACAAGGGGTACCCCCAACCTATCTCCTTACCTAATCCCCCGCTCTACAGTCATTGGCGTCTGTTCCCTTCTGGAATCATTACAGTGACAGTGCCAGGTATAGAGTGTAACAAGCCCGGTTGTTCTGTTCGTACAGTGTGACAGTCGCCGGCGTTCCATATAAATATACTTACAGGTGTGACAGCTCCCGGCGTTCTATATACATATACTTACAATGTTAGTGTTCATCCTAGATCCAGTGCGAGGCAGGGTGCTGTACCGTAGAAAGGGCACTCTAGTGTGCGCCTGTAAAGGGGGCCTGACCATGAGAAAAGGGGGTGTGTCTTTAAGACGCATCCTTTTCATCACTCTTGGTGTCCACCACTTACAGACATGCTGTGCTTCCCCCAAGCTCTCCCCTCTTTGTGAATAGATGCCATACGAATGGCATCTATTCACTGGCAGTAAGCTATGCACCACAACTTTACCTACCCGTGGGACACTGTGGCCCACGGGTAGGGACGGCACCTGGCATGTTGTTTTAGTGGGGCACCGTCAGGACAGGGCTCATTCTGCTTTTCCTAAAACAGCCTTGCGGGAACGCTAAATGTGGAAGCGCCCGGAGTTCAATATACATACAGGTGTGACAGCGCCCAGTGTTCCATATAAATATACATACAGGTGTGACAGCGCCCAGTGTTCCATATATGCGTACAGTGTGACAGCGCCCGGCGTTCCATGACCATGCAGTGGGACAGCGCCCGGCGTTCCATGGACATGCAGTGTGACAGCGCCCCATGTTCTATATCCAAATATACATACAGTGACTGTGCCCAATATTCTATATAAATATACGTACAGTGTGACAGTGCCCAGTGTTCTATATACATATACACACAGTGTGACGGCGCCCAGTACTCTATATAAATACAGTGTGCGACGGTGCCCAGTGTTCTATATACATACAACGTGACGGCGCCCAGTGTGTGTGTGTGTGTGTGTGTGTGTGTGTGTATATACACACACGGCGCCCAGTACTCTATATAAATACAGTGTGCGACGGTGCCCAGTGTTCTATATACATACAATGTGACGGCGCCCAGTGTGTGTGTATGTATGTGTATATATTTATTTCATTCTAGGGTGAACAGTGGTTAGGGCACCACCTTGGGGAAGGGTCCTTCTGCGCGCTCCCGAAAAGGGGTCGAGGTCATACAATGAGGGGGGGGCGTGGTTTCATATCACGCCCCTTGTTTGTCACTAGTGGGCATGATTAGTACTTATGAAGCTCTCCCATTACTGTGACTAGATGGCGTGTGCATGCCTACAGCATCTGTTCACTGCCCGTGATCTAAACCACAGACTATCCCACCCGCAGGACACTAAGGCCCACATGTGGGGCGGCTGAGGGCAGGCTGTTTCAGTAGGGTGCATTTAGTCATTTTAAAATCTGGCAGGGCACGGCGCCCTGCTGAAACAGCCTGGCGGAAACACTATATACAGTGTGACAACGTCCGGTGTGATAGATAGATATATCTGTCTATATAGTGACACGAACACTCACTGGGTCACTACGAGATAAGTAATCTATTTATTTATGGATTATCACGGTTGATGGAATACTAAGTGTTTACAGAGTCGTGTCCAGGAACTAGAACCAGAAATATTGGGGCTGATTTTTGTGAATTTGAAAGTGGTGTATTCCACTTTATAAGGTACACCTCCATTCACATGAAGGGTGACCATATTCGGTGGAGGTTACCTGTATTTAATAATACCACACTAGGAGGCGCTCTCTCTCCACTTTTTTGTCTTATAGCAATTTTCGGACTGTCTGAACAACAGTTTATGGGAGAATAGTGTTCACTCTAGCTCCGGCGGCAGGCAGGGCGCCGGAGCTAAAGAGGGCAACTTTCTGCGTGCGCCAAAGGGGCGTGGCCATAAAGAGGGGGCGTGTCTGCAGACAGCGAGAATAGGTGCTGGGTCACCGCACATTTCTCCACCCGCAGAACACTGAACCCGCGGGTGAAGGCACCCGCAGGCTGTGAGGGCAGGGCGCTTTTTGCCCTTAAACAACCTAGTGGGAACGCTAGAAGAAGGAGCAGCCACCCATTTGTCGAAGCTGGATTATTGGCTGAGACAAGATCAGTTTAAAATTGAATCGCAGCGACACCATCTTGCGACTGGCCGCAAGACGCCATTTTGCGAATGGCCGCCTAAGCAGCATTTTAGATAAACTCACACTTTAGTACATGTGGCGATATTACTATTAGCATCATGCGATTGCATCTGTGACCATCGCCATAAGTTACGGCGATTCACCAAAAGCCCATTTCATGACTTTACGTTGTTTGGGTGCTCTGGATAAAGTGTATATTATTATAATTCCCCTAAAGGATATATTGCATTAGCTAAACAGAGCAAATGGCCACGTGACAACTAGCCTGTGTAGACAGCTTCCTGGATAACGTCTGCTCTCACTCCAGGTGGCCCGGCTCGAATACACACCTTACATTAGCAGGCTTCCTGCAATAAAATACCTTCAAAGCCAAGAGTGTTATCTTAGGTTTGGGTCTTGTAGCTGTGCTAATTTGCATTTACACAAGAGCCTGGGAGAACAAAGGACTTTACTTTTGAGCCTGGGAAGGGTGGGGGCTGCTGAGAGAGGGGGCGTGTGGAACTGTAAGGCTCAGCATTCCACACTGCTAGGTGTTCACTTAGTTTAAGTAAGATTTAAATGCACCATTTCTCATACACACATTAATACGCACAATTGCGCTGGTAACTAATCGCATATTAGCGAATGCATAAGATCTTATATGAAAACACTGTTCATTAGCTTTATGCGCACGCATCTGCTCCAAGTTAACTAGCGTCTTTATATCAAACCCTGCATACTTTAAGGGATAAGATTTAAGTTCGTTCATTTAGTATAAATGCTGTGAAATAAAGATTATTTGGTAACTAAGGTTTTATACATGCTAAGTAAGCCGTGTTTGGTTTTGTACTGATGCGTACTCTTTCAACAGAATTCCGGTATTATCGGTGTGGAGATCGCATCATGCATTCTCAACTTATGGACCGCAGAGACTTCAAGCAACAAAGGGCCTGATTCAGCCCACTCGCGAGCGGCTGTCCGCTCGCAAGTGGGTCGATGGTCTGCACTGAGCATGCGCACGACGGAGGGAGCTCCGTCGTGCGCATGCGCCAGACACGACGAGCGAAGGACTTTCCTTCGCTCGTTGTGTCCGATCAAAGGGGGCGTGCTGTCAATGTTGATTGACAGCACGCCCCCTTTGGTGGGCGTGCCGGGGGCGTGCCTCCCTGACGGGGGCGTTCCCACGGGAACGCCTCCCGTCAGAAGCCGGCCCACTGACATCACTAGTGATGTCAGTGGGAGTGATTTTGGCTCTGATAGAGCCAAAATCACTCCGGAGTTTGCGGTTGAAAACCTCAACCGCAGGCTCCGGCTCGCAATTTCGATGGTCGCGATGGTCACGACCATCGCGGCCATCAAAATGCACGCTCGTATAGCCTGTGGGTGGTGACCCACAGCTATACGAGCGTCCAGGAGGACGCTCCATGGAAATGGAGCCCGGCCCTCATTCAGAGCGTGCGCTCTGCTCAGAGCGTACGGCTCTGAATGAGGGCCAAAATGTATATTTATATGAACAACTGTTAGGATGTTGCATGGGCGGGAAACCAGAGACCCCCACTTGTTGGAGGCTGGGTTGTGTCTATTTGAATCAGCCTGTTAAACGCTCTGTAACAGATGCATCCCCCTTGAGGACCAATGGCATCAGCAGCAAACGTCTCTATTTTGTTGTCTATTTCTGGGGGGTATAAATATGTGTGCTCCAACACTGGGTCTTAGTCTTCTTGCTGAATGCTGACTGATGAGGGGTTTCTTGCTGATGCCTAACATCTGGACCAGAGAGCGCAGCGTATGTATACTGTACTTGGGTCTGTATAATTCCTTTGCGCCGAATTGTGTATGGATCAATAGCGTCTAACTGACTGTACTTTTACTTGAATAATACTTTGTGCTTTGGAACCACACGTTCCAAGTCTGGAATCTTTATTTACTGTATGACTGCGTACGCAAAATAACGTCATCCTTAGAGGTTTATAGGTAGGATATTAGAAGGTATAGGCAGGGGTATAGGCAGCATCACCAGGGATGAAACCCAGCGTCTGGTGATGTCTATGCGTTCCAGACTTCAGGCTGTAATTGCCTGCAAAGGATTTGCAACAAAGTATTAAAAAGTGAAAGTTAGATTTAGGATTGTTTAGTTTGTCCCATTACTTTTGGCCCCTTAAAAAGTGGGAGGCACATATAGAAACCGTTGTAATTCCTACACCGTTCACCTGATTTGGATGTAATTACCCTCGAATTAAATCTGAAAGTCTGCAGTTAAAGCACATCTTGTTTGTTTCATTGTGGTGGTGAATAGAGGCCAAAATATGAAAATTCTGTCAATGTCCCAATATTTATGCACCTGACTGTGTGTGTATGTATATATGTGTAAAATATAATATGTGTGTGTGTGTGTGTATATGTGTGTGTATATATATATATATATATATATCTATATCACACACAATATTTTTGTATGTATCTCTTTACACATACACACAATTTCTCAGTGTGACAGTGCCCGGTTTTGCATGACTGTGTCCGCAGTTGTATAGATAGTGTCAGTGTTGTATAGATATGATGCGTCAGTGTAACGTGTGCTGTGCATCATCGGGAATTACCAGCAGTGCGGGGACCAGTCTGTAATGTGCTATCGGTGACCGTACCACAGGAGAGGGATATCCCAGATACTCTGAGGTGCAGGATAAAGGGACATCTGACCCTGAGTAATTTGTAGCCATGTCTTAGGCTCATTCATAGCAGGAATAGAGAAGCAGCAAAATCACATGGCACTTGTGTATAGATAGTGTCAGTGCCTCATTCATTACCATTATTGTATGCAATGAGGCGGGTGCAAAGTGGGATGCCAGCCTGGCTGGGTACCTGGCATCATCAGCAAGTGCCACATGCACCATCCCTGTCCAGGGTTGCATGATTTAAATCAAAACGTTAAAAAAAAGCGACAACTTTTGCTTAGAGTTAGATGTGTAGGTGGGGTCAGTCCTATTGATGGCTGGAGCAATGTGCATAATGAGCCAATTATTTGTTGTTTGGTTACTTGACTACTTAATAGAGATTATTGACACATCAGGCCAATCCAAAACATGCAGGAGATCGGGAAATGAAAAAGCGGCTAAGCTGGTTGGATGCTACAGAGCCTTTTCTGTTGAGGACAAACGTGAGGACGTGGACAAAGACATGTACATGTTCGCCTCAGACTCAAACAACTGAGTGAAATTCAGAGCCTAATTATACGTCTTCATGTAACTGTTTTAGTGTATATTTATTCTATTACTGTGTTCATTTTGTTAGTGTTCTCACTTCAAAAATTGTTCATGTATTACTAAAACAAGGTGTAAACATCTAAAATTAAACAGTTTTCTTAGGATTTTTTTATTAAAATGTTTTTTTTTTCTATTTAAATCCAAAAAAATCTGATTTAAATCAAATAAATCTGATTTAAAAAAAAAAAAAATAAACAAAAAACGATTTTTATGCATCCCTGTCCTTACTTCAAAATATTCCTCTGGAAACAGGCGTATATACGCTCCCAGGTAAGTCTGCAAAGCCCGCAATTCAGTCTACACACCACCTCTGATTTTTTTGATTTTTTTTAAGACGTAAGTTTAGCTTTTATATAATGTAATGAAACATTTGTGATATTTCTAATTATTATTATTTGTTTCCCCAAGGTTTGGAGCAGTTTGTCAGTGTATCTAGAAAACTTCCCAGTCCTCATCTCTATGATGTGGTTGAGGGTTATCTTAAAATTTCTTTGGAATGCATCGAAATTCTGAAACTTTTAGATGGTGAGAGGCGTCCTGAAAGTGAGGTGAGAATACTAAATGGTAGGAAAAAAAACTTAGTTTTGTGTATTTTTGTTTTCCCCCATAATTTTAATTCTTTTGTGAAAGTTTATATTATGCAGTTCATCAGTTATTTTCCCCTTATTATTAGATCATCCTCATTTTCCAAGCTCTGGAAGCCATTTTGTTGAGGACGGCCAGTGACCTGTCACATCTCAGTGTAGCTGGGGTCAACATAGTTAAGAAAATGTTGGATACGCACATGAAGTTAATCTACGCATCCGTCTATTCCGAGACTCACAGGTTGGTACAGTTACATAGTTACATCTTTTTTTAAGTTCAGATGATAGGTGGCTTCCCATGTATTGCGAGGTTGGTTTGGGGCTGGCGAGGCATGCTGATAATTGTAGTTCCGCAGTAGTTGGATAGTCAACTGCTCTAGTTCATGGCAATATCTAGAAACCTTATTTCACATTTCGATCTAACATGGTTGTCCCTATGATGTTTCCGGTCCTATTTTCTAGATCACAGGTTCTCAAATTCTGTCCTCAGGACCCCAAACAGTGCATGTTTTCCAGGTCTCCTCACAGAATCCAAGTTAAATAATTAGCTCCACCTGTGGATCTTTTAAAATGTGTCAGTGGGTAATGAATACACCTGTGCACCTGCTGGGTGATCTGGAAAACCTGAACTCGGTGTGGTCCTGAGGACCGAGTTTGAGAGCCTCTGGTCTAGATTTGAAATCTTGGCTTTTTGAATATTCCATTTGCTTTCCTCTTCATCCTGCGCAGGGTGTCCAGAATCTGCTTCAATTTACTGTCTGCGATGGTGACCCAAGGGCCAGACTGTGCTAGAAGTGTTTTTAGTCATTTTGATTTCAACAACAAGTTCCTTCCAGGGTTGCTGAAAAAGAGAGATAAACAGGTAAGAGAGGACTGAAAATTAAACCATGAAAACAGTTGTTTATACAAAGGGGGAAGAGCGAATAGGATTCTGATGTATTGTCTGAGAACGCAGAGTTACGAACAGAGCTGGGACACTTAAGTCAGAGGGGAGGCCCACTCAGCAACTTGCAAATAAACCTGCTGTCTGTCAGTTGAGAGCTCCTCACATCATAAACTCTCCGCCCACCCCCTTCTACACAATTGACTGTGCTTCGCTGGTGTCGAAGCAGCTAATGTCCGTTCACTGGCGATCTGGGGGGCCCCTGAAGCCTGTGTGGCTTGTCTCTAGGTGCAGGCTGGTGCACATACTTTATAAAATAACCAGACAATGGGTCGATTCTGAGTTGGGAGCAAAAAAAAAAAAAAAAAGCAACTAACTTTGGGGCGCATTCAATTGTTTGCGATGAGCTGCTAATCTCTGGTGTGCACATAGCAGCCAGTTACTATAATGCCGACATTGCAATTTGAAAATGCCAGCGGGCGGGATGTGCCATTCTGGAACGAACCTCTCGTCCATTGCATACAATCGAATTTTTCCCTTTGTATCTGGAACAAACCATGTTGCAGTGCAAGGGGTGCAAATACATTTATTATTTTTGCACAAAGGGTAAATGACCTAATATCCCCCCCCGGGTAATGCTCTTGTTACATATCATTAGCCTTATAGGGCACCTTACATCAGACCCACTATTCTCCAGTGCTTTTCATCAGTGTCCTACAATCCAGCAGCTCAGAAGTGATGCTGATTCTTATAGGATGCATTGCTATGTATATTCGTTCAGCCCACAAAGTGGCTGTGAATTAGTGCAGATCATTGGTTTCAATTCCTCAGACTGTGACAATTCGCTTCTGGGCCACCTTTATCTTGGAGTACTAATGTTTTTGTTAGGTAGATGGGATACTAAGGTAATGTGAAAATCTCCCCCATATTGTCCTCTAGTATTTATAGTTAAATACATATTTTCTTGTAAGAAAGGCAGCAGTTCAGCTAGCGATTTTGTCATCACCAGCTCATGTTGGTAAGGAATTCCACAGCTTAACCGCTCTTACAGCAAAGAATCCCTTCCTATGCTAATGCCTTCTTTCTTCCGGTCAGTGTGCTGCAAGAATTTTGGCCGCCCTCCTCCTTTATGGCTGGAAGTACAGCTGAGGCTTTATCACCTTTTCCTTCGCAGGGTAGACCAGATGTCCGTATGGCTTGTATCCAGTTTGCGCTTTCCTTCCTGATTTGTGGAGATAATACCACCATCGTTCAGGTTCTGGAACTCAAAGGTATTTATAATTCCAAGTGAGGTTTATTTTTTATTTTTTTTTAGTTTGTCATGTTTTTAATAATCCAAGAAATGCTTTTAATGCTCATGGTAATTACATCCTAGTAGCAAGACCTAGAATTGTTGGTTACAATTTGTAAATTTTACCTGATTTCGGTGACGAATGTGTAGTGTTCATTCTAGCACGCTGTACCTGTCACAACCTGTGCAGTTCCTCCCTGGGCTGTTGCTCTATGCTCTGGTGTTTCTAGCACACTATGGTCTGTATCTCAGCAGTCTGTTGCATTAGCTGAGTGTGCTTGAAGCACCAGAGCAGAGAGCGATACCACAGGCAGGAAATAGGAACTGCACAGGTTGCGTCAGGTGCAGGGTGCTAGAATGAACTCTATAATGTCTGTAATTGTTTATATATGAGAATGATACCAAATTATAGAGATTTCCATACGTTAATAAATAAAGAGCAGACGTGTAAAGGGGATTGGTGCCTGTGTCTATGCATTTATCACTTTCCCTTTGTCATTATAAGATCACTAATCTGTGGTGTTGTCTTCTGTAGATTTCTTCAGCGCAATATTCAGCACTGGACTGAAAGACGACCGAATCTCTACTATAAACCTCTTACTGTCCCTGCTGCAATCCAAGGTGAATCCAATGATGCATTTGATCAGCCCGCAGAGCATTAAATAATATTCTATGTAGTTGCTATAATAATAAAACATCAAATCATACCTGCTAAAGTCACTTATAGTAACCATATCTGTTTTCAGACAGTAAATCGTATTGTTACACTCAAATTTTCTTTTGATGACCCCAAGATAAATTGTAAAACTTTGGTACCTCCAAAATATTTAAGTGAAAGTAATGTAAAGGAGACCACCCCCTAATGAAGCTCACACCGGCTAGGAGCCCAATAAGGTCCTTGACATTGAAACCTACTCCCACACGATTGCTTTTAGTACGCCCATATTTACGTAGGGGAGGTTGTAGAGAAAGAGACACATGTTTGGTTGACCAGAACACCCCTCCAGCTCTTTCACTTAACTCTGGACAACCTGACTTTAGTATAAGACAAGTTTTTATTACCATAGGATTTATAGTGTTAGAAATAATTGGATGTGATTTTTAATATGATAGAAGAATCTGTGTAGGGCTAGGATGAGCAGCCCAGGATACCTCACATTTGCTGAGATAATGGGTCATGTAAAATGTGTCCTGCATGTGTTTGAGATGGACACATTGGGGATACACCTTTGATATAGGACGCGTGACTCTCACCTGCTCTCCCTTTTCCATTCATCTGCTTTGCAACAAAGTATTTTATTTTAACAGAAATTAATATAAAATAATGACTTTGTATTTGTGGTGCTATAATTCTGCAAATGTCCCTTCATTATTATTTTTTCTTCCAGGTTGTTCAGAATAAGGCCATCACAAAGACCCAGAAATTGCGTTTTTTTACTTCCATCATTTTAAATCACATTGCGTCCCTGTACCGCTGGAGCGGTATTGTAGATGTAAGCACGAAGGACGTCCAGGTAAGCATGGCGGATGTCCCGGATTTTTACCATTATTATTGTGTAGCCGATTCTAAATTCCTTTGTTTCGCTATTGGCCACTGGTGGGGGGGCTTACTGTTGTGTTTAAGCCATCCCCTTAGCAGCAGGACACGTCTATACAAACCGTTCAGTCTCCTCCCTTCTCCTATTGAACTTCCCTCTCAGTAGGAGTGTACCAGTTGTTAAAGAAGGATGAAGGCCGGGGCTCTCACCGGATTTTGCCAGCCTGAGATTCAGGTTGTAATGAGGGACTGATAATTATCTCTTTCTCCATCCGCGCAGCATTCTCCCCTGACTGCCTTTATTCCATTACACAGATTGTTGTCAGTGTTCCTGGAGCTCCTGCTTGCTGTCCCCTCATGCAGTGTAAAGTGGTGGAAGTTAGGGTTATGACTGGTGCGCTCACTGGTGGTTCCTGCCTCACTGTGCTGCCTCACCAACAATGCATTATGCATCCGCTGTGCACAGTTGCGACTAGTTTATGGTGGTGGTAATATTAAAGGACACTAGGGGCCCTCCTTCCTTTGCCAGGATGCCCAGTGTTGTCACTTCTCCTCTTTCCACAATTGCAGCAGATGTTGGCAGTCGGTAGGTCCTCCCACTCATGCTGTATTGTGCTCCTTGTTCTTGTGACATTTGGTTTTAGCATTGGAAAACCATCAAACTCCTCTCTGCCTGCGCGCTCCCGCTCTGCCTGCGCGCTCCCTCTCTGCCTGCGCACTCCCTTGCGCTCGCTGTCTGTGCTCTCTTATGCTCGCTGTCTGTGCTCTTGCGCACTCGTGTTCTCTCCTTGTGTTCATCTGCGTTCTCTTGTATTCTCTGCCTGTGATCACCTGCACTTTCTGCCTGCGCTCGCTTATGTTTGCCTGCACTCGTCTGGGCTCATCTGCGCTCTCTTGCGCTCATTGTCAGCTTGCCTGTGGTTGTTGTCTGGGCTCGCCTGCTCTATCTTGTGCTCGCTGTCTGGGTTTGCGTGCACTCTTTTGCGCTATATCTGTATTCTCTTTTTGGTCCCTTGGGGCCACAGAAAGGACGCTTGTTTTAGTGCTCCTGGCTATAAAGCATGTCTATAGGCTAGTGAGCACATCTACTCCATTTCAGTAATACTGCCCACACCACAAGAGCTAGGCTTGGAGGGGGGGGGGGGGTGTTTCGGTTGCCTGGAACCCCCCCTCCACGGCCCACACCATGACCACAATAGAATGTAGTATATGATACAATTTTACTAGTGCTGCATGTTCTCAGTATAAAATGTGTTAAAAGATCCGCAGGCGGTACTAATTATCTGATCAGCCAGTAATGAATACACTTGTTCACCAACTATGACTTCTGGAAAACATGCACTGTTAGGCTTGCACTGCTATAGACCATCTATAGGATTAATTATTAATACTGTTATCCAGTGCATTAGGAGCCCAAGATGTACATATATGTCCAGGGCAGTGCTCGGTTCTTCTGTTGCTCCCCCGGACGCCTGTTTTGCTTCCATGCTCTGGAATGATGCCTACTTGTGAAATAAAAACATTCATCTCAGGCCACATCTAATAGTGATCGCTGGTCTATGTTGCAATTGACATACGCTACACTTTGTATGATGTGTATTAAATCTGGATAAGTGCTAATTATGCCCTCTTCATGGACTGACCACACTGGCTCTAAAGTCAAGCATTTGGAAACCCCCCTTCTAGAAATGCTGCGTTTGCCCCTGAAGAGGAAAGAATTTCACTGAGTAAAAAAACAAAACAAAAAAACCCCTTTTCTATTCTGAGAGCCGGGTGGTGATGTCAGACGCGCAGCCAGTTTAATATGTGTAATTGTCTCTCTCATTTAGGGCACCAATGATCCTAAGGAAGCCGGGAAAGTAATGATCAGGGAGTTGGTGCACAAATTCCTTCTGGATCTCTGCTGCTCCCTGAAGCACGGTATTACTTTCCATGACCCCAGTCTTGGCACAGCTGCCAGGTGAGTTGTAAAGGATTCTACTTAATTAAGCATCAGCTGTTGGTAATGTGGTATAATATTAGGTTAAATGGGAAGAAACACATCTAAGGTGGAAAGGTCCCAGCTTTATAAGCACATAAAACGTGATGCTGACCAGCGGTAATGGCAGTGACTTCATGCACAGTTGTTACCTATGTATTATTAGTAATTACTACAGCCCCTTTGCTGCTAAGTGGCTGCTAGTAAGCACATCAGTGCAGGTCTTTCATAGGTGGACCTTGGCGTGCTATAGCCTGCATCACATAATGGACATTATATATGGTTAAAATGTATGTTATTATTATTATTATTATCCTTTATTTATATGGCGCCACAAGTGTTCCGCAGCGCCTTACATAGTACATAGAACTAATAGGTGAACAAGAAACAAGTAACATACAGTACATTACAGTACAGGACAAGGACACAACTTATATACATTGCTGAAATAGTGATTAAAGCACTCACAATAAGGAGTATGTTACATACTCATTCATTATATTATACTGCCAGCATAATAACCGCAGACAGCGAGAATTGAATACAGAATTCAGAGCAAGAGGAATCCTTCTGTGCATTTGGTCAGTGCTGAAAAGTAGGGACATTGCTTGAGACAAATCTATGAATCCTGGGGACACTTGATAGCTGTACTCAGTCATAGAAAGATTGAGCCAAACAATGTGGGAACTACCAGGATTTCGCATTGGCTTCCGTGCCAATATGTGTTCAGTTCCAATGAATAAAATTGGCAATTGTTTTGTGATGCATCCCTCTTTTCTCGGGATAGTGGTTCGGTATAAAGCTGGTAGTGCATACTGTCTGCGGATGACAAGATGCTGGTGGCCATAGCACACCAACAGGCTAACTGATGTAATAAAGTGAATAACCCTTTCCTGGAGCTTTAATAAATACTCATTCAATTAAGTAAATAACACTCTTGCAGGAATTCAAATCAACAACAGTCTGTAGCGATCAAACATCCTCATGATCTTCATTTGGCTAAAATGATGCTTTTGGAATATGGATTGGGAAAAGAGGGAGATGAAAAATATATAATGTAGTAAATTGGTGTATGTGATTGTTCCCATACTTCAACCATTCAAATTCATGTCACACTTAGAGAGGTGTGTGTGTGTGTGTGTGTGTGTGTGTGGGTGGGGCCTGGCAAACATGAAAAGACTGGTGATGGCTCCAAGTTGGCAGGTCGCACTTGCAATCCAGCCGATGTGTTTCGACCCAACTGAGTCTTTCTCTAAGCTAAATGATGTAACTGGTACTTCAGCAGTATTGCATAACCAGCGCTTACCTTATTGCAGTATCACCTAACCAATGCTTACCTTATTGCAGTATCACCTTACCAGTGCTTACCTTATTGCAGTATCACATAACCAGTGCTTACCTTATTACAGTATCACATAACCAGTGCTTACCTTATTGCAGTATCACATAACCAGCGCTTACCTTATTGCAGTATCACATAACCAGTGCTTACCGTATTGCAGTATCACATAACCAGTGCTTACCGTATTGCAGTATCACATAACCAGTGCTGAACGTATCGCAGTATCACATAACCAGCGCTGAACGTATCGCAGTATCACATAACCAGTGCTTACCTTATTGCAGTATCACATAACCAGCGCTTACCTTATTGCAGTATAACATAACCAGTGCTTACCTTATTACAGTATCACATAACCAGTGCTTACCTTATTGCAGTATCACATAACCAGTGCTTACCTTATTGCAGTATCACATAACCAGTGCTTACCTTATTGCAGTATCACATAACCAGTGCTTACCTTATTGCAGTATCACATAACCAGTGCTTACCTTATTGCAGTATCACATAACCAGTGCTTACCTTATTGCAGTATCACATAACCAGTGCTTATCTTATTGCAGTATCACATAACCAGTGCTTATCTTATTGCAGTATCGCATAACCAGTGCTTGCCGTATTGCAGTATCGCATAACCAGTGCTTGCCTTATTGCAGTATCGCATAACCAGTGCTTGCCTTATTACAGTATCACATAACCAGTGCTGAACGTATTGGAGTATCACATAACCAGTGCTTATCTTATTGCAGTATCACATAACCAGCGCTTACCAATAACCAATGTTCAGCTTCAGCGTTGTATTAAAGCTTTTTCTACTCTGAATTCTACATTTAATATTAGCTACACTATCTGATATATATCTCCTTAATTTTCCCTGTAGAAAGTACGGAATATATAGCAAATTCAGACCAGTAAAGATTTACCTGGAATGTAAATGAAAATATTCTTGTCCTCCTATTTTACGTGTTCTCATTATTTATGGCCAGGGCGGGTAATCTGGTACTTCTGCGCTTCCTGGTTGGACTGAAGTCGGCGACTGAAGATGAGTTGGTTGGGGAGCTGGTGGTGAACATATTGAAGGTTTGCCCAGACTTGCTAAACAGATACTTTAAGGAAATCCAATACTCCTTTGCTCCACGGCTGAAGTCAGCTTGGCTGGATAACATTAAGCTACTAAAAAAGGTCAGGACCAGATGCTTACCTAAACATTCAGTCAGTGCAATATACTGAGGAATAGCAATAACAGTCACTGTACAATGTCATTATGTGTGCGTGCTATAACCAATATTACATTGTCTTCTGTAAGTCTTGTGAATTCTATTATAGTCATGTGATACCTTATGCTTTCCTGAATAAGTGCCTCATTAAGGGTCTTAAATGAGTTTATATTTGTACGCTGATCACCTGTGGGTTTCTATGCATACCATCCCGGACCTCCTCTTAAGTATTTCATACTCTTAGTCATCCCATGTATCCTGACGTTACAACCTTACCAGTAAGGGGGACACTTTGCCATGTACAGAATCGGTCATTGTTGTTCTCATTTCTTACAGATCTACGAGGCTCAGCCTCCAATATCTGTGGCTTTCAAGACCACAGAGTTCGTCCCACTCCCACGGCTGATAAACATGGTGATGATAACGACCGTAGCTCCTGTGTGTACGAGGACCATGTTCACACAGGGACTTAATGTGAGTTTGCACTGACTGTTGTCAGTGCTGCAGTGACCTGAAATGTTGAATAAATAGCGACACTGACTTCCATGTGTAACTGTTCCAACAAGAAAGAAGAGGAAATAACGCTGCTTTATGGGGCACTTGTTTTAAATTGATAAAACTTAACTTATTAAAAAATATAAAACAAGACTACCAAGTATGAACATAGATTAGGGAACAAAAGGTAAGGTTCAGTCATAGTATCAATGGATCTCCATATAAATAATGAAAAGGCGAAATAGACAGTTATATTTCTAATATATTATATATAATCCAATCTGGGGGACACTACTCACCATGGGCTGCAGAGGGCGCTGTGAGGAGCCGGCACATCAAGCTACAGATGTCTCCTCATACATCTAGCCTCATTACGCCACGCGGTACTAGATACCTGGTGCGAGTGAGCCGCCAGGTCTCATGCAACTTTGCCAGCGCCAGGCGACTTTTTTGAGGAAAATGTGTCTGTCACAATGCGATGCAACAGGGATGCACAAGGAGACCGTTCCAATTAATTTGTTATATACAGCACTTGTATATCTGCGTGTGAATGAGTCTGTATACAAAGCCTAACGGAACTCCGCGTGGTAAAAAATACGTGGCCACAGCTTCATAGCACTTTGCATGCTGATTGAGAGACTCGGTCGCACGCAGATGTACGATTGTCACATATCAATTTAATCAGTGCAGTTTCCTGGTGTGTACTAGTCGCATCACATTGCGACTAAGAAGCATTTTTGTTAAAATTGACGCCCCTTACTAGCAGAGTTGCACAGGACCTGGCACGCTGAGAAGGGGCTATTTGGTGAGGCTGCAGCAATGATGTGTGAGAATACTTCTGTACACTTGTTTGTAAGCTAACCCCTCCCCACTACATCCCATAAAGCCCCACCGGAGCTAACAGGTGTCTGTCTACTTAATGTGCCTGTGGAGTAGGCACCAACTTTGGCTTGCTGCAGAAGCAGCTTCCTGAGTTTCATTTTGATGCTTAAGTGCTACTGTTTTTTGTATTGGGAGTTATTTATAAGAACTTAGATGGGAAGGGCAGGTATGAGCGCTATGCTTTCCTGTTACCTCCAGGTACCTGGCCTGTAGGTATCCTGCTTATTTGTGTTTATTAAGGATCAGGTAGATGCAGCTGGCCCTGGACCCACAGCTGAGCCTAAGACCACGCGCCGGGACTCACGGCTAGCCTCCTCAGAACAGCCCCTTCTCTCTCTCTGTGGTTGAGATGGGGAATACAGCGGTCTCACACTCTAGTGCCCACTGTCAGTTTAAATAATAGAAGGAACTGGAGGGAGGACAGTGGGGATTCCTACACTCTATCTGACCACCACTGTCCCGGTCAGTACAGATATTGAATACTGAGAGCAGAGAGAATACCTGCTGCAGGTTCTTCTGCTAATGTTTCTGCTGCTGCAGCTGTGGGGAGCTGCATATATCAGCTAGCTTACTGTTTCTTTAGTTCAATGCTTTATATCAGTGATTCCCAACCTCGGTCCTCAAGGCACACTAACAGTCCTAGTTTTAGTGATGTCCATGATTGTGCACAGATGGTTAAATCAAAATAACTGAGGTACTAATTAAGTCACTTGTGCTCAAGTATGGCTATCCATAAAACCTGGACTGTTAGTGTGCCTTGAGAACCGTGGTTGGGAACCCCTGCTTTATATCCTCTCTTTGTGAACAGGGTACAGTGGCTGATAATATATTTATTCTTAGTGTACGCTGATGTTCTCCTGTCTGTGATTGAACATGACATTATATCTGTCTGGCTGGAACCTCTGTGTCCCGGTCTTGTCAGTTTGAGAGTGATCTTAGTTTTTTTAAATTCTGTACAGTATTTGCCAAGTAGAATTTGGGTTTTCTGTTTCCCTCTCATTGTGTTTGATTGTGTTCAGCAAAATATTTTGTGTGCCTGATATAAAAACAAAAAATTCAGGTTGCCTGGGGTTTTAAGTCCACTTATCCCTTTGTTGATGATACCAAGGCTTGGGAAGGTCACCTCACATGGACTCTCCCATTGCTAGGTTAGCTAAGGCCACTGTCATCTGTAAACGTTATGGGTTAAGATTGCTGGTGCCTTCCTTTCGAAAAATTTTTAGCCATTGTCTGTGTCAACAAGGACCTGGAGGCATGGACAGAGCAGTTGGTGTCTGGTCTGCATGCAGAAGGCGATGCCACAGAACATTTTACCTTGGCTGATAAGATCCGTGAGACTTTAGTCTACATTGGGGATGCTTCGCTGGACACTACTTCTCTACAGTCATGGATCTGTTTCAGCCAGAATGTCTCTTTGGCTCAGATCATGGGATGTTGACCTAGAGTAAGAGGTACGCTTTACTCTAACCTCTTCTTGGTAGGCAAGCCAGACTGTTTCTTCCGTCCAATTATGAATTAAAATGGCTGAAACCTCGTCTCTCTCACTGGTACATTTCAAGATGGAGTCCCTGCGCCCTATTATAAGTGCAATAGAGGGAGGGGAATTCCTGGCATTCCTTGACCTAAAGGATGCTTATCTCCATATACCGATTTGGGAGGGCCATCATCAATTGCTCCGCTTCACGATGGGGACATTGCAATTTCGGACCTTGCTGTTCGGTCGGCCTACGGCCTCCATAGTTTCACAAAACCATGGCTCAAAGGGATCACTATGGTTCTTTATTTGGATGACCTGCTGTTGGAAGCACCCTCAGAATCCTTGCTGCTTCAGCATCTTCTGTCGGTGGTGGACACTCATAAGGTTCATGGCTAGATACAGAATTATCCAAAACCCAGCCTTATTCCTTCCCAGAGGATGGTTTTCTTAGGCCTCTTAATCAACGCTCACTGTCAGAGTTTTTCTCCCTTTGCAGAAGATTCAGGACCATCGGCCATTGGTGAAGTCGCTTCAACAACCTCAGGTCTCCATACTCTGGTGTATGCAGCTCCTGGGAAAATGGTGGGTACTTTTAAAAGCAGTTCCATATTCCCGGTTTCATGCTCGTTGGTCCAGGACAGGGCCCCGCTGGGCAGGCAGCTCATCCGCCTGTCACCTCAGAAGTAACAGTCTCTCTTGTGGCTCCATTTCCCCCGTTCCTTTCCAAAGGGCTGTCTGTTTTGTTTTGGAATTGGGTCCTAATCACCATGGATGCCAGCCTATTGGGATGGGGTGCTGTGACTCTGGTTCTGCATCTACAGTGTCTCTGGTCCAGGTCTAAGTCTGCTCTTTTTATCAACATCCTGGAATTGAGGTTTGTCAGGAATGCCATGGTACGGGCTCGGCATACGCTACACGGCAAGCCTGTTAGCATTGTTGAACAATGCCACTACTGTAGCTTGCATAAATCATCAGAGCGGAATGAGGAGTTGCCAGTTGATGGCGACACACATCCTGTCCTGGGCGGAACTCTTTGTTCCTGCCATTGTAGCCATGTAAATTCCAGGGAAAACTGGTAGGCAGACTTTTTCAGTTGCCACTCTGTTCATTTCTGGGAATGGAAACTACATCAGGAGGGCTCCTTGACTGAATAAAAAGCTGGACCTGTATGGAGCACGGTCAAGAGATCCACAGGCAGTCTTCCTGGATGCACTGACAGCACCTTGGTCATTCCGATTGGGGTACCTTTTTCCACTCCTGTCCATGCTGCCCTGGGTGATTCAGTGAGAGGGTCTGCCAATCTCTTCCATATTTCTCCAGATTGCGCTCATTGGGTGTGGTGCGCACACCTTTTAGAAACTGCTGACGGAGCCCACTTGTCTTCAAGGCTTGTGTGTACATCCAGATTTGAATTGATAGCATGGCTCTTAAGACGCAGATCCTGAGGGCATACCTGTCTTCCAAGCCTGTTGTTCGGACCCTGATTCAGACTCGAAATTGTCCAATTCCAGAATATACTGTACCATTGTGTCTGGCAACTTTACATTTTGACGTATGAGCGACAGGGTCTCTCGGCGGATTCTTTTCGCCTCTGACGGCTCCAGTCCTATCTTCAGGAGGGGTTGAACAAGGACCTTCGACTTTCTTTTTAAGAGTGAGGTCCCCACGCTGTGTGTGTGTGTGTGTGTGTGTTTTTTTTTTGGTTTTTTTTATACTAAGACTTTTGACAGTTATTCCAGAGATGCAGAACTTCCTTCAAAGTGTGGTTTGCATACAGCCCTAACTCACCATGTGAGTTTTGGAGGCTCTTCAAAAGGTTCCATTTGAGTCTGTGGAACAACATTATCTCACTTTGAAGGTGTTTTTTCTTCTGGCAGACGTGTGTCGGAGTTGGCCGCCTTATCCTGTAAGTCCACCTTTGATATTTCATTCAGACATAGTGGGGTTACGTACCGAACCACCTGTCCTTCCTGAGGTGGTTTTGTTGTTCCATTTGACTCAAGACCTTGTTCTGCCAGCTTTTCTGGGATCCTCCTCATCTTCTGGATCGGCACAATATGCCTTTTGGATATAGGACCTTATTCAGACCTGCTCGCAAGCGGGTCGATGTTTAGGCCCTGCGCATGCGCAAGCCTCTCTCGCTCCGGGGTCCGCTACCAATGGGGTGGCTGTCGATGTTGCTCGACAGCTCGCCCTGTTTAGTAGGCGGGGAGGGGGGGTGGTTTCACAAACTGAGGCGTTCCTTAAGGAACGCATGCCGTTTTGTGGGTGGCCACACTGACATCAGCAGTGATGTCAGTGGGGAGCTTCCTGCTCGATCAGAGCAGGAAGCTCCCTGGGGCTTGCGGTTGCCGAGACCCAACCTTAGGGTCTCGTCGCAAGCCCCTGGTCAGTCGCTAAAGCTGTGGGTGGTAATCCACAGCTTAGCTAGCGACCAGGAGGCCGCACTTCAAAACACAAGCGGCCGCCCACATTCAGAGCGAGCGCTCGCATTTTGCGAGTGCCTCTGAATGAGCGCCATAGTGCCCTTGTGGATATGCCCAAACATGAATGGCCAACCTCTTATCGCTCCATTGATAGGAGGATTACTGCTGCCATCTGTCTTCCATTGAACCGGTCCCAGCCTCTCTCTGGGCTCATTCTACTGATGCAGTAGGTGCCTTGGTGGACATCTGTGCAGGCCGGCAACCTGGTCCTCTGTGCATACATTTATAAAATTTTGCCAGTTCCATATTTTTGTGATGCTAGTTGTGGCTGCATGGTTTTACATGCGGCTTTGCCAGACGGTGGCCCCCAGTTAAGCCGGGTACACAAGGAAGGATGTGCTGCATCAACGATATCACTGAACGATTTCCATTGAATTTTCTGTAGTGCAGGACAAACGATATTGGGTGTACAGACTGAAACATATTTTCAAGTTATCCTGCCACATCTCTGAACAGGCGATTCTTGACGATATCGTCCAAATTGGCCTGCATGTATGGACGACCAAAGATATATAGTTATCATCCGGCGGGAGTATTGTTGGTGGTTCATTGCATACACACAGAACTATATGAACGATCTAACGTTGAATGATATTGTTATCGTTCAAAGATATTGTCCATGTCTATGCCCCTTTAGGCTTACTTTCTTTTTGTACCCACATTAAAATCACTTCCTCGTAATCCATCTGGGGGACACTGCATTCTCTCCCTGTCTTGTGTTTTGGCATATACTGTTTGGTACGTTTTGTTTCTATTCTTCCTCCTTGTGGCTTTGTTAGTTAAAAATCGAAGGTCAAGTGGAGATTGGTAGGGTTAGAGGGGGGCCGGGGTTATTTTAGTCAACCTTTTTGTGCCTACTCTTGTGCCAGTCCCTCTAACTCACTCTGCATTGTCCCACCAGAACAAGGTTATAGGGAGAGGGGGTGGAATAGCCTGTTCTTTCTCTCCACTGTCTTCCGACACAGCCTTAGAGAAAACGGGGATAACATTTGGCAGAAAAGTCCATCTTCTCTAACAGTTTAGGAATCCTTGTTGACATAAATGTGTATGTGTAAAATGATACAAAGTATTTTAATTTTTTTTTTTTTTTTTTTGTAGGTACCGAATAAAATAGTGAAACATACCACCCTGTCTCTCATGTCCTCTGTCCTGCAAAGGGCCAAGCAAAATATCGATCACTGCCTGAAGGAAGAGGCCTGGCAGAAGTCTGATCTCTACACTCCAGCAACCATGGCAGAATTTGCCCAAAAATACAGAGAATCTCTGAGTAAGGTGAGGACAAAGTCATCTTCTCCTGTGGGCAGTGTGGAAATGAGTCTATTTTATTACATGCTTTAAACTTAGTTTGGTTTTCTGTTGAAACGCACACTTCAGAAGGGATCAGTATGAAATACCGACAGAGTGGGTCCTGGCGGTCATAATCCTGACTTCGGGATCCCCACAGGGATAACATACCGACACTTGTTGGTCGGTATGCTAACCCTCCCCCTCTCTCCCTACCCTAACCCCCCCTCTCCCCGCACCCTGACCCTAACCCTCCCCCTAGTGCCTAACTCTCCCCCCAGTGCCTAACCCTCCCCCCAACCCCGCTACTTAATTTCGGCATCCTGGTGGTCGGGATGATGGCGCCGGGATTCTAACCTGCATCGGTATTCTGGCGCCGGTAATGTAATAATCAGCATACCGACCGCTATGTGCAGTAGAGGGGGGGAGTGGGGCTATGCTACATTCTGCAGCATGGCATCCCTCACTAACGATATCCCCAAATTGGGCTGCATGTAAAGCCGACTGGGGATATCGTAACGACCTGCGCTAGCCTCGTTCAAAGCATACACACTGGGCGATATAAATGATATATCATTGAACGATATCGTTATGATTTATCATCTAGTGGGTATGCCCCTTAAGGTGCTGCATCCCTGCCCACAGGTTCTAATTGGCCTAGTTAGTCAAAGAACATGGATGACCAACGGTTGGTGAAACAATCAATGGTCATCCATTGCATAGTTGGTAACCATCAATGGCCACTTGCTATGTAGCTCATCGATGGTAACACCACCAATAGCCATCCCTACCTATGCCACAAAACTTGAAGTAACCTTTAGGTTGGTCAAGGCATTCCTCTGGAGAATGGTTTCTTCAGCTCTCCCCAGGAGGAAGAGTCTCATTAGACTTGGAGAGCAGGTAGCCCATAAGGATCTTACCCTAACCCCCACATTGGTAGGGATGGTAATCGTCCATCGATGTTTTCAAAATATCGATGGTTGCTTTCAGATGTCAACAAAGTTTGCCATCGATGGCAGAGGAGCTGATGGTGGGTTTGTTTTTTTTTTTTGTGGTGGCAGGACGGAGCGAAGCCCTGCCCCCAGTTTTGATTGACTCGCGGTAGAGGTGGCCATCGAGGGGGGGCAAAGCATGGCCATCCCATTGGTAGAATTTAAAAACATTAAGATTACACTGGTGGTAGTTTATATCACACACCTTTAGAAATAGGGAGACTCTTTTTATTATTTTTATATCTAATCTATTTTGGTCAGCGGGGGACAATCCATAGATGGTTTGTGTGCCATTGATGATTACCATCAACTGACATCCTACCGATGGCCATCCCTACTGTTTATTAATTTTTTTCAAAAAACAGTGTAAACATTGCATCAACAACAAACAAAATGCATTGTGGGTAAAAAATTACATATATGTAAATTAGGTTACATATAATATATTCTGGTTTTAATGACTTTTACCATTTTTGCACTCTACCCCATCACTCATGTATCACCACATTCCCCCAAAGATTGACCTATAGGGAAGGCTGCCCATAAGGGTCTCCCACATTGGGAGAACTTAAAAACATCATAATTACACTAGGGGTAGTTTAAATTACACACCAGTAGGATTAGGGAAACTTAATATTTTTTATTTTTTAATACTTAGTATGTTCTGGTCACTGTTTTGTTGGTTCTTGTGTGGCAGCTGCACAAACATTGCATCCGTTGCTGGCGTGGTGCATTGTGGACTAAATAATTTGCAATATCTTGTGAATAGTGTATTGTGATTGATGTGGTGTTTGCACTCTTTTCCTGCATGGTTGACATTTGGGAATCAGTGGGTTGTGATTGCTATGTGGTGGGTGGAGGTATATTAGAAAAAAGAAATATTATATAATCTCTCATTTTAAATGTTTATGATATAAAGTGGTATATAAGAAGCCTAACATTTATTAATAAATTAACGGAGGAGAGCAGACTGGTAAGAGCAGAGGAGGCAGGAGTCCAAGAGAGATCAGTGATTGTGGCTGTTGGGACCTGGCTAACACTGCAAAGAGCGTCTTTCAAAAAAAAAAAATTAGAGTTATGGTAGATTTACTTAGATAACTCCTTTTCTTCGAGGTCTATAAGGTCTACAGGGATACCATGGGGAATATTATGGTTGGAGACCAGGCACCAAACAGTTAAAGCTTCAGCTCCCCGGATGGCTCGTGTCCTACTCCATATATACCCCGCCCCTAGCCATAGGACTTCAGTTTAGTTAACAAACCTCAAGGCAAGAGAAGGAAAGAAAAGAAGGAGGACCAATTGTACACAGAAACACTCTTACACAAAAATGAGGGAATCTGTGCCCAAAAGAAAAATGTACCCATGCGGCCAGGTGCATCTGGGTGGGTGCCCTGTGGACCCTATGGACCTTGAAGAAAAGGAGTTATCTAGGTAAGTCTACCATAACTCTAATTTTCTTCTTCAGGGTCCATATGGATCCACAGGGATACCATGGGTATGTCCTAAAGCATTTCCCCTAGGGTGCTGTATGCTCCTGAGCAGAAAGGAGAACTCGTCGCCCAAAGGAGCCTGAGAGGCAAAAGTATCAAAGGCATAGAACCTAAGAAAAGTGTGGACAGAAGACCACGTGGCTGCCTTGCACAATTGTTCAGCAGAGACACCATGGCTAAATGCCCATGATGGCCCTACAGACCGAGTAGAATGTGCTTGGAACAAGGAGATCAGCCTGTGTGTACACCTGAGATAGTCATGTGTAGCCATCTCACCAGAGTCTGCTTATTAGCTGGCCATCCTAGTTTGTGAAAACCATATAATACAAAAAGAGCATCTGATTTTGTAACAGAGTATGTACGCTTCACATGGATACGGAGAGCATGAACTACATCCAGGGAGGCTTCATCTACAGAAAGATCTGCAGCCTGAAAAGCTGGAACAACAATTTCTTTATTCACATGAAAATGGGACACTACCTTAGGAAGGCAACCCTCCTTTGTACGAAGAACAGCTTTATCCTGGTGACAAATCAAAAATGGGGAGCGACAAGAGAGAGCTGCTAAATCAGAGACTTTGCGAGCAGAAGCGATAGCGAGAAGAAAGTGTCTTTGCTGTCAACCACTTCAAATCTACAGAATCTAGAGGTTCATATGGGTGAGCTTGTAGCTTCTTAAGAACCAAATACAAATCCCACGATGCTACCGGTGGAACAAAAAGGAGGCTGAACTCTCCAAACTCCTTAGGAAAAAAAATTCTAACATCTGCTAATGAGGCAATCTTACTCTGGAACCAGACACAGGGCTTGATTCAGAGACGGACGCTCTGAAAGAGGGCTCGCTCTGAATCAGGGCGTGTTTTTTTTTTTTTTGGAGCTGTCTCCTGGCCGCTCGCATAGCTGTGGGACGAGATCCTTGTGGTAGGGTCTCGTGGCCGCAAGCAGAGCGCTTGCTCTGAATCAGGGCGTTTTTTTTTTTTTTTTTTTTTGGAGCTGCCTCTTGGCCGCTCGCATAGCTGTGGGTGGCCACCCACAGCTATAGCGAGCGGCCACGTTGATGGTCGCGATGGTCAAGATTGTGGTAGGGTCTCGTGGCCGCAAGCCCCAGAGAGTTTTCGGCTCTAACAGTGCCGAAGCTCTCCCACTGACTTGTACGGATACGGACTGTCTTTTGACAGATTCTGTATGTCGTGAACCAGTGACGTCTGGGCCAAGCCAGAGCCACTTGTGATGTCAGTGGGGCCGCCCCCAAACTGCAAGCGTTCCGTCGGGAACGCCTCCGTTTGGCCGGCCACCCCCCTGGCCCGTCCACCAAACGGGGCTAGCTGTCACTCACCATCGACAGCTCGCCCCCTTTGGTGCGAGACCCGGAGCGACGGAGCACCCGTCGCTAGCCGGGTCTTGTGCATGTGCACGGCGGAGCCGGCTCCGTCGTGCGCATGCCCAGTGGGCAAACATCGATCCGGTTGCGAGCGCTCAGCGCTTGCGACCGGGTCTGAATCAGGCCCACAGTGCAGAAACCTGCACTCTATCAAAGTAGCCAGGTGGAGACCACGGTCTAAACCTGCCTGGAGAAAAGCCAGTATCCTGGAAATCCTAAACACCTTAGGATCATACTTTTTGTGGGAACACCATTGACCAAAAGAATGCCAAACTTTGTAATAGATGTGGGCAGAGGCAGGCTTCCGTGCCCTAAGCATCGATTCAATCACAAAATTGGAAAAACTTTTGCTCTTAGGATGGAAGATTCAAGAGCCACGCCGTCAAAGCCAGGCGAGGTAATTCCGAATGGTGGCAGGGGCCCTGCGTTAGCAGATCCTGCCATAGAGGAAGAGGATACGGACTGTCTATTGACAGATTCTGTATGTCTGTGAACCAATGACGTCTGGGCCAAGCCAGAGCCACCGGTATAACTGTTCCACCTTCCTGCTTGAATTTCCTGAGAACTCTTGGGAGGAGGGAGATCGGAGGAAAAAGATACGCCAGCTTGAAGTCCCATCCTACTGCCAGTGCATACACGAAGATTGCTGATGGATCTCTGGACCTGTACCTGGGGACCTTTTGGTTGTGATGTGATGCCATGAGATCTATCTCTGGTAGACCCCATTTATTTACCAGGAGCTGAAACACTTTCTGATGGAGAGACCACTCTCTGGGGTGTATGTCTTGTCGACTTAAGTTTGCTTCCCAATTGAGCACTCCCAGTATGAATATTGCCGAGATGGCTGGAAGATGACATTCTGCCCAAATCAGAACCTTGGTCACTTCTTTCATGGCTGCGTAACTTCTTGTGCCTCCCTGATGATTGAAGTAGGCCACTGTTGTCGGATTGGATCTGGACCGGCTTTCTCTGGAGCAGGTCCTGTGCCATGACAAGTGCTTTGTATACTGCTCGCAGTTCCAGAATGTTTATTGGCAGATGACTTTCCTGATCTGTCCTTCTTCCTTGAAGGGTGTGATGACCTGTCACTACTCCCCATTCCCAAAGACTGGTTGCTTCTCACCTCAGACACCAATCTGGAATCTAGAATGCGTATTCACAATGGTAGGGCCACAATCTTTTCCTCTGGCAGAAACACCGTCTGTGCCCGAGAATCCAGACGACCTCCCAGATGTACCATCTGCTGTGTTGGAGAAAGTGATGATTTCTTCCAATCCAGCCTTGCATTTGTAAGCAGGCTATGGTCAGTTGAAGATGGTTTTGTAAAACAACCGGAGTCTGTGCCATTATCAGAAGGCCGTCCAGATATGGTAGAATTCTGACCCCCTGACGCCTGAGAGAGGCCGTCATGACTGCCATTATTTTGGTAAATACCCGGGGAGCCGTAGATAGACAAAAGTGTAGAGTCTGAAATTGATAATGTTGCAGACGGACAGCAAACCGTAAAAATTGCTGGTGGGCTCTTATAATAGGAACATGTAGATATGCATCCTGAATGTCCAGGGAAACCATGTAATCCCCCTGCTCCATTGCCAAAATAAATTTATCGGAGAGTTTCCATACAAAACTTGGGTACATGGATAAACCTGTTGAGGGTTTTTAGATTTAGTATAGGGCGATAAGCCCCATTCAGTTTCTGAACCAGAAATACATTGGAATAATACCCTTCCCCTTTGCGATACAGGAACCACGATTATTACCCCCGCTTGCAGCAGGGAGTGAATGGCTTCCTGAAGGCCCAAAGCCTTCACCGCAACTGCTGGAGGATCTGTGCACAAAAACTTCTAGGGAGGATGCCTCCTGAAAATGAGGGCATACCCCTGAGAGACCACTTGACCCAGGCATCTGTTGATGTTTGACGCCAACAATCCGCAAACTGAAGAAGTCGGCCTCCACCCTGAGATCCCCCTGGAGAAGCTGGACGTCTTGCCGGGCCAGACCTCTTAGTTTGTCGCCTTGATATTTTGCGAAAACTAGACGTCTTAGAGGAAGACTGTTCCCTTGCTTATCCCTGAGAATGGAAGGACCGAAAATAAACCTGTCTAGACTTTATAGTCGCCGTAGATGGCAGATCTGCTGACTTTAAAGCTGCCAGAGTAGCTATTATTTTATCCAACTCTGCTCCAAAAAGTACTTTTCCATAGAAATGTAAAACTGCCAGCACCTTATTTGATCCAGGATCTTCACCAAAGGGCCCTGCGTGCCACTATTGAAGCTGCTGATGCTTTAGAAGCTAAAATTCAAGCATCTACAGCAGCTCCTCACAGATAGGAAGCCGCTTCCCTTATATGGGAGATATACATAATCTGTTTTCTGGTACCATTTGGTAGAGAATTTTCCAATGCTCCCATCCATTCTTCAACAGCCTTGGCTACCCAGGCTCCAGCCATAGCTGAATGGGTAACAGCTCCAGATGATGAAAAGATCGTTTTGAGACATGCTTCAATCTTTTTATCCATGGCATCCTTCAGGGAAGATGCCGACAGAATAGGCAATGTAGCATTTCTGATTAAATGCGTCACATGAGCATACAGAAACCGGGAAAGGATGCAACGATGTTATTCTCTTATTAACATATAACCGTTAGTCAGGGTTACCCCATTCCTCATCCATAAGCTCCGTGAGCTGTTCAGATACGGAAAACTCAGTTTTGACCACCTTCCGGTGGTGACTAAACACTGGCGTCTTCTTACTATGAGCTGGTTCATCATCCTGAATGTCTAGGATTGATTTAACTGAATTCACCAAAGAAGGAACATCCACTGTGGATGGATGTTCCTCCTCCCCCAAGCTAGACCCTGGAGAGGAACCTTAAGCATCATCTGAATCCTCTGATGATGTGTTTGAATCCATATGTTGAGCAGACTGATAAAAAGCTAACTTGCGCTTAGGCGCCTTCGTAACTACCGATCTGTTATCAACATTAGATGGTGCCTTATTCCGATTAGAATGGCCATCAACATCCTTCCAGGAAGGATGCATAGGAGGTGCAAACATAGCATGCTGTGGACACCCCTTCCAAGGAGGCATAGTGGGAGCAGCCATAGGATCCACAAATTGCTTCATAACCTGAGACAGAGGATACCCAAGAAGGCTCTTGTCCATGGACAGGTAAACTGGACTGGTGAGGTGGCTCTTTATAACAGACAACACACAAACCATCCTTAATGTCCTGAGGGGATAAATAAGCAATACATGATTTACATGAAACCAGCACAGAGGGCTCCCCCTCTTGTATTCCTTTTGTCTTTTGACATGTTCCATATAAAGGCAATAATTGCAATGTTATGTGACAGCCTTCACAAAATCTTAATGAAATGTGAAGTACTCAGAGAAAAAACCTCCACCCCAAGAGGATGGAGAGAAAAACAGCGATAGTTATAATTGACAGACAGAAATTAAAGACAGTGTCAATACAGCAGCTAGCAAACAGTCAAATACAATGCATATGTAATAAAATTACAATCGACTCTAAATCAACTACACAAACACAAAGGAATGGTCTGATATAGAGCACCATATACCTTAACCTTGGGAGAGGTATACAGGGAGAACGACCCAAACCCTCCTGAGACCAAGAGCTACTGGGCACACTGAGCGTGGACCGTGAGCGTCTCATTACACGTGGAGTGTAGGCGGAGCAACCCAGACGCGCAAAACCCTTCGTAGGGACTGCGTCTGGGTCGGGGGGAGCGCCTACCTCCCCTAAGCTGCGTTAACCAGCCAGTTACGCTGGCCTTGTGGCAGCAGAAGCGTCTGCTGCCGATCCCCGGCATCGGATGATAAGGCCCCAGTAGTGTAGTGAGGACACGGACAATCCCGGGCCCTGGCAGCAGTGGCTTCTGGTGCGTCTCTGACACCAGAAGCAAGGACTGCCGGGCTCGATTCCTCGAAAGCGAGGAATCTCCTTACCTGACATCTCCGTGTGTCCGGTTGCAGTCCAGGTCACAGCATTGCAGTTAGCAAGCTTAGCCGCGACCCGACTAAATCACCAGCCCAGTTACTGGTGTTACCGCCCGGCAGAGGTAGATGGAGTCGCAGTATATGCGTCTTAATTCAGACACTTAGTACTGCCAACCCAAAAACCTAAAATAAAAGCTTAGGGCTGCCAGAGCAGCCCCCTGTTACAAAGGTGCGGCTTGATCCTGCCGGACCAAATGAACAACTGAAGTCCTATGGCTAGCGGCAGGGTATATATGCAGGAGGACCCGAGGCATCCTGGGAGCTGAAGCTTTAACTGTTAGGTACCTGGTCTCCAACCATAATATTCCCCATGGTATCCATGTGGAACCCTATGGACCCTGAAGAAGAAATAATAATTTGGTTTGTCTGGGGGTGGTGTCTGTTTGCTCGGACCCCCCCCTGCGTGCGCTACTGAGTGTGGGTCAGAGATTATCAGATTACTTGACTATGCCACTAAACGAGCCAGTGCAATGTCAAGCCAATTCGGTACTAGCTCTGGTAAATGTAACTTCCTCTTTAGAGAAGATTCCCAAGAACCCCGTCCACTACTACCTCTAGATGGTCTTTTGGAGGCTTAAAGATTTAAGGGGCATATGTATCAAAGCTTGATGTGAGATAAAATTGTGAGATATATATCACCAACCAATCGGCTCCAACCTATCATTTCTTAAACACAGCCTGCAAATTGTAAGTTAGAAGCTGATTGATTGGTGATATATATCTCTCACAATTTTATCTCACATCAAGCTTTGATACATATGCCCTTAAAAGTGAAAGGTAAAACCAGAGACCTACATAATGACTATTGTCAGAATCAGTCCCCTCTAAAGCTGGCTACACACTAGACGATATATTGGACATTTTGTCTTTTTGATGCGAACCGGAACGACAAATCGTCCTGTGTGTATGCACTATTGCGCACTCCCGTGCGTCGTTCGGCTTATCTTCGGATCAGCCTGCAGTGTCTAGATAGACAGTCAATAAGTCGACAGTTAAAAGGTCGACATGGTCAAAAGGTTAACACACACATGGTGGGTTAGGGTAAAAATAATAAAAAAAAACACATGACCATTTGACCCTTTCAAACTTGGTTCACGTCGACCGTTTTCCACCTTTTGACCCTGTTGACCTATTGCATGTCGACCATTTGTTGTAGACCTGTCTAACTACTACAGATCTTTCAACTCACACCCAAAATAACTTAATTCACTAGATTTATAGTGAGAGCTGTCACCATATGTTACGCAAGAGAGAGAGGGTCTTGGGAATACAGAACAGCTATTGGTGATTCCAGTTGGACCACTTCCAAGCAAGTTAACTATTGCGGTTGCAACCTCTAGGGCACAGGTTCTCAAACTCTGTCCTCAGGACCCCAAACAGTGCATGTTTTCCAGGTCTCCTCACAGAACCACAAGTGAAATAATTAGCTCCACCTGTGGATCTTTTCAAATGTGTTAGTGAGTAATGAATACACCTGTGCACCTGCTGGGTGACCTGGAATACGTGAGCTGTGTGGGGTCCTGAGGACAGAGTATGAGAACCACTGCTCTAGGGCAAAGGAGGAGTGGGTCCTTCGTCCTATGCGGAATGGGTGGGTAAATGGTAAGCGATGTATTTAGTGTATACTTACCCCGGCCTAGTTCTGTCTCTTGACCTTACAGTCAAGCGATAAGATCATCGTTCTAATTGACCTTATTACATGAGAGCCATACCGTGACATGGTGGTGGTTTTGGGCTGCACATGACAATTGCTTGATATCAGCTTCAGTAATGTAATGTGTGAGTGTGTGTTTGGCCAACGATGGCTTGCTGTATTCTTTTCACTATAATGTTACATCCAGAACATGTTATTTAGGTGTTTGGTACGGGATGCCGGGTCTCGGCAGGGTTAGGAGACAGACACCTGTCTGTAAGTATCCTAACCCTACCCCTAAACTTAACTCTCTCTCCCCGCACCCTAAACCTATCCTCCCCCTTAGTGCTTAAACCTAACCCTCCCCCCGTAGTGCTAGCCCCACTCCTTACTGACAGGAAGCTGGCGCCGGGTTTCTGACTGGTGTCAGGATTCCGGCGTTGGCATTCTGAGCTCTGTCATCCCAACAGCCGGGATTTCAACTACATCCCGTTTTTTAGATCTGAGAACATGATGTATATTCCGGACACTTTCATATGGGATAGCCACAGAGGAGCTGCCTTGAGCTCAGCACATCTGACACCTTTCTCTATCCGAACTGTACAGACATCATTGGAACCTCTGTCTATTTTAGCTTCATATGGTCTTTTTTTTATAGAAGGTGAGGTCTAATTTATTAAACTGTAACCACTGGGACTGTCCTATCATCCTCACAGCTCTTGCCTGACGTTAATACCATAGTTGCAACCTGGCAGTCACTCTTAAAGCAGGAAGAGGCCGACGGCGAGAAGGGTAAGAAGCTGCAAGCTGCCGGGGGACAAAGCAAGACCTCCGAATCCGAGGAGCTGGCAGGACTGACAGAGGGGAAAGATGGTAAGACCTCTATATTAAAGGCCAAATGTATGTTTTCAGATCCAACCTCCAAATATATGCTTCTATAATATGGGAAATATTCCAGCCGCTAACACAACGTGTGCAGTATAAAGTGTGGAATCTTTCTTGCACACATGGACATACAAAGCTTGACGTCACTTAGGTGCCTGAAGAAACATTTGAAGATCTTTTGCTTTCTTATCTGGACGGCAGTCGGGGTGTATATTAGAAAGAGACTCTGGCAACTTCAATTAAGCTTTATTTTATGTAGTATTTAATAACATTTATGTATAAGGCACTGCAATGTCCACAGTGCTGTACAGGGTAAGCATAAAACATTTCATGGTGCCAAGCATTAACATAACAGTACAGACTGGGTAGGACAGATAACCGGGACACTGGAAGGGCAACACGCTGAAACTAGCAGGGGGGGAGGAAAGATTCAGTACTCGGTGATCCTGTACCCATTATATGGGCATTATACAGAATCAGATTTGCGGAACAGGAGATAGTGGGTCAGAGCAGTGGTGACATGGGATTTGCAGAGGAAGTACACGAGGAAGGAGGGCCCTGCCTGTAAGAGCTTACAGAGAGTGCATCTGGAAAGTATTCACAACGCTTCACTTTTTCCGCATTTTGTAATGTTACAGCCTTCTTCCAAAATGGAATACATTCATTTTTCTCCTCAAAATTCTACACACAATACCCCATAATGACAATGTGTAGATTTTTCCAAATTTAATTAAAAAAATAAAAAAAAAAAACCCTAAGAAATCACATGTACATAAGTATTCACAGCCTTTGCTCAATACTTTGTTGATGCACCTTTGGCAGCAATTACAGCCTCAAGTCTTTTTGAATATATGATGCCACAAGCTTGGCATACCTATCTTTGGGCAGCATTCCTCTTTGCAGCACCTCTCAAGCTCCATCAGGTTGGATGTGAAGCCTCGGTGCACAGCCATTTTCAGATCTCTCCAGAGATGTTCAATCGGATTCAAGTCTGGGCTCTGGCTGGGCCACTCAAGGACATTCACAGAGTTGTGCTGAAGCCACTCCTTTGATATTTTGGCTGTGTGCTTTGGGTCGTTGTCCTGCTGAAAGATGAACAGTCGCCCCAGTCTGATGTCAAGTGCGCTCTGGAGCAGGTTTTCAACCAGGATGTCTCCAACATTTCTGCATTCATCTTTCCCTCTATCCTGACTAGTCTCCCAGTTCCTGCCGCTGAGAGTCCTTCAGGTGCATTTTGGCAAACTCCTGGCGGCCTGCCATGTGCTTTTTACTAAGGAGTGGCTTCCGTCTGGCCACTCTACCATACAGGCCTGATCGGTGGATTGCTGCAGAGATGGTTGACCTTCTGGAAGGTTCTCCTCTCTCCACAGAGGAATGCTGTAGCTCTGACAGTGACCATTGGGTTCTTGGTCACCTCACTGACTAGGGACCTTCTCCCCTGATCGCTCAGTTTAGACGTCCGGCCAACTCTAGGAAGAGTCCTGGTGGTTCAGAACTTCTTCCATTTATGGATGATGGAGACCACTGTGCTCATTGACACCTTCAAAGCAGCAGATATTTTTCTGGACCCTTCCCCAGATTTGTGCCTCGAGACAATCCTGTATCGGAGGTCTACAGACAATTGCTTGGACTTCGTGCTTGGTTTGTGCTCTGACATGCACTGTCAAGTGTGGGACCTTATATAGAGAGGTGTATGCCTTTTCAAAATCATGTCCAATCAACTGAATTTACCACAGGTGGACTCCAGTTAAGCTGTAGGAACATCTCAAGGATGATCAGTGGAAACTGGATGCAACTGGGCTCAATTTTGAGCTTCATGGCAAAGTCCGTGAATACTTATGTACATGTGCTTTCTTTGTTTTTGTTTTTTTTATTAAATTTGAAAAAATATCAGAAAAACTTTTTACACGTTGTCATTATGGGATATTGTGTGTAGAATTTTGAGGACAAAAATCAGTTTATTCCATTTTGGAATAAGGCTGTAACATAACAAATTGTGGAAAAGGTGAAGCATTGTGAATACTTTCCGGATGCACTGTACTAAGGCGAGTGGGTGAACATTCGGCGGTTGACTTGGGGACAGGTAAAGGACATCGTTCAGGTTGGCGGGAATTAACAGTTTTGCATAAAGAGGGGGTCAAAACCTTTTTTTTAGTATGTTGAGTTATGGGAAGAGGAGAAAAGTATAAAGATATGAAGAGGTCTGGCACGCTTTAATGAAAAGGTACATTTTCTTTTCCACCTTCCATAGGGGACACAGGCTTAGACCATGGGTATAGGTTGGAGCAGGAAGAGTCCGGGCACCAACTAGTTAAACTTTTTTCTCCCAGCTGCTCCGGCTCCTCTCCCCCTTTACCCAGCCTCATGCAGGCCAGTTGAGTTTGGTGCCCTGCAGGAGCAAGTCACATGTTAGAGGCTGCTCTGCAGTCTAAAGCTTCTTTTCTTAAATTTTTATTTATTTTACTATTTTTTTTTCTCTGAGCGGGCAACGCTAGTCATCCAATAGGTCGCCCGCACTGCTGCTCCACCGACCCAATGCGGCCACGGCGAGCGGGACAGTGACTTCGGCCAGTCCCCCAGCACACATTAGGGATTTGCAGCCGGACGCCGGGGGAGGCATGGATGCTGCTCAAAGGTAAGAGCGGCTCCCTGCTTACAGGGAGCCGCGCTGCAGCGGTTGTTACTGCCGGTGTGGTAGACCACCGGCGGTGCTGTCAGTGGTCGCCCAGGCCGCCTGGTGCCTCCGCTAGACCACCAGGGCACAGGCAATGGGGCGCTTCATTAGAAGCAGCCATTGCCTTGGGGGATCTTGTTCAGCAAGGGGGAGGTAGGCTCTCCCATTCAGCCCCTCCCCCTCTCCCTTGGTGTGCTCCCTCATTGCGATAGGCATGCCACAGGGATTCTCCCTCCTCTGTCCCCTCCCAGCTGAGACACTTGAGTGGCCATTTTAACCTGGCCATGCTTCAGTTAGTCTTTGGAGAGCTACTGAACATCCTCTGCAGTGTCAGAGTGTGTCCGTCACAAAGACTGCCAACCCCAGGGACCGCCGCGCCCCCTACCAGTATCCCTATTGGGGCCTAGCTGGGTAGCTTATAGCATTCGGTGTTAGGAGCCATGGATTTAGCCCTTCTCGCTTTAAGAGCAGGTGTCTGCATCTTTCCAGCAGAGGCAGGACAGGAACCGCATTACAGGCACCAGGTTAGATAGTGCTGCGTCCCTGTCCGGTAATCTGACGTTCCTCACTGGGACTTTGTCTAATATTTCAGGCTATATTTTCATCTATCCCATACCGCAGCTAGACGTAACCGTCCGGTTTAACGGGACAGGATCTGCTCTTCACTTCAAAGCGAGGCCTACCACCACACCACCCTAAACACGCCCGATATCGTCTTATCTGGGAAGCTAAACCGAGTCAGGCCTGGTTAATACTTGGACGCCTGGGAATACCAGGTGCTGTAGGCTACAGACCTCTAAGGCTAGTGCTCGCTTTCAAGCTTCAGTAGACTGTCCGCAGAATTCCCATCTTTTGCGCAGCGTGTGGACCTTCTACGGAGGGCTCAATCGAATAGGCACCTCCAGGTTTCTAAGCACTTTACTTCCTTCAATTCTCTACCTTCTGCAGACCTGGCAAAATGAGCTTCCTCCTCTGTGGATGCTCACATGGCCTATCTAGTCAAAAACGCTACCTTTCCCAGTCCAAATTTGGTATCCGACAGACAGGACAATGGAACTTCCCTCAAAAGGGACTTATATTCTGCAGACACTATCGCGTATCCAGCCCTGACTTCTGCTTAAGTAGCTAAAGCTATTGGAGGCTGGATGGATGCTTTTTAGGAGAGCCTTAGCTAGGTTTCCCATTGGAACGAGCTGCATCAGGTGAAAACATCAGAGGGTGACTTCTTATATAGGAGAAGCAACTATAGATACTGGTGTCCTGATTTCAGGTGTCTGCATCCTTGGTGGCTGTTAGTCAAGCTCTCTGGATTAAGTTCTGGCGCGCTGACTCAGACTTTAGGAAAGCCATAGGTGCTCTTCCACTTTCAGGTCATTCGCTAGAAACCTGTTTTGGACAGAATTGAAGCCACAATGACTGCATCCAGGGCGACCTTCCTCCCTTCTGTGACCTAGCTCGTGAATTTCTAATGTCCTCGGAGGGAAGGGTCAAGAGCTAATCTTTCTAAGGGCTACGGGTGACTCTTCCAGGCCCCAAGCTAAACAGCCCAGGTCTACCAGTTATCCTACCTCCAAGGAGGCAGACCTACACCTGGATGGGGACTGTGTAGGATGCCAGAGGGTGAAATTTTCTCTCCTGGGGCTACACTGTAGCCTTTCAGGAAAGGCCTCAGATCCTATTTTTTCCAACTGGGGGACTTTGTTCACACCCTTCTGGCCTCCTGAGTATGTGTTCCAGTTCCCCTTAAAAGGCACTGACTTTTTGACAGTCTCTTCACCTGGAAATCCTCAACAGTGTTTTTGGTGTGTCCGCATGGAGTCTCTATCCATCATTCTGGCACTGACTCTGGGGGATCTCAGGGCCTACTTGGATTTTTGGGAGGCCTATTTGCCGTTTCCTATGCAGCCCAGTCACCAGAGTTTCCTCTGGCTTGCGTCCTAGGAGCATTTTAATTTTTAGACATTGCCTGTGGAAGAGCACCTATGGTCTTTTCAGGTCCCCTCTACTTTTAACGAAAGTCATGGTAAATAATTTACACTGCAGGGTCATCCAGTTTCTACCTTCTCTAAACAACCTTCTGATCCTTGCCCAGTCCTTGGATGTTCTCAAGGAACACATCGATATCTCAATAGGTCTCCTCCAGTCCCACGGAAATTACTGGGTTCAGCGGGTCTTCCCCCTCACCAGAAAAGCTTGGGACCTATAGGCCAGGATTCACAAAGTTTTTGGTAATCGCCAATACACTCTTGCATTAAGATCCTCGGTTAAGAAAAACAATCAATCTAGCACTGGAATGGATAAATATCCAAATAAAGCATGCAGCTGTAAAAAATCAGTAAGACTGCCGCTTCAAATATCAGGACAGGCTATACTCTACCTGTCAATAGAAAAAAGGTAACTATACTTATAGAACTTAAGAATCGCTATCTCAGTATACAATTAAGTCAATATTTAATCATATGGAAATAATATTTAATAAAAATAATGAATAAAAAGTAACCACAGTAATACAAATAAACCAATTAATCTAAAATCTATTTAAACAGATGAGACGACTGCAGTGTAACAGATCGTAAAATAACCAATATATCTGTGTTGGTACTTTAAGATGCAATTGTATCAATAGGGCTCTGCAACAAATACAGACATTTTCACATTTAAAGAGAGAAAATTATATAACCCATAATACAGAATACTTCAAAACTCTTTGTTAGAGTAAACTGGATAATTTTATAAGGTGTCAAAATGACAACGTATATACCAATGTCGGCAAGTTTATTTGTACTAAAAGATGCAGTCAGTGGACACAATTCCAATTACAGTCAGGTGCATAAATATTGGGACATTGACAGAATTTTCATATTTTGGCCTCTATTCACCACCACAATGGCTTTGAAATGAATCAAACAAGATGTGCTTTAACTGCAGACTTTCAGATTTAATTTGAGGGTAATTACATCCAAATCAGGTGAACGGTGTAGGAATTACAATGGTTTCTATATGTGCCTCCCACTTTTTAAGGGGCCAAAAGTAATGGGACAAACTAAACAATCCTAAATCTAAATTTCACTTTTTAATACTTTGTTGCAAATCTTTTGCAGGTAATTACAGCCTGAAGTCTGGAGCGCATAGACATCACCAGATGCTGGGTTTCATCCCTGGTGATGCTCTGCCAGGCCTCTACTGCAAATGTCTTCAGTTCCTGCTTGTTCTTGGGGCATTTTCTCTTCAGTTTTGTCTTCATCAAGTGAAATGCCTGCTCAATCGGATTCAGGTCAGGGGATTGACTTGGCCATTGCATAACATTCCACTTTTTATCCTTAAAAAACTTTCTGGTTGCTTTTACAGTATGCTTCGGGTCATTGTCCATCTGCACTGTGAAGCGCCGTCCAATGAGTTCTGAAGCATTTGACTGAATATGAGCATATAATATTGCCCGAAACACTTCAGAATTCATTCTGCTGCTTTTGTCACATAATAAATAAATACATGGGAACCAGTTCCATTGGCAGCCATACATGCCCACGCCATGACACTACCACCACCATGCTTCACTGATGAGGTGGTATGTTTTGGATCATAAGCAGTTCCTTTCCTTCTCCATAATCTTCTCTTCCCATCACTCTGGTACAAGTTGATCTTTGTCTCATCTGTCCATAGGATGTTGTTCCAGAACTGTAATGGCTATTTTAGATGTTGTTTGGCAAACTCTAATCTGGTCTTCCTGTTTTTGAGGCTCACCAATGGTTTACATCTTGTGGTGAACCCTCTATATTCACTCTTGTGAAGTCTTCTCTTGATTGTTGACTTTGACACATATACACCTACCTCCTGGAGAGTGTTCTTGATTTGGCCAACTGTTGTGAAGAGGTTTTTCTTCACCAGGGAAATAATTGTGCTGTCATGCACCACAATTATTTTCCATGGTCTTCCGGGTCTTTTGGTGTTGCTGAGCTCTCCGGTGCATTCTTTCTTTTTAAGAATGTTCCAAACAGTTGATTTGGCCACACCTAATGTTTTTGCTATCTCTCTGATGGGTTTGTTTTGATTTTTCAGCCTAATGATGGCTTGCTTCACTGATAGTGACAGCTCTTTGGATCTCATATTGAGAGTCGACAGCAACTGATTCCAAATGCAAATGTCACACCTAGAATCAACTCCAGACCTTTTACCTGCTTAATTGATAATGAACTAACGAGGGAATAGCCCACACCTGTCCATGAAATAGCTTTTGAGTTGATAGTCCCATTACTTTTGGCCCCTTAAAAAGTGGGAGGCACATATAGAAACCGTTGTAATTCCTACACCGTTCACCTGATTTGGATGTAATTACCCTCAAATTAAATCTGAAAGTCTGCAGTTAAAGCACATCTTGTTTATTTCATTTCAAAGCCATTGTGGTGGTGAATAGAGGCCAAAATATGAAAATTCTGTCAATGTCCCAATATTTATGCACCTGACTGTATATAGAAGAGCTCCTCCAGGTTAATAGGCAAACCGGAATATCCAAAACTTTTGTAGCTTGGTATTTTCCAGCTCTTTCTGCTCTCTCTGTTATAACAGATTTATAGAATGTCAAATGACAGAGAATGCAAACATAGATAACTTTGTTGGCACTGGGATCCAATAGTTAAACAAAGTCCCAATAATAAAGGAGTATATTCCTGGTTTAATATGGAGACCTGGGTGTCAGTCCATTTAGCAATTCTATCACTGTTATCAGAATGTGGTGCACTCACGTATTGTATAAAGTCTGACCTCTCTCCCCTTGCTCCACGGAGAGTGTATCCTTATGCAGACCTTAACAGCAGCAATAGCTAGCGTTGGTGTCCGGTAGGAATGACCAACTAACAGGTGTGATCACACGAGCGGCACAACTTCTACGCGTTTCTCCGCCTTCAAAGTAATCAGCGGCTTCTTCAGGAAGTAGAAATCCTGGGTTAGTTTGTCTCCGCATTCATCATGTCGGAATATGCATAGTTTCACTCCCAGCCTCTTCAGATGGAGGATGGTCCCTGTGGAACAGATCCCACCGTTAGCTCACACCTTCCTGGGAGGTTCGGCTCTACCTCTTGTGGTCTGTGCAGCCTGCATAGACAGGCACCCCCTACTGGATTCCACATGGGGTACAACCTTCCGTGGGCCGAGTGGCGATCACTTTGTGGATTCCCGAACAATCCAATCAGAGCTCTCTGCCTGGCTCAGCTGCTCCTACAGCATGGTCTGGTCCAGGTTCAATCCAATAATGTGACTGCCATTGCCTACATAAACCATCATCGGGGGCGACACTCAGTCACGGGGCATTGTAGGTGGTGTGTTGTGTTCTCATCTGGGCTGTGTGTCAACTTCCGGCTCTGTCGGTAATCTAGCTCCCCAGAGTCCGGGAAAGGGAAGAGAGCTTCCTCGGCCACCTGGGCATCTACCCAGGCGAATGGGGGCTTTATCCAGATGCCTTTTGGATCCTAGTTCTTCGCTGATTGTGGCCAAACATCGCCTTGATGACATCTCTGAACGAACACAGACTACCGCGGAACTGCTCCACTACCAGGGTTCCGGGAGCCCTTCGGGTGGACATCTGGCCTATCCGGCAGGAGTTCATTCATCTCATATGTCTTCCGTCCAATTTTATGGATACCGCAGGCTGCAGTGGGAGGGAGGCATGGTTATCCTGTTTGCCCCATATGGGCCTTGGTGAGCTTGGTACGCAGATCTTCTATCAATGCTCTGTTGTATCTCCCTTGTGGCCGGATCTTCTGTCTCAGGGCCCGCATTTCTCTCCGAATCTGGCCCGTCTCGTTGCTTATGACTCAGTCTTGAGCAATTCAGGGTTCTACAGGTCGGTTTCCACATGGGACTCAACAAGTTGGATCCGCTTGTTTTTCCGTCATGCTTCAGAGATGGCGGTCCTTTCTTTTCCCTCTTTGCAGTTGGATTTTTTCACTGGATTGGTGGCTTTTTCTTGGATGGCTCAGCTGAGCAGTTTCGTGACAAGGCCATATCTTTCTCCGCCCATATTTTCTCCGGGTGTTTTCATTTGACACCTTCGCTGCTGCGGACGCGGATTTTGGCTGAAGGGGTTCTCAGTGCAGCTCTGGCGCATCCCCTCCCGTAATGGGATCGCTTTGGGACGTCCCGTGATCTAAGCCTGTGTCCCCTATGGAACGTGAAGAAGAAAAGAGGACTTATGTCTTACCTGGTTAAGTCCTTTTTTCGAACACCATAGGGGACACAGGCCGCCCACCCTGACACACCAGGCAGGCAGGGTTTTTTTACTCTGTTCCAGTCCTCCTTTAGCATTCCGGGGTGTTGGACCATTATGAGTAGGTCGGTTTTCCTTCTTCACTTCCTCGCTCCTGCCTTTGGCTTGCTAACTTAACTAGCCTACCTGAGGCTGGAGGTGGGGTATAGGACAAGGAGGGGAGGGGGGGGGGGGTTTGCAGGGGGAGGAAGTTTAACCAGTTGGTGCCTGGACTCCTCCTGCTCCACCTTATACCCATGGTCTAAGCCTGCGACCCCAAAGAAAAGGACTTAACCAGGTAAGACACACGTCCTCTTTTAAGTGAGTTTAAAGCTGAATCTTGAAGTTTTCCAAACATGAATGCATTAGTGACTATGCAGTGACAGAAGGACTTTTAATAGTAGGACTGCTTTATATGGTCCCTGAGGGCTTACATTAATTTGCTAATGAATTTTGATGGAATGTACTACACTGGAATTTGTGTGCAGAAAGATTTTCTTTTCCGCCTCTGGAGTACTTAGAAAGTGCTGATGGTCTCCTATTGACAGCATAGGACTGACTCTGTCCTTCCGGCGGCTGTAAAGTACCTGAAATGGAGTCCTCTGTCTGTGGGCAGAACTGTCTGCGGCACCTTACTGACCTGGGATCACCTCTGGCTTACAGAAGACATTCATCTCCCTTCTCATTTAGTCATTGGACACAATGTTAAGTGCATGCGTACAGCTGGCCTACATTTTGCCACTAATGCCACAATCCCGGCTCCATCCGGGGCAGCATATAGCTGATAGATACGCTTCATATGTAAACAGGTGCGTTTGCACAACCATTAGTGAATGGAGTCACAAGCATTTGCTTTGCGATCTTGCATTATCATAAAGGACTCGAAGTATGCTTAAGAAGTGATACTAGCACCAAGCAGGTATTATATCCTGTTACAGTTGCTGATGTTGCTATGTTCTGTCATTCTCAGATGCCGTCCAGAACACCTTTGTGAAGGCCTCCCTCCTCCGAGTCCTGTGCTTGTATCAGAGGGTGGTTCCCCATCTAGTATCTCAGAGTAATTTTGATTTCAGCAAACTACTAAAAGGTAAGTAAAGGGCAGGAACCTGTACAAGGGATACAACAATAGAATATCAAAGAACAAGGGGTAAATTTGCTAATGTGAGAGTTTTTAGAAGTGGAGATGTTGCCCATAGCAACCAATCAGATTGTAGCTATTATCTTCTAGAAGGTGCTAGGTAAATGTTAAGTAGAATCTGGTTGCTATGGGCAACATCTCCACTTTTAAAACTCTCACTTGAGTAAATATAGCTCCTAGTTTCAGAGTCTATATTTAAAAGATCAGTTCTCCTGAGAACTAATTTTGGATTAAGTTGAGTTAAAGGACGGGGGAGTTAATTGCATTTCACACTTTTTCTTTGGTTGATACAAGTTCTAGCTCGGAACCAGGGTTTCCTGTATCTAGGTTACCTGTTCTTCTGTTGATTGAACAATTTAATTGCTTCCCTCGCAGTCTATTTTTGCATCAAACATCTCAATGCTGTATGACAAATTTAGACGTGTTAAAAGCCAGTAAGTAGGATAACGGTAAGTACTCTTAGATGAGAAGTAATAAATACAAGTGTTATTTTCTCTTGTTTTCTTCCATTTAACTTACACCCAAGAGATGAATGAATAATACAGTGTTAGATGAGGACACAGAAGCCTAGTTGTCATATTGGAGGGATATTGAAGCGTTATCCTTCTGGAGCAGTCATAGGGACCTGATTCGCTTCAGTTGTTATATGCCATGACCCTCTAACCTCCAGAGGTTGTTGAGGTTCTCTTTTTTTTGTTATTTCCCGGATTGTAGCACGCCCTCACTTGCTATAATGCCATGGACTGTCCCATCCGGGATGGCTGTTGGCAATAGAACAGACAATGGTGTTTGAGCTGCTCACTGAAACATGGGGAAACTGATCCAAGAGACTCTTTAGCTGGTAGCCTGATAAATAGGCAGCTGGGTGAGCAGGTCATTAAGGGAACTGAAGTCTGGTCTTCTCCGGCCTCCTTTTATAGTGTGATTTTAAAAGTTGGAGTGTAAACAACTACATGTCGGACATGGACGTCTTTGTGTCTTCTCTCACCGTAGGTATTGTGAGTGAGAGCGGTGTCTGCGAGGAGGTCCCTCCCGTCCTCCAGCATCAGATCCTTCAGGTGGCTCTTGAATTGCCAGCGAGCAAGTTTTCATGGTTCAAAGTGCAGGTTTGTCTCCTGTCCTATTAATCTGTTCGAGACAAGATGGCAAACCGAGGCCTCATAAGCCGGCATCATGCCTGGGGTGATAGTAGGAGAAATGATAGTTATAGCATTTACCTTTCATTCACAGGAACCGCGAGATGTTGGAGGGGAAAAGTCTGTGTTTTATCTCCTTCTGAAAATGTTTGTCACATGTAAGAAACTGCAGCTGAAAACGTCAACCAGACTGTTGGTCATTAAGGTAATTGTTGTTTTGTTGTTGCTTTACCTCAGATTGTTACCACAGATTGGTACCCAGGAGAAGCTGTGTCTGCAATGTGTCGATGGCTCTCTATTCTGCTCATGCTGCTTAGGACCACAGGTGCCCAATTTATGCTAAATTATTATTTCATTTTTGTTGGGAAAGGAATTTATAATTTCAAAGAGAACTTGTCTCCAGGTTATACACTCTCACTCTTTATTATGGCTTTGTGATTTACACCCAGTGGCCAAATTTTTATGACCACAGGGTTAGTACTTTATCGGGCCAAATGTTGCCCTTAACACGGCTTGAATTCTTCTAATAACTGTATGTTTTGTGGGGATTATTAGCCCAGGTGCCATGAACTGTACCTCCATAATGGTGCCTCCGCCAGCCTACAGAGCTGTGACCATGCACGGAGGATCCAAGCTTTCCTGCTGTTGCCTCCATATTCTCACCCTACTGTCTGCATGGCGTGGCAGAGAACGTGATTCGTCAGATCACATGACCCTCTTTCAATCATTTACTGTCCCAATACCTGTGTTCCTGAGCAAACTGGAGACGTTTCACCCTGTGTGCAGCAAGTCCGCAATGGGGTGAGGACAGGCCGCTTGTTCTGTAGCCCATACCATGTAATGTGAGGCGTACTGTTCATTTAGCGGCCATCCGAATTGATCCCTGATTCAGAATATCCATACATTGATGCACTGTTGCCTGTCTGTGGGACTGAACAAGTCTGACCACTCTCCGTTCCGCTTGAGTGCCTAGGAGCCATACATGACCACAGGCCTTGCGCTGGGCCCTCGAACAATTTACCACTGCATCAGTTTTGCAAATGCTGGCACCGCAGCTGGGAGCGCTAACAATCATTCCACGTTCTAAATCCGTCAGATTGCAACATTGACCCATAATTTCATGTGGTGCTCTTCATTAGTCTCTGCATACCTTCTTCTTTCCGTTCTTATACATGTATTCTACGTCAGAATTGTCTGAGAGAATAGCTTACAAGTAGAAAGTCGCCTGGTTGTCCTAATAATTTGGCCACTCAGTGTATACTGTATATTAAGCAGGTTCTCTTAAAAACAATAGAGAGCGAACTGTAGGTGTAACCTGTTTACTAGGCTTATTTTAAGCCAGCAATGGCTCAAGAGGCGTTGTACACCTACAGATTAAAGGATGTTCCATTTTAGATTTACAATTCCCATAGTAAGTATTTGGAAAGTGCGTTTTCCTATGTGTTGTGTTGGGGAACGCAGGAACAGTCAGTATAGGGCCTGCTGCTGCCTCCTGGAGGAACAATACGCCTGGTCTGGGAAACCTTCTCAAGTATTTCCAGTGTATGGACTGATCATCCAATACAGGGTGGAGAAAATCTGCACGTATAACCCCAAACTAGGCCCCAGAAGAAATCCGTCTGATCACTCAGCAGTTTCTTGCTCCTTTTTTATATAAGCCGTACAGCAACAAAGAGGGAAAAGCGACTCCCCCCCCCCCTCTGGGGCGTGGAGACACATTTTTAGGGCAAACCAAGTCTGCTTGCAGTACGGTTGAGAAGGGTCTACAGTAAGTAAGGTCTGCTCTAGCATGTTGCACCCCAGCCTCTGTTGTTTACCGAAGGAGGGGAGGTTATGGCTGTGACTAGCACTAATCACCAGGACAGAATTTTTTATTTACGTTTCCCTCAGTGCCTGGGTGTTTTCCGCTCTCACCAAACCCTCCATACTCCTCTTATCCAGGAGAAGCAGCGACTCCTCTCATGTCGTTGTAGCCAACCGATGTCTGTGGAGGTATAATTTGGAATCTGACTTGGAGATATAGAAACAGACAAAATCTCAGGTGCACAACTCCAAATGATTAATAATATATATAAATGCAATAAAATTTTGCAATCAATAGAGGTTTTTAGCATAATCATGGCCAAGGTTATGGGCCTACCCACCATATCCAGGTAACCTCTTTCCCTAACATACTAAGGTTCAAATCCAGAGCGCAGGACCCCCCAAAACCGGCCCAGCTAAGCCGCCCCAGGGCATCACCATAGTAAGAAAAGTGCAGTGTAAAGAGATAGTTAGGAGCAGCTGCATATAAAGAATGAAAATAAAAAAAGTGAAGTACATATATATTAGACACACAGTGAAAGGTTAAAATGTGTTATAAAGGAAAATGTGTTATAAAGGAAAATGTGTTATAAAGGAAAATGTGTTATAAAGGAAAATGTGTTATAAAGGAAAATGTGTTATAAAGGAAAATGTGTTATAAAGGAGATACAGTTTTAAGATTGATTGTTATATCAAAACAACATTTTCATCATCGGTGTCATTTTACACATCAAAGAGAAAATGTCTCCAGTTTCTGTAGGGTTCAAACCAGTTTATGGGTCCATAAGATTATTATTTTTTTTTAATTGAAGCAGGATTGTACAATACATCAAAAGGAAGCAGCCTAGAATGTACTTGAACTCATAGCCAAAGAGAGAAAACAAACAAACAAGAGAAGGGTATCAATAAGAACCAAACTCTTCGACAAATAAGAATCGGTAGAACATGCTACCACAGCATTGCAGAACATAGGGGAGTGACTGCTAGAAGATATGTGGGGTCAAGAATGGGAGGGACCTGTACCCATGACAATTGATGAGTCCAAAATCCGGAGTAAAAAATGTTTTTTTTTTTTTTTTTTCTACCATTACGTTATGGATCCCCAATGCGTGAAGACATTCAGATTCAAAATGTCATCACGTCACTTGGTAGTGTCATCCTACCAGAGGAGGTCAACTTTTTTCTTACGTCATGTCCACCCTCCAGGTGGCACCTTTCCTGTGACCCTAATAAACTACAAAATAAACTGTTGAACAAAAATCCTATAGTTGCAGTATGACTTCTATACCAGTAGGTGGCGCTTCTCCCTCGATCACCAGTTTCCATTTATCTCGTTAACGCTTCCTAGATTCTGCGTGACAGTGGTGTGTTTGAATACACCTGGAGTGAACTGGAGCTGTGGCTGAGGTGTCTGGACAAAGTAGAGGAAAACTCGCAGGAGGCAGTGATCCATTTTTTGGAGCAGGTAAAAAAAAAATAGATACAGCAACAAAATCTCATCCGCTATACAAATAATTTACTAAAAAAACAAACAAACTCCCCAGTGCACCCTTTATTGCATACAGCATCTTTTCTTAATTGTCTTTATTCAGTATCTGCTTGTGATTAATGTTTTGCCTCAAATCGCACGTTCATTTTTCCTTTTAGACGCTGGTGAAGCTGGTCTCTAACCCTTACCCGTATACTGACAAAGCTACGGATTATGTGCAGGAGGCCTGGCTGCTGCAGACCGGCCTGGGGAAGCCGGATTCAGACGCAGTCAGCATCCCCATCTCACACATTGACGGTTTGTGTTCTCTACTCTGCAAGTCGCTGCTAGAGGGGTACTCATGCAGTGGAGCTGATCTGCAGCTAACGGTTCATGCTGGGAATAGTGGTTCCACAACAGCCCAGAAGCTGACTGGTTGCTACAATATGGACAAGTTCTCCACTTGTCCTCTTAGTGGGTGGGATGTATCAAACCTTCCTAAGTGTCCTTTTTTCTTTTTGCCCTGCAGAAGTCATGGATATGGTGGACGTCATTGTTGAGGGCAGTGAAGGCCTAGACGAGGAAGTTGGACATGCTCTTGATGAGGAGATGACTCTCCATACCTTTCCATTCAGCGCTATGGTCCCAGTGACTCTTGAAACCAGAAACAGTCTCTTGGCATCTGGGAAGGCTAGAGATGGTAGGTCTTTTATCATCGCTCTGAAGCCAGTGCTGTTTTTTTTTTTTTTTTCTTTTTAGTGATTTCCAAACCTGTTCGTTTCAATTGAATTTCATGAAGATCAAATAAAAGACCAAGTTTTCTTCCCTCTGGCCTAGCGTGGTGTTCTCACGGAGGGCTCTAATTGTTGAGATGTTGCTAACAGTTCCCCCAAAGCCCCAGCATGATTGACGTGCCACTGGCATTTCTCCTTCATCCCACTAGGGGACACTGGAGTTCAAGACAGTGGGGTATAGACGGTGGTAGAGTAGAGCCTGGCACTTTAAATAATTTAGAAGTGTGACTGGCTCCTCCCCCTCTATGCCTCATCAGCCCCAGTTTTTAGAATGTGCCCGAGAGAGCCGGTCGCACATCAGGCTGTCTCCAGCCTTTCTCATATAATTATATTTTAAGCTTTTATACAAGCACTGAGGACAGGCAGGCTGCTTACTGTGGCAGTCTGCCTGCTACGTGGGAGCCGCCGGGAGGGCACCACACGGCTACTGTAGTCTGTGTCCGGTGACCATGAGGGGGGACTTTAAACAGAGTCATCGGACTCCATGAGGACCTGCCACAACTGAAACCGGTTCGTGTCCGGGTTTCCTCATTTGCCCCCCAGCCCAGCAACCCGGCCGCAGCAGTCCGTAAGTATATCCCACTACTCCTGACTAGCTGGAGTGGTGGGCCAAAACGCTGGGCTCAGGGACAGCGCACACTGCATGGCTGTCACACACTGCTCCTTCCCCCTGCCAGTGAAAGTGGTAGTGTCGGAGCTGCTGACTGACTTATTCCTAGCCATCCCCCTCCTATTAACGAGGGGATGGAGTCGGGCTCGTGCTCTAAGCCCTCATCTGAGAGCAGCGCGGTCTGCCGGTCCGTTAGCGCTGCTGCGCTGACATACTCTGCATTAGTCCCCCCGGGAAGGGACCTCAGAGGTACCTGGGAGGGCATCCTGCCGCGTCTAGAGCGGGCAGCAGCAGCCCCCCCATTATTAAAATGGCGGCCGCACTCGGGGCAAAGCCACGCCCCCTTCGCGGCCCTAATTGCGGGCGCACAACAGCCCAACCAGCGGGGCAGCCAGGTGTGAGTAAGACAGACGCCGCACCGCTGCTCACTAAATAGTGCAGCACAGGCGAGGTCCTGCCATCTGGTGTAATGGCCGGCTTCAGGAGGCCAGACGCGTCCCTCTACAGAGGCAGTTGCAGCGCTGACAAGCAGCGCGATCCTTGGTAAGGAGTACCCGCGTAAAGAGGCTTCCCTTATTGAGCGGCCCAGCCTTATAAATGTATCTGCTGATGACTCCCGCACCCCGTTCAGAAGGGCCGGGAGGAAGGTTGTCTTCCCTACATTACGCCCAGCCCACTCTTTCCTAGTAAGTGGGCAGAGGCGAGCCTTATAGTGCACGCGCGCGCGCACACACTGATAGCCGGGATTTTAGGGAAGGGCGCCTCATGCATAATAGCCGCGCCTTCTGTACCACTGCCTGCCGCTGGTTAAAGGTGCAGTGCAGACCAGCGCCTGAAGAGCGCGGCTGCCTCCTAACTCCTGCAACAGGGTTAATTAGCGTGGGTATCCTACGCGACTCCCTCCTTCTCCCACGCTGGGAGTGCTGCTAGCACAAAAGTAGAGATAGGAGTATAGGGCTGGCTACAAATAAGTATCAGCGCAGGGCTCGGATCTCTCCACGGCTCTTGCTGTGTGGAGTTTGTATGTTCTCCCGGTGCAGGCAGCACTGTCTTTGCTTAGGCTGGTTTTAAAAAATTAGCAACGCTCCTCATCTAGATCTCAGGAGGAGATGCCGCGGATGCCGCGTCCCGCAGCTCCTGGCTGGGCTGAGCAGGCTTCCCTGTTAGCTATAACATAGGGCTAATAGCCTTACGTTATACCAGCACAATGCGGCTCCCCGATGCAGTGCTGTATGACCATCACACTCCTGTCACAGCAGGACAGCATCACCGCTTTATACTATTAAGGGGGCTAGCAGCGCTGTGCTAACTGGAGTGTAGCAGTTTGCACACGTACAGCGCGGTATTCATGTACAAACAGCGCCCCCTGTTTCCCTTTTAAGGACTGTAGTTACTACTGCACACAAGCATGATAGCTCAGTGCACTACCTGCAGCAGGGAGTGCTTTAGCGTGGGTCTCTTACGCCTACCACACTGGGAGTGCTTCAGCGCAAAAGGTAGGGGAGGCCCTGTCCTTGTATGACAGGAGTTTAGTGCTAGCTACAGTGCATAGCTGGTTGCTAGCTGTATGGGAACTAGCCCAATTCCCTTTTGCACCATAACACCACGTTAGGCGGTTCTGAAAGAGGCCAGTTCAGTCGATGCATCACAGCTAGAAGCGAGGGGTTGACGAGACAGTCCCGCCAATGCAGCGCCGCTTGGCAGGCTTCCCTTCGTTCTATAACAAAGGGCGCCTAGCTTAATCTAATGGCTTGGTATCTTAGCTTGTGAAGTATCATAGCCTCATGGTGTACTAGCTCTACTGTTCTGGTGCTGCTGCCAGAACTTATGGTTATAGCTTACCCTTCACCCAGGGTTAGCACATTTTGGCGTCCCATCCCCAGGCTTATGCCTCACATGGGCTCGCCTTAAAGAGGGGCAGTATCTTCCCATGCATATATGTGGCAGCACATATACTACATTACTACATATACTATATTATAGGCTGGTCTTAAAACCTTTCACCAGTTTTCTGTGCTTACCTTAGAAGGTATGCATATGTGCATTTATTTATTTCTCATGTGTTCCCTTCGGCAGCACATACAGGAAGAGGTTAGTAACGTGGCATTGCTGCCTCACAGCACTGAGGTGACTTTTTGATTCCCACTTCGAAAAATGGGTTAATCTGGCGCTAAAAGGGCTCACCTGCTAAGGCGAGTACACCTGTAACAGAAGGGTCCCAGGATTGAAACCAGTCTGGGACAGCACGCAGCTAACATACCCTGCCCCTGCGCAGTAGCAGAGTGACGGCCACACGCGGTACATGAGCAGTCCCCCTGCGTGGGGGTAAGCCACGTGTATGGTATGTATATGTGTGTGTGTATATATATATATGTAATATGTATATTGTATTTTATACTAGCCCTGCAGTAGAACATATACATGCTGGAGTGAATTTTGTCCTTGGGCTCAGTTCCTTCCATGGCTTTAATTTTTGCTCATGTTCTAATTTTACAATATTATTGTCACCTACTAAATTTGTATGTAGGTATGCATATGCATATGTGGATATCGCTTCTTATCCTTACCATAAGAGCAGGGGTAGGATCTGTTGTTATCAGTTTTATGTCTGATACCTAGCATATTGATAGAAGGCTGCGATTGGAGGCTGGACTCCTAATGCGGTAGATGGTACAATAACTCCGCTTAACACGATCTCTCCCGGGGGATTGGGTTGTGTGTATATACATGTATATGTGTAGGAGGCCTATACTTCTACAAGCATTAGGTTACCTATAATACCACGCATGGGAAGCCGCCAGGGATTACCAGAAGCTGTAGGCTATATCCATACATATTATATGGTGGCTCTATAATCTAAAGTCATGTGCTGCAGCTTACATAGTGATTAGTCACAATTCCCTAAGGCATTGCTTCTAGTATGGACCCTAGCCATGTCACATGTATATAAGGATATATACTTATATAGCTCGGTTCATGTTAGTCTATATCTATGGCGCCCCGTTTCAGGGGACCTATTATCATTACAGTGATGCACTTGGTAGCAAACTGGTAAGACGCCCATTCCTTGTATGTATATTTCCTAATAATTGGGAAACAAAAACCTGTTTTCTGTTTAACCCTACTGGGGTTATCACTACTGCTATCTCCCTTCTTTGCTTGGGATAACTAACGAGTTCTATGTCTAAGTACAGGTACCCTTCTCAGTATCGATTCCGATACTCCATATTATTGTCGTATATCTCAATAGAATGAGTCTAAAGGGCCCTTAGGTACAATTCATATCTTGAAGGCCTAGGGCCACCTACCGATTTAGGCAGGGACAGACCTGGGTTATATTAGATTGGTGGGCATAATACACATTGTAAATATTTATGTAAGGATACTTAAACTAGCAGACCGTTTTTGGGGTATAAGTATAATCTTCAGATACACGTCTCTAATGGAACAGGCTCAGGTATAGAGTCCTGTTTTACGACCTTCTTGTCTCCACTAACATTCTGCTAGTTTCCACAGTATTTTCTACTGCACATCTCCAGACTGAAGTACGTGCTGTAGGGCATTGGTCTTAGCCCACTGAAGCTACTCTCTATTCCTAATGTGGCGGGTTGCTTTGCGATACAACAGGTCAGTGACATTCTACATTTCGGGCCAGAGGGCTTCTGGTCGCTCACAGGTGAGAGCTTACCCACTAATGCCTCGGTAGAGGCTCCTATTTCATGTAAACTGACATACATAGAGTTCTTCTCCCTTACTACCTCCTAGCAGCCATCCGCTCTTTTAATCAGTTGGCTCTACACTTTAGAATTTTCCTGGAGTGTGGGTGCATAGTTACAACATTGAGAACCAATTCTACTAGAATCTGTTGGCGTTATGGACCAAAGCACATCTCTGGGCTACTGCACATCTTTACATAGAAGTGTGACAGTCACTATGTTCCACTCAGGGGGCCTGGTGGGTTTCCTGTTCAGTAGCTGTTGATATTTTTATCATACTGACAGGTACCTGACTGGTATCTTCCTGGTTGTTTTCATGCTATGTTCAGGCCAGCAGTTACTACTGCCTATGCACTTCCATCATGTTGGAAGTTGTCCGTTGTTTTCTCTTTAGCGTCAGGGTTTCAGTTGCTGGTTTATTCCTGTTCTCAGAATGGGTTGTACTGCGGTCTGACCCTCTGGAAGGTATTGTAATCTCAATCTTCTCGAAGCCGCCTCGGCCTCATGCCCAGGGTGATCTCCACTCGTTGGAGATTTCTATGGTCTCATCCTTCCGCTGGTTCACAACTTTGTAGTAGTTGGACTTTCAGAAGGGTTCAGGGCGACTGTGCGGCCTTGACTTTTACCTTATACTCTTTGTGAGGAGTCTGTGGACTCTCTGTTTTTGTAGATTGGTATCGTTATACTTCTATCTATATGAGTTATGTCCAGCAGTGCTGGTATTCTGCTATCTGCAAAATGTGGCAGCTTCCTGTTTCCGAATCTGGTACGGTTTCCTCGAGGTTTCTTCTCGGGTTACTGCCCTTCTCCTATGGATTCGGGTAGGAGTTCTCTGCTCCCAACAGTCTGGCTTGGTCTGTTTTCAGCTGAGTTTACAGTGTTCTGATGCTTCTCATCTGAGGGTGTTTTCTCGCTAGCCGCTTATTCCATTCGATTACTGTACGTTGTGGTATTCTGTGTCTGTTCCGCACGGAGTTCTGGTTGTCTCCTGGCTCACGACACTTGATTCTCAGCTCTTGCCTTCCGTTGAACCTCCGGTTCTATGCGGTCCCTGTTCGGTTGCCCGAAGGGTCGGCATGTTCTCCGCGCTTCCCACCCGGGAGGTTAGCTTTGGGACGTCCCCACTGCCTTGAACTCCAGTGTCCCCTAGTGGATGAAGGAGAAAACAGGATTTTGGTACTTACCGATAAATCCGTTTCTCCGATTCCACAGGGGACACTGGACGCCCGCCCGGCGCGGCGTACCTGCCTGTTGTGGGTCTTTATATAGTTGTGTGACTGCATGTGTTCCCTGCAGTGGTTTCCTCTGTTCTCCTTCAGTCGGTATTGTTCCGTTCTGTTGTCTTCTCCTTCTCCTCGTTTTCCTGTTGTCCTCCGTCTCCTCTCGGGCTCAGTTCTTAAACTGGGGCTGATGGGGCATAGAGGGGGAGGAGCCAGTCACACTTCTAAATTATTTAAAGTGCCAGGCTCTACTCTACCACCGTCTATACCCCACTGTCTTGAACTCCAGTGTCCCCTGTGGAATCGGAGAAAGGGATTTATCGGTAAGTACCAAAATCCTGTTTTGAGCGCAGCGAAATGGAGCGTTCTAAAAAATGGGGGCGTGCCGAAGCCAAGGACGCAGCTTCACTGGCCACGGCAGCCGATTTTGACGGACACCCTGAGTAACCTGAGGGGTAACTGAGCTGTTCGATGGTCAAGCAGTTGGACTGATGCCGCATATTAGAGTACAGCGGTGGATCCGAGAAGCCGGCAGTGGGCGTCTGTTTACTTAAGACCTCCTCATGCGGCTTTTGCGTATTTTGGCACAGGGGCTGCGTACAAAGACACTGCGGCTGTGCTATACCATCCATCTTTAAATCTGACCCCTTGTCTCCATTAATATGACCTTATTTGTGCTTAAAGGGGTCAACACCTCTGTTTAGTTTTCCTTGCATTGATGGGTGGGATCTGCTGAGATAGCAAATTAAAGTAGTACGTACTGGAGGCGTGTCATGAAAGCCACATCTGATTGGTCAGGCGACATGATAAGCAAATCAGGGGCTTCATTTTCTGCACCCACATCTTTGCTACATTGGGTTCTCGGTGAACGGATGTTTTGAACACCACACGGCCAGGTGATACGGGGTCTATGTACTAAGCCTTGGAGAGAGAACGTGGACGTATATAAAGTACCAACCAATCAACTCCTAACTGTCATGTTACAGGCTGTGTTTGAAAAACGACAGGAGCTGATTGGTTGGTAGTTTAACTCCATCCACTTCATCTTTCTCCAAAGTACATAGACCCCCTTTGTCCAGCTTGTCTTATATCCGTGTCTTCAGGCTGAGGTCTGGACCTGAATGCGGCTGACTGGGCAGGTTACCTACCAAATACCATCAGCACTCGGAAAGTTATAGCTCTATTATTGCTAACCTGTACCATGGTTCTATTACGGGCTTATACAGATGTGTTATAGGGATGTGATTTATATAGACTCTGTATTCTACAAAAAAATCTATAGTATATTTTGAACTGTCGATGTTCCCTGACTGTGTTTTCTTTCTCTGTTTGACAGAATGTGTGATACAATATCTAGTATCCGTCCTGACCGACATACTACATGCCCAGCGAGACCCTCTAGCCCTCTGCCTGGCACTCCAGTCTTATGATAAAGACATCCAGTCCTCTGATATAAGTTCTGCTGCATATATTCTACTTCAGTGTTTTTATAACTACTACAGCTTGTGGCTGCCGCCATCCACTAAAGAGAGCCTAGTAAGTGAGACATGGAGTATATGGGAAAGATTTCTGGACTGCACAACCTGACTATATATAATGGGAGGTGCTACCTGATGAGACTAATTGCAGGTACAGAAACAGACAAATCTCAGGTGCACAACTCCAAATGATTAATAATATATATAAATGCAATAAAATTTTGCAATCAATAGAGGTTTTTAGCATAATCATGGCCAAGGTTATGGGCCTACCCACCATATCCAGGTAACCTCTTTCGGGTAGGTCCCTAACATACTAGGGTTCAAATCCAGAGCGCAGGACCCCCCAAAAATAGCCCAGCCAAGTTGCTCCAGGGCACCACCATAGTAAGAAAAGTGCAGTGTAAAGAGATAGTTAGGAGCAGCTGCAGCTGCATATAAAGAAGAAAATAAAAAAGTGAAGTACATATATATATATATTAAACACACAGTTAAGGGTTAAAATGTGTAATAAAGGAAGTGAGACATGGAAACTGGCTACACTCTTACATATACTGTGTTTAGTTACTACAAAATAAAACATGCTATCACAGATGTGTCTACATGCACCTAACCGCAATACGCTGTGCCGCGCAAGACACCTGGAGGAAGTGGGCCGTCTGTTGACGCGCATCTCTGCTTGCTCCAAGCATCTTTTTAGCCTGAAAATGCGCATTAGTCGTAAGTAGACTGTGTGCTGGATACAGCTTAGTACTGCCAAATCTAGAGCTCTAGCAGTACCAACAGACAAGCTACTGATTGTCACAAACACTAGAGAGGGTCACACTATATAACCATATCAGCAATGCCATCAATAAACAAATCAAATCGCAGTGGCCCATTGTTACATCTGACAAAGATGTAAAGCCTTTGCATGACCCCAAACTTATGACGTGCTACCGCAGGGGCAAAAATCATAAAGATTTTCTTGTGAGTAATGACATTTTTCAATTGGGAAAAAGAAATCCAACCTCCTTTTTTGGTATCCCTAAGCTAGGATGTCCCAATTGTACAATGTGCAGATTCCTACAGACAGGTTCTGCATTACAGGTTCAGCTCGGCCTCGATCGGGCAGTGTTTACTTCTTTAAAGCTGGCAACGCTGGTCTCTGAAGCGATCAGAAGCCTCTAATAGCTTCAGAGGCCAGCGTTCCCAGTGATGCAGCACCACCCGCGATGAGAGGAGCCTGCGCCTGCCGCTCCGGATCTAATTAGATCCAGTCAGCGGCAGCGTGGGATGGTGGGAACGATGACGGCGTGTACTGGAGCGGTGCCCAGCGGCCATCGTGAAGAAAGGTAAGTAGTGCACAGGTGACTGGAGTCTGTTCTATACTTGGAGGGGGCACAATATAACGGGCTCTGCATAAGGGGCATTATTGGGGGCTCTGCATAAGGGGCATTATTGGGGGCTCTGCATAAGGGGCATTACTGGGGGCTCTGCATAAGGGGCACTACTATGGACATTACTGGGGGCTCTGCATTCAGGCCATTACTGGGGGCACTGCATAATGTGCACTTCTAGGGGCATTACTGGGGGCACTGCATAAGGGGCACTACTAAGGACATTACTGGGGGCTCTGCATAGGGGGCATTACTGGGGGCTCTGCATAGGGGGCATTACTGGGGGCTCTGCATAGGGGGCATTACTGGGGGCTTTGCATAGGGGGCATTACTGGGGGCTCTGCATAGGGGCATTAATGGGGGCTCTGCATAGGGGGCATTGCTGGGGGCTCTGCATATAGGGGGCATTGCTGGGGGCACTACATAAGGGACTTTAATGGGGCACTGCATAATGGGCACAAATACAGGGGACATTGTATAAGGGGCTCTAATACAGGGGGAAATTGCATAAGGGGCACTACTACAGGGGGCACTGCATTGGTTTTTTATTAATAATAAACCTTTCAAAATTGCATATGACTTTTTTTTTTTTTTTTTTGTGGCCCACACATTCATAGAACTTGAATACTCGGCCCGGTTGGTATTTTGAGTTTGACATGCCTGGTGTATGGGATTCATCTGTAGGATCGGTCTCAATGTGCCATTCAAAATGTACCAGCATTTAATGTATAGGCTTCTCTGTAGCACTAGGGATTGTGGTGCAGAGAGCATTACCTGTGTATCATTTTTTTTATAACTAGTATAAAGGAAAATGTGAAGTTTCTCCATAGCAACCAATTCAGATTTTCACTGTACAACCTGCAGCACAGGAATTGCAGAATATGAAATAAAGCTGTATTGTGACATTCAAATGTGTATGTCATAGCGTAGGTTAGAGATGTGTCCACACACTTACCCTGAAATTGCGCCAAATAGCCCCATTTGGCATGCCACCGACTTTTGCGCCAAGCCGTGCCATGCAACTTTTTCTTAAAACATGCGTCTTAGGGTCTGATTCAGTCTGCTGCGGAAATATGTTAATGATTGCACAGCCGGCAGAGAGACGCCCTTTACCGCTGACTCACATCCGTAATACCTTGCAGTCCTGTGTATACATGGGTAACATTGGCCCCGCCGCAGAAACTGCAAGTCTTGTTGAACGCAGTGAGGACTTAGGCTGCGTATGCAATCTCAGTGGCTTTTTTTTATGCAAGCCTAGGGAACGGCGTTCAAACAGACAGACGCCTGCGTTTCCCTGACCACTCCCCAATCACCACCCCAAACGCTCACAGCCTGTCACTCACTCTGCAATGGCTTTTATTCTGCTTGAGTGATCGCAAAGCGATCACATTGCTAACTCACACACTATGCTGCATGCGCAGTACGCAACCGATCGATCTGCGTATGCCGTTGCAGTTGCGATCCATGCTGAATCAGGCACTTAATCTGCAACTTTATATCAGTTCCTATGCGACAAAAATACTAATCCGAAGTACCTTGTACACAATGGGGGATTTCAGTTCAACGCGATGGAATCGATGTGCTGTCCCAGAACGACATATCACGCCACTTGCAATGTCTGCCCTACCTGATATCACTGATGTGTGCGGCAGTGGCACATCGCATTGAATTACAGTTACCCCTATGGTGTGTTGGTTTTGCATTTTAAATAATTACCCCTTTAAAACATCGGGCCGGGTCGCCGTGAGCTCGTCGATGCCTGTATCTCACAGGCGACTTACATTTACCCCTGTAAGCGAGTTAAGACGCAATATTCAGGAAAAAGTACACAATTTGGTTAAAGGGCAGAAGACCGTGGTGCAAATGGAGTGATCCGCACATTGTTTAATCTGCAAATTTATAACTTTCCACCAGACATCATGCGCCATATGACGCAAAAAGGATAGGTGTAAGAGGGCCCATCTGTAGGTTTTAAATGCCCCTTGTTGGTTCATATTTGTACAATAGACTGCAGTATTTAGAGAAGGACAATTGCACAGTCAAATGTACAATGTTACAGATGTGAAGGTTAAGAGCAGCACAGACTATCAGCTTGTATTAATGGTCCGTTGTGCCATTATTTAAGGTCCGCTTCCCTGCCAAATCTTTTTATCTGGGTCGGAATGAGAGAAGTTGCTTTATTTAAGACTAGTCACTGCTGCCTATTTTTCCAGTTTGCAGCACAAGATAGCCATGGGATGGCCGTCACGGGGCAGGATGGAGACTCCTCATATGACTGGCTGCTGAGGAAGGTTTGTTTGAGCGACCACACTGCAGATGACTGTGAAGCGATGTTGAAAGATTCTATTTCACAGATCCCACAAGGAGAGCTGCTGCTGGCAGTGAGACACACCCTGCTGTGCCTGAAGACTACTGTGGATAACTTCAAAAAGGTGCTTAATTGTCTCTTTTCACTATCCGCCTTTAATAAATGCCCGGCCTTTTCTCTCTGGCCCAAAAAAGTCTCCATAATCCTAATGTATTTGTTGAAGTCGGTGGCAGTGCAACAGGTTAAATTGTTCTTCAAATTAAACAGCCCTGCAAAGAAAGTAAGTCTACCGTCTGTGTGTTAAGTCACCCCTGAGCTCCCTTAACTATATCCAATTTTTGGTGTAAGAACTGGCAGGAAACCATTGATGCGTCTCCAACTCCGGGTCGATTGTGGAGGTCACATGATGCCACCGTACAGTGGACAATAAAGCAGCTGTTGAAGGAAACAGCTACATACATCTTGATCTAAACTAAAACTTAATTTAATTGCTTAATAGTTAATATATAAAAATGCGGTGATTGGTCACAGTTTATGGATGGTCAGCCCTTCCAGTACTAAATATATGCACCAAACCCATCTAACTACTTTGTAGGGCCCATAAAACCTATAATACTATGTGAAAATTATAACCTTTTCGGGGATTTTGCCATGCTGATGGTAGCCTTGGAGAAAAGTGCTCGGAAAGTAGTAATCCTGGTATTTCAGATACAGTCAGCTGCTGTCTATATAATCAGTATATTACTGCTGTCTGTAAGTATCTTCTAGTCTCCCCTGATTTCATCAAGGTCTCCCCTTTTTAAATAAGTGAAGTGATAGAAGTACATGACATAAAATAAATTGTTTTTTTGTTTTGTTTTCTTGGTTTTAGAAGTGTTCCAAAAGCAGCACCTTTATTATGTGAGAATCTGTATTGTCCTTTTAGATTTCACACTTCAGAGTTTCATAGGGGTCAAATCAATTAAGAGCCAGTGTAACCGAAACGGATTCCAGTGGCCTTGCACCACTAGCCTATGGTGGTGCCAGCAGAAATGGGCTGATATATGCACAGGGTAAACTACTGGAGACCGTTTGCTCCTAATTGAATCTGTCCCATAATGTTCAGTTGTTTTCATATGTTATATCTTCTTTTCCCTAGCTTAAAAAAAATAGTGGAGCCAGTTTGGTGAGTCTCCTCTTGGACCTTCTAGGTGGTCTCCTCTGCCAGTACCAGCAAGCATGTACCAGTCAGACAACAGAAGAAGAGAAACTGAGCACAGAATCCGAGCTATTTAAAGAAGACAACACCAGTGCTCTGGCTTCTACAGATAATATGGTAATGAAAAATTATTAGCTAATCGACTCGCTGCTGAAATTCTTTTTTTATTTTCTGTTTAGGCATAACTGTTCTTTTCCTGGTAAATGTTCCCGTATAATTTTGTTAGAATGGGCAGGGTTGCACCTCTGTATGGTTTTCAAAACCTATTCATTCTTTTTACATCTAATGGTCCTTTTCTTGTCTAGGTCTTAGACACCATGCTCTCGGTGGTCTTCAAACACCCTACGTTGGAAAGTTGGTTCTTGGCCTTAGAACGCCAGTCTGTCCCCCCACACAATTTAAAACCGGCCTGTGTTAGACTGCTGTCATCTCAAATGAACCAGGGCTTGTTGCAGTTGCTGAAATCCAGCACTCCTCTGCTACAACAAACCAACAATCTTCACCTGGTAGCCAAATATTTTGATGCCATTTCGGTTAGTGTCTTGAAGGAGCTAGAATCGCCCAAAAAGACTTCAAAGAAGATATCACTTCCAATAGAAGCTTTGGAGAGCTTACATCCAAACATGGACACCGCCCAACTGAATGACCTTACTCTAAGTCTCTTGAAGCTTTCTGAAGAATATCTCCTGGAGGGCAGTGAGCATTCCACAGATCAGCAGTTAAGCGCTTATGGTAAAGTTTTGGTGCTCCTGCTTAATGATCGTCATCAAAGAAAGCAATGCCAGGAGGATTTGGCCTTCTCCGTGGAACATGTAAGAGGAGTAGGACATCTATTGTCAACATCGGCTGGTCCCGACCTAGAACCTATCCTCTCCAATGCTCTGCAGAAAGAACCTGCCTTTGCCCATGTGGTGGGAGTTGATGTACTTACTCACTGTCTCCGTAAGATGACCAAGACTTCTCTGGCCGTCGTGGCTCTGTTGGTTCAGCACAGCCGGATTCACCGGTTGCAGTTCGAACTCTGGTGCCTAAATCCTGGATCAGAAAAGCATCTGAGAAAGAAAATGGAGACCTGTTTGCCACTTATCAATGGCTACTTGGAGACAAGAAAGCATTTCCCATGTACGCAGCTGTCTAAAGGTAAATTATTGCAAATAGTTGTGTTATGTAAATCTCATGTCTTTTGTTCCCTACTCATAATAACATTGGAAATTGGGAAGGCACTTATATCTCCTTGCTCTCCACTCTTTCTGCTGAGTGTGGATCCAATAGAAGGCAAACAAAACCACACACTTGGGCGTCTTTTAGTCGTAGATTAGTTTGGTTTGATGTTTGCAATCACCTTATCTTGAGCGCCCTATGCAAAGGACTTGTCTAACGAATAACGATAGTCCCAGCTCTGGTCATTAACATGACTGTTACATGGTATGGTACTGTTTCTCCTTCATCCACTAGGGGACACTGGAGTTCAAGACAGTGGGGTATAGACGGTGGTAGAGCAGAGCCTGGCACTTTAAATAATCTAGAAGTGTGACTGGCTCCTCCCCCTCTATGCCCCATCAGCCCCAGTTTTTAGAATGTGCCCGAGAGAGCCGGTCGCACATCAGGCTGTCTCCAGCCTTTCTCATATATATTTTTAGTTATTATACAAGCACTGAGGACAGGCAGGCTGCTTACTGTGGCAGTCTGCCTGCTACGTGGGAGCCGCCGGGAAGGGCACCACACGGCTACTGCAGCCTGTGTCCGGTGACCTTAAGGAGGGGGCACACATAATGGAGTCATCCGACCCTGCGAGGACCCGCCACTGCTAACACCGGCATGTGTCCGGGTTCCACGCCGCCCCCTCAGCCCAGCATCCCGGCCGCAGCAGTCCGTAAGTATGACCACTGCTCCTGATTAGCAGGAGCAGTGGACGTTAGCTGGGCTCAGTGACATGCCGCTAGCGGTCACTGTTAAGCCCGCCATTTCAGCGGTGCCATTTGTAAAGCGTCTGTGGCTCAGCGTTAAGGCGGGCTCTCCCCCTCAGTGCTCTGCACTGCAGCGAGGTCAATGCAACGCTGACAGGCCGCAGTCCGGGTCCTCCTCCCCAGAGGGGAGCAGGAGGGGGTAGCTGCGGTAGGCGCGCCACTAGCAGGAGCTTCCCTGTACTGCGCCGGGGCTTGTAATGTAGAAGCTCCGGCGACGGCATTGTTAGGGGCACGTGGACACCGCTTCAGTGCATGCACCGCGCACCCTAACAGAGCCGTTCAGCGGCTGTCTGTAATCACCGCGCCAGTGCTTAAAAGAACACCGGCGCCGGGTTGATCTCCCGCGCGCCCGTTAGACGCCACTACAGCGCGCCTGTCTACCTGCAATGTCCCTCCTCTTGTTACAGGAGGAGACGCTGCACCGCGGATTATAGAACCACGGCTTGCGAGTCAGGTCTCTGATTAGGGGAGTGGTGCGATGATAGCGGGAGAGTCTCTGTTGCACCGTGCACCCTCTTGCCCTGTATTCCCCAGTACAGTCTATGTGCCCCAGGCAGCAAGTGCAAAGAATCATCTTAAGCACCGCGTGGAGGCCCGACATTCTCCATAACAGGAGCGCTGCGTCTGCCTTTTCAAAGGGCGAGCTAGTATAGGCAGCTGAGGCACAGTCAAAGCTACAGCAGACCTGCTGGACATAGAGCAGCGTGGTTCTGCTATCATTGTTCTATAACAGATAATGGTTGACATGACTGCCTTTCAGCGCTGACGTTGTAGGCTCAGATCCCTCCGCAGCCCTTTGCTGTGTGGAGTTTGTGTGTACTCCCTGTGCTTGCAGCACTACCTGAGGTTTCATAGTGTAGTGGTTATCACATCTGGATTACAGACAGCAGGTCCTGGGTTCAGTCCCCAGTGAAACCACCAAATAGCTATTAGCAGCTCTCATCTAAACTCAGGAGGAGACGCTGCATCCCGCAGCTCCTGGCGGGGCTGAGCAGGCTTCCCTATTGGCTAGTCTATAGCATAGGGCTAATAGCCTTAACGTTATACCAAATGCAGCTCCCCAATGTAGCGATGTATGACCGGCACGCCCTGCCATAGCAGCCTACGACCGCCTGGGAATACCGGGAAGTGTAGGCCTAGAACAACATCAGTGCTCCCATGAACCCTCTCCGGTCTAGCAGGAGAGAGGTTCAGTTAATGAGGGGTTTTGCATTAGGAGCCTTGAATGCTTCCGCTTTATGCAAAACCAGTCGGGGACAGCACGCTGCTAAAATATCCTGCCCCTACGCAGTAGCAGAATGACGGCCACATGCGGCACATGAGCAGTCTCCCTGAGTGGAGGTAAGCCACGTGTGTGTATGTGTGTACATATATGTGGGTGTATGTATATGTAATACATATATATATATATATATATATATAATACAGTAAATTCAGTGCGCAAATCAATCAATCAATCAATGCATAAACACATATAATACTGTGAAAAGTTTTTTAGAATCCAATAAATAGATGGATTTTTGGAACAAAGTAAATCTGTGTCACAGACGCCAGATATAGCACAGGCCACAGGTACCACACAGGCCAGCGTCTTCCCCACGTTAAAACCCGGATCCAAGCGGGTATTGGTTTATCTGGAATTGAGAGCAAGAAAGAAGGGGCGCCACATAGTGCATGAAACTGTAAAACAGATTTTATTGCAGACAGCGGACATAAAACTCGTTCAATGAATATGCGTACCACAATCAGCGGTCAGATACCATCGCAAGTAATAAAAATGAAGAAGCCTGAATATCACCCGAACGTCTCCGGGGACTCCGTCGGCTATTCGACCAGTAATGGAAAGCAACGCCAAACCACGCTCCAACGCATTTTGTCATCGACTTCGTCAGGAGGCTGGTTTGGCGTGAATAACAGGCATGCTCTTATACTAGTCATCCCATCTACTTCCACAAGTGTTTTATAATTAGATACTTAAACTAATCAGTATTGGAAACACTATAGGGAAATAGTAGCAGATGTTACAATGTGGGTACTTTAAATCCTAATGCATACATTGCATATTGCATAACATTTATAATTAAACATAATAAATTAAAAAGTCAGCATTTAAATAAATGTAAAAAATACAAAAAATAAATTATAAACATAATGAAATGCTTTTCCTTAAAAATACAAACATAATAGTACAATAAATATGTGCAAAATGCATGAGATAAAATTCATGAGTTAAAATTAAAATAAGAAATACTGGGATATAAAGGAATATGGAATAAAAAACAAGAGATAAACAGCAAAAGATAAGCAATAGATCTACAACAGCAGGCCAATTAGTCTCTTAAAAAAGGTGTGATATCATATCCCTCATTTAACCCATTAGGTTGCAAAGTATTCAAAGTTATAATCCAAAAGGATTCTCTCTTTGCCAATAAATTATCTCTATTGCCTCCTTTTATATCAATCAACACATGTTCTAAACCCATAAATCTCAAAGTAGTGGGGTTACTACCATGACACTTTTTAAAATGTCTGGGGACACTATGATTGTCCACACCATTTTTTATATTCCGCAGGTGTTCTAAAATTCTGATTTTCAGCACCCTTTTTGTTTTTCCTACATACATTTTACCGCAGCCACAAACCAATAAATATATAACATAAGTGGTCAAACAATTTATAATATGTTTGACCTTGAATTCTTTCCCTGTACTGCTGGTAAATTTTTTTGCCTTGTTCAAACCATGAGGGCAGACTTTACACCTGCCACATGTATAGAAGCCTGCCAGTCTCATAAACTGACAGGATTTCTCTAATTTTCCTTCATCTAACAATGGTAATAGGCTGGGTGAAAGGGCTGTTTTTAAAGTGCGGGCTCTTCTAAATACAATTTCATGCTTATCAAGCGTAATTGATGATAAAACTGGATCCATTTGAATAATATGCCAATATTTATTAAGGATCTTAATAATCTCCTGACTGGAAGAATTGAATTGAGTAATAAATGCACACTTATTATTCTCAATAGATGATCCTTCTTTTTTCAGGGCATCTGTTTTATAGTTACTTATTTTAATTTTAACTCATGAATTTTATCTCATGCATTTTGCACATATTTATTGTACTATTATGTTTGTATTTTTAAGGAAAAGCATTTCATTATGTTTACAATTTATTTTTTGTATTTTTTACATTTATTTAAATGCTGACTTTTTAATTTATTATGTTTAATTATAAATGTTATGCAATATGCAATGTATGCATTAGGATTTAAAGTACCCACATTGTAACATCTGCTACTATTTCCCTATAGTGTTTCCAATACTGATTAGTTTAAGTATCTAATTATAAAACACTTGTGGAAGTAGATGGGATGACTAGTATAAGAGCATGCCTGTTATTCACGCCAAACCAGCCTCCTGACGAAGTCGATGACGAAACGCGTTGGGACGTGGTTTGGCGTTGCTTTCCATTACTGGTCGAATAGCCGACGGAGTCCCCGGAGACGTTCGGGTGATATTCAGGCTTCTTCATTTTTATTACTTGCGATGGTATCTGACCGCTGATTGTGGTACGAGTTTTATGTCCGCTGTCTGCAATAAAATCTGTTTTACAGTTTCATGCACTATGTGGCGCCCCTTCTTTCTTGCTCTCAATTCCAGATATATATATATATATATATATATATATATATATATATTTGTATGAGGTACGCGTATCCATATGTGGATATCGCTTCTTAGCCTTACCATAAGAGCAGAGGTAGGATCTGTTCTTATCAGTTTTATGTCGGCTACCTAGCATATTGAAAGAAGGAGGCTGCGATTGGTTGCTGGCTCTCCTGATGCGCTAGTTGGTACAATAACTCCGCTTTACACTATCTCTCCTTGGGGTTTGAGTTGTGTGTGTGTGTGTGTATACATTCATATATATATTTATGTATATGTGTAGGTATGCCTATACTTCCACTATCATTAGGTTTACCTATAATTCCACGCATGCGAAAGCCGCCTGGGCTTACCAGAAGCTGTAGGCTAGTTCCATACATATTATATGGTGCTCTATAAACTAGTCATGTGATGCGGCTTACATAGTGATACTCTTAGGCATTTCTTCCAGTATGGACCCTATACATGTCCTGGGGCCTTCTTGTATGTCCACAAATGTATATAAAGATACGTACTTACACCCTCCTGGGGTTATAGTTCGGTTTCCGTCAGTCTATATCTACAGCGCCCTGTTCAGAGGACCTATTATTACTTGGTAGCAAACTTATTAGACACCCATTCCTTGTATGAATATTTGGGATGACAAACGCGTTATATGTCTAAGTACAGGTACCCTTAAGTACAGGTACCCTTCTCAATATCAATTCTGGTACTCCATATTATTGTCGCATATCTCAATAAAATTAGTCTCTAAGGGGCCCTTGTGTACACTTCATATCATGAAGGCCTAGAGCCACCTGCCGATATAAGTAGTGTCAGTTCTATTAATGGGGTTAGCAGCGCTGTGCTGACTGGAGTGTGACACTTTGCACACTCAGAGCGGTATTCCAGCGCCCCCTGCTTCCCTTCTAAGGACAGTAGTTATAGAACATACACAGGCTGGGGTGAATTTTGTCCTTGGGCTCCGTTCATTTCATGGCTCTTAATTATTGCTCATGTTCTTATTTAGAAATATTACTGTCATCTCCTGCACGCAGGTAGTATAGCTTAGGCACTACCTGCAGCAGGGAGTGCTTTAGCGTGGTCTCCTATCCCCTCCACATCCCACGCTGGGAGTCCTTCAGCGCAAACGGTAGGGATGCCTGTCACTGGATGACAGGAGTATAGTGATGGCTGGTTTGCTAGCAGAATGGGAACTAGCCCAATCCCCTTTTATTTTTGAACTATAACACCGCGTTATGAGGTTCTGAGAGGGGCCAGTTATTCAGCTGGTGCACATCCCGGCTAGTAGCGCTGTGCTGACGAGACACAGTCCTGCCAATTGCAGCGCCTGCTATTACCCCCTGTCAGACTTCCCCTTGGAACTGCCTCACCGCATCTATCACAAAGGGTGCCTAGCTTCATCTAAAGTCTGAGCTACCTCATGGTATACTAGCTACCTTGCCTAAATGTATAGTATTAGCCACTGTTCTGGTGCTGTGGCCAGAACTTATGGTTATAGCATACCCTTCACTCAGGGTTAGCTCTTTTTTTGTGTCCCTTCCCCAGGCTTATGCCTCACATTGGCTTACCTTTGAGAGGAGCAGTACTCTTCCCATGCATATATGTGAAAACCATATACTACATTATAGGCTGATCTTAAAACCTTTTTTCATTCTGTGCTCACGTTAGAGGGTATGCATATGTGCATCTATATAGATTTATATCTTCTGTGCTCCATTCGGTGGCTCATACAAGAGGAAGTTAGTGATGCGCGGCTAGTGCGGTGGTATTACTGTCTCACAGCATTGAGGTCGTCTTTTTGATTCCCACTTCAAAAACGGGTTCATCTGGACATAAAATGGCTCACCTGATAAGGCGAGTACACCAGTAACAGAAGGGTCCCAGGATCGAATGCCTGGGTGGTATTAGATTGGTGGGCATAATACGCACTTCACCATTATACATATTTATGTAAGGACTTACACTAGCGGACCGTTTTAGGGGTATATGTATGGTCTAACACGACTATACAGATACACATCCCTTATGGAACAGGCTCAAGTATAGAGTCCTGTTCTACGACTTTCTTGTCTCCACTAACATTTTGCTAGTTTCCACAGTATTTTATGCTGCACATCTCCAGATGGATGTCCGTGCTGTAGAGCATTGGTCTTGGCCCACTGAAGCTACTCTCTATTCCTAACGTGGCAGGTTGCTGTGTGTTGGTAAAGGTCAGTGACATTCTACATAGCGTCCAGAGGGATTCTGGTCGCTCAAAGGTAAGAGCATACCACACTAATGCCTAGGAAGATGCTCATTTTTCATGCAACCTGACATACATAGTGTTATTCTCCCTAATGCACCCTAGCTGCTGTCCTAGCAGCCATCCACTCTTTTAATCAGTTGGCTCTACACTTTAGAGTTTTCCTGGTGTGTGGGTGCATCGTTACAACATTGGATTAGTGACACTATCTACTAGAATCTGTTGGGGTTATGGACCGAAGCGCACCTATGGGCTAGTGCACATCTTTACATAGATGTGTAACAGTCACTATGTTCCACGCAGGGGGCCTGGTTGGGCTTTCTGTTCTATATCTGTTGATATTTGATCACACTGACAGGTACCTGACGGGTACTTTCATGGTTGTCCTAGTGCTCTAGCCTTGCTGACTGGATGCTTCCCTATATTGGTAGCTCTCCCTGGTTGACTGTTGCATTCGTGCTCTTTTACTGGTAGGGTTCGGGTCAGCAGTTGGTACTGACTAGGCACTTCCATCATGTTGGAAGTTGTTTTCTTTTTAGCGGCAGCGTTTCAGTTGCTGTTTTATCCCTGTTTTCAGTATGGGATGTACTGCTGTCTGACCCTCTGAAGGGTCTTGTAGTCTCAATAATCTCTATTTCGACTCAGTCTCAGGCCCAGTGGGATCTCCACTCTTTGGAGACTTCTATGGCCTAACCCTTCCGCTGGTTAACAACTTTGTTGTAGTTGGACCTCAAGGAGGGTTCAGGGCGACTGTTCGGTCTAGTCTTTTGACTCCCTGCATACTCTGTTTGGAGTCTGTGGACAAGTTTAGCTCTGTATATTGATATTGTTATACTTCTGTATATACGATTAATGTCCAGCTGTGCTGGGATTCTGCTGTCTGCACCTGTTGCAGCTTCCTGTATAGCCTCTAGTACGGTTTCTCGAGTTTGTTCTTGTTTACGGCCCTTCTATGGATTCTTGTTGGGGCTCTCGGCTGCCAACGGTCCGGTTTGGTCTATTTCAGTTGAGATAACTGGTTCTGACGTTTCTCAACTGTCTTTGTTCTCTCGCCAGCCGTTCTGTTCCTTTTGACTTAACCTGTACGTTATGGAAGTTTCTATGACTGTTTAGCGAGGAGTGGTGTTTGTCTCCTGTGCTCTACGACACTTAATCCTCAGCTTCCGCTGGGCCTATGGTTCTTTGCGGTCCCTGTTTTGGTTTGGCCAAGGGGTCAGCAAGTTCTCCGCGCTTCCCACCCAGGAGGTTGGCTTTGGGACGTCCCCACTGTCTTGAACTCCAGTGTCCCCTAGTGGATGAAGGAGAAAATAGGATTTTGGTACTTACCGATAAATCCCTTTCTCCGATTCCACAGGGGACACTGGACGCCCGCCCAGCGCTGCGTACTTGCTGTTTTGTTTGGTTCCTTCTATGGTTGTGTGACTGCATGGTTTCCCTGCAATGGGTTCCTTTGTTCTCCTTCAGTCGGTCTTGTTCCGTTCTGTGGTCTTCTCCTTTTCCTAATTTTTCTGTTGTCCTCCGTCTCCTCTCGGGCTCAGTTCTTAAACTGGGGCTGATGGGGCATAGAGGGGGAGGAGCCAGTCACACTTCTAGATTATTTAAAATGCCAGGCTCTGCTCTACCGCCGTCTATACCCCACTGTCTTGAACTCCAGTGTCCCCTGTGGAATCGGAGAAAGGGATTTATCGGTAAGTACCAAAATCCTATTATCTATACCAACCAATCAGGTTTTCCAATAAAGTTTAGTAAATGAAAGCAAATGTCTTTAGCTTGGGTTCTCAGAGCTCCTTTGCCTGTTCACCAGGTTTTAGGCCCGCTACTTGTACAGGTTTTCCAACTTTTCTTCAATTTAAGGAGATTAGATCTGTCCTGCTCTTACCCTGCTCTCATAGATACATCTGAGAATGTGTACATACAACGAGCTGGTCTGCATGGCAGGAAAAGTGCTAATTTGTAATTCCCATAGATATAATATTTCTTGTTCAGGGTCCATAGGGAGTCCACAGGGATACCATGGGGTAATGTGGTTGGAGTGATCTAGACACCAAACCGTTAACGCTTTCAGCTCCCAGGATGCCTCAGGTCCTCTTCCACATATACCCCGCTCTTGGCCACAGGCATTCAGTTTTTCGTTTGGTGCGGCAGGATTCAGACACACCTTTATAACAGGGGGACTGCTTAGGCAGTCCCAAGCTTTTTATTTTATGTTTTATTTTATTTATTTTTACTTCAGATCATGCAGCACTAGGCGTCCTAAAGGACGCCTGTGCTGCTGCTCCACCTACCCCCACCAGCGCCGCAACACCAGTAACTGGACTGGTGATTTAGGCGGGCACCATAGTAGCTTGGCTAGCGGCGATGCTGGGTCCAGGGACTGCAGCTGGAAGCATGGGGACGCAGGTAAGGTGGTTCCCCTGCTCGCGGGGAACCAAGTGGCAGTCCGTACCTCTGGCAGTTGGAGACGTACCCGAGGTTGCTGTAGTGGGGCGTCCGCTCCGTCACTAGACAACCGGGACAAGTCAGTCTGGCGTCGGTGGCGGCGGCTATGTTATAAGGCCAACGCAACTGGGGGGGTTAATACAGCATAGGGGAGGTAGGCTTTGCCCGGCAGCCCCACCCCCAGCCCAGACGCCGATCCATCTGATGTTTTCTGCGTCTAGGTTGCTCCTCCTACCCTCTGTATATGAGACGCCCAGCGACCACTATCATTGTTGTGCTGAAGCTGCTGGTCTCGGGATGTTTTGGGTCTAGTCTCCCTGTATACCTCTCCCCAGAGGCCAAGTTACACAGCGCTCAAAATACTACCAAGCCCTTGTGTATTGAGTAGTTGATTCAGGGCCCATTGCAAGTATATTGTATACTGTATGCATTGTATGTGACTTTTGTTAGCTCTGCTATGTTGCTGCCTTTATTTTCTGTACTGTCAGGTATAACTATCACTACTATTTCTCCTCAACTCTTTGCTACAGGTGTGTGGGGAATATTTTTATTTTTTTGTTTCTCAAATTGTACTTCACATTTATTGTTGCTTGTGAAGCCAGTCACATTTGCACTTATTTATTATGTCTAAGGGCACACATCCACTAGAAGACAGGCAAACGACTGCACGATTACGACATTGTAATCGTGCAGTCGTTTATCAGTCTGTGATGTGCCTACATTGAACGAGCAGTCGTTCAGTGTAGGCACATCAATCATCTGCAAACATGCTGAACCTGACGCTATCGTCAGGTAGTACAACATATTTGTACGACGATGGATGTCTAAACGACCAGCGGGAGTGCGCATCACCAGTCGTTTTAGACTTTTTCGTTTTTCTTTTTTTTTTACTATCTGCAAACGATTATTTAACGATATCGTTCAATCTCAATTTAATCATCTAGTGAATGTGTGCCTTAAGAATAAGGGTAAACAGGAAGCTGAGGTCCCGGTGCTGGTTTCATGTGAAAGCTGTTTGGCGGGCTTGTCCCCTCAGGACTTTATACAGGATGGTTTGTGCGCTATTTGTTATAAAGTACCACCTCACTGGTCCAGTCTACCAGCCCCTGTACAGGAGCCTTTTTGGGTGTCCTCCTTGTCTCAGGTTATGACGCAGCTAGTGGACCGTTTGGCTGCTCCCACGCTGCCTTCCATATGGGATACCAACAGCAATTCCAGCCTGCTGTGTTTGTACCCCCCTATACATCCTTCCTGGATGGATGTTTATGCCCACTGAAGTCAGAGCTGCGTTTCAACAAATGTTGCAGGCGAACAGACTGGTAGCCATTAAAGCGCCTAAGCGGACGATATCGTTTTGTCAGTTTGCCCAGCATGTAGATTCAGACGCATCATCGGAGGAGTCGGATGATGCGCCAGGTTCTACTCCAGGGTCTGTCTCAGGAGAGGGGGAACATCCTTCTACAGTGGATGTCCCTTCTTTGGTGAGTGCCATCAAATCAATCCTAAATATAGAGGATGATGAGCCAGCTCCTAGACCTAAGGCTCCAGTGTTTAAACACCAGAGGGCGGTACAAGCTGAGTTTCCTACAGTAAGTCTGAGCAGCTCACTGAACTTATGGAAAAAGCATGGAGTGCTCAGGATAAACGGTTCCATGTTACAAAAAGATTAGCATCTTTGTATCCTTTCCCACCTACTGAATGTACCAAGTGGGAAGTCCCTCCTACTGTGTATGCTCATATGACACATTTAGTCAGGAGTGCTGCATTGCCTTTATCGTCTGCATCTTCCCTTAAAGATCCTACAGATAGAGAACTTGAAACATGTCTTAAATCACTGGTATCATTGTCTGGTGCTATTACTCGACCAGCTATGGCTGGGCTTGGGTAGCCAAGGCTGTTGAAGAATGGACGGGGGCATTGGAAGATACTCTACCAAATGCTACCAGAGAACAGCTGACATATATCTCCCACATATGGGAAGCGGCTTCCTATTTGGGAGAAGCTGCAATAGATGCTGGACTCCTGGCATCTAAAGCATCGGCAGCTTCGATTGTTGCTCGTAGAGCCCTTTGGTTAAGGTCCTGGAAAGCAGATGCTGGATCCAAAATGGCTCTGGAATCCCTGCATTTTTATGGAAACATACTTTTTTGAGCAGAATTGATTAAGATAGTGGCTACTCTGGCAGCAACAAAATCTGCAGGTCTACCATCAATAGCTACATCAAAGTCTAGGCAGTCCTCTTTTCGGTCCTTTCGCCCTCAGGGAAGAGCAAAAGGGCAGCCGTTCTCACAGGACCACCAAGCAGCAAAATAAGAGGTCCTGGCCGGTCAGATGTCCAGCTTCCAAGCCGGACGACAAACCCTCCGTCTGATGGGACGGGCCTCCTCCTGGGGGATCTCAGGGTGGGAGGCCGACTTCTTAATTTTCCAGATTACTGGCATCGAACAACAACAGACGCCTGGGTCCAAGTGATCTCTAAGGGGTATACCCTCACCTTCCGGAGGCATACTCCCCAGAAGTTTTTTTGTATAACTCCCCCATCAGATTCTATCAAGGCTTTGGCTCTCCAGGAGACTATTTACTCCCTGTTGGGGGCAGGGGTGATAATCAGAAGGAAAGGGTTATTATTCCAATCTGTTTTTGGTTCAGAAACTAAATGGGTCTCATCACCCTATTCACCCTATTCTAAATCTGAAAACACTCAAGTTTATCTGTTTACCCAAGTTCCATATGGAGACTCTTCGGTCAATTATTTTGGCAAGCTGGGGATTTTATGGCTTCCCTGGACATTCAGGATGTGTATCTGCATGTGCCTATTATTCCATCCCACCAACAATTTCTACAGTTTGGTGTCCTGCAAAAACATTACCAATTTCAGGCACTGCCCTTTGGTCTATCAACGGCCCCTCGGGTCTTCACCAAAATAATGGCGGTTATGACGGCCTTCCTCCAGGCGTCAGGAAGTCAGAATACTGTCATGCTTGAATGACCTCCTGATATTGGCATAGTCTCCAGCAGTTTTACAACACCATCTCCAACTCACCATTGCCTGCCTTACAGATGCACGGCTGGACCAGCAATTGGATGAAATCCTCCCTTTCTCCAACACAGCGGATGGTACATCTGGGGGCACTTCTGGATTCTCCGGCACAAAGGGTGTTTCTGCCAGGGGACAAGATTTCGACCTTATTATTGCAAGTGCGCATGTTGCTCCGCAAGTGAAGGGTATCCATTCTATCCAGGTCCTGGGGTCAATGGTATCCACCTTCAACATGGTGGAATATGCTCAGTTCCACTCCAGGCCTCTGCAACATTTGATTCTCTCCCAGTGGAACGGGCAGTATCCTCTAATACTGTCCCAGAGGATCCTTCCACTTCGGAGGTTCAGCTCTCTCTCTCGTGGTGGCTACAAAAGGCTCATCTGTACAAGAGTCGCCCATTCTGGATTCCAAATTAGGTGCTCCTCACCACGGACACCAGTCTTCGCGGATGGGGGGCGGTGACAGGTCATCATACCTTTTCAGAGAAGGTGGACAAATTCGGAAAGTCACCTGCTCATAAGCATCCAGGAGCTTCGTGCAGTATACAAAGCGCTCGTCCTGGCACAGGACCTACTTAAAGGTAGGCCGTTCCAGATCCAGTCCGACAATGCGACCACAATAGCATATCTCAATAATCATGGAGGCGTATGAAGTCAGGCAGCCATGACGGAAGTGGCAAACATTCTGATCTTAGCAGAACGTCATCTTCCGGCTATTTCGGCAAAATTCATCCCGGGAATCCTCAACTGGGAAGCGGACTTCCTAAGTCGTCAGGACATAAACGCCGGAGAGTGGGCTCTCCACCGGGGTTTTTTTCAACTTCTGGTGAACAAATGGGGCCTACCAGACGTAGACCTTATGGCCTCACGTCACAACTTCAAGGTCCCCAGGTACGGGTCCAGGACCAGAGATCCCTCAGCTGCCTTTGTGGATGCGCTGGCAGTGAGGTGGAACTTCTAGCTGGCGTACCTTTTTCCTCCGATTCCCTCCTCCCAGGGGTCCTCAGGTAATTCAAGCAGGAAGGCGGCACAGTGATACTAGTAGCTTTTGCTTGGCACAGGCGCCATTGGTTCACCGACATACAGAATCTATCCATAGACACTGTTTCCTCTTCCTCTACAGATCTGTTAGCGCAGGGTCCCTGCCTGCATCCAGACTTGCATCGTCTGTCTTTGGCGGCGTAACTCTTGAGTCTTCCATCTTAAGAGCCAAAAGTTTCTCCAGCTCTGTACACAATGTAGTGTAAAACACTACCCTTCCATTTTCATTCATACTCGTATGTAATAAATGAAGGTTTGCTCCCTATTAATGTACAGGAGGCTTGTTCAATTTTACCAATAATAGTTATATTCAAAACATCAACATATGTTTAAAAGCAAAAACTACACATCTATAGCAGCAATCTTCATATGACACCAATTTCAGTAGTTAAAATCTATTCTCCTATATACCATTGGTGCTTAAACGTTTAAGTCAACATACACATACATACTCCAAAATGCTTCACATAAAAATATCACATTTTAAATCCCTTTTGCTATTTTGAGTGATAGAAAATACAGTTTCCTCAATAAGATACTGTTATTTGTGAACAAGTCCACTATTTTTGTTACAAGTCCTGTAATTTACTAACCATGTAGCAAAATGTCTATCCAGTATTCTAGTATAACGTGATCATGCACACTGCTAACAAGCTGGCCGCTATAAATATAATGTTGTTTAGGTAACTACTGGCGTCCCAGATACTTCTTTCTGCTCAGGAGCATCTCCACCCTAAGGGGAACTGCTTTAGGACATCCCCATAGTATCCCTGTGTACTCCCTATGGACCCTGAAGAAGAAAATGAGTTATGGTAGACTTTAACTCTTTTTCTTCGAAGACCATAGGGTTCACAGGGGAACCACACTGACGCACCTGTCTGCATTGGGTAATTTTTCTTTAGGTCACAGATTCCCTCATCTTTTGTGAGTGTTTCTGGTGTACATTGTCCTTCCTTCTCCTGCCTTGGGCTTGTTTACAAAAACTGAATTCCTGTGGCCAGGGGCGGGTTATATGTGGAGGAGGAACTGAGGCATCCTGGGAGCTGAAAGTTTGGTGCCTGGATCACTCCAACCACATTTCCCCATGGAATCCATGTGGACCCTATGGATCTCCTGCATCCACTGGGGAACACAGGAGATACACTGGGGTTTAGACGGTGGTGTGTAGAGCCTGGCACTTAAAGATCTTAAAGATTTGGGCTTGGCTCCTCCCTCTCACATGACTTGAGTCTATTCAAGTGCCCGTTGGAGCCGGGTGTTTATTTATTTCAGCCTGTAATTTTTCTTTCTACTGTTACCGCTGGGCAGACTCTGTGCTACAGGAGTCTGCCTTCTAGCTCAGCTGCCTCCAGGGGATCTGACACAGGATAGTATCTTGGCTTCCCGAGCACAGTGTCCTCTAACACTGCAGCTCCTCCTCCTTGCACCTGAGGCTCCCAGTAGCGATAAGTAGCATCCCTCTTCCGATGGATTGGCATATACAAGCCACGTTTGTCTCCTTCCTTGAGCGTCCCAAGGGCATCATATCGCTGGGTCCTAGAGAGGGTAGGGTCAACGTCAGCTGCTCCTCACTCTAAGAGATTCCTTGCATTAGGAACAGCCACGAGACCTCTCTCGGTTAAGGAGATAAGGAAGCAGCACCCTCCCCCTTCTGTTCTCTGAGCATGCTCTGCACTCGGCAAGCCCGCCAGAAGCTCCCCGCCACAGACTCTGCTTCACTGCCTTAGCGGGAGCTGCCATTACAGCTCTGCAGCTCCGATACCTCCAAGGAGTCCAGAGGTGACTAAAAGGCACATCTACAGCCAGCAGCCATCCTCAGAGAGCATCCTGCTACAAAACGCTGGATCACGCTTGTTACCCTCCTTCCCTCCTATACTTTTGTAGTCTCTGGGTGGTCTGCATGCGTGCACTGTACTGTTAAACATCTATACATTTGTGATCATTCTCTTGCTTATACTGCCAGACTGTTCGTTAGCCTGTTTGCTGCTTGTGCGCTTCTATCAGTTGCGCTGGTGATCCCAGCCTTCGACGTCTGATCGCAGTGCTGTAACCGTAAATGCAGCAAGCAGGTGTCTGACACCACCTTCTGCATTTGCCTCTGAGATGGACGGAATAGCACAGCGGTTCTGCAAATGCATCCATCTCTGAATCGGGCCCTAAGTGCATTATCTTACCGCTCCTCCTTACCTGGTTTTTCATGACAGCCTGGCTGAACTTCAAACAAAGCCCTCATTCTTGCGAAGGTTCTCTCCAAATTTCTCATCAATCAGCCTATTGTGGTTCCTGTTCTTTTTAATGGAGAGTCTGAATTCTATGCCTTGGATGCACTAGTACAGGCCCTTCGAGTGTACGTGTCCCTTTACTTGGAATTTATGAAAGACTGGTAACTCGAGGCTAGCCAGTGCCTCCTAGAGTATTGGCTCATTCCATCAGTCGGTATATGCTTTTTTGGCTGTACGTCATGGGGCCTCTGTGGCTCCGCTGTTCGGGCTGCCACCTGGTCTTCCGTGCATACTTTTGTCAAATGTTATCGTTTTGATTTCTTTGCATTCCAGGAGGCTAGATTTAGGTGCATGGTGCTTTATGCATCCACAAAGTGCTCCCTCTTGTAAGGATGTCCCCATTGTATAACCAGTGTTCCACAGTGATTGAAGGAGAAAACAGGATTGTACTTAACATTTCTCCAATTTTATGGGTGACACTGAAAGTCCTCCCTATGTGATCAGTGTATATGGTTTCTGTATGGGTTTGGCTGTTTCGTTGTGCCAATTTTTGTCACTTGAAGAGCTTTTTCCTCTTTGTTCTGACCGCTCTATTTCCGTCTCCACTTGGTCATCTTAAACGTAACTGAAGTCATGTGTGGTATAGAGGGGGAGGAGCCAAGAACAAATCTCTAAAGGTGCATATCCATTACACGAGTGTAGAACGACTGTAAGATTACAACATCGTAATCGTTCATGATGCTGTGCAGTGGCTAATGTGCCCACACCAAAGGATATGTCATTCAGTGCAGGCACCATCCCTCATCCCCGAACTTGCACAATCTGTCTATCAGCAGGTTGGCCTGCATGTTCAGCTGGTGACCGATGCCAGCAACGACCAGTGGGAGCGCGCATCGCTGGTCGTTGCTGGCATATTCACTGCACGATTAATGAATAACTATGTCGTAATCGTTCAATTTTATCGTGTACTGGATATGCGCCTTGAGGTTTAAACTGCCAGGTTCCTTTACCCCAGTGTATCTCCAACGTCCCCCATGGAATCGGAGAAATGGATTTTGCTGGTAAGTACAACAATTCTATTATTACCAGTTTATGTAGTGCATACATTATCTGCAGCGCTTTACAGAGAATATTTGGCCTAGCAAACGCCTACTCTCCTTGAATGTCCTATAGATACCTGAATTTCGGGGCATCTCCAAGCCTCTTTCTAATGATAATGGACATGGCTTAGACGCATATATTTTGAGTTCTAATAGCCAGACCCCACTGCACTAAGATGTACACCGTGTCATTGTACAGCATAACGTTCCCTCCCCATACTTGCCCCTTGGACCTCTCCTCTGTGTAGTTGTTAGTGTAGTGAGAGGCACTGTCTATATACACAGGGCGGAATTCAATTCTTTTCATCCCCTATCGCGCCCGACGGAGCTATTCTATTCTTGCTCCTGTCGGGCGCGATCAGCTGCCAAGCGCTACATTTCAGCTCGCAGCCCCTGGGGGATGAGAGCTGAAATGTGCGAAAAGTGACATGTTTTGGCGCCCAAACATCACTTTTCGCGATCGCGCCCAGCACTTTGGTCGGGGTTAGCCATTTTACGCAGCTAAACCCGACCACTTTGGGTGCGATCAGCGTGAAACGCTGGCACAATTGAATAGCGGCCCACGATCTCCTGTCACTTTAGACGGGAGATGCGGGCCGCAAAATCAATTGAATTCCGCCCAGAGTGTCTAAAAGGTGTGTGCAACACGCAATAACATGAATTATTTCCCCTGCACACAGAAGAAAGTTTGCATTTGCGCCTCTAGCAGTGAAACCTGGTCTGTTCAGGATGAGACCCTATAAGTATATTTATTCATCATCGTCATAATGCTCAGTATATCAATGGCTATTTGAAAACTGCTAGACAATAACAGAATTATTAAGAAGGAATACTAAAAAAACAAAAATGCCCTAATTGTTGCATTAACTCGCTTTTTGCAATTCTAAATCCATATCCTATCTCTTTTCTAGTTTCCTCTGCCGTCATCCGTGTACTGAAGGACGTTTTCTGGAACAAGCTGGTTAAGACTGTGCTAAGCGCAGAGACCTCTGGGCAGACTTCGGAACAAGTCGCGCTGCTTTCCAAACTGGCTGCCCTGTCTGAAATGAATGAATTAAAGCGACTTATGGATGAGCTCCCAGAGATACTGGGCCAGTCCTCTTCTCAGGAAAAGTAAGAGCTCGGTAACTTTTGGTGCAAATTATTGCAAAATAAGTTTCCAAAAATAACATCGTGATTTTCTGCCTGCACGAACCCTTGGACGCGGCTGATCAGAATCCGCTGTCTTTTCTGTATCCGTTTCCTGCTAACAAGTGACAGAGTGTCTTAGAAACGCTGCACTTTCCGCAGATGAGTCACTGTTTTGTCAATTCAGTCCTAAAGTAGCAGCTGCGGGCACCGTCTGTTCCCATTTTGCTAGAAACACTGTTGGCTGCTAGTTGTGGAACTTGATGAAAAATTGTGAGAGAGTTTGCATGAAAATAAATGTTATTTGTGTTAAATAGAAATTTAATGAGCGCACTAACGATGGTACTTGCCCCAATTTAAGCAACTTTAAGTGTTTTATTGTGAACGTGGTTTTAAAATGCCTTTCTATCAAACTGAAGAGAATAAAAGTATTCTAATTTAACTCTATACACTTCCCCAGATTGATTAATATGGATCAGATTGTTTAAACCTGGTTCATGATACTGTACACCAGTGACATCCGTAGGGCGTACACATTATTACTGTAGACTTTTAGGGGTGTTTTAGGACACTTGGCTATTTTATCAATTTAAATAACTTGTTAGGGTTAGTTTTAGCCCAAAAAACTGCTGATGACGACATGTCAGTGTTGACATATGAATGTCAACATGTTATGTCGACATTTACATTTACCTGTCGACATATTATACCTAACCCCTTAGTATCTTATGTCTGCAGCCAGTGAAGCTTTTGGGTCAAGATAGCCACCAGAGCTAGAATTCCCGTCACTGAGATCTAAACTAGGTAGATTTGATTGACATGAGATATGATTCCAAGGTTTCTCCACCCTACAAGCTGACTTCTGCTCCAGGCCTGTACACACCTGGGCAAGTTCATCATCTTATTTTATTTCCCATTGTACACCTGGCTGAGAACCTGCATAGAGCCAGCTTTCCCTCTCACAGTCCCATAAAGTTCCCACCTATTGCTGAAAGATGTTTTGGCGTAATATCTTGTGTGTATGTACATGTAGAGATCAGTCCCCATAGAGCGACCGTATTGGGCCTGATTCAGAGCTGGACGCCAAACGCAGTTGAGAGACAAACATCAATCTGCGAATGCGTCTTGAGTCGCACGGCGCATGTCTCGGGGTACATTATCGTAGTCATTCGCTGCAATTTTTTTGCTCGCTGTGCGATTGACGGGAAGCGTTTGAGGGAGGTAACCTTCGTCTGCGATCCTGTACGCTAAGGTGTCGCAGTACACGCGCCCATTCTACATAATCATAGGACTACCCTGATGTCCGATCACAGAAGGATCTGCGGCCGAGGCTACGACTTGGATTTGCGAAGCTGCCGGTGGACGGGCGTCTCAATACATATCCCTAACGGCAAAATAGAAGGTCCAGCCCTACTACTGTTGGGTTTCAAGGTGAAGTCGACGCAAAATACAAAATCCAAATGCAGCACTCTATGTGGCCTGGATGAGATAAACGAGAAGAAAAGAGCGCATGCTTTCCGTGCAGTAATAACTGGAACGTAAAGCCGGGTACACACTGTGCAACCTATTGTACAATCTATCGTTCAATGCGATCGGGATGATGGATCGCATAGCGTGTATGGACTATCCGCACACACTACTGTGGTCGTATGCGATATCTTCCGGTCGGCCGCACTGCGCGGCCAATTGGATGATATCGCATAGGGTGCGGTTGTAGGTAATGAAAGACAGAGCAAGGGATCGTTTTGTAATTTATTAAATCGCTTAATGTGTACCCACGGGCCGACATATCGTCTGGGTAAACATCACCAAGTGTGTACCCAGCATAAGTCTTACATAATTATTGGTCCTATTCACAAAGTAGCTGCCTGTATCACTGCATGTAAGAAGCTTTTAGGGACATAGGACCTCATTCAGAGCCGCTCGCTAGATGCAATCGCTCGCATCCATCGTATGCAAATTTGTCCAAGTGACGTCATGGGAAGCGATCACTCGCCAAGGCATAAGCACACCAACTTTGGCTGTGCGAGCGATCGCTCTGTGTATGCAGACACCCATTAGCCTATGTAGGTGCGCCCACTAGCGCACGTCATCTCCAGGAAGTTTATTAAAACAATGGTACATCGAGCACCTTCGGTAGTGATCGCAGCGCCCGTGGTTGCCTTACCCTGCCGCAAGCACTGCGAGGACTTCAGTGTAAAAAACAGACATGTGACGTGTACTATGACACTGTCTGTTAATTATTCACGCCTTAAAAACGGTGTTGGAACACTCAGGCACGCCTGCGTTTGCACCTCCACTCCCCCGTTATTAGTGTCCTGCCCGTTACCACCCACAAACGGCCTCTCCTGTCACTCATTACACTGGGCTGTCTTTGCTGGGAGAGCGAGCGGCCTGCGATCGCACAGAGTAGTTCACACACGCGCAGAACGAAGCGTGCGCAAACCATGGGGCCGCTTGCTAGCGCACAGCGCTAGCAAGCGGCTCTGACTCAGGTCCATAGTTCTTCCCAGCAGATGTAAGCCCCAAATAAAAGCAAAATACTTCCTCAGGATGCGGTAATTTAATTTATTAAACATTCAAACACATACTAAATTCCTCCATGAGCTGGTATACTTGCCAGAGAATATGGGGAAAGGGAGCCGGAGTCTCAGATGTTTTAGTAGACCACCTTTCCCGGGTAAAGAAAGGGCTCTAAGGAATTCTGCTCCAGTCAGTCCCCAAAACACTACCCAGACTACCAGACTCTCCCTCCGACGCGTTTTGTCTGCTCTGTCTTTTACAAAGTGTCAATACATATTCCGCCCCCTGCGTCATTTGCAGATTTTCGTACAGCATCTGCGTACAAAGACAGCAGAAACTGCATTAGCGTACATCTCCGAATCCAGCCCAGGGTCCTTTCAGAATCCCTGTACGCACATGTGCTATTGATACATTCCGGCAGTATAACCACATATTGCACTGTGGTTTTGGGTGCTAATATCGCTCCTAGATCACATTGAGTATGTGATTATTGATAAATCGGCTCTTATGTCTGGTACCATAAGGAAATCTTCTCTAGTAGCCACACATGCCCATGTGTGTGTTGAGCATGTGAAAGAGACTGATTTTGTATTTTGCTCATCACTGAGACATAGCCCAGTACAGTGGCGGAACTCCCGGAGACAATGGAGTCATTTGCCGCCGGGCGTCAGCCCTGAAGGGGGCACCTGGCTCCATTGTCCCCGGGAGCTGCATGGAGAAGGAGCGCCGCTGATCGGCGCTCCACCTCCATTGGCGTAACTACGGAGGGTGCAAGGGGTGCGGTCGCACCCCCTGCACCCTCCATTTGCCGGGCGCCCGCTGAGTGTGTTACCAGCGGGCGCCTGGCTCCTATTCAAACTCCCGGCGGCAGCCGGAGGACGCAGCTCCCTCCGTCTTCCGGGTCCCGCAGTGTACTATGGGAATGACGTCATAACGTCACTCCCATAGTGCCGAGGAGCGGATGCCGGGGACGGAGCTCAGGAGTGAGCTCCGTCTTCCGGGTCCCGCAGTGCACTATGGGAGTGACGTAATGACGTCACTCCCATAGTGCCGAGGAGCGGACGCTGGGGATGGACGGCAGCAGCATTGGAGCGGGGATAAAGGTAAGTGTTTGGGGTTTTTTTGTGTGTGTGCGCGGGCGGTGGGGGCCATCGCTACTGGGGGCAACTACAGGGGCCATCACTACTGGGGGCAACTACAGGGGCCATCACTACTGGGGGCAACTACAGGGGCCATCACTACTGGGGGCAACTACAGGGGCCATCACTACTGGGGGCAACTACAGGGGCCATCACTACTGGGGGCAACTACAGGGGCCTACTACTGGGGGCAACTACAGGGTGCTCACTACTGGGGGCAACTACAGGGTGCTCACTACTGGAGGCTCACTACTGGGGGTAACTACAGACTACAGAGGCCTCACTACTGGGGGTAACTACAGGGTGCTCACTACTGGGGGTAACTACAGGGTGCTCACTACTGGGGGTAACTACAGGGTGCTCACTACTGGGGGTAACTACAGGGGCCATCACTACTGGGGGCAACTACAGGGTGCTCACTACTGGGGGCTCACTACTGGGGGTAACTACAGGGTGCTCACTACTGGGGGCAACTACAGGGGCCATCACTACTGGGGGCAACTACAGGGGCCATCACTACTGGGGGCAACTACAGGGGCCATCACTGCTGGGGGCAACTACAGGGGCCATCACTGCTGGGGGCAACTACAGGGGCCATCACTGCTGGGGGCAACTACAGGGTGCTCACTACTGGGGGCAACTACAGGGTACTCACTACTGGGGGCTCACTACTGGGGGTAACTACTGGGGGCTCACTACTGGGGGTAACTACTGGGGGCTCACTACTGGGCGCAACTACAGGGGCCTCACTACTGGGCGCAACTACAGGGGCCTCACTACTGGGCGCAACTATAGGGGCCTCACTACTGGGCGCAACTATAGGGGCCTCACTACTGGGCGCAACTATAGGGGCCTCACTACTGGGCGCAACTACAGGGTGCTCACTACTGGGGGCAACTACAGGGTGCTCACTACTGGGGGCAACTACAGGGTGCTCACTACTGGGGGCAACTACAGGGTGCTCACTACTGGGGGCAACTACAAGGGGCTCACTACTGGGGGCAACTACAAGGGGCTCACTACTGGATGTACTGCATAGGGGGACCATTACTGGGGAGCACTACATAGGCGGACCACTACTGGGGGGGCATTATATAAAAGGAACTGCATAAGGGGGGCGGCGGCAGCTGGGGCTGGCGTAGGTGCTGGGGGGTGGTACATTTTAGTTTGAGGGGGGGGACCAACATTTATCTTGCCTCCGGGCACCTGGGATGAAGTTACGCCACTGGTCCAGTATGTTAATATCCCATTTATACACAAGCAGAAATCTTACTACAGCAGCATAAGTTCCTGTAGTTCTCTGTTGTGAGCCCCCTGGCTGACTGCAGAGAATAATAGCTTGTACTCTGTTACATTGCCAATAGAAATACAATCAGACCTATCAAGTTCTGCCAAGATATGGAAAGTTTTATATATTTTACTGATATTTTATGTGAGACATTTACTAGACATTTCGTTGCTTTTTAACTGTTAAATTGTAAATCTTGAATCTGGAAGTGTTTTAAAGCTTAGAAATTCTCTTAATCAATTAACTCACAGATGGGCCCTGGCTGACTGTGTATCACAAGCTGCAGACTGTGCTGGGGTGAATGTTGGCTCTTGGCAGCCGGCTCTTCTGGCGGCCAGTATGAAGTGTCTGACTGCCACATATGGCACCCACAAGGAACCGGAGGAAGCGGCACAGGAAGCAGAGATAAACCTCCTCTCTCGTCTGAAGAATCTCATGGTAGTAAAATCATTAAAAAAAAAAAAAAGTAAAAAATAATTTCCGCAAACCAGAGATAACAACATGCAGGAGCCATATACCTTTTCCTATTTATCGGATGAGGTCGATTGCAAAGTGGCTGTAATATAGATGTGTCCAGCTACATCTTTGCCTATCACGCTACATACGTGCACACGCATCACGCCATGAACTTACCCGCAACAGCATACGCTACGATACGCTATGGCACACACTGCGATCGCACCATGCAATCCTATGGAGGCACAGGTGTGTACGCAGTGCGCGTATCCGCTCGCGGGCGCACCCCTTCCGTCATGCATGGCGCAATTTGCTGTGTACACAGCAACAATGTAGCAGGACACATCTGTATTTCTGCTGTTTTTCTCTGTAATTGACGGTTATCCATTTAGATTTAACGTTTAGGGATTTTTAACCATGTCTAGGGTGTATTTGATCAGACAGACTGCAATAATTAGTTCTCTCCTAGAAGAATATTAGGGGGCAATCTAATTAGCCACGAGGGGTGCGAATCAGGTGCTTTTCGCTGTTGCCACGGCGCTCCCCTCGCAGCCATCTTTCAGGCTGACCTCGCTCAAATTTTGTGGCTGCGCACAGTTTTGAGCGAGTTCAGGCTGCCGGTAAGTGCGGCCATTGTCGCAATGACTCGCACCCTCGAGTGCATCGCATATAATTGGATTGACCCCTTAGTAGAAAATGTATTTTTGTTATGATTCTGTTACAGTAACTTGGCCTTAGAAACAGCACTGTGATCCTGTAATAGCCCGAAAATAATAAGCGATTTGTCTCATACTTTACAATAAAGTGGCGAATTCCCTGCAGCTGTTGGCCACTGTCATTTAGTGATGCATCATTGAGACTTTAGCAACAATGTTGTATAACCCAGCCCTGATCCTGTACATTGTAACTAAATGCACTGCAGAGGTCCGCGATGACTGCTCTACTGCGGCAGAATGTACATCGCCAAAAGTTTTGAGAATGACACAAGTATTGGTTTTCATTAAGTTTGCTGCTTCGGTGTTTTTTAGATTTTTTTGGGCAGATTTTACTATGGTATACTGAAGTAACATTACAAGCATTTCATAAGTGTCAAAGGCTTTTATTGTTCTCAATGGGATTAAGGTTTGGGGAGTTTCCTGGCCATGGACCCAAAATTTTTATGTTTTGTTTTGTTCCCCGAACCACTTACTTATCACTTTTGCCTTACGGCAAGGTGCTCCATCATGCTGGAAAAGGCATTGTTAGTCACCAAAAAGTTCTTGGATGAATGGTCTCAGGATGCTTTACTGTTGGCATGACACAGGACTGATGGTAGCGCTCACCTTTCCTTCTTCGGACAAGCATTTATCCAGATGCTCTAAACAATCAGAAAGGGGATTCATCAGAGAAAATAACTTTACCCCTGTTCTCAGCCGTCCAATCCCTGTACCTTTTACAGAATATCACTCTGTCCCTGATGTTTTTCCTTGAGAGAAGGGGCTTCATTGCTGCCTTTCTTGACACCAGACAATCCTCCAAAAGTCTTCGTCCTGTGTCATGCCAACAGTAAAGCATCCTGAGACCAATCATGTGTGGGGTTGCTTCTCAGCCAACGGAGTGGGATAACTCACAATTTTGCCTAAGAACACAGCCATGAATAAAGAATGGTACCAAAACATCCTTCAAGAGCAAGTTCTCCCAACCATCCATGAACAGTTTGGTGATGAACAATGCCTTTTCCAGCATGATGGAGCACCTGGCCATAAGGCAAAAGTGATAACTAAGTGGCTTGGGGAACAAAACATCAAAATTTTGGGTCCATGGCTAGGAAACTCCCCAGACCTTAATCCCATTGCGAACTTGTGGTCAATCCTCGAGAGGCGGGTGGACAAACAAAAACTCACAAATTCTGACAAACTCCAAGCATTGATTAGGTAAGAATGGGCGGCCATCAGTCAGTATATGGCCCAGAAGCTGAATGACAGCATGCCAGGGCGAATTGCAGAGGCCTTGAAAAAGAAGGGGCAACACTGCAAATATTGACTCTTTGCATAAACTTAATGTAATTGTCAATAAAAGCCTGTGACACATATGAAATGCTTTAATTTTACTTCAGTATACCATAGTAACATCTGACAAAAAGGTCTAAAAACACTGAAGCAGCAAACTTTGTGAAAACCAATGGCTGTACACTCCTGCTTTGATGACACCACCTTTTGAATATAGTCTAGCTGGCTGTAGGCATACAAGGCATTTCTCAAGCATGTAGTGCTATGGGGAAATCATGATATGTAGGTTTCTCATGTGTCCCGATTTTGTATTTGATAAGGAGTTTGAAGTCATACTTTCATTACATGGCGCATCTTTTTTTATGTGCAGCTTTGTGTCCGAGAAGACGTCCCCGCTGAGTGGAACAGCCTGGTGAGAGCCGGACTGAAGTGAGTCCTGTACAGATTACTTGTCTTTCTATTTTGATCCCAACTTGACACCTGCTTGTGTACTAGATGGATAGGAGTGATACAGAGCAATTGCGCAGGTGTACTATATAGCATGTAATACAAATAAGTGGCCTGTTATTGTGGCAGAATAAACGTAAACCATGATAAAATGATGGCACAGATTTTCCCTAGCCAATGGATGTAAGATAAAAAATGACCTATTTCAACATGGTACGGAGAAATATCCCAGTATGTCCCCAAACAAGGTGTAACATTTGCTTGGCTACAATAGGAAGTGAACAAGTAATTACTGGGGAGATTAATGCAGAGCTCGGGTTACCCACCTCCAGGCTGGAAGGGCCAAATTTGCCGGTTGCTTTTTGCAGCTTCTTCGTTATAGTGCAGCCTAAGACAGTGTAACAGCACTTAATGCCTACATAATGTAATACCCATGAATTGGCCCAGATCATGATATGGCTGCCTCCGCTTACTCAACTGTATGTCTCTGCGTTTACCGTCAGCTGCTGACTTCCCATAATTCCACTCCGGGTGCGGAGACGTAAATCTTCTAACACGTGACATAAAGAAAAGGAAATAAGAGTCTGCCCCTGTGACCAAATTGCATTATTTGAGAATTTCTCTTCTCTCCTTTATAATCTAATGCAGGCGCCTGAATCTCAAAACTATTGAATGTTTAAGTTGTAATTTATCCTTTAATTCCGGGTCTCAAGGCCCGATTTTAGGATTGTGGGGGCCTCAGGGGAAATAATTTGTGGGGGCCAGATAGTGTCACACAGTTCGCCCCCATATGCTGCAGTGACCCTGTTATACCACACTGCCTCCCCTACACTGCAGGAGCCCCTTTTATACCACAGAGTGTCCCCTATTATATCACACAGTGCCCCCCTATGCTGCAGTGTCCCATATTTAACATCCCCATTGACAACACCTCTGACCCAGCACCCATCAAACTTCTTGCTCTTTCTTCCTGTTTTGGCCTCTCATCACCCACTGTCTCTGTCACTCCCTTGACCTGATCTTCTCATCGAATTGCCCTCTAATCAATCAACCCTCACTAGATGCAATCTTAAAGCTATTGATCCCGCTACGTTCTTGGTCCTCTACCCTTGAAACGCTCCTCTCCCCTCTATACACCCTGGCCTGCCACAATCGGACAGCTTCCTTCTACAGCCACACTCTCACCACCGCTCTTGACTCTGTTGCCTCCACCTTTTCTTTCCCACTTCACCATTCTAAACCCCAGCCTTTGCACTCCAAATTTACCCGGTTCTTTAATGAATTCACACGTACAGCTGAAGGCCACTGGAGGAAGTCTTGTTTCTTAGCGGACTTCCTCCACGTCAAGTTCATTCTCTCATCCTACAGTTCCACCCTCTCCCTCGCTTAGCAATCCTACAGTTCCGCCCTCTCCCTCGCTTAGCAATTATTCAAGTTTCTCAGCCCTCCATCCCTGAAGCCTATTTTCTACTTTCAATACACTACTTCGCCCCCCTCCCATCCTTTACTCTCATCTGGTAACCACATTTCACTCCCGAATCCAAATTTCCCCGTTCTGAAACTGAAATGATCTCCCTCGCTCTATCAGACTATCCCCCAGCCTGCATAGCTTCAAACGCTTGTTGAAAACCCACCTGTTCATAAAAGCATACCAGTATAGTATAAATCCCATTCTAGCTTCTTGCCCTCAGTTTCCCTTACACTGGCTCACCCCTTGTGTCACCACTTCCCTTTAGACTGTACGCTCCTATGAGCAGGGCCCTTTTCCCTCCTGTTCTCATTACCTAAAACTCCTACTCAACAGCTACACTCTACAATTCCTCCTTGGCTCTCTGACACTGGACACCACATTTTCTTTGCACCTTCCTTCTTCCTCCACTACGGGGCACAGTGATAACACTGGGTATTGCAGCCTGGAGTGGAGAGCCTGGGCACCAAATAGTTAATTAAAAATACCCACAAGCCCAGGCTTTCTACCCTATATCCTGCCCCCCCAGCCACTGGCCCTCAGTTTGAGTTTGGTGCTGGCAGGAGCCTGGCACCATTATCAGGGGGCTGTTAGATGGTCCCCCGCGTTTTATTTAAACAGTTTTTTTTTTACTACTGAGTGTGTAGTGTAAGGCGCCCTATAGGGCGCCCCCACAGCCACTCCACCGCGTCAGCCATTAACCCTGGGGTACGGCCAGATGGGGGAGGTGGCGCTCCCTGTTAGTCCCTCCCCCAACCCTGATGCGTGCTCTTCTCAGGCAGGATCCTCCCCTCTCTCCTCATCCGGAAACGCTGAGCAACCATTTTCCTCAGCCTGCCTCACCACAGCACGGGGAGAGAAGCTGGGAGCCTGTCTCCTTTATAACCTGCTCCCTGTAGCCTGGTTATGTATATATATATCTCCTTCCTGTTTATACAGCTGAATTGTTGAGTGTTATTGCCCACATTTTCTTGCATTGAGTGGTCTGTGTGCATGTGGGTATTTATACTCTGTCTGTGCGCTTGCTGTTATCACTGGTCACCTGGGGGACATCCCTGGCAGGTGGTGAGTACAGCTTTCAGTATGATTATAAATTACCACTTTTAGACCATTTTTGCTACCTCCTTTCTTCCATTGTCATTTGGGGGTGTGGGAATTTCTGCAACGATAACAATGTTCAGAAATAAAACTCCCAAGGAGGTGGGTACTTGAGTGATGCACACCTGTAAAAAATGTGTTAACATCTCTTCTCAGGACCCGGAGCACGATGGCCTTTAGGTCAGTTGCTGTACGGCCCTGCAACAGGCGACCTCTGCCACTGAGTCCACGCAAGAGCAGTCTTGGGCATCCAGATTAAAGGTGCCCACACACATAGCGATATGCACACGATCAGCCGATGTGTACGATTTCCCTTGAAACTCTCCCCGGCAGCTCTGCACACGATCTCCACACAATTTGGTGTCCAATCTTCTTACGATCTCTCCTGCATCCAGACTTTCACAGTGCATCGGGTCCTAGATTGTCAGATCTGCCCTACTGCATGGCTGATCTGACGATGTCGTGATCGTGAGTGGGGACTCACGATTTACTCAGGAATTGGCCATATTTTACACGATCTGTCGTTCCAATGTGTCGGAATCCGCCAGATCGGGTAAAATATCACTGTGTGTGGGCACCTTAACACAGGTAGTGTTGCAGTTTGTAGACCGGATGGCAGCTCCAATGCCCCCTGTCCCTAACGCTGTGCTTCATCTTCCTACCGTGGAGCTACCTTGGATGCAGACATTCTCTCAGTCAGCCCAGGGTCTAGCTCAGGTGTCAGCATCTTTTCAACAAATGCTAGATAAAGATAGGACTCCCAGACGCAGGCCTGCTGCACGCGAGAGCTTGACTTCTCTATCTGGGGAAGGTTCAGACTCTGAAGTATCCTCGGATGGGGAAGCGAGTACGTACTTCCATTACCTCTGACGTTGAAATGTCTACAGTCCCAGAGGAGGCTATGTCCCCAGTAGATGTAGAGGCTCTTATTAGAGCATATTCTCCATGGTTGAGGACTCTGTGCAGCCTCCTGGATCCAAAGCACCTGTCTTTAAAAGATAGAAGGAGGCTAAATGGAATTTCCGTCTTCAGCACAGCTAGAGGACCGTCTAGCGGAGGCATGGTCTCCCAATAGATACTTTCTGGTGTCCAAGCGCATTGCTACCCATTACTCTTTCCCAGCAGCGGACAGGGCTAAGTGGGAGTATCCTTCCACTGTGGACGCTCATATTAATCGTCTTTTCTTCTTCGGGGTCCATGGCGTCCACAGCCACTACATTGGGCATGAATCCCGGTCACCAAACAGTTAACACAAACAAGCTCTCTGCTCCCAGGATGCATCGGGGTTCCTCCTCATATACCCCACCCCCTGCCTCAGGTAGCCAGTTCTTCCTGTTTGGTGTGTAGACCACATAGACAGTGGGACTGCAGGAGCAGTCCTGCAGACGAGTTTAAAAAAAAAAAAGTTTGCTCTCTATCTCAGCGGGTGGTCTGAGCTGTCCTGGAAGCAGCCTCGCGCCTGATTGGAGGCGCACCGGCCACGCACTGCAACTACCTCCTCTGGCGCTGCACTGCTAACCTTGGCAGGTCCATGGCTAGGGCTTCAGCAGGGGCTCTCATGCCCTGGACCGCACCCGGATTAAGGTGATCGCAGGTAAGCAGGTGGTTGCGGCGGCCGCTGACGCCGGGACCACTTGGTGGTCTGGCCTCCGGCGGTGAGACTGGCCGGAGGCACGCTGCAGTCAGGAGGCATACGGCTTGTTGTCCTACACCAGACCGCCGGGATATGATGTTCCTGACCAGCTGGGGCTTGTGGCGGCGGCCAGGTCAGTTTACCGAAAAGGTCCAAGCAGCATAGGGGAGGTACGCTTCCCCTGCGGCCCCTCCCCCAATCCACACGCTAGTTCAGTACTCTGGCGCAGTGGTTGTGGGTTGCTCCTCCCAGCCTCCATATAAGGCAGCCAGCGTTTATTTCAGTTGCTCTCTGATCGCTGCTGCTGCAGGACACTGGGCAGTCTCCCTGTATACCTTGCCTACTGCTGGTTTAGGTGTTTACAGGGCTCTATCCTACCTAAGCCTAGGCTGATTGTGGTAGTGAGAGCTTATATGCGTATGACTCATAGAATTGTTTATGCATGACATGTGATTGTTGTCTGTGGATACTGTTTTCTTCTGTAAAAACTGTAATTCCTATATACTGTCACTGTCTCTCCCCTTCCCTTACTGCAGGTGTGTGGGTTTAGAGTAGAATGCAGCACATATACACTCAGAACCTTGGCATAGTGACATGTCTAAGGAGTCTGAGGGTCAGGTGGCGGGAGCCCCGTTGCTGATATCCTGTATAGCCCGCAAGGCAGGCTTGTCCCCACAGGACTTTCTACAAAATGGGCTTTGTGGGAACTGTTTTAGACAGCCACCACATCAATTAAGTTTGCCTGTTACAGGCCCTGAGCCACCTTCGGCATAATTTTCTCAGGTTATGGCTCAGGTGGCGGAGCAGCTGGCTGCCCTGGTACCACCGGTTTGGAGTTTGCCTCAGCAGATGCATCCTATGCCCATGATGTGGCCGCCTTGGATGGACCCTGGTGCTGGTAGGGTTATGGCATCATCCTCGGGGGTCAAACCAAAGCAGCCTAAATCTAAGCGTCATTTGCCTTCTCACATGGGTGAGTACTCCAGTGCCTCCTCTGAGGAGGAACAGGCACAGGACTCTTCACAGGAGGGTGATGATCATTTCCCAGTAGCCGATGTCCCCTTTCTAATAAGGGCTGTAAAATCGGTGTTAAATATCGAGGAAGGGGATCCTCCGCTTAGGAAGGCCCCCCTGTTCAAGCGCCAGAAGGTGGTTAAGGCAGAATTCCCAAAGTCTGAACATTTGTCAGAACTTATGGAGGAAGCGTGGGTCTGTCCGCATAAGAAAAGCTATTCTTCTAAAAGAATGACGCTTCTATATCCGTTTCCAGCAGAGGACTGTGCCAGGTGGGAGAATCCACCGTCAGTTGATGCACATGTGGCGCAGCTGGTTAAACGTACCACTCTGTTAATCCCAGCCGTTTCGCTGAAGGAAGCCAAGGATAAGAGACTGGAGACTTGTCTCAAATCAATTTTCTCGTTGGCAGGAATGACCACCCGCCCAGCTATGGCCACGGCCTAGGTAGCAAGAGCTATTGAGGAGTGGGCCAAAACTTTAACGGAGTCTTTACCAGATGCCTCTAAGGAGCAACTGGATATGATCTCCTTTATTAGAGAAGGGGCCTCTTATTTGGGGAATGCCGCCTTGGATGCAGGGATCCTTTCCTCCAGGGTTTCAGTGGAGTCTCTGGTGGCACGTAGGATTCTCTGGTTAAAGGATTGGAAGGCAGATGCCTGGTCCGAAAAAGCCCTAGAATCCCTTCCATTCACAGGGGGTGTTCGCTTTGGTCCAGCATTGGACAAAATTGTATCCTCCATGGCAGCCTCAAAGACGGCAGGTTTGCCATCAGCAACCTCGTCTAAACTGAGAAGGGTGTCCTTTCGGGGGTTTCGGCCGCAGGGCAAGGCCAAGGGTCAGCCCTCAGCGAGATTTCCACCAAAAAAGGCAGGACCCAGGAAGCCCTGGCAGAACAAACGTCCAGGATCTAGGGTCCAGGATAAACCAGTGGCCTGATGGGATGGGCCTCCCTCTGGGGGATCCCAGGGTGGGGGGCCGACTGCTTCGGTTCTCGGAGCCCTGGCACCTCACGACGTAGTATGCCTGGGTTCGAGGAGTTGTCTCCCGAGGGTACGCCCTGACGTTCTGGTGGACTTCTCCTCAAAGTTTTGTTTGTGTAAACCCACAGGAGGGTTCAAAAAGAGCTTTGGCCCTACAGAAAGCAATTCTTGCCTTACTAGCATCGGAGGTTGTGATTCCGGTGCCAGAGAACCAGTTCCGAGAGGGGTTTTACTCCAATCTGTTCTTGGTTCAAAAACCAAACGTGTTGTAACGGCCAATTCTGAATCTGAGAGAGCTCAACAAATTTGTTCGAACCCTCGGGTTCAGGATGGAAACATTGCGATCGATTGTGTTGGCAATGGAGCTGGGGGACTATATGGTATCCTTAGATATACAGGATGCCTACCTCCACATACCAATCACACAGGCTCATCAAAAATGTCTTCTTTTTGCGGTAGGAGGGGAACATTTTCAGTTCCAAGCCCTACATTTGGCTTGTCCACAGCCCCTCGGGTATTCACCAAGGTGATGGCGGTGATGATGGCATACCTCAGGCGCCAAGACATCAGGATTTTGCCGTACTTGGACGACCTCCTGTTGCTAGGGCAGTCCCCGCAGCAGTTACAGGATCATTTGAGGCTGACGGTATCATGTCTGTACAGTCACGGCCGGATCATAAACTGGCAAAAGTCGTCACCCTGTCTGGTACAACAGATGTGTCATTTGGGAGCAAGATTGGACTCCGTGGTGCTGAAAATATATCTGCCGGAGGAGAAGATTCTTGCCTTACAATCACGAATACGCAGGTTGCTTCGCAACAGACAGATATCCGTTCTAGTGGCCATGAAAGTCCTGGGGTCGATGGTGGCCACCTTCAGGATGGTGGAATACGCTCAATTCCACTCCAGACCACTGCAGCAATTAATTCTGTCTCGCTGGCACAAGGATCATCGCACGATCAGGTCTCAGTTGCTGCGTCTCTCTCCAGAGGTGCAGTTGTCCCTGTCCTGGTGGTTGCAGACAAAGCATCTCAGGCAGGGGTGCCCCTTTTGGGTGTCTGATTGGACATTGGTCAAAACCGACGCCAGTCTTCAAGGTTGGGGGGCGATGATGGAGTCACACACTTTCACACACTGGTCAGTGGCGGAAAGCTGGCTACCAATAAACATCCTAGAACTAAGAGCTATATTCAAAGCTTTAGTGCAGGCTCAAGAAATCTTAAAGGACAGGCCGGTGCAGATACAGTCGGACAATCGCACCGCGGTTGTCTACCTAAATCATCAAGGGGGCACAAGGAGTCGGGCTGCCTTGGCAGAGGTATCAAAAATCTTGGTCTGGGCAGAGACTTATCTTCCCATGATATCTGCCGTGTTCATTCCGGGGATCCTGAATTGGGAGGCCGACTTTCTCAGTCGGCAGGAGATAAATGCAGGAGAGTGGGCCCTACAGCCACAGGTTTTTCGGAACCTTGTGGACAAGTGGGGTCTACCAGAAATAGATCTGATGGCGTCTAGAAGGAACAACCAGGTTCCCAGGTACGGATCCTGGACAAGAGATCCGAGAGCCGAGTTTGTAGACGCACTGACAGTAAAGTGGCGTTACAAGCTGGCATATCTGTTCCCCCCCGTTTGCTCTTCTTCCCAGAGTGGTCAGAAAGATCATACGAGGGCAGCACCATGATATTAATAGCTCCGGCGTGGCCGAGACGGCACTGGTTCACAGATCTATGGTCTCTCTCCATAGACACTCCATGGCCTCTGCCATTGAGACTGGATCTGTTGCTACAGGGTCCCTGCTGGTACCCGGATCTTCATCGGCTATCGTTGACTGCATGGCTCTTGAGGTCTCCGTCTTGAGGAAGAAGGGGTTTTCAGAGTCTGTTATACGGACGATGCTGAAGGCACGGAAACCATCTTCAGCCCGTATATACACTATAGAATTTGGCATATAAAATTGCTCTGAGACCAGATATATAATGACCTTTTTTCAAGGGGTGTTGAGGATTCAGCCTCCCTTCATTTCCCTGGTTGTTCTGTGGGACTTGACTCTAGTTCTGAAGGTCTTACAGGCTCCTTCTTTCGAGCCTTTAAATTCAATAGACATCAAGTGGTTAACAGCAAAGACGGTAATTCTTCTTGCTATGGCATCTGCACGTAGAGTGTCGGATATTAGCTGCGCTTCCGTGAGCCGTTCTTGATATTTCATCAAGATAGAGCAGTACTACGTACTAGGAAGGGTTATCTTCCGAAAGTAGTGTCTAAATTTCATATTAATGAAGAAATAGTAGTTCCAGCATTCCAGGGCTCTAGTCTCTCACCAGGTGAGGCTTCCCTGGATGTGGTCCGTGCGTTGAGAATTTATGTGAGACGCACGAGCAAATGGAGGAAGTCTGATTCACTTTTTGTGCTTTATGGTTGTCATAGGCGTGGCTGGCCAGCCAATAAACAGACACTGGCCAGGTGGATTCGCATGGCAATTTCATTGGCTTATACACAGGCTGGTATGAGGGTGCTGGATTCAGTGACTACACATTCTACTAGGGCGGTAGGTCCATCATGGGCGGCCCGCCGGGGTGCTTCTGCTGAGCAATTATGCAAGGCAGCCACATGGTCTTCCATCCATACCTTCGTCAAATTTTATTCCTTTGACACTTTTGCCTCTCAGGATGCCTCCTTCGGGCGTAGGATTCTCCTCTCTTCCGAGAGTCAGGAGTGTCCCCGCCCGTAGGGTTAGTGCTTTGGGATATCCCCAACGTAATGGCTGTGGACCCCATGGACCTCGAAGAAGAAAATAAGCGTTATGGTATGTCATACCTTTGTTAACTCTTTTTCTTCGAGGTCCATGGGGTCCACAGGACACCCACCCAGAGGCACCTGTAGTTCTTGGGGAGGTTTCCGTAATTATCTTCTCTTGAGAGTCTGGACTCATGAGTATGGGTTTCTTCTTTCTTACCCTTTGTTTGTCTCCGCCTGCTTGAGCTTGGTAACGAACTGGCTACCTGAGGCAGGGGGTGGGGTATATGAGGAGGAACCCCCGTGCATCCTGGGAGCAGAGAGCTCGTTTGTGTTAACTGTTTGGTGACCGGGATTCATACCCAACGTAATGGCTGTGGACCCCATGGACCTCGAAGAAAAAGAGTTAACAAAGGTATGTCATACCATAACTCTTATTATTAGGTCGTCCCTCCTTCCTATCCCTAACACTGCATCTCTTAAGTATCCCAGAAAATATCCTAAAACTTATTTATGTCAATGCGGGTGCTTTGACTCGTTCAGTCCTGGCATCGGCTTGGGTGGTTAAAGCTGTCTGCCGCTAGGCATATGCTTTAGAGGACGGGCTCATCCCGGGCACTCACAGGGGTGACCTGGTGTCCTTGGTGGGGCATGTTAGGGAGGCAACTTCCTATCTCTCCGAAACAGCCATAGACTCAGGGATTTTAACATCTAAAGTATCAGCTTCTGCTAGGGCAGCCAGAAGAGCAATCTGGTTGTGCACATGGAGGGCCAACTCAGAATCCAAGAAGGCGCTGGAAGCCCTTCCTTATTCAGCAGACATTCTGTTCGGTCCGGAATTGGACAAGAAGTTGGCCACTCTGGCGGCATCTTTATCCGCTTTCTTACTGTCAGTTGCCACTCCCAGACCCAGGTCTTCAGTCTCTCGTTCCTTTCGTCCGCAGGGCAAAGTCAGAGGTCAGCCATGACCAGAAGCCTTGGTTCGGTCCCCAAAGAGGTTCAAACCCTGAGGTAAGCAACCCTGGTCCACAAAACGTCCGGCTGCTAAGCCAGCGGCAAAGCCTGCTGCATGACGGGGCGAGCCTCATCCCGGGGGACCTCTGGATGGGAGGCCAGCTTTTTCGCTTTTCAGCAATGTGGATGCAGACTACGACAAATTCTTTGGTCAGAGGCATTGTGTCTCAAAGCTACGCTCTAACATTTCTGCAGTGTCTGCCATCCTGATTCTTTTCCACCGGCCTTCCCACACAGCCCGGAAAGGCAGAAGTTCTAGAGGAGTCTATTCAATCTCTCCTGGCCTCAAGGATCATTATCCCTGTTCCCCAATCTCAGAGAGGGTTATGTTTTTACGCCAGTCTTTTTCTGGTACAGAAACCGGATGGCTCTTTTCGACCCATTCCCAATTTAAAGCACCTGAACAGCTTCCTCCAGATTCTCAAATTCTGCCTGGAGTCCCTGCGGTTTATCATCCTTGCCTTGGATCTAGGGGACTTTATGGCATCTTTGGATTTCCAGGATTCCTATTTGCATATCCCCATGTGTTCCAATTACCAGTGCTTCCTTAGGTTTGCAGTACAAACCAACCACTATCAGTTTGCATTTTGGTCTGTCCACGGCCCCTTGTGCATTCACGAAGGTCATGGTGGTAATGGCAGCAAATCTTCACCGCAAGGGCATCACAATCTTACCCTACCTGGACGATTTGCTTGGCTCAGTCTTCGACAGTTCTCAGGGATCACATCCATCTAACTGGATCTCCTATAGTCACACAGATGGATAATCAATTGGCGGAAATCCACGTTAACTCCGTCCCAGGAGATGCTCCACTTGGGAGTCTTGTTGGATTCCAAAGCTCAAAGAGTCTTCCTCCCTTCAGACAAAATCTTGACCTTACAAACCATTATCCGCACTTTCTAGCCCAACGTTTAGTGTCCATGCTCTTGTGCATGCAGATTCTGGGGTCTCTGGTCTCAACTTTCGACATGGTGAAGTCCTGCCAGTTCCACTCCCGGCCTCATTCTGAAACGATGGATCAAGTCTTGCCCGAACCTCAAGGCACAGACGCTCCTTCCCTGAGAGGTTAGTCTCTCCCTCCTGTGGTGGCTCCAGCGCTCACATCTGGACAAGGACCACCCCTTTTGTATCCGGACTGAATCTTACCACTGATGCAAGCCTTCAGGGGTGGGGGGCGGTGACCTGTCATCAAACCATTCAGGTTCATTGGACGCTTCAGAAGAGCCAGCTCTCCACCAACGTCCTGGAACTTTGTGCCTATACAGGGCTCTGTGTCACACAGCATGTTCTTCAGGGACGTCTGGTAAAGATACAATCAGACAATGCAACCGCGGAGGGTTACATAACCCACCAAGGTGGCACTCGCAGTCACTGAGCCATGCAGGAAGACAGCTGCATTCTCTGTTGGGCGGAGCACCATCTTCCAGCACTGTCCGCAGTCTTCATCCCAGGAGTCCAGAATTGGGAAGCGGACTTCCTAAGCCATCAGGATGTTCATGCAATCGAGTGGGTGCTGCATCCAGACCTCTTTCAACTACTAGTCCGCTGTTCGAGCCTCTTGGACATGGACATGGCGGCGTCTCGTTACAATCATCAGCTACCAAGATACTACTCCCGCACCAGGGATCCAGACGCTCTCCTGGTAGACACCCTGGCAGCTCCTTGGAACTTCCCTCTGATTTACATTTTCCCTCTGGTTTCGATGATTCCTTGGGTTCTCAGCAAATTCAAGCTGAAATGAGTTACGATGATCCTGGTGGCGCCGGATTGGCCACAGCGGGTATGGTATGCAGATCTGATTGGCCTCTCTGTAGACGTACCACTGCGCTTTCCTCAGCGGCCGGATCTTCTGTCACAGGGTCAGTGTTTCCATCTGGAACTGGCCTGCCTCGCTTTGACGGGGTGGCTCTTGAGACATTCGTGCTAGAAAATCTTCTTCAGCACGAATCTTATCACTTGGTTTAGTGCACCAGTTTTTCTTGGTGTGCGACTAGTGGTTTTAATCACAGGTATTTTTGCCTTTCCTGTATCCTTTCCTTTTTGCAGACAGGTCTTGATGGGCCTCCGGCTCTCATCTTTAAAGGTCCAGATTTCGGCTTTGTCCATTCTCTTTCAAAGGCATATAGCACTGTTACCGGACGTGCAGATCTTTTTCCATGGAGTTCTCCACTTTCAGCCACTGTTTGTGTCACCTGTGGCTCCCTGGTACCTGTTCCTGGTTTTCCGAGCTCTACAATAGGCTCCTTTTGAACCATTACAGATGGTTGAATTACGCTGGCTTACATGGAAAACCCGTTTTTCTTCTAGCCATCGCGTCAGCCTGGAGAGTGTCGGATTTGAGTGCCGTATCTTGTTTTCCCTTTCAGACAGGGCTGTGCTGCGGACCCGCCTGGGCTATCTTCCCAAGGTGGTGTCACGCTTTCATATAAATCAGGAAATTGTTGGTTCCTGCTTTCCAGGTTTCGGATTCTTCTCAGCCGGAAGCCTCCTTGGATGTGGTGATGGCTCCTCCGGCTTTATGTGAAAAGAACCTGACATATTCGCAAATTGGATTCTCTGTTCATCCTATAGGACGTTCACAAGAGGGGCTGGCCGGCTACTAAGCAGACCTTAGCCAGCTGGTTCCATTTCACCATTTAGCCAGGCTTACTCCTTGGCGAACCTACCTACCCCTTCCGTTGGTATGCGTTCGGCATCCCGGCAGTCTGGATGCGATGCTCCTATCACTGGCGCCGAAATCCTGATGCCGGTCAGGGGGACAGCTTTGGTACGTTGCAGTGCCATCTCTGTGCCCCCTAGTGGAGGAGGGAGAAAAGAAGACTTATATTACTTACCGGTTAAGTCTCTTTCTTAGACTCCAGAGGGGGCACAGAGCGCCCGCCCTGACACACCTGACTGCCGGGGTGTGTTTCCATAGTGACCTGTCCAGCTGTTCTCTCTGTTGTCTGTATGGTTCTATGTGTGTGCCGGACCTCCTCCTCCTTTGCCTCGCTCCTGCCGTGGGCTTGCAAACTAAACTGGGGGCGGGGTATAGGGGAGAGGGAGCCTGGGCTTGAGGGTATTTTCAATTAACTATTTGGTGCCCAGACTCTTCACTCCAGGCTATATCCAGTGTGATCCCTGTGCCCCTTATGGAGTAGAAGAAAGATACTTAACCGGTACTGTAAGTAACATCAGTCTCCTTTTTTCAGTGGCTCTAAACCTGCTAGTTGCACCCACGCTTATGCGCTAAATGAACCCCTAGCATCATGAGCTGGGTTAAGAGTTGTAGTGTTATTTGTTTGTTTGGTTAGTGTATTGTACTGTTATACCATGCACTGTTTGTTTGCCGTCTGTACAGCGCTGCCAATGTGGCGCTCTTTAAATAAAGTTTACTACAAAATATTCTATCTTAGTGTCCTTCATAACCACAGTGATTCCCATATGCCACTGTGCCCCTGTTATGCCACACTGTGCCACCCCTATTATGCCATTGTGTCCCTATTGTGCCCCACTATTATGCCGCGCAGTATTTTTTTTTACCTCTTTCTGTTTTATCGTCCAAAGGTATCGCTTTAAGGACTGTGCATTCTTGGATGCTCTGCGTACTGGAATTGAACAGTGGTACGATACCAATGGTCCATGCATGAAGGAGTTGGTGCAGTTACCCGTTGTCCATATGATGGTAACACAGCACTCGCTGTTCCTGCCATGTTTCCTGAGATCCAGAGAGGAGGAGGACGCATGCAGTGACATTCGAGGTGCAGCTTTTACTGTGTGTGTTATGTTGTAGCAGCTCCATCCAAGAACTGTGTGGTATTCTATGTGAAAGATGAAAACTGCTTTATGGGAAAAACCCGTTGCGTTATCATCCTGCATGTCATGGCGAGGCCTGTGCCTGCTCCTTCTCTATGTCCATTATTGCATCCCCATGGCAATGACTGCCCTACTTCTCACCGATGTCACCGCGACCTCAAATATAGCCAATTGAGCATATTGTGTGTATCGGACTTCATGTTCTGACAGTAATTTGTGTTACAGCCCTAGCAGTGAACAGAATTGTTTTGTGAAAAAGAAAAGACAGCCGCTTAACTATTGGTGCAACCTGCAGCTTATTAACCCATGGCTGCCCATAGTCATTTTACAGCGCAAGGAAATGGCGGCCACTCATTCCTGAGAACAGCGGCACGCCTGAACAGCTTTTTTAGCTCCTTGCTATACCAATACAGCGGCATTATTTATTAGCCCCTACTAAGACTACAGTTAGAACAAACTAATGTGTAATAAAAATGAAATTATTAGCTGTGACTACCAATGTCTGTTCTGGTATACTGGGGGATGCAATAATATAAAAAAAAAAGAAAAATTACCAAAAAACCAACGAAGAGAAAAATAAAAATACATCTGCTCCCTTCTAACTTGTACAACTGTACACAGCCTAGACCTAGCTACCCTTATTGGGGTAGAACATTTTCTGATGTGATTGCAAAGATTTAAGAAAGGTTTGTGACGCATGTGTTTTATCTTTCAGAAAAGTTGGTGGATCTCTTGAGGTGCATAGTCAGCAAATGTCCATCTGTTTGTGACAAAAACCATTTTGTTGCATTGCTAGGGGCCTATGGAGCCAGTCTCTGCGTGACAGGTAATGTCAAAATTGAAGCTCAATGGTCTTTGTTCCAAATCTTTCTGTTGAAAGGGGAAATTAATCCTATTTAAAAGTTTTTTTTTTTATGACAGTCACTATGCACAAATAACCTTGTTTCTGCATTTTTGTATAATTTATGGGAGCAGCCATATTGTTTTTACCTCAGAGGGACAATAATGAATCATTCTGCATAGCAAACAATTGAGACAGAACACTTGTAGGATGCTTTCTTGACTTTAACAAGCATTTTGAACACTACATCTCTGAGAAATGTGACTTTCCTGTATTCTATTCAGAAAAGTCTACTTCAGAAAATTTTAATTTTAGTACATGTGACAGTATTATGTACACTTAACCACCGATCATATATATATTTTTTTCTGTTTCAGACCAAAAAATACTCTTCCTGCTGCAGGCCTATGAGCAGAACAATGTGAGCCTCGCAGATTTCAGGTACCCTTCTGAGTCGTAAAGCGTGCTGGTAACCTATATCCAGTGGAGGCAGCTATTTTAACAATACCGTTTTATTCACTAAGCCCTAGTAACATGATATCACTGGTGTCTGTTAGCTTGCCATTGCATATTGGTTCGTGGCACAAAATGGCTGTCTCCACAGTGTAAGCCATAGGTGTAACTGGCGACATAAATGTCCAAGTTAGAAGTGTTCATGCCCCATTGAGGTCCAGGACATCTGTGTACCACATCCTTTTGGACTAGTCTGGGACAACCAGTATAGATTTCCACCTGCAAATACGGGCTCGGTGGATGGAAGGAGGAAACCACAGAGCTGTCAGCATAGCCCACCACTGCCACCAGACACATCCCAAAACCTACACCTGTCCAGTTTCTGGTATGAATAGGACACTAGGAAGTTCACCTTGGTGTCTTCTCGACAGATTTCGAAATAACTCCTGCACAGAAACCAATACCAGGGAATGAAGGCCTAGCAACTGAGATACTACTACCTCACCATTGTGACCCATGGGAATATACACTGCTAATATATACAACCCACCACCTTCCATACTGCAGCAGACAGAATACAAGAGGCCCCAGCCATCTCCTTTGAGTGGCATGTTTCCCCCAAATGTGTGATATATGTGACAGCTGTTGCCTTTATGCATCTGTAGCAACTGTCCTCCCAGCTGTGGCTTCTATTCTCTCAGGAGTTGAAAAATAACTTTTTGAGCTTGAAAACTTTTTGTTGAGAAAACGATGCACACCCTCATGCAATAGTAGTGGTATGGGGAGGGCCAGATGAGGAGCCAGCAAATTTCACCCTGACCCAACACTCCTTTTGTCCCTTTTCCCTAATCCCCCACCCTCCCTCTCCATCCCTCTCCATTCCTCTCCATCCTAGAGCTATAAAATGCATTATTACAGTTCAAATAGGAAAAGGTTTCCAATGTATTGTTGTGGCAGAGCAAATACAAATATAAGAGTGCAATAGAGGGGTTTGCCATCCAGGGTGATGCACTCACTGCCTCACTGGCATTGTACAGTAAGTGCCACCAAAGTGGGCTTGACCAGCGAGGTGTGTGGCTACATTCCGGCCCATGCCCAACCCCTTCCAATGCACACTCGGTACCGCTAGAACTGCTTTTGGGTACTTTCAGAATCCCATCTCATAACCAGAGCAGTTACACTTCCAACCTCCTGACTGAGAGGGCCAAACGCCCAAAATCAGGGCTGCTCCATAAAAAGGACCATTGTCAGACTGGTCCAGGATTGTGTCCCAACTAGTTCTTCCTAGGTTGTTGGGAAAAAGGAATAAAGTATGGAAAGTACCCCACATTCCTTGTCCCCAGCTCAGCTCCACAATTAATAGCTGACAAACCCACCAGTCTCTAATGAAGTCAAAGCATCCCTCATTAAATTAGCAGGAGCCACTACAACACTACTATTAAATTAAATTAAATAGCCCTCAGTACCTCAGGCTCCAGTCATATCACATATTGGGCCACCCATATTGCAAGGGTAAAAATTACTTAATGGGGCTACTTTATATAATGGCCTAGAGATGTATCCTTATATACCCAATTTCATTTCCTCATGCACCTATACATTTCCTCATGCACCTATACATTTCCTCATGCACCTATACATTTCCTCATGCACCTATACATTTCCTCATGCACCTATACATTTCCTCATGCACCTATTCATTTCCTCATGCACCTATTCATTTCCTCATGCACCTATTCATTTCCTCATGCACCTATTCATTTCCTCATGCACCTATTCATTTCCTCATGCACCTATACATTTCCTCATGCACCTATACATTTCCTCATGCACCAATTCATTTCCTCATGCACCTATTCATGTTGTGCCCTATTGTGTGTGACACCTGGCATGCTTCCCGTGCTGTTTACTACCTCCTCAGTTTTGTATCAGTACACATATGAATTTGCATAATAGGTAATTAGGATTTTTTTGTTTTTGTCGTCCCAAAGGACTTAATAATCACTAGTATCGGACCGGTCTTTTCCTTTTTTTTTTTTTTTTTTTTTTTGACCCTAGACACTGTATATGGGGCAACTGCGATTACTCACACAATCAGCCGATTGTTGCGTTCTGCGCATGCATAATGCTTCGCAGTGCGTGAACATTGCACTGCGATCGGAACTGCGAGAGCAGTGACTACGCAGACCCATCGCAGAGTGATTGACAGGAATTACTGTTTGGGCGTGGTGACGGGGCATGGTAGTCGGCGGAACGCAGACGTGCCAGTGCGTTTATACGCAGTTACAGGGGCGTGCATAAATTATCCAATGCGATGCCGTACACAGCCTGAGTACGAGGTTAGCAATTCCTGAGTACGGTCAGAACTTGTGCAAGTGTGTGTGAGACTGCGATTGTACTCGATGTTACCAATGGTTACACAATCTTACTAAGGATTATGGATGTGTGTAAGGTAAGGTGAGTGCTCTTATGTTGTGCTGCGGTGACATAGGGATCGCAGAGGATTAGCATACTATCACAGTGAGATTGCGTGTGTAATCGCTATTGCAGTTGCGATCCGTACTGAATCAGGCCCTTTGTCCTGAAATTTTGTTTTTTTCCCTAGCTGTGCTGCTGTTTCCTCCATTTCCTAGTTCACTTATGGTTTACTGAGTATCTAGGATTAGTGTTTTGGCGCGGCTAAATCCTAGCTAATCTTGGCTATTTGGTGCGATTTGAGGCTAGGTGTAAGTGGACACATCTGTATAAGCAGGTATTTATAGCACCTGTTTATACAAAGTTCGCCATTGTTATTATAAGCTAAGCACAAAACTGGGACTTGGCAAAAATGGTGGCAGATAATGGAATTCATTGTAAAGCCCTTTTGTGGCGATCTTACAATGAAGCAGCTATATAATCGCACATAAAGCTTAATTAATGTTCTGGGTACTTCCTTGAAGTAACATTTGTAACTTAATATAGATTCATTTGGTATTGTTTTTTAAAGGGTCTATTTACTAAGCAGTGTAAGGAGACAGAGTGAAAAGTGCTAAGAAAGTGATAAGGTGCCAGCCAATCAGCTCCCAACTGTCATTTTTCAAACACAGCCTGTGAGATGACAGTTGGGAGCTGATTGGCTGGCACCTTATCACTTTCTTATCACTTTTCACTCTGTCTCCTAAGTGTTCTAAATAACCATTGTACCTCTGTGAGAGACCGTCTCGTACTGACCCATGAAGTGCTCATCACCCCATGCATGTAAGCTATGTACAAACCACTGGCTTTGGATTGGTCAGTAACGTGCCTTATCCTCCCACTTCCAGACTGCTGCTGTGGGGACCAGCGGCCGTGGAGCATCACAAGACCCGAAAGAGTTTGGGGAAATCCCTTTGGCAGCAGCCAAGCATGGAGGAGATCCTCAGCTTGTTAGACAGAGAGAAGATGATGGAAACCATTCTAAACTTCCCCCTGCACCTCAAGCTGACCGCCGAGGTAATGACCTGTCTGTATGACATTTTATTGTTTTACTTCTATGAATGTAGATGTTTGCCCCACATGCGGCATTCTTGCGTTTCTCTTCACCTTCTGTGTGTCACCTGACTGATGGAACTACAAATAAGAGGAAACAAAAGTGTTAGATGACAGCAGGGCCGCCGAAAGCCGACAAGGGCCTGGGTACTGGGGGGGGGGTGAAAAAATGCCATGCGCTGCGCAGGGAAGCCACTCTGTACGCTGAAATGAGGGGCATTTGTTCAGCTCTGCAGAGAGGGACAATTTCCCCCTCAGCAACTGACCCGGGATCCCACCTTTCCCCTCCAACAAGTCCGTATCTGGGTAGTTGGTACCTCCTCTTCCCTTCCTCTGCACCCTGGACTGACAGTCTTCTATTTACTATGCAGCTGCAGAGCCAAAATGGCCGCCTGCCATGTTTCCTGTGAATGAAAAAAAAAGTGACCGCTTTACTAACCAGAAACATTTCCAATTTCTGTTTTGTGTTTTAAAACCCGCTTGACAAAATATCATTACAAAGTTGTTAAAAATAAATACGAGTAAATAAATAAAAATGATTATCGCCTGTGCATTGCTGTCTCAGTTTTCCAGGGTCAGGATAAAAGTCAGCGGGAAGTGTCTGAGTCATTTGGTGAATCAATCATTGGTTCATAATTGGCCTATTCCTAGCTATACAGGAGCACATCAGAAAGATCATTGCTTTCAAATGAGGCAGAGCAGCGTGGGCACTGGCGAGGTGACATACATGCATAGTGCAGCTAAAGACTGACAAAACAAGTATTGACCCATGTGAGAGAAGCCAGTTTTTATTACTGTGACTGATTTCTAGCAATCCTTGCTTGCAGTAAAATAAATCCAGTGCAATTAGCCTCTACACCTTAGAGGGAACCCCACCTGCCTAGCCGGGGAAATGTGCTTTAATTTAAGAAAAAATGTACAGGATGATTTGTAATTACCATTACTCTGACTCACCTCCCGGCCCCCACCACTTCTCCTGTCCCCAGGAGTTCTCTTTCTCTCTCTTTTTTCTTTCTTTCTCTTTTTCTTTTTTCCTTTTCCTTCTCGGTTTCTTTCTCTTTTTCTTTTTCCTTCTCGTTTTCTTTCTCTTTTTCTTTTTCCTTCTCGTTTTCTTTCTCGTTTTCTTTTTCCTTCTCGTTTTCTTTCTCTTTTTTTCTTTTTTTTTTTCTCTTTTTTTCTTTCTCTTTTTTCTTTTTTTCTTTCTCTTTTTTCTTTCTTTCTCTCTCTTTTTTTCTTTCTTTCTCTTTTTTTCTTTCTTTCTCTTTTTTTCTTTCTTTCTCTTTTTTTCTTTCTTTCTCTTTTTTTCTTTCTTTCTCTTTTTTTCTTTCTTTCTTTCTCTTTTTCTCATATATTTTATTGGTGTTGAATATTGCAAAACAGTGAGTACGCTGGTACAACTCCCAGTATTAAGGAGGACTGTGCCTGGCTTCCAGATGAGTTACATCAGAGGCAGACTTCTATAAATATTCGCCCAGAGACCTGTCCGCACTAAACTGCAGTGTCTGTGCATTTGCCACTTAACCCTTTCATAACAAGTAACACTTTATATTTCAGGCCGGAAAGAACGTTCTCTATGAAGACAGCGCAATAAAAGATTTGCATAATGTGTACGACCCCTGCTTTCTGTTACCTCTCTTCAGTGACCTTCTCAGGCCAGGTACAGTAATAACTGAGTCGCCATACAGACTTTTTCTTAGGTATTGTCAATGGATGGTCTATGAAATAACGCTTACCCATCTCCTACACACAGTGAGGGAGGATCCACGGTGCCTCATACCTCAATTTAGTCACTTATTCCTAGCAAATAGGCACAGTGACTATTAGTTCTGTCCTAAATATTACTATTTTTACTGAGTGTAGGAGATGGACTCATTTCTTATAGTTATCCTTTATTGGGCACCACGAGGGTTCTGCAGCGCCTTACATAGTGCATAAACAGTACAAACTAAACAGAAGAAGAAAATGCAATATACTTACAGTACAAAACATTGCAGAACACGGGATACAAGCCATATAGACAGTGTTTCATAGGCAGTTATACACATGTCACTACACTGAGAAGGGTTTTCTGGCTTAGCATCCAACAAAGGAAAAGTAACACAATCTGTACGGTATATTTACCATTTAAGTATAGACATGGGGGCACCTCATAACATTGGATTAGTATTCAAGGGACTCTGAACTTTAAACGTTCTAGATATGGTGTTGAAAGCCCTGATTTAGTGACTTATAGGGTTCCTTATATCGTGGGACCATTGTCCTGTGGAAGTCCTCATTGGAGAGCATTTAGTGCACCTTAATATAGAGATCCCTATTAAGAGTTGTCCCCTGGTGTTTGCCTATCAAAACATGGGTGCTGTATACAATATATTTACATTTAGGTAAAAAATCTTCCAAAACTTATAGTAAGCAGTTTGCCTGAGTATATTCACTGATCAATTACTTTTTTTTATATTGTTGTTATTGTATGTTTACATTTTTATTACTTTTGACTTATTTTGCGTACAGTGAAGATAATGTTCCATGTGCGGTTGGCCAGGCCATGCTGGGATATGTAGTTACAACCACAGATGAGCCACATGCAGTCTATAGACTACCTCTCTTCTAACCCAAGGCAGAGTGCAGGACGCCCATTTAGTTTGTCCCTTAAGCATAATGACCACTGAAGTTATAACATGTTATGTCGTTTGTTGTAAAAGATGTTTCACTGGGAAATAATTTTGTGGAAGCTAAAAAAAAAAAAAAGCCTACACTTATTTGTTATGGACATAACGTATCCTTGCGTTCCTTTCCAGTATGTTTTAAGAACCTTGAACGACTTTTATACAGCAGTGTGTGGATCTTTATCTAATATTTGTGTTCCAGTTTCATCTGCACTTAGTAACTAGATCCTTTTTCACATTGCAACTGTTTGGGAATAGATATATAGAGATTATATTTGGATGAAGATCTATTTACAAAGCTGAGGTGTTGTGTACCAGACAGGGGCAATGTGCGAGTGATGGGGACCTTTAGTGTATACAGTGTGGGTGATGGGGAACCTTTCATGTGTGGGTGATGGGGAACCTTTCATGTGTGGGTGATGGGGAACCTTTCATGTGTGGGTGATGGGGAACCTTTCATGTGTGGGTGATGGGGAACCTTTCATGTGTGGGTGATGGGGAACCTTTCATGTGTGGGTGATGGGGAACCTTTCATGTGTGTGCTGTGCAGGTGATGGGGAACCTTTCATGTGTGTGCTGTGCAGGTGATGGGGAACCTTTCATGTGTGTGCTGTGCAGGTGATGGGGAACCTTTCATGTGTGTGCTGTGCAGGTGATGGGGAACCTTTCATGTGTGTGCTGTGCAGGTGATGGGGAACCTTTCATGTGTGTGCTGTGCAGGTGATGGGGAACCTTTCATGTGTGTGCTGTGCAGGTGATGGGGAACCTTTCATGTGTGTGCTGTGCAGGTGATGGGGAACCTTTCATGTGTGTGCTGTGCAGGTGATGGGGATCCTTTCATGTGTGTGCTGTGCAGGTGATGGGGAACCTTTCATGTGTGTGCTGTGCAGGTGATGGGGAACCTTTCATGTGTGTGCTGTGCAGGTGATGGGGAACCTTTCATGTGTGTGCTGTGCAGGTGATGGGGAACCTTTCATGTGTGTGCTGTGCAGGTGATGGGGAACCTTTCATGTGTGTGCTGTGCAGGTGATGGGAACCTTTCATGTGTGTGCTGTGCAGGTGATGGGAACCTTTCATGTGTGTACAGTGCAGGTTAAGGGGAACATTGTACAGTAGACACATTACTGCTTGTAAAAATAGTGGTGAGTAGCAGTCACCATCAAGTCGTATTTACTGTCCTAATGTACTTTTATTTGTAAACAGGGATGTACTGAAACAACTATTTCTACTTCAGGGTCCATAGGGGGTCCACAGGGTTGACCTTGGGGTTATAGCTGGAACAGGATCCATGGGCACCACACAGTTAAGCTTTTAGCTCCCAGGATGCACTTGGGTCCTCCTCTATACCCCGCCCCCGAGCCACAGGCACCTCAGTGTAAGCTGGTGCCCGGCCGGAGTCAGTCACCGCGCAGGGGGGCTGCAGGAGCAGCCCCCAGAAGCTTTTTATTTTAAGTTAGATTTTATTTATTTTTAATCTCTTTTTACTACAGATGGCAGCGAAGGGCTGTCTGTACAGACGCCCACGCTGCCGCTCTGATCCCCGACTGGCGCCGCTACGCCAGTACTGATCTGGGGATCGTGGCGGGAGGGCAGAGTCCGTACTAGCCGGACTCTGTCTACCTCCCAGGACTGCTGCCGGAGTCGCCGGGGATTCAGGTAAGCCGCGCGTCGCTGGCTAGCGGCGGCGCGCGGAATGCCTTAAATGCAGTCCTTTAGCCTCCGGTCCTGGGGACAGACCGGAGGCTGCTGGCAGTGGCGGCGGGCCCCCCCCATAACCCGTGGGACCACTAGACCACCAGGGATAAAGGGGCAAGCGGGAAGCCAGCATCCCTGGGGTTATGGCCAGCCAGGGGAGGAAGCCTTCCCTGTCAGCGGCTCCTCCCCTCAGCTCAGCGCGCCTTTCAGCACGTAGTCTGGCGTCGCTGAGCTGCAGCTACTCGGCCACTCCTCCTCTGAGGTCTCCAGCGGCCATTTTCCCAGTGGCAGCGCAGATCTCAGGGAGCACGCGGATCGGTCCCCCTGTGTACCTCTCCCCTGATTAAGGACAACGTACACAGCACTATAGCCCTCCCAGACACTGAATCTGGGCAGGTTGATTGTAGTGTAAAGGTGCAGTGAGTATTACTTCTGCATGGTATGTGACTTTTGCTAGTGCTGCCTGTCTGTGCTTATTTTCCGCTTACTGTCAGCTTATACCTATCCCTTTACTTCTCCTACAAGCCCTACAGGTGTGTGGGGGAGGGGCGTTTCTACTGACCTCACTTATATAGATCACGTATTTGTGAGGTCCGTCACATACAGTTGTGTGCTACTCAGTGCCATATTGTGGGCTGTTGTTCAGCACAGCGGTGAGTGCGTTTTACTTCTACCCTGGTGCCAGATATATAATATATTCTGTCATGTCAGACGAGGAGGTTGAGCGCTCAGTGGCTCCGGTGTTGGCCTCCTGCGGACGCTGTTCTGCAGGAGTAGATAGGGAGGATTTGTCACAGGATGGCCTGTGTAGTCGATGCCAGGTGGCTCCTGGCCCATCCAGACCTTCTCTGGCGCAGGAACCACCGTGGGCGATGTTTTCTCAAGTGCTGGTGTCTATTGCGGACCGTCTGTCGGTCCCGACTGCTCTCCCTACTAGGGCGGTGCCCCAGCCGACCATCCCCCATTCCCCGGGTGTCCCGCAGTTATTGCGGAGTCCTCCTGGGTCTCAATCAGTAGGTCCCTATGCAGGGTTGCCTATGTATATACAGGCTTCCCCTGTGCCGCAGCAGCCTGTGGTACCTTTTCAGGCCCCTATGGCGACTCCTCCACCATGGGTGGATGTGCTCTCCAACTCCGTGCAAAATTTGGCGGCCGCTTCCTCTGCTTTTCAGTCAATGTTGCAGACTGACATGCCTTCTAGGATTTCAAAACGCCCACTCATGACACGGGCTGCTCAGGTATCGGACTCAGAGGGTTCCTCAGATGATGGGGAGGTCCCTGATGACACTGACTTGGACGCCTCGGTCCAGGAAATGGATACCAAGTCGTCCATTAATGTGCGAGCACTAGTTAGGGCGGTGCGAGCTATTCTTCTTATAGAGGATGAGGCACCGGTTCCTAAGTCGAAGTTTCCTAGTTTCAAAAAAACTAAGGTGGCTTCTGCGGTGTTTCCCCTGTCGGATCAGTTGACGGATCATATGGCGGTAGCTTGGCAGGCGCCCAGTAAGAGATTCCTTCCTCAGAAGCGGTTGGCTTCTAATTACCCCTTCCCTGAGGCACATTGTGAAAAATGGGAAACTCCACCGGCGGTGGATTCCCATGTCACCCGTTTAACTCGGGGCGCCACCTTACCATTTACCGTCGATATCCTCGCTGAAGGATCCCACGGACAGGAAAGTTGAGACTTGCTTAAAGTCTATTTACTCCCTCTCCGGGGCGGTGGCCCGACCGTCCATGGCCATCTCCTGGGTGGCCAAGGCCATTGAGGGGTGGGCCAATGCATTGGAAGATACCTTCCCAGACGACGCTCCGGATGTCCAGCGGGCGTTGTTGGGACAAATGAGGGACGCTGCTTCTTACATTGGTGAAGCTTCTTTAGATGCTAGTCTGCTGACCTCGCGGGTATCGGCTGCAGCGGTGTCTGGCCGCCGATCCTTGTGGTTGCGGTCCTGGAGAGCGGACTCTGATTCAAAGAAGGGTCTGGAGGCCTTACCTTTCAATGGGGAATTACTATTTGGTCCGGACTTGGACAAAATAGTGGACACCCTGGCTAAATCCAAGTCGGCCTTCCTCCCTTCGGCGGCACTGCCTGCTAAGGTTCGGAGTTCGGCTTTTCGTTCCTTTCGGGTTCAGGGTAAGGCGAAAGGTCAGTCCTTCCCGAGACAATCTGCGAGTAAGACTGCCTCTAAACCCAAGAAGCAAGCCTGGAGTGCTCGGCGCCCTTCTTCCAAGCAGGAAGATAAACCTGCGGCCTGATGGGACGGGCCTCCCTCTGGGGGACCTCAGAGTGGGAGGCCGACTTCTTCTATTTGCCCAGTGCTGGCACAATACCACCACGGATGCCTGGGTTCGAGAAGTGGTCTCCCAGGGGTACGCCCTGTCTTTTCGGCACAGACCACCCCACCAGTTTTTCTGCACAAGTCCTTCTCAGGACAAGACCAAGGCGTTACAGGTTCAGGAGGCTATAGAGTCCTTGCTGAAAGCAGGGGTCATTGTTCCCGTTCCTCTATCACAACGAGGGACGGGGTATTATTCGTCTCTGTTTCTGGTGCAGAAACCCAATGGTTCTCATCGCCCTATCCTCAACTTGAAGTCTCTGAACAAATTCCTCAGAGTTCCCAAGTTCAGGATGGAAACGTTACGTTCCATCATTCTGGCGATGGAACCGGGGGATTATATGGTGTCCCTGGACATCCAGGACGCCTACCTCCATGTTCCGATAGCATCTTCACACCAGCGGTATCTGAGGTTCGCTATCCTTCAACACCACTATCCGTTCCGGGCGCTACCCTTTGGTCTCTCCACGGCACCGAGGGTGTTCACGCAGATTATGGCGGTCATGGCCGCACATCTTCGGAACCAGAATGTACGGCTACTGCCGTATCTGGACGACCTCCTGTTGCTGGCGAGCTCCCCGGAGGTACTGCTTCAACATCTCCACCTGACGATCGCTTGCCTGCAAGCACACGGGTGGTTGATAAATTGGAAAAAGTCCTCCCTGATTCCATCACAGCGGATGGTTCATTTGGGAGCCCTGCTGGATTCGCGTCAGCAAAGGATCTTCCTGACTCCGGAGAAGGTCGCCTCCCTACAGCTGCGGATACACAGTTGCCTGAGCCGTTGCCGCCTGTCGGTCCATTCGGCTATGAGAGTTCTGGGGTCCATGGTGTCGACATTCGACATGGTGGAATTTGCCCAGTTCCATTCCCGGCCCCTGCAGGGGCTGATTCTATCAGAATGGAACGGGTTACCTCACCGGATCCGCTCTCAGGTGCTGGTGTTGTCTCCGGACGTTCGGCAATCTTTGGCTTGGTGGCTTCAGACAGCTCATCTGGTCGAGGGGCGCCCATTTTGGATCCCGGACTGGGTCCTGCTCACGACGGATGCCAGTCTCCGGGTTGGGGGGCAGTGACCGGCTCTTTGTCGCTTCAGGGTCGTTGGTCAGCGGAAGAAGCACTTCTCCCCATCAACATCCTGGAACTGCGGGCAGTATACAGGGCCCTGCAGTCGTCCGGCCCCGCTCTTCACGGAAGGGCGGTACAGGTGCAGTCCGACAACGCCACCACGGTGGCGTATATCAACCACCAAGGCGGAACTCGCAGTCAGGCAGCGATGTCGGAGGTGTCTCGTATCCTGACTTGGGCGGAGGGTCACATTCCGGCGATCTCGGCGGTCTTCATCCCCGGAGTCCTCAATTGGGAGGCGGACTTCCTCAGCCGTCACGACGTGCATCCCGGGGAATGGTCGCTTCACCCAGAGGTGTTTCAGCTACTCGTGGACAGGTGGGGACTGCCGGAGCTGGACTTGATGGCCTCCCGTCACAATCACAAGTTGCCCGTTTACGGGTCAAGGACAAGAGACGCAGGCGCAAGTCTGGTGGACGCGCTGTCGGTGAAATGGACGTTTCACCTGGCGTATCTGTTTCCTCCGCTATCCCTGCTTCCTCGGGTTCTGCGGAAATTCAAGCAGGACGGCGGCATGCTCGTGCTGGTAGCTCCGGCGTGGCCCAGACGTCCTTGGTACTCCGATCTCAGGAGCCTCTCCATCGACGCTCCGTACCTTCTTCCTCAGCGTCGGGACCTGTTGTCTCAGGGGCTCTGCCTTTACCCGGATCTGGGTCGGCTGTCTTTGACGGCGTGGCTCTTGAGACAGCCGTCTTGAGGTCTCGGGGCTTCTCCAGTTCGGTTATTGGTACCATGCTCAGGGCACGCAAGCCTGCTTCAGCACGGATTTATCACAGAGTGTGGCACACTTACTTTCAGTGGTGTGAGTCCAGACATTATGATCCTCAGGTGTTCCGAGTTTCTAGGATCTTGGAATTTCTTCAGTCAGGATTGGATCTCGGCTTACGCCTTGCATCTCTGAAGGTTCATGTGTCCGCCTTGTCCGTGTGGTTTCAACGGCGGATTGCAATACTACCAGACGTTCACACCTTTTTCCAGGGTGTTCTCAGGATCCAGCCTCCCTTTGTGCCTCCTGTGGCTCCTTGGGACTTGGCGGTGGTGCTACGGGTCCTGCAGGGTCCTCCGTTTGAGCCTCTTGAGGCGGTGGAGCTCAAGTGGCTGACATTTAAGACGGTTTTTCTCCTGGCAATTGCTTCGGCCAGGAGGGTGTCTGAATTGGGGGCGCTTTCCTGTCGCCCTCCTTTCCTGATTTTTCACCAGGACAGAGCGGTGCTCCGCACTCGTCCTGAGTTTTTGCCCAAAGTGGTCTCGAAGTTCCACATTAATCAGGAACTTGTTGTGCCAGCTTTTCAGTCCCCTGATCTTTCAGCTGGTGAGACTTCCTTAGATGTGGTCCGGGCGCTTAGAATTTATGTAGACCGGACGGCTTCGGTTAGGAAGTCTGATTCCTTGTTTATCCTCTTTGGTTTTCACAAGAGGGGTTGGCCTGCCAACAAACAAACGTTAGCCCGTTGGCTTTGTTCCGTTATTTGTGAGGCTTATGCACAAGAGGGTTTACCTGTGCCAGCCTCTGTTAAGGCTCATTCCACTCGTTCTGTGGGTCCCTCTTGGGCTGCTAGACGTGGCGCTTCTGCTGTTCAGCTGTGTAAGGCGGTCACTTGGTCTTCTATTCAAACGTTTTTGAGGTTCTATGCGTTTGACACCTTCGCCTCTCAGGATGCTTCCTTTGGACGCCGGGTGCTCCTTTCAGCACAGGAGCGTCCCCGCCCTTAGTTGAACTGCTTTGGGACATCCCTAAGGTCAACCCTGTGGATCCCCTATGGACCCTGAAGTAGAAAACAAGAGATATGGTAAGAACTTACCTTTGTTATCTCTGTTTCTACGAAGTCCATAGGGTCCACAGGGCGCCCGCCCTGACGCACCTGGCTTCAAATGGGCTGTGTGGCTGGTCACCGGTTTTCCGTCTCCTATTGCTGTGAGTATGGTTTCTTGTGTGTTCCAGTCTTCCTTCTCTCTGTTCCATATTCTCCTCCGGCCTAGGCTGCTTACCAACTGAGGTGCCTGTGGCTCGGGGGCGGGGTATAGAGGAGGACCCAAGTGCATCCTGGGAGCTAAAAGCTTAACTGTGTGGTGCCCATGGATCCTGTTCCAGCTATAACCCCAAGGTCAACCCTGTGGACCCTATGGACTTCGTAGAAACAGAGATAACAAAGGTAAGTTCTTACCATATCTCTTGTTTTTATCCTCTGCTTTGTACTTGGCTGAGATGTCAAAAGTGGAAAAAATGCACAGATTATCAGTGGTGCATACATGACAATCACCATGTCAGCGCCTCTCTTTGAACAGACTGGCTGGATTTCATACATCCATAGTTAAAATGCTACTTACTAATCTATATTAACATATAAACCCCAAATAAGAGGAATCAATGGTGAGGACCGCAGGGTAATAGGAGTTTTATTATGCAGTTTTGTCAGTGTGGGATCAGAACATCTTTGATCGCCTGGCGGAGCGAGGTCCTCAGGTCACAGATACTGGTGGCATAGTGGTGAGATAATCGCAGGCGGCTTTTCAGTCACCAGATTGGAGAAGCCGATTTACACAGGAGAGGAGTAACTGCAGCGCGGGAGAATGCACAGGATGGATGAAAACGGCAGAATGTTCTAAGACATCCTAGCTAAATGACTGGCGGAACTGGGAGACTGAGCAACAGAGAATGAGCGTATGCTCATCATCGAGAGGTGGCATGACGAGTGGACACCACCGGCAGCGGTACTCAGGGAACCGTCGCCAGCTGCTGGACCCATACAGGTTTGCATTTTTGCAGACAATAATGGGGACATTGATGGACATTTACTAGTTTTGGAATGGACTTAAAAACTCCATGATTTACCTAAGCAGGAGTGGGTAAGACACCTAGTGCCCAGTCGGCATGGAGAGGTGCTAGAGGCGTATAGAGTGGATACTGAGGACTGTGGAGCTTATGAGTAACTCGTAAGGGCCCTCCTACAGAAATATTTATCACTTTATCCACTACAGGAAAAAGATTTAAGTCTTGCCCATGAGTCTTAATAGCACCCATGAGCAGTTCACCACCCAAGTACGCAGTACGTGGTAAAGGCATCTGGTGTCACCACATGGGTTTCACTGATTGACCTGATTTGCCAGGAGCAGTTTTACTGCAGTTGCACCCAAGAGGTGAGGGAGAAGGTGCTAGACTAGGAGCCCAGCTAACCGTCAGTTATGTGGAGATTCAACTACAAGGGCAAAAGTGCCTGACCTTCAGCCAACCCCAAAGCGCTGTATAAACAATGGGAAACCCTTCTTCTCCTCATCATCCCCCGAAGTCAACACCTTCCAAACCTGGTGGTTTTGGCCAGCAACCGGTTCGTCCTGTTACTGAGAGTAATCGGAGATTACCAGTGCCCCAACTGGAAAAGCTACAGCTGTGGGAAAATTGGATATCTGTGGATGAACTGCCCCAAATCTGAGTGTTGGAGCCCAGGTTGCTTGTTTAACTTGTAGAGGTGAGCCCAAATAGAATTGGGTGGCGAGGTATTTTCTCGGAGTTGTAGGCTGTTAGAGGAGAACTGAAGGGCATGTCTGACTGTTAGCGCGGACTGATGCCAGATACAAAGGACAGAGGTGCAGTGCCTAGGGTGTAGACTGGGAGGAGGCAGAGTTATGCCCAAACAAGTGGAGGTAGAAGCAACCCCAAGACAGGAACTGACCTTAGAAACTGTAGGGCCCTATGGATGAGTTTTCTCTGACTTTCTTCCCAAGTCATTGGACTGGATACCAGTTTGTGAGTTTGCTCTGGTACCAGCTCCTGTGCTGATGGCACAAAATCATGACCAGGACATTGTGGTTCAAATTAGCAGTACTGAGCCAGGAGGGGCCATATGGACAGAAGCACCCTATGGCCTGTTTGAGTAAAATACTGCTATGGTGGAAGGTGGGGTATGCCACAATTGGTACACAGCGGTTGGCAATTGTGTGTGCATTGGATCAACTTCAGCACTGTTTGCGCAACTGGCCCCCCACAGTGGTAACTGACCACCAACCTTTTGATTGGCTACAAACTACAACTGACAGACTGTTATGGTGGACCCTTGGACTTCAGGGTTACTATTTAGACACTTTCCCTACAAGAAAAGGCCCATTGTAATATGGATGAACTGTCTAGACTGGAGCCAAAGCCCCCCAGCTAACTTTACGTCAAGAGACTGCGGGACCAGGAGTCAAGTCATTGGGACATGGCCTGCATTGATGGGGGGAGGAAGAGGAGTGTGGCCGGAGACCCAGCCCCCTTGGTCAAGATGGCAGCCACAACACTGAGGAGGCTAATCCCTAATTCTTGGTGCTGCAGTTCATCTGCTGTATCCTGTTACCACCAGAATAGTGCAAAATGCTGTTCCATTCTCCAGCTGTTCATGATTGAGCCCAGTGTCTTCAAGCTAAATCCCTTTGCCACCATGCAAACTGGTCCATGGTGAGAGACCAGTGGGAATTAACAGACACTACCCAGAAGGTGTTGCAGCAGCCTGTCCACACATACTCAGAAGTAGGAAGTTTTGGTGTATGAGCCTGCTGGTGGGAGTGTTGCTTGCCCACTACGCAGTGGGATGAGGCAGTAACAGATGGTCCTGCACCATCACAATCAAAAAGCCTGGAGTGCCGGGTACAGTAGCGGAGGTTTCTCTGCCGCCGGCTACCAGCAAACCCACAGATTAAGTATATACAGCAGATTGCTGTTTACCAATATACTGCTGAGTGTACATGAAATGCCTGAGTTATATGATTAACGTGCATGATATCTCCCTATTATTGGGTTAGACGCTGGTTGCTGTTATCTGCGGGACTTTTTTTTTTTGCATTATTTGATGCTGTGTTGTGACGTCTACTAACATTCTGGACCAACTGAACCCTATTTCTTGAGCTTTACTAATCTGCTCGACCAGCTGCAATTTATATTAACACTGTCTGTGATTACTATACTGGATACTGATTGGACCTCTAAAAATAACGGACCGGTTTTTTGCGCTAGTGTTATCCAGGCTTACACATATATATCTTTTAGCATCATATGCATTAGGATAATTAATTCTTGGCCATACTATTTCCACCTGCATACCATGGTATTGCTTATGTTTTTTAATGTTATTTGTATAATTGTTTTATTGCAATAAATATAAATATTTTCAAACCAGCAGCTGTGTAGTTAGCGCTCCCATTTTTACATTTTTTAGGTTACTGACTGAGAGGGAACTCTTTAGGAGTGGTGAAGTAAGCCCACTCAGGTTACTAACGGGCCAGTAGCCACCCTTTATTCCAAGTCCATGGACAAATATCTGTGATCACCTGGTGGGTCAAGGTCATCCGGTCACATTCAGTATTGAAAATGAAGAATCAATCCGTTTTTGGTTTTCACGTATGGAATCCGTTTTGGCTTTCACGTATGGGCACTGGAGCAGAGCTGGAAGCGGAGTGGAGGGATTTCTTTGAATTAAATAGTGGTACTGCATCTGTTTCGGTTTTGTGGGATGCCTCATTTCTCAGCGGCTCTCTTATTCGAAGAGTTGCTGGCTTGAAGTTTTTCTATAAAAAAGTTGAAATGGATTTGGAGGCTTCATGTAAATCCTTGGAGTTAGCCTATATTGCTGACGGCTCAGAATTAAATTAAAAAGCATGGGGGATGCCCAAAAATTGTGGATGGACTGTTTGATGGACAAGGCCCAATATAGGCTACTTTTTAATTCACACTTGCAATAGGCATCCGGTGATAGACCCGGTTCTTATCTCGCTAACTTGGCCCGAACTGAACAAAAGTCACCCAATACAGTGATAAAATTAGTTGGGTCAGATAACGTTGAATATGTGCGCACCACAGATATTGTGGAGCAATTCGTTAAATATTACTGTGACCTTTATAAACCTAGGTTGGTTCATTCCCAACAGGAGGTGCGTGCGTTTCTGTCTGCTGTATCACTCCCGACACTCTCCCTGGAGGCAAGAGACTCCCCATTGACATTAGAGGAAGTAGAAGTGGCCCTAAAATCATTCCCAAATGGTAAAGCCCCCTGGCTTAGATGGGCGTCCCCTGGAGTTATACAAAAAACATAACAAAATATTTGTACCACAACTATTGGAGCTTTTTAATCAAATTTACGTAAACAATATGTTGCCAAAGTCTATGTCTGAGTCACTGATAGTTGTCTAACCTAAATCAGGTAAAGATCTTACCAGGACTGATTCATACAGACCCATTTCTCTCCTCACTACAGATGTGAAAATCCTTGCAAAAATATTAGCCTCCAGGATTAACCGGGTCATAACCCAATTGATTCACCCTGATCAGACAGGCTTTATGCCCGGCAATTCCACGGCAATAAATTTACGGCGGTTATTTACACCCTTACAGATAAAACGTGGGGACCCACATACCTCTATTATCGTGTCACTGGATGCCGCCAAGGCGTTCGATTCGATTGAATGGGTATTTCTCTGGGAGACTATGGAACGTTTTGGTATTGGCCCAGGTTTTATTAAGTGGATAAAGCTTCTATATACGGATCCTGTGGCGAGGGTGTCTGTGAACGGATTTATTTCCACATCCTTTTCTCTGTCTAGGGGAACAAGGCAGGGATGTCCCCTGTCACACCCATCATGTTCGCTATGGCCATTAAGCCCTTGGCTTGCATGATTAGAACTCACGCTGACATACAAGGGTTTCTGCTAGGATCAAGGGAAGATAAAATTGCGCTATATGCGGATGACATGCTACTTTTTGTCACGCACTTTGATACCTCTATGCCTAAGGCTTTAGAGGTTATTGACTTATTTGGAAAATATTCTGGCCTATTAATTAATTGTATCCTTCCCTTTAGGGGAACTTGCCCTGATGTTCATGTTATAAATCTTCCTTTAAAATGGGTGAACTCATTTAAATATTTAGGAATATGGATCTCTAATACCCCTCAACAATATTTGTCACTGAACTTACTGCTGCAAATTGCTTATGTTAAGTCTCGTGTCCCAATTTGGAGTAAACTGCCACTAACTTTTTTTTTTATCATATAATTTTATTGGGGTATCAATACAAGAGAAACAGGAAAAAAAAAACAGTGCAGTCCCTAAGGGGGATTAAGGAACAAAGTTAAATATTCGCCATACAAATCGATAAATAACAAGTATACTGATATTGAAATGTAACTTTTCTTTTTTCCCTCTTTTTTTTTTTGTAATTCCTTGGGAAAGTAGGACAGAACAAAGAAACAAACAATATCAAGAGAAGAAAAAAATAAAAAAATAAAAAAAAAAATATATATATATATATATATATATATATATATAATATGTGTGTGTGTGAAAAATAAAATAATAATAATAATTGAGTAGAAAAGTAAATAAATAGATACAAATTAATAATTTGGAAATTATGTAGAAGGGAAAATAAAAAAAATAGAAATAACAGTCAGGGAGTGGAGAGGAAGTTAGCGAGCTGGGGGGGATAGAATAAAGAATTTGAGAGGGAGAGAAAGAAAAGGAAAAAAAGAGAAAAGAGCAGAGGGCAAATAATTATGGGAGACCAGGAGGGGTCACACCCTGGGAGCCGTACCAGGGAGACCAGATTGCGTTAAACTTGTCCACCGTGTTGTGTTGGAGGCTCGTGATATATTCCATTTCGGCCACAAACCAGACGCGGTTGAGAAACTGTTGACGAGTAGGAGGGAGTGGTTGTTTCCAAGAGCTAACAATCTGATACTTGGCGGCACAGGAGATGTGTAGGACCAACTTATTCTCATGGTTGGAAAGTTGACAGATCGGGGCACACAGGAGCAACGAAGCAGCAGTAAGAGGGGAAGCATAAGGAGTCATTGACGATATAGTAGATTGGACCATGGACCAGTAAGGGACAATATATGGACAGGACCACCAAATATGGTAGAAAGAGCCGACTTGTCCACATTGTCTCCAACAAAGGTTAGAAAAATTAGGGTATATTTGGTGAAGATGCTCCGGGACAAGATACCATCGAGTGTACACCTTATAAGAGTTTTCCTTGATGGAGACACTAATTGAGCATTTCGATATATTAAGGCGTATAGCCTCCCAAGTGTTTTCTCCCAGAGAGGTACCCAAGTCTATCTCCCAACAACACTCATGGGTCTCTAGGGGCGGGCTAACCTGATCTAGTATAGAATGATAGATCTGAGAAATTAATCCCTTTTCCACGGGTCTATAAATACAAAGGCGTTCCATAGCCGTGGGGTTTCGTAAAGCGGCAAGAGAAGGGAGGGATGAATGGACAAAGTGGCGAATCTGGAGATACTGGTAGAAACAGGACTGTGGCAGAGAATCTCCCGTAACTCTGTAAAAGAATGGGTGGCAAAATTGCCCAGGATGTGATGAAAGCGGGTGATGCCAACTGCCGACCATGTAGAGATCATATGGGGCGAGTGGCCAGGAAGAAAAGAAGGGTGAAACCAGAGAGGTGTTTGAGGCGAGGGGTGAGTAGATAGAGAGAACTTAGTATCGAGAGAGTCCCATACAGATAAAGTAAGAGTAACTGATGGGACCAACGAGATACAGAGAGGTCTGAGTTTTCTGGGGAGCCACGGTAGATTTGAGACCGATGGGGTGTTGGTGAGTGCTGATTCAAGATCAACCCATCGTTTGGTTCCCTTGGGAGAGTGCCAGGAGACTAGTTGGCTAAGTCTAGAGGCTTGGTAGTATTTGGATAACGAGGGGAGACCTAGGCCGCCAGCTGAAGTGGTCTTGAAAAGGACTGCTCTACGTATACGAGATCTTCTGTAGTTCCAGATAAATTTACCATAACTTGCCTGTAAAGAAGATAGAACGTGGGGAGGGACTGCCACAGGAAGGGTTTGGAAAAGGTAGAGGAGTTTGGGAAGGACATTCATTTTAATCACTGCTATGCGGCCCGTCCAAGAGATAAATAGAGAGCGCCAATGAGAAAGGTCCTGTTCTATGCCCCTAAATAGAGGGAGATAGTTTGCCTTGTAGAGACCATGATAAGATTTTGTCAGGTTGACACCTAGATATTTAATGGATTCCAAACGCCAGTTAAAATTGAAATTGAGACGGAGGAGCTCCAGAGACGACCTCGGGATATGGAGGGGCAAAGCTTCTGATTTGTTGTTGTTGATTTTATAACCTGAAAATTGTCCATAAAGGGAGATTTCTTGGAACAGATTTGGGAGGGAAATCAAGGGGTTGGTGAGAGTAAGGAGGACATTGTCGGCAAATAGAGAGATTTTATACGAGGAGTCGCCTACTTGAATGCCAGAAATGTCTGGATTCCCTCGGATCTTACAAACTGCCACTAACTTTAACGGGAAGAGTGAACCTTGTTAAAATGGTTCTCCAACCTAAAATCCTGTACAGTCTGTCATTCTCTGGTGTACATCCCTCAGAAATTTTTTAAACAGAATGATGGTCTTTTATCCTCTCTACTATGGGCCAACAAAAGAGTCAGGATCAAATTAGATACTTTAACTAGGCCTCGTGATTCTGGTGGCTTGGCATTACCTTTTTTTAAATTGTATTATTTTGCTGCACAATTGGCACATGTATGGGAATGGATTAATAACAAAACTGATAATTCTTTGCCCTCCCTTGTCCTGGTTCACTACAATACAGGCCTATCCCCATTGCAACTATTGTTGAGTGATAATATACATATAGTTAATATCCCCTTAATTAGGCAGGCTATCACTATCTGGAGACTGGTTTCACGTCTATTACAAGCAGAGGGCATAGATCCAGATACTCCTCTTGCCCAGGCTCATTGTCTCAGTGAGCTCTCTGCTCTTCAGGTCGGTGAGGCCTGGGGCCAGTGGGGTATAGTGTCTATTGGGCAGATATTTCAGGCAGAAACGCTAAAGTCCTTTCACCAGCTGCGTCTAGAGTTTGACGTCCCCTACCATTTCTTCTTTAGATACCTCCAGCTTAGACATGCCATCAATGCCCAGTTCTCTGAAGTTCCTCTATCTCTTCAGGAGCCTCCTATTAAAACTTTATTGCAATCTGCTGGTTCTGGCTGCTTAATATCTGGGATTTACACTAACTTGCTGAATAAGCACCATAAGTCTGAGTTATTATCTTTAAAACTGCAATGGGAAAATGATGTTGGAGTAATGGAGGAGGATGATTGGAGAGCAGCTCTTGCTAGCCCTTGTTTTGCTACCACGTCCGTTAGATACCAGCAGATACAATACTTTATAATACACAGAGTATATATGACACCCGCCCGATTAATGAGTATAGGGGTCAGGTCGGACTCCAAATGTAAAAGGGGAACTTTTGGCATTTAATATGGTCTTGTCCTCTGGTGAATTCCTTTTGGCAAGTGGTACTTTGTGTTATTATTTCTACTGGTATACCTCAAGATATCCTTACCCCTGTGACATGCATTTTGGCTGTGATTGATGCAGACTCAATCGATAAGCACGCCATACGATACACTGTTAGTCTCTGTACGCTTGCCAAAGTATGTATAGCAAGGGAGTGGATGGCGACTTCTGGGCCAAACCTGGGAATATGGTTATCCTTGGTTGGGGCGGTTGCTGCGCATGAAAAGTATGTTTATACTGCCAGAAACGCAGTACAGAAATATTATGCTGTCTGGGAAAGATGGCTCGTTTCTTCACATAGTTGTTCAAGGTTGACTGTGCCTAACCTGTTCACTGCTTAATTCCAGGGAGTCATGTTACCAAAATACGCTAATATTGTTGTGTGAGGAGGCATCGCCGTATACCTATATGTCGAATTATTTGTTGTTGGTAATTTATGTGAAGGAAGGAACATAATTAATTTGTTAATTAAATGCTATAAATGAGACCAACATTTATTTATTTTTCTTTTTTATTTCTCTTTGCTGTTTTTTTTTGTGTGTAATTTATGTACTTAGTTTTTATTGTATTATGTACAATGTTCTTATAATGTAAATTTATTATGCATAGAAAACTCAATAAAAAATGATTGGATTAAAAAAAAAAAGAAAATGAAGAATCGCGCCCGAATTGCTGTACTGAATTGCTCCATCGGGCGCCCAAAAGAAATAGCCGCTGGCTCAAACAATTTAATGTCCCCTTTTTGAGTTTACTATCATCCAGGTGCTGTATTGCACATACTGTTCCATAGTGTGATATGGTAATGATCTAGGAAGGTGGGGATGTAAGAATAAACTGGTGCCGTTTTCCCATGAGGGAGAATAGCTTTTCAGTCAGGAGCAGGATGCTCCCATTTCTAAGATCTCAGGAGGCAGATCAAACCATTTCCAAAGTACCCCAGTCCCAGGATCCAGGCGAGGAGGAGCAGCCATGATAGAAGACCTCACAATGTTGTGGCATCAAACGGTAATGTACAACGTGAAAAAAACCCAAAGCGGAATCGGTTTCTATTAAAATAAATAGCATTTGTGAAGAAATACAGAAGAGGTATGTTACGTCTTAGACCACGTATGCAGCTCTGTAAGCGATACAGTATATACGAAGGGATCTGCTCACACTCTACTAGAGTTATGGCTGCTTCATGGCCAGAGACAGATTGAAAGACTTTGCCAAGCTGCTTTACGGTCTTCTACAGGTACATATTTACTAAACATTACCGTAACAATATTCGTGCTTCGGTGCAAGCAGCGTTTGGAAGTAATGTGGTTAGCGCGTTTATATTCCGTTTACATTTATTGGGCACGATTCAATTCAGCGCGATGTAAATAGCGCCGGGAGATAGCTCCCGGAGCTATTCAATTCATCGCGCTGTTAGGTCGGGGAAGGCTCGTTCTCGCGCCTTAAAAAGGGTTTTTAGGAGCGATAACGGGCATTCCCCGACCTAACTTCCCGGCGCGAGGCTGTTTTCCCGGCGCTAAGGGCAGAAAACAGCCTCGCGCCGGGACTTTTGTCGGATTTCTTCTCTCATCCCCGGAGGGATGAGAGGAGAAATCATTAGTCGGAATTGTCAGCGCGGTGTATTGAATAGCTGCGGGAGCTCACTCCCGGAGCCATTTACATCGCGCTGAATACAATCGAGCCCATTGAGAGTTTAGTCAGTTGAAGTAAGTTCCGCTTCAGCATCACCCCATTGTGTATACTTCGTGGAGGAGGAGGCTAGGGGAGACTACACGATAACCTGGTTTCCTGGACTTCTCCACAGCAGCGCAGGCTGCCTTCCTTAAATTCAATAATTACTGATATGTTGTGGTCAGGTGTTTAAACATTTTGTTTTTGGGTTTTATTTGTCGTTTAAAGGCAGAATTGTACAGGTAGTGGCCCAGGATGGCAGCCATTCTATACCCCCCCCCTCCCCGGCCCCTGTGTTCTTTATTCCACTAGCTACCAAAATCATTTCCCGGTGATCCGTTGTGTAGTACCCCTGATTCCATTTGCATTACTTTAGTACCTCTTATCCTGTGACAATATTATCTATATCTGTGGGGTTTCCCCCTCCTTTTAAACTGGGACACCAGTAACCTATTCGGTAAGTCCACTTTGGTTCCTTGTTGGTTTGTACCTCTTCCATATTATTTTTGAAGGACCTGTGCGCTATATGTTATGACCTTTTTGTCTTTTTGTGTAGTTTTTTTTTTGTGTCTCGCTGACTTGTAATGTCCATGTAATACCCAGTATGATGGCCATGTGTAGTAATTCCCTACGTGGTGTCTTAGTGACCATGTCTATCCATCCTTTATAGAGCTGGTCGTGGACTGTATGAAGTTTGCGGAAGTGAACGCGTTGGGGCTGACGTTGGCTGCGCTTAGCAGTTACGATTACAGCATGCGAGCAGCCGCCAATCACGTCCTCGGATCCTTTGTCTCTCACATGGAGGGCGCGCGTTTCAGGCACAAGGAGGAGGTGGGGACCAAGCATCATGAATAGCATTCCAGGCTTATCCCCTTTACATGATCACTTTTATTTTTCTGATCCTCGTTTAAACAGTCTCCCTTTTCCTCCTCTTTCCCAATCGTTACTTCTAAAACGTTTTTGCCTTGTGTTTTTTAATTACTCTCAATATTTTTTTCCATTCATTGCTTTTCCCGATTACCTGACCTGTACACCTTATCTGCCACTCCAGCTGCTGTATGTTCTAGACGTCCTGAAAAACGGAATCAGACAGGAGAATTACCGGCTGACGTTCTCATTGGCTCTGTATAGCGCTAGAGCCGCCCAGCAAATCCTCAGGCCAGGTAATGTTCCGTAACTGTAAAGGACTACAAGAAACATATACAGCTAACTAAAGCAGCGTCTTCTGCATCGTATCCCTGTATACAGACTCAGGTGCACACAGATGTACAAATGTCACACATCTAATTGTCATTGCAATCTACCATTGTAGTTTTATCACCCCCAGTTTCATTTATGCGAATAAGATGCACATTTTCAGGGCGATAGACGCTGAGTCGTCCTGGACCTGAGTCATCCTGGTCCCATTTGCCGCAACTTCAGCCCCATCTCTATGTAGGCAAGCTAGCCCATCCACACCAACGCAGTCTCTCTAGGGGGGAAAATTTACTAAGATGGGGATTCTATTTGAGAAGTGATGTTGCCCATAGCAACCAATCAGATTTTACTTCTCATTTATCTAGCACCTTCTAGAAGATAATACCTTGAATCTGATCGGTTGCTATGGGCAACATCACTTCTTAATAGAACTCCCATCTTAGTAAATTTACCCCTAGGTCTCAACGATTTCAAAATTATTTCAATTTTCACCTAAGGGCCGGATTCAATTAAACGCAAAAACGTTAAAGTTTTCGCATGTGTGAACTTTTTGCCCCCTTTGCCCAAATGTGTAACTTTTTCTCTATCGCGTATGCGGGCTTTCAGGCAATGTTATTACAAAAGACGTGATGCGGCATTCACCCAGGTCCAAGTTCCCACATTTTTAGCACAAAATGGGGGTTTTGCACATTTTTTCACCTGCTCTGAGATGGTGAAAACTATTAGCCACTTTTAGCTGCGCCGATTCACATGTGTGAAAAGCCGCGGGCAATAGGATTGCACGATACACATTTTTGGCGAAAAGATCGCACAAGTGTAAACTTTTCGCCAAACCGAGGCTTTTCGCGGCTAATTGAATTTCCCCCATTGTCTTGGTAAAAGTTGGTAACCTTTCAGAACTGAAGGAACAAGCACACACTGCATGAACACTATGGTGTAAAAACTAAGGGCCTGATTCAGACCCACTCGCGAGCGGCTGTCCGCTTGCAAGTGGGTCGATGGTGTGCACTGCGCATGCGCACGACGGAGGGAGCTCCGTCGTGCACATGTGCGAGACGCGACGCGCGAAGGACTTTCCTTTGCTCGTTGTGTCTGATCAAAGGGGGCGTGCTGTCGATGTTGATTGACAGCACGCCCCCTTTGGTGGGCGTGCCGAGGGCGTGCCTGCCAGACGGAGACGTTCCCAAGGGAACGCCTACCGTCAGAAGCCGGCCCCACTGACATCCCTAGTGATGTCAGTGGGAGTGATTTTGGCTCTGATAGAGCCAAAATCAGTCCTGGCCTTGCGGTTGAAAAACTCAACCGCAGGCTTCTGTTCGCACTGGCGATGGTCGCGATGGTCAAGGCCATCGCGACCATCATCCTGCACGCTCGTATAGGCTGTGGGTGGTGACCCACAGCTATACGAGCGTCCAGGAGGACGCTCCATAGTTATGGAGGTGGGCCCTGATTCAGAGCGAGCGCTCTGGTCAGAGCGTCCGGCTCTGAATCAGGGCCTAAGTTCTATGTTCCACCAGTCTCATCCCATAGGGTGACCTTAGAATGAAATTACACTTGTCCTCTGTAAGTGATGGAAAGTTTTCATATTGTTGTTTCTTGTCTATTACTGAACAGAAGAACATATGTACATTAAGATAACCAAGTTCCTGCTATCTCATGAGTACTTGGACCTGAACAAAGTTCCTGACTTCTACAGACTGTTCTTTAGCTCCGACATAGAGGTAGGTTAGTGCCCAGCCCGCTGTCCGGATGTCTGATGCGGTAGACAGGTCTGCATTATACTGTAACGCTCTCTTTATGTTGCATGGATGAACAGCACAAGGCAGAGCGCAGGTGGATCCTCACCTTACTGAGTGATGGAATGAGGGACAAGTATTGCTATGAGCTGTACGATTACCAGAGGATTTTCATGGTCCTGATGACGTTTTACACCTGTCCCCTGTGTGATGAAACATTGCAGGTAATGGATTGGCTTTTCCCCGTCTTTCTCCAACATCATGTAATTTAATGCTCGGCTATTACCCTTTAGTCCTTCCGCTGCCAGTGTATGTGCCACATGGGCATCTCAGGAAGCCACATACACCTTCTCTTATCCGCAATGCCTTGGGTGCGCTAAGAGTACCTTCCTTTTCTATTTATTTATTTTTTATTTTAACCAAGCAAATTTTATATAGCTTACTTTTTCATGTCTTTCAATACATAAATTATACCTTCTTTGGTGACTGCTAACATTTACAGGGATACGATATATTGTGTACCTTATTGGAAGCTTGGTCTCTGTCCTGGGCCATGACAGACAGGCTGAATGCTAGGTCTTCGGTAGTGCATGCAAACTCATAGTAGGGGGAGATGTGTCAAACCTTCTATAGAGTATAGTTGTGGAAGTTGCTCATAGCAACCAATCTAGCTAGCATTTTATTGGCTGTGCTAGATAAATGATAGCTAGCTTATTGGTTGCTATGGGCAACTTCTCCTCTTTAGAAAGTTTGTCAGACCCGGTAAGACACCGATCATTATTGATATGCAGGATGAGATTTCCATTAGTAGGATTTCCAGGTAACTAAGACTCTACATCATTACAGACCTGAGTGTAGGGCAGACTACAACCTGGATTCTATGTTATTGACAATGGAAGCATTATAGATGGCTAAACCTTACATAAACACAACTATTTTCTCTTTTTCTCCCTTCCTCTCCATTAATACATGTGCGATATTACATGTACATGCTTAGCTACTATCGCATGCATCGTGATCCGTTCATTGTGAATATCCAGCCTCTCTCATAAATACATTGAAAAAGTTTTGTATAGTGCAATTCAGGTCACCGAGTCCCTTTTGCCTGTTACCTTTCCAGAATCAGATCATGGAAATATTTCTGAAAGCCTCTAAAGTTCCAAAAGCAGCTTATGAACTCCTCCGAGACCACAGCCTGCTGACCTGGATACTGAATATCCTGGGGAAGTGGTATGTATCCAAACCCAGCAGTATGGAGTCACCCAGCCATGTGCCGCATTGCACATTACTGGTTCAGGGGAGGGAAGAGTTCTAGTGCAAGATTAGTTCTTCTATATAGTGGATGCTCATTGTCAGGTCATTGTGTTGTCTGAGTATATGCAGACTCCTCCTAAGTGTACAGCCATGGCCAAAAGTTTTGAGAATGACACAAGTATTGATTTTCACAAAGTCTGCTGCCTCAGTTTTTATGATGGCAATTTCTATATTCTCCAGAATGTCATGAAGTGATCAGATGAATTGCAATTAATTGCAAAGTCCCTCTTTGCCATTACAATGAACTTAATCCCCAAAAACAACATTTCCACTGCATTTCAGCCCTGCCACAAAAGGACCAGCTGACGACATGTCAGTGATTCTCTCGTTAACACAGGTGAGTGTGTTGACAAGGACAAGGCTGGAGATCACTCTGTCATGCTGATTGAGTTAGAATAACAGACTGGAAGCTTTAAAAGGAGGGTGGAGCTTGAAATTGTTCTTCCTCTGTTAACCATGGTTACCTGCAAGGAAACATGTGCAGTCATCATTGCTTTGCACAAAAATGGCTTCACAGGCAAGGATATTGCTGCTAGTAAGATTGCACCTAAATCAACCATTTATCGGATCATATAGAACTTCAAGGACAGAGGTTCAATAGTTGTGAAAAAGGCTTCAGGGCGCCCAAGAATGTCCAGCAAGCGCCAGGACCGTCTCCTAAAGTTGATTCAGCTGCGGGATCGAGGCACCACCGGTGCTGAGCTTGCTCAGGAATGGCAGCAGGCAGGTAAGACTTTTGGAGGATGGCCTGGTGTCAAGAAGGGCAGCAAAGAAGCCACTTCTCTCCAGGAAAATCATCAGGGACAGACTGATATTCTGCAAAAGTACAGGGATTGGACTCCTGAGGGCTGGGGTAAAGTTATTTTTTCTGATGAATCCCCTTTCAGATTGTTGGGGGAATCTGGAAAAACGCTTGTCCGGAGAAGGAAAGGTGAGCGCTACCATCAGTCCTGTGTCATGCAGACAGTAAAGCATCCTGAGACCATTCATGTGTGGTGTTGCTTCTCAGCCAAGGGAGTGGGCTCACTCTCCATTTGTTGATTTAAGTCTTGGCTTATCTCATTCTTACCAAAAATTAAGACTGCGCCGGTGTGTAAATGTGTAACTAAGCTTATATAATGTAAATACAAAGCTGACACAAAAAGGGTGTATTTAACTCATTTAATAGTCACAGTGCTCTTAGATCCATTTGTACTGCAATATTACTCACCATTTTACTCCTAATAGGTAAAATCAAATAATGTTGAAATGTATAGAAATGGAATGAGGGGGCAGAGAGGGGGGAGCAAACAGGTATGGAGAGGATGATGAAGGGGGATGGAGTGTAATAGCCTGGGCGTTGTCGTCCCTTAACCCCCCAAATGTGGCGATGTATAGAAAGTCTTTTGTAATACAATAAGTCCCGGTGAGGCCTCACTTACTTTGCTCTTCTTTATCTCCTTTCTTCTGTCTTCTTTTTTGAGTTGATCTGGATCCTATTCTGATTGAACACCGTCCGTGTGTTCACCGGCTTGGTCCCTGCAGTCACGCCGGGACACTTGTCACTTCCGGCGCCGGGGTATCGCAAGATACCGCGGGCCATCGTGACGGAAGTCCCGGTCGCTATCTGCGCGTTCTAACTCACCCGATGGTGAGAGGACTTGGAAGTGGATGGATTTGCGGTGCGGGGAGAATTAAGGGTTCTCCCAGGGTGGATGAAAGGATGTCTGAGAGGGGTACTCCGAACGCGTCGCGGCCGTCGGGCCTTCTTAGGGGAGTGATGTTTAATACTACATATAGAAGAAGGACAAGACAAGTATCAAGTAGAGACTCCATGAGAGCCTCTTTTGAAAACACTGCCTGACAACTATCCACAAAACACTACCGCATCATGGGGGACTCATTTTTTAGAGATCAGCGCAGGTCAACAGGCCTGCGCTATGTCACACAACAATCAAAACAAAATAAAATTAGACGCTTTAGAAGAGGTAGAGGAAATTCAGGCAAAACATCAAAAACAAGCCCCATTGAAACAAAAAGATCAGGAATTTTCAACTTAAGTAAGGCCACCATAGAACCAAGCCACATATCACTACTGAATAAAGGGTTAAAATTTGCACCCACTACAGGGGGGGGGGGGGGGGGGGGTAGTGATCCTCGACAAACGAGACTATCTGGACGAATGTACCAGAATCGTGAAAGACACCACCACATACGCTGTGTTACCACAAAATCCCACCACCAACAGTTGCTAAAGAATTTACTAGAAGAGGGTCTGAACAAAGGCATCCTGAATCAACAGGAATAGAAATTCCTCCACAACCCTCGCCCAGTCATTCCGGTAATAAACTATCCACCAAAAATCAAGAGCACCGTAAATCCGCCTGGACACCTAATCATATCAGGCATCAATTCTATAACCTCAAATTTGTCACAATACATTGACTTCTTCCAACAACCCCACGTACGGACACAAAAATCATACATACAGGACACCACCGACATCCTAAAGACACTTAAAAACATCTCTTGGTCTGAAGATTTTTGGATATGCACCAGCAATGCACTATATACAGTAATAGAACACCAACAGGGACTAGAAGCCATACAACACTACTTACTACAAGATGAAAACATGACAGTCACAAAACCCACTTCATCCGCAACTGCATACGATTTATCCTGGAGCATAATTATTTTTGGTACGGAGACACTTAATACAGACAGGACAGAGGCTTCGCTATGGGGACTAAATTTGCGCCGAGCTATGCTAATTTATTCATGAGTAGGTGGGAGGACCAAACCATCTGGTCAGAGCATGAGTTCGGGGCAAATTAAGTCCTGTGGTGCAGGTATATTGATGATGTCATCTTTATATGGCGTGGAGATGAGACAAAATTACTACATTTTCTGCAATAACTCAATCAGAACGACAGGAATCTTGCATTTGCAAGTAACTACAGCAGGACACCAGTTGACATCCTAGACGTAACAATTTCATTGAAGACAACCAGAAACAAGTTGATGTTAATAGCTACATCATTTCTAACAGTGGACACCATCACAAGCAACATCCACACCGGCCAATTCAAAAGACTACGTAGAAATTGCAGCAAACTTACAGACTATCAGACACAAAGCAAACATGGAGAAACAATTTTTAGAAAAAGGGTACAAAAAAAGAGACCTTATGCAACACATTACAAACAATAGAAAATCTAGACAAATACTTTACTGTCCTACAAAGAAAAAATAAAACACACCAAAGGCCCCAATAAATTTCCATAACACAATTTAACATAAACTATAGACACCTCAACAAGATATTAAGTAAACATTGGCACATCCGATTAGAAGATGAGGCTTTAAACGACATACTCCCAGAGAAACAAAAAATCATCTATTAAAAAGCACTGAACCTCAGACACATGTTGGTACACAACCGTATAAAAGGGAACCGAGCAATACAAACAACATTGACAGTCCTAAAAATCACACCAGGCTTCTCCCACTGCGGATCCTGCCAAGCCTGTAAACTGAACATAACTACAAAAAAACGTAAGACGTTCACTTCTAACAAGACCAATAAAGAATACACAATCCGTGACCATATAACATGCAATAGCGAAGTAGTGATATATATTTGATAACGTGTCCCTGTGGCCATCAGTATGTGGGTAGAACAACTAGGAAATGAAAAACACGCCTTTCTGAACATATCAGAAACGTACGTAAAGGATTAGAGAGACACAGCCTCTCCAACCACTTCAAAAACTCTCGCAGCTAAAATCCCAGTAAATTGGAATTTATAGGTATTCAGCAAGTCAATAAGAACTGGAGAGGTGGAGACTACAGTAGAAAAATAAACAAAGAAGAATTAAGGTGGATGATTGACCGCAAAACTTTAGCACCTCAGGGCCTCAACCTCGACAATGAAGTGTTAGATCAGTTATCACCGGATAACACGACATACTTGTAAGGACTCGTTAGAGCATGTTCCCAGAATGTCCAATCCTACCATCAATTTCCATAATCTTAGTCGCGCGCTACATTGTACCTGATTCTCCATGCTAAACCAAGGGCCCATTTACTGCTTCAAGAGAGAGTGCATTTATTACATGCTCATCCTTCCAATTTATATCTATTATGATTACTTATTATATTATTATCTATATGGTCCATCCACATCCCTTTGCTGATTTTACCTATATTTTATCCACCTATCCTTGTTTTATTTCTCATTATAAATATATAACTGTCTCGTCACGCACAGATGTGTGATCACCTCCATTGGACAATGAGTTATACCTCCAAATCATCAGTCATAACATTGCCTATTTCTATATATTAAGATCCCCCTTCAACACAGCCATACGTCATTAACCTAATTGGTAATTACAACTCTTTACAGCTGTCCATCTACACTCTGCTAGAACAGATTCAAGCTGCCTTAATTACACACACCTTATGACACCCACGACCCGCCCACATCACCATGAAGATTGATAGCCAGAGCACCTTATGACGTCATCCAATACTCTGATATATATTGCCCTCTATGAAGATGGCGCCACATCACTCCCCTAAGAAGGTCTGATGGCCACAACGCATTTGGAGTACCCCTCTCAGACATCCTTTCATCCACCCTGGGAGAACCCTTAATTCTCCCCACACCCCGCAAATCCATCCACTTCCAAGTCTCCTCACCATCGGGTGAGTTAGAGTGCGCTGATAGTGACTGGGACTTCCGCCACGACTGCCCACAGTATCTCGCGATACCCCGGCGCTGGAAGGGATACGTGTCCCGGCGTGACTGCGGGGACCAAGCCGGTGAACACACAGACGGCGTTAATCGAAATACGGTCCGGATCAACTCAAAACAAGAAGATAGAAGAAAGAAGAGCAAAGTAGGTGAGGCCTCACCGGGACTTATTACAAAAGACTTTCTATACATTGCCACATTTGAGGGGTTAAGGGACGCCTACCCCCCAGGCTATTACTCTCCATCCCCCTTCATCATCCTCTCCATACCCACATCCATACCTGTTTGCTCCACCCTCATTCCATTTCTGTACGTTTCAACATTATTTGTTTTTACCTTTTAGATCCATTTGTGCTGCAATATTACTCACCATTTTACTCCTAAGAGCATTGTGACTATTAAAGGAGTTAAATACACCATTTTTGTGTCGGCTTTGTATTTACATTATATAAGTTTAGTTACACATTTACACACTGGCACAGTCTTCATTTGTTGATTTAAGTCTTGGCTTATCTCATCCTTACCCATATATATCTTTGAAGGAAGGGGATTTCCTTCTAGAAGACCTGCTGCCTCCTCATTTACTAGAACATCTAGCAATCCTACTATGAGCGCTCTCTTGAATCACTCACAATTTTGCACAACAACACAGCCATGAATAAAGAATGGTATTAAAACATCCTCCAAGCGCATGTTCTCCCAACCATCCAAGAACAGTTTGGTGATGAACAATGCCTTTTCCAGCATGATGGAGCACCTTGCCATAAGGCAAAAGTGATAACTTAGTGGCTCGGGGAACAAAAAAAAATCGAAATTTTGGGTCCATGGCCAGGAAACTCCCCAGACCTTAATCCCATTGAGAACTTGTGGTCAATCCTCAAGAGGCGGGTTGGCAACCAAAAACCCACAAATTCTGACAAACTCCAAGCATTGATTAGGTAAGAATGGGCGGCTATCAGTCAGTATATGGCCCAGAAGCTGAATGACAGCATGCCAGGGCGAATTGCAGAGGTCTTGAAAAAGAAGGGTCAGCACTGCAAATATTGACTTTGCATAAACTTAATGTAATTGTCATTAAAAGCCTTTGACACTTATGAAATGCTTGTAATGTTACTTCAGTATACCATAGTAACATCTGACAAAAAGGTCTAAAGACACTGAAGCAGCAAACTTTGTGAAAACCAATACTTGTGTCATTCTCAAAACTTTTGGCCATAGCTGTATACACCAAATGCACAAACGCACTGTCAGAGCAAATGACATGTTACCACTTTTTTTTTTTTTTCAATTAAAAATCATGTATACAGGTAATTGAATTTTTTCAATTTTACCAAAATCACAGAGAACCGTATTAACCAGTGGACAGGACGGTAGTAAGAACCATTGATCAGACGTTTTAGGAAGTGAATCATGTTTGTATTTTTAAATTAAAACTTTGCTTTTCAGGTACATTGACTATAAAGCTCTTGGCAGTGTAATAGCATTAATTAACAGCTTATGGTTTACTAACCTGGGAAAGAAAGAGAAGGCCAAATCCAGAGGCAGACTGAGCCAGGACGGAGCCACAGACCAAGAAAAGTTCCTTCCCCTCCATCTGGTGAATGAGTATCTTGGAGTATTGATGGCTGTGCTCAGACACATCAGGTCAGCAGCTGCCTACTTTATATCGTGGTTATTAAGATTGTAAGACTTTATGTACGATTGCTCTTTATGCTATTTGCAGTGGCGGAACATCAGGCGGTGTGACCCCCATACTCCCCCTGATGCCCCCACTCTGCAAAGAACAGAGAGGAGTCCTCTGCGGACTGTTTGCGCATTAGCAACCTAGAAAAGTGTATGACTCTTCCGGCAATCTTTCCGTTCTTGCTGTTGCAGATGATATAGATAATTTCAGCCTCTGGCCGTTACTCACTTAATTATTTTTGTGCTTTATTACAGGGCAAATGTAGACGGTGTCCTCTGTAACCAGTATTTCAGCACTTTCAGCTCTGTTCTGAGATACCGCACAAGGGTTTTGGAGGCATTTAAAGAAATGGGCCGGTTTGCCATTAATGAGCAGGTGCTTTCCAGCAAGCATGCCCTGTTACTGCTGCAGAAGTGGAGCGTTATTGAGAAGGACTTGGGCCTGCAGGAGAATCTGACTGCTGTGGCCAAGGAACATAGGGTCAAGGAACTCATAAGTAAGTGTGCAGGATTCTGTATTGTTTAGGTTGAGCTCATTAGTAAGCATGTAGTATTCTGTATTGCTTAGGTTGAACTCATTAGTAATGCTGAATACACACAACGATTTAGTAAATGAACGATTTTAGTAAACGATTTTCGTGCATTTTTTCAAGGGAAAAATGAACGAAAATTGTTTACTAAAATCGTTAATTTACTAAATGTAATGAACGATTTTTTTGAACTACAAACGATTTTTGCATTTTCCCTTACTGAAAATCGTTGAGTTGGTCAGTCTGACTGAACTACAAACTTGAATGCGCATGAACGATAATCGTTCATCGTTTTAATTCAGAAAGTGAACGATTTGTTGAACGATAAACTATATCGTTATCGATAATCGATGAAAAAATCGTGTGTGTATGCACCTTAAGTGTGCTGGTTTCTGTATTGCTTAGGTTTCTCAGCTGGTGCTGTACACTGGTTTTACACAGTACAGGGCTCAATGACACAAACAACAGCATTTATAGTTATTTAAGGAGCAACAATATAAAGCAGGATAACAAGACTGGGAAACACGAGCAGAGAATCTTACAGAATTATTATTATTATTTTTTTTTTCATGTCTGAAAAGATGAAATATGAGCTAAAAAAAAAAAGACCAGTTCTATTCTTAGTGGATCGAACATGAGTGTGATTTCCTGTCACTGCAGGAGACCACTTTACACTTCATTAAATGGGATCCGGTCTAAAGATCTACAGTAAAAAAGTAGACAATGTCTAGATAGACAACAGATGTTAGACAGTCAAAAGGTCGACACACTAAAGGTCGACAGGTACAAATGGTCGACAGGGTCAAAAGGTCAACATGAAAAAGGTAGACACAGAAATGATCAACACTTTTTTTTTTTTTTTTTTTTTTAGGGTTAAGCACTTACCCTGACTGTTAGGTTTAGGCACCAGGAGGGAAGGTTAGGGTTAGCCACTAGAAGGGACAGTTAGTGTCAGGCACCTACGCCGATGGTTAGGGTTAGGCACCAGAAGGGAGGGTTAGGGATAGGCACAAAGGGGAGAGTTAGGGTGAAGATTAGGGTTAGAAAACAAAAAAAAACATGTGTTGACCATTTTTTTTGTCTACCTTTTTAATGTCGACCTTTTGACCCTGTCGACCTTTAGTGTGAACCTTTTGTCCCTGTCGACCTTTTGTGTCAGCCTTTAGTGTCGACCTTCTGTCCCTGTCGACCTATTGACTGTCTAACATTTGGTGTCTTATCTAGACATTGTGTACCTTTTTACTGTAGATCTTTCAATCCACATCCTCATTAAATCTCCCAATCCTGTTGGAGTGTAAATTGCTGGTTTTGTTTGTCTTTGATCTGCCTAGTTGTGCAGTTTTTGATCTAGTAATGGCCTCTCTTGTTTAGTGTAGAGTGATCTGATAATGGCTGCCTTGGTGTGTAGTGTACAGTGATCTAGTCCTGACTGCCTTGGTGTGTAGTGATCTAGTCCTGGCTGCCATGACACGGGGGTGCAGTGTGATCTAGTCCTGGCTGCCATGACACTGGGGTGCAGTGTGATCTAGTCCTGGCTGCCATGACACAGGGGTGCACAGTGATCTAGTCCTGGCTGCCATGATACGGGGGTGCAGTGTGATCTAGTCCTGGGTGCCATGACATGGGGATGCAGTGTGATCTAGTCCTGGCTGCCATGACATCCAGAGTGATCAAGTCCTCTCCCCGTGGAGTGCTGAGTGATGTGGTGCTGGTTAGTTTGATGTGCTTACAGTGATTTACTACTGGCTGCCTTGATGTTGGGATACAGAGTTGTGCAGTGCTGACAATCTTGATCTTTAGTGGTGTAAAGACGCACCAGGAGACGGCACAGGTTAATTTGATGTGTGACACTTGTATGTTTGTGTTAGACTGTAGTTGAATTAGTATAGGAAGTGCTATACGCGGTGGCCACAGCTTGTTTCCATTGTGCTTTATTTACAGGCTCAGTCACACACAGATATACAGGTGTCACATATCACATTAATTCGTGCAGTTTCCCATATACAGGCTCAGTCGCACACAGATATACAGGTGTCACCTATCACATTACTCAGTGCAGTCTCCCATATACAGGCTCAGTCACACACAGATATACAGGTGTCACATATCACATTAATTCGTGCAGTCTCCCATATACAGGCTCAGGTGCACACAGATATACAGGTGTCACATATCACATTAATCAGTGCAGTCTCCCATATACAGGCTCAGTCACACACAGATATACAGGTGTCACATATCACATTAATCAGTGCAGTCTCCCATGTACAGGCTCAGTCACACACAGATATACAGGTGTCACATATCACATTACTCAGTGCAGTCTCCCATGTACAGGCTCAGTCACACAGATGTATAAGTGTCACATATCACATTAATTAGTGCAGTCTCCCATATACAGGCTCAGTCGCACACAGATATACAGGTGTCACCTATCACATTACTCAGTGCAGTCTCCCATATACAGGCTCAGTTACTCAGATATACAGGTGTCACATATCACATTAATTCGTGCAGTCTCCCATATACAGGCTCAGTTACTCAGATATACAGGTGTCACATATCACATTAATTCGTGCAGTCTCCCATATACAGGCTCAGTTACAGATATACAGGTGTCACATATCACATTAATTCGTGCAGTCTCCCATATACAGGCTCAGTTACAGATATACAGGTGTCACATATCACATTAATTTGTGCAGTCTCCCAGGGCGTTTTAGTGGCATAACCTTGTGACTAAGACGCATTTTTGTGCGAAAAAGATGCTCTGCACAAGCAGAATCGCATGGGACCTGGCACCTTTGCAGAATGGATTTCTCTCATGCTAGTCTGACCCCCCCCTTCCCCGGGAGGGATGGAGCAGTCTGTGACCGCCAACGTCTCTGCTAAAATTGCTTTTCACCTGCGTCTCATCACTAGATGCTGTGATATCGCTGGCACTGGGTATGAATCCACCTATTTCTTCTGTCCTTCTCTAAAGATCAAGTCTGCCAGGCTGTCAGTCACTGTCTGCCTTCCCCCAAACATAACAACCCATTGCTATAGTTAAGTTTACAATTTCCATTTATTTCTTGAATAATATTCAGCAACTTTTGTTTAGATGATCAGCCTCAAGCTTTTTTAAAATGCTCGGAAATATGCTAGACATTGACTGCTACGCAAGTTCTATGCAACCTCACTGTGCAATAAACAGCATGCATCTAGTGATCCCATCCTGATCCCATCTTACAGGCACCATTAAAGAGAAATTCAGGCAACCGGGTCCACGGCGGCTAAGGAAGAAAATTGAGGCAGTAGAGGAGGCAAATCTGGAACCACAACCGGCCTCCAATCTAGAAGACTCCAAAAATCATGTGAAATCCATATTGCTCCATTGGGAACCCACTTTCTTGAACTCTCTCTTCACCTCTGCAAAAGAAAGGATAGAAAGCACGGATCAGCCTAATGAGACCACAGCTGAGGACAGCGAAGCGACGAGTGACAGCGCTACCGATAATCTAGCGTGCGCCACTGCCTGTCTAGTAGCCAAGTGGATAATAACCATAGAGGGTGACCTCCTGCTGAGCTCATGTGATCTGTATCGTTCTCTGCACTGGCTGGAGACCTGCATCTTACCCCACACAGCTGTAGTGCAGGAACTTCTCAGCGACCATATACTGAGAAGTACCCTCTATAAACTGTACTACAGAGTTTACGATAGTCCCCATTCCAGCCTGGATCTTCTGCGCTTGGCTAATCAGGTTATGATGAAACTGATAAAGACTCAAAATCTGGGCACGGACATCTTCCATATTGCTGTGAAGAATCTCTGCCTGCCGCCTGAGGACAACGCGAGTGACATGCGCAAAGGTAGGTGTAGCTTGCGCTAATTCATGCATTTGTTGGGAGACGCTGTTCCTCAGTCTTTGATTCTAACCCATGGGTATTACTATGCTTCTGCCGGACTCTAGATGACTTATGGGTTCCGATCGCGTGTTGGAGCTCATGGAAAGGTAAGTCCGCACCAATAGATGGGCTAAAAACTGAGCTGACCGCTGTGTGCTTCAGTGATGTTACAGGTGACAGCACAGACCGCATTGCCTTATGCTCAGGTTACCTGGGCGCTTATTTATTTTTCATTAAGATTTTAGACACAATTGGTGCTTCTGCAACATTGGCAATAATTACACAGGAGAGAAATCACGCTAACATTCCTTATGTAAATGAACTTAGTGAAAAAAAAAAATATATATATATATATATATATATATATTTTTTTTTTTTATTATTTATCACCACTATTACAAATAAATAATAATTTATTGCTGGTATTTCCTAGAATAATATGGCTGAGCCATCTTAGAAAGGCTCCGCAATACTGGTCCGGACCTGTAAAAGTGCACTTGATTTGAGCTTTTTGGTCCACCAATTTATTTTAGTTTATTTTTATTTTTTTGCATTGTTTTAAATGTTATTTATTTAAAATTTCCATGGTTTTAAAAGCTCAATTGATTTTTTATTTTTTTTTAAATGGAATAAAGCTATTTGTTTTACTTAGCTAAATTTATTCATGTATCTCTGCAGTTCCTAAATAGACTTCCCCATGCATATATTACCGTTATTGTCTAGTGTACTGGGTGATACGCTGACGAGCCGACCCTTTTTTCATCAGCCATTGCTCACAGCTTTAAAGTCTTGTCCGATGCGAATAATCTGTCATCCTGTACACATCCATCATAATAAAATATTTGCCGTATTGCATTACAGCTGCTGCCAATTTCTTAGTGTCCCTTTACGTCGGTGATATCTGGCTCGGTGCACAAGCCCCGGTTATGTTTAAAACTTATGTGAAGATGGTCTGTGACGCTGCAGATGTGGACACTTCATGTTCAGAGGACAAGACCCCAAAACGAAAAAAGAGGAGAGAAGAGCAAGAAGCCATTGTGTCCCTCTGTAAAGACCTTTCTGCTACTTTGCCGAAGACTTAATTTCTCCTAGAAGATCCGTGCAGGTCTGAACTTGTCTTATGTACCCAACTCCACACTTCACACTGGGCCAGGTACGGCTCTGAGAGCATGCAGGAACAGTTCTGCACAGTGTCAGTGTGATCTTGCCAAAGCCTTAATTTTATCAGCCCATAACTTTTGAATATATCAAATATTATCCCTTTGCATTCCCCAAAGCAATAATCTGCTTTCAGCTTTACCAGTTACTCCATAAACTACAGAGATATATGGTGTTTGACATACACAAATGGTCCAACTGGGCGTCCCGGGCAGAATTTGGGCATTGGAACACACCCCGACCAACTGAATTATATTTGTATTGAAGACTTCAATAGTGACATGCTCATAATTTCTTTGTAACCCTGCTTAGATTATGCGATGGGTGCTGTTTTGCTACCTCTGGTGCTAATACCTGTGTATATGTTGACGTTAGCGTGTGCCTATTTTTGGGATTTACAGTGCCTTATGGGTGCCTGCCAGTGGTTGAACACCGATTTACCATCTTGTCTGTCTACAACTTTTATGAAAAACACAATGTAAAGCTACGATGATGTAGTTTGAATACTGCGATAAACTGTACAACTATTTTATATCTAGTGTTTTGACTTTGTTTTTGTGTTGCATCTGTGCAGTGGATGACGTAGGTCCTTCTGGACGGGATGTAGTTAAAAAGCCAGCGGACGGGATCCCGGCCGCCGATATATCGACGCCGCAATCCCGACTGCCCGAAAATGCAGATGCCGCTATCCTGAATGAGATCAGGTTAGCGGCGCCAGAATCCCGATCTTCCAGACGCTGGGTAAGTATCACTGTCCCCGGGAATAGGGGGGTTAGGTTTACGCACCCCCAGGGGGGATATTAGGGTTAGACATTCCCCGGGGAGGGTTAGGGTTAGGATACGGGGGGGGGTTTAGTGTTGGGCACCACCGGGGGGAGGTTGGGGTTAGGCACTAGGGGAGGGAGGGGGGGGGGGGGGAGTGTAGGGTTAGGCACCGCTAAAGGGGGGGAGAGAGGGAGGGTTAGGGTACCTAACGCCCCTGTCAGGATGTCAGTCATCAGGATGCCGCTGTCGGGATTTGAATTTCATACCAATCCCCCAAATACCAAATGCTGTCTTGTTATGCTAGTCTATATGGGTACAATGCACCGGTTGTATGTAACTGCTCACTTGGGTCTCACCCGAAACTGATATCACTTTGCACAGGATGAAAGATGGACCCCCCTGTACGTTCATTGCTGTTGGGGGACAGGCTGATACACCTCACCAGAGGTTCGGGAATCCTAAGTCGTCCTGGCTATCTTGTAGGGCTTTCAGGGTGTCCAATTTCAACCACTACTGATGTAATTACTCACTATCACTCTTGTAGTCCTCTGTTCTTAGCTGGTGCGCCATTGACGTTCCTCAATTCCTTCCGGGGCTTCCACATTTTCAGCCGCACTAGTCATACGATTTCTTCTTGCCGTGTACCTGTATATAAAACAATTCCAGTGACAAGTATCTTAGAGGATGCCCTCCCCGAGATTTTGCTCCCAGTCCTCTTTCGGGACTGTCTGTGTATGATGGGGTTGCTTTCTCTGACTCCCACCATTGCTTAGATACAAACTCCAGTTCCTCCACAGATTGATCTTTCTAGACATTGAGTATAAAGGTGACGGGACTGTGACTGACTGGAAGCCCCTAAATGGACAATTGCAGAGTTTACTGAAACTTTGAGAACATTGTTCTCTTCTAATTAGTAATTGACCGGCTCATTCATGAAAATTATATAATGCATGTAACATTACATCCAATTTTGGGGCTGGAGCTAGTTTTTATGTTACCTCATTGTACACTAAACACATGCAGGCCTTGAGGAAATTGCTCAAAAAACCATGGTTATAGGCAAAATACACCTAAAATAGAACATTTACGTAGAGAGTGCAATTGGGTGGCCTATAGAGAGAGAGGTTCTCCTTACTGATTACCCTTCATCCTCCTCCTCCTCATCCATTGGGCCCAGTCCATGGTTGTCAAAAGCTCATCCCCTGTCAACTTTCCATTCATGAGAATATCACTAGAGAGGAGCTTTGACAACTCCAGTCAAGACCCATCAGAGCAGAAGGGAGGGTGTCCTGCTTGGACTGTTCCACCTATCGGTTTACCTGCTAAACCACTGACTCCACCAGTAAAACTGCATTATGTTTTTTAGGTCACGTAATTCCATCAGGAACTAATAATGTTTTTGGGTTGTAGCAGGTTTTACAGACTTGTGACTTCCTGCCAAGATCATCACTCCAAGAGCAAGGAGCACCAAGAAGTGTTAGGGTAATCTAAAACTCTGCAGGCTCATCTTACATTGTCTAATGTCAGCAGTTCTCCATAAGGAAAACACTACACAATATAAACCAAACCACTGTACTTCAAATCATTTGCCCAAGATCACTTGGATGATCCTGCAGGCTATTAGAGGAAAGTCTGCAGATTCCGAACACCCAGATATTGCTCACTTATAAGAGAAAGCAACAAATTCTACCAGCAAATTTTGTGGTATATATTAATGAGCTGATGCTTTCTAACATGTAGGTCTGTGAGATTTTTTGTGCACCAATCCTGTGAGTATATATCCTTAAAGAGCATTAAATATTCCACTACATCTTACATCTATATGCCGTTTTTAATTAGAACTTCACTTATTGTGCCAAAAATGTATTTTAAAAAGGAAAACTGCCTCCATTATTTAGTATAATGTAAAAACACAATAATAAAGGTCCCCACTAGCAGTACCAATGTATTTCATAATGTTTTACGAATTGCTTTGCGTTCATTAATAATTCCTCTTACCTAATTTGTATCCATCTCTTAATGTAATGGTCGAGCCGACAAGATGTTTTAGTTAAGTATTGATAAAATATATATGTTTGATTAAGTAGAACCTACTTATTGGCTCATTGTTCATCATTACCTCTTGCCACGTTAAAATTTGTTTTAAACATTGACTGTACATATATAATATAATATAATTTCCGGATAGGTGCACACTCACATCGTCTTAATAACTTTGCTGGGGTAGCATACCCAAAAGGGAGTCAGAAAAACACCCATAAAAGACAGAACTTTAAAAAAAATGGGGTGCACTCACCAGTCTTCCAAAAAAGTCCTTTATTATAGCATAGCAGGTTTTGATATGCTGTGAAACCTGCTATGCTAAAAGCTATAATAAAGGACTTTTTTGGAAGACTGGCGAGTGCACCCCATTTTTTAATAAAATAAAATTATATATATATTTATATTATGTATATCTAGTGGTAAATGTAATGTGGTATCGCCTGTGAAAACCTGTCACGACGAAGCCCTGTGCTCCTGGTGTCTGTTCTAAATTTGTTCTGGGCAAAATCTATAATTCATCATCGTGAATTCTAAATACAGATCTCATTTGTCTGCTCAGGATGTTTGTATCTCATAGTGGTTACAATGTCATTTCCTCTCGCTTATCTCAAGCTGTTGGCTGGATTATTATTGATCTGAAAAACAATTTTCAAGGCGACAACTAAAATTGAAGTTATGTAACTGAAGCTTCTCGCTCCTAATGTTAGAATTACAATGTCTGCATTCAGAACAATTAATATCTGGCCACTTTGCTGGATCTCTGACCTTCTATGTGACCATATCGCCAGGTGGGATTATAATACATGGGGTAGCAATAATTGTTGTTTATATAGCACCACCAATCTACACAGCACCTTGCAGGGAATGTCATTCATATCAGCCCCTGCCCTACTGGAACTAGTCTATTTTCTCTCTCTCGCTCTCTCTCGCTCTCGCTCGCTCTCTCGCTCGCTCTCTCGCTCGCTCTCTCTCTCGCTCTCTCTCTCGCTCTCTCTCTCTCTCTCGCTCTCTCTCTCGCTCTCTCTCTCGCTCTCGCTCTCGCTCTCGCTCTCGCTCTCTCTCTCGCTCTCTCTCTTCTCCCCCCCCCCCCCCACACACACAGACAGAATGTTAAAACTCCACACCAATGGGCCATGACCAAGAATTTTACTCATGACCACCCTGCTGTGAGACAGCAATGCTAACCACAGTGCCACTGTGCTGCCTTATTACTACTGCTTCACTTTTTCCATGTCTAATAATCCAAAATTCACACCATACTGATGCCGGAATTCCGAAGGGAGGAAATCCCGACAGCGGCTCATAAGTATGCTAACCATCCCCTGTCCCCCCCTTAACCCACCCTTGGTGGAGCCTAACCCTAAAACTCCTGGGGTGGTGCCTAACCCTAATCCTCCCCCCGGAGGAGCCTAAACCTAACCCCCCCCCCTTCCCGCACCCTAACCCTAACCCTTCCGGGGGGGGGGGGGAAGGGGGTGCTTAACCCTTACCTCCCCCTCCCCGGGGGTGTCAAACTCTAACCTCCCCTTCCCCAAGCCACACCCTCCTCTGGGGGTGCCTAATCCAAAGTCCCCCCCGGGGGTGCCTAAACCTCACTCCCCTCCCACGGCTACAACCTAACTATCCCCGGCTTATCTCATCCGGAATGTCGGGATTTCGGCATGGGGCTAAAGATAGGTGGGCGCATTTCAATGCCTATATTTAGACCCGGGTCAGGATTCCGACGGCCGGCTGTAAATTAACCGCATCCCGTTATTAACATGAGACTAAAGGCATGCATGGAGAAGCTCGAAGTTTTTTTTGTCTTTGGTTAATGGCATATACCCCAGGAGAGTCTCTATACTAGTTATAGATTACTTCTATCCTCTGCCTCTGTGCAGGCCATTGGCAAACTGTCAATCACTCCTTGTTCCCCTGCTCTGTCACACGGCTCTAGATTTTTCCCCAGCCCCCATCCCTCGTTTACGTTCTACATATTCCTTCCACTAGGCCACATCACTATACTATTACTTTGGCTGGGTCCGTCTGCATGTGCTGCAAAGCCTGTTCACCGTGAAGCCCCTTACCCTGGTAGTGCATGGACGGGGAGGACAACAACCCGACCAATGACCATGAGGGAGATGTATCAAAGCATTGAAAGACCAAAAGTGAAGTTGTTTTATAGCAACCAATCAGCTTATGTCATTTTATGGAAGGTGCTACATAAATGATTCTGTAGTTGGAAGCTCATTGGTTCCTATGGGCAATTTCTCCACTTTTCCTCTGTAGGAGGGTTTATACATGTCCCCCGAAGTGTAATAATAAAGATGTAACCAAAGACCAGGCGAATTCCCTGGCAAGATAACTGAATCACGCTTACAGGGACAGAGGTCTGTAGTAGCCACTGCCAGTCTGTGTTCTGCGCAAGCGCTTTTGCAAGACCTGCTGGAGAGAGCCTTCTGTACTCCTGCAAGGCGTCTACGCCTGCTGAAATCCTCTGCCCTGCAGATGTGGGAGGTAGTCACTAGATCGACTTTGACAATGTTGACATTAATGATGATGACATTGCTAAAATGTCAACAGTCCACATGTCGACAGTGTCAGAATCTCCACATGTGAAATGTTGACAGTGTCCGAATGTCAACATTAGGGTTAGGCTGCGAGGGGAGGTCGGGTTAGGGTTACTAAAGCTTCCAAAACAGACAAGTAGTGGTGTTCCCCATATAAACCAATCATGTTCTGTCTATCATTTTCTAGAATGCAATAGATAATCTGGTTGCTATGGCAACACCACCACTTTTCATTGTAAGAAACTTTAGTAAATCACCCCCTGTATGCCTTCCTACGTAACAGGAATCATAAACTAATCATCTCCAGTTAGTTAAGGCCAAGACTGAAGTCCTATTACTCAGGAGTACAGCTTTTACTGCACACATAACTTCTATAGGGTAGATCAGGTATCTACCCCATAGCCAGAAAGAAGACCCTGCATACTGACTACACGTTCGCCAGTCATTACATCACATTGATAATGATATTAGTGCGTTGTATTATTTTAAGGTTTAGCTGATCTAATGTGGGCCACACATCTACAGCTGATTCCACGTTCTGCCGAACCGATCTTCCAGACATCGATGATCGGCAATCCATCTGCAGATTGGGAAAAAACAGCATGTTAAAGATCCCCGTGATAATTTTTTGGTCTGGATTGGTGAATTGAGGATTTCCAACTTGTTGAATTTCCTCAGTTCCCCTGCACCAGCAGAATGAGGAATTGAGGCGATACAGTACATCACAGATGTATGGGATCCAAAAGTAGGAAAGTGTGATTCTAGTGATAGAACTTGGAGAGCCAGGCTCCTCTGTGAGGCTCAGCTAGCTTATTCTTATGCCCAGGACTGATTTAGCATTATTGCTGTTTCCCTCTTAAATCCATCTAACTTGGCTATTGTGCACAAGACCTGCTGATATCTCTCCTCAGGCACCACGTCCTCCGTTATTTTAACAAGGGAAAAATAGGTGGTTGGCAAAAAGAATGTCAAAGAAAAAGTAAAGGCAAATAATGTAACCATCTACAAAATAGTTTGTTGGCCTATATGGTAAATTCAGCCTGAAATTCGCTTACTTTGTTCGAGCGGAGTCTGTCCTGGACATGTACAGCAAAATGAGGAACAGAAACACTGCAAAGGCAGTCAGGCCAACCCACACGGCGATAATAATTGAATCTGCAAGTACATAAAACAATGATTGAATTAGTTATATATTGGTCGCTGACCAAATTCTCCTTCTAACTTCAACATGCTAAAGCAACCTCTAATATTAAGAACACGAGTGGGACATTGTTTGGTGACTGGTGTGTAAGTAACCCATATAGAGGTTTGCATATAATAAATCCTTGCACAAGGATGTGAATTATAGCTCCTTGACTACTGACTTAAGAATTAGGCATTCCTTACCAACGTCCTGATTTTGTCAGGGCAGCCATCATTTTTGAAGACCGTACCTTCGTCCCAATTTGTGGCGATTGGGAGGTATTCCATTGCTGCAAACCATGCATCACTTCCCAACACATCCTTGTGAATGTTCAGAGCAAAAAGGTCGGTGTGCATGCGTGTGGCATCTATTCATAGGAGAGAGGGCCAACCCAGCAGCTCCCTGAGCGCTGGGCATGTCCCAAGGGTAATTTGGCTTCCAGGAACGGCATTTCCCACGAGGTCACACCACATTTTCCAGCGTGTGCACCAGAGGCAGACGCAAAAGGCCCGGCCATCACTTTAAAGTTGGGAGGTATGTATTAACCCTTTATAAATGTGTGCATTAGTGATTAATCCCTTGTGAACTTGTGCATTATTGGTGCAACAGTGTCTCAGGGCACACTCTTGCAACGGGATAAATCCTGTAGATTTATACATCCAACTCTGGTCATATATACACTGTGTTATTCTATGTCTACATGCCTGTCTAGGCACTTATAAAGGATATATTTATAATTGCATTTTCCTATTTTTCATCATTGATATTCAGATCTAAATGCATGAATAGCAATGTAAATTATAATTAGGGGTGAGCGGGTTCGGATTTCTGAAATCCGAACCCCCCCGAGCCCCCCCGATCCGAGTCCGATCCGAGTCAGGCTCGACTTTTCCCGCCTGACTCGGATCTGACATCGAGGCAAAACGTCATCATCCCGCCTTCCGAGTCTCGCGGGTTTTGGATCCTATATAAGGTACCCGCGTCGGCGCCATTTTCTCACTCGGCTGTGGACAGTGAAGAGGGAGGGTGGGAGTTAGTGCTGTGTAGTGTAGTGTAGTGTAGTGCTGCTGTTGTCCACTACTTCAAAGTCCATAGGGGCTGGCTGTGTTGTGCTGTGCTGCTGTTGTTAATAGGGGCTGTGTCCACTACTTCAAAGTCCATAGGGGCTGGCTGGACTGTGTTGTGCAGTCAGTTCTCCATAGGGGCTGTGTCCACTCCAAAGTCCTGTGCAGTGTCCCAGTCCTAAAGGGGTGCTGTAGTGTTGTCCAGGGGGTGCTCTGTCCATCAGGGGTGCTCCCCCCAAGTGCTAAAAAAATAATATATTTTCTGTTTGTGAATTGTGTGCGCAGTAGCCGCACGTGCATCAACAAAGTAGTGCCAAGCGTGCGCCTGTGTCATAAGTAAAGGGCCGGCTGGCTTGACCGTTAAAGGGTGCTGTAACCCCCGAAAGTACACTCCAGTCCAAACCAAAAAAAAATTATTTTCTGTGTTTGTGAATTGTGTGCGCAGTAGCCGCACGTGCATCAACAAAGTAGTGCCAAGCGTGCGCCTGTGTCATAAGTAAAGGGCCGGCTGGCTTGATCGTTAAGGGTGCTGTAACCCCCGAAAGTACACTCCAGTCCAAACCAAAAAAAAAATTATTTTCTGTGTTTGTGAATTGTGTGCGCAGTAGCCGCACGTGCATCAACAAAGTAGTGCCAAACGTGCGCCTGTGTCATAAGTAAAGGGCCGGCTGGCTTGACCGTTAAGGGTGCTGTAACCCCCGAAAGTACACTCCAGTCCAAACCAAAAAAAAAATTATTTTCTGTGTTTGTGAATTGTGTGCGCAGTAGCCGCACGTGCATCAACAAAGTAGTGCCAAACGTGCGCCTGTGTCATAAGTAAAGGGCCGGCTGGCTTGACCGTTAAGGGTGCTGTAACCCCCGAAAGTACACTCCAGTCCAAACCCAAAAAAAAATTATTTTCTGTGTTTGTGAATTGTGTGCGCAGTAGCCGCACGTGCATCAACAAAGTAGTGCCAAGCGTGCGCCTGTGTCATAAGTAAAGGGCCGGCTGGCTTGACCGTTAAGGGTGCTGTAACCCCCGAAAGTACACTCCAGTCCAAACCAAAAAAAAAATTATTTTCTGTGTTTGTGAATTGTGTGCGCAGTAGCCGCACGTGCATCAACAAAGTAGTGCCAAGCGTGCGCCTGTGTCATAAGTAAAGGGCCGGCTGGCTTGACCGTTAAGGGTGCTGTAACCCCCGAAAGTACACTCCAGTCCAAACCAAAAAAAAAATTATTTTCTGTGTTTGTGAATTGTGTGCGCAGTAGCCGCACGTGCATCAACAAAGTAGTGCCAAGCGTGCGCCTGTGTCATAAGTAAAGGGCCGGCTGGCTTGACCGTTAAGGGTGCTGTAACCCCCGAAAGTACACTCCAGTCCAAACCTAAAAAAAAATTATTTTCTGTGTTTGTGAATTGTGTGCGCAGTAGCCGCACGTGCATCAACAAAGTAGTGCCAAGCGTGCGCCTGTGTCATAAGTAAAGGGCCGGCTGGCTTGACCGTTAAAGGGTGCTGTAACCCCCGAAAGTACACTCCAGTCCAAACCAAAAAAAAATTATTTTCTGTGTTTGTGAATTGTGTGCGCAGTAGCCGCACGTGCATCAACAAAGTAGTGCCAAGCGTGCGCCTGTGTCATAAGTAAAGGGCCGGCTGGCTTGACCGTTAAAGGGTGCTGTAACCCCCGAAAGTACACTCCAGTCCAAACCAAAAAAAAATTATTTTCTGTGTTTGTGAATTGTGTGCGCAGTAGCCGCACGTGCATCAACAAAGTAGTGCCAAGCGTGCGCCTGTGTCATAAGTAAAGGGCCGGCTGGCTTGACCGTTAAAGGGTGCTGTAACCCCCAAAGTACACTCCAGTCCAAACCAAAAAAAAATTATTTTCTGTGTTTAGCCGCACGTATATATCAAATCGATATAACATAAATGGAGGACCAAACTTTCTCCGATAAAAATAAAATAGAGAAAGATCAAGAACCACTTCCTCCTAGTGCTGAAGCTGCTGCCACTAGTCATGACATAGACGATAACATGCCATCAACGTCGTCTGCCAAGGCCGATGCCCAATGTCATAGTAGAGGGCACATACAATCCCAAATGGCAAAGTTCAGGAAAATGACCTTGAAAAAGACATTTAAATCAGCTGAAGAGAAACGTAAACTTGCCAATATGCCATTTACGACACGGAGTGGCAAGGAACGGCTAAGGTCGATCCCTAGTATGTTCATGACTAGTGGTTCAGCTTCACATGACGATGGAAGCACTCCTCCCACTAAAAAAATCAAAAGAGTTAAGCTGGCAAAAGCACAGCGAAGAACTGTGCTTTCTAAGAAGATATCACAAATCCCCAAGGAGAGTCCAAGTGTGGTGGTGGTTGCGATGCCTGACCTTCCCAGCACTGGACGGGAAGAGGTGGCTCTTTCCACCATTTGCACGCCCCCTGCAAGTGCTGAAAGGAGCACCCACAGTCCACTTGCTGATATGCAAATTGAAGATGTCACTGTTGAAGTACAACAGGATGAGGATACTGGTGTAGCTGGCGCTGAGGAGGAAGTTGGCGAGGAGGATTCTGATGGTGATGTGGTTTGTTTAAATCAGGCTCCGGGGGAGACAGTTGTTGTCCGTGGGATGAAAAAGCCCATCACGGTCATGCCTGGGCAGAAGACCAAACATTCCACCTCTTTGGTCTGGCAATATTTCTATCCAAATCCGGACAACAACTGTCTTGCCATATGTACCATATGTAAAGGTGAAATAAGTAGGGGTAGGGACGTCAACCACCTAGGAACATCCTCCCTTATACGGCACCTGCAGCGCGTTCATAAAAAGTTACTGTCAAGTTCAGAAACTTTGGCTCAGACCGTAAGCAGTCCAGGGACACCTAAATCCCGTTGTCCTGTTGTATCCAAGCGCCTGCAAACCACACCGTCAACTCCCTCCTCGTCAATTTCCTCCTTAGTCAGGATCGGAAGTAGTCCTGCAGGCCATATCACTGGCATGACTGACTCTCCTATCCGGGATTCCTCCGGAGGATCCTGCATTGCTACGCCTACTGCTGCCGCTGCTGCTGTTGCTGCTGCTGCTGGGAGTCGTTCATCATCCCAGAGAGGAAGTAGGAACACCACTACTTTTACTAAACAATTGACCCTCCAACAGTCCTTAGCGAGGAGGATGAAGTACGACAGCAGTCATCCTGAAGCAAAACGTACAACTGAGGCCTTGACTGCTATGTTGGTGTTAGACGTGCGTCCGGTATCCGCCATTAGTGCAGTGGGATTTAGACAATTGATGGAGGTAGTGTGTCCCCGGTTCCAAATCCCGTCTAGATTCCACTTCACTAGGCAGGCGATACCGAGACTGTACAGAAACGTCAGAAAAAGTGTCCTCAGTGTCCTGAAAAATGCCGTTGTACACAATGTCCACTTAACCACGGACATGTGGACAAGTGGAACAGGGCAGACTAAGGACTATATGACTGTGACAGCCCACTGGGTAGATGTATCACCTTACGCAGCAACAGCAGCAGCGTCACCAGTAGCAGCATCTCAGAAACGCCAGCTCGTTACAAGGCAGGCTACGCTGTGTATCACCGGTTTCAGTAAGAGGCACACCGCCGACAACCTCTTAGAGAAACTGAGGGAAATCATCGCCCAGTGGCTTACCCCACTTAGACTCTCCTGGGGATTTGTGATATCTGACAACGCCACCAATATTGTGCGGGCATTACATCTGGGCAAATTCCAGCACGTCCCATGTTTTGCTCACACAATAAACTTGGTGGTGCAGAATTTTCTGAAAAGCGACAGGGGCGTGCAGGAGACGCTTTGGGTGGCCCGAAAAATTTCTGGCCACTTTCGCCATTCAGCGACTGCGTGCCGAAGACTGGAGCGCCAGCAAACACTCTTGAACCTGCCCCGCCATCACCTGAAGCAAGAGGTTGTGACGCGGTGGAACTCAACCCTCTATATGCTTCAGAGGATGGAGGAGCAGCAAAAGGCCATACAAGCCTATACATCCACCTATGACATAGGCAAAGGAGGGGGTATGCACCTGACTCAAGCGCAGTGGAGAATGATTTCCGTGTTGTGCAAGGTTCTTCAGCCCTTCGAACTTGCCACACGTGAAGTCAGTTCAGACACTGCCAGCTTGAGTCAGGTCATTCCCCTCATCAGGCTTTTGCAGAAGCAGCTGGAGAAAGTGAAGGAGGAGCTAAGACGGAGCGATTCCGCTCGGCATGTGGGACTTGTGGATGAAGCCCTTCATTCGCTTTGCCAGGATTCCAGGGTGGTCAATCTGTTGAAATCAGACCACTACATTTTGGCCACCGTGCTCGATCCTAGGTTTAAAGCCTATGTGGTGTCTCTCTTTCCGGCCGACACAAGCCTGCAGAGGTGCAAAGACCTGCTGGTGAACACACTGTCAGCTGAAGCGGAACGTGACACGTCAACGGCTCCTTCTTCATTTTCTCCCGCAACTGGGGCTGCCAGGAAAAAACTTAGGTATCCTAAGCAACCCGCTGGCGGTGATGCAGGGCAGGCAGGACCAAGTTTGGACATCTGGTCCGGACTGAAGGACCTGGCAACAATTTCTGACATGTCTACTGTCACTGCATATGATACTGTCACCATTGACAGAATGGTGGAGGATTACATCGGTGACAGCATCCAAGTAGGCATGTCAGACAGTCCATACCTGTACTGGCAGGAAAAAGAGGCAATTTGGAGGCCCCTGTACAAACTGGCTCTATTTTACCTGAGTTGCCCCCCCTCCAGTGTGTACTCCGAAAGAGTGTTTAGTGCAGCCGGGAACCTTGTCAGCGAAAGGCGTAGGAGGTTGCTTCCACAGAATGTGGAGAAGATGATGTTCATCAAAATGAATTATCAGCTCTTCCAGGGAGACCAGCCTCCAGAACGTACAGAGGGACCTGTGGTGGTGGATTCAAGTGGGGACGAGTTAATACTTTGTGAGGATGAGGATGTACACACTGAAGAGGGTGAGGAATCGGTGGATGAGGAGGATGAGGATGACATCTTGCCTCCGTAGAGCCAGTTTGTGCAGGGACACATTAATTGCCAGCTTGTTTTGTGGGGGCCCAAACGAACCAATCATTTCAGCCACAGTTGTGTGGCAGACCCTGGCGCTGAAATGATTGATTTGTTAAAGTGTGCATGTCCTGTTTATACAACATAAGGGTGGGTGGGAGGGCCCAAGGACAATTCCATCTTGCACCTCTTTTTTTCTTTGCATTATGTACAGTTTGGGGCCTAGTTTTTCTAACTGCCATCCTGTCTGCCACTGCAGTGTCACTCCTAGATGGGTCACGTGTTTGTGCCGCCCACTCGTGTCGCTTAGCATAGTCATCCAGCTACCTCGGTGCAACCTTTTGGACATAAAAACACTATTGTGAGGTGTGAGGTGTTCAGAATAGACTGGAAATGAGTGGAAATTAAGGTTATTGAGGTTAATAATAGCATAGGAGCAGAAAAACCTACAAATTCTGTGATTTTAGCTGTTTTTATGCTTTTTTTCAAAAAAATACAGATCCAAAACACAAAACCCAGAACCCAAAACACGGAAGGGTGGTTTTGGCAAAACCAATCCAGATCCAAAACACGAAGAAAGATCCAGATCCAAAACACAAAACACGAAAAGTGGCCGGTGCACACCCCTAATTATAATCTGTGTTTTGTATGTCCTCAGAGGTGTTAATAGTTTTTTCTAGCATTGTACTAATGCATTATTAAGATAATATCCTAACCAAAGACATTATGAATACAACTCTGGATCGGGTAATTTTCATGTGCTCTATATGTGAGATACACCTACAGGGGTGTATAGGTGGTGCAGGATTACATTTAGTGCACAATTACAGAAGTGTATTGTACTTGTGAGCTCAGCAGTATACTAGCGATCTGTTATATCTTCTCATGTGATTATTGGGAGTTGGATACAGGTCTTCAGTTACTGATTAGAAATCTATGGCCAGAAAGAACAATTTTTTCCTATTATGTCCTAGTTTTGCATCTCATAGGTATTTTGAAATAGCTGACTCTCCACCGACCAAACCTGAGAGTTGTAGACGCCACTATATGCTAGTTACATGTCATAACGTAGGGCCTGATTCAGCAAGGAACGCAGTTGCTTATACACATGCAATCGGTCGATTGTTGCGTACTGCGCATGTGCAAACTAGTCACTGCCATCGCAGAGGCCATGTAGACCCATGGCAGAGTGATTAACAGGAAAGTGCCGTTTGTGGGTGGTGACGGTCGGGTGGTCGGGGAAACGCAGGCATGCATGTGTGTTGGGACGGCGTTGCAAGGGCGTGCATAAATTAGCCACTGCGATGCCCTACGCAGCCTGAGGTCTTATAGCGTGCGCTGAAGTAAGCAATTCCTGAGTGAGGTCTGACCTGCCATAACTGTGCGTATGGGTCCGATGTTACCGATTGTTTCTCTATGTTGACCAAGTAAACGGATGTGAGTAAGGGGAAGCGGGCGTCCTTATGTCAGGCTGCAATCGCAATGCGAACATTTACATAGTACCGCTGATATTAGCAACTGCGTTGCGTGCATATAAGCAGAATAGCGACCCATAGTGAATCAGGGACCTGATTCAGACCCGCTCGCAAGCGCATAGATGGTGGCATAGTGCGCACGCGTGAGCCCCGGAGCGAGCGCAAAAAGCACCCGCTCCATGGCTCACTACAAAAGGGGCGGCTGTCGATGTTGATTGACAGCTCGCCCCATTTTGTAGGCGTGGCAGGGGGGTGGCTTCACAAATGGAGGCGTTCCCATGCGAACCAGTGATGTCAGTGGGAGAGCTTTCGGTCTATTAGAGCCAGAAGCTCTCTGGGGCTTGCGGCCACAAGACCCTACCACAAGGGTCTCGTCGCAAGCCTGATGGTTGCGATGGTCTTGACCATCGCGACCATCATCCTGGCCGCTCGCTATAGCTGTGGGTGGCCACCAACAGCTATGTAAGCGGCCAGGAGGCAGCTCCAAAAAAAAAAAAAACGCCCTGATTCAGAGTGAGCACTCTTTTAGAGCGTCCGTCTCAGAATCTGGCCCCAGGCCCACAATCTTTTATTAGGATTCTTCCTATACATTTACTTTAGAAATATACCGATACACCTGGCAGCAGCATTGCACAAATTGCTTCCTCTATAATAGAAGAAGCAAATATAGCCGGCAAGCTGATTGGCACTACGATTATACAGTGCTAACTCTTACAACCTTATTATGTACTGGACATCGTACTTCTCGGATACATACCGCACACAGCATATAGCTGAGAATTACTTATTATTATTCACAGCATTATGTGTAATAGAATATCAGTAGCATTGTAAATACGTGTTACAAGCTATTACAAACAAATATGACGAGTGGGGATGGAGCTGGTGTTGGAGGGGATAGCTCGGGTGGCTGCAAGGGGTATATTTGTTAGCTCTGGGTTACTAAGCTATACCAATGTGCACCTACATTAGTATAGAAGCCTACTGCTTGGCAACGTATGTGTGAAAAAGTCACAAACACAGGATGAAGACTAATAAGGGGGTAAGTCATACTCACACTTGCTGGCCTTGAGTTCACTTTCATCAAATGAAGGAGGATCCACATAATCAAAATAATATTCATAAGAGAGTGTGTAATTAGGGATGGTGTTATTTCCGCTGTGTCTCATCTGCAATCCACGATGTGCACAAGTTTCTCCAGTGCTGGTGAATTTTCCTGATCGGTGAAACAATGGGTCTCTGCTATGAGTTCATGCCATGGCCGCTTGTGTTTTTATTGCAAGTTTACTTATATCGCAGCTCTTGACCGGTTCCTTGCTTTCTCCAGCTCCCTCGCCCCTCCCTCTCTACCAGGCAGATACAGATCTAAGACAAACACACAGGGGACGGGTCAATGTTATATAGGAAATCAGAAAAGTACACAGCGAACGCCTATAAAGTCTTGTTAATGAGAATGTCACTGTACAAATGTTTCTTTCTTGTAGACTTAAACGAGTGGGCAGAAGATATTATAATACTTCAGAAAGTGACAGAACATGTGTGTTTTTTTTTTAAATTATCATTTATTCACCGAGTGTATAATGTTTAATAAGAACAATATTATCACTTAAGGGGGATATGTATCAAACCTTTGAGAGAGAGATGGAGCAGTTGCCCAAAACTGCTTCTGTCAATTATCTTAGCAGAGTCTTTGAAATGACATTTCTGCTGGGTACACAATGAGACATCGGATCAGTCAGCAGACCAATCCGCTATCAGAGCGGCCAATTGGTAAGCTATACACACACTAACCAATCAGCCGCCTGATTGATTAGTGGCTCTCCTATACACATATGCAGATGCATATGGCAGCATGGGCTGTGCTGCAGGGACGATCTGATATGTCTGAACGACGCCGTTCGCGGACATATCTGGTGTACACAACCCCCGATGCACTCGCGATATATTATTCATCGATCCATCAGTCTATAAATTGACAAGTGTGTACCCAGCGATAAGCTGGGTACACACCATACAATATATTGTCTCGACACGGATTGGAAAGATATATCCTATAAATTGCATAGAGAGTACGCCCGATCCTCCGTCCATTGAATTGTCCCATCAGCTGTCCTGCACGTCCAATGGGATGATTCAATTAACGACGCAGTGCAGTTGCTTGCAGCATGTAACGATACATCATGCAGTTGTACAGTGGATAGGACAGTGTGTGCGGCGCTCGATGTATAGTTACATTGCTGGGTCGCACCATTGTAAAGTGTGTGCCTAGCTTTAGAATCTGATTGGTTGCTTTAGTCTATTTCTCCACTTTATTAAATTTCTCCCTGAGTACAATAAAGATTATCAAAGTGTAGAGAGATAAAGGAGGAAATGTAAAAAGAGGTGATAAGTGCCAAATGTGCCATAATCAGCGCTATTTGTCACTTGCATAGAACCTCAGTTTGTATGAAAGCAGCTTAATGTAGAGAAAAATAATTTCTCTCCGTTATCTGCAAACCTCTAATGATTTCATCGTAGCCATACTATTGTGTGACAACAGAAAATCATTCATATGTTATTAAAAATGATGATGGCACTTTTGTGCTGGTATGCATCCTTGCCTACTCTCCCGGAATGGCCGGGAGGCTCTCGAAAATCGGGTGGCACTCCCAGCTGACAGCAAGAAAGGGCAAGTCTCCTGACCTGGATGCCATTCGGGGAAGGGAAATCCGTGCACCCACCGGGCTCTTAAAACAAGCCCAGACACAGGTAATTAGTCCCCGCGCTTCCCCTGCCCCCTCTTGAACCCAGCGCCGGCAACAGAAATCTTGGAGCCTGTCACACAGATACCTATGGGTTTATACAGTTCCTTCTATATTGCAGGGTGCAACTGAGACACGTCAGCAGGACGCACCTATCAGCAGACCAGCTAAAAGGCTCTTGCTATCACGCAATCTACTGTATGGGATGATAATGATGTGTCTTCTGATGATGGACTGCTTCTGGATGAGTCTGACTGAGCTACCTCCTCTGGAGGCAGGGGTCAAGTCTAATAAATATATATATATATATATATATATATATATTCCAGGGCTAATACAAACTGTAAAAGCAGCCCTGATAATTGAGGAGGATGAGCCTCCTGCGCCTAAATCTAGACATGCATATTTCATGGAAGAAAAGGTGACTGAGGCTACATTCCCATTGCCTGACCAATTGGTGAATCACTTGAAGGTAGTTTGGAAACCTCCTGGAAAGTGGTATGAACCGCAGAAGCATCTAGTCTCTGCTTACCCTGTTGCTGAGAATTATTTTTCCAAATGGAAGACTCCACCAGTGGTGGATTCTCATGTCATGCGCTTGGTAAGAAGCGCAGCGCTTCCTATGCCTTCCATGTCGTCCCTGAAGGATGTTACAGGTAAGGAAGGTAGAGGTATGCCTTAAATCTGTTTATTCCCTTTTAGGGGCTGCATGCAGACCAGCTATGGCAATTTACTGGGTGGCTCGGGCCATGAAATGTTGGGCTAATAGCCTTGAAACATCCTTAGCCTCTAATGCTACCAAGGAACAGCTGAATCTGGTGGGAAATTTCCAAGATTCCGCAACCTATATAAATGAGGCAGCTTTGGATATTGGCCTACTAAATGCCAGGGTTTCTTTGGCGGTAATTGCGGCTCGCCGTTCTCTGTGGCTCCGTTGTTGGAGAGCTGATGCGGAATGTTGGAATGTTTGCCTTATGACGGTAAAGTCTTGTTTGCCACCGATTTGGACAAGATTGTGAATACTTTAGCAGCAGCTAAGTCGGCTTGTCTGCCTTCTGCTAAAGCCTCTTCGGGGGTTCGGACTCCATCCTTTCGGACCTATCGGGCCTGGGGTAAGGCTAGAACTCAGTCCTTTCCCAGGCCATCCACTGCCAAGAAATCTGCCAGGCCTAAAAAGCAGCCCTGGAGTACCAGACGTTCGGCTGCCAAGCCTGATGACAAGCCCTCCACTTGATGGGACGGGCCTCCTCCTGGGGGACCCCAGGGTGGAAGGCTGACTTCTTCAGTTCGCCCAGTACTGGCGTCATACTACCACGGATTCCTGGGTGAGAGAAGTGTTCTCTCTGGGGTATGCCCTCTCTTTCCACAGAAGGCCTGCCCATCAATTCTTTTGCACAGGACTTCCGAAAAAGTCGGACAAGACTTTGGCTATTCAAGAGGTGGTACTATCCATGCTGCAGGCAGGGGTCATTGTACTGGTCCCGTTGTCCCAAAGGGGAGCCAGGGTATTATTCCAGCTTTTTTCTAGTCCAAAAGCCAAACGGTTCTTACCGTTCTATTCTCAATCTCAGGTCCCTGAACAAATTCCTCAGGGTACTCAGGTTCAAAATGAGACCCTACACTCAGTTATACTGGCTATGGAAGCTGGGAGTTTTATGGTATCCCTGGATATTCAGGATGCATACCTGCATATTGCGATTGTTTCAGCTCACCAATGTTACTAACATACATCATAATGTAAAAAGAAAAAGAATTTTCCCTTTAGCACACTGCAAAAAAAAAAACGCAAAAAGACTTGAATGCTACATGATAATAGAAATCCAGAAGTCTTTGTTGCATATATTTACAAATACATGGTTAAGCGCCGAGCCACGTCAAGGCTTCACTGTACTGGCATCCCTAACGCTACATGATAATAGAACCCACTCTGGGTCATATAACTGCATACTGTAGTGCCACATGATAACAGCACATACATAAATATATTTAAGGTGAGAGCCAACTCACCTAGGAGATACCCCAGCGACCTCCAAACAGCACTACAGATACCAGCACACCCTTCCAATGTTGGTCCCATCCATGCGCCTCAGAACAAAAAAGCTATTAGGTTGATCATGAGAAAGCTAATAGTGTAGCTGATGAGAGGTGTGTTGTGGCATTGTGGGAAGAAGTTAGTAAGTTGTGGTCTATGATAAAAAGAAAAACCTCTTAAATCTCAAACATGCCTGGTACCTCCTAAAATATATCTTCTGCTAACAAAAATTTGTCAAGCCGAAATCAGGACAGAATAAGCCCTGCCCCTTTTCCATCCGACCATGCCCAAACTCCACCCACTGGACTGTATGCCATGTTCCTTTACAGATCTGCAAATGAGCGCTGCCCCTAAAGTCGGAACAGTTTGGCAGAATGTGCTAACAGTTTATGGGGCCAGGGCGACAGTGAAAGTCCAAACTCTGTAAAATAGCTATTACTAGCAACTCAATGAAGTTTGCAGTAACCAATTTGACAAAACAGAATTACCGTCATGAATGTGTTGGCAGAGTACGGTGTATGGGGTCCAAAACCTATTAACTTGAGGCTGCTGGGCCCATAACCTACTGTATTAGGAGGAATAAGCAGAAGAGTTAACTGGTAAGTACACTGGGTGGTGGTATACAGTCAGGTGCATAAATATTGGGACATTGACAGAATTTTCATATTTTGGCCTCTTCACCACCACAATGGCTTTGAAATGAAACAAACAAGATGTGCTTTAACTGCAGACTTTCAGATTTAATTTGAGGGTAATTACATCCAAATCAGGTAAACGGTGTAGGAATTACAATGGTTTCTATATGTGCCTCCCACTTTTTAAGGGTCCAAAAGTAATGGGACAAACTAAACAACCCTAAATCTAACTTTCACTTTTTAATACTTTGTTGCGAATCCTTTGCAGACAATTACAGCCTGAAGTCTGGAACGCATAGACATCACCAGACGCTGGGTTTCATCCCTGGTGATGCTCTGCCAGGCCTCTACTGCAAATGTCTTCAGTTCCTGCTTGTTCTTGGGGCATTTTCCCTTCAGTTTTGTCTTCAGCAAGTGAAATGCATGCTCAATCGGATTCAGGTCAGGGGATTGACTTGGCCATTGCATAACATTCCACTTTTTAGCCTTAAAAAACTCTTTGGTTGCTTTTGCAGTATGCTTCGGGTCATTGTCCATCTGCACTGTGAAGCGCTGTCCAATGAGTTCTAAAGCATTTGACTGAATATGAGCATATAATATTGCCCAAAACACTTCAGAATTCATTCTGCTGCTTTTGTCAGCAGTCACATCGTCAATACATACAAGGGAACCAGGTCCATTGGCAGCCATACATGCCCACACCATAACACTACCACCACCATGCTTCACTGATGAGGTGGTATGTTTTGGATCATGAGCAGTTCCTTTCCTTCTCCATACTCTTCTCTTCCCATCACTCTGGTACAAGTTGATCTTTGTCTCATCTGTCCATAGGATGTTGTTCCAGAACTGTAACGGCTTTTTTAGATGTTGTTTGGCAAACTCTAATCTGGTCTTCCTGTTTTGTGGCTCACCAATGGTTTACATCTTGTGGTGAACCCTCTATATTCACTCTTGTGAAGTCTTCTCTTGATTGTTGACTTTAACACATATACACCCACCTCCTGGAAAGTGTTCTTGATTTGGCCAACTGTTGTGAAGGGGTTTTTCTTCACCAGGGAAATACTGTAATTCTTCTGTCATCCACCACAGTTGTTTTCTGTGGTCTCCCGGGTCTTTTGGTGTTGCTGAGCTCTCTGGAGCATTCTTAAAAATAAAGAACGCACCGAACAGTTGATTTGGCCACACCTAATGTTTTTGCTATCTCTCTGATGGGTTTGTTTTGATTTTTCAGCCTAATGATGGCTTGCTTCACTGATAGTGGCAGCTCTTTGGATCTCATACTGAGAGTCGACAGCAACTGATTCCAAATGCAAATGTCACACCTAGAATCAACTCCAGACCTTTTACCTGCTTAATTGATAATGAAATAACGAGGGAATAGCCCACACCTGTCCAGGAAATAGCTTTTTAGTTGATAGTCCCATTACTTTTGGCCCCTTAAAAAGTGGGAGACACATATAGAAACCGTAATTCCTACACCGTTCACCTGATTTGGATGTAATTACCCTCAAATTAAATCTGAAAGTCTGCAGTTAAAGCACATCTTGTTTGTTTCATTTCAAAGCTATTGTGGTGGTGAATAGAGGCCAAAATATGAAAATTCTGTTAATGTCCCAATATTTATGCACCTGACTGTATGTCTGCAGTTGGAAGACAATATACAGGGCCAGAGTGTATAAAGGTGTTAGAGTAAGTGAGTTGAGCAGCAGAGGTTCTGGTGGCGGTTAGACTACACGTGGTACTGCTTAACCAGGTAGAATGGTGCTGGTGGCGGTTAGTTCAAAGGTGGTGCAGCTTAACCGGGTCTCGGGTTTATTTAACCAGGTAGAACAACAGGTTACATAGAGACACAGGAATAAACAGGTGCATCTAGGTATTGGATGCAGCTTGGAGAGTGAGGTTATTGCTGGGCATTGTAGTGTGTCAGGCGGTATGATGGTAAACACCTTGGTGGTTAGTGGCACTATGCTCCTCTATAGTAGCGGTGGTGATATTGTACTTGTGGTGCTCTGCACGGCTGTCTAAAGGCTAGATATTTCTAGAGGCGTGTCCATTAACTAGGATCGCATGGGAGGAAAGACCCGCTAACAGGGCGCACATGTGGAGTATGCACATGTCCAAGGTCAAAAGTCCTAATGAGCCACGACAGGTCTTAGAGGTCACCATCTCTGCTACGCAATGGGTGTAAGGCAGCGCTGAGCGCTCCTCTCCCAACAGGGCGTTTATAGTGAAGATGCTGCTAATAATATAATGTAAGTGGAAATGTACACACACAGTCATATAAAAAAAAGCAAAAGACCTGAAGTACCATATACCTTAGGAAGATGATCAAATTATGCCTATATGCAAAAGTAGAAAAGGAAATATTGGAGTAGTAACATAAAGTGCATAAAAGAGCAAGAACTATTGTCAACGAGGTGAAACCCGTGAATGTTTTTATTTTTACAAGGACACTGAGGTCAGCTACGGAAAAGTCAGGATGAATCAGCTGAAAATTAGCAAATTGATGATAAAATCTGAATTACAGATGTGTCCACATATATCCTTTTGAGCGTTAAATAGCCTTTCTAGTCACGCCATGCCATGGCGTGATTCGGCAGCGAAGCGCTACATTACAGTGTCACAGCCACTGATACTGTAAAGTAGCATGTTGCATGCAGATACAACCGCAGTCGCATGCAGATACAGCAGCCGAAGCTGCTCGTGCATCCAATTCGCATCTCTGTACGAATAACACGCATTTGAAGGTAAACAGTCGCACGAAAAGATGCTCAGCGCTACCGAGTCACGTGGCGCTCATGCGTTGTGTAACATGAGTTGTAGCGCACGGAGGATAGATGAATATGCAGACATCTGTACATCATTTAGCAATCAAAGTAAAAGAGAGTAAGTAGTATTCCCTCTTCCTTCAGTGACCAGATCTCCATGATGGAACAAGGCCATTCCAATCAAATACCTATACTACAGGGATAAAGCAGTACCATAAACCTAGCCAGATTAGTGGAAGTAGATGCAAAGTCTACAGCAGAGGTTCTCAAACTGAGGGCCTGATTCAGAGATGCTCGCAAAAAGCGAGCGCTCGCTCTGAATCAGGGCGGGCACAGGTTTTTTTAGTTGCGGCCGCCCACAGCTTATTGTGAGTGGCTTGCGACGAGACCCTTGTGGTAGGGTCTCGTGGCCGCAAGCCCCAGAGAGCTTCTGGCTCAAATAGAGACGGAAGCTCTCTCACTGACATCACTGGTGATGTCAGTGGGGCTGCCCACAAATGGCAGGTGTTCGCATGGGAACACCTCCTTTTGTGAAGCCACCCCCCCGCCACGCCTACAAAATGGGGCGTGCTGTCGATCAACATCGACAGCCACCTTTTTTGTAGTGAGTCCCGGAGCGAGCGCTTTTGCGCTCGCTCCGGGGCTCGCGCACGCGCAGTGCACATGCCGCGCGTGCACACTGGGCCACCATCGACCCGCTTGCAAGCGGGTCTGAATCAGGCCCTCAGTCCTCAGGACCCCACGCAGGTCACGTTTTCCAGGTCACTCAGCAGGTGCACAGGTGTACTCATTACTCACTGACACAGTTTAAAAGATCTACAGGTGGAGATAATTATCACTTTTGATTCTGCGAGGAGACCTGGAAAACATGCACTGTTTGGGGTCCTAAGGACTGAGTTTGAGAATCCTGTGGTCTACAGAATACAAGTAACAGAAGTTGTATAAAGCTAGTAATGGAAATATTAAATCTTTCATCATGCTCCAGACCTGTGTATTCAGATTATGGATTGGACTCGAATGACGAGCAGTTGTCGTGTGGGTGTTTGAAGTATGTTCATTCATGTATGTGCTTTGCAGTTTTGTAAAATTCTTATGGTGTCAGCATTGTACTGCCCGAAAACACGAGATTGCTTTCATAGTTCAAGTGTATAATGTTAGAGAAGTACTCTGCGCTGCGTCTGTTTCTGGCCATAGCCGATGGGCACTAAGACACTGCGTGACTCACTCCGGAGCTCTGACCTCTGTCATTTACTAATGCGCAGGCGCTACTCCACTGCACGTCTTTCTCCTGTGGCGTCCTGCATGTTAGGACGTGCACTGAGACTCCACAGCGTTACAGAGCCATACAAGGCACCCACAGGTTCCCTCTTACACTGTTCCACCATAGCTTACATTGAAGAGAAAAACCCTACCTAGAAGGAGGGGGAGCGGGTACTATTTCCCGGGCTTGCTGGAGGGGCCCGACGACGACACCCCCCCTCCCTCTTACCTGCTGTGTGCTGGGCTGCAGCCACAACAGTCTTATGCCTGTGGGGGGGGAGCAATCACACTATTTGTACTCCCCTTGGCTTTGCGCCAGGTTGAGGGGCTCACAGTGCCCCCCTCCCCAGCACGCAGCACTGCTACACATTTCTGCAATACTATTTTTATCCTAAGGGCGTGGTCACACCTCCCACTATTAGGGCCACGCACCTTCACCCGGGCCCCGCACGGCTCTCAGCGTGCCTGGGTGTATGTGTCATTACCATCTGCTTCACTTCAATGCCCAGCATATCAGGCACACCATCTATAGCTGTACCTCTATTTCACCCTGTGTCTACAGGGGATGTAGTTATGAGACCGCAGGCCGCATGGCCGCCAGTCTCAATCCTGACAGCGTAATCCCGGCAAGGGATTTAAAATTGGCATCGAAGTACCAACACCTATGTTAATCCTGACGCCGGAACACTGAGGACGCCAGCCCTAAAAGAAGCTAAGTCTGGGGCGCCTTTAGCGTTAGCCGCGGGAAAGGGAAGGTTAGGATTAGGAGCTCTAGCGTTAGGTTTGGGGGGGGGAGATTAGGGTTAGGCACCCCTAGGGGCGAGGGTTAGGGCCAGGCACCCCCCCCCCCCCGAGAGGGTTATGATTAGGGTGCTGAGAGAGGGAGGGGTTAGGTTTAGGCACCCCGGGAGGGGGGGGGGGGGGGGGAGTTGAGGTTAGGTAGCACCCCTGGCATTTAAGGCTAGGCACCCCTAAAGGAGGGTTAGTTGGGGGAAAGGGGAGGGTTAGGTAACTTACCTGACGCTGTCGGGATTTCATCCACTAGGGCTAAATAGCCACCGGCATTTCAGTCCCATTCCATCTACAGCCACCTGTATTTCTAACTTGTTAATAATATTCTAACCCTCCACCTCTCCCTACATAATCCTGGTGCCTGACCCTATCCTCCCCCTAGTGCCTAAACCTAACCTCACCCTTCCCGCACCCTAAACCTAACCCTCCTCCTAGTGCCTAATGCTAACCCTCCCCCCAAGCCCGCTATTTACCTTCGGGATTCCAGCAGTCGTGATGCTGGCACCGGGATTTGGACAAGTGTCGTAATGTCAGCGCCGTTATTCTGAGCGCCGGAATTCCCGTGGTGGGGGATATTGACCGTATCCCCATTCACCCTCCACTCCCTATGTTATAGCTTCTTCTTGTGTAGCTTTTGATGGCTTGTTGCTGTTCCTCCATTCGCTGAAGCATATAAAGGGTGGAATTCCACCTGGTCACTGCCTCTTGCCTCAGTTGGTGGCATTGGAACTGGAACTGTTCTTCCAGCCGCTGCAATCTTCTATATGTGATTGCTGAATGAATGCCGAAAATGGGCAGAAATTTTTCAGGCCACAGACAGCATCTCCTGCATGCCCCTGTCATTTTAAAAAAAAAAATTCTGAACCACCAAGTTTATCATGTGGGCAAAACATGGGACTTGTTGAAATACACCCAGTTGTAATGCTCTCACGATGTACTGTAAAATGCGTTATTGGCAAATACTGAGGAGAGTCTTAAGGCACACATCCACTAGAACGTTAACGATATCGTTATAATTATTATCATTTATTTATATGGCGCCATAAATGTTCCGCAGTGCCTTACAAAGTACATAAACAAGTTGTAGACAAGTGACTTACAGAACAATACAATACAGGACCAGGACATGGATAATATATATTGCTAAATTAGCGACCATAATACCCAGATAAGCAACAGAGCAAAGCAACCAAGTGTTAGGTGCCCTAGTGGTGAGTAAGAAGTAGATGAAAGTAAAGTAGGGAGAAGCACAAGAGGGTAGAGGGCCCTGCTCGTGAGAGCTTACATTCTAAAAAGGTGTGGGAAGACAAACTGGTTTGACACAGATGGGGTAGTTGGGGAGGAAGGAGCATGTAGCAGGGAGTTAGAATGATAGCTGGAAGGCTTTGATGAAGTAGTGGGTCTTGAGAGCCCATTTGAAAGATTGCAAACAGGTGGAGAGTCTGATGGGGAGTAGGAGAGAGTTCCAGAGGTGGGGAGCAGTGCGGGCAAAATCTTGGAGGCGGGAGTGGGAGGAAGTAATCAGCTGGCATGAAAGGCGGCGTGCTATGTTGAACGAAGAGAGCAGAGAGGAGCGTGAAGGGAGATGAGATCAGAGATGTATATGGGAGAAGATTGGGTGAGGGCTTTGTAAGTGAGCGTGAGAACCTTAAATTGGGTTTTAAAAGGGAAGGGGAGCCAGTGGAGGGCTTGTAGGAGAGGGGAGGAAGATGTAGAGCGTCTGGAGAGGAAGATGAGCTGAGCAGCAGCATTAAGGATAGACTGGAGAGGAGAGGGATGGGATTTGGGGAGGCCAGATAGGAGGAGGTTACAGTAGTCCAATCTGGAGATGACCAGTCAGTGTATGAGGTTTTTAGTAGCATCCTGGGTGAGACAGGATCTGATCTTAGAAATATATTTGAGATGGAAACGACAGGACTGTGAAAGATTCTGGATATGTGGTTTGAAGGAGAGGGATGAGTCCAAAACAGCGCACCTTGGGACTAGATGATTCAATCGTTCAATAATTGTTTGAAAATCGTTAAGAAAAATTTCTTAAATGACCAGCAATTTGCGCTCCTGCTGGTCGTTTAGACATCTATCATCATACAAATATGTTGTACAACCTGACGATATTGTCAGGTTCAGCATGTTTGCAGACGATTGATGTGCCTACACTGAGCGACTACTTGTTCAGTGTAGGCACATTACAGACACAAACGACTGCCCAATTGCAATGTCTTAATCGTGCCGGCCTTTGCCTGTCGTCTAGTGGATGTGGATTGACACTTTATGTATATAAATATATATATATATATACACTAAAGTGAGAGTTTTTAGAAGTTGATGTTGCCCAAAGCAACCAATCGGAATCTAGCCATTATCTTCTAGAAGGTGCTAGTTAAATGTTAAGTAGACTCTGGTTGCTATGGGCAACACCTCCATTCTAAAAACTGTCACTTTAGTACAGTAAATATACCCCTTATGCTTCTTAGTGAAGCCGGTGATACAGAGAGTAGCTGCCTGTGAATGAGCTGGCATTTGATGTTACATCCTGCTGCTGCTGACAATACACTCACCCCAGTGGGCTCACAGTCATGTAATCGTTAGTTTGACCACTACAGCTTGTCCAAATTTCTGTATTTAAGTGGATAGTGGATAAAATGGCATTTGCAAGAATTAGGGATTTTTTTAATTCAATTAAAGTAAGTTACCCCCTTCCGCCTTCATAAATTTTCTTAGTTAATTTAACTGTTTGACTAATCAATTTATGGACTTTTTCCCGCGGATGGGACAGTGCCCGAAAAACGTGACTGCCTCGCTGAAATCAGGAATGGCTGGGAGAGGTCCCTCTATAGGGTGGCGCCCCTGTTCGGCCGCACTGGTCCAACATGCCTCGGGCCGGCCCTGACTATTGGTTACATTTTATGGACTCATACAGTTTATTAATCTGCCATCCTGTCTGCCACTGCAGTGTCACTTTGTTTTCTAAATGTGTCATGTTTAAAGTTGTACTGCCACGTGTTTGTGCCGCCCACTGCTGTCACTTGGCTTGGTCAGCCAGCTAGCTTGGTGCAACCTTTTGGCCTAAACTGGATGATCACAATATTGTGAGCTGTTAGGTGGTTAAAATTGACTGGAAATTAAGGCTAATAATATTCAAGGAACAAAAAACAGGCTATAACTATGTAATTTTAGCTTTTTTTTTTGTCAGTTTTTAAAAAAATAAAAATAAAAATCCAAAACCAGTCATGGCGTTTTTGGCAAAACCAAAACTGGACGATGAATTAGAACCAAAACCAGCAAAAATGGTCCTGCACACATCTCTACCGTACATGCAATATTTAACCGTCTGCTGTAAATGACAGTAATATGGATATTAGAAGTCCCCTCAGATTTCTCTTACCTGTACTAAAGCAAAGAGATTGCGATGGTCATTGAACGCCTTGGTAACCTCTGATATCCCTATAATTTATAGGGATATATTGTCTTACTGACAACTGCTTACCATGTTGACATGATGCCGCTTCCTGTGTAACATAGCGGGCTCCAATGTGGACTTGTTTCATGCCAGACCGAATTGGCTGGTAGAAGCCACAGACAGCTGCCTCACGGCCCCTCCAATCCTTCTGCTGCGTTGGGTGTGAAGCAATGGATGAATAAATCAGCGTTCCTGACAACTCGGATAAGGGACAGATCCACTTACATCACTTTCTCAGCTTTCTGAAAAGCGAGCTGCAATACCTACACTCATTATCATATTTACTAACATTGCGCCCGATTCAGAGACGATCGCCAATGCCGCTGCATCTGAAAATATCCATATGTCGCAAACGCCGAGAAATGCTATGAGACGCCCACCTGCGGCTGTGCAAAACCCAACATGTGCGTACAAACACTCATGCATCGCTCGCAGATCCTTCGATTATCGGTCTTCTGGGTAGCCCTATGGTTGTGCAGATTTGGCGTGTGTACTGAGACTCCGGAGACCTTTTTCTTTCGTATGTGATCGCAGACGCTGGCTGTGAACCCCTCAAAACGATTGCGACACGCCCGGGTTTTTTTTTGCCACCACTCCCCGTTATGTCCCACAAATGCTCCCTGCCTGTCAATCAAGCTGCGAGCGACTATAGTAATGCACCCTGACGCCTGCGCAGTGTGACCTAAATGCATGCGCAGGCTGCGAATTATCGCTCAACTGCTAAAACATTGACATGGAGTCCAACTCTAAATCAGCCCCATTATTACTATAATTATTATTATCATCATTCAATATTAAAGTGCTGACCTTTCACATGAAGCTGTGACATTTGTAAGAGGTAGACGGACCTGAGAAATGAGAACCTGAGAATGAATGTGTGAGCATGCGATCTACATGTGTTATCCTATTATACCTGTGATATAATAATAATGGCATTTGTTTAGTTACACCTGTGAGCGTAGCCAGTGTCACAGGAGCGCTGTACGCAGTCCTGTCGGAAATCAAAATGCGAATTGTCCCTAATTCCCCAATACAGTGCCAGGATTTAGAGAGCTGTACCTAGAAATTTCTGTCAGTGCCTGGAAATGCTGGCCATCTGTACAATAGAATAATTCTTCATACAGTATGTGTAATGCACCCAATACCCGCTGTTTGTCCTAGTGCTCTGGCACTGCAGCTTCATATTTATTGAAGGGGAGTTTTCAGAATGTAAAAATTACAATGTAGTCACATTGACTGAGATCCATCTGTTCTTCATCACATGTGAGACGCGTAGATGCACCTGCTCAGTACCACAGTGTCCCTGGAAATTATTTAAAAATGTCTGGGGGGTGCGGGCGGATACCCCAGGAAGGTGCAGATTGCTCTTTCCCAGCGGGTGTGGCTGTGATACACGGCATTGATCCTCGATGAGCTTACATCAGGCTTGATGACTTCTTGGCTGCCCCTCCGGGAGGAAGCTGCCAGCTCAGCGCTGCAGAGGCCATGGCAGCTGTAATAGTGAGCGATGCAGGGTATGGCAACGAGATCGGGTGGCGGTAAAATCGGGAGACTTGCCCTCTCCTGTGGGGGGGGGGGTGGGGATTCAATTTTCGGGAGCCTCCCAGCCATTGCGGGAGAGTCCGCAAGTATGACTCATGTTCTCACAGAGACCCGCTGATATTTAAAAAAAATAAAACATTAACCGGTACAGTTAGTGGTTATGCTTTATCCGGCTTCCCACTCCTCGATTTAGTCTGCGCTTCAGCCCCTAGCTAGCAACCACCACTGAGCTGATCTAATAGGCTGATGCACTGATACCTACGCTAGCACTGATAGGCTGGTGTACTGATATGTACGCTAGCACTGATAGGCTGGTGTACTGATACCTATGCTAGCACTAATAGGCTGATGCACTGATACCTACGCTAGCACTGATAGGATGATGCACTGATACCTGTGCTAGCACTGATAGGCTGATGCACTGACATACCTACGCTAGCACTGATAGTATGATGCACTGATACCTACTCTAGCACTGATAGTATGATGCACTGATACCTACGCTAGCACTGATAGGCTGATGCACTGATACCTACGCTAGCACTGATAGTATGATGCACTGATACCTACTCTAGCACTGATAGGATGATGCACTGATAGGCTGATGCACTGACATACCTATGCTAGCACTAATAGGCTGATGCACTGATACCTACGCTAGCACTGATAGGATGATGCACTGATACCTGTGCTAGCACTGATAGGCTGATGCACTGACATACCTATGCTAGCACTAATAGGCTGATGCACTGATACCTACGCTAACACTGATAGGCTGATGCACTGATACCTGTGCTAGCACTGATAGGCTGATGCACTGATACCTGTGCTAGCACTGATAGGATGATGCACTGATACATACGCTAGCACTGATAGGCTGATGCACTGATACCTACGCTAGCACTGATAGGCTGATGCACTGATACCTACGCTAGCACTGATAGTATGATGCACTGATACCTACTCTAGCACTGATAGGATGATGCACTGATAGGCTGATGCACTGACATACCTATGCTAGCACTAATAGGCTGATGCACTGATACCTACGCTAGCACTGATAGGATGATGCACTGATACCTGTGCTAGCACTGATAGGCTGATGCACTGACATACCTATGCTAGCACTAATAGGCTGATGCACTGATACCTACGCTAACACTGATAGGCTGATGCACTGATACCTGTGCTAGCACTGATAGGCTGATGCACTGATACCTGTGCTAGCACTGATAGGATGATGCACTGATACATACGCTAGCACTGATAGGATGATGCACTGATACCTGTGCTAGCACTGATAGGATGATGCACTGATACATACGCTAGCACTGATAGGATGATGCACTGTTACCTGTGCTAGCACTGATAGGATGATGCACTGATATCTATGCTAGCACTGATAGGCTGATGCACTGACTGATACATATGCTAGCACTAATAGGCTGATGCACTGACTGATACATATGCTAGCACTAATAGGCTGATGCACTGACTGATACATATGCTAGCACTAATAGGCTGATGCACTGATACCCCTACTAGCATTGATAGGATGATGCACTGATACATACGCTAGCACTGATAGGCTGATGCACTGATACCCCTACTAGCACTGATAGGCTGATGCACTGATACCCCTACTAGCACTGATAGGATGAATAACTGATACATACGCTAGCACTGATAGGATGATGCACTGATACCTGTGCTAGCACTGATAGGATGATGCACTGATATCTATACTAGCACTGGTAGGCTGATGCACTGACTGATACATATGCTAGCACTAATAGACTGATGCACTGACTGATACATACGCTAGCACTGATAGGCTGATGCACTGATACCTACGCTAGCACTGATAGGATGATGCACTGATACCTATGCTAGCACTGATAGGATGATGCACTGATACCCCTACTAGCACTGATAGGCTGATGCACTGATACCTATGCTAGCACTGATAGGATGATGCACTGATACATACGCTAGCACTGATAGGATGATGCACTGATACCTGTGCTAGCACTGATAGGATGATGCACTGATACCTGTGCTAGCACTGATAGGATGATGCACTGATATCTATGCTAGCACTAATAGGCTGATGCACTGACATACCTATGCTAGCACTAATAGGCTGATGCACTGATACCTACGCTAACACTGATAGGCTGATGCACTGATACCTGTGCTAGCACTGATAGGCTGATGCACTGATACCTGTGCTAGCACTGATAGGATGATGCACTGATACATACGCTAGCACTGATAGGATGATGCACTGATACCTGTGCTAGCACTGATAGGATGATGCACTGATACATACGCTAGCACTGATAGGATGATGCACTGTTACCTGTGCTAGCACTGATAGGATGATGCACTGATATCTATGCTAGCACTAATAGGCTGATGCACTGACTGACACATATGCTAGCACTAATAGGCTGATGCACTGACTGATACATATGCTAGCACTAATAGGCTGATGCACTGACTGATACATATGCTAGCACTAATAGGCTGATGCACTGATACCCCTACTAGCATTGATAGGATGATGCACTGATACATACGCTAGCACTGATAGGCTGATGCACTGATACCCCTACTAGCACTGATAGGCTGATGCACTGATACCCCTACTAGCACTGATAGGATGAATAACTGATACATACGCTAGCACTGATAGGATGATGCACTGATACCTGTGCTAGCACTGATAGGATGATGCACTGATATCTATACTAGCACTGGTAGGCTGATGCACTGACTGATACATATGCTAGCACTAATAGACTGATGCACTGACTGATACATACGCTAGCACTGATAGGCTGATGCACTGATACCTACGCTAGCACTGATAGGATGATGCACTGATACCTATGCTAGCACTGATAGGATGATGCACTGATACCCCTACTAGCACTGATAGGCTGATGCACTGATACCTATGCTAGCACTGATAGGATGATGCACTGATACCCCTACTAGCACTGATAGGATGATGCACTGATACATACGCTAGCACTGATAGGATGATGCACTGATACCTGTGCTAGCACTGATAGGATGATGCACTGATACCTGTGCTAGCACTGATAGGATGATGCACTGATATCTATGCTAGCACTAATAGGCTGATGCACTGACTGATACATGTGCTAGCACTAATAGGCTGATGCACTGATACCTACGCTAGCACTGATAGGCTGATGCACTGATACCCCTACTAGCACTGATAGGATGATGCACTGGTACCTATGCTAACAATGATAGGCTGATGCACCAATAGCTATGCTATCACTGATAGGCTGCTACACTGATACCTACGCTAGCACTGATAGCATGATGCACGGATACCCATGCTAGCACTGATAGGCTGGGAAGCAGTTGGGAAGCCAGCGGTCGCAATGCCGACCGCCGGCTTCCCGACTGTCTAATCCCTGCATGGTACAAATGACAGGCGTTGACATCTCGACGCCTGTCATTAGACCTACGCCGCAAGCCCGACACCCGGCTTAACCCCTGGGAGGTTAGGATTAGGCTAGGGGAAGGGGGGGTTAGGCACCCCCGGGGTATATCTGTAGATGATGGTCGTTCATTCATATACATCTTCCAGGCAGCCGCGGGTCCCGCTGGCCGGGGGGGCGTATCCGCCCCCTCCCCTGCAGGTGCCACTGCCCGTACACACTTGCCGATGGATATATATGTCCATCACAGACATATCACTAGTACACACTGGCTGACGGGCACCAGATATATTGGCCCATCAATTGATCGGCCAATAGATCTGTGTGTGTACCCAGCTTTAGTGTCTGCCCACCCCAGTGCACTGGGTCGTTGAGTGAGACTGTTTTATTGTCACAAATGAAGCCATGATGATTTACTGTTTAATACTGTATATCCTCTTATACTTTTATTTTGTACTTTGTATATTGAAGTGGTTGTGTTTTAAATATAAATATTTCACTATGGACCCTTGGTGGCACCATATAAATAAAGGATGATAATAATGGTGACGTTCCCCACCACATTCTATGTCTATAGGAGATAAAAGAAAGATTCTGCCCTATCTGAGCACAGTCAGAAATTGTATATGAAAAATTGGCCGCTCATACTGACGCCGGAAGCCCGGACTGTGAAGATCCCCACAGGAGAGGTAAGTACCTTAACCATCCCCTGGGGAGGTGCCTTACCTTAACCTCCTCGCTGGTGGTGCCTAATCCTAACCCCCCTTGCAAGCACCCTAAACCTAAGTCTTCCGGGGGGGTGCCTTACACTAAACTCCGCCCAGTGGTGCCTAATCCTCTCTCCTCGCACCCAGTGGTGCCTAATCCCCCTCCCCGCACCCTAACCCTCCATGTGGGATGTCTAACCCTAAGTCCTCCAGGGGGTGCATAAACCTGCCCCCATCCCCAGGTATCTAACATACTCGCTGGCGTCCAGACGTTTGGGATTCCGTCATTCGGGATGCCGACGCTGGTATTCTGATTCCATTCGGGATACTGCGTCTGCATTTTGCCAGTGGTCGGGATTCCTGCGTCGGTATATCGGCGGGCGGAATCCCGTCTGCCGGTATTTTAACTACATCCCAAAACATGGCTGCTTTCACACAATAAAATAAAAGTGCCATACGAATGACGCCCTCCTGAATGTGCCATCTTTACCCTCCTGTCATTCTGGTTGTTGGCTTCTGTGACTTTTTTTTTAGAGCTGCCCGATGACATAAGAAATGTTTCAGGGGGAGGACCCAGGACAGCTGTGTTTCTGGTGTTGCTCCGGTATAAGACATTAGTTTGCCAAGGCAGAGACCACATTAGAGAGACAATCCAGTTTATTCATTAATGATGAGGGAGTGTGCATGCTGGCACTTATAGTGCCACAAATGTGCAACATATATAATTGCTTCCTCCTTTATTAATTATTATAGTTACAATAAACATAAAAATATTATTCCTCCTGTTACATATTTTATTGTCCACATAGTTCAAATGTTATTTTTTTATTATATATTATTTATTATCAATTTATCCCCCCCTATTCCCAAATAAAATCCTTACATTATTGTTTAGTGCCTAATACAGTATTTTCCAGCCAGACATGCCGTTTAAACTGCATGATGCTTTTTGGATCAAATTGGCAGCAGTTTTGGACATTCAAACCCACCTTACAGAGCCGGCGACGTGCATTTTACGCCTCCAAGCTGCTGGCAATTTGCAGCAGGTTTAAAATCTCTGTCAAACTTGTACGAAGTTTTCCAGCAATAACTGTACAGTGCAGCATAGAAATGTACAGCAGAGGGAGCTGTCGAGCTATTTTTTTACTATCCTTTATGGGTTGTTAGATTGTCCCCCCTCTCTTTATAAGGTTCAGTATATAAGATCCTCAGTGTTCCTTCCTTTGTCTTAGCAACTGATCAAATAAACATTTATGCAACATCACAGGACAGTTTGCCGGTACCACAAAATGTATTATTATATTATTATTACTTTCAAACCCAAAATACTATTATATAGCACTTCATTACAACCTGAAAAATTGGTGTTTTTGTGGTTTTCCTGTTATATCCCCTATACTATAGTCTCACAAATGTTGGTGCAGCCTAATGTACAATATGGCTGCTTCCACTGTATGTAGCCAGCAGACAGAGATGGGGGAAGCTGTGCTGAAATGTTTGCATGATTCATGGTGGAGCAGGACGTTTCATAGAGGTGTAAAGTTACAGTGATACAAGTTTCTAGGGTCTTTTTTACATAGTCATGAAGCACTGTATTTGCTCATTGTTATTTCTCAGCATGTACAGTCTATGTATAGAGCTGGGGCTACGAAACTTTCAAAACTGTTCCAAATAATAGTTGCCGCGTTCTGCATTTGGGGGTGAAATTTTCATGTTCCGCTGGCGGAATTTTACCTTAAGGGATACACGTCTTACACTATCATGGAATTCTCCTATAGGATTTGTTCCCAATTGATTAAAAGATATAAGCGTGACTTCTCACAAAGTGCTCCACCAGCCCCAGCGCTAGTCAGCATGGGGTTCCCTGCTTCAGTATAAATGAGCTCCAGGTTTCACAGACAGGACAACAATCTATGGCAATGAGGTTTGTCCCCAAATCGGCTACAAATAACACATCCTGGATGTCTGGGACTATGGTTTCATTTTTTTATTTAGTGGTGCACTGTGATTGTCCCGACTTCTGTGGCTGCAAGGACTTTGGCGTATATTTACTAAAGCTTCTAAAACAGACAAGTGGTGATGTTGCCCATAGCAACCAATCCGATTCGATCTATCATTTCTCTATTGCATTCTAGAAAATGATACACAGAATCTGATTGGTTGCTATGGGCAACATCACTTGTCTGTTTTAGAAGCTTTAGTAAATACACCCCTTTGTCTCCAAACCATTGGAGTGTTATAGGATCACACACGCCCAGTGATGTAAGCCACTCTCTATTGCAACTGAAATGCCGTGTGGCTCTCAAGTCTATGTACCAATAGTCCTTCCTGTTTGTTACATTTAAAGCTGACTAATGTTGTCATGCTTATTTTTCTTTGCACCACTTGAGGTGTTGATCACAGTCTGTATGCAGATCCGGATTAAGGGGGGGGCTGTTTTCTCACATAACGTGCGCCGATACAACTTCATACCCATATCGCCCCTTCATTCACCTCCCCCAAAATGATAGACGTTGATTGGTTGCTTTGGATAACTAGGGAAACTTCTCTAATTTATCTCTCTCCGGGGCTCGAGACATCTTCCCGAAGGAGAGAGTTTGAAGACTGCACCATTCTCCCCTTGTCACATATTGGGGGGGAGGGGGCACTACTCTTGTTCCATGTGAAGGGATAACACTTTTCACATTGAAATGGGTGTTGTTTACAATATGTCCTTTTAAGATTTATTACTGAGCAAATAAGCATCACTACTACTAAAGATCCAGTTGTCTGCCTGCTATAAGCAGTCCTGATCCTAAGAAAGTGCTCAATAGATTGAAGCTAGAGTAACCAGCAAAGAGATGTTACAGCAGCCAGTCTCACACACACGTACACACGTCAAGGTGCTGATGAAGGAGTCTGGTGGTTCCACAGACTATTTTGCTATAGGGGGGAGGGGGCACCACAGTGGTGCACAGTCAGTAAGTCTGGGGGCCAAGCAGAAACAGTAGGAGTAGTCGGTAAAGACAGGTTTCTGATGGTAACAGAAACCCCAACATATTTGTAACCTCACTCCCCGACTGAGTGTATATTGAGCAGGGCCCTCTACCCTCTTGTTCTTCTCCCTACTTTAGTTTCATCTACTTCTTACTCACCACTAGGGCACCTAACACTTGGTTACTTGTGCTCTGTTGCTTATCTGGGTGTTATGGTCACTAATGTAGCAATATATATTATCCTTGTCCTGTATTGTATTGTTCTGTAAGTCGCTTGTCTACAACTTGTTTATGTACTTTGTAAGGCGCTGCCGAACATTTGTGGCGCCATATAAATAAATGATAATAATAATATTGAAAATGCAATGCTGTGTGGAAAAAAACCTGGCCATAACTAACTATGGGTGACCGGTGCCGCCTTGCAGAGCTCTGTGGGAAGCACCATCCACAGTCCCTGTATCTGGCTAGCTTGGTGCTTGGAACGGCACCCTGCAGCCAGAATCGCAGATGCAGTGCCACCTGGAATGTCCTCTGGACTTTCCAAATGGCAGAATACGGCCGTAACAGCCCGCCCGGAGCATCCTGAGGGAGCTCCGGGCAGCGCTGTTCTGGTCGCTTGTGGTCCACCCGCCGCGGTATGACGTCATTATGTCATGCGCTGAGTTGGGCGTGGCTGGGCCTGGCACCGTCAATCGAAGTTACAGCGCTGGAGAAAAATGAACAGATAGTGTGGGATAAATTTACTAAACATGGTTTTGATTTCTGGGCAATTTTCTGCCGGTTTTGCAATCCGCCCACTTACTAAAGGAAAATACCAACGGAAAATCGACCAAATGACTGACTTTAGAACATTACATCAACTATCCATTATTTTACATAGACAAGTATACAAACCGCAGATTTACTAAGCATCGGTTTGCAAACTGACCAAAAACTGACCAGAAACTGCCGGCCTAACCCGCCCTAGTAATAGGCTACCAACTAACAGGCGTGTTTGAGTTTCCTTTGTGTTTTGTCAGTGCAAAACTACAAATTCAGTAATGTTACATCATATAGGATAGATGCCTGATGGATATCTACACCGGCAATAGTTTAAATAAATAAAAAATAAAGCCTATCTTGACGAAAAATCGTTTGACAAAATAGGCGTAAAATATGTTGAAATATATTGTGTGCAATAATTGCACAATACTAGTATGCCACATTTGGTGTACCTTTACAAAATATATTATTGTGTTAAAAAAAAAAATTCACAGAACCAATAAATAAACAACTAAACATTCTGATGGTGGCTGTGCCGATGGTGGCTGTGCCGATGGTGAGCATGCCGATGGTGACTATGCTGAAATGTAAACTCAATGTCAGCAAATAATTGGGCATTGTCGTTTCCTTTTAGGAAGTGAGGAGGGGATGCAGGGTTTGCGCATGTGGGTCCTCTCTGCTCCTTCTCCTGTCCCCCTCCATCTACACAGATAACAAATAACACAAAGAAGACAGATAAACATACACTGAAAAATGAAACTTACACTAACACTACGCTCCTGACAACAGGAGGGTTAGGTTTAGGCACTAGGGGGGGAGGTTAGGTTTAGGCACTAGAGGGGGAGGTTAGGTTTAGGCACTAGAGGGGGAGGTTAGGTTTAGGCACCGGAGTGGGTTAGGGTTAGGCACTAGAGGGGGAGCTTAGGTTTAGGCACTAGAGGGGGAGGTTAGGTTTAGGCACTGGGGTGGGTTAGGTTTAGGCACTAGGGGGGGAGGTTAGGTTTCGGCACTAGAGGGGGAGGTTAGGTTTAGGCATCGGGGTTGGTTAGGGTTAGGCACTAGAGGAGGAGCTTAGGTTTAGGCACTAGAGGGGAAGGTTAGGTTTAGGCACCGGGGTGGGTTAGGGTTAGGCATTAGAGGGGGAGCTTAGGTTTAGGCACTAGAGGGGGAGGTTAGGTTTAGGCACCGGGGTGGGTTAGGGTTAGGCATTAGAGGGGGAGGTTAGGTTTAGGCACTAGGGGGGGAGGTTAGGTTTAGGCACTAGAGGGGGATGTTAGGTTTAGGCACCAGGGTGGGTTAGGGTTAGGCACTAGAGGGGGAGGTTAGGTTTAGGCACTAGAGGGGGAGGTTAGGTTTAGGCACCGGGGTGGGTTAGGGTAGGAATTAGATTAATACTTACCATTACGTGTCTGGATTCTGTCTGTCTGGATGCTGCTGTGGGTATTCTGACCAGCGGCATTCCGACAGCCGGGATTTCATACCCAACCCGTTTTAAGATGGGAAATGCATTCTGATGGAGAAACAGATGATTGTGTACAGATAGAAAGCTGGCAGCTGTTGATTGGGCCCAGGTACAATAATTAGTCAGTGCGCAGTGGTAGAGCAGGGAAATACGTCTCCTGGATGAAATGGGTCAGGCTGGACTGAGGTCTCTGCTATTACTGACAGTCGGGCATTGTAGCAGCAGATTGCATAGAGGATAAATGATATATTAATTTTCATGAAGCGGAAATAAAGCAATTAAAAAACAAACACAAAATGTGTTCCTCTCTCAGCCCGTCTAGAACCATTAATGACTAATTGTTTGCGAGCAAACTAATACCATATGGGGGGCTAGTTGTTACCGTCCTCACACTCACATGTTTGGCAGGGAAAAGAGAAATCTGTATGCTTATTTCCAGTGTAAGATCTCTATAATACAAGCACAGGGGTGAAACTGCTGAGCCTGAGGACTAAGGGGCCCACAGCTGCCAGCTTTCCAGGCTGGCAATGAGTTTTACCCTGGGCCTGACCGGATCACACAGGCTGCCTGGCCTCACTGCCCATACAATGTGTTGGGGGCCCTGGCGAGATTAGCAGCCATTAATACCCTGGAGACTGCCCCTGTCTCTCTCTCCCCCCATTTATTGGTGTATTATATACTGTACTAGAGCCGCAGCAGCAGCAGGGACCTCTGCGGTCACGTTATGCCGCTCCTCTGGGTGCCGGATCAGGGTCGGCAGCACTTGCTATGAGGGGGTCACATTGTCACTGACAGTCACCGGGTTACTGCACACTACTCTGGTGCTGGGGAAAGAGACAGCTCCCGCTCTATGTAAGTGCCAGACCCAGGTGTAGATGTGACCAGGGGCACTGTGTGGGGCTGTTACAGGGGCCCTGCCAGGGGAAAAGCAAAATGCCCTAGTAGGTTTCAGACTTTCGGGGTACTCTTCAGATGGCGTTTGCTCCTGCACACCCTCTCCCTCCGCCAGTCACACAGACGCACTAGCACTGCTGAGTCAGACTCGCTGTGTTAAGTTTCGCTACTCCTAAAGGCAGTGAAAACATTTGGGGAGACAGATGCTTTTTCGGATCAGCTGTATTCGCACCGGAACAGTGATGGATTGCTCCGGCGCTTGCCGCAAGTAGGAATGTTAATCATCGGGGTCTGTCCGGACCCAATAATTAACATAATGAAAAGACCCCTTAATGCTGCACATTCCAGAGCATGGCAAGCCTCGGTAGGGGGCTTTTGTGGTTGAAAACGGGATCACAGCAGATTTTCGTATACATCCCGAGGAAGCTTCATATTTGCAGGTACCCACCGAATATGGGATCAGTATGAATGACAGCCGGACCTATGCCTGGCAGTTCAAATCCCGACAACAGAAGACTGGCAGGCATCTAAATCCCGATCGGTAAGTACACTGCCTAACCATAATATTCTCCCCTCCCTTAGGGGTGCCCAACCCTAACCAACCCCCCCGTAAGTGCCTAAACCTAAGTTTCCCGGGGGGGTGCCTAACCCCCCCTTCCCCTAGCCTAACCCTTACCCTCCCTGGGGGTGCCTAACCCTAAGTTACTCCGGGAGCCCTGAAACCTAACCCTCCCCCCCGCGGCTGTCCACGCCTGCTGCCCGGCTTACCTTCGTTCGGTATGCCGGGCTCCCGGCGTAGGGATAATGATAGGCATCGGGATTTCGGTGCCTATCATTAGACCCCTGTCTGGATTAAACAGTCGGGAAGCCGGCGGTCGGAATTTAGACTGTCGGCTTCCTGACTGCATCCCCCGAATACACCCACAATTTTGTGAGACCTGGAAAACACGCACTGTTTGGAGTCCTGAGGACTGAGGGCCTGATTCATTACGGATCTATTGCGATTACGCACGCAGACGGCTGATTGTTGCATACTGAGCATGCATTTGCATTGCAGTGTGCGAAGGCACCACTGCGGTCGCTGAGACCACGCAGACCCATCGCAAAGTCGGTGTTCTCCCCAGGCTATTTTGTGCGATTGCACCACCTGGCAAGAAACCGCTACAGCCGAGCTCTCCCTCCCCGCCCCAATGCGTCGCTTCCCCTGTTGCCCGGCCACCCTCAATGTGTCCTTGTTGCCATGGACACGGATGCTGCATGTGATGCCGAGCTGCACCGATGTCACAAGTTCTTCCCATCAGAGGCTCCCAGTCCATCTGTCATCTGTGTCCACCGGCACGTTAATGAAGATTCTGGGCGATGGGATGTGGCGCATTGGGACGGGAGGGAGTGCCGGGCAGTAGGTTGTACGGTGATGCGGCACATTGGGGCAGGGGAGAGTGCCGGGTGCTGCAGCTCGGGCCCGTCACAGTACAGGGTGATGTCAGGCTGGAGGGCAGAGATCTCTGTTTGGAAGCAAGGATGCGCTGTTCGGGCTGGAACAGTTCTGCGTCCACTCTCTGTGTAGGAGCTGAAAAAAAAATTGGGACAGTATTTGTGAGCCTGCAAGTGGGGACAGTATCTGGGAGCTGTATAAAAAAATAAATTCTGTGGTGCCAGCACTAAATAACGTGATGCTAGAGGGACCAGATCCTACAGACTTTGATTATGAAAAAGCTGCAAACGGCAGGGCCTCTAAGAATTTGCGTAGACGCCCACCTGGCTACTTCTTTATGCCACTCGGATGGAAACATTTTCTGGGGAGAACACTCCGAGTGATTGACAGGAAGTGAGCGTTTGGGAGATGTTGACGGGCAGGGGATTGGCAAAGCACAGGCGTGCCTCTCCGTTTGAACACCGTTACAGAGGCGTACTCACTGCGTGCGACGAGGTTACAGCAGATCTGACCTTACTCAGAAATTGCTAATTGTGCGTGAGGGGCCAATGTTACTCAATGTTCCCGATATGTACACACAGGACTGCAAGGTATTACGGATGTGCGTAAGTGGTAGTGGGCGTCTCTATTCCGGCTTTGGGCGTCTATATAATAGCTTTGCGATTGCAGTCATTGTCATATTTTTGCAACAGACCTGCGAGCTTAATTGCAGCTGCGATCGTAATAGTGATGCGTAATAAATCAGGCCCCTGAGTTTGAGAACCTGTGTATTAGATCACTCTACAAATTAGGATAATTCTCTGCTACAATGTTATCCTTTGTGTCAACAAGAAATGAAGCAGAATGATGTAACCATACAATGTTATTTAGCCCCTGAAACCTTGCAATAACTACACAATAACAACCATTGTCAGCTACAACAGAATAGTGTTTACACTTATAGATCCTCTATATAGTGACGCAAATAGTGAAATGTCAGATTTAATGCCCATGATATTATCTGCCGGTTTGGAAACTACTGAGCACAAAGTATTGATGTTATATTTGGAAAAGACTATTTTACTGCCTTTCTGGGATTATAAATAACAGTGATGTGTAATTATGGTGATGCCCAACTACAACATATAGTTCTAAACAATTCTAGGGAGAGAGAATAAAGCGTTTACGTCAGAAGGGCTCGCCAATTCCGGGAGCAAGCCTCTGTGTCATCCTGTATGTACAAGTATATATTCTGTCATCTGGAATAAAGCACTGGCAACATTTTCTCCTACACAAAGCAATGTGAATCACGACAGCTATGGTATGTACTGCATGTGACGGACTACAATTATTGGTCCTGATTCATTACGTTTTGCGATTGCAATAGCGATTATGCATGCAGTCTTACTGCGAAGATATTCTAATCCATTGCGATCGCTATACCGCTGTAGCACAACATCAGGACGCCCACTTTACCTTACACACATCCACAATACTTAGCAAGACTGCGAAACCATTGGTAACATGGAGTACCATCGCAGCCTCGCGCACACTTGCACAGGTCTGGCATCGCAGTGGATAATTTATGCACACCCCTGCAACGGTGTTAAAAAGCACTGGCACGCCTGCGTTTCAACGACCACCCCCCCCCCCCCCCCGTCAACTTCCACAAACGGCAATTACTGTCAATCACTCTGGATGGGTCTGTGTAGTCACTGCGATCGCAGTCCAGATCGCAGTGGCCGGTTCACGCACGCACACTGCAGTGCATATGCATGCGCAGAACGCAACAATCGCCCGATTGAGTGCGTATTAGCAGTTGCGATCCCTGCTGACTCAGGCCCATTGTCTGGTAATCAGTAAAGTTCTCTGGAATCGTTATGAAATACCGAAGGCTGAATAGCCGCCGAAGGGAGGATATCCCGACAGCGGCTCGAAAGTATGCTAACCCTCCCCTGTCCCCCCCCCCACAACCCTCACATGGTGGTATCTAACCCCAAGTCCTCCCGGGGTGCCTAAACCTAACCCCCCCCCTTCCCGCACCCTAAACCTAACCCTCCCGAGGGGGGTGCCTAACCCTAACCTCCCACCCCCGGGAGTGCCCTTCCCTAACTTCCCCATACCTAACCCTCCCCGGGGGTGCCTAACCCCATGTCTCCCCGGGGGTGTTTAAACCTAAGAGAACTACAACCTAACTAGCCCCGGCTTACCTCGTTTGGGATGCCGGCCTTTTGGATTTTGGCATGGGGCTCTTTAGTCTCAGGTCGGCCTTCTGGCGTCAGGATTCCGACGGCCGGCATTCCGGGCGGCGGTAAATTAACCGCATCCCAAGTTCTCTATGCCATGTAAATTTGGACATAGGGTCAATTAAAGTCACATCTTTTTTAAATTTAATATTTTGTAATCTATTTGTTACTCTTTTTTTAAAAAAAAATTAATAAAAATGCTCTGTTATAAAATCCGGGTTATTGCCAGGTGAACCCGGGTTACTGTTAGGTGTAAAAGGTACCAGGGTTGGACTCCCGGGTCGAGTGACCCAGAAATCCAATCCGGGTAGTTTGTAGGGTTTAACACGGGAACCACCCATGTAACCCTGCTGGGTAAACTGGGTAACCCGGGTCGTCCGCCCTGGGTCCCATTTACAGGATGGTGATTGATGGGCCAGTTTCACTGCATCCGGGAATAACCCACATCGGTGCCGGGGTCTGAAGGGGAGCTGTCCTGGGGGGCTGATCCGGTTTGGAACCATGTTCTAAATACCAGGTCAGACCCGGGAATTTAGTGTAAAAGTGCAAATCTGTAAGGGGAGGGGGGGAAACGGAAGGTTGGTAACTTACCTTTGTCACATACCCCCACCTTCAGGACACAGCACCAGTGGTCTTAGAAATACACAGAATTGCAGTTTCTCAAATCACTGTAATCACCCATCACAGGTGCTTGTAAGGAATGGGCTGATCTAGGCAAGAACAAACACAGAATTCCCCAACACATGGGATTCTCATCTGTCATACATTAATATTAATACAGAGATAAAATGAGCGACTGAATGATAACGTAATCGTTCACAAATTAGGCACGAAAATGTCAAAAACGACCAGCGATGCGCTTTCTCTAATTAAAAAGTCAGTCTTCGGTACATCAGTTATTCGCTTATCCCATCTGAATTGGCGGAAGAAAAACTCATTAGCAACTTTAAAAGTAGGGTCAGCAGACGCAAGTAGGTAGATGGTCTCCAAGCATCAATGAACAATAATAAATTCTCTGTCTAAAAAGCTAGAACCTCCCATGTAGGGAGCCTAATCGGAAGTAACACATTCTCTCACTATATATACTGTATGTAGACAATCCCTGTAAAAAGTTTATAATTCCTTATTATAATGCTGTATATTGCTGTACAGCTAACCAGAAGATCTCTTATGCGACACGCGGGAGCGCACAATTGTGGGTACACACTAAACGATCTTAGCGATCTGTCGCCCCAGTATAAATTGTTGCACATAGTATCAATTCACTGTATACGTATATTAACATTGGTCATGCCAGCTTTCGTGTTTAGGTTCTTTTTTATATATCACTTTTGGTTTTGGATTGTTTGTGTTTTCAGTTTGAGAATCAATTTTACTTTACGAAATTTGTAGGTAGCTCAGTAGCACTTCTATTTGTATCTGGGATATATACTAAAGAAAAACGTATTTCTTAAAATGTCGCAGATGACACTACGTGGATGATGCATACATCATTTAGGAGGACTCAGTTGACTCTTTACAATCATTTGTCACTATGATAACTGGTATTGACCCTAACATCATCATCATTGTTTCATTATGAAGTGTCACAAAATTCTGAAGCTTCGGACAGCCAGCGTAATGAATCATACAAAGACATATCGTACATAGAAATGGAGCAAGGACATGCAAGGTTGACACGGGTTGCGGACATGAAATAGAGACTAGACATTATCCTGCCCATGAGTGCTTACAGTCTAGAACTAATATACATTTTCCTTTTAATTTGTTTAATTTTAACATTTTTGGATGTCAAGCTACTGTACCATTACCTGATTCAGCTCTGCATGCTGCTCTTTGGAAAAAAGTGCAGCTCTTAAAATATATTTGTAATGATTCTTTTGTAGCAGGGTGCCCTGCGCGGGACATTGGACACCCCCAGGATGGAGGTTAGGTTGGTGCTGGAGGAGGCTTAAAGGTGAAGAGTACAGGCAAGTCGCCATTGGAGCTGTTCCTAGGGGGACTAGCGTTGCTGAAGGGCTAATAAGTAAAACCTCCTTGCTTTTGGCAACCAGCAGTCCCAACGGCGGAGGGCAGAAGATGAAGGCCAGCAATCAATGGAGAAGAGAAAAGACAGGTGGCAAGTGGAAGATGACAGAAGATGGTGAGATCAGGAGAGGGCCTGCAGAAGTCAAGAGCTATACAAATTCACCTCCACTGCAGACTCCCAAAGCAGGTACAGTAGGTGCCCTTTGATCGGGATGTAGTTAATTAACCTCCGCATGGGATGCTGGCGGTCGATCCTGGCGCCGGAATCCTGAACAGCGTCCAGAACACCGGTGCCGGAATCCCGACATCAGTTGAGATGCCGAAGCCGGAATCCCGACAGCCGGCATCTTGAACGTGAGAATAGCAGGTCAGGTTAGCTGTTAGCCGGGGGGGTGTATATGTTGTTTTTAGCAATTGAGATGCCACGTGCAAGCTAGGGGTTATTGCTTAGTTACTTAGTTGACTAGCCATTTGGGGTATACTGATAAAATGAAGTGCATGTACCACTTAATTGGTGGGTGAGCAGTGTTGCGCATGCGGTGAGCGGCTGGCAAGGTGACGAAAAAGGTAACCGGGGAGGATTGACTCTTTCTTGTGATGTTGTTCACCTAATCTGTTTCAACTGGATCATAGGCCGTCCTCCATACACAGATACAGGGACAAATATCACCACCTGAGCGTGCCAGCACTTTATAAGCAACAAAAGGGTGGTCAAGGTGCCTGCATCGGTAATGACCATTCACCCATCCCAGTAAAGGGCGCCATCACCCCTTGAAGTCCCCAACTATGCTAAAGCATGCTCATTTTATTCTTTCTTCTCCTAGTGGACCCTGCACAAGACTATTTCCCTCTATTGTTCTGGAGTAGTCGAGCAAGGAGATAAATAGCCCAGTATTACACCTTTATCCTCACACTTTTGCCAGTCTCCAAATGACTAAACGTTCTGATTGTTTCCTGCATACACTGCTAAGCAGGGATGTGGAGTTGGAGTTTACCAGTAGTAACATAGAGGCGTCAGAGTGGAAGGTTTGGTTTACGGACTCCACAGCCCTGATGCTGAAATGGCTTTTAAACTAGTTCCATGGGTCAACTTTAGCATTAAGAAATAGTTACATTAAAGCTGCCCATTAATTTAATCTGATCCTTCTTTAGAGGCCACAATCGTATCTACTGTGGATTATCAACATCTCTTTATTAGTGTTCCCGCAAGGCTGTCCAGGGTTGGACTGATCCACAAGGGTACAGGGGAAATATCAGGTGGGCCCTACTACCAGAAGACCTACCCTTTCCTCTAGGGGTCAAGTTCCAGACTGTGCACTCAAATTATACATTGTTACTCTATTAGAGGGTCAGTTATATGGTGAACCAGGACCACAAAGGAACATGGGTGCTTGGTACACTTCTATATAAAAAAAAAACTACACTTCCTGCCAATCAAAGTGGGCAATCACGACCACCCATGTTCCCTCTTCTTGTTGGCTGTGGGCTTTAATGAACACAGTTCCTGCAAATGACTGGAATGCCATTGTAGCTCTGCAGTAATTTTACTCACCAACCTACAATTAAGTAATCTGAATGATAGAGCTTAGGTAGTTTTTTTTTTGGTTGTTTCTCCCCCAAACTGGATATTTCAGTGTTTTACCTTCTCCAGACTAACTGGGCTCCGAGGTGGAAGTTTGCAAGCAGTGTTTCCCAGTTTATTTCCAGGAGTTTGCAGCAGCCAGGTCCTCTCTCACTGGGGCCTGTTTTTCCTGTCTCCAGCTCCCTGGGCTGACTCCTGTTATTATACTTACCTGTGGAATCTATCCTGTGCCTGACTGTATCCTGCGTGATCCGGTGTGTGTCTCCTGCCGGCTCTTGTCTGTATCGGTTGGGGAGTATTGGAAGTGGACGTCAGCCATCCTGTCTTCTTGGGCGGTGGCTGCGAGTCTCCCTGCGCACCAACATCTCTGCTGCTGCGGCTGATCTGCCCTGTTGTTCACGACTTCAGCGGTCATCTGAGGATTTCTCCTTTATACCTGCTGTCTGATACTGTACCTCCCCAGCTGTTGACCTCCTTGTGGCTGTGTGCTGGTAAGCTCTGGTGGTGTCCTAGCTGCCATCACCTTGCCAGTGATTTCCCTCCTGGCTGCTGTTCAGGTTATCCTGTCTTGCTGAGACTACTACACCGGTGGCTACGTACTTTAAAGATGGCTAGTTCTATGCAGCAAATTATCCAGGCTATTAATGCCCTTACTCTGGGGCTGCTTACCAAGCTTGAGGATGTGATGATCGTGTCTGTGAGTTCTGCAGCTGCTATCCGCATGTCTCCTGCAACAATGCAACATTTGGATATATCCTGTCCGAAGTCTGCGTTTACTTCTGATTCTGCTGCTCTCTCGGTTTATGGATGTTTCAAATTTGATGAGTTTCGTACAGAGATCCGTTCTTCACTTCCAACAGACAAGTTAAAGTTCCGGGACTTATCCTTGCAGTACTTCATGACCCTTTTATCTACACTCCGCTGGCAGAAAGTTTACAGTATTTATTGCTTCCATGGTCCATAGTGTGTTCTTGGGGAGATGGGGACGGGACTATTTATATAATCCTACAAGAGGCTGAGGCCTGGCCAGATTAAGATTAATATTTTGAAACCTAATATTTTGCTCTAAGGTCTTTGGATATTTTATTTTTGTTTATTATTATTTATCCAGTTGTTTGAATTACTTAATTACTCTGCTAATTTGGTTTTCATATATAGAAGTATAATGCTACGTATTTTATATGGAAGAAACACCATTCCTTTAAAATGTGGGAGGGCTGGGCAGAACCTAGTTTAGGGTCATTAGTTTATTGATCTCATCAGATACATAGGTTTCTGTTACCCTGTATTTCTGGATGGAGGGGAGGGGGGGGGTTAGGTAGTTAGTGTATGGTAGTTAGGGTAGCTTAGTGTGTTTGGGGGGTATTTAGGGATCCAAGTATGCCTGAGTTGGGGTTAGGTTATGGGTCCAGGGAAGGGGTTGTTTTAATAATTATTTTAATTTTTTAGTGATATAGGTTTTATTTTGATATTTGGATAGATGTGGATGTTTTATTATTTTGATCTTATTCGGTATTTTTATATGCAATTTTATGTTTAAGCTAGTTGCGGCAGGTTGTATGTATCACTTTATTTTGAATACTGTATTTCTCTTATCTCCAGATTTATGTGCTCGAATGGCGCCTTCGAGTCCCTTTTGTTCTAAATATATATGATAAGGAGTATTCCATATATCCTATTATTCTATACCATTATATACTATTATGTGCAATATTGCACACTTGCTCATTGTATGCTGTATTTATTTTCCATATTTAATCCTGATTAATTGCTGTATATTCTGTTTTTGTTCTGTATGTATGTTAAAAAATGTAAATAAAAAATTATTGAATTAGCAAAACACAGCCAGCGGCTAGTACACTCGTACTACCCGGCGGCAGTGTGTTTGTTTCGGCAGCCAATGAGAGAGAGACAGACTCTCATTGACTGCTGCGCCCACTGCCGGACCCAGGCTGGAGTTTCTGGCTCCCGCAGTGGGTGATGGGAGAGACGTTATGACGTCTCTCCCGTAGTGCAGAGCGGGCCAGCCTGGGAGGACGAAGGAGTGCACGGCGGCGGGCGCAGGAGCAAGAGCGGGGATTCGGGTGTGGTATTTTTTTGTGTGTCTTTGTCTGGCTCTGCTGGGGGGGCACTGCTTAGGGGGGACAGCTACTAGGCACTATATAAGGAGCACTACTGGGGACACAGCATAGGGGGGACTATTACTGGGGGCACTATATAAGGGACACTGCATAGGGAGACCACTACTGGGGGTACTGCATAGGGGGGACTACTACTGGGGGCACTATATAAGAGGCACAACTAGGGGCACTGCATAGGGTGAACCACTACTGGGGGCACTACAGAGGGGGGACTACTACTGGGGCACTATATAAGGAGGGGTACTGCATAGGGAGGACTACTATTGGGGGCACTGCATAGGGTGGACCACTACTGGGGGCACTGCATAGGGGGGACTACTACTGGGGCACTGCATAGGGGGGACTACTACTGGGGCACTGCATAGGGGGGGACCACTACTGGGGGCACTGCATAGGGAGGACTACTACTGGGGGCACTGCATAGGGGGGACTACTACTGGGGCCACTGCATAGGGGGGGGACTACCACTGGGGCACTGTATAAGGGGCACTGCATAGGGGGGACCACTACTGGGGGCACTGCATGGGGGGGACTACTACTGGGGGTACTGCATAGGGGGGACTACTACAAGGGGAACTGCATAGGGGGACTACTACTGGGAACACTGCATAGTGGGACTACTACTGGGGCACTGTATAAGGGGCACTGCATTGGGGAGACCAATACTGGGGGCACTGTATAAGGGGGACAACTATTGGGGGCACTGTAAAAGGGGCACTACTGGGAGCACTGTATAGCAGGGACCACGATTGGGGGCACTGCATAGGGGGACCACTACTAGCGGCACTGTATGAGGGGCATTATTGGGGGAACGGTATAAGACGCACTACTACAAGGGGCACTGCTACTGGGGACATTACATAAGGGGCACGACTACAGTGGGTATTGCAAGAGGGGCACTACTACTTGTAGTGCATATGGAATGGAAAGGAATATTCCCAGAGTGACGAGAAACGTTGGTGTCATGTTTCCACGCCCCTATTTTCCAGTGGCCACGCCCCTTGTGTCATGTGTGAACTCCACTTTTTGGGGCGCGTGTCTTCGCCACACGCACCTACTTATGGTTGGGGATATTCTCCGTGTTTTTTAACTTGTCCTGGGCTCCAAATACCCTAGTTACACCACTGATGATATATACACTCTCTAATGGTTAGCCACTCCTTTAGTGGCTGACCACACCCTCTAAGCATGAGCCCTTATCTTGTATATCTCCAGTGGGTCCTTCATGTGCTAGTCTAGGGGAGGGCATGCTGGGATGTGTAGTTCAACAACAGCTGAAGGGCCGCCTATTGCCCACACCTACCCTAGTCCAACAGGTTTATGTTTGCAGCTGGTGCTCTGTGTGGGGCATAAAGTACCATGGGTGTGAGTGACAACATTTAGCACTCTTAGAAACGCCCTAGGTTCGTCTAATGGTACTGCTGGTTCTGATTCTCATTGCAAAATGTGTTTGGGACTAAAGGTGAAGGAACCAAGGAGCTCATGGTTATAACTATTGCATTAAGGTGTGTATAGGTTGTTTCTAACATAAGCTGTACACAGTGTTGTGATTGTTATGGATAACAAGAGGTTAGGCAACGTGGAACCCTGTATGTTTATTAACTGTATTTCTTTTACGTAGCAGCATGGTTACATGCAAATGAATCTTTATATGTCCAGCTGCAGGGGTAATTATTTGTCTGAGAAGTTGCCATGTGAGAGGGAGGCTAGCAGGTTTACGTATAGCCCATTAGGTTTTACAGAAAATGATTCAACAGACAGATATTGGTAAATTTATGGAGTCTTATACTTTCCAGGATTGCCCTTCTCACCTACCTGAGTTTGGCCTAGGGAGCGTCACCCCTCCTCACCTTAGTGACAGCACCTGACCATAAAACCTAATTAGCATCTACACAAGCCAGTGAGACAGCAGAAGTAGGGCTGTGTGACCTCCCATGCAGTCATAAATTACCATGTAGAACTCTGACTTCAATGGGAATTACCGCGGATGACCCAGTCATTTCGGCTTAGGCACTGTACCACGTACAATGCATGTCCGACTGGGCTTGGGTTTGCGTATTTTTGTTTTTGGAAGATGTATGGACTTCTACATGGACCCAAGAGGATCTATTCCAAGGGGTGGGTAAATATAGATTTGTGTATTTTTCTTTTTTAATAAATGATTATCCCCCCTCAGTGTCCACATCCTGTCATTATTTTAATATTTTCTTTACAGTGGGACTACAGGTGCCGACATGCCTTTAGTGTCCGGGCATGCTGGCACTTGTTGTTCCACAAGTGCCGACATGCCGGGGAAGGCTTACTGGGACCTGTACTCCCACTGTAAAATATATTTTTAGCTATATTTTATACAATTTACCCTATATCCTATAGATTGTAAGCTTGTGAGCAGGGACCTCTTACCCTTATGTATGTCATGTATGTATGTCTCTTACAACCCAGTATAATGTTAATCTTGATTCAAATTGTAAAGCGCAACGGAATTTGCTGCGCTATATAAGAAACTGTTAATAAATAAATAATAATATCCGCCACCACCAGGGATGTGAGAAATAGCCCTGGGCTTTCAGCTGGACATGGCGGATGGTTTATCATATATTTGCAAATGTGTCTGACTGACTCATCTGCATTTCATTATCATGTAGGATGTATGCTGACCCATTGCACTGTGCTGGGGGATTTCTGTATTTAGTATTTTCTTGTCTGTAGCCCCCCACTCTTACACACACCTGTTTATTAAGGGATAGTTTCAGTTACTGTAACCTTAGAAACTGTATGTACTGTGAATACCCCTGGGCAAAATCTAAAAGATGGAGGTTACAGCCACTGGAGGTTCTATTGCCATTTGAGAATGTATTGCCACTGCGGGGAATCATTGAATTAAATTTAATAAACTATTTTTTTATATGTCATTTTTTTTTAAATTGTCAGTTAAGTGGTTAAAGATTAAAACATGGCAATACCATTCTTGAAGGAGTACAGTTACAATGGCCAAAATCAATATTATTATACACATTCATTTTTTATTCCTATTTTCAACGTCATAATGGAAAAATAAAAAAATGTCTTCTTTGAGTGCTCTTTAGGAGATTTATTTTGAACATAATGAAATCACACCGGACCACCCAATAAACTTACCACCCAGATATAATATTTGCATTGTAAAATTAGCTATGGATATTATATAAATAGGAATAGGTCCAAAGACACGTAAATGCTTTAACGAGAAATACGACACTTTGTAATAGCAGCGGCCAACTGTATCATGTAGATAATCACGTTACTGTAAATGTACTGTCCAGGGAAACATCAGCTATATTATAATTACAGTTCCTGGCAGTTAAATACCTGACTGGAAAGTCAATACCTTTTTAATCTCCTCAGTGGCTGTAAAATCACTGCCCCTTACTGCAACGTTAGCCTCTAATAACAGCCCACTGAATGTTACACAAGTCATCTGAGGATATGTTACTGAGATAGCCGGGACATAAAAGCTACAATTAGCATTCCTCACTAATGAAATGCATTACAGTACATCAAAGATCATGCTAAGTGGACAAGTGCTGTGTTATCTTGTAAGTCCTTAGAACGGGAGGGATTAATGAATGAATTTATCTCTTCCCATTGACTTTCCTTTTTCAGAATTGTACAGTTATCTGCACTCTCTATATTAGTCATCAGGCTCAGAGAACATTATACCGGAAATTTAAGGTTTTGAAAATATAATTTTGAAGTGTTTTTCATTATTATTACTATTATTATTATTATTATTAAATCAAGGGAGTTTTGAAAATCTGCCTATAAAGAATATATGCTGGAGCAATACTGTGGACTGCACCTTTAGGTGCACATGGCTCTGTCTTTATAAACAAAGAACCGCAAAACAGGACCTACGGGGGTGAGTGGTGCCATTAGCATTAGCCATGGTGCAATGACTAGGTGGCAGCACCATTGTTCCCTGGTGGCATCAGCATTTAGCTTGGTAGGAGACTTGCACCATGCAGACTAGAGAGCTCCCACAGAGCCACCCGGATCATCCTAAGGAAGGAGCTCCTTCATGCTCCCAGGTCCGGCACCCTGACCTCATTATGGCATCACATTGGGGGCAGAGGAGACATGGGGCGGATTATCACCTTGCTACAGCCCTTTTCCTGACTGTCCCAGAAGTCTGGACAATGTCCTGACTGTCCATTACAGACTGATAAAAACAGGACTTCCAGCAAACTTAGGACGGTTGGTAGGCAATGCTACTCTCTTTCACGATGGGATATTGTTTGGAAAAGGGATAGGTACCAATCACCTCCTAAAAAGCTGATTAATTAACATTCTGCTCCTTCTTCCCAAACTAAGATGAACAAGTAATAACATTCACAATGAATAAATAGGCCTATTCCCCCTGACACAGACATACCACAACTGGCCCAAATTAATAGCCCTCACAATAAATAAATAGGTCTATTTTGCTCCAACCAACCCCAATTATAAGTAAGTAGCTTTCCCTCAGTGAACCCAATATTATATTATTACCCCTATATTTATACATTGTGTACAATAGCTCCTAAATAACTTTAATAGCACTGTGGCAGAATAAAAGATTGACACGTGTGGAAGGGGTAAACCTCCTGGGATTCAGGGGTGATTTTGCACCTTCCTGACACCTATGTGATTCCTGGCCTATTTAAGGCAATTAAGTTTCATGTGTGCTGTCACAGAGAAAGTACTTGTTCCTGTGATGATCCATGCTAGAGCTTATGTGAAGGCTGTACCTGTGTTTTATCTAAGACTGTTTTCCAGACTGTACTTGAAACTACCCACCACAGGTTGGTGTTAGAAGTGGGATCAAGTAAGGCTCTGTTCTGAGAGCACTTGCAGTGAATATGGAAGCAGTCATGCAGCATTTCCTGGTGCACTTTAAAGATCTCTCTATATATTCTAATTTCCTACTCCCTGGTGTACCAACCAATGCTAGTAATTATTTGTTAAATTATTCTTAAAACTGATACATTCTACAATAGTTGGCAAACTCATTGTGGATAGTTATATTGTGTCTTTACACTACACTATTTGACTGACAGGCTGCAGGCCTTGACAAAAAGAGTAATGGACTATGATACTAAGTTGCTTTAGTCAGCACACAATACGCTTGAACGACTCATAGAGGTGATCGTGTTGGAGCAGCTCACTAGTCTTCTTCCTCCCCGCTTGGCACACTGGGTCAGTATTCACAGAGCTGATAAGATGACCCAGCAATCCGTTTGGTGTAGAACACAATGAAATACTATAAGGAAATTGGATTACCATCCCTGGTGGAGTCGGGGAATCTTCAGTCCAGGCCCAGACAGCTGAACCAGCATAGGATGGTAATTGCAACTGGGAAGCTGCCATCTGGTTCTGTGACCCAGCGGTTATCTAACATGTGTACACCACAGCCCGCCGTTCCTGGATCATTTCAACACCGTGATTCCTATTGACCACAGTTGGGTTTAACTAGAAGAGGGTTTCACCCTGTGCCATATGGCATAAATACTCCAGGTGTATGAGGACACATATGTACAGTATGCTGCACTTTGTATGAGGCAGACAATTGCTTGTTACGTGCTATTTATGCTCTCTTCATGGGCTGGCCACGCTCACTCTAAAATCAACTCTGGTATTTGGAAAACCCCCTTTAGAATTCTTGCTTTCCCCCCAGTGGGGAGCGTTTCCAATGAGAAGTCATTATCACTGCTAGGGCAGTCCCTGCAGGTGGTGGATTTTACTGGGGGAGCTGCAGTGCTGGAGCCCGTAGGTAGAATCCGCCACTGCTCACACCTGACACTATGAAGGGTTACACATGGGTGCCACATGTAAAACAAAATGTACCGTTACCCCCAAATTAATTTGGATCTTCTTCTACTCAGAGCCAAAGGATGGTCAAGTCAGCATTTTGAAGATGTAAATTTTATTTAAATAAATATTAGTTGGTCCTTTAATTGGTAAAACACTTCTGGAACTTTCTCCAAACAATTATCTATAAAATGACTAAAGAATAAAATCTAGTTTTCGGTAAATATATGTAAAATCTATACATTGAGGGATTACCTCTGTTGGAGTTATAGTGAATGAGTAATCCAAGGGAAGGGTTATGAATTGTTGATGTCCCAGAAGCATAAATTGTTAGTGTATTGTGTACCAGTGACCCAAATTGAAGTGCTTCACTCTGTCTCAACATCAATATTAAAACATAATGTGTCAAGCTGCACAGTGCATTGGGTTACAATGAACTTGTCTTACTGTGGGTCTCTGTGCTGAAAGAAAAACAACTTTGTACCCGTTACATTTTTAATTTGGTTTTGACTAGGGTCAGAGTGTCTTGTTTATCAGTCTTCGTTTTATGAACTTCCATGTGTTCCCAGTTTTGAAGGGTAGGGATTGAACTAGCTGTAGGGACTGAACTAGCTGTAGGGATTGAACTAGCTGTGGCCAAGCAAATCGTAAGGCTCTTCATAGCAGCAAAGGCTATTTAATATGGTAAGTGAGCTGATCTTGTTGGTAGCAGTGACCTGCCCATTTGTGTGATTATGTTAGTTAGGATAGGACTGCAGGACTTAGTGTTACAATGTGGTTAGGTGGAATAGACCCTGATACTTGGTGGTGTGGTCTATCATACAGCCTGTTATGAATATCTGGGTTCTCTAATATGCTATAGGACAGGCTAAGGGGCCATAGTCACATTGTTGTGGGGGCGTAACATGGCGAAAAACAAAGGATAAGGAGCTTTTACTCTGTATGTTATATCTTGTATGCAGGGTCGTATCTATAATGGGTGCCTTGCACACGGACCCCTGGGTTCAGGGGGGACCCACATCGCACACCCTGCACCCATATTTTTAATACTTGCCTCTCTGAAGTCCAGCACCGGCGGTAGCAGTGATGCACAAATTGCCTGGAAAATGGCTGTAGTGGCCATTTTCCCAACGTTTTGCGCATGTGCAGTAGGGAAATCGCTGCGCCATTTCCCCGGTGACCTGCGCATGTGCAGTAGACTCTGGGCACAGACTAGTGTCCAGAGTCTACTAATGCATTCAGTGCGCTGCTGGCCGCCGGGGAGAGAGAAGGGAGCCCCCTCCTCTCTTAATACGCCCCTGGCTGTATGTAGGGGTTGGGTTAGGGTACATACCTGCCCTTGTCTGTATTTCCTCTCGGATGCTGGTGTCGGGATTCTGACCGCTGGTAACCCGAGCGCTGTCATCCCGAGGGCAGAATTTACGAAGCAGCGACTTCTGTAAGCCGCTGCTTCCCGCCGGGTTGCAAGTGAGTATTTTAAACGGTACCCGGAGTCAATATTAAGCGCGCCGGGCTGTACACTGACTGCGGGATCTGTTTTAAATGTGGTCCCATAAGCCGTCTGGGAAGCAGTGACTTACAGATGCTGCTGCTTCATAAATTCTGCCCATAGTCTCTACATCCTAATAATCAATCTGGTGGAAAGGAATAAAAGGATTATTAGATTCATTTAAAAAAATTATAAGAACAATTTTAACAAAATAGTATAAAAATCTTCTTTGTATCATTCTAATCATTTTTATAATCAAAACTCTGGAGTGAAAAGTGTATGGCAGGTGAGGCACTGCCTCTCCTGACTACCTTTTCCACACATCCCTAATCAAAACTCACCAATTTTCTATAATGCCCACACGAACCCTCGGGTTCATATATGTATGTGTAAATCTGACACTGATACTAGCCAGTGCCTCCCCAGCCATTTACCGCACGTCACGCCCTTCTCCCCTCTGTTTCTTAAAATAGGTTAAGAGATCATCAGTGCTAATTGGACACTTGCCAACAACCCATCTTGCATTGAGGATGATCTGGTTCTGGATTAATTTATATAGGTTATATAAATTCTATCCCAATTTTGTTGCGAACACCTATAATTGTACGGTTCTCTCATTGTGTGTGTTTTAATCTAACCCCCACATTAAAAACAACAAAACAAAAATTTACTCTGTTCTAAGTAGTAGTATTGAATAACACTACAGTAAATCTGATACGAAGGCAATAGTAAGTCTATAGTAAGAGTAATGACAGGTAGAATATTTACGTAATTACAGGCCCTAGTGATTTGTCACAACCTAATTATTAGTTGTTCTGATAAGCGCAGCATCCCACCAATACAGATGGTGTAACACTCCAGAATGTAAACTCTAATGAGCAAGACCCTCTCAATCCACACTCTCATGCTAATCCTCGCTAATCTCATATGTACTACTGTGCTGATGATTTCTCCTATGGGCTGTTTCAATTTATCCTATTAACATATAAAGGATCATATTCCATCTTATTTATGATTTAATATTCCCACAACTGCAAAAGACTATTTTACACCTTATTCCTTTGTTTAGTTACAAGAGACTTGATACTTAATTTCTATTTGAGACTGTTACTTTTATTGTGCAACTCTGCAACCAGCCACATTGAGTTTACATTTTACCTATACCCTATGGTACTAGTAAACTACTAGTCTATATGCTCTAAAATTGATTGATTGATATGTGTTAGTAATCATCTACTCCCGCTATCTTATAGTCTAATGTGTTATTCAATAAATGTATTTGTATTTAATTTTCTGTTGATACGGTGTTCATGATGTTTTAGCGCCCACCCCAGTTATCATTTAGTCCACATGTACAGTGGCCGATTTTTTCTTACAGTGTGGCCCTCTCAGGGACATTGCTGTTCACTACACTACATGTACAGTAAATGTAACAGATTGAGGGGTCTATTTACTAAGCAGTGTTAGGAGAAGTGAAGAGTGAAAAGTGATAAGGTGCCAGCCAATCAGCTCCCAACTGTCCTCTCACAGGCTGTGTTTGAACAATGGCAGTTGGGAGCTGATTGGCTGGCACCTTATCACTTTTCACTCTTCACTTCTCCTAACACTGCTTAGTAAATAGACCCATAAATGTTGTTGGTGGTGGTGGTATAACCTCTGTGACACTAATACTCCAAGTGAATAAGGCCCACCTGCAATCATTCTCTATGAGTACTGATAACGCCGGAATATGTGACCGTACATATTCCTTCAGCAATTCACGAATATATGCATGCTTATGTCTTTCATTATTTTCATTGCAATTAAGAGTACATAGAAATGATTCAGAATATATATTAGTTGTAAGTTGCGGAGGACCGACGTGTCGAATGGCCTCAGGCCTAGAGATGAGGTCTACCTTCTCTCTAAAGTAGGCAGGTGTGTGTCTGAAGCAACAGTTATTATTGTTTAATATTGTATAATCTAAAGGTATAAATGTTATTACAGAAATAGGTATAAATTAGAACTGATCAAAACCATTTCTTCTCTAGCAAGACAGAATAATGGGTTAGTTGAGTATGAACAGACTAGGAGACAGTAGGTCTCAGATCTGGCTAAACAAGGAGGGAGCTAATCAGGATAGCCTTGGCCTATAAGCGGTCACCAGTATTTTGAGAACATAGAAAGGAGATTGTGGGTTTTGCTATGATTAAAATATATAATTAGTGAAATGTTTAGTGCGCATGAATATTGAATTAATTAATATTCGTCATTTTAGAATATGTCAGTAGCAGAGAGGAAAAAGTATAAAAGATTGATCAAAAAGGGGAGGGATCGGTCAGTCAGGTTGAGCAGGAGAGAACGTAGGTCGAGAGAGTCGCGGGACGCTGGGCTGTAAGTATAAACAGGGCTGACTGTCACCTTGGGAGTCTATGCTGGGCATTGCAAATAATCATTTTGTCACTGTTGCTGAACTTAATGTTTTTATGTTGTAAGTCTGCTTTGACAATAATACCATAATACATGTAGAATTGATTTGCTTTTTAAGTAAAACATTGTCATTTATTTTAAAGTTGGTATTGGTGTGAATTATTCCATTTCTTCTAATAATAAGTAAGGTTTAAAAACAATATCCAAAACACCTCGCGTTATCAAGTACACTTTCTGCAGTTCATATTTTGAATTTATTTCCTCATATTCTCTTCTGGTGTCATCAAAGGTTTAAATTGTTCACATTGAAAGAAATTTAGCCCAAGGTGGACGCATTGTCCTACACTCTGAAACGGCGCACACGGTGCGTTACCATTGCCACTATTTTGACACTTATCCATATCAATGACGTGCTAGCCATAGGGGTGTGGTATAAGACATAGACAATAATTAGTTAGACAATGCCTAGATAGACACCAGATGTTAGACAGTCAATAGTTCGACAGGGTCAAAAATTTCGACATGAAAATGGTCGACAATAATTTTTTTTTGTATATAACCCCCGAGATGTTGACGATAGAGTGGGAACGTCCCCTGGAGCTGGCCACCACCTGCCCACCATCTGTCCACAGCCACCTTGTAGCACACATCCTCCTTTCTTCTACTCCCCAGTGTGTCCTCCATGGTCTCTCACACCCTTCCCAGCCTCAGGGCCTGACTCAGAGCCGCTCGCACGATGGGTATGCAGATTGCGTAGGCAGTGCTGTCGCACAGCAATGCATTAGCACGCCCAGTATTTCTTAGAGAGCGATCACATAGTGTATGCAGACACCCACCAGCCTGTTTTAAGAGACCCACTTGTGCACGTCATGTCCAGGAAGTGTATGCAGCCATCGGTACATCGGGAACATCGGATGCTATCGCAGCACTTGAGGTTGACCATACCCTGCCACAAGCACTGCAAGCACTTCAGTGTAAAAACCAGCCAGGTGACGTGTACTATGATGCTGTCTTATAATTATGCACACCTCTAACACGCAGTTGAGATGCTCAGGCACACCTGCATTTGCACCTCCACTCCCCCGTTTTTAATGGCCAGTCCCTGTTACCACCTACAAACGGCTTCCCCTGTCACTCACTCTGCTGGGCTGTCTATGTGCAGCGAGCGAATGCATTATGATCTTTCGCTAGGGTATGCACATGCGCACACTGCATACACACTGCATACCATCGCCAGCAGCGAGAGTATGCATCTTGGCGAGCGGTTCTGAATGAGCTCCTCAATGAGTAGGGATGGCCATCAGTGTGGTAACCATTGATTGCAAAATAGCAAGTAGCCATCGATGGCTACCAAGTATGTAATGGATGACCATTGATGGTTTCACCAACCTATGGTCATTCCATTTCTTTGACTGACTGGTCCGCGGGCCAATCAGAACCTGGGGGCGGGGCTTCTCTCCTTGTCCCAGGCACCTTGTAAAAAAAAAAAAAAAAAACACATTTGGTTATGCTTAGACATTGATGGAGGGAAACCATCTGGTTCTCCCCCTTCGATGGCAAAAACATTCGACATCGGACATAAACCATCGATGATTATGAATCATCAATGGTCGAAGGCCATCCCTATCAATGAGGTTGCTAGACTCTTCAGGGAGTCGGGGAGATCAATCTCTCATTCAAGGAGAGCTGGCAAGTATGGATTGGTACAGTATAACACAAGAGCTGAACAGCTAAATCCACATTCCTCTGAAGTCCTGGGAACCACGCCTTGCTTTTTCATGTCTCTAAGCCCTCTCTTGTGCTAGTACTAATTAAATAGGTGACAAAAGTCTGCGCTGTGCCAAAGCTTGTAAAATTGTCACAGAACATATGTTTTTTTTAAGGTGCAAGTGATTTTCTCAGCTCAGCTACCTTGTAATCATTCTGAGCGAGAGACACAATAAATAAAGCTTCAAAGCCTCTAGACCTGAGAAAGAACAGAACATGATTTACTTCATTCCGGACTTTTTATTATATTGTTACATGTTTTTATTATTACTGTAAATAAAAGAAAATGTTTTAAATGGAAAATGTACTATGACGTGTTTAAAGCTGCTACTTGCTGGGTGCAAACACCTTGGAGTCGATATAGAACAAATAAAGGGATATGAGAAGTCTGAAACTATAATACATCACACATTGTGCATAAACAGTATCAGTTGCCAGCTATCAATAAATCTGCAATGCCATGAAAAATATATGGGGGCTATTGTAGTAGGTTGCGAGCTGCAGTCACTGCGTGAACTCCTGCGAGTCTTCCCGTGTTTTTAAAGCAGCAATTATTTTTAAGGCAAAACCAAGCTGGATTTGCCTTTAAAATGATTGCCGCTTTAAAAATATGGGAAGAATCTCAGGAGCTCACACAGCAGCTACAGCTCGCAGCCTATTACATAAGCCCCATGGCCTAAATCAGAGGTGCACACAGTGGGGAAGTCGGACGCAAGCGGATGTTTTCGGCCTGCGCCTGATTCGTGATGTGCATGCGTACTGATGGTTACCGCTCTGAGAGAGAGATCAAAATTGCATGCAGGGAAAATGATTGTCAGTAGTCATTCCTAGGAGGTAACGGGGTGGGTAGCCAGATGCGGGCATTCCATTGACAGCGACTGCGTCTAAAGATGTAATGAGGCTGACACAGCCGGCCATGTTCAGAGAGCGGAATTGCACCTGCCATAGCCGCCGCTGCCAGTGGGCATCTCTGTGGGCTGAGAATCGGTGGCGACATAAAGACGCAGATGTTGTTGCGGGAAAAGACAGAGCAACGTCTGTGTGCACCTCTGAATTAAGCCACCATGTACTACTACCTGATAAAGCGGACAGAGATCCACGAAACGCGTCACTATTGGACACGATGCGGTAAGGATATCATTCATTTTAAATGCTTATTTTATTTTCGTTTTATTGTTTTAAGCCTATATATTATTTTATCATTCAAGTGCTATTTTTAAGATTATTATTCTGTGAGGTTTTTAGTGTATGTTACTTTGATCTGATACTGATTATTTGCACAATTATCATGTAAGCCCATGACAGGAGCATTTTACAACCGGACTCTCATAAATATTTATGATATATTCATCTTAATTAAAGTAGCTGTTAAAATCAGGTGTAGCTTCACCTGGATACAAGAATGACAAATAAATGTCTTCTCTACCGGAGCTGCAGAAGATAGAGGATATAAACCATCAGCAGATCAACACGTTATGAGTACTCTGTGGAAATGCCTGAAGCTAGAATTCACACCTAAAGCTTTATTGAGGATGGTGCGAAATCACTTAGCATTGAGAATTTACAGCATAGCACATTCACAGCTTCTGTGCACCTGGCTGTAAGAGGAATACAGAGAACTCTGGGGAATTTGTTTCCACACAGAGGACCTTATTCAGACCCGCTCGCAAGCGGGTCGATGTTTAGGACCTGCACACGCGCAGCGGCCGCAGTGCGCGTGCGCAAGACCCGGAGCGAGAAATTCTCTCGCTCCGGGGCTCGCTACCAATGGGGCGGCTGTCGATGTTGATCAACAGCTCGCCCCGTTTAGGAGGGGGGGTGGTTTCACAGACGGAGGCGTTCCTTAAGGAACGCATGCCGTTTTGTGGGCGGCCGCACTGACATCAGCAGTGATGTCAGTGGGGAGCTTCCTGCTCGATCAGAGCAGGAAGCTCCCTGGGGCTTGCGGTTGCCGAGACCCAACCTTAGGGTCTTGTCTCAAGCCCTGATGGTCACGGTGGTCTTGACCATCGCAACCATCAAGGTGGTCGGTCGCTAAAGCTGTGGGTGGTAACCCACAGCTTAGCTAGCGACCAGGAGGCCGCACTTCAAAACACAAGCGGCCGCCCCCATTCAAAGCGAGCGCTCGCATTTTGCGACCGCCTCTGAATGAGGGCCTGAAACCTGGGTACATTGCATCAGTGGAAGCCTCTGTGTCTAGGGGGATAAGACTGTACAGAGGGTGGTGTGAAGACATGTGCCCCCTATAGCGGTGTGCTTGTGATGTGATAATTAGCAAGGAACCAGTGACATCACTGAAGCACTTTAAGTTTGTGCCTCATTTTAAGTCAAGTTAGCGCCAATGTTTTTGTGTAACATACACATTTCCATACTGCTCATGTGCACCATAAAAAAATGTATCTGGAGATTTTTGTGTATCATTAACTTGCACACCCTTACACTTGGAGAGGTGGGACAGAGATGTGCATGGGCAGGCAAACCTAAGCTACATACAATAATAGCAATTTACCTACAGTAAGTGCAATGTGGATGCATGTCCTAATACGCTCTTAGGATCTGAAGGTACAAACGGCTGGTGCAAAGATGGTGATGATGACCATTGACAGCACTCCCTAGCACAGTGATAGCCTCCACTTGCAGCCCTCTTTGCTTCTGATCTAACATTTTCTGCTTTCTTATTGAGTGGTATGTGGGGAAGTCTTAGTAGCATGTGGGAAGGTCTGCATGATGTGGGGAGTTCTGAAAGTCATGTGGAAAGGTTTGAGTGACAAATGGAGAGGTGTAAGTGGTATGTAGGTAGGACTGAGTGACATGTGGGAAGGTCCAAATGTCATGTGGGGAGGTTTAGGTGACATGGGTAGGTCTGAGTGACAGGTGGGGAGGTCTAAGTGGCATGTGGGGAGGTCTGAATCTTGTAAGGAAGTCTGAATGACAGGTGGAGAGGTCTGGTTGACATGTGGGGAAGTCTGAATAACATGAGGAGAGTACTGCGTGGCATGTTGGGAGGACAGAAGCATGTGAGAAGGTCAGAGTGACATGTGAGGAAGTCTGAGTGACTTGTAGGGAGGTCTTAATGGACATGTAGTAGGTCTGTATGACGTGGGGAGGTCTGAGTGATGTAGAGAGGACTAAGTGACATATAGGGATATCTGAGTGATGTAGGGATGTCTAAGTGTCATGTGGAGAGGTCTGAGTGGCACGTGAAGGGGTCTGAGAGGCTTGTGGGCAGGTCTGAGGCATGTGGGGGGGTCTGAGTGGCATGTTGAGATGTCTAAGTATCATGTTGAGAAGTCTGAGGCACGTGGCCTGGTCTGAGAGGCATGTGGGGGGGTGGGGTCTGAGTGGCATACGGGGAGGACTGAGTGACAGGTGGTTAGATCTGAATGGAACATCTGGAGGTCTTAGTGGCACATGAGGAGGTCAGAGTGAAGTGTGACTTCTAAGAGGCATGTACAGGGGCGCAGAGAGGGGGGGGAGCAGGTACAGATTGCCCGGGCTTCCTGAGGGGCCCGGCGCCCCTCCCCCCTCCCTTCTCTCTCTCTCAGCAGCCCAGCACACAGCGTGTGCTGAGCTGCAGTGGGAGACTGCTCGTGGCTGATGAGCAGCAGCCACAGCAGTCTCCTTTGCCTGTGGGGGGGGGAGCGATCACACCGATAGCACCCCCCTGGCTTTGCACCGGGCTGAGGGGCTTACAGCGCCTCTGCGGTGCTGCAAAACTGTCCTTTTTTTTTTGCTCAAGGGGCCTCCCGTGATTAGGCCACGCCCCCTCTGTAGCTGGGCCCGCCGTGGCTCTCTACGGCCCTGGGCATGTATACGGCAGTAGGAGGTCTGAGTGCTGTGCAGTTGAACTTGAGTGATGTGGGACGGCTAAGATGGGTTTGATGTTTTTCATTCATTGAATTTAAGGATAATATGTGTCTCTTTTGAAGGTTGGAGGGTCACAAATGTATTCCTTGAAGTATATGGGGTTCCCAGTCACTGACCTTGCCACTTCTGATTGGATTAGCTATATTCTATCACGTTACAGATGTCTATGCACATTATGTATTTGTCATTTGCCTTTGAACTACTGCAGGAAAGAAGATTCCCACTGCAAATTTATGGGGTCGAACAACAGTTGTGGAGGTGCTTTCAGGGAATAACATTTATACACAATACCCTTTTTTCTCTTGTGTATATAAAACTTAATTATAATATATATTGTGTACAAATAGGGTACACAGTGATTACTTATTGTGCAGATCATTTTCTGCTTATGTTGGGTGTGAAACGCGTCCAAGTCTAAGGCCCTGAGTCAGATTCTGCACCGCCCCTGTCTGCGGCTTTTGCCGGTATCGCTTCTGTGACTTTATGCAAATACAGCTACAAGCTCTTCCCCTGGTGTACATCCGCGCGTTTGCATTCACAAGGACTGAGGCGCCCATTGCACTAGCCCCATTGCTAGGTGCAGTCTCTCCCCCCAAGTATGGCCTCCTATGTGGGCGGTCAAGCGTCTGTGTACATAAACGCTATCACCGTCACGCCTGCGACATTCCTATAACGCCCCTGTAAAACAGACCATATCTGTCCATTCGCTAAGACACCCAGCACATTTTTAATACACTTCTCCCTGCATGCACCTGAAATTAGAACTGCGACTCTGTACGGACACACTCAGGATGCATGCGCGGTGCGAATCAGACACAGCCGCTATCACTGACACGCACGTGACCCTCCCATAACGAGCCCATGAGATGGACATTTTTTGCATTCACTTCAGGCCACCTCCCAGACACCGCCCAGGAACGCCCAGCACTTTACCGCCCCTTATGTGATACTGTCCCGATCACAACAGCTTCCTTGTGCGTACCCTCTGAGCTGTAGGGGTTTTCTGAAGTTTTTGCGCAAGCGCAGTTGCTAAAAGTCACTCAACCTCTTGAGCATCGGCGATGCGTGCGGACTGCGTGCGACTCACAATCAGGCCCAATGTCTGTGCTTTAATATCACATTTACTTATCTTGCAACAGAAATACCAGGGACTTCTTATTTATTTCCCCGTCTGGAAAATACGGTGGGACAGATGGGTCTATATTTTATTTCAATTTAAGTAGGTTTATGTTCAAAGATAGCAAATGTGGGTTTATAAACGGCTCTCTCTACATAAAGGGTGATGCATATGACTGCTCATTAATAACATCCATAACATTGTCTGGGCACAGATTCAATGCTTTTATATTATTATTATTATTATTATATAATACAATTTATTGTTTGTGTAAGTGGATATTGAACTCTCTAAATTGATAAATGTTCTTTAGTTCATTATATCCTCCCCGCCCACAAACTGCAGCAGACTGTCAATCACTGCCAGTCTGCAAGCAGGATCGCATACCCGTTATGCGCAGAACAGGTAATGCGCCTGCGCAGATTCCCGAACATCGAGAATCAGGCCCAAAATACATAAACAAACAAGAAAACCATGACCTACAATGCAAAACAATGCAAGACAAAGACATGGTTTATAAACATGGCTGTATCAGTGATCATAACACTCAAATAAGCAGGAGAGCAGCAGCAACAAAGGGTTAGGTAACATTGTAGGGAGTATGGAGTAGATAATAAAAGAAAGGGAAGGAGAAGCAAAAGAGAGAAGAGGGCTCTGCTCATAAGAGCTTACATTCCAAATGGGAGGGGCAGATAGACAGTGGCGACACAGAAGGCATTAACAGTGAGGAAAGAGTAAGGAGCAGTAGGTTAGGATGAGGCCTGGAAGGCTTTGATGAAGTGGGTCTTGCAAAAGGCGGAGAGTCTGATCGGGAGAGGAAAAGAATTCCAGAGGATGGGAGCAGCACAGGCAAAATCTTGGAAGTGGGAGAAGTAATCCGTTGGCAGTAGAGGCGACGTGCATTTGTGGAGCGAAGTGGGCGGGCGGGAGTGAAAAAGGGTCTGATCCTACAAATGTTTTTGAGATCAAAACGGCAGTACTATTAGAGAAACTGAAGGTGTAGTATGAAGGAGAGGGAGGAGTCTCGGATATCTCCAAGACAGCATTTGGGGGCTAGAGGAGATGATTGTACCTTCAATAGATAATGAAATAGTAGGAGTTGAGTTTATGCAGGGGTGTGGGGAGATGATCTGCTCAGTCTTAATGTTAAGTTTAAGAAAGCGCTGGTACATCCAGGAAGAAACAGTTGGATATACAAGTGAGAAGAGAGGGGGAGAGGTCATCAGCATAGAGATGATATTGGAGGCCAAAAGAGCTAATGAGTTCACCTAAAGAGGATGTATAGAGGGAAAATAGGAGAGGTCCAAGAACAGAATCTTGGGAGACACCTACCATTAGTGGAAATGGGGGGAGGAGTGGAGTCATGAGAGGAGTCAGAGAAGGAACGGTCAGGGAAGTAGTGTCACATAGCCAAATGGAGTAAAGGTTTTGCAGGAGGAGAGGGTGGTCGACAATATGAAAAGCAGCAGAGAGGTCAAGGAGAATAAGCATAGAGTAGTGGCCCTTGGATTTGGCAGCAAGAGGTCATTGCTGACTTTTGAGGGGGTAGTTTCAGTGGAGTGGAGAGGATGGAAGCCAGACTGAAATGGGTCAAGCAGGGAGTGGGAGGAAAGAAAGTCGATAAGGCGGTTGTAGACAATACACACAAGTAGTTTAGAGGCAAATGGGAAGAGAGAGATGGGGCGGTAGTTGGAGAAGGGTTTAGGTCAGGGGTAGGTTTTTAAAATGGGGGAGACAATGGCTTGCTTGAATGAAGAAGGGACAATGCCTGAAAAGAGGGCGAGATTGAGAGGTGGGCAAAATTAGTACAGTCAGAAAAGGAGAAGGAGGTGGGAGGAGCTAGGGTTAAGGAGAGAGGCAGAAGGGAGGAGGACCAGAAGAGTGCCATGACCTTCTCTACAGGGGAGAAATGTGTCAGAGTTGGTTAGATGAATTTCAATGGGTGGTCTGGGAAAGGAAGGGGTGGCGTGCTGAGAGTCTGATGAAATGCAATGTCCTGACTTATGGGGATATAGTTACTAAAAGGTGGATTTTTAGAAGTGGAGTTGTTGCCCACAGCAACAAAACAGATTCTACTTAACATTTATCTAGCACCTTCTAGAGGAAAATAGCTAGAATCTGATTGATTGCCATGGGCAACATCTCCACCTCTAAAAATCTGCACTTTAATAAATATACCCCATGGAGTAAATTTTAGATGTAAAGTAGGTGTCAGTCAGGGAGGAGGGGAGACGAGAAGGGTATGGGCAGAGGTGTTAGTTGAAAGTGGTGATGAGACGCCGGGGGTTTGAGGACTGGGAGGAGAAGAAATTCTTGAAATAGAACTGTTTAGAGATGGAGAGGACAGCATTGTAGGTTGAGAGCATAAATTTGAAATGGAGGAAGACTGTCTTAGAGCGCGATTTCCTCCACTGTCGCCCAGAGGTTTGTGAACACTTTTGCAGGTATCTGGTGCATTTGGAATGCCAGGGTTGAGGTGTGAGCAGTGTTGGACTGGCCCACAGGGGTACAGGGGAAATCCCCGGTGGGCCCCATTGCCTGAGAGCCCACTCCCCTACTCTAGGTGTCAGGTTCCAGACCTCAAATCATACATTGTTACTCAATTATATGGTCAGTTACCTGGTGGAGTAGTACCACTGATTAACATGGGTGCTTGGCTCCTTTCTATAGAAACTACAACCAGACTTGCCTATCGGTTAGCCAAGCATCTCTGGTGGCAGGCCATACCCTCTCTTGGGTCTGGCCAAACCCCTTAAGCTTGGGCCTCTACCACTGCATTCCCCCGGTGGGCCCTTTATGCCCCAGTCCGACACTGGGTGTGAGTGTGAGTAGTAATGGCCGGGGAAAATGAGTCCAGAGCAGCAGTAAGGGAGGCAGCTTGTTTAGGGCAGGAGAGAGAGAGAATAGGTGAGAGAAGTGAGTCGAACGGGAGGAGACGGAAACTGTGTCGATAGCCTCAATGTTAGGCTTAGTGATGGTGGTCTTAGGAGGCAGAGGAGAGGAAGGACAGAGGGATAAGTTATAAAGGAGAAGGTGATGGTCAGAGAGGGGGAATGGGCAATTGGAGTAATCGGAAATATCACAACGGTGAGTGAAACCCAGATCAAGTGAGTATCCACTCGCATGGGAGGGTGAGGCGGTCTTACTGCATGTAACGTCTAGGTCCGGGGAAATAAAATGAAATAAATGAGAGCTCATAGTCTTATGGCTGGGTGTATACAGTAACTGTACATACGGTTTCTATGCACAACGAGAAGGCTTCCTTGGCCTCATGTGTTGGATGGAATGGAAGAGGATGCAGATGTTTGTCTTTCCAGGAGTCTGCTCATGTACCATAAGTTTTATGTGCTGAAACTTGAGTCTGTTCCAGAAATGTTTAGTCTACAGATAGAAATCACACATAACTTACTTCTCACTCAGCCGTTCATTATCTGCTTCAGAGATAGCCTGTTCTCTGGTAACCTGCTGCCGCACTGGCTTTTACTGTCCGCTTTACCTATGTTTGACATCACAGCACTGAGACTGATCTTCTAACGATTACTGTATTTTATTACTACATGGCTTATACACAGAGATTTACAACTCGGATGCAGATAGCAGACTGCAGTCCTGGAAACAGAGAGCAGAGTAATAAAGTTTTGTGACAATATTGAAAGCATCCAAGTATTCCTCCTAAACAGTCTGTTACAATAATAATTATTATTATTATTCTTTTATCTATGAGGTGTCATTGTTACAGAAGGTGAAGGTTATTATATCACAGTATGTCTTTTTGGAATGCGCCTCATTCTCATCCTAAGTACTTTTATATCATCTGGATCATTCAAGTGTGCATTGATGTGATGAGAGAAGACTTGTATAAGTTCCTATAATTATCCCCTGGTTAAAATGAAAAAAAAAAAAAAAAAAGAATTATAAAAAGAAAAGCTTGTAAAAAAACAAAACACAATCCTACTAATGTTTTAATATGTAAAGGGCCTGGTAGTGAGTCAGGCGCAATTGGGTTTGCAACTGGATGTCATGGATTTCAGCATACTGTGCAGAAAGAAATCGGTGACTGCGCCTGCCTCCGGATCCGGCATACGCACACGGAATGGAGGTTGCAAGTGCGGACACATTTCTCGGACCACTTTTTCCGTGCAATGGGTATTTCTGGGCAGTAATTGCCTGGCAACCATGCAGACTGTTCTGTCTAGAGGGAGAGTGATATATAATTGTAAGGTTTTTTTTTTTTCGCAGCCGCAGAGCACGACCAATTTTTCCTAAAATTAAGCAATTGGAAGTTTGCAATTAGCTTAATTAGTAGTAATTACTCACCTTCCTAAGCGGTGTCTTCTTCATCCAGGCTGTCGAGACCCGGTCTTCTGCAGCAGAGTGTGTGTGGTAAGTGTAAGTATGGGTATGTGTGAGTGTCTGTGTGACCCCCGTGAGTGTGTGAGCCCCCCTGGAGACAGCAGCAGGGAGAACTATATCTCCCAGCAGCCCTCTTGACTCTCGGCAGTCTCCTTCCCCGTGCAAAGATAGAAGGGAGATAATCGGGAGCCGCAGAGATCACCGGAGACTACTCGGTAAGTATCTTTTTTTGTTGTTGTTTTAATCGCGGGTTTCCAGTGCTGAAAACCCCATGTTCATTCTTTTTTAATTAAATACCCTGGATATCGGGAGCGCGCATACCCCCGGTAATCCAAAATTGGGCACGAGGTCCGCGTGGTTTTTTTTTGCGGTGAAAACCTTGCTCCCAATTGAATATGCCCCATGGAGTGGCTGCATGTCCAGATACTAATGATGATGATATTTGATCAACGTATAACATAAAAAGTAGCCGATCTAACAAGTTTGTATCCTGATGGCTGGAGAAAGTAGCAGAGTGGTTAACAGTGGACGGTATTGTTGAAGAAACATCTATAATAATTATGTCGTTTTACACAATAGGATCCAAGATAAAGGTAATTTATTCCAAGTTCAGATAGGAATAAGAAAATCCATTTAATAAACTGGTATAGGCCAAATTCTTCAACAAAACCTTCAAAAAATTTGCTTTACACATGAATTCTTTGGGAACAGCCACCTCTGCTCTGATGGTATGGTACCGAGGTTACTGTGCATTACACAGGAAGGGGATCAGTATGTACTGACACTTGCAATTCAGTTATGGGGATGGGTAACTAAGTTTGAATATAAACCAATTTGGCAATAGGACACAATAACAATGAATGGATGCTTCATATTTTCCCGTATTTTGGTGAATCCTCCTTTGATAGGCTCCATTTCCATTTGGTACTTTATTGTACGATATTCTCGAGAGAATGAAGAGTTATTCTTGGTACGGACCCCTTACGACTGAGTCAAACAATATATTTTGGGGGGCACTATTGACTGCAAGGGCATAGTGGGGGAAGAATGGATAGAGGGGGGAGAGCAGTAATCTGCTTATAACAACCCCTAGAAACGTCTAGTGAGATACAGATTGTCAATCTGCCAAAGATAGAGATATACAGTATATGTTTGTGGGTTTGCCCTGCTGCTTATAGAGAAAAGTTAGAAGTAGGCTCTCGAACTCCTCCTGTGGCAGCAATCATCTCACCATGTAGGGTAGTGAGCACAGGTAGGGAGAATACAGGGCTGTTACTGTACACTTAGATTATTGGCTGTGTAACCAATGACATCCACATTACCTGTGGTCTCTTTGGCCTGAGAACATTGATGTCCGCCGTTCACATAAGTTAGCTAAACTTAGGGGTCAATCCAATTACTTGTGATGTACTCTGAGGTGCGAATCATCGTGACAACCGACGTGCTTGATGCATACATGCCTACCCTCCCGGTTTTCGCGGGAGGCTCCCGATTTTTAGGGTAACCCCCCGCACCCCCGGAAGGGTAGGCATTTCTCCCGCATTCTGCCCACTTCCTAGTGAAGTGGGCAGAATGAGGAGAATACCCGTGGCGATCGCGGGTCTCCGGGAAGGGGGCAGGGCTTAAGCTGTGATTCTGCATGAATCACAGCATTTGGCCCTGCCCCCTATGTAAATTGTACCCAATCGCATCAATTTTACCGTGAGGGGGCGGGTCTTAATGACGCAAATCATCAAGCCCCGCCCCCATCGGCCCCCTGCTGCTTCTCTTACCCGGGCTTCTCCCGGGAAGAGAGTATTAAAGGTAGGCAACTATGGCTTGATGGCAGGTCGAATTCGCTTAAAAGTGCTCGCAGTCCCATAGGGCTCTGAGCAAAATTATGCGAATTCGGGCTTGGAGTGGGCCGCGAAGGGTGCAAGGTGCCGGTGCGTTGCCGGCATTTTATCGCCGTTGCAACTGCAACTCGCACTCTTCCCATGTAATTGGATTGACCGCAGGGGGGCAGATGTACTAAGCTCTGAAAAGTGATAAACTGGAAAGTGATAAACTGCCAGCCACTCAGGGTCAGATGTATTAACCACCGAAGCGGCATCTGCGCCTGTCATTATCGGCGCTGCTATCTACAAGACAGGCAGGGCAATGTATGAATGGTCAGTTAGCCTGACCGTTCCGCCAGCTGTAGCAATCGATATCGACAGCTGCAGCTGGCGTTGCCTTATCACCACAGCAAGGACAGCGCTGCTGCGGTGGCTGCCGGCTCCAGGGCTGCACCCAGGATCTCGCGATGCTTGCGAGATTCCGCGCATGCTCAGTGGAGTCGGCCGGGAGTGAGACACAGTGCATCAGCACTAGGCTGATGCGCTGTGGGCTCTAGTGGGGATTGCCGGAGGGGAGAGTTATCACTCTCCCGCTCTGGCCGATGAGATATTAGTACATCTCATCGTTAGTGCTTCCTGCTTCACCTTGGTAAAGAGACGGAGCAGGAAGATAAGTGCCGCTATAATACATCTCCTCCTCAGCTCCTAACTGTCATGTTACAGGCTGTATTGAAAAATGACAGTTAGTAGCTGATTGGTTGGTAGTTAATCACTCTCCAGTTTATCACATGGCAGTTAAAAGCTGATTGGTTGGTGCTTTATCTACATCCAACCCCTTAATGTTTTAACCTCTAAAAATGTACCCACTCACCCATGTCTCCTGCAAGAATCATAGCAATAGGCTGAATTACTTGATTCATAGCCTTCTTAAATACCACGTTATATCATACACAATTAGGAAAACTCTATATTATATATATGTTTTAAATATTTTATTCATTTATAATACTTACTATATTCCAATCGCCATTCATGTAATCCTGTATGTCAACTAAGCAGGCAGAACATTAGATCATTTATAATCATAATGCATAAGTGACAAAATAATTAGCAAATATGCAAATGTACATACACAGTATATAATTAGGGATGTGCAGGCTCGGATAGGTTCGAGTTTGCACGTGGAGTTCGGATTTTTCCCTCCAAAAAAACGGAACTCAGAACGAGGCAAAACGTCATCTTACATGGACGAACATCATCATTCCTGGTCTTTTGTCCAGGAATGATGATGTTCGTCCATGTAAGATGACGTTTTGCCTCGTTCTGAGTTCCGTTTTTTTGGAGGGAAAAATCCGAACTCCACGTGCAAACTCGAACCTATCCGAGCCTGCACATCCCTATATATAATATCCACCATTGCCAATGTACATAATTAAGGGCACCATAAGGCAACTACGGTTATTTAATCCCATATTTATTGGAGGAGTTAAGTATCTAATAATCATAGCCCTCTAATTGCTTCCCAGAGGAAGCCACATTCACTGCTGTGCCGATTACTCTGTCCTTAGACTCTCCCAGTGTAAGTGGTGGGTGCTTTGTGGAGATACGGAAAGAAAGTAGAATACCGTGACTAACATTAGCACAGCTGAGATATTCTGGTAATTGCATTGTATGTGCATACTGCATACAGTATTGAGGTAACCAGTGGTGACCATAACACGCACATGTCACCTCCTCTTCTTCCCATCGATTTAGGTCACCTCTCAGTCTCCACCCTAAAACGTCCATGGATCGCAGACGCAGTCTGAAGTCAAAGGCGTACACCATCACACACATTGGTTCGCACATACGCCGTAGGGGTTTTCAGGACTTTTCGCGCATGCGCAGCGGCAAATAATCACTCAACTGTGCAAACATCGGTCCTGTGTGTACGTCTGAATCAGGCATCGGGCCCATAATCTGTTGTGCCTGACATAGCCCAGGGTTTTTTTTTTCAATATATTTAGGCCGGGATGTACTATGCGCTGGCCATTCCGCCAGTCACCACAACCTTACTAATCGCATATGTACTAACATATGCGATTAGTATAGCAAAGGACAGCTCTTGCGATAAGAGCTGCCCTTTGCAAAGCAGCTGACGCCGGGTGACGGGGTCTCCGTGGGACCCTGCCCCCTACGAGTACGGGAGCTTCCTACTGGTGACCTGTGCAGTAAGCCCCGGGCTCCTCCTCCCTGCACCCGGAAGATTAGGAGGAGGAGGAGGACCCAGGAGGAGTGCGGGCCGGCGACCATAGAGAGCAGGTGAGTGGGGGCCAGCGCTGGCGAAGCGTCAGGAGCAGGGTACGGTAAAAAGCCCATAAGCTTTTATAGGGTAACGCCAGGTTTTTCTGGCATTACCCTCTGCACCGATAAAAGTGCGGTCAGGGCTTAGCACATATGGAAATGCGGTAAAAACCCAGAAAACAGGGTTTTTACCGCATTTTTCCTTTAGTACATCCCGGCTTTTTTTTACCATGCAGGGAAGCGCTGGCTTTTGTACCACCTGTTTGTCAGTGAGTAAGACAGAGGGGAGTGGGGGCCATTGTGCATCGGGCAGACCCTCCAACTTGGGCATGTTTCTGATGGACATCCCGATTGCCAGGACCCCCGAAAGTGTAGGCATATCTCCCGCATTCTGCCCACTTCCTAGGGAAGCAGGCAGGATGGGGTGATTTAATGGGGAATTTGCGTGTCCGTAGAGAGGGGGCGGGGCTAAATGACGCGATTTGCTTGCGGACCGTGAATTGCTGACTTATCCGGCCTCGCCCCCTGAACCTGCTAGCAGCAGCAACAGCTCTCCCGGAACTGATTTATTCAAAGTCGGTAAGTGTGCGATAGTCACTTGCAACTCAGAATACGTGCACATACTGCGAGCATCCCGTTCACATCCCATAAATATCTGCGGGCCCTATTCAGAAATTAAGACGGGTTTAGTCGTTTTACACGGCTAAACCTCGTCTAATAGTCGGCGAAGATGGCGATAATTAATGAGCGCCCAGAACAATTGAATAGCAAACTGGGCGCTCATTAATTATTACGACCAAAAAAACCATTTGAATCGCCCCCTGTGTGTCTTGCCAGGGACGGAAATACATGAGACAATGGGAGGCGGTTGCCTCTGGGCACCAGAGCTGAAGGGGGCACACTGACCCCCTCCATTGCTCCAGGTTCTGCATTATGCGCACCAGAGTAGGAACAAGCAGGGAGTCGAGGGGGCATCTACTGCAGTGCTTCCTCTCCCAGGCAGTGCTGTAACTGGGCTCTAATGTGCACAGTTCCGGCCCACCCCCTTATCAGCTGACCTGAGCCCGTACTGGATCCCTCCAACAAGCCCTACCCTGGGTAATTAGTACCCGCTCACCCCCCTCTCGACAACCCTGGCACCACCCACTTACTGAGTGAAGTAAGTGGTTCAGGTGGCCCGGGACGTGAGTTGCGCTTATCCGTGTCATTGTGGTCTCACCCCCGCTTCACTATGCCGGCATTCCTCCCAACTTTTAAGAATTAATAAGTGCGGCAGTGTAAAAGGGGTGGGCCCAGTGAAAACGGGGCAGAGTCTGGTGAAAAAAATAGGATGGAGCCTTGCGGCACCCCCGTTTATGCCACTGTGGGGGTTCTCCGAGATGCTGGGTAGCCCCCAGGCTCTCCCTACACTAGTGAACAGATGCCGTACACATGCGCACGGCATCTGCTCTACCTCTGTGTACTCGCTGCTTTGCTATGCTGGGCAGCGGTTTGTGCTCCCCCCAACTCCCCCCCGCACCACCACCACCACGAGACACTGTGGCCTGCAGGTGGGACAGTCTCAGAAAAACTGGACTGTCCCACTGAATGCGGGACAGTTGGGAGGTATGATGCTGGTAAATGTGGCGTTCTATACAGGGCCGGTTCTATGCATACGCATTGGCATTGTATGCAGCTGTGGAGGGCGCCTCAGCTGTGACCATGCTGGCCGCAGGCAGACTGTGTCTCTGTGACACAGCTGCACCGCGCATGTAGTGCTGACCGGACGGAGTTCGGTCCGCACTACACAGTGACAAACACGCAGCCGACGGAGCCGGCAGCAGTGTATTTGTTTTAATTAGCAGCCAATGATAGTCTGTCAGACTCTCATTTGCTGCTGCACCCACTGCCGCAGCCGGGCTGGAGCTCACTCATGAGCTCCATCTTCCGACTCCCGCAGTGGATAATGGGAGAGATGTCATGATGGACAGATGGAGGAGCGGATGGCGGGAGCAGGAGCGGGGATACAGGTAAGTGTTTTTTTTTTTTATTACGTGTGTGTCTACTGGGGGGGAGGACTACTACAAGGGGGGGACTACTAAAAGGAGGGGCTATTACTGGGGGCACTACATAGGGGGGAACCTCCACTGGGGTCACTACAAGGGGGGGACTACTACTAAGGGCACTACAAGGGCGGCACTACTACTAGGGGCACTACAAGGGGGACAACCACTACTAGGGGCACTGCATAGAGGGGGACTACCACTGGGGGCACAGCATTGGGGGACCACTACTGGGGGCACTATATAAAGGGCAATACTGGGGGTACTGCATAGGGGGGGGAAACTACAACTGGGGCCACTATTTAAAGGGCACTGCATAAGGGGTACAACTATTGGGGGCACTGCATGGGGGGACTACTACTGGGGGCACTATATAAGGGGCTTACTACTGGGGGCACAAGGGGCACTGCATAGTGGGGATCACTACTGGGGGCACTACTGGAGGCCTGCATAAGGGGGACCTCTCCTGGGGCACAAGGGCACTGCATAGGGGGGGCCACTAGAGGGGGCACTGTATAAGGGGCACTGCATAGGAGGAAACACTACAGGGGGCACTGCATAGGGGGGACTACTGGGGGACTGCATAAGGGGGACCACTCCTGGGGCACAAGGAGTACTGCACAGGGTGGACAACTACTGGGGGCACTGTATCAGGGGCACTGCATAGGGGGGATCACTACTGGGGGCCTGCATAAGGGTGAACACTACTGGGGGCAATGTATAAGAGGCACTACTTGGGGCCTGCATACGAGGGACCACTACTGGGGGCATTGCATACTGGGGTACTGTATAAGAGGCACCACTGGGGGCCTGCATAAGAGGGACCACTACTGGGGGCATTGCATACTGGGGATACTGTATAAGGGGCACTGCTGGGGGGACTGCATTAAGGTGCATATGTAATGTTCCCAGAGTGACGGGAAAGGGGTGTGTGTCGTGGTTATGGCTTTTTCCATGAGACCACGGCCCCTTAATTTGTTTGGCACGCGCAACAATATGCCTGGGGCACCAATAAATATACTCGTTTACCAAAACATTTGGGCTAGGGCCGGCCTGGTTGTATAGCATGGGCAAATGTAAGTAATGGCTCTTGCAGATCAGCAGTTCTACATATATAAGCTTCCTAGGAAGTGTGGACCTCATTCAGAGTCGGTCGTTGCGGCCTCATGGTCGTAAGGTGAAAGGGGTCGGATATGCAAATGAAGTGCTCGCAAGTTGCGTCGTTAAGATGGGATCGTTAGCTGGACGAGCGAGGGGCGGATGCGCCGTAAGACTAAAAATACGCCCCCTTCTCGTTCCCATTACACGTCATCTCCGGGCATATAAGGATTAATCGAGACCATCGGGAACCATCGGAGCTGTTCGTAGACCTTAAGGTCGACCATACCCTCTCTTAAGCACTACGATCAAGTCAGTGTAAAAACCTCCCATGTCACATGTGCCATGACACTACTTAGTTAATTATGCACTCTCATAAAACGCTGTTTGCATAGTCAGGCACGCCTGCGTTCGGATCTCCACTCCCCCGTTCACAAGCACCTTCCCCTGTTACCACTCACAAACGCCTCATCCTGTCACTCAAACTAACGACCTGGCCAAGTTGAAGGAGAGAGCAATTTCTGATTGTAATAGCTAGTTTGCGCATGCGCATTGCGAATTTTACGCATGCGCAGTTTAGCGAACATCGGTGGCGTACGACCGTGCGGCCGCAACGACCGACTCTGAATGAGGTCCTGTATCTTTTATACCTGCTATAAGACAAAAACATGTTGATGAGTTGCCACAAACCAGATGTATATGCCTCCAATGTAGTGGTGTATACACAATTTAGCATTGTTTTTTTATTAGCAATTTACGCCAAGTTTTGCTTCCAACTCTGTATCTGCCCCTGTGCTTGATTTCTACAGGTCCATCACCCAGCAGCAAAGTGTACGCTGCTTCTGTGCATCCCAGCCAGAGCTCACTGTACACCAGGGGTGGCCAACCAGAGGCAAAGTGTAAAAAAATATCTGTGGTCAAGAGTCGATCGCATGCGCGCACCAAAAGCTTACCTAGCTGTCACAAGGCCACGCCCCATTTTTATAAGCACACCTTTAGTATGACATTTGCGGGACCTTGTGTCACACCCCCGTTTTAGTCACGCTGGCGGCCAGCCCAGCACATTGAAAATACACATTTTAGATAAACTTCCCAATATAACTTTTTCACTGTTGAAGTGAAAGAAAAATCCAGAGCTATATAGAAAACATTGAAATAGCCACGTTCACATAAAATACACAGAAACAAGCCAGATCCACATAAACTACATTTAAAATACACATCCACATAAAATACATATTGAAATCCAGAATCACATAAAATACATTGAGAAAGCCAGTGCCCATTAAGCCCCCTGTAGTTGTGCCCCATATGCAGTGCCCCGCTGTAGTTGTGCCCATTAAGCAATGCACCCAGTAGTTGTGGGCCTTATGCAATGCCCCCAGTAGCTGTGCCCATTATGCAATGCCCCCAGTAGTTGTGCCCCTTCTGCAATGCCCCCTGTAGTTGTGCCCTTTAAGCAATGCCCCCTGTAGTTGTGCCCCATATGCAGCGCCCCGCTGTAGTTGTGCCCATTAAGCAATGCACCCAGTAGTTGTGGCCCTTATGCAATGCCCCCTGTAGCTGTGCCCATTATGCAATGCCCCCAGTAGTTGTGCCCCTTCTGCAATGCCCCAGTAGCTGTGCCCCTTCTGCAATACCCTCTGTAGCTGTGCCAAATAAGCAATGCCCTCAGTAGTTGTACCTTCTGCAATGCTCCCTGTAGTTGTGCCCATTAAGCAATGCCCCCAGTAGTTGTGGCCCTTATGCAATACCCTCTGTAGCTGTGCCCACTATGCAATGCCCTCAGTAGTTTTGCCCCTTCTGCAATGCTCCCTGTAGTCGTGCCCCCTAAGGTAGTGCCCCCTGTACTAGCTCCTCCTCCCCGCCCACACCCCTATGAAGAAACTAACCTGTCTTCATGCTGGCACCGCTCCACGGCGTCAGGGCTCTAGAGTCCCGCCGTTGCTGCCGCTTCCTGCTGGATCTAACTGGATGGCAGGCTCCTCACATCGCAGGTGGTGTCATGACGTCACCCGCGCACTGTATTACTGGGAACACTGGCCTCTGAAGCGATCAGAGGCTTCTTTAATCTCTGATCACTTCAGAGACCAGCGTTACCAGTACTAGTGAGGGTCTGCTGAGCCGTGAGCTGCATCGGAAACTCAAAAGAGCCGCGGGTTGGCCACCCCTGCTGTACACTGTTAAGCTGCCCACACACATAGCGATATTTTACCCGATTTGGCAGATTTCGTCGAATCGTGATGGCAAATCGTGTACAATATGGCCAAATCGTGAGTGTCCACTCACGATCACGATGCCAATGAGCGTCCCCACTCGTCGCACATCGCATCTTCAGATCTGCCGTGCTGTAGGGCAGATTTGCCAATCTGGGACACAATGCACTGGATGCACGATAGATCTTAAGTCAGATTGGACATTTTTTACTCCAAATCGTGAGTAGGACTGCCGGGGAGCTGCCGGGGGAGAGTTCAGGGGAAATCGTACACATCGTGGGATCATGTACAGATTGCTATGTGTGTGGGCACCTTTAATCTATGGGAAACGCTGCTTTCCAAATCTGCCATGAGCCAAGCTGGAGAGCGCCCCTATAGCAACAGTGTCACTATGCTCAAGGCCAGCACCCCCTTTCCCCCTCCCTTGTCCATGGTATATAAGCCTGATCCCAGCCATTGAATCGCAGAGCCATGCCATGTTTTGCAGGCAGCTCTCTGGTGATTGACTTGCAAATGAAATGCAGAGAAAACGCACATACAAAATTTCTTGGAAAGTTCAGCAGAAGGTGATTTTGGAAACACCTCCTGCTGCTTTAATGATGGGTAAATCACGGGAACATAATGAACAGAGGGTGCATTGAATGCACTTGTAGAGCTGGTGCTGTTTGCAGAAAGAGGAGTACAGTCTGCAGTAACAACAAACAAAAAAGGTTATTCTGACCCCTTGATTAAAAGCTGAAATGCAAAAACCACTAAGTGGGTGCAAACAAAACACTTTGCCTATTCAAAGTCAGCAAACAAACGTTATGTATTTTTAAATAGCTGCTTTACATCCTTATTAATGTCAGTGGGTAAGGAAGATTCCAATTCTTATTAATGTCAGTGAAGCATGAATGCACAAACTGTTTATACTATTATTGCCTGAACTGTATATACATTTTTGATCCTCATGAGCTGCCAAACCCGATGGCTGCCTGCGGAATCACTGTGTAGATTGAGGGGTCCCTGCTGTTCACATGTGTGACAGCACAATCCATAGGTAAGAGTGAGATTTACAAGGGTGTCAGTACTCTGAACTAGGGATGTGCGCCGGACCATTTTTGATGGATTTGGTTCTAATTCGCTGTCCGGCTTTGGATTTGGATTTGCCAAGCTGCGGTGACTGGCTTTGGATTTGGATTTTTTACAAAAATTGACAAAAAAAAATAAAATCACATAAACTGAGCTTTTATTTTCTTCCTAGAGTGTTATTAACCTCAATAACATTAATTTCCAGTCATTTACACTCAATTTAGACCACCTCACAGCTTATAAAATTGTTTTCACCATTATTGGCCAAAGGTTACAGTGAGCTGACTGGTTACCTTACCAAGTGTCAGAGCAGTGGCATAGACACCACAGTTTAAAGCACATCTATGACACATTGCCACACAGCAGTGGCAGAAATGAAAGGTAGTGCAAGATGGAATTGTTCTTGGGCCCTCCCACCCACCCTTATGTTGGCTATTAAAAAGGACATGCACACTTTAACAAACCAAGCATTTCAGTGACAGGGACTGCCACTTTGTGGCTGAAGTGCTTTGTTTGTTTGGGCCCCCCAAAAAATGCTGCCAATCGGCTAAAGGCAACAGGTCCACAGTGGCAAGATGTCACCATCATTGCCATCCTCACCCTCATCAGTGTGTACATCATCCGATTCCTCACACAATATCCACCATTACAGAAGTATCTGTTCTGTGACATGATTTTGTGGAAGTAGCCTCCTACATCGTTCGCTCACAAGGTTCCCGGCTGTACTGAAAACTCTCTCCGAGTACACACTGGAGGGTGGGCAGCTTAAGTAATACAAAGCCAGTTTACACAAGGGTCTCCAAATTGCCTTTTTTTCTTCCAATAGTCGAAGGGACTCTATGACATGTCTACTTGTAAGGTATCCTGAAAATAATCCTCCACCATTCTTTGGATGGTAATCGTATTAGATGGAGTTACGGTAGAGGTGTCTCTGGTGTTTGGCAATTCTTTACCCCCATGACCAGATGTCAGAATGTTGACTTTACTTATCTGCATCACCACTGGGTCTTTTGGAAAAGGTGATTTTTTTTTCTGGCTGCTGCTGGAAAAACCGAAGGAGGAGACGATATCGTAGTGCCATGTGTCACTTCAGCTGCCAACTTGCTCACCAGGAGAGCTTTAGATCTTTTAAGATCTGAGTCAGTTGTAAAGAAAGACACGGCATACGACTTAAACCTAGGATCAAGCATGGTTGCTAAAATATTATGATCAGATTTCAAGATCTTGGCCACCCGTGGATCCTGGCGAAGCGAATAAAGGACTTGATCTATCAGTCCAGCATACTTTGCAGAATCACTTTGTTGAACTCCTCCTTCAATTTCTCCAGCTGATTTTCCAAAAGCCTAATCAAGGGAATCACCTAACTCAAGCTAATAGTGTCAGCACTCACTTCACATGTGGCAACTTCAAATGGTTTGAGCACCTTGCCAAAGACAGAAAGTACTCTCCACTGGGCTAAAGTACATTCACCCTCCATTCCCAATGTCATGGCTTGTCGTATAGCTATGGATGGTTTCTTGCTGCTCCTCCGTCCGCTGAAGCATATTAAGGGTGGAGTTCCACCCATAGGCACACGCAGGGGGGGTTTCCGGTTGCCTGGAAACCCCCCTCCCCAGCCCATATCCACAATAGAAATTTTAAAATAATAGAATTTTACTGCATGTTCTTCTCAGAATCACAAATGAAATAAATAGCACCCCCCGTGTGTTTATTTTTTAATATGTGTCAGCCAGTATTAAATACACCTGTGCACCAACTAGGAGATCTGGAAAACATGCAGTTAGGGGTGCAATGCTATAGACCATCAATAGGGTAAATTATTAATATAGTATAATACACTATTCAGTGCATAAGAAGACCAATATGTACATATATGCCCAGGGTAGTGCTAGGTTCTTCTGCTGCACCCCCAGTCTCCCAGACTTGCTCCAATGCTCTGGAATGGTGCTCACATCTAAAATAAAAACATTTAGCTCAGGCAGGATGGCCATACTGCCACATTTAATGGCTTACTGTGATCGCAGGTCTTGGATATGCTGGAATTATGATGCACATTACACTGTGTATGACACATATTAAAGATGGTTAAGTGCTAATTATTCATGGACTGGCCATACTCACTCTAAAATCAAGCATTTGGAAACCCCCCTCTAAAAATCTTGCGTTTGCCATTGCCACCTCGTTACCACTTGTTGCTTCAGTTGATGGCAGGGCAAATTAAAATACTCTTGCAGGTGCTGCAATCTCCTGCACACTGTTGCTGAATGCCGAAAATGTCACAACATTTTTCGGGCCACAGACAGCATCTCCTGCACGCCCCTGTCGTTTTTAAAGAACCCTGCACCACTAAGTTGATAGTGTGAGCAAAACAGGGGATGTGTTGGAATTCACCCAGATGTAATGCTTTCACAATATTTGTAGCGTTGTCAGAAATCACAAATCCTTAGCAGAGTCCAAGTGAGGTAAGCCATGTTTCTATGACATCTCTTAGTTTTTCAAAGAGGTTGTCAGCGGTATGCCTCTTATTGAATCTGGTGATGCACAGAGTTGCCTGCCTCTGATTGAGCTGGTGTTATTTGTTAGATACTGCTTCTGCTACTGCTGAAGGCGATTCACCCACCCAGTGGGCCGTCACAGTCATGTAATCTTTAGTTTGCCCACTACCGCTTGTCCACATATCTGTGGTTAAGTGGACAGTGGGTACAATAGCTTTTTGCAGGCCAATAATTAGGTTCTGTTTAACGTCCTGGTACAGGAATGGCTTTTTGGGTAAAATGAAACCGAGATAGAATTTGATAGAACTGGGGATACAGAACCTCAATTAACTTTGTAAATCTCACTGCATTAATTGCGGATATTGGACTAATCTAATACTAGCATTAGACAGATCTAATACTAGCATAGCCGTCATGGCGTCAGTGATCCGCTGTGCGACAGGGTGAGAGCTGTCATATTTGCTTCCCCTTGCAAGAGATTCTTTAACAGTTAATTTTTTTTTTTGGCAAACTAATACTAGTAGTCTTCTTGGTCCACTTCTGGGATGAAGATCCACCCCCAGCATCAGCAGGCCTAGGCTCAAAGATTCAGTTTCTTCTGAGGTGTCCTGGAAAGTGGAGGAGTCACCGTGACTTAGCATTAACAAATTGGATGCTGGACTACCACTGATCATTCCTGAGGATAATGAGGATGAAGGTGTTGTCGGCGAGATTGCAGGTGCTGGGATTTAGTAGAGAGAATGCATCTAGCTAATGCTGGACTGCTTGTTGTTATTTTTTTAGCAGTAGTTTCTGTTATCAAACACCTGTCATGAGCTCACTGCAGATGACGTAATAGTGTGGAGGTTTCTAGATGCTTAACGTCCCTACTCTACTAACTGTGGTCCCACAATGGCTACAAATGGCTTGACAAACGTCAGGGTTTGAGTAAAAATAATTCCACACAAAAGATGTGGATTTGTTGGTTCTATGCCCAGGCATGGTAATGGCCTTCTTATCTTGGCCAAGTGCTGCTTCCACTGGTGCCTGACTTATACAAACAATATCTTCATCCTCAACATCCTCATTAGTGCCAGCGTCAGCTGCACATATATTCCCCTCATCCTCTTGCAATTCCACGGTGGCATCCTCAATTTCTATGTCCTCGGCAATACTGCTCATCCTCACAACTACAGATGGAACAGAAACTATGGAGGGCGGCTTCTCTGACATAGCAATACCACTCGTGGACCCACTTAGACTCTCCTCGGGGATTTCTGACATTTCTGTTTCTGAAAACACAGTTTGAGCTACTGCCTTATTAGTTTTAATTTTTTTTAGACTTCTATAGTCAGATTGGAAAGGTCTTTTATTGTCATGAGAGGCACAAGATGCCTCACTGACAGTTGCAGAACCACCACTCAGAAATAAAGGCCAATGCCTGAGCCTTTCCTTGCCACTATGTGTAGTGAATGGTATGTTGCCAATTTTCTGTTTTTCTGCACTAGTAGTAGTCTTTAGAGGTTTTTTTGTCTTTGCCTCTGTGAAATCTAGATTTTTTTGATTTCAGGTTCCCTAATTTTTTATAGCCTCTACGCCCTTGTGATGGACTTCCAGCCACTGCAGTGCTAGCATTTGCTTGCTGCTTCTGCTCTCCTCTCTGTTCGTTGTCGTGATCCATATTAATTTATCACTGTGAACTGGAGTCATGGACCTTGTATACACACAGTGGGCTTATGCCCAGTCACGGAGCTTGTATAATACACTCAGTGGGCTTATGCCCAGTCACAGAGCTTGTATACACACAGTGGGCTAATGCCCAGTCACGTAGCTTGTATACACTCATTGGGTTTATGCCCAGTCACGGAGCTTGTATACACACATTGGGCTTATGCCCAGTCACGGAGCTTGTATATACACAGTGGGCTAATGCCCAGTCACGGAGCTTGTATACACACAGTGGGCTTATGCCCAGTCACGGAGCTTGTAAACATATAGTGGGCTTATGCCCAGTCACAGAGCTTATATACACACAGTGGACTTATTCCCTGTCACAGAGCTTGTATACACACTGTGGGCTTATGCCCTGTCACAGAACTTGTATACACACTTTGGGCTTAGGCCCAGTAAGGTCACGGAGCTTGTATACACACTGTGGGCTTATGCCAGTAAAGTCACAGAGTTATGCCCAGTCACGGAGCTCTTATATAGCCCAGGGACCCCAGTCACTGAACAGTGTGAGACCAGCGGCCAGAAGATGGAAGAAGAGCTACTACACTGTCTAACACTAACAAACTAAGTGTGTCCTCTGCTCGGTCTGACTCTCTGTGAAATGGCGCCGAGTCCCGGGCGCCGCGCCTTTTATAGAGGCCGAACGTCACCCGAGTCTCGCAAGAATTCGACGCCGGCCGGGTGACATTTGGCCTCGAGGTGGAATCCAAGTCAGACGGGAAAACCCAAACTTACGTTTGGGTGGACTCTGATTCCACCTGTTCAGAGCGGTTCGGATTCCTCAGAATCCGAACCGCTCATCTCTACTCTGAACTATACTCACCTACTATCCCGGGAGACCCCGTCTGGGTCTTCCTCCCCACCAGCTCCCAGGGGCCTGGGTAAAAATTCATTAGGTCTGATCTGAGCCCACATTTAAAATGCAAATCAGAGTTGTACGCATTTATACTGGTGAGCACTGTATAACATTGTTTAAGGATGAAAGCTATCGATGCCTGTAATGCATATGTGCCTGACCTACTGGAATGTCCAAGAAAAATAAAGAATTTTGGAGAATTCTCCCGCACTCCCAGGATAGCCGGCCACCCTCCCACATCCCGTCCTTCCCTAGAGAAGTCGGTGCTACTTGCCTGATGAAAACATCACTCCTTATGCGATTGCCCCCTGCTCCTGGGTAATAATTAGGGGTGTGCACCGGCCACTTTTCGTGTTTTGTGTTTTGGTTTTGGATCTGGATCTTTCTTCGTGTTTTGGATCTGGATTGGTTTTGCCAAAACTAGAGATGAGCGGTTCGGATTCTGTGGAATCCGAACCGCTCCGAACATTGGGGATCCGAGTCCACCCGAACCCTGTTCGGGTGTTCACCGCCTGACTCGGATCCCCGTTCGGGGCCGAACGGCGGCCGCCTGATGTCGGATTCTCACTAGAGAATCCGACATCAGGTCTCCTCGCGTGTAGGGCAGAGCGCAGTGATAGCGCTCTGCCCTACACAGACACAGACACACAGCCGCCAGCGGCAGCTGTGTGTTTGTTACAGCAGCCAATGAGAGTCACACAGACTCTCATTGGCTGCTGCACGGAGGGAGCCGGCTGGAGCTCACACATGAGCTCCGTCTTCCGGCTCCCTCCTCAGCGTGTGACAGAGCGGACGGCGCGGGAGCGGGGATACAGGTAAGTTTTATTTTTTTTATTTTTTTACTTGTCAAAGGTCCGGGGGCGCTACTGGGGGGGGGGTCTGCACTACTGGGGGGGTCTGCTACTGGGGGGGGGCTATACTACTGGGGGGGCCATACTACAGAGGGGCCTGCTACTGGGGGGGCTATACTACTGGGGGGGGGGTCTGCACTACTGGGGGGGGGTCTGCTACTGGGGGAGGCAATACTACTGGGGGGGCCATACTACAGAGGGGCCTGCTACTGGGGGGGGCTATACTACTGGGGGGGGGTCTGCTACTGGGGGGGCCATACTACTGGGGGGGCCTACTACAGGGGGGGCCATACTACAGGGGGGGCCCATACTACAGGGGGGGCTACTACTGGAGCAGCCTACTACTGGGGGGGCCTGCTACTGGGGCAGCCTACTACTGGGGGAGCCATACTACTGGGGGGGCATACTACTGGGTGGCATACTACTGGGGGGGCCTGCTAATGGGGGACATACTACTGGGGGGGCCTGCTAATGGGGGGCATACTACTGGGGAGCATTCAACTGGGGGCACTGCATAGTGGACCGTACTACTAAGGGGACTGCATAGGGGGCACCACTGCTGGGGGACATTGTGTAAGGGACACCGCTACTGTGGGCATTGTGTAAAAGGGTCACTACTGTGGGCATTGTGTAAAAGGGGCACTACTGTGTGTCGTAACATAAATAAGAGACACTACTTTATGGTGTAATGTGAATCAGGCCCTATGTGCGGTGTAATGCTAATAAGATTGTGCACTGTGACTCCTAGGGCCGTAGCCCACTTTGTAAACAAGTACTGTGACTCTGCTGGCCGTACCCCACTGGGTGGGTGCACTACTTTTCATTTCTGCCACTGCTGTGTGGCAATGTGTCATAGATGTGCTTTATACTGTGGTGTCTGTGTCGTTGTGCCGCTGCTTTGTCGCTTAGTAACCAGTCAGCTCACTGCAACCTTTGGCCAATAATGTTGAAAACAATATTATAAGCTGTGATATGGTCTAAATTGACTGGAAATTAATGTTATTGAGGTTAATAATACTCTAGGAAGAAAAAAAAGACCAATTTATGTGATTTTAGCTTTTTTTGTCAATTTTTGTAAAAAAATCCAAATCCAAATCCAAATCCAAATCCAAAGCCAGTCACCGCAGTTTGGCAAATCCAAATCCAAATCCAAAGCCGGACGACGAATTAGAACCAAATCCAAATCCAAATCCGGCAAAAATGGTCCGGCGCACATCCCTAGCCAAAACCACCCTTCCGTGTTTTGGGTTCTGGGTTTTGTGTTTTGGATCTGTATTTTTTTGAAAAAAAGCATAAAAACAGCTAAAATCACAGAATTTGTAGGTTTTTCTGCTCCTATGCTATTATTAACCTCAATAACCTTAATTTCCACTCATTTCCAGTCTATTCTGAATACCTCACACCTCACAATAGTGTTTTTATGTCCAAAAGGTTGCACCGAGGTAGCTGGATGACTATGCTAAGCGACACGAGTGGGCGGCACAAACACGTGACCCATCTAGGCGTGAAACTGCAGTGGCAGACAGGATGGCATTGAAAAACTAGGCCCCAAACTGTACATAATGCAAAGAAAAAAAAGAGGTGCAAGATGGAATTGTCCTTGGGCCCTCCCACCCACCCTTATGTTGTATAAACAGGACATGCACACTTTAACAAACCAATCATTTCAGCGCCAGGGTCTGCCACACAACTGTGGCTGAAATGATTGGTTCGTTTGGGCCCCCACAAAACAAGCTGGCAATTAATCTGTCCCTGCACAAACTGGCTCTACGGAGGCAAGAAGTCGTCCTCATCCTCCTCATCCACAGATTCCTCACCCTCTTCAGTGTTATGTACATCCTCATCCTCACAGAGTATTAATTCGTCCCTGCTGGAACCACAGGTCCCTCTGTACGTTCTGGAGGCTGGTCTCCCTGGAAGAGTTGATCATTCATTTTATGAACATCATCTTCTCCACATTTTGTGGAAGCAACCTCCTACGCCTTTCGCTAACAAGGTTCCCGGCTGCACTAAACACTCTTTCGGAGTACACACTGGAGGGGGGGCAACTCAGGTAAAATAGAGCCAGTTTGTACAGGGACCTCCAAATTGCTTCTTTTTCCTGCCAGTACAGGTACGGACTGTCTGACATGCCTACTTGGATGCTGTCACCGATGTAATCCTTTAACAGACAGACGCACGCTTGTCGCTGCTGCTTTGAGGATTCAAGTGCGGCTACAGCCCACACAATTCACAAAGACAGAAAAAAAAAAGAATATTTTTATTGTTTGTGGAGCACACTTTGAGGGTTACACCACCCTCTAACAGACAGACGCACGCTTGTCGCTGCTGCTTTGAGGATGCAAGTGCGGCTACAGCCCACACAATTCACAAAGACAGAAAAAAGAAGAAGAATATTTTTATTCTTTGTGTAGCACACTTTGAGGGTGTCACCACCCTTTAACAGACAGACGCACGCTTGTCGCTGCTGCTTTAAGGATGCAGGTGCGGCTACAGCCCACACATTTCACAAAGACCGAAAAAAAAAGAACAATATTTTAATTGTTTGTGTAGCACACTTTGAGGGTGTCACCACCCTTTAACAGACAGACGCACGCTTGTCGCTGCTGCTTTAAGGATGCAGGTGCGGCTACAGCCCACACAATTCACAAAGACAGAAAAAAGAAGAATATTTTTATTGTTTGTGTAGCACACTTTGAGGGTGTCACCACCCTTTAACAGACAGACGCACGCTTGTCGCTGCTGCTTTGAGGATGCAAGTGCGGCTACATCGCACACAAGTCACAAACACATAAAAAAAATAGTTTTTTATTTTTTGGAGCACTTTGAGAGTTACACCACCCTTTAACAGACAGACGCACGCTTGTCGCTGCTGCTTTAAGGATGCAGGTGCGGCTACAGCCCACACATTTCACAAAGACCGAAAAAAAAGAACAATATTTTAATTGTTTGTGTAGAACACTTTGAGGGTGTCACCACCCTTTAACAGACAGACGCACGCTTGTCGCAGCTGCTTTAAGGATGCAGGTGCGGCTACAGCCCACACAATTCACATAGACAGATAAAAGAAGAAGAATATTTTTATTGTTTGTGTAGCACACTTTGAGGGTGTCACCACCCTTTAACAGACAGACGCACGCTTGTCGCTGCTGCTTTAAGGATGCAGGTGCGGCTACAGCCCACACATTTCACAAAGACCGAAAAAAAAAGAACAATATTTTAATTGTTTGTGTAGCACACTTTGAGGGTGTCACCACCCTTTAACAGACAGACGCACGCTTGTCGCAGCTGCTTTAAGGATGCAGGTGCAGCTACAGCCCACACAATTCACAAAGACAGAAAAAAGAACAATATTTTAATTGTTTGTGTAGCACACTTTGAGGGTGTCACCACCCTTTAACAGACAGACGCACGCTTGTCGCTGCTGCTTTAAGGATGCAGGTGCAGCTACAGCCCACACAATTCACAAAGACAGAAAAAAGAAGAATATTTTTATTGTTTGTGTAGCACACTTTGAGGGTGTCACCACCCTTTAACAGACAGACGCACGCTTGTCGCTGCTGCTTTGAGGATGCAAGTGCGGCTACATCGCACACAAGTCACAAACACATTAAAAAAATAGTTTTTTATTTTTTGGAGCACTTCGTGAGTTACACCACCCTTTAACAGACAGATGCACGCTTGTCGCTGCTGCTTTAAGGATGCAGGTGCGGCTACAGCCCACACATTTCACAAAGACCGAAAAAAAAAGAAGAATATTTTTATTGTTTGTGTAGCACACTTTGAGGGTGTCACCACCCTTTAACAGACAGACGCACGCTTGTCGCTGCTGCTTTAAGGATGCAGGTGCGGCTACAGCCCACACATTTCACAAAGACAGAAAAAAAAAGAACAATATTTTAATTGTTTGTGTAGCACACTTTGAGGGTGTCACCACCCTTTAACAGACAGACGCACGCTTGTCGCTGCTGCTTTGAGGATGCAGGTGGAATCTAGACGGGATTTGGAACCGAGGACACACTACCTCCATCAATTGTCTAAATCCCACTGCACTAATGTCGGATACCGGACGCACGTCTAACACCAACATAGCAGTCAAGGCCTCAGTTATACGTTTTGCTTCAGGATGACTGCTGTCGTACTTCATCCTCATCGCTAGGGACTGTTGGAGGGTCAATTGTTTAGTAAAAGTAGTGATGTTCCTACTTCCTCTCTGGGATGATGAACAACTCCCAGCAGCAGCAACAGCACTAGTAGGAAGTGGTTCTTGATCTTTCCCTATTTTTTTTTTATCAGAGAAAGTTTGGTCCTCCATTTATGTTATATTGATATATATACGTGCGGCTAAAGCGCACACAAACACAGAAAATATTTTTTTATTTTTGCTGGAGAGTAGTGCACTTTGTGGGTTACACCACCCTTTAAGAAATGAGCCAGCCGGCTCTTTACTTATGGGACACAGGCGCACGCTTGGCGCTGCTCCTTTGTTGATGCACGTGCAGCCACAGTGCACACAAGTCACAAACACAGAAAATATATATTTTTTTGGTTTGGAGTGTACTTTGGGGGTTACAGAACCCTTTAACGGTCAAGCCAGCCGGCCCTTTACTTATGACACAGGCGCACGCTTGGCACTACTTTGTTGATGCACGTGCGGCTACTGCGCACACAATTCACAAACACAGAAAATAATTTTTTTTTTGGTTTGGACTGGAGTGTACTTTCGGGGGTTACAGCACCCTTTAACGGTCAAGCCAGCCGGCCCTTTACTTATGACACAGGCGCACACTTGGCACTACTTTGTTGATGCACGTGCGGCTACTGCGCACACAATTCACAAACACAGAAAATAATTTTTTTTCGGTTTGGACTGGAGTGTACTTTGGGGGTTACAGCACCCTTTAACGGTCAAGCCAGCCGGCCCTTTACTTATGACACAGGCGCACGCTTGGCACTACTTTGTTGATGCACGTGCGGCTACTGCGCACACAATTCACAAACACAGAAAATAATTTTTTTTGGGGTTTGGACTGGAGTGTACTTTCGGGGGTTACAGCACCCTTTAACGGTCAAGCCAGCCGGCCCTTTACTTATGACACAGGCGCACGCTTGGCACTACTTTGTTGATGCACGTGCGGCTACTGCGCACACAATTCACAAACACAGAAAATAAATTTTTTTTTGGTTTGGACTGGAGTGTACTTTGGGGGTTACAGCACCCTTTAACGGTCAAGCCAGCTGGCCCTTTACTTATGACACAGGCGCACGCTTGGCACTACTTTGTTGATGCAATGCGGCTACTGCGCACACAATTCACAAACACAGAAAATAATTTTTTTTTTGGTTTGGACTGGAGTGTACTTTGGGGGTTACAGCACCCTTTAACGGTCAAGCCAGCCGGCCCTTTACTTATGACACAGGCGCACGCTTGGCACTACTTTGTTGATGCACGTGCGGCTACTGCGCACACAATTCACAAACACAGAAAATAATTTTTTTTTTGGTTTGGACTGGAGTGTACTTTCGGGGGTTACAGCACCCTTAACGGTCAAGCCAGCCGGCCCTTTACTTATGACACAGGCGCACGCTTGGCACTACTTTGTTGATGCACTTGCGGCTACTGCGCACACAATTCACAAACACAGAAAATAATTTTTTTTTTGGTTTGGACTGGAGTGTACTTTCGGGGGTTACAGCACCCTTAACGGTCAAGCCAGCCGGCCCTTTACTTATGACACAGGTGCACGCTTGGCACTACTTTGTTGATGCATGTGCGGCTACTGCGCACACAATTCACAAACACAGAAAATAATTTTTTTTTTGGTTTGGACTGGAGTGTACTTTCGGGGGTTACAGCACCCTTAACGGTCAAGCCAGCCGGCCCTTTACTTATGACACAGGCGCACGCTTGGCACTACTTTGTTGATGCACGTGCGGCTACTGCGCACACAATTCACAAACACAGAAAATAATTTTTTTTTGGTTTGGACTGGAGTGTACTTTCGGGGGTTACAGCACCCTTTAACGGTCAAGCCAGCCGGCCCTTTACTTATGACACAGGCGCACGCTTGGCACTACTTTGTTGATGCACGTGCGGCTACTGCGCACACAATTCACAAACACAGAAAATATATTATTTTTTTAGCACTTGGGGGGAGCACCCCTGATGGACAGAGCACCCCCTGGACAACACTACAGCACCTCTTTAGGACTGGGACACTGCACAGGACTTTGGAGTGGACACAGCCCCTATGGAGAACTGACTGCACAACACAGTCCAGCCAGCCCCTATGGACTTTGAAGTAGTGGACACAGCCCCTATTAACAACAGCAGCACAGCACAACACAGCCAGCCCCTATGGACTTTGAAGTAGTGGACAACAGCAGCACTACACTACACTACACTACACAGCCCTAACTCCCACCCTCCCTCTTCACTGTCCACAGCCGAGTGAGAAAATGGCGCCGACGTGGGTACCTTATATAGGATCCAAAACCCGCGAGACTCGGAAGGCGGGATGATGACGTTTTGCCTCGATTTCAGATCCGAGTCCGGCGGGAAAAGTCGAGCCTGATTCGGATCGGACTCGGATCGGGGGGGCTCGGGGGGGTTCGGATTTCAGAAATCCGAACCCGCTCACCCCTAGTAATAATGTCAGCAAAGATGTCATAATACCACCACTCTGCGTCTATTAAAAATCAATGGTGTTCCCCCTTCTGTTATACTGAATGGGAAGGTTATGCGGCTGGGGCATGTCAAAGGTGTGGGGGGATGGGGACACACTGAAAGGCAGAGGGCGTGGCTGCAATGATGCAATTCAATGCGGATTGCGTCATTACTGAGGAGCCCACTTCACTCAGGAATTGGGTGTCATGTGTAACACTGGCCGACTCTCTTAGGAGTCCTGGAGTGGCCGCCAAATTGTGCATCTGTCTCGGACATTCCGATTTGTACCCTGTAGATCAGGGATGGCCAACCCGTGGCTCCCGAGCTGCATGCGGCTCTTTAGGTTTTTTGATACGGTTCTCCCCACTGGAACTGTGAACGCTGGCCTCTAAAATGGACAGAGGCTAAAGAAGCCTCTAACTGCTTCAGAGGCCAGCATTCCCAGTGATGCAGTGCACGGGTGACGTCATGACGTCACCCGCGATGTGAGGAGCCTGCCCTGCATGCCTGCTGGATCTAGTGATCCAGTCAGAGGCAGTGGGAGCCAGAGCCAGAGACAAAGCCAGCGTGGTCAGGTAAGTACTGGCCTGGGGGCACTACTTTAGGGGGCACTGCATATGGGGTAAAACTACAGGGGGCACTGCATAAGGGGCACAAATACAAGTGGCACTGTATATGGGGCACAAATGCAGGGGGCACTGCATAAGGGGCAAGCTACAGGGGCCACTGCATATTGGGCAAACTACAGGGGGGCACTGCATAAGAGGCACAAATACAAGGGGCACTGCACAAGGGGCACAAATACAGGGGACTCTGCTTAAGGTGCACTGCTTAAGGGGCACAAATACAGTATTTGTGCTGGTCTCGCCCCCAGTGTGACTAAAAACGGGGATGTGACACAAGGTCGTGCTCCTGCAAATGTCATTCCAAAGGCGTGCAAACAAAAATGGGGCATGGCCTTGAGACAGGCCACATCCCATTTTTGAGTGTGTGCCTTCGACGCTTGCATGCTATTGGCTCTTTAGCTTGACTACAGGTACTTGTTGGCTCTTTGCCTCTGCTGGTTGGCCACCCATGCTGTAGATACAGCCAACTGGCATTTCCTTAATTCAACTTCATGAGGCACCTTGCGCTAGTACATCTGGATGGTCCGGTCAGCACGTTTAAATGTAAACATTTACTGTAAATGTCGCATTACAGTCCAGCCTCCCACCACTTTCATTGAGTAGAAACTTTCTGTCTTTCTATTAGAGATGAGCAGGTTCGGATTTCAGAGATCCGAACCCACCTGAACTTAGGAGATAAGAGGCAGATCCAAGTTGGCTCGGGTTTTCCCGCCTGACTCGGCTCTCAAAATGAGGCAAAACGTCATCATCCCGCTGTCGGATTCTCGCGGGTTTTTGATTGTATAAAAGGTCCCGTGATCGCCGCAATTTTTCATTCCAGCTGTGGAGAGCGAAGAGAGAGGGGGCTGTGAATGTGCTATTGCTGATGCTGTGCATAGGGGCTGGCTACTGTTGTCATTGTCACTCAGGGGTTGGCTGCTTTTGTCCATAGGGGGTGGGGCTGGCTGTTGTCCATATATAGGGGGCTGGCTGGCTATTGTCCTGTCCACTCCATAGGGTCTGGCTGGCTGTTGTCCATATAGGGGCTGGGTGGCTGTTGTCATGTCCATAGGGGCTGGCTATGCTGTTGTGTTGTCCAGGGGATTCTCTGTTCATCAGGGGTGCGCTTCACCCCCAGTGTGAAAAATATTTTTTTTCTGCGTGTGTGCACGTTAGCCACACTTATCAGCAACGTAGGAGTGCAGGGGTGCTGTGCTACCTGTGTCTCATTTATCAAGGGGATGCTGCCTCATTCAGGGGTGCCCTTCACCCCCACTGTGAATAAAATAATAATTTGTGTGTGCGTGTTAGCCACACTTAACAGCAATGTAGGTGCGCAGGGGTGCTGTGCTGCCTGTGTCATTTATCAAGGGGCTGCTGCCTCTTTCAGGGGTGCTCTTCACCCCAGTGTGATAAGGGGCTGCTGCCTCGTTTAGGGTGCTTTCCCTCCCAAGTGCCCAAAAAAAAATTAATCTAATCAATTAATGTGTTTTTTTGTGTGTGTGTGCCAGAGGTGCGGCCTGTGTTGTTTATCAAGGGCCTGGTGGCTCGTTCAGGGGCACTCCCTCCCAAGTGCCCCCAAAAAATAATCAATCAATCAATGTGTTTTTTGTGTGTGTGTCAGGGGTGCTGCCTGTGTCGTTTATCATGAGGCTGGTGCCTCGTTTGGGTGCTTTCCCTCCCAAATGCCCCCCCCAAATTATTACTCAATAAATCAATGTGTTTTTTTTGTATCTGCGCGTTAGTCACACTTATCATGAGCAATGTAGCAGCCCAGGGGTGCTGCCTGTGTCATTTATCAAGAGGCTGGTGCCTTGTTTGGGCGAACTCACTCCCAAGTACCCCCCAAAAAATGATTACTCAATCAATCAATGTGGGTTTTTTTTGTGTGTGTGCACGTTAGCCCCACCTATCAACAGCAATACAGGTGCATAGGGGTGCTGCCTGTGTCGTTTATCAAGGGGCTGCTGCCTCGTTCGAGGGCTCTCCCTCCCAGGTGCCCCCCCCCAAAAATAATGAATCAATCAATAAATAAATCAATGTGTTTTTTTTTCTGTGTGTGTGTGTGTGCGTGTTAGCCATGGCATCACAAACGTCTCTGCTGAGTCTTGCATAAACATTTTCAAAGGTGAAAATAGAGGATATGGTTTAAAAAATGGAATAAAGTGACTAAAACTGCGTTCTCTGATTATAGTGTCCCCACTCCCTACCCATGGCCCCTCTACCTGAATTTCAGTGAGTCAGAGGGGCAACTCCATGCAACCGTATTCCAGAGTGCAGCTGCTCCTCCTGTAGCCCAGGTCAAAACATGTGTAGGGGGATATGGAGTAAAATGGAGCTCACATCCACTAAAGTGTTCAATGAATCCCCAATGTAACAGGGAGCGCATCTGTAATTTATACACAACACAGGATGGGATGACGATACAGGCTTGGGTGATGGTATCATCTGGGGTGATGTATACATCATCTTCTTCACACAATATTCATTTGTCCCCACTGGAATTCACCATTACAGGTGCTTCTGTAATTTTTGCATGTAATTGACGGTAAAAGTCTTTCTCGTAGAATTTGTAGTTCATTTTGATGGACAACATCTTTTCCACATTTTGGGGAAGTAGTCTCAGTCTGATCACTGACAAGGTTCCCGCCTGTGCTGAAAACTCTTTCTGAGTACACACTGGAAAGTGGGCAGCTCAAGTAAAGCAAAGGCAGTTTGTGTAAGGGCCTCCAAATTACATCTTTTTCCTGTCAGTAGTTATTTACATCTCTTCAGATCTGTGTCCTTTGGGAAGAGAAAACAATGGCTTCATTCCTTCTGGGATGAAAATCCACTTCCAGCAGCAGTCATTGCGCTCAAGACACAACATAAGACTTAAACCTTAAATCTTAAATAAGGCATTTGGTACTCTGTTCCGCTTGTCCACAATATCTGCACCAGTTAAGTGGACAGTGGGTACAATGGCTGTTTGAACTGAAGGCTACTAACTAACTATTTGGTTTTTTTTAATGTCCCTGTACAGGTTGGGAAATGCTTTTTTGGAAGGTTTGCAAAGAATTATTTAATTGTCAATTGTGTTTGGAAAGCAGTCTTCCTGGTCCCCTTCTGGGATGAAAATCCACTCCTAGCCGCAGAAGCAGGCGCAGGATTCTCAAGAAAGACACAATGTAAGCCCTTAAAAAAGGGGTAGCCAACTTCGGTCCTCAAAAGCTACTAACAGTTCACGTTTTCCAGACCACCTAGCTGGTGCACAGGTGTATTCATTACTCAGTAACACATTTGAAAAGATCCACAGGTGGAGTTAATTATTACACTTGTGATTCTGTGAGGAGACCTGGAAAACATGCACTCTTGAGGACCAGGGTTGGCTACCCCTGCCTTAAATCATAGATCTTATGCTTGTCCCCATATCTGTGCTGGTTAAGTGGCACTTTGAGGCCACTAACTAACTATGGGCCTGATTCAGAGCCGCTCGCTTGCACTGTGTATTTGCAAGCAGCCCGATGTTCTGCGTACGCGCATGCGCACGCTTCGTTCTGCGTGTGCGTGAACTACACAGTGCGATCGCAACCCTCTCGCTCACCCAGCAAAGGCAGCCCAGGCTAATGAGTGACAGGAGAGGTCGTTTGAAAGTGGTAACAGAGGCAGAACACTAATAACGAGGGGTTGGAGATGCGAACGCAGGCGTGCCTGGGTGTTTCAACACCGTTTTAGAGGCGTGCATAATTAACAGGCAGCATCATAGTGCACGTCACTTGCCATTTTTTTTACACTGATTTCCTCGCAATGCTTGCGGTAGGGTAAAGCTACCTCAAGCACTGCGTTCGCATCCGATGGTGCTCGATGTACCAATATTTTAATACACTTGGAGATGACGTGTTGCTGTTGGGCGGCTCTGCCTGTGCGATTGGGCTTACGCATACACAAAGTGGCCGCACGCTAAGACATGGTGGGCGTGCTTATGCCTTGGCGAGCGATCGCTTCCCATGGCGTCACTTTTAAAAATTTGCATACGCATCTAGCGAGCGTACACAGATAGCGAACGGGCCTGTATCTGGCCCTTGGTTTTTTAATGTTCCTGTACAGGTTGGAAATTGTTCAATGGGGAAGCTTTGCAAAGGATTATTTTACAGTCAATTGTTTTGGAAAGCAGTCTTCCTTGTCCCCTTCTGGGATGAAAATCCACTCCTAGCAGCAGAAGTTGGTGCAGGATTCTCAAGAAAGTCACAACGTAAGACCTTTTTTTTTCAAATATCTTTTTATTTTAGTTTTTCAGACAGGAAAAATACAAAAAAGTAACAAAATACTCGTGTAGGTATAACAGAAAGTAAATACAAACATACTGATCAACGACATAAAGACATAAAAGTCGACCAGGAAATAAACAGTTATTACCAAGTATCTCAGACTGATTACAAATGAGTTCAAACAATGCAGAAATAAGGAACTCTAAAAGAAGTTCCAATCTCAAAAATCACATAAAAACTGTAATGATTGAGAACTTCAAGGTTCCAGATTCTGGTATTCCATTAGATAAAGACGATTTATATCTTTAGCTAAATAATAAAAAATAATACAATAGTTATAAAAAAAGAAAACTAAAATAAAAATAAATAGACAATATGCATAATGAAGAAGAAGAAAGAAAGGGAATAGAATAGAGGGGGGGGGGAGGGGGAGAGAGAAGTACCCGTATTTCTAGGTGTCTCTAGGACTGAGTCTTCTATAGTAGAGACCTTTTAATAATTTAATACAGACATCTTGAATAAAAGTCCTCCAAATCTCTCAAAGAAAGCAGACATAATATATGAGCTAAACCTGTTTTTGGTGCAAGTACCACGATGTGGTTTCAAAAATGTGGTTAATATGGGATTGCGTGGTGTTATCCAACTGCGATATATAAAAACCCCATTTTCTCTGGAAACGTTCTACACCCCTCTCTATATCCGGGAGAGTGTCACGCCGGTCAAAATAGAGTACTTGAAGTATCATACGTTTAACATCACCAAGAAAAGGAGGGGTCTTTACCGTCCAATTTAAGAGAATAGCTTTTTTAGCGATCGTCACTGTTGTTGTAAGGAGCGGAATAACTGTTTTCTTATTATGAGGGAACACATTCCAATTGCTAAAATTCGCGAAAATTAAAGCAAAGGGATTTTTTAGTAGACGTAGTGATAGCAAATCATTTATAAAGCACATAAGTTTATCCCAGAATTTGCGGATGCGCCCACATTCCCATATATTGTGCCAAAAGGTGGCTTTAGAGGCTTTGCACTTCACACACTGGACCTCATTCAGAGTCGGTCGTTGCGGCCGCACGGTCGTACGCCACCGATGTTCGCTATACTGCGCATGCGTAAAGTTCGCAATGCGCGTGCGCAAACTAGCCACTACGATCAGAAATTTCTCTCTCCTTGAACACAGCCAGGTCGGTAGTTTGAGTGACAGATGGAGGCGTTTGTGGGTGGTAACGGGAAGGTGCTTGAAAACGGGGGAGTGGAGATCCGAACGCAGGCGTGCCTCATTATGCGAGCGGCGTTTTATGGGAGTGCATACGGAATATGGGAGTGCATAATTAACAAAGTAGCGTCATGGCACATGTGACCTGGGAGGTTTTTACACTGACATGATCGTAGAGCTTAAGAGAGGGTATGGTCAACCTTAAGCTCTACGACCAGTTCCGATGGTTCCCGATGGTCTCGATTAATCCTTATATGCCCGGAGATGACGTGTAATGCGTACGAGAAGGGGGCGTATTTTTTTGTCTTCCGACCGCTTCCTCCCCTTGGTTGGCCAACTACCGATCCGAACTTAGGGACGCAACTTGCGAGGGAATCATTTGCATATCCGGCCCCTTTTTCCGTACGACCGTGCGGCCGCTTCGACCGACTCTGAATGAGGTCCACTGTCCTGTCTCATCTAATACCATATGAGCTCTGCTACTCTGTGAAATATATGCCCTGTGTAAATTCTTCACATGGACTTCCTGTAAGCGCGCCGAGTGTAAAATTTTCAAGGTGGTCTCATAATAATTTAAAAGAATTTCAGGAGAATTTATTGTGGGGATATCTATTGCCCATCTCATCGCGCATTTATGCCATAAGGATTTTGCTTTAGATTAAGTGAATTCAGTTGACAAAAGTTTAGTTTTGTAATTATTTTGCATTGTGAACGTAAATATGGAATCTAATGCATCTTTTGCACCTGGGTCTGTCAAAGCAGGAGGTATATGTTGAATAAAATGTCTGACTTGGAGATACATAAAAAATTGCGAGTTAGGAAGATTAAATTTATCCTTAAGAATTTGAAATGGAAAAAAGATGCCCCCTGGGTCAAAAACATCTTTGACTTTCGCAAGACCTTTAGTCTTCCAAACGAGGAAGTGGGTTATCTAAACTTGGGCTAAACATAGGATTACCCCAAAGAGTGTTGTATTTAGTAGAGCAGGCGTTTCGGTTGAGTGTCCGGGTTGATGTTCCACCACGCCTTGTAGGTGTCACGAAAAATTATATTACTTAAAATTAGATTGGGGAGTTTGGGTTTAGGTGTGTGTAAAAGGGCACTTGGAGCAAAAGGAGAAAGTAGTTCTGTTTCCAGAGACAGATCCGTATAGACACTACGTCCAAGACACCAATATAACACACATCTATAAAATACAGCTGCTGAAAAGTCTTTCAGATCTGGAATACCCAAACCACCCCTCCCCCTGTCTCCCTGAAGCTTAGCTAGAGCTATTCTGGTTTTCCCGCCACGCTACAAAAATTTGGAGGCTGCTTTTGAGTAAGCATTAATATAATTTTGGGTAATAGCAATAGGAAGCATTTGAATCAGATAAGCAATCTTCGGAAAGATTATACTCTTCAGGACCGCCACTCTTCCAATCAGTAACAAAGAAAGATCACGACAATCCTCTTAATTGCTTATTGATTTTTGAGAGTATTGGGGAAAAATTACAGTTGTATATTTTAGTAGTATTTTAGTAGTTATTTCGGGGATGTTAATTCCCAAATATTTTAAAGTGTTCTGTGATCTTAAAAATTGGGAACAAACAGTGGGAAGGATAGAAGGGGGATCCGTACCTAAATACAACAACTCAGATTTGTGAAAATTTACCCTATATCCCGAGAAGGATCCAAAGCGTTCAATATTTTCTAAAATTGAGGGTATAGAAGTCTCTGGATGGGAGACAAATAACAACATGTCGTCCGCAAATAGAGCCAACTTGGACTCCACTGATCCTATCTTGATACCAGAGAATTGCTCATCATTCCTCAGAGTGACCGCCAGAGGCTCCAGTGCTAATGTGAACAAGGGGGATAACGGGCATCCCTGCCTCGTCCCCCTGCCTATCGCAATAGGATGAGACAGATAACCGTTGCAGGCTATCTGGGTTATTGGACTAGTATAAATAGTTGAAATTAAATTTATAAAATTATCAGGAAAGCCAAAACATCTTAGAGATTCGAAAAGATGATCCCACGTTAGTAAATTGAATGCCTTTTCGGCATCCAGAGAGAGAAGCAAAGGCGTCCCCTGGTTCTCTCTGAGTTCTAATCCCTGCATAATCGAAATAACTCTCCGAATATTGGTTACTGAGTGTCTACCCATGATAAAACCTGTTTGGTCTGTATGTATTACCGCTGGCAGGCATAGTTTAAGACGATCTGCCAAAATTTTTGTAAAAAGTTTATAATCCGTATTTAGTAAAGAGATAGGCCTGTAAGACCCTGGTTGTTCAGGATCTCTTCCTGGTTTTGGGAGCAATTTAAGAATAGCGCTATTAAAATAAAGTGGCAGAGACTTATTCAGAAGTATATCGTTATACACTTCTAACAGAGTATCTCCACATTGGGGGAAGAGAATTTTCAAATACTCTCCAGTAAGACCATCAGGTCCTGGAGCTTTATTGGGTTTGAGAGAGCCTATTTGACTGTTTGCATAAAGATCTGAATAAAACATCCTAAGAGTTTCGGATATTTGTGTACTGGTATGTATACGATTACCTTTGGATCTATTAGGGATTGAATGATATTTGTTGTACGAGGGCCACGTAATAAATTGGATAGTAGACGTCCTGTTTTGTTGCCGAATTTGTGGAATTTAAAGTCTGAAATATATTGTGATCTATCATGGTAGTTTGACACAATGGAATCAAAAGTCAATTTTTTATCTAGGTAAATTATTTTATGTATGGGAGAGAGAGTCAATTTATATGTTTGGAAAGCGTCAGTTAGCTCTCGTTGGGCCTTATGGTAATTATTATAATAATTCTTCGTATGTTGTTTCACATATGATATTATTTCGCCTCTTATTACTGTTTTGGATGCTTGCCAGAACAGGGTGGGGTTCGTGAGCCTGTGTTCCTCATTATTATTTTTATAGGTTTGCCAGGTGGACTCTAGCAAGGATCTAAATTCTATTGAGTTGACCAAGTGTGTGGGAAATCTCCATTGTCTATAGGGACCTTTGTCAATTTCTTCATTAATAGTGACCCGAATCAGTGCGTGATCAGAGATACAGATTGTTTCAATATGCGCTTCTTGTACCTTAGGTAAAAGGTTAGTCGAGATTAACAAATAGTCGGTTCTAGAAAGATGAGCAGCTGATAGACATGTGTATTCTTTTTCTAGTGGATGTAGCGTTCTCCATATGTCTATAAGATCTAATTGTTGTTCAAAGGCTGAAATACCAAGTTTAGGTGGTTTAATTGGACGGGTCCTATTTGTCTGTCTGTCTAGAATTGGAGACGATATGATGTTAAAATCTCCTCCCACTATAATCTTAGTCCCAGAAGGCGAGTTTAGTTTATTCAGAATTTTTTGGAAGAAAGGTCTGTTATATACATTTGGGGCATAAACATTGCACAGTCTGTATCTAGTTCCATTAATAGTCACATCAATTATTACAAAACGACCCTCTGGGTCCAGGACAGAGGAATGTATCACATAGGAGTGCTTTTTGTGTATTAATACTACCACACCTCTTGCTTTGGAGGTAAAAGAGGCATAGGCCATAACTTTATATTGGAACATGTTCAATTTAATTATTTCAGGGTCTAATAGATGGGTTTCCTGAAACATCATCAGGTCAATGCGTAGTAAACACTCTTTTCCTTTTAATAGGAGAATGTAACCCACCCAGTTTACACGAGGCAATGTCCAGTGAGCCCATTGTGAAGGAGATAAATCAGATCTCACACTAGCAGCACTACCAAAAGTTATTCCATATATAAGATTAGTAGTAATAAACTCTAGAATATTTTCAAAAGACTCATGTTGCATATTAAGTACATTATCCTCATCAAGTCGGGGGGAAAGGGGTGGATTAGCAAGTGGAAAGGGAAGAGAAGGGGGGGAAAGAAGAGAACGGAAAACATAAAAAAAAATAATGACAAAATAAAAACACATATAATTACCCTCCAAAGCAAGGTAATCTATAACTGCAGCCCTCAGGCAACGCATGAAAACCTCTGATATGATTAGCATCAATACCCACAACCTCAGGCAAAGAAATAGAAAAAGAACAGAAAAACAATATAACACATTATATTTTTAGCCTGCCACGGCCCTATGATATAAGTGTTGACATTTAACCTAAATAGCTAGAAGAACTTTAAAATTCACCAGCAAAAGAAAAAACATTTCTGAAAACCGTAGTAATTACCATATTCATTATGCACTTTTCATTGACATATTGAAGAAAGTCTCTAGGTCACCCCACTGAAGAGTCAGAGTGGACGGGTGGGGATGCCTGAGCAGCGTCACCCTCTTCCGATAAGAATGCCATCGCATCCGCTGCCGTGGAAAAATCTTGATATGAGGAGCCATCAAACAGTCGAAGGCGTGCAGGGAACAATAGTGCAAATTTGCGACCATCCCTAATCAGCCGAGAGCACACTGGGTTGAACTCTTTACGGGCTCTGGTGACCTTGGTAGAATAGTCTTGAAACAAAAATAGCTTGGTGTTTTCCCACATTAGATTGCGTTTGCGACGAGAAGCTGACCAGATGGCTTCCTTATGTGCAAAATTTAAGCATTTGAAGATGACCACTCTAGGTCTATTTGAACCTGTATCTCTGACCGGCCCCAGGCGGTGAGCTCGTTCAATTACTAAATCAGAGCTAATATCATTCAACTCCAGCAATTCAGGAAGGGACTGACGTAAGAAATGGTATAAGGCAGCTCCTTTGATAGATTCAGGAAGTACCACTAATCGCAGGTTGTTCCTTCTGGAACGATTTTCTAAGTCGTCAATCTTATTGCATAGTTGATAATTAGATTTTTCCAGCGTTTCACATTTACTTTTAAGGATTTGTATGTCATGGAAGTTGACCCCCACTCTATTTTCAATTGTGTCCACAAGAGTTTCCACCCATGTAACATTAAACTTAATGTCTGCTATAGCCTGTGTAAAGATGGTTGCTTGATCTTGCAACATCGGGCCCATTGTGTCTTTTATAGCCTGCACCATTGATGCATAACGTATAGGCTGTTCGAGGTTTGAATATATAGGCTTATTAGCGATCAAGTCGGAAGTTTGTAAGTTAGAGTCTTTCACTTGCGGCTCAGTAACAGCGGCCATGGTGGAATCTCTGCGTCTGTCTCCCCGTTGTTTCTGACTTGATTTTCCTGGCATCAGCGGAGGGACACTTAGCAAGAGACGTATCAAATAAAGAGGGGGGGGGGGGTCACAGACACCTAAAAGGTGTTTAATATATGGTCGGGGTGGCGGTGAAGTTACAATATAGAACTATGCCATATCTCACCGGAGGTTCAGGGTTAGTAGAAAGTGCTTACTACATGACTAAGAGTAATAAACAGGCCTGTATAATGTGTAGCAGGCTGGGAGTGAACAGCATGCACCATGTGAGGTTAAAATGACATTGATCAGCAGACACGTCAGAGTCTGCCTCTAAAATAGGGAGAGCAGAGAGACTAATTAATCCCCCTTCTGTAGATGTTGTATTCTGTAGCTGCGAGCCGCGACCAGCGCACTGCTCGTAGCGCTACTCAAAATGGCGCCGGTGTCTCTTCTCAGCTCCCCTGTTCAATACGCTCCGGAGGGCAGCTCCAGCTCCCGAGGACCGCCACGAGAAGGTTGAAGTGAGTCTCGGGCGAATCGCTGCAGGGCGGAGGGTGGGGGGGGCCTTGGTGTGCGACGTGTATGGTATCCGTGGGTCCCGACTAGACACAGCCGGAAATCGAGGCCGTGGTCTGCAAAGCGGTTGGAGGCCGCAACCCGCGGCAGTGTTAATACTCACTGCCCGATGCCGCGGACCTCGCGTGCCCGGTGCTGATTGATCTTAGTGAGTGAGGAGGGCAGAAATCATCCACCAATGTGTGTCTTGGGCCGAATAATCTCCTCAGTCAGCGGGAGCCCAGGCTACATGCGTCCATCTTCCTCAAAGATCAGGCCATGCCCCACAACGTAAGACCTTAAGGGGTAAATTTAATTTACTAAAGTGAGAATTTTTAGAAGTGATGTTGCTTGCCCATAGAAAATAATCAGATTCTAGCTATTATCTTCTAGAAAGTGCTAGGTAAATGATGTTAAGAATCTTATTCAGTTGCTATAGACAACATCACTTCTAAAACGTATTTCTACAAAACTATCACTTTAGTAAATTCAATTTACCCCTTAATATCTTTGTGCTGGTTAAGTGGCAGTTTGGAGGCCACTAACTAACTATGTTTTTTTAATGTCCCTGTACAGGTTGGGAAATTATTTTTCATGTGGAATGCACTACTAGAAGTCTTTCTGGTCCCCTTCTGGGATGAGAAAATCCACTCCCAGCAGCAGACATGGCGCTCAAGGATTCTTCTGGGCCAAGGACTGATGTGAATAAGTAAAATATTTATTTGTAAATGCCTCCTTCCCTTCCCTTCTCCCTCCCCCTTGTCCTTGCCTTCAACTACATACATACTCCAACTCCCACAGGCCTCTCTTACATAATAAAAACATTTGTTTCCTGATGTGCCATGTTGGAAGTTGAACTGCCATGTTTTTGTGCCGCCCACTGCTGCCACATAGCTTGGTCAGCCAGCTAGCTTGGTGCAAATTTTGAGCCTAAACTGGATGAAGACAATATAGTGAGCTGTGAGGTGGTCAAAATTGACTGGAAACAAGTGGAAATAAATTTTATTGAGGTTAATAATACTGTAGGAACAAAAAAAGGCCAATTTTATGTGATTTTAGCAGTTTTTTATTTTTTTATGAAAAAAATCCAGATCCAAAAACAAAACACGGAGGTGAGGTTTTGGCAAAACCAATCCAGATCCAAAACTAGGAGAGATCCAGATCCAAAAAACAGGGGTCAGCGCACATTCCTACTTTCTATGCAGTACTCAGTTTAGACATGTTTATGGCATAAATGAAGCATTAGAGGGAGGGGACATCGTGACTGCTCTTAGGGCCTGATTCAGAGCCGGACGCTCTGACCAGAGCGCTCGCTCTGAATCAGGGCCCTCCTCCATGAAAATGGAGCGTCCTCCTGGACGCTCTTATAGCTGTGGGTGACCACAGCTATAGCGAGCGTCCATGATGATGGTCACGATGGTCAAAGACCATCGCGACCATCGGGCTTGCGACGAGACCCTGCGGTAGGGTCTCGCTGCCGCAAGCCCAGGAGGGATTTTAGCTCTATCAGAGCCAAAGTCACTCCCACTGACATCATTACTGATGTCAGTGGGGCCGGACTCAGACGGTAGGCGTTCCCATGGGAACGCCTCCGTCTGGCCGCCACGCTCCTGGCACGCCCACCAAAGGGGGCGGGCTGTCAGTCACCATCGACAGCACGCTACCTTCGGAGCGAGACACCGAGCGACGTATTTATCGTCGCTCGCCAGGTCTCGCGCATGCGCACGACGGAGCTCCTTCCATCGTGCGCATGCGCAGTATCACAACATCGACCCGCTAGCGAGCGAAATTTGCTCGCGAGCGGGTCTGAATGACCCCCTTAGTACATGTGTCAATTTTGTGTGTGAAGTACAGTAATCTTCTATGGCAGAATGCAGCAATAAAATGCAAGATGAAAGTGAGACCTATAAAATGTAATAGCAAGAACTATTCAGTCCATACTGAGGGCCTGATTCAATGATGATCGCTATTGTGATTGCAATAGCGATTATGCAAGCAGTCTCACCGCAAAGATATTCTAATGATTGCAATCACAATGCCATACGCAGCCTAACATCAGGACGCCCACTTTACCCAAGACCATCGCGACCATCGGGCTTGCGACGAGACCCTTGTGGTAGGGTCTCATGGCCGCAAGCCCCAGAGAGCTTTTGGCTCTAACAGAGCTGAAAGCTCTCCCACTGACGTCACTTGTGATGTCAGTGGGGCCGCCCCAGATGGTAGGCGTTTTCATGGGAACGCCTCCATCTGGGCAGCCACCCCCCCGGCCCGCCCACCAAAGGGGGCGTGCTGTCACTCAACATCGACAGCACGCCCCCTTTGGTGCGAGACCCAGAGCGACGGATTGCCCGTCGCTATCCGGGTCTCGCGCATGCGCACGATGGAGCCGGCTCCGTCATGCGCATGCGCATTGGCCCATCATCGACCCGGTTGCGAGCGCACTGCGCTTGCGACCGGGTCTGAATCAGGCCCAGAGTCCTAAAATCAGGACTGTCAAAACTGGTAGTTGAGAGGTCTGCTTCAGCAAATCGAAGCACCGATCTTTTTGCACTAAATTACCTCCATCAATTTTATTTTATTTTGTTTTGTTAGTTTTTAGATTGAAAAAAAAAAAAAAAAACAGGCCACACATATTTCTACAGTAAAGTGTTGTTTTCTTTTACCATTTCTGTTTTTTTTTTGAGCATTATCATTTTGAATGCATAATTCACGTCATGCGGCTACGCTATGCAAATCTGCAAATCAAGAATGAAGATTTAAGTACGCAGAACTGGCTGCATTTTTGAGGTTTGCACAAATCTCCCCTAATGCCAGACAATGTTCTTTTCCCGCTTAGTAATTAGAGGAATGGGTGTATTGAAATGGTCGTGCGGTTCATAGTGTGTCAAATGTTCCAAATCGCTCAATGGAACCGTTCCAAAAATTCCTGGGTAGCAGCAATGCTTAGTGTTCCTGCATGAGATCTGGTGCTGTGAATCCAGCCGAAGCAGCATCTCAGTGGAGCCTTTGTGTATGCGAGTGAGCGCTGCTCAATGGTTTTAGATCAACCATTGCAACTGGGAACATAGTGAGCCGACAACGATAAAAACACAATTATCAGCAATGTGATACACACAAATAATGAAGAACATGTAGAAAAATACCTATAAAAATAAAACCATTTGATATAAAGTTGGAAAAATATATATATGTATAAGAGTGAAAACAGCACAGTATTTTGTGCTAATGTATCCATCTTCCGCTATATACAGTACATACACAATGGTGCTGCCCACATCCTAAGGTTAGGGGTATATTTACTAGAGAGCAGTTTTTTAAAAGTGGAGAGGTTGCCCACAACAACCAATCAGATTCTAACTATTATCTTCTAGAAGGTGCTACATGAATGTTAAGAAGAATCTGATTGGTTGCTATAGGCAACATCTACACCTAAATATACACCTTAGGCTGTGTCCTATGCTTCACATGCCCCTTGTCATGCCTTATGCTGGATGATTTTTTTTATGTATGCCATGTGATTTGTTCTGTTAACGGCAACAATGCATTTATTATTGTGCTAAATTCTACCTACATCATACTTGTCAACTCTCCCTGATTGTCAGGGAGACTCCCTGAAATAGTTGCAATCTCACTGACTCCCTGAAAGGTTTAGCAATCTCCCTGAATCACCTTACCCCCATTGTTATATATAAAAAAAAACAGAGATATATACATTCAAATGGGATGATTAGTATAATTTCCCTGCATTGGGTATAAGGCACAATGATCCCTATGGCTACATGTATTTTCTGAAAAGTAAAAGTGTGTTTTCATCAACAAATAGATCTTACTAACTGCTTTGGGGCTCATTTACATTTGGATACAAGTCAATTTTATGATGCGCCTCTCAGATGTAGCAGTACACGCCCACTTTACCACCACGGTCATAGGTGCTGCTTTCACAATCTCCCTGAAATGCTTTTTCAAAAGTAGGCAAGTATGACCTACATACATTACTGTGCTAAATTCTACATACATACATTACTGTGCTTAATTCTATATACATACATTACTGTGCTAAATTCTATCTACATACATTCTACCTACATACCTGTTGTGCTATATAGAGCCATAGCTAGGCACTTCCAAGCTCTGTATGGCACAACAGGTATTTGCTGCAGTCCCACCTTCTCTGACAATAGCTGCAGCCCCCATAGAAACGCCATCTCCAATGGCCGCCACACATGGGTGGTCTGCTGACCGTGCATGCGGCAGGGCGGCCCTGGCTCACAATATAGAAGAGCAATTATTGCTTTGCAGTTATTGTCACTTCTTTACGCATCGCAGGGACGGCCTTTTTTCTGAGCCCCTGTCCCTGCGTGTGATTTTTAATTCGAGCAAATGTGTATTTCTTATTGTCGAAATAACGAACGAATTTGGAGGCAGAGAGAGGCAATTTCAGTGGGTGTTTCTGGGAAGTAACAGGGGGGTGGTTAGCCAGACACAGGTATATAAAGGGCAGCGACTTGCGGATTTTGCCGCAGTTGCACTGACACCGGCGGCCATGTTCAGATGGAGCCCCTATAGGACTGGTGCATTCTCAGATGGTGCGACCCATGTTGCGTCAGATTAGCGCCATAGCAGTTGAGCACCTCTGTAGGAATACCTGGCTGCAGCATTAGCATAAAGACGATATCGTCAGGTTGGCCTGCATGTTCAGACGATGAACAACATCTTCAACGACCGGTCATTGGTCGTTTGGTCCTGCCGCGGACATGAGTACAACTCTGCATTAGGGCGAATAGACGACTTTAGATCCATGCGTGCAATGACGAAGCTGACTTGCGTTCATCTCTGCAAAGGCACCTCCAAAGTGCCCAAGCACTCTGCGTAAGATGTAAACTTTTATGTGTGAAGCTGCGTACACTCTGGGCGATATTGGACGCGATGAATGATAACTATATTGTTATCGTTCAAATCATCCAACTTATCGTCTAGTGTGCGAAAAAAATAATAGATGCACTTGGCAAACGGGGCTTGGGTTCAACTCTGCCTCGGCCTATAGTATACAGTCCTACATTGTGTCGGTTATAAGCACTAGTTAATACTAGTTAATATGTTATATTATATGTAATATAATATATGTAGTATAATTGTATTATGCAATTATTGGCCCAATCCACAGATTATCGGCGAATTGGGCCAATAACTGCATAGTGTACGGCCACGACCATTCAGCTACTAGACGCTGGGGCCTGAAAAATCATCCGATGTGCCCGACTGATCCAATGGTCGGCTGTATCTGACAGTGTATGAGTGCCGTGGCCGCTCGCCCGACATTTTCTCTGTCCCTTTACAGAGGAGGAATGGGGAAATGTTTCGTGGCCATACACTGTGACATATCTCACAGTGGGAGGGATGTACTATGCATTATATTTGTATGCTTCCGACCACTGATCTCATGCATAGCGGTGTTTAGTAACGCCAGATGCTTGAAGATTTAAGCAAAGGACAGCTCCCCTGATAAAAGCTGCCCTTTGCGGTGTGAGGGCTTCCAGGTTTATGACCCAGGGGTCCTTCTGCGCATGTGCGTCCAACGGAAACTCAAATAAAGCCCATGAGCTTCTATTAGGCAACGCCATCTATACATGTTATTGTCTACCGGGAAAAAAGCTCCAGAAAGCTATGCTTTCTGGAGCATGATGCATATGGTGAATGCGGTCAAACCTCCAAAAATTGCATTTCCCAAGTTTTGGACACATTATTGAGGACAGCGTATCCCGCCCAGTGTTTGGCCATGATGTCTGATGTGTTCAGGCTGTCAGATCAAATGTCTGTTGGTCATTTCGGGTGGGATATCGTAAAGTGAAAAATGCAGTAAAACCCCGAAAATGCAGTTTTCAGGGGGATCACTGCATTTCTCAGATGTCCTGGTGGGTAACGCCATGGGCTTTTTATCAGATCCCTCCCATCTCCACCCGTGGCGCCGGCAAGCTACTGCGCATGTAGAGGACGCCAGAGGGACTTCTGGGTGTTAAACCTGGAGGAATTCCCTCTATCTGAGGGCATCACTCTTTTCGGGACGCCCCCTGAGAGGGATCCAATTGGATACCTCCCATCTCCCCCTACGTTGTCGGCGCCCTTCTGCAGAAGGACACCAGAGGGATACCTCTATCCGGGGGCATCACAAAGGACAACTTTTATCGGGAGCGCAGTCCTTTGCAATGTAAATAGCATTTCTTAGTACATACCATGGTAATCAACAATGATATGTATACAAATTCAATACTTAGTACATCTTAGCCTTTATCTGACAATGTATGGCCAGCATTTGATTCATGTTTTTATTAATGGAGAATCGCAAACAATTTGGAAAATGGTTGGGAAATGTCAGAGCCGTCTGTTGAACCAAGCAATGTACAAGATCCCGGACCTTCTGCCCTACATGCAGAGCGTCATTCTGCGCTGACCAGCGCCTATTACTAGTAGTAACACAGTTGCTCAAAAAGTTACTCTACTGGTGCATACACACGGTCAGATTTTCCTTCAGATCTGTACAATAACGATTACGATCGTTCAAATCTGAAGGAAAATCTGACATATCTGACATGTTTGTCAGATGAACGATGAACGATGCGCGTTCCCGCTTGTCAGATAACGATATCTGACATCTGATGTGTTTGCAGTCAGATCTGGACGATTCCATTCATTTTAAAGCAGTCAGAAATCGTTCGTAGTTCAAATCGTTCAATCGTTCATCTGACACATCTGACCATGTGTATGCACCATACCACTTTGCTCAGCATTGCTCTCTCAGCTGACGTTTCATTTCCATCCGCTGGGTGGTTTACTCATTACTTTGTTATTTCTTCCAAACAGCTTAATTACTTATTTGCTTTAGCATACGTGATTGAAGGGAGTATTTATGGCAGGGAAAGTATAAATAAACTTGGTTCATGCTCCCTGTTAATCACCCAGTGGAATGCGCTCACCAGAGTAACTGGGAGCTGACAACTTAATAGGGTGGAAGAAAACTAAAAGGAAGAACCAGGACAGAAGAGTAAAGGTCTTCTCCTGCTCCTGCATTTCATGTGTTCCTCTGGAAACCTTCCAACCAGCCCATAGATCAAACAGTTATCCTTTCATAGCTGAAATCTGGGCTGTCCCAGGGGATCCCTGCCTTGTAATTAGATGGGAATTACAAGGAAGCCCACGTTCTTCTCCACTGCAAATGAGGGAGGCGGAAGTGATTTGTAGCTGAGGGCCAAGAGTTTTTGTCTCGCTGACTGAAGATGTCATTTACATCTCTGCTCAATTGTATTAGTTATTGTTTTGGAAGTGTCCAGTACGCACAGCAAAGGCTGGTATGTGGAGTCTCCCAGTGATAGCCTATCTTCATTAGCACCTACGAAGCAGGTCTCCTCATACGCAGGTACAATGTAGAAATCCTGAAAGTGGTAAGGCGACGCGCCAGCCTGGGCCAGATTAACAATGGGCCGGATGGAGCTACAGCTCCTGGCCTCCACATAAAAATAGGCTCATCATCATGACAGCATGATGTTGACTGGCCATCTGCTGTCCACAAGGTCAGCCATAAATCATAAGTAGTAAAATTGTATTTCTAGTTACCTCACAAAATTAAGCTTTTTTTTTTTTTACGTATTGCAAATGGCACTGGCCACACCTACACAGTAATGGTCACACCTCCTCTGCTTCGCATAATAGGCCCTTGATCATTTTCAAGTCCAGGCCCATGTGGCCCTCAATCCGGCCCTGGCGCCAGCGAATCAAAAATTCTACACATGCACATTTAGAGCTATTTTAATAAAGCAGAGCAGTGTCGTAACTACAGAGTGGCCAGACTGGCAAATGTCTAGGGGCCCACAAAGAAAAGGGGGCCCACCACCGCGCACTTGAGAGCACGCACCCGTTGCCCACGACACGCCTGCTGCGGTTGGCCGGAGTGCAAGAGTGGGTGCTACCGCCGCTTGGAACGTACGGGGACTCACATGAAGCACAGACAGAGGTGATTGGCCATCTGCTGTCTGCTGGGCTGAGTGAGGAGGAGATGAGGGCGGGCATGTAGGGCGCTGTTGCTGCTGTGGATGGAGATGATGAATGAGCAGCAAAGTTCAAGACAAATAGGTGATTACTAGAAGGAGGAGGGTGCTGCTGGGTACGAGGTGACATGTTAGTGATTGGAGATCAAATCAACGCTCAACCCTTAGAATTGACTGTCTTGACATTTATTGTTGATGGTCGCAAATAACTTACCAGTTTCAGCGTTACCATCTCCTTGTGTAGGTGCCCAGTATAATCACAAACATATTTCAAGTGCTATGATAATGCCCTCCAAATAATTCATTAGAATGTCCTTGGCTGAACTGGGTTTACATATTTATACTGTGTTGTATGTGTTGAACAATGAATTGGAATTTCACTGTAAATTGTATTGGGTTGTATTTCTAATACGCATGATACCGAAATTATTCGGATATGATAAAACATGTAGACTCTAGGGTTTATAGAAGTCAAGTAGGAGGCCCACCTAGAGAGTTTGCCAGGGGCCTCCGAAGCTCTAGTTACACCTCTGTATTTCGGGGATCTTTAAGTGCAGCAAGATGAACAAATGGTATAGAGCGGGTGGCCAACCAGTCAGAGGCAAAGAGCTCCAAAATATCTTTAGGTATATCAAAGAGCCAAGATCATGCGCGGGCCGAAGGCACATGTGCAAAAAGAGGGGTGGCCTTGTGCCAGCTAGGCCACGCCCCTGGTTGGAGCATTTCTAAGCGTATGCACACAATCACTATGAATGTAACTATTAAATGGAAAGAAAAAGCCAGAACGATATGAAAAAATATTGAAAACAAATCCACAAGTCACAAGCTGAGCTCCGCCTCTTGTTTGCTGCGTGACATCACCACATCGCCCATACATGCCTCCAGAGCATAGCAGACAAAGGACGAGCCTCCTCTAAACAGCTGCGTGCCTATCAGAGAAGGCAGTCAGTGTCAGTCAGGGGAGCCGCATCAGAACAATGGGAGCCACAGGTTGGTCACCTCTGGTATAGAGAGATGGATGACTAAATAAAAGTGTACCTCATGTGCATGCAATTACTCACATCATTGGTGCATTACATACCATATCTGTAGCAATAACATGTGGGTGTCAAGGGGGTTGGGTATGAAATGCTGATGCCCGGGAAGCCATCTGACAAAATCCCGACGCTGGAAGCCCGAATGCTAAAAATCCCGACTGGGGCTGGTAAGTACCCTAACCCTCCCCTCTCCCCCCTAACCCTTCCTTAGTGGTGCCTAACCTCCCCGTGGTGGTGCCTAACCCTAACCTCCCCCCGGGGGTGCCTAAACCTAATCCCTGCTCCCTGCACCCAAATCTAACCCTCCCAGGGTGGTGCCTAAACCTAATCCCCCCTCCCCGCACAATAAACCTAACCATAAGTCTCCCCGAGGGTCCCTAAACCTAACCCCCCCTCCCTGCGGCTAAGCGCTAACACTGCCCAGCTTACCTTCATTTGGGAAGCCGTCTGTCTAGATTTTGGCGTTGGTATATAGAAGGCGTCGGGATTTCGATGCCTGCCTTTAGTACCGCGTCGGTATTTAGACGCTGGTATTTAGACAGACTGTCTCCCGGCCGTCGGCATTTTGACTGGGTGCTATACAGACATTGGGCCTGATTCAGAGGTGGACCCAGTGGTGATGATGCACACAAGTAGCCAATTTTTTCTATTCTGCGTATGCGTCGCGTCCACACAGCGCATGTTTCCCGATGGTTACTGCCGGAAGATGCCAAACAAATGCAGATGCAGAGAGAAGCAATTTTGGTGGGCGTTCCTGGAAGATGACAGGGGGTGGCTAGCCAGATGCGGATGTGTCACTATCAGCGATTGCATCTTTTGTCGCAGTTGCATTGCATCGGCGGACATGTTCCCATGACACATTAAGAGCTGGGTGTGCCTGTGTGCAGCCGGTCTCCCCACCATGAAACCTGCCCCTCCTCTCCCCTGCCTGATGAAATATGCCTCCCATGCGCTGCGCCGGATTTTTTATGCTTCTCCTGCAGCGCCATCTTTCCGATGAAAAATTCAGAAAGATGGCGCATGCACAGAAGACAGCAAAGACTCGGGCAGAGTCCTAGGGTCTTTGCTAGCTCCCGTGTGGCGCCATCTTTCTGAATATATCACTGACAAGAGGCATAAGGAAGCCGGCGCATCGCAAGGGAGGTACAGTGGTTGGTCCTGTGTGCAGCCACAGTGTGGGGCCCCTCAGATCCCAGGGGCCCGTGTGTACTGCACACCCTGCACCCATGACAGATATGCAATTGGCTTGTGGTCTGCAAAGGAAAAGAGGCCTTTTTTACAGATGTTATAACAATTTGTGACCCCACAATAGGTAAATCACATACAAAGGGGCTTATTCACTAACATTATACGTCGCAAGAATGCGAGCAATGCCCTCTAACCTCTTTGTCTGTCTGTTATTATTACTCAGTATTATTTTATTACTGTTCTACTAGTTGTTTTGCTCCCATTTGTAAAGTGCAATTGAAAATGCTGGCACTATGGGGGTTATGTATGAAGCAGTGAAAAGCGTGGGGAAGTGGACCAGTGGAGATGTTGCCCATAGCAACCCATCAGCTCCTACCTACTATGTTATAGACCAGTGTTGGCTAACCTTGACACTCCAGCTGTTGTGGAACTATATATCCCAGCATGCCCTGCCACAGTTTTAGCATGCCCTAATAGCAAAACTGTAGCAGTGCATGCTGGGTTATGTAGTTCCATAACAGCTGGAGTGTCAAGGTTAGCCAACACTGTTATAGACTGTACTTGATAAATGCTACTTCAAAGCTGATGGGTTGCTATGGGCAACTTCACTGGTTCAATTCTCCATCCTTTTCACTGCTTGATACATAAACCCCGATATAAGTAAATGTTAGTAAATAAATAAATATTAGCATTTGCAACCCCAATAATTAACATTTGTGTCCTATTAATCAACCCACCTACCCCTGCCAGCAATATGCGTGCTACGCACGTGCGAAAGCTTAGGCTACTGGAGAGGATATTTGGGGGAATATACTACAGTAGAGAAAGGGAGATACAGTGATAGTGCAGGGAGTGAGAAGGGCAGCTGGATGCAGACCGATTTCTGACACTAATTTGAAAAAGAAAACCTATTCCCCACTGTCACACCCTACAGTATGCCACCTGAGGCGAGGCACTGCCCTGGGACTCTATAGGATTACACAGCTGCCCAGGCAATGTATGCTTCTTGAGAGAGGTAGTGCTGCCTAACCACCCACCCTCCTGGATTTATTGAGATAGCTGCTCACAGCGTATTTATAGCGCCACCTGACATTAACACGCAGTATTGGCTGCAAGAATTGTCACGTAAAACATAAACAACCAGGAGGGGCTCCATTCCCCGAAGAGAGCCCTAGACTGCCCCCTGCGGTCAAAGAACAAACATTTGTGGTTTATGGGCTCTGACAGGTGCAAATCCACTCATGTCTCATCACAAACAATATAAAACAAGTTCACCTGGTGTGGGTGGGTCACATGAGAGATTAATGAGCATAATATTATTGTTCTGAAAGAAGCTTAGACAGAGGCTATACAGAGAATATCATGTTAGACGAATTCTTCATAATGATTTAATCGAGACAGACGTAAAAGTTGCCACTAAGAGCCTATGGGGTAAATTTACTAAAGTGAGAGTTTTTAGAAGTGAGTTTTAAAAGTGATATTGCCCATAGCAACCAATCAGATTCTACTTAACATTTAACTAGCACCTTCTAGAAGATAATAGCTAGAATCTGATATTGGTTGCTATGGGCAACATCACTTTTAAAACTCACTTCTAAAAACTCTCACTTTAGTAATTTACCCCTATGAATCAGGCAGTGACGGTTCTAGGGGCAGGCAAGCAGGGCTATCGCCCAGGGCGTTGCAACCTGAGGGTGTGGCCACAGGCACTCCGTCACCACTGTCTAATCTGACGGCACCCGCTTTTGCCCTCCCACATATCCACAAGCTGCGGCAGCCTCAGCACCATGCCTTTGCTCCCACTGAGTCCCAGTCTCCCAGAATGCCTGTGCCGGACGAGACGTCACGCTGCGTCACGTCATCGCGTATGGCATTCTGTGTGCACCCCCGCAACTAGTATTTTCTTTGTCTTCTTTTTTTTTTTTTTGCACCTATGGCCACACCCCTGATTAGATCACACATTACTTGCCACAGAGGAGGCGGAATTGGACTGTAATGGAGCACCCTTATTTAGGCAAAAATCAGAGAGGGTGTGTTGGCGAAAAACCGGCATATGTGTAATTACATCTGCCCCTAGGCGTATCCTTTGCAACAAATGCAGACTGGCCCAAGGGCCTGATTCAGAGATGTGCACTATACTTGTTTGCGACAAGTCATCTATATTAGCATGTATTTGCACCTACACTATAGCAGGAGCAGAATATACGCTGTCAAACGCTGTACAGATATGTCCCCCCGTATTCGTTGTGCATAAGCCGTATTGTGCGAGACGCCTGGCACAACCGAGACACGTAGAGAGGAGTAACGTGCCGTATTTTTCTTTTCATTTAGTCGAATCTCAAACATCCCGAAAAGCTGCTCACAGGGAACCCCAGAGATGCGCGGCTGCAACTTTAATGGCAAAGGAATTGGTTTTACAGACCTACATAGTCGCAGATGAAGCACAACGCGACTCGTCAGGGCAAAAAGCAGCGGCCGCTCACTTCGGCACCCTTTTGAAACAGATTCAGCAATGTAGGGTTGTCACTCCCAGTTGTTTTATATATGTGAATAAGACGCACATTTTGAGGGAGAAAGACTTTCAGCACAGCCGTGACGCACAGGACCTGGTGCACTGAGAGAGGTTATTTGGTGCAATTGCAGCTACAGTTAGATAGGACTCATCTGTATATGGGCATAATTGCTTCTCTGAATAAGATGCATTTGCATGGACACTCCCTGTGCCTATGTAACAACGGCCATTCGCACCACTGTTTCGCCTCTCCGGTCATTAGGCTTGCTGTGGCCATAATGCATCCCATTATGCAATTGCACATTTGTGTCTGTTCGCTTTCTGGGCTTGCTCAGTGCGAATACAAAAAAATAAACCGCAGGGTTGGAGGCGGCCCAGGACAGGCACCAGTGCCCACAGGGGGGAAGGGGGCTGGGACAGACACTGGTGGCAGGGTAGGAGGGGAGGAGGTCCTGCACTTGAGTATCCTGGATGAATATCTGGCTTTTATGTTGCAGACAATGTTTATATAGTTGCACCACAATGCCCATGCCAAGTGATTTAATAATGGAGCTGGCAATTTGGGATAGAAGATTATATGTGATACATACAGGATGCCTAGTTAGTTAATATATTTTTCCTCCATATTAAGCATTCCTAAGGGAGCGATATAAAATGTATTAATCAGGACATATGTGTTCATATGTTCCTTATATGCACATGTCTATATTATAAATTTTTTTTTTTGGCTTTACCAATATAAATGGGTATGTAGTCAGGAAGCCAGCGGTCGAAATGCTGACCATCCGGCTTCCCGACAGTGAAATCCCGGCATGGCACTAATGATGGGCGTCTAAATACCGACGCCTATCATTAGCCCCACGACGAAACACCGATCGCAAGTAAGCCGGGCGTCGGGAGTGGATAGCTGTGGGGGAGGGAGGTTTAGGGTCTCCCAGGGGGACTTAGGGTTAGGCACCCCCGGGGAGGGTTAGGGTTAGGCCAGGGGAATGGGGGGTTAGGGTCAGGCAACCCCGGGGGGGAGGTTAGGGTCAGGCACCCACGCGGGAGGGTTAGGATGCGGGGAGGGGGGGTTAGGTTTAGACACCCATGGGGGGAGGTTAGGGTTAGGCACTAGGGTGGGAGATTAGGGTTAGGCACCCCTAAGGGAGAGTTAGGGGGGGAGGGTTAGGGATAGCCTAGGGATGGGAGGATCTTCATCTGCAAGCCTTCCTGCGCCGGTATTTCATCCGCCGGGTTGACGTTCGGTGGTAATATATGCCGATTCCCTAGGGGGTTGTAGTTTAATCTAAAATGTATTTAATTATATTGTATTTCGATCTAATTTTTGTTATTTCTTTTTTTATTTTTATTGTGTGTATACTGTATATATATATATATATATATATATATTTTATTTATTTTTTTTCTAAGTCTTGTATATCCATGTGGAGCAGATTGCTTCTCTCTTTTTTGATTTGTGGTATCATGTCTAGCCTTAAAATAATATTGTGGAATGTTAAGGGTGTAAATTCTCCGGTAAAGAGAAACGTATATTAACATGGCTTAATAAAGCCCATGCGGATATTTCTTTGTTACAGGAAACCCACCTAAATGAAGTGGAGCATATTAAACTTGGGATGCTTGGGCATAGGGTTTTAGCTTTGGCCTCTTATTCCTCAAAATCTAGGTGAGTGGCTATTTTGGCTCATAGAGAGTTACCAGTCGAGATTCATCACTCTATATCAGATCCAGAGGGCAGATAAGTGTTTCTCGCTGCTACATTTGCGGGTCACCGATATGTTGTTACAAATGTTTATGCCCCTAACCCATTAAGTCATATTTTCTGAACCTTATAAACAAATTATATTCTCATGTGGGAAATCATATTATTTTGGGAGGCGATTTTAATATTGTGGCATCTAAAATATTGGTTAGGAAATAAATCCAGGGCTTCTTTTCCTAATCATTTATATAAAGTGGGCATTCAATATATACAGTATGTAATCAATTATCCCTGACTGATGTTTGGAGACTGCTACACCCGATGGATATATTTTTCTAATCCCCATCATTCATGGTCTAGATTAGATTATAATACTTCTCTCAAAAAAGTTAATGACTCAGGTATTAGATTCAGGTATAACACCTATTTCGGTCTCAGATCATGCCTCTATTTGGGTAATGTTACATAATTCCAGTAATGTAGGATCCTATAAACAATGGCGGTTCCCATCTGCTTTAGCAAATTCTCAAAAATGTAAAGATATGCTAATAGCAGCCTGGGATGAGTTTGTTTCTTATAATTCATCTCATGTTGAAGATCCAGTTTTATTTTCGCAGGCAGCTAAAGCTTTTCTTAGGGGAGTAATTATTTCTTATACCGCAAAGTTTAAAAAAGAGCTAGCAGCCTCTCTGGTAGGTGCTCAACAATCCATAACGATAGTATAACAGAAAATAACCGCTTGCTCATCTTCTTTTAATGTGCAAGTATATAGAACCGCTAAAACTTATTATAATAACATCCTTACCCAATTAGTGAATGCCAGATAAATAAAGGTAAATACATGTTCGATAAGTATAGAAATAAATCAATGCGCTTGCAATCTAATTTACTTCGAGGCACCATACCCTATAGTTGACTTAAAGGATTTAAGTGGCTCCTTAAGGTCTAAGGAAGCAGGGATCTCTGAGATTTTTAATTGTTTTGTAGCCAAAGTATATTCTCAAGACCCTATCAATAAGGATAATATGAAAAAATTTTGGGAGATCCTTATCTTGCCACAAGTTACGTCTGAGCAAATTTCTGCTTTAATTACCCCGGTGACTATTGAAGAGGTGGAGGCAGTCGTTAAAACAGCAAAAACTTTTAAAGCTCCAGGTCCAGATGGATTGACTAATGAGTTTTGCAAAATATTACTTTCCAAAATTTCACTCTCTCTCACATTATTCTTTAATTCTCTGATTAAATCTGAAAATCTGCCTATGCATTTTTTTTTAATATGACTACAATAAAAATGTTTCTTAAGCCAGGTCGAGACCCATTTTTACCTTCCTCATATAGACCGATATCATTACTCAACACAGATTATAAAATTTTTACTAATATTCTTGATGAGCGAGTGAAACGTATGCTTCCAGACAGAGCCGTAACTAGACTTTTTGGTGCCCTGTGCTAGAGAGAGCATTGGCGCCCCCTCCCCCCAATTTTTTAATAGGGACATAAGATTCTGCACCTGAAAAAAGGCCATGGTCTCATGGGGAAGGGCCAGGGAAGAGATAGGAGAGGGCAGGAAATGCTGGGGATAAAAGAAGAGGAAGCTACAAGTGAGAATGATAATAAACAGGAAAATTGACAGGCCCAAACAGCGCCCCCTGCCCTGCGGTACCCTTTGCGATGGCACCGGCCGCATTAACCTAGTTACGACCCTGCTTCCATATATTATACATAAGGATTAGGGGTGAGCGGGTTCGGATTTCTGAAATCCGAACCCCCCCCGAGCCCCCCCGATCCGAGGCCGATCCGAGTCAGGCTCGACTTTTCCCGCCTGACTCGGATCTGAAATCGAGGCAAAACGTCATCATCCCGCCTTCCGAGTCTCGCGGGTTTTGGATCCTATATAAGGTACCCGCGTCGGCGCCATTTTCTCACTCGGCTGTGGACAGTGAAGAGGGAGGGTGGGAGTTAGGGCTGGCTGGGCTGTGTAGTGTAGTGTAGTGTAGTGTAGTGCAGAGTAGTGTTGTGCTGTGCTGTGCTGCGCTGTGCTGCTGTTGTCCACTACTTCAAAGTCCATAGGGGCTGGCTGTGTTGTGCTGTGCTGCTGTTGTTAATAGGGGCTGTGTCCTCTACTTCAAAGTCCATAGGGGCTGGCTGGACTGTGTTGTGCAGTCAGTTCTCCATAGGGGCTGTGTCCACTCCAAAGTCCTGTGCAGTGTCCCAGTCCTAAAGGGGTGCTGTAGTGTTGTCCAGTGGGTGCTCTGTCCATCAGGGGTGCTCCCCCCAAGTGCTAAAAAAATAATATTTTTTGTGTGTTTGTGAATTGTGTGCGCAGTAGCCGCACGTGCATCAACATAGTAGTGCCAAGCGTGTGCCTGTGTCATAAGTAAAGGGCCGACTGGCTTGACCGTTAAAGGGTGCTGTAACCCCCAAAGTACACTCCAGTCCAAACCAAAAAAAAAATATTTTCTGTGTTTGTGAATTGTGTGCGCAGTAGCCGCACGTGCATCAACAAAGTAGTGCCAAGCGTGTGCCTGTGTCATAAGTAAATGGCCGGCTGGCTTGACCGTTAAAGGGTGCTGTAACCCCCAAAGTACACTCCAGTCCAAACCAAAAAAAAAATTATTTTCTGTGTTTGTGAATTGTGCGCGCAGTAGCCGCACGTGCATCAACAAAGTAGTGCCAAGCATGCGCCTGTGTCATAAGTAAAGGGCCGGCTGGCTTGACCGTTAAAGGGTGCTTTAACCCCCAAAGTACACTCCAGTCCAAACCAAAAAAATATGTATTTTCTGTGTTTGTGAATTGTGTGCGCAGTAGCCGCACGTGCATCAACAAAGTAGTGCCAAGCGTGCGCCTGTGTCATAAGTAAAGGGCCGGCTGGCTTGACCGTTAAAGGTTGCTGTAACCCCCAAAGTACACTCCAGTCCAAACCAAAAAAAAAAATATTTTCTGTGTTTGTGAATTGTGTGCGCAGTAGCCGCACATGCATCAACAAAGTAGTGCCAAGCGTGCGCCTGTGTCATAAGTAAAGGGCCGGCTGGCTTGACCGTTAAAGGGTGCTGTAACCCCCAAAGTACACTCCAGTCCAAACCAAAAAAAAAATTATTTTCTGTGTTTGTGAATTGTGCGCGCAGTAGCCGCACGTGCATCAACAAAGTAGTGCCAAGCATGCGCCTGTGTCATAAGTAAAGGGCCGGCTGGCTTGACCGTTAAAGGGTGCTGTAACCCCCAAAGTACACTCCAGTCCAAACCAAAAAAATATATATTTTCTGTGTTTGTGAATTGTGTGCGCAGTAGCCGCACGTGCATCAACAAAGTAGTGCCAAGCGTGCGCCTGTGTCATAAGTAAAGGGCCGGCTGGCTTGACCGTTAAAGGGTGCTGTAATCCCCAAAGTACACTCCAGTCCAAACCAAAATAAAAATTATTTTCTGTGTTTGTGAATTGTGTGCGCAGTAGCCGCACGTGCATCAACAAAGTAGTGCCAAGCGTGCGCCTGTGTCATAAGTAAAGGGCCGGCTGGCTTGACCGTTAAAGGGTGCTGTAACCCCCAAAGTACACTCCAGTCCAAACCAAAAAAATATCTATTTTCTGTGTTTGTGAATTGTGTGCGCAGTAGCCGCACGTGCATCAACAAAGTAGTGCCAAGCGTGCGCCTGTGTCATAAGTAAAGGGCCGGCTGGCTTGACCGTTAAAGGGTGCTGTAACCCCCAAAGTACACTCCAGTCCAAACCAAAAAAAAAATTATTTTCTGTGTTTGTGAATTGTGTGCGCAGTAGCCGCACGTGCATCAACAAAGTAGTGCCAAGCGTGCGCCTGTGTCATAACTAAAAGGGCCGGCTGGCTTGACCGTTTAAGGGTGCTGTAACCCCCAAAGTACACTCCAGTCCAAACCAAAAAAATATGTATTTTCTGTGTTTGTGAATTGTGTGCGCAGTAGCCGCACGTGCATCAACAAAGTAGTGCCAAGCGTGCGCCTGTGTCATAAGTAAAGGGCCGGCTGGCTTGACCGTTAAAGGGTGCTGTAACCCCCAAAGTACACTCCAGTCCAAACCAAAAAAATATCTATTTTCTGTGTTTGTGAATTGTGTGCGCAGTAGCCGCACGTGCATCAACAAAGTAGTGCCAAGCGTGCGCCTGTGTCATAACTAAAAGGGCCGGCTGGCTTGACCGTTTAAGGGTGCTGTAACCCCCAAAGTACACTCCAGTCCAAACCAAAAAAATATGTATTTTCTGTGTTTGTGAATTGTGTGCGCAGTAGCCGCACGTGCATCAACAAAGTAGTGCCAAGCGTGTGCCTGTGTCATAAGTAAAGGGCCGGCTGGCTTGACCGTTAAAGGGTGCTGTAACCCCCAAAGTACACTCCAGTCCAAACCAAAAAAAAAATTATTTTCTGTGTTTGTGAATTGTGCGCGCAGTAGCCGCACGTGCATCAACAAAGTAGTGCCAAGCGTGCGCCTGTGTCATAAGTAAAGGGCCGGCTGGCTTGACCGTTAAAGGGTGCTTTAACCCCCAAAGTACACTCCAGTCCAAACCAAAAAAAAAATTATTTTCTGTGTTTGTGAATTGTGTGCGCAGTAGCCGCACGTGCATCAACAAAGTAGTGCCAAGCGTGCGCCTGTGTCATAAGTAAAGGGCCGGCTGGCTTGACCGTTAAAGGGTGCTGTAACCCCCAAAGTACACTCCAGTCCAAACCAAAAAAAAAATTATTTTCTGTGTTTGTGAATTGTGCGCGCAGTAGCCGCACGTGCATCAACAAAGTAGTGCCAAGCATGCGCCTGTGTCATAAGTAAAGGGCCGGCTGGCTTGACCGTTAAAGGGTGCTGTAACCCCCAAAGTACACTCCAGTCCAAACCAAAAAAAAAATTATTTTCTGTGTTTGTGAATTGTGTGCGCAGTAGCCGCACGTGCATCAACAAAGTAGTGCCAAGCGTGCGCCTGTGTCATAAGTAAAGGGCTGGCTGGCTTGACCGTTAAAGGGTGCTGTAACCCCCAAAGTACACTCCAGTCCAAACCAAAAAAATATATATTTTCTGTGTTTGTGAATTGTGTGCGCAGTAGCCGCACGTGCATCAACAAAGTAGTGCCAAGCGTGCGCCTGTGTCATAAGTAAAGGGCCGGCTGGCTTGACCGTTAAAGGGTGCTGTAATCCCCAAAGTACACTCCAGTCCAAACCAAAATAAAAATTATTTTCTGTGTTTGTGAATTGTGTGCGCAGTAGCCGCACGTGCATCAACAAAGTAGTGCCAAGCGTGCGCCTGTGTCATAAGTAAAGGGCCGGCTGGCTTGACCGTTAAAGGGTGCTGTAACCCCCAAAGTACACTCCAGTCCAAACCAAAAAAAAAATTATTTTCTGTGTTTGTGAATTGTGTGCGCAGTAGCCGCACGTGCATCAACAAAGTAGTGCCAAGCGTGCGCCTGTGTCATAAGTAAAGGGCCGGCTGGCTTGACCGTTAAAGGGTGCTGTAACCCCCAAAGTACACTCCAGTCCAAACCAAAAAAATATATATTTTCTGTTTGTGAATTGTGTGCGCAGTAGCCGCACGTGCATCAACAAAGTAGTGCCAAGCGTGCGCCTGTGTCATAAGTAAAGGGCCGGCTGGCTTGACCGTTAAAGGGTGCTGTAACCCCCAAAGTACACTCCAGTCCAAACCAAAAAAAAAATGATTTTCTGTGTTTGTGAATTGTGTGCGCAGTAGCCGCACGTGCATCAACAAAGTAGTGCCAAGCGTGCGCCTGTGTCATAAGTAAAGGGCCAGCTGGCTTGACCGTTAAAGGGTGCTGTAACCCCCAAAGTACACTCCAGTCCAAACCAAAAAAATATATATTTTCTGTTTGTGAATTGTGTGCGCAGTAGCCGCACGTGCATCAACAAAGTAGTGCCAAGCGTGCACCTGTGTCATAAGTAAAGGGCCGGCTGGCTTGACCGTTAAAGGGTGCTGTAACCCCCAAAGTACACTCCAGTCCAAACCAAAAAAAAAATGATTTTCTGTGTTTGTGAATTGTGTGCGCAGTAGCCGCACGTGCATCAACAAAGTAGTGCCAAGCGTGCGCCTGTGTCATAAGTAAAGGGCCGGCTGGCTTGACCGTTAAAGGGTGCTGTAACCCCCAAAGTACACTCCAGTCCAAACCAAAAAAAAAATTATTTTCTGTGTTTGTGAATTGTGTGCGCAGTAGCCGCACGTGCATCAACAAAGTAGTGCCAAGCGTGCGCCTGTGTCATAAGTAAAGGGCCGGCTGGCTTGACCGTTAAAGGGTGCTGTAACCCCCAAAGTACACTCCAAACCAAAAAAAAAAATATTTTCTGTGTTTGTGAATTGTGTGCGCAGTAGCCGCACGTGCATCAACAAAGTAGTGCCAAGCGTGCGCCTGTGTCATAAGTAAAGGGCCGGCTGGCTTGACCGTTAAAGGGTGCTGTAACCCCCAAAGTACACTCCAGTCCAAACCAAAAAAAAAATTATTTTCTGTGTTTGTGAATTGTGTGCGCAGTAGCCGCACGTGCATCAACAAAGTAGTGCCAAGCGTGCGCCTGTGTCATAAGTAAAGGGCCGGCTGGCTTGACCGTTAAAGGGTGCTGTAACCCCCAAAGTACACTCCAGTCCAAACCAAAAAAATATATATTTTCTGTGTTTGTGAATTGTGTGCGCAGTAGCCGCACGTGCATCAACAAAGTAGTGCCAAGCGTGCGCCTGTGTCATAAGTAAAGGGCCGGCTGGCTTGACCGTTAAAGGGTGCTGTAACCCCCAAAGTACACTCCAAACCAAAAAAAAAAATATTTTCTGTGTTTGTGAATTGTGTGCGCAGTAGCCGCACGTGCATCAACAAAGTAGTGCCAAGCGTGCGCCTGTGTCATAAGTAAAGGGCCGGCTGGCTTGACCGTTAAAGGGTGCTGTAACCCCCAAAGTACACTCCAGTCCAAACCAAAAAAAAAATTATTTTCTGTGTTTGTGAATTGTGTGCGCAGTAGCCGCACGTGCATCAACAAAGTAGTGCCAAGCGTGCGCCTGTGTCATAAGTAAAGGGCCGGCTGGCTTGACCGTTAAAGGGTGCTGTAACCCCCAAAGTACACTCCAGTCCAAACCAAAAAAATATATATTTTCTGTGTTTGTGAATTGTGTGCGCAGTAGCCGCACGTGCATCAACAAAGTAGTGCCAAGCGTGCGCCTGTGTCATAAGTAAAGGGCCGGCTGGCTTGACCGTTAAAGGGTGCTGTAATCCCCAAAGTACACTCCAGTCCAAACCAAAATAAAAATTATTTTCTGTGTTTGTGAATTGTGTGCGCAGTAGCCGCACGTGCATCAACAAAGTAGTGCCAAGCGTGCGCCTGTGTCATAAGTAAAGGGCCGGCTGGCTTGACCGTTAAAGGGTGCTGTAACCCCCAAAGTACACTCCAGTCCAAACCAAAAAAAAAATTATTTTCTGTGTTTGTGAATTGTGTGCGCAGTAGCCGCACGTGCATCAACAAAGTAGTGCCAAGCGTGCGCCTGTGTCATAAGTAAAGGGCCGGCTGGCTTGACCATTAAAGGGTGCTGTAACCCCCAAAGTACACTCCAGTCCAAACCAAAAAAATATATATTTTCTGTTTGTGAATTGTGTGCGCAGTAGCCGCACGTGCATCAACAAAGTAGTGCCAAGCGTGCGCCTGTGTCATAAGTAAAGGGCCGACTGGCTTGACCGTTAAAGGGTGCTGTAACCCCCAAAGTACACTCCAGTCCAAACCAAAAAAAAAATGATTTTCTGTGTTTGTGAATTGTGTGCGCAGTAGCCGCACGTGCATCAACAAAGTAGTGCCAAGCGTGCGCCTGTGTCATAAGTAAAGGGCCGGCTGGCTTGACCGTTAAAGGGTGCTGTAACCCCCAAAGTACACTCCAGTCCAAACCAAAAAAAAAATTATTTTCTGTGTTTGTGAATTGTGTGCGCAGTAGCCGCACGTGCATCAACAAAGTAGTGCCAAGCGTGCGCCTGTGTCATAAGTAAAGGGCCGGCTGGCTTGACCGTTAAAGGGTGCTGTAACCCCCAAAGTACACTCCAAACCAAAAAAAAAAATATTTTCTGTGTTTGTGACTTGTGTGCACTGTGGCTGCACGTGCATCAACAAAGGAGCAGCGCCAAGCGTGCGCCTGTGTCCCATAAGTAAAGAGCCGGCTGGCTAATTTCTTAAAGGGTGGTGTAACCCACAAAGTGCACTACTCTCCAGCAAAAATAAAAAAATATTTTCTGTGTTTGTGTGCGCTTTAGCCGCACGTATATATCAATATAACATAAATGGAGGACCAAATTTTCTCCGATAAAAATAAAATAGGGAAAGATCAAGAACCACTTCCTCCTAGTGCTGTTGCTGCTGCTGGGAGTTGTTCATCATCCCAGACAGGAAGTAGGAACATCACTACTTTTACTAAACAATTGACCCTCCAACAGTCCCTAGCGATGAGGATGAAGTATGACAGCAGTCATCCTGAAGCAAAACGTATAACTGAGGCCTTGACTGCTATGTTGGTGTTAGACGTGCGTCCGGTATCCGCCATTAGTGCAGTGGGATTTAGACAATTGATGGAGGTAGTGTGTCCCCGGTTCCAAATCCCGTCTAGATTCCACCTGCATCCTCAAAGCAGCAGCGACAAGCGTGCGTCTGTCTGTTAAAGGGTGGTGACACCCTCAAAGTGTGCTACACAAACAATAAAAATATTGTTCTTTTTTTTTCGGTCTTTGTGAAATGTGTGGGCTGTAGCCGCACCTGCATCCTTAAAGCAGCAGCGACAAGCGTGCGTCTGTCTGTTAAAGGGTGGTGACACCCTCAAAGTGTGCTACACAAACAATAAAAATATTCTTTTTTTTCTGTCTTTGTGAATTGTGTGGGCTGTAGCCGCACTTGCATCCTCAAAGCAGCAGCGACAAGCGTGCGTCTGTCTGTTAAAGGGTGGTGACACCCTCAAAGTGTGCTACACAAACAATAAAAATATTGTTCTTTTTTTTTCTGTCTTTGTGAATTGTGTGGGCTGTAGCCACACTTGCATCCTCAAAGCAGCAGCGACAAGCGTGCGTCTGTCTGTTAAAGGGTGGTGTAACTCTCAAAGTGCTCCAAAAAATAAAAAACTATTTTTTAATGTGTTTGTGACTTGTGTGCGATGTAGCCACACTTGCATCCTCAAAGCAGCAGCGACAAGCGTGCGTCTGTCTGTTAAAGGGTGGTGACACCCTCAAAGTGTGCTACACAAACAATAAAAATATTCTTCTTCTTTTTTCTGTCTTTGTGAATTGTGTGGGCTGTAGCCGCACTTGCATCCTCAAAGCAGCAGCGACAAGCGTGCGTCTGTCTGTTAAAGGATTACATCGGTGACCGCATCCAAGTAGGCATGTCAGACAGTCCGTACCTGTACTGGCAGGAAAAAGAAGCAATTTGGAGGTCCCTGTACAAACTGGCTCTATTTTACCTGAGTTGCCTCCCCTCCAGTGTGTACTCCGAAAGAGTGTTTAGTGCAGCCGGGAACCTTGTCAGCGAAAGGCGTAGGAGGTTGCTTCCACAAAATGTGGAGAAGATGATGTTCATAAAATGAATTATCAACTCTTCCAGGGAGACCAGCCTCCAGAACGTACAGAGGGACCTGTGGTTCCAGCGGGGACGAATTAATACTCTGTGAGGATGAGGATGTACACACTGAAGAGGGTGAGGAATCGGTGGATGAGGAGGATGAGGATGACATCTTGCCTCCGTAGAGCCAGTTTGTGCAGGGACAGATTAATTGCCAGCTTGTTTTGTGGGGGCCCAAACGAACCAATCATTTCAGCCACAGTTGTGTGGCAGACCCTGGCGCTGAAATGATTGGTTTGTTAAAGTGTGCATGTCCTGTTTATACAACATAAGGGTGGGTGGGAGGGCCCAAGGACAATTCCACCTTGCACCTCTTTTTTTTTTTTGCATTATGTACAGTTCGGGGCCTAGTTTTTCAAACTGTCATCCTGTCTGCCACTGCAGTTTCACGCCTAGATGGGTCACGTGTTTGTGCCGCCCACTCGTGTCGCTTAGCATACCTCGGTGCAACCTTTTGGACATAAAAACACTATTGTGAGGTGTGAGGTGTTCAGAATAGACTGGAAATGAGTGGAAATTAAGGTTATTGAGGTTAATAATAGCATAGGAGCAGAAAAACCTACAAATTCTGTGATTTTAGCTGTTTTTATGCTTTTTTTTCAAAAAAAAAGATCCAAAACACAAAACCCAGAACCCAAAACACGGAAGGGTGGTTTTGGCAAAACCAATCCAGATCCAAAACACGAAGAAAGATCCAGATCCAAAACCAAAACACAAAACACGAAAAGTGGCCGGTGCACACCCCTAATAAGGATCAGACTGGGTTTACATATATTAATATATGTAAGGTCTTGGCAGCAGTGTCGTCTGGGGAGAGTTCTGGTAGGGGTGATCCTGTTTTTTTTTTCTCTCGATGCAGAAAAAGCATTTGATTTGGTGACCTGGGATCACCTATATGAGACTCTCCAAAGATCTGGCTTCCTTCCCAGTTTATTCAAATATACTGGGATATGTACCGGGCAAGTGGAGTTGAAAGTTTAATTATTTGTGGATGACATGATGTTGTTTATATCAAAGCCAAATACATCTATTCCTGCTATAATGGACTCCATTGAAACATTTACTGTAGTTCTTTCTCAGGATATCGTATTTATATCAAAAATCGGAGATCCTCCCTTTATCCTCACTATCCCAAACATTTCTTTCATCACCTATATTATCACAATTTCACATTACATCAATCTATTAAATACTTAGGTATTTACATCCCAGCCTCTATTCACCAGCTTTATAGTTTAAATTATCTTCCGGTTATCGAGAAGATCTCAAGCCAATTAAATAATTGGTTACATTTATCACTTTGCCTGCTTGGGAGAATTGCAGTAATTAAGAGTGTGATTTTTCTCCAAATCTCTTACTGTATTCAAATGCTCCCAGTAGTTATGTCTAAGGCAAATATTGCAATATGTTCAAAAGCTTTTATTAAATTTATATGGCGATCTAAAAAAAACCAAAGATACCCCGACTTCGTGTAATACACACTAGACATTCGGGTGGCTTGGGTCTTCCTGATATCCGGGCTTTTCTCAAGCAGCGGTTTTTCGATATGTCAAGGATTGGCTATTAAATTATGAACACTTCACTATTCTCGCATTAGATGAAGCTATTTTTGCTCCAGCAGCTCTAGTTCACCTGCACAGGACATCTATACCCCCACATATAAAAAAAAATCACCTTTTTGTTAAAAACACTTATTCTGCTTGGGTGATGATAAATAGGAAATTTGGAGAGGATCATACTAAATCCAGATATATTGCGATCTGGGGTAACCCCGATTTTATGTCTTCTTTGCACAATAGTTGGTTTTACAGTGGTAAGTAAGGGGATTAAAGCTATTTTAGATGTTTTTGATCCAGGAGGCCATGTGTTTTCATTTCAGCAATTGCGAGATAAATTTAATATTCACAATTCACCCTTTTTTATGTATCTTCAACTACAACATTTTATAGCTAGTACATTTCCTCACGGGAACCTTCAGAAACCATTAGATGGTACATTGACCTCACTGTTACGATTTTTGATTTCTAATTTGTTTCGTATTAGGTATATTTATCCGGATTTAATAGCTCAAGACCCTTCAGACCTTTGGAAATCTCTGTCATCAGCTTGGTCTAAGGACTTGCCTGAGGTGACACATTTCTTGGAAATTGTACATACTATAGAAAGACCTTGAAAATATACGTTCCTCGGGGCTCCAAGAAATACACTTGAAAACAATACATAGTGCTTACTTACTGTATGTCTCTCCATTACAACATTATATGGTTCCTGAAATTTCTAACTCATGTCCAAAGTGTAATCTCTCACAGGCAGATTATATCCATGGCATGTGGTTATGTTCGAAGGTCCGTCGTTACTGTAATAAGGTCTTGAACTTCATTAACCAATTGTTTCATATTCATTTATCTTTGCATCCAATCCCATTACTGTTTGCTAATATTGAAATATGGATATTAGAGGCTGATGTTGATCATCTCGCCCCCGTTCTGGCAGCTGAATAGGCTTAAGAGTAGATAAGAATCCTAGTTTTTTTGCTGATTGGCTGGCTTGACAGCCTTGTTGCTAGGCAGATTAGTTTAGATTTTGGTCAGTTGGTATGTTGTTTGACCAATGGGTTGATTGGAGGTGTGTTTATAAGTTACTATATATAAGTTGTGATTTTTCCTGAGCACAGCCTCTTTTTCATTCTGGAGGTTTTCAGCAGATAAGTATTTAGGGCCCCATTTACAAACGAAGGGAAATACCAGCGGCAATTTTCATTTTAGTATCACTGTTATACAAACGAAAATTCCACTGGTATTTAGTAATACTTATCCCTCCGGTGAGGTCCCGTGAAGTCCAACAGAATCCTCGTCCTCGGCGAGGTCCACAGCTGGGCTGCTGGCAGTGTAATGCACATGCGCGACGGTCCATCTGCCCATGTGCATGACAGGGAGACTTAGCAGTACCTGGAAGGCTTCGCTGAAGCCGGAAAGGCACCTCCGTGTCTCCATTGCCGGAAATGGGGCCCATATCGCTCTCGCCATCTAAAAGATGGCAAGAGCGATGCTGTGCAAACAGCGGTAATCTAAGATTACCACTGTTTACTAAATACAGAAAGATGGTTTAACCCCTTTAGTGAGCACACCACCCTGTCCACCTGGCTGTATTTCCCTATCCGCTCATAGCCGCGGCTGCCTGTGCGCCTGAGCAGCGGACCACCCCTTCCTCCTCCACACACGGCGCCTGTATTTCCCCCTCATCTTCATAGGGCTCTGCACCTCCGCCTAGCCCTGTGAATCATCCCCTTCTGCTGCATCAGCTCCCGCTGGTCACTCTGCTTTCCATCGCGGCGCGGCCCCGTGGGCCAGTGTTAGCCCCTCCCCACTGGCAGTCAGCGCTCCGGCCAGGTCCCCCGTTGTAGTAAGGGGTGTAGAGGGCACCTCCTCAAGGTCACCGGGTCTCGTTAGTGCCGTGGGCCCGGCGGCCCTTTGCGATGTGGCGGCCATTTTGGATCCCACTGCTATAGTGGGATCCAGCCCATGCAGCCAGGCTCCTGGCATTATTTTGATCCTCCCTTGCTCCTGTTGCCCCCATTATTTATGTTCCTCCTCTGGAAGCTGCAAGAATATTGGGGCCCGATTCAGACCCGTTCGCTAGGATGCGTTCGCACGCAGCCTGCCGATATTTGCAATCTGCGCATGCATATAAGTCACAGTGCTCGTGCGCGAACCAGTCACTGCGATCGCCCCTTGTGCACAGACCCCTTGCTAGAATGAGTGACAGGACGAGACATTTGTGGGTGGTGACGGGTTGTCGATGGAAACAGGGGGGTGGTTGTGCGAACGCAGACGTGTCTGTGCATCTTAACGCCATTTCAGAGGCGTGCATAATTAAGATGCAGCATCATAATACACATGACATGGCTAAATTACACAGTGAAGCACTCGCAGTACTTCCGGTAGGGTATGGTCAGCCACAAGTGCTACGTATGGGTCCGATGTTACACGATGTTACAGATTGTTGCATACACTTCCTGGAGATGACGTGTATTACTAAGGGAAAGTGGGTGTCTTATGACAGGCTGGTAGGCATCTATATACACACCGCGATTGCACGCCAAGACATAGTGGGCATGCTAATGTTTTGCAGTGCGATCGCCGGATTTGCATACTTTGGCATCTGACGGCTGCATGCGAACACATCTTGCGAGAGGGTCTGAATCAGGCCCTTGGCCCCTTCCTATGCCCTACAAGTCCCAGTTTTAACTGCTTCCTTTCATTCTGAACATTTTTTCAGCTCTTCCCAGGTCTCTTCCTTTTCCTATCCCTCCTGGCCTCGGGCTTCCCAGAGCTCTGGTGTGGCCACTCCTGTTTTTTTTTCCCCTCTGACTCTGTTGCCCTCCCTTCACCTGTGTCCCCTCCTTTACCTTCCCCCGCCCCGTCTCTCTGTGGTTTCCTTTTTGGCTCTCATTTCACTATTCTTGTTCCCTCCTAACATTTTTCCACAGCTCCCCCACCCCTATGCCTATTGCGTTGGCCCCTACTTCCCCTGTTTCCATCTCCCGGTGGTCCCCCCCACTCAGTGGCTGGTTCCACACAGGCTGAGTCCGGCCGTCCCACCGCTTCCTGGAGTCTCCCCATCGCCCTCCCCCATTTCTTCAAGGTCCCGTACTGGCGTCTCACCTATCTGCTTTGTTTTCAGATTTGTCGTTCCCAGCTGTAATTCCACAGGACGTCGTGGAGGCTTGTGCAGCTGCTTTGTAAAGGTGCCCACACACATAGCTATCTGCACACCATCAGCCGATGTGTACGATTTGTGTGCGATTTCCCTTGAAACTCTTCCCGGCAGCTCTGCACATGATCTCCACACGATCTCCACACAATTTGGTGTCCAATCTTCATACGATCTCTCCTGCATCCAGACTTTCACAGTGCATCGTGTCCTAGATTGTCAGATCTGCCCTACTGCACGGCAGATCTGATGATGTGATGTGCGACCAGCGGGGACGCGCATCGCATCGTGACCGTGAGTGGGGACTCACGATTTACTCAGGATTTGGCCATATTTTACATAATCTCTCATTCCAATGTGTCAGAATCGGCCAGATCGGGTAAAATATCGCTATGTGTTTGGCCAGCATAAGTCTGCGTCTAGGTGGCCCTGGATGTTGGTCCGGTGGCTCCTCCGTGTTAATTTTTGGGTTGATCCTGGGCCATCTGGTAGTGGTGAGTATGAATAGTCTTATTTTTTCCTTGCTATGTCTGATTCTAGCTCTCAATCGCCTGGTTACCCCGGGCAACTGCGTAAAATTGCTGAGTCAATTGAGCAGCAGTTGTCCATTAAGTTATGGGATAAGAGTAGAAAGGTGGCGGCTTCTGGGCCTGAATTGCAGTGCTTATGCTAATATACCACCACATGTTTATTCCTTATTATTGACATTGGTTCTTATGTGAACGTTAGATTAAACCTGTATGATATTAACTCCACTTTTGTTGTTTAGAAATGTAATGATGATATATGTTTATGGTCTCATAGCACTTGCATTTGTCTATATTGCACCTAAACAAAATCTGTGTCATTGGAACCCTTACCACAGCCCAAAGTTACCACATCTCTCCTGAGTATCAGTAATCCATGTGGTCTCCTGAGTGTCACAGAATTAATATAGCTTTCTTATTAACGATTTCAACTACGAACTACGAACGTTTTTTGACAGCATTAAAATGAATAAAAATGACCAAATCTGACTGCAAACACATCAGATGTCAGATATCGTTATCCGACAATCGGCAACGCGCATCGTTCATCGTTGCAGGGACACGTCAGATTTTCTTTCAGATATGAACGATTGAACAATTTTTAAAATCGTTATTGTACAAATCTGAAGGAAAATCTGACCATGTGTATGCACCATAAGACCATATTCCTCATTCTGTAAGCTACAGATCTATTTATGCAGTGAGTATCCGGTTAGTCGCTTTTCATTTACCTTTGTATGTTTTATTTTCCTGTATTGCTAATCACACATTGTAACCTATGTAGTGCACCCAAGATGGCTGCCTCCCCTGGTACTCTCCTGTGTAGAATAAACAATGCATGGTACTGATGATTTAGCACGGATCTCTCTTAGTACAGTATTTTTTTTATCTGTAGTGCGCCTAAAATGGCTGCCTCACCTGGATCCTTTGTGGGTAGGATGAATAGTCCTTGATCACCCAAAATGGCTGCTCTTTGTATTTTATTCATAGGGGTATATTCAATAGGCTGCGAGAAAAGCCAAAAACCCGCACCTGTGAGGTATTTCCTGTAAGTGTAAGTGTGTATGAGTGACTGTGTGGTGTGTGTGTATGTGTGAGTGAGTGCATGAGTGTGAGTGTGACCCCCTGTGCGGTGTGTGTGTGTGGCCCCCCCGGAATGGGCGCTGGGAGAACTACATCTCCCAGCAGCCCTTGCTCCTCCCATCAGCCCCCGGGACTCCCAGCAGCCCCCTCTCCAGTAAGAAGAGAGAGGGGAGCCCGCCGGGAGCCGCGGAGACCCGGACAGGTAATTGAATTTATTTTATTTTTTTAAATTTACGCGGTGCGTGGTTTTCAGTGATGAAAACCCCGCGCCCACTGTTTTTTTAATTGAATCCCGCGGGGATCGGGAGCGCGCATACCCGCGGGATTTCGAAATTGGCTGCGAGGGGCGCAAGGTTTTTTCCTCGCAAAACCTCGCGGCCAATTGAATATACCCCATGGTTTCTGTATTTTATGAAAATCCAAACCTCTGTATTACATACTTGCCTACTTTTCAAAAAGCATTTCAGGGAGATTGTGAAAGCAACATCTATGAGTGCGGTGGTAAAGTGGGCATGTACTGCTACATCTGAGAGGCGTGTAATAAAATTGATTTATATACAAATGTAAATGAGCCCCAAAGCTGTTAGTAAGATCTATGTGTTGAAGAAAACACACTGATACTTTTCAGAAAATACATGTAGCCGTAGGGATCATTGCGTCTTTTAATCAATGCAGGGAAATGATACTAATGATCCCATTTAACTGTACATATCTCTGTTTTTTCTTTTATATAATGGCTTCATAATGGGGGTAAGGTGCAATCAGGGAGTTTGCAAGAGGTAAATTTTTCAAACTCGCAAATTTACGAAGACCAAACAGGTGTGAGTTTGGAAGTGAGTTTTCTCTTCTCACAGTTAAAACTCACGTGAGTTTGCAAACTCGACTAAACTCACCATTGGCCAAACTAGGAAGTACTTTACATGAAAAAGTTGCACCACAAGTGCCATCATGCCTGCCCTTTGGCACTTGTGGAACTAGTGCATCGATCCATTCTCCATTTCTCCATAAACCCCTCTCATTTGCATTGTCACCTCAGTCTTTAGGCTCTAAGCCTGCAGATCTCACACCTTTACCTATGCTTTATCTAAGCTGAGCCTTCATCCTTCCAGCCTCCTCACCACCATATTACTTCCATTACTCTGCTCTCATTTACCTCGCCAGGCCTCACTTCAGCCTCTTCACCTTTTGAGAGCATTTTATTAATAAAAATAAAGACAACTTCAAGCAAAATATATTTGAAAAAATTAATGTAAGCTTTTATTTCAAGTAAAATGTAAACTTTTTTTAAATTTACTCTGCATTATAAAATAGATGATTCTGGACCAAGATTGATCCAGAATTCTTACACTCTTGTCCTATAAGAGGAACAAGATGGCGGAAACCTCATGACTCACGAAGAATCATCCTTCTGCACTCAGGAGAGGAAAAACCCCCTGTGGAGGAAACCTCTGGAGACCCATGGCTGAAGGACTGCCCGTCCCTCTAGGCATTAAGAGGCTATGCAGAGTTTGCCCAAGTCACCCACCTACCACTAACCGTGCATAACCCGTCATCCATTCTGTCACCTCAATCTGCAATTTTGACCTATTACCCAGCTGGTGAAAAATGCATCTGGTACGTTGATGGTGAGCGCATGTCCACGGTGAGAGATAGAAAAGAGAGTGACAGACAGGGGAAGTGGGCATGGGAGGCCGGAGAGACAAGACAGAGAGGAGTAAGGGGGGGGGAAGAGAAAACCCTAGCACCCCCTTAGAATTTAGAGCTCCATTTAAAAAAGAGGCTGGGATATACTAAGGGCGAAAATGCGGTAAACCTCCAGAAAATGCAGTTTTTACTGCATTCCCAAATGTACTAAGCATTGGAATTCACCCCGATGCGTAACGCCATCTTCGGTTGGCGTTATCCAATAGAAGCCTTTGGGCTTCTTATTGGGAAGCACCAGGCTGGGAGGGATCCGATCAGATCCATCCCATAACCCCAGCGGCCGGCGTCCTTATCAGATGAGCTGTCGTTTGTGATATTCTTGGTACATACCGCGATAATGAAAGGCAGTATGTACCCGAAGTCAGAGGGGATGTACCGCATCGCGGATGCAATGCTTAACACATCCCGCGCAGAGTCATAACCCCTTTAGTACTCATTTCTGGTGCTAAAAGGGGTGATGACTGTAATGTTATATTTAGAAAAACAGCTCTAACGCTGTTTCTGAAATCCCCACAGGGTTTGAGCTCTATGCGCATATGTAGACGGTCATCACGTATGTGCATTAGTCAGTGACCCATCACCGGCAGCATTAGGCTGCCAGCAGCACAGCAGAGGATACCGTGGAGAAGGAGGACACCGCTGGACCTCGCTGGACAGGTAAGTGATGGTAAATTACAGCAGCATATTCGTATGCATCACAGTGACACAAAACAAAATATCCCACCGACATTTAGTATGACTCTTACATGGAGACCAAAGTATAATCTAGATGTAACATTTACTAATGACAGTATTGGATAAAAACAAATTACTAAAGCACAATATATATACAGTCAGGAGCATAAATATTGGGACATTGACAGAATTTTCATATTTTGGCCTCTATTCACCACCACAATGGCTTTGAAATGAAACAAACAAGATGTGCTTTAACTGCAGACTTTAAGATTTAATTTGAGGGTAATTACATCCAAATCGGGTGAACGGTGTAGGAATTACAACGGTTTCTATATGTGCCTCCCACTTTTTAAGGGGCCAAAAGTAATGGGACTATCAACTCAGAAGCTATTTCATGGACAGGTGTGGGCTATTCCCTCGTTATTTCATTATCAATTAAGCAGGTAAAAGGTCTGGAGTTGATTCTAGGTGTGACATTTGCATTTGGAATCAGTTGCTGTCGACTCTCAATATGAGATCCAAAGAGCTGTCACTATCAGTGAAGCAAGCCATCATTAGGCTGAAAAATCAAAACAAACCCATCAGAGAGATAGCAAAAACATTAGGTGTGGCCAAATCAACTGTTTGGAACATTCTTAAAAAGAAAGAACGCACCGGAGAGCTCAGCAACACCAAAAGACCCGGAAGACCACGGAAAACAACTGTGGTGGATGACAGAAGAATTATTTCCCTGGTGAAGAAAACCCCTTCACAACAGTTGGCCAAATCAAGAGCACTCTCCAGGAGGTAGGTGTATGTGTGTCAAAGTCAACAATCAAGAGAAGACTTCACAAGAGTAAATATAGAGGGTTCACCACAAGATGTAAACCATTGGTGAGCCACAAAAACAGGAAGACCAGATTAGAGTTTGCCAAACAACATCTAAAAAAGCCATTACAGTTCTGGAACAACATCCTATGGACAGATGAGACAAAGATCAACTTGTAACAGAGTGATGGGAAGAGAAGAGTATGGAGAAGGAAAGGAACTGCTCATGATCCAAAACATACCACCTCATCAGTGAAGCACGGTGGTGGTAGTGTCATGGCGTGGGCATGTATGGCTGCCAATGGAACTGGTTCCCTTGTATTTATTGATGATGTGACTGCTGACAAAAGCAGCAGAATGAATTCTGAAGTGTTTCGGGCAATATTATATGCATATATTCAGTCAAATGCTTCAGAACTCATTGGATGGCGCTTCACAGTGCAGATGGACAATGACCCGAAGCACACTGCAAAAGCAACCAAAGAGTTTTTTCAGGCTAAAAAGCGGAATGTTATGCAATGGCCAAGTCAATCCCCTGACCTGAATCCGATTGAGCATGCATTTCACTTGATGAAGACAAAACTGAAGGGAAAATGCCCCAAGAACAAGCAGGAACTGAAGACATTTGCAGTAGAGGCCTGGCAGAGCATCACCAGGGATGAAACCCAGCGTCTGGTGATGTCTATCCATTCCAGACTTCAGGTTGTAATTGCCTGCAAAGGATTTGCAGCAAAGTATTAAAAAGTGAAAGTTAGATTAAGGATTGTTTAGTTTGTCCCATTACTTTTGGCCCCTTAAAAAGTGGGAGGCACATATAGAAACCGTTGTAATTCCTACACCGTTCACCTGATTTGGATGTAATTACCCTCAAATTAAATCTGAAAGTCTGCAGTTAAAGCACATCTTGTTTGTTTCATTTCAAACCCAGCGCGGTGGTGAATAGAGGCCAAAATATTAAAATTCTGTCAATGTCCCAATATTTATGCACCTGACTAATTCTCTCACACCTCTAGACATTAATATTAACAATGGAACTGTCCACAATATTTGCATACCGGACTTAGGAGGCACAGCAGAAAGAATTTAATTAGGAACCGTATAGTCCCATCCAACACCCACCTCCCAGCTGGAGCACTGTATAAAGGATGCAATTAGGAACTGTACAGTCCCATCCAGACAGTGCCCACCTAACAATAGTATATACGGTATAATAGTATATATAAGAGATGTCCCAGATGCAGCCGCTTTGGGCTGTAATGACACTGTCCCACTAGGTGTGAGATTCTGTTTTTATCCTATCCTGCCCTGTCCCCAAGTCATAAGTCATATATTATAGTAGTCACGCTGTCTGCCGACACATGGAGCTAAGCTGCTCTTATCTTTGTCAAGTCACTAACCTTGTGCGAGTATCTCCTGCTGGTGTGTGCTGCAGTGTCAGTGACCTGGTAGTGTATGAGAGAGGCAGCAACAGCAAAGCCCTGATACAGGCAGTTACCATTATGACATCACAGCATGACCTCACACACTCCAACAGACAGGCCAAGACTGGTTATTTCTGGTTTGAGGCCCCTGGTGTCTTTTGTATGACTGACCTAAGGGAAATGTGATGTCACTCCTTATATACAACTATTACATTCACATAATAATATTATTATTTTTATGGCAGGGTTTCCCTATTAATCTTTAGCTATATAGAGCTTTGTATGAACCCAATTTCACTGTGGTTACTTTGTTTTTTAATATTGTCTGATTCTGCTTCTCAGGTCCGTCGCGTCCACTAATACCCATACTCCTCACTGGCTGGTGGCACTACGGCTTGGCTTTTGAGGACTCCATGGCACAATTATTTTTACCTCAAACATCTCCTCCAATTCCTACCACAGTCAGTATTATCTTGTGTCGATATGTATGTGTGAGTGTGTATATATATATATATATATATATATATATATATATATATATATATTGTGACACAGTTAGGTTAGGGGGTCCCTCTCCTGGGTAGAGGACTCCTTCCTTACACACACACACACAGCAGCAGGGAAGCAGCACACCAGTCTGGATGCAAGTACAAGCTGGTCGGCGCCAGTCTTTATTGTACAATGTCAGAAATAACACAAAGAAAACATAAACGTAAATCCTAGCCCTGTCGGGGCACTAACTTCACAGGTAGTTCCCTCACTACCAGAACCTGGCAGGGCCTAATGCCCTCGCCAGCAACAAAGCACAGCACAGTACTCACAGATAGGTTTTCCAAGTGTCTCTGAGCAAACTCCCTGTCTGCTCTCCCAGGTGAGACAATCAGCCCTCAACACACTAGGCTTATATTGGCCACTCTCAGGTTGAAACCTTAACAAGCCTGTTACCAGGCTAAGAGAACCAAAACCTGGAGTGGCCATGGGTGGAGCCCTCCCTCTCCTCTCACCCACAACCCCCAGGTCCCAAACCGGCTTTTCAAAAAGCCGAAACTCAAGCCTGCTATACTACAAACTTTCTCCTGGGGATTTTAAACACATAGGACAGGAATCTGGGATAAATGTCCCTGCCACAGACCACTTTACCAGTGATCCTATCACATATCCCCCCCCCTTTGTTTCGACCTATGGGGCGGAACAACTGAAGCCCCCAAACAATGAACGTGTGAAAACGCGTCTGCTTTAAACAACAGGCCCCCTGGCCTGTGTTCCACTGAAAATTTAAAAGTTTGTAACGCCCACTTTATGGCCAACGCCTCCTTCTCCACTGTGGCACCGGGTAGGCATCGAATTTTGAAACACTGTTCAACTTTCGGAAGTCATTGCAGAAACGCACACTCCCGTCGGGCTTTGGAATCAACACAATGGAACTTGACCATTCACTATGTGATACTTCAATAACCCCTAACTCTAGCATATTTTTAATTTCTTTCGACACCGATGCTCTTGGTGCTTCTGGTAACCTATAGGGCTTTAGATTAACTTTAACCCCTGGGTCAGTGATGATGTCATGTTTAACGACCGAGGTTTTCCCAGGTACGTCAGAGAACAGCACCCTATTTCTGACCAGAAACTCCTTGACCTCTCGTTGTTGAATTGCCAACAGGGTTTTTGCCACTGTCACTTCGGGAACTAAGGGCCCTGGATTTAATGGAGGGGCTCTGACGGCCGATGGTACCGTTCTATCTTTTCAGGGCTTTAACAGATTTATATGGTATACCTGTTCCAGCTTTCTTTTCCCCGGCTGGTAAACTTTGTAATTGACCTGTCCCACTCTTTCTAAGACTTCAAAGGGCCCTTGCCATTTAGCCAAAAGTTTATTTTCCACAGTGGGAACCAACACTAACACTCTGTCCCCAGGAGCAAAGCTGCGTAACCGAGCATTGCGGTTGTATACCCTCTGCTGTGCCTGTTGAGCCTGTTTCAGGTGCTCTCTCACTATCGGCACCTCTATAATAGGCAATGGAACTAGTGGTCCCTTAAAACGTGGTCTGGGAGCATGATACTGACACTCAGGGCAGGATGCGCAAAAGTCAGATACCTCTTTATGAAGCCCGGGCCAGAAAAAACCTCTGCATTATTCACTCAGTGGTTTTCTCTACTCCTAGATGACCTGCCGTTATACGACCATGGGCCAGATCCAACACTGTTCTTCTGTAGGCTTTGGGAACTATTAGTTGTTCCACAACATCTTCCCCCTTCTTAGTCACCTGATATAACCAATCCTGACACATTGCCATGTGGGGATAGGACAAAGGACTATCAGGGTCTATGGGTTTACCATCAACTACTTTTACATTCTCCCTGGCTTTTACCAAAGTAGGGTCATTCAACTGCTCCCCGGCAAAGACCTCTCTTCTGACCTCTAAATCAGGCAGATGATCCACTGGCCCAACAACACTTCCCACCTCAATGGGAGGCACATCAGTTGGCGGGCCACCGTCACGCTCCGCATTCTCTAGTTCGCCAACCATAGTAGGAAAAGGGAATAACTCTGACTCAGAAGAAACTCCCTCCTCCACTATATCGACAACCTTCTCAAGTGGACCGGGGTTGTTCACTTTTGGAACAAAACGGCTTTCCCACAATTTCCAGAAGTGAGCAAAGTCTCTCCCCAATATTGCATCGTACATCAGACCAGGCACCAAACCCACAGAAACTATAGCAGAGCCACATGGTGTCTCGATGTTCACCTCGGCAGTAACATAATATCGATTATCCCCATGTATGCAGGTCACATCAACAGTTTTCCCCTTATGCCTCAAGGGGTTCACCAGCTCAGCTTTTATAAGTGTCACCAAGCTACCAGAGTCTAACAGTGCCTCTACTCGGTTGCCATCTACAGTGAGTACACACATGTGCTTATCAGTCTCAGCCTGCCGGTCAGCCGTACAGGCTGTCTGTGCAAAGAAAGACCCCCTGCGGTAGACATGAGCAGTATCACATTGCATAGGTTCAGTTGTAAGTGAACAATTAGCGGAAATATGGCCGAAGTCACCACACCGGAAACACTGAATCATATTAATGTCTAGTCGTTTACGGGGCAAGAACCTTCCTGGCCTGGCAGGCCTGTCTCCAGGTTCTACACCCTCAGTCTTAGGTACATCCCACCGCCCAGCACCCTTCTCCCCTGGAACAGTCTTACCAGTGTCTGTGGGAGTTCACCGGGGCGCCATCGGGGCTTGGTGGGGCATACTCCTCAGCTCCTCAGCCACCACGTACCTCTCCACTAGCTCGACCAACTGGTCCGCGGACTTAGGGTCTGCATGGCTCACCCACTTGCGCAGAGTCGCGGGTAATGATCGCAGGTACTGGTCCATCACGACCCTTTCCACGATCTGTGGTCCCGTCAGCGTCTCAGGCTGTAGCCATTTTGAGGACAGATGGATGAGGTCATGCATCTGTGAACGTGGAGGCTTGTCCATATGGAACTCCCAGCGGTGGGCCCGTTGGGCACGAACAAAGGTGGTGACTCCCAAGCGAGTTAGGATCTCCTGTTTTAGTTTTTTATAGTCCTTGGCATCAGCCAGGCATAAGTCGAAATATGCTTTTTGTGGCTCCCCAGACAAAAAAGGTGCCACCAGACTTGCCCACTGCTCCTGGGGCCAACTCTCCCTTTCGGGCGTTCTTTCAAATGCGGCGAGATAGGCCTCCACATCATCGCCCGAAGTCATCTTTTGGAGGAAGTGACTGGCTCGTACGGAGTGAGTGGTGGTGGGAGGACCAGTATTAACATCTCTGGGCCGGGTGACCAGGTGCTGTACCACCTCTCTTATGGCCTGGCTGTTTTCCGCTAAGGCCTGGCGGGTTTCCTCAATGGCGACCTGTTGTTGCCTGGCGGATTCCTGCTGAAGTTTGCTAGTCTCCTGCTGAGCCCTGGTAGCTTCCTGCTGAGCTCTGGTAGATTCCTGCTGAGCTGCTGTAGCTTGGAGCAAGGCCTTAATAATGTCCTCCATTTTGTCCTGGGGTGTAGGTTGGAAGCTGAACCTTGCCTCTCTCCAAGGACACAGTGTTATTTCCACACTCACAAATTGGGTGTCTGTCCCTTTTATTTTTAAATGGAAAGTTTTCCTCTTGCTGCAAGTTCAGTGTGTGTGGGTGCCCGCATTCTCCACCATATTGTGACACAGTTAGGTTAGGGGGTCCCTCTCCTGGGTAGAGGACTCCTTCCTTACACACACACACAGCAGCAGGGAAGCAGCACACCAGTCTGGATGCAAGTACAAGCTGGTCGGCGCCAGTCTTTATTGTACAATGTCAGAAATAACACAAAGAAAACATAAACGTAAATCCTAGCCCTGTCGGGGCACTAACTTCACAGGTAGTTCCCTCACTACCAGAACCTGGCAGGGCCTAATGCCCTCGCCAGCAACAAAGCACAGCACAGTACTCACAGATAGGTTTTCCAAGTGTCTCTGAGCAAACTCCCTGTCTGCTCTCCAAGGTGAGACAATCAGCCCTCAACACACTAGGCTTATATTGGCCACTCTCAGGTGGGAACCTTAACAAGCCTGTTACCAGGCTAAGAGAACCAAAACCTGGAGTGGCCGTGGGTGGAGCCCTCCCTCTCCTCTCACCCACAACCCCCAGGTCCCAAACCGACTTTCTCCTGGGGATTTTAAACACATAGGACAGGAATCTGGGATAAATGTCCCTGCCACAGACCACTTTACCAGTGATCCTATCACAATATATATATATATATATTTTATATATATATATATATATATATATATATACACACACAGATGTTACGGCCTGGATGTACTAAAGGAAAAATGCAGTAAAACCCCGTTTTAAGGGTTTTTACCACATTTTCATATGTACTAAGCCCTGGCCGCTAGGAGGGGGAGGAGACCTGCAGAGACCCCCTCACCTGGCTTCAGCAGCATCGCAAAGGGCAGCTCTTATTGCAAGAGCTGTCCTTTGCGATACTAATCGCATATGTTAGTACATATGTGATTAGTATCGGTGTGGTGACTGGCGGGATGTACACTGCACGGTTAGTACATACCGCCTATAGAGTTGGATAGATAGATAGATAGATAGATAGATAGATAGATAGATAGATAGATAGATTAACTTGAAATAGGTCACAGGAGTGACCGAAATGTGCTGTTGCTCCAAGTCTTCCCTCCGGTCTATGTGGCTTTGGCTAACCTGTACTCAGCAGTATAGGTGTCTAAAGCCATTCAGTGCCTCTGGAGAAAGGTCGGGATTCAGCAGTGGTGGTACACTGCAGCCCTCACCCGCCTGCCGATAGACGTAAAGATATACTACTTAAAAGACATTACCGAGCACAGACATAGGTGGTTGAGACCTGTGCGGAGGACGCTCCTATCCGCAGATAGAGACCCTTAAGTGAGAACCCAGGACTCTCGGTGCTTGTGCTCTTGACCATCAACACAGCCTATACCGGTGGTAACTAGCTGGCTTATAGCCTAAATACAAATACATTCAATGTATGTGTGCGCAATTCTTTCAGCACTATAAACATCTGAAATATTATTGACAATATCTTCCTGTGACAGAATATCATGGAGAGAGCTTTGCAAATCTGCTACAATTATATGCTGCTATGTATTTATTTCTGGCTATTTTGATACAAATGTTGTTTCTTGATTGAGATACATATAAGTGAACTCATATGAGTTTGGTTTTTTAAATAACCTACTTCTGTTTTATTTGCACTGTCCTTTGGACAGCAACAGCTCAGCCTCACTTCTGTATAGTCAGACACTGCTTGCAGAGCTGGGGGTGGGGCCACTCCATGGGCAGTAAGCTGCACAGAAAGAGAGCTGATAGAGGCATATCTCTGAGTATGGGGGGCGTGCCTTGAGCACTTATGGAGACCTTAGATGTATCATGTGACCACCAAGTGCACTGCCGTGTTTAGAGACTGGAGCTCAGCAGCAAGAGAAGACACAGTGATGCAGGTTGGAGAATTAAATATACACGCAGCTTAGTGTAGTGGGTGAGAGAGGCTCCCAGCACTCAGACCCATCTCCATGTGCCTCCCCAGCCATTGACCTAACAGCACGTCACTGCAACCAAAGTACTACAGAGGGGCAAAGACTGCCTACGTAGAAGGTGTTTTCCAAAAACCTGTTGACATGTAAATGGTTCAACACTACAAGTTGTCTCTTGCAGTAACTGTGTTTTTGACTGTGCATAAGCCACAATAATATCACATGCCTATAGTGCAAGACTAGTCACATGTCCTAGTCACCAGACCTAAAGGTCAACATAATTAGGCTGCAGATGCGAGACTTGTTTACTTGGCTCTATAAAATGGTCTGCATGTGCCCAAGCCTGTCACTGTGTGCATTGGAGCCTTACAGTGCTGTACAGCTGTACAGAACTCAGCCCAAGAGAGATTACTACCTTATTGTATTGACTGCTGTTTATCTTCTATCACCTGTATCCTGTTATCTTCAATAAAACCTAATCTGGTTTGGAATCAACATTTGTACTAACCTCATTGTTCACATCTGCTACATGCCTACCAACTTGTAGGCTGCTGCCAATGAAACTGGCAACTTTTTCAAGTGGAGGTGAAATGTATGTACCCAAACTAAATTCCATCAACTTAAATTGGCTTTCAATTAGCTCTGTGCAGTTTGCTTCTCTGTAGCCAAATTGCTTGTGGATTAGGTCTTCTTTCAATGATGCAATCCAACATTTAAGATATTTTTGAAAACTTTTTTCACCCTGTTTCATGAAAATAGGTGGAAGAACCGAATGATATTTGCTCCGTGGAGTGATCAGATTTCTGAGGCAATTAAACAATGGAACATTTACACTCTCCTGAGCTTCTGGAAGATAACAGCATTTGTCATGTGGTTGTCATGACAACATCAATGCATGCAAAGCAGAAGGATCCAGCACAGCCTCCAGAGAGACAGATAAGTAATGCTGTCCCCATTATCATTCTCCCAGTAACCCCTTCTTCTTTCTAAAACACTAAGTGCACCCTGCAATGACGGAAAGTGTATGTATGGTATAGCGATGGGTATGTGTGGGTGAGGAAAACAGAGAAAGACAACAATGACCCACCAACATGCCCCACTGACATGTGTTCATCCTGAGAATAATGCATGCGATGCAGGGGTGTGGTACTACCCGCAGGGGCGCGGAAAGGGGTCCTGGCCCCGAGTGTGCAAAGGTGATGTAAGCTGCCCCCTGCAATGATGTGACCACGTCATGTTTTGCGTGCACAGCATACGATTGCATATCAGCCGTGGCCCACCCGATGTCTCAGCAAACATGACTGCCACTCTGGCTCAACATGGTCTACATCATACACATGGCATTTATTGTCAGAATCTGTTGCATCTTATTATCATTGCCAAGGAATCAGAAGCTGCTTCAGGTTACTTGGACCCTGGTCATGTAGGTCTTTGAGAGTCATTAAGCCAATCTTGAAATAGCTTCTCCATCTTACATGGAGTAGAGAACGACTGTTATGTGGCAGGAATGGGGCTGGTTGGTTATTAGCCTGGCAGCTGCATTCTGTACCATCTGCAAGAGGTGCAATTCTTTTGCTGGGACACCCAGGTAGAGGGCGTTGCAGTAGTCTAAGCGTGATGATACAAATACATGTATGACTTTAGGCAGATCTTCTGAGGGAATTAATTTGGCTATGTTCCTCAGATGATTTGTAAGATGTTCTCTAAGAAGTACAGTACACACGATATAGGACATTTACAGCAAAGCTGCTTGTTGGATATTAGCGTGGAAGCAATTCCCCCTGCCCCCCCCTCCCCCACCCCCCACCCCGTGGCCACCACTGCTGTTGCATGTAAACTTCCCCGCAGGCCGCCACAGCATGAACCCACATGCCGGTGTCTGTCCCAGCCAACTCTCTGTGGCCACAACTGCAGCTCTGTATGAAGCTTCATGCTCCCCCCCCCACGTACGCCACTGCCGCTCCATTTGAATCCACATGCCGCCCCCCCCCACCGCCCGCCGATGCAACGTCCCCTGTCTGTCCCAAGCACCCCTGGAGGATCCGATCCTTCACCCCCCCGCCGCCGCATCTTCTCCCCACCCAGGCTCATCTATCTGCTCTTGGTGAGTCTGGGTCACATGTCTGCAGAGTCCCGGAGCTCCCAGTTCTGGGGTTCTGCAGTGCAGGCACAGCAGGGAGGGATCTTAATAGATCCCTCTGTTGTAACTGCCATGTAAATCTCCACAGGCTGCTTTGTAAACAGCAGCCTGTGAAGATTATCGGGGGCTGAATGCCATCTTGGGATGGCGTTCAGTAACACCATCAAGTTCCGAAAAAAATGCTATTTCGGAACTTAACGAATGCCCCTGACACTTATTTTTTACAAAAGTATGTGAAAATTTTAATTTTCACATGCTTTGGTGAAAAATAAGTGATGATGAATAGGCCCGCCTTATGTTATTTACTGACGCTTATCACAATTTCCATAGCTTTGTCATATATCCGCAGTGTGAAATAGCTACAGATATATCGGTACTTCCTTTCACCGGAAACAATACGCTGCCAGCGGGCAATCAGCAAGGAGGGTTGTGGTATATCATTATACATTACTGCGAGATGTGGTTGGCATTCCGGCACGCACAATGCCAGTGCTCAGAATCCCAGCGCCATCCTGACAGGAGTCAGAATCCTGGCTCCAGAATCCTGAGGCTGTGAGTCCGATGGTAAGTGTTAGGGTTAGGCTTAGGCAGTAGGGAGACGGTTAGGCTGCAGTAGAGGAGGGTTAGGGTAAGAATGCGGGGGGGGAGTTAGGTATAGGCAGTGTGAAGGGATGGTTAGGGTAAGGATGCGGGAGGGGAGGGTTAGGGTTAGGCTGCTGGAAGGTAGCTTAGGGATAAGGGTTAGGGGATGGGCTAACTCACTTAGAAACATAGAATTTGACGGCAGATAAGAACCACTTGGCCCATCTAGTCTGCCCCATTTTTAAACATATTGTTACCTCAACCCTTATTGATCCTTACTTCTTCTGAAGGATATCCTTATGTCTATCCCATGCATGTTTACATTGCTCTACTGTCTTAGCCTCTACTCTGATGGGAGGCTATTCCACTTGTCCACTACCCTTTCTGTGAAGTCATTTTTCCTCAAATTCCCCCTGAACCTACCACCCCCCAGTTTCAGAACATGTCCTGTTGTTAATACTTCTCTTTCTTTGAAGAATGTCTCCTTCCTTTACCTTGTTAAAACCCTTTATATATTTGAACGTTTCTATCATGTCCCCCCTTTCCCTTCTCTGCTCCATCTATACATATTAAGATCTTTTAGTCTTTCCTGGTACATTTTATGGTGTAGACCATTTAGGTTGCCCTTCTTTGTACAGTCTCTAATGTATTAATATCCTTCTGGAGATTTGGCCTCCAGAATTGAACACAGTTACCTGCTTGCGTCACGATTTCCAACATTGGGATTCCTGCGCCGGGATTCTGACCGCCGGCATTGTGTGCGCCGGGATCACGTACCCAACCTATCACTGCAATATGCATCAATTACACAGTGACAGTTGCCATTAGCCCATTGCCACCAATGATAAAGATAACCGAGGTTTGCATAGAACAGAGGACATATAAACCTCTTGTCAGGGATAGATGGGGTTAATAAAGTGAAAGAAGGGGTTATTTAGGATTGGCAGTTGTTAAAGTTACAGGGATAGGTGGTTTCTTATTAAGGGGGAGTGGTTATTGGGAGTATGGGTAATGTTTGTAAGATGCCGCACTGTGCGTGCGCTGCGATCTCACATCGATCACGCACACACAGGAATCCATTGCAGAGTGAGTGACAGGCTGTCAGCGTTTGGGGGTGGTGACAGGGGTGTGGTCGGAAAAGCGCAGACGTGTCAGTCCGTTTGAACGCCGTTGCATGGGCGTGCATAAATTAGCCACTGTGATTGCCTGCGGAGCATGAGAGCCATCTGCGTACAACGAGACTTGCAGTTTCTGCGACGGGTCAGATCTGCTGTAATTGTGCATGTCGGACTGATGTGCTTTGATGTTACGGATGTATACGCAGGACTGCGAGGTATTACGGATGTGAGAAGGCAGCAGTGGGCGTCTCTATGTTGGCTGAGCTGTGGCAGACATTAGCATAGTTTCGCAGCAGCATTGCGTGCGATTACACAGCTGCCATCGCAATTGCGCTCCATACTGAATCAGCGCCTAGATTACAATGTGGTCCTGTCACCAGGATCTGTGGAGTTATTCTTTTGTTTCAAAGAACCCGGTGACACGTCTGCTTAAAGCTTGGAGTTCCCCAGGCTCCTGTGTGGGGTTATGGGATAGCCCACATGAACGCATCCACAGCGTAGAATGACTGTACTTTGTCACACGTCCAGGTTGTACATTCCGGCCTATAACTGCACTCTCAGATCACTCAGCAGAGCCCTATATACTATGCAGCAAGCTGTGAGGCTGGGCAGGTAACACTCATAACAAGCTCAGTACATATAAATGTTATATTAAAGCTCATAATCGCTCAGGGTCAGGAGGTGAAGAAGGTACCTCACCCAGCCCCTGAAGACACATTAGCTCACTGCATAAAGCACTTCAGGTTTACACAAGCAGGGAGGTGATATTCAGGTCATTGATTCGCTGAGCGCAGTGCAAAATCAATCATCTTTCTGGCACTGCACATGATTGCTTATAAAGTACCTTTGTTTCATGGTCAGCTCCGTCCATTATTGTGATTATCAGTGAGCCTGTTACTCCACCTAGCAAGTAATGTGCCTGTAGTGTGCGCAGATGATGCTGCAGAGGGGGGAACACACAGCAAGCTCACCGGTGGAGGAGGCAAAGGGCCAGAAAACATATGTAATGTATATTAATGGAGAATTAGGGGTATATGTACTAAAGTGCGGGGTTTTAGAAGTGGAGTTGTTGCCCATAACAACCAATCAGATTCTAGTTATTATCTTCTAAAATATGCTAGATAAATGATAAGTAGAATCTGATTGGTTGCTATGGGCAACATCTCCACTTCTAAAGACCCGCACTTTAGTAAATATACCTCCTAGAGTTTACTAGGACGCTCCTATTATTCCTTGTCCCACAGCCACTACCGCTCAACTTAACATTCTAACATCACTTATTCGGAGGGTGGAGCAAGCACAGGGTGGGTCATAGCCTGGCTGTGGCCATGTTTGTTATGGGCCAAATTGGATGCTACGTAGAGAAGTCCCTTAAATGGCATATATCTCAGCCCCCGGTGCCTCAAAAAGACAAATATTAAGTATTTAAGCTACACTAGTCGTCATGGGGGCTCATGTTTAATTTGCCCTTTACACGGAAAACATATGATATGTAAATCATCATGTTTAAAGATATACTGCTGACACAGTTAAAATGCTTTAAGGAACATTAACCTTGTCACCATGGTGAGGCAGACTATTGACATTATGGTCCCCCCTGTCTTTGGATACTTTCTGTGGTTCATTACCGTGATATGTACCTAGAATATTGCAAAGGACAGCTCTCCCGATGGCTCCGGACAGAGGGACTTCTTGGTTTAACACCCGGAAGTCCCTCTGGTGTCCTTCTGCGCACGCGCAGAAGGACGCGGGCCACGAGGGGTGATGGGAGGGATCCGATGCATACCTTCCAACATGACCCTCTCCAGGAGGGACACAATGCTCTGGTCCTGGACTTCCCTGGTAATTTATGATTGGTGGAGGCTCCAGAGGTGGGGCTGCAGCACAGTCCAAAATTCAAATAGGGGAGTCACACCAACTGCCAGTGAGTCCCAGCCAGTGATGTTTGGCAGTGTGTGAAATGAGAGTTGGTGTGACTCCCCTATCTGAATTTTGAACTGCGCTGCAGCCCCACCTCTTACCAGGGAAGTCCAGGACCAGAGCAGTGTGGACCTCATTCAGAGGCGGTCGTTAGTTGCAAGCGGTCACACTGAATCAGGGCGGCCACTTGCATCCTGAACGACCGCCTCCTTGTTGATCACTAAGCTGTGGGTTAACACCCACAGCTCTAGGGACCGACATGGGTGATGGTCGCGATGGTCAAGACCATCGCGACCATCGGGGCTTATGACTAGACCCTAAGGTTGGGTCTGGGCACTCATAAGCCCCAGGGAGCTTCCTGCTCTGATCGAGCAGGAAGCTCCCCACTGACATCAGCAATGATGTCAGTGGGATCGCCCCCAAACGGCAAGTGTTTAGGCGGGAACGCCTCCGTTTGGGCAGGCACGCCCCCTGCACGCCTCCCAAACGGGGTGAGCTGTCACTCACCATCGACAGCTCACCCCGTCTGCTGCAAGACCCCTAGTGACGGAGCGTTCGTCGCTAGCCGGGTCTCGCGCATGCGCACGAGGGAGCCGGCTCCATCATGTGCATGCCCAGTGGGGCAACATAGAGTTGGTTGCGAGCGCTCAGCGCTTGCGAATGACTCTGAATGACCCCCTCTGTCCCTACTGGAGAGGGTCATGTCGGGAGCAATGCCAATGGGATCCCTCCCAAGGGGAAGCATCGCGATAAGAAGCCCATAGGCTTGTTGGGTAATGCCACCTGAAAATGGCGTTACCCATTGGTGCTTTGTACATATGGGGAATGCGGTAAAACTCTCAAACTACATTTTCCGGGATTTTACCACATTTACATAGTACATCCCGTCCAATGACTGCATCCATTTTACATACGGTTTTAAAATGAATTTACATACAATTTTTATACTAGGATGAGCTAGGGATGAGCTATATTTTCAAAACTGTTCCGCAGAGTATTCACCTTGTTCCCCATCTGGATGTGAAATTGTGCCCATATCTGCATCCACAGCAGAAGGAATCTACTACACATTCTGCAAAATGCCAATTTGCAAATAATAGCAGGCACATTTAATGTCCAGTCTACGGCTTGTACTCTCTTGCGACGTCTTCCAAGTACACCATTTGTGAGATAGTGAAACATGTACATTATTATAACAGAAGCTTATACCCTGTGGTGTCTTTGATTCACCATGCAACTACTGAATTATTGCAGATTAGACTCCTATAATCCAGAAATCTGCCAAATCCAGCATTATTTTACAAAGTTGGGATGTTCTTGTGTGCTGATGTGATGACCCAGAAGTTTGCTGAATACTTTGTTGTGACACATCATGATTTGTTTTTCAGAACCCTATTGAGAAAGTCTCTCAATACTGAATTTTTTCAACTAGAAAAGATACAATCTGAATACTGACACACTGCAATCATTGTACCGGCCACACCCATGAACACGTGATGTACACAAGGGGGCAGGGCCGCAGACAGGAGAAAGTGTAGAGCTTCCCGGACAGCGCTGCAGCAACGCTACTGACCACAGAGTGCCCCTCCAGGCATCCTACTAGCCAGATGCCGGGGTCGTGGGGCAGCCCTGTGGCCCAGGGTGATGACTCTTGAGTGACTGGAGAGTGCCATAGGATTCATCACGAGTGTACAGAGAAGCCCATCACCCAGGATTTTGCCATAACAGTTTTGCAGAGAACCTTGACACTGTGCTCATGGTCAGTTCCAGGAGCGTATCTATAATGGGTGCAGGGTGTCCGGGGCACACGGGCCCCTGGGTCCGGGGGGGCCCCGCACCGCACACCCTGAACCTTATAGTATTACTTAACTCTCCGGAGTCCCACGTCGACGCGGTGATCCGGCGCTATAAAAACGACTGGAAAATGGCCACCGCGGCCATTTTCTCGGTGACCTGCTCATACTCTATAGACTCTGGGTGCACTCTAGTGCCCAGAGTTTATAACTCCGGTGCTGGCCGCACACAGCTCAGTGCGCTGCCGGCCGTCCGACAGGCAGGAGGGGACCCGTGTCGGAGACTGCACACAGGCCCCCTCCTCTCTAGAAACGCCCCTGGTCAGTTCCACCACATGTGGGGGAGTTGAGGGGAGCAGTCTCCATAGAAGAGCAGCGGGTGAATAGATGCTGTGCGGGGAGAGGCTGGGGGCAGCTCAGAGTCTCTGGGAGTGCTGGGCATGCCCCAGAGCGATAGAAAGGGGGGTGCCGCTAGGCCATGCCCCTTCTCATGATATTACACCCCCTTTTTGGTCCCAAATTTTGCCTCCCATATGTTGGGAGGTATGTTATTATTATATGGTAGCACATAATTGTTTAGCATTATACAGTGTAGGGAAATAAAACATACTGTACAGTACAATAAACAAGTCCAATAAGCAAAATACAGAACAAGCAAAGTCAATATACAGAGACCTCAAGAAGAATAAATGCAATTATACTAAGAAATGAAGCATAATAGGTAAAGTATAAAACATACATAAACTGTAGTGCTAAACATGCAAGAGGCATAATACAGGAATGCACATCCGGACAATATACGAGTGGAGAAGAAGATATTTTAAGAATGACCTGTTCATTACAGGTTTCAAACTATGAGAAGGTGTGAGGACAGCTGAAGAGGAATGGGGTGGGGGTGACATTGGGACGGTCTCTATTGTATGTGCCACTAATCAGGGTTTGGTCAGGGCGAAAATTCCCCTCTAAAAGCTATTTTCCAGAAAAGTGCAAATGCAGGGTACAAAGCACGTCCCTTTATAAATATCGGGCAGAAACACAATGTCTGCCAGCTCTTCGCCCCTCCACAAATTGGGGAGCATCAGTAAAATGTGCTCTCTCCGCCCTTTTGTCTAACTTTAATAATCTAGCTTTGAGAAAAGTCATTTTTTTTTATGAATAAGTATGTAAAACTTGGGTATAATCTTTTTAGTCTGTATCAGCAGGGTTAGAGTTTGTATTGGGTGATACTACAAGCTGGCTGATAGAACAGGGCAGTCTCACAAGATAAGACCTTTAGGGCGTGATTCAGAGGTGGACACAGACATGGGAGCGGCTCAGTCTTTTGGCGTACGCCCGTCTACGACCTTATGCACATGCCGCCACAAAAAAGTATAGTATTGTGAATCTGGGCACAAGGAACCCCTGGGCTAAGTGGGTAACCATCTATTGTGAATGTTCACACAATACAAGACTTATTATTGTGTCAGTTAACGATATTGTGATGAAAACTGCCCCTATTTTTAAGCTACTGTAAACTGTGTTTTTGCCAACAAAGTTGACTCTGGCACTCGCCCCTTCAAAGTAAGACAGGGCACCCAGCAGCAGATGGTCTGAGCGACCAAGCGGAAACTGAGGATTAAGCTGCAACTTTTTTTTTTAATGTTAATTCCCAGCAGCCGTTAAGTCCCTAAAAAGTATGAAACGTCAAACTCTGTGATAGGCCGAGGCCATTCTTCTTACACCAGCTGTTCATTTTCTGGGCTGCTGGCTGCCTTGTCTCTTGTTATAAGAGGTTCCAGCAATCCAGTGTTAACACTCTTTGTTGGACATTCCATCGGACGGGGCTAAACAAGGGCAGCCACCCTGTGTACAGAACAATAAGCACACTAACTAAAATAAAGCTACACACAGTATCCACACACACGCACTGTAGTTATATGTTAATAAATATTATCATCAATTGGGGAAATTAATTAACTATCAGCTGTTTATGTAGTGCACACATACTATGCAGCGCTTTACAGAGAGTCCTCATTGTTGCGTATATTCCTGCTGTCTTTTAAATGTAAAATAGTTAAACTGGTCTGATTCTCTGCATATTATAATAATGCAGAGAGCAGCAACAATTTTGTAACAAAGTAAAAAAAAAACTTTTTTGTAGTTTGAGCTACATTACTTGCTAATTAGGGAGTAGGGAGAATAGTGTGAGAGCACCGACTAAAGTCCTGATCCAGCAGAGGACGCAGTAGCTATCGCAGCTGCTTACCTGACAGCCGCTGCGATAGCCGGCCGATGCATGGTGCCCCCTGCTGCATTTCCACATTAGTACCAAGTGACCCGGTGGGTCACGCAAGCCGGCTGCCCTAGACGGTAAAAAGAGGACAGGAAATCTCCGTCAGCTGACTGAGATACCGGCCTTGTCACTCCCCCACAACGGCAGCGACACGCCTCCGTTTTGGAAAACAGAACCCGCCGCCGCCCCCTCCTCGCCCTGAAATGGCAGCAGTCTGATACCGAACTGTGAGCGGCAACGTAGGGCCATACTGCACGTGCGCAGTACTTGTCTGGCGCATGCGCAGATTCCTGAACATTGGGAATACTGTATGTGTGAAAAATTATACTGCGTCCACTGCCTAAACAGGCCCTAAGATCGTTTCAAGATGAATTGATGCATGTATACTGACGTTTGCTGCTCAAAGTAGATAGGTTAGAGAAAACGTTAATATATGGTTTGCTTGCTTCCAGAAAGAGGCAGAAATGTTAATAAAATAATTAGTAGAGCATCTGACTATTAATCAGGGGCAAATATATAAGAAGAAAAAAAAATTACATTTTTGTTATAGAAGTCAGTGCCCTTATGCTTATATATATTTCTAATGGTGCATACACACGGGACGATCGTCAACGATAACGATATCCTTGAACGATCTCCCGGGTATGCTGGATGATTGATATCGATATCGATCATCCAGCACACCATGAACCCACCAACGATGGGCAACGATCGCGGGTCCCTATAGTAACCTGGTCGATATCGACCAGGTTGGCCTGCATACATGGGCGATGGAAGATATCGTTATCGTCCATACGTGCTCGCGCATCGTAGGTCGTTGGGCACCGAAAAATGCATGATATTAATGATAACAATATGATCGATATCGTTATCATTCATATCGTCCATTTTAATCGTACCGTGTGTACGCACCTTAAGGTTGGTACCTTGCCGGGTAACCAGGAGGAAGGCACCTATATATATATATATATATATATATATATATAATTAGTAAACTATATTCATATACCTACCATTAAAACTAATAATAAATAGACTGCATTCCTATGATGAAACCAGAGAGACACACGTCAGACCATAGCTTTCCGCAGCTATTTTGTTCCATGGATCATAATCCACTGCATAGCCAGGACCGCATACCCATTACTGCAAACCCATTACTGCATACCCAGGACTGCATACCCATTACTGCATACCCAGGACCGCATACCCATTACTGCATACCCAGGACTGCATACCCATTACTGCATACCCAGGACTGCAAACCCATTACTGCATACCTAGGACTGCAAACCCATTACTGCATGCCCAGGACTGCATACCCATTACTGCATACCCAAGACTGCATACCCATTACTGCATACCCAGGACTGCAAACCCATTACTGCATACCCATTACTGCATACCCAGGACTGCATACCCATTACTGCATACCCAGGACCGCATACCCATTACTGCATACCCAGGACTGCAAACCCATTACTGCATACCCAGGACTGCAAACCCATTACTGCATACCCATTACTGCATACCCAGGACCGCATACCCATTACTGCATACCCAGGACTGCATACCCAGGACTGCATACCCAGGACTGCATACCCATTACTGCATACCCAGGACTGCATACCCATTACTGCATACCCATTACTGCATACCCATTACTGCATACCCAGGACTGCATACCCATTACTGCATACCCAGGACCGCATACCCATTACTGCATACCCAGGACTGCATACCCATTACTGCATACCCAGGACTGCAAACCCATTACTGCATACCCAGGACTGCAAACCCATTACTGCATACCCAGGACTGCATACCCATTACTGCATACCCAAGACTGCATACCCATTACTGCATACCCAGGACTGCAAACCCATTACTGCATACCCATTACTGCATACCCAGGACTGCATAGCCATTACTGCATACCCAGGACCGCATACCCATTACTGCATACCCAGGACTGCAAACCCATTACTGCATACCCAGGACTGCAAACCCATTACTGCATACCCATTACTGCATACCCAGGACCGCATACCCATTACTGCATACCCAGGACTGCATACCCAGGACTGCATACCCAGGACTGCATACCCATTACTGCATACCCAGGACTGCATACCCATTACTGCATACCCATTACTGCATACCCATTACTGCATACCCAGGACCGCATACCCATTACTGCATACCCAGGACCGCATACCCATTACTGCATACCCAGGACTGCATACCCAGTACTGCATACCCAGGACTGCATACCCATTACTGCATACCCAGGACTGCACACCCAGGACTGCATACCCAGGACTGCATACCCAGTACTGCATGGCTTACAGACGCCATCACAGTGAGAAGAAATGTGATTATTTAACTAACATTGGTTAACGTTGGATTGGTTCTGCAGGAACGTTTGATACATTGTGCCAATAATAATAATGATGTTTATTTATAAAGCACTTTTCTCCAAAAGGACTCTGGGCATCTTACATTTGCAGAATTGAAAACCACCTTACACAGGAGGCAGCCGTATTGGGCGTTACGGTGGGTTTGTACAAAAAATGTCCTACCCACAAAAGTCCTAGGCGAGGCATGGGTGGGCTACATACTGTAGGTGAGAACTGGTAGGATGAGCAATGCGTAGAAACAAGCACTTCCCTGGTGTGCGTCTGACTGTGCACATTGAGACCTGTAAACACTCAATTACCACTTTGTGCGTCTTTAGACGCAGCCATCGGTCGCACCATTGAAACTTGCACCAGCCCCATGCAGAGGGCAGATTCTCCATCAGAGTACGGCCTCCATTGTAAGTGATTGGGTGTCTGAGCTCACAACCACTATCAGCGACACTCCCATAACACCCATAATAAGAACCATCTTTGTGTGCCACCTCCCAGTCACTGTCCAGGAATGCAAAGTCACCGCCCAGGAATGCACAGTCACCGCCCAGGAATGCAAAGTCACCGCCCAGGAATGCCCAGTCATGGCCCAGGAATGCAAAGTCACCGCCCAGGAATGCCCAAAGAAGATGTCTCTGGATTGCACATAAGTGTCACATGACTGATTAACATACTTCTCTTAAAGATATACTTATCCATGGCAACAATAATAAGAATTATATTATTATACCATAATTTTACCATTATCTCATGTCTCATCTGCAATAATGCTTTAGTCAAGGCCAATAAATGACTTGCAGGAATTAGATAGTGAAACAAGGGATTTGCAACATTCTATATGACTGTTCGGAAAGGAATGGAAAAGCCCAAGGTCTCTTGGCTGCAGGGTGGTCTGAATTTGTGCAGGATTCTATTACGTTTTGCAGTTGAAGGACGCTGCCTCTGTGTTTTTGTAATTTACTGTGGGAGAAGCAGAATTTCATCTGAGCCATGAAGGATTGAACTCTCAGCCCATGCCAGATTTAACCTCAATGAGCTGTACTATGTTATGTGTCTGCTGGGACAGTGATATTTTTACATCTTTTTGCATCTTTCTACCAGCGGATATTTCTTTCTCTTCCTGCAGTATATGGCTCAACTGTGCATACAAATATACTTTACAATGGACCTGTCACAATTATTTAGCAACTTTGAATGAATCATGCAAAAGAGCTGTATGTCATGTTTTCAGTTATTTATCTGCCCTTTAAGGCCCCATCTGAAATGGTAAAATGAGGAAGGGGCAGAATCAGCAGACATTCTAGTAGTACAAATACATACCCAACTTCCAGGTATTCTTTTCCTAACCATAGCAGCTCAGGCAGAATATTTAAAGTCCGGAGGGAAGACTATGTGCTATGTATGGCAACACTAGAACCAGGTCAAATCTGCTCTAGGCTGGGTAGTAGTTTTGGGGAACCCTCTTCTGATCCTCTGTTGCTCATTGTATGGGCCACTAGTCCTCTCACACAGACCTCCCTTTCCATTGCTTAGAGCTTCATTCAGAGGTGCAACAATGTCAATAAGAGCCCACGAGTCTGCTAGGGGACCTGGAGGCACCAGGAGCCCATTGAGGCTTGTGCCTCTGAGGCTCATGGCATGTAGGCAGCCACATTGAACAACTATGTTGTAGCATAGGCTACTCTGCCCTCATGACATGTATTCCCACATATAGCACAGCATAAGTGCTGCATTAGGAATCTGTGTATGCGGGTTAGAAACATAGGACCTGATTCAGAGAGAGATGGAATTGCAGAGCTGCACACAAGCCACTGTGCAACTCCGACAATCTAAAATGCCAATTGCTGCATCTGTGATCCCAGCGCTGTGACCAAAGTCAGAGATTACCATCGCAACCATCTTTGGCCAGGCGCCAGAAGCTGAAGCTTACCGCAGCCTGATTAGGTCCTGGTCACTTGTGAGGCCAGGAAACCTGCGACCACCAACGGAGACCCTGGTGACGTCCCCGCTCCACCCCCAAATGCAGCAGCATGTCATCCTGCGGCTGGGGGGAGGGTCTGTGGGCGACATCGCAGGACCCACTCTGTACATGTGCAGACCCCAAAACATTGTTAACTGCCGAGTTAGCGTAAATCTCTGGATTAGGCCGATAGAGCGTATGCTGACTGCTACAATATGTGCAAGAGTTACAGAGTTATCCAGACTAATGACTAAAGAAATGAGAGAATGGGGCCCCTGCAAACTGTTGCAGGGGGGCCCTGTCTTCATTCTCATGCCGTGTTCCGTACATAGGGCCTGATACAGCTTGGATCACAAGTCTGCGGACGGACGCACCCGGTCGATGTTTGCATTATGTGTATGCACCGCAGTGCGCGAACCGGCCGCTACGATCGTGAAAGCCAATGCAGCGGATACGCAGAGCCATCAAGAAATGATTGACAGGAGGTTCCATTTGGGGGCGGTCAGAGAAACGCAGGTGTGTCTGTGCATTTGAACGCTGTTACAGGGGCGTGCATAATTAAGCGCCTGCGATGGCTTGCACAGAGGTCAAGCTGGCGACAGGAAGTTTAGCAGTTTGTGAGTCAGGTCAAGCTCAACCACAATTGTGCGAATGGGTGCGATGTTACCAATGTTTTTGCTGACTTGCGTATGTATGTAATGGGAGGTGGGCTGCTTTATAATCTGGTGTGCGTCTTTATATTGTGCGGCGGTCACATTGGGATCGCATAATAATTTCGTAGTGAGCGGGTGTGTGCGATTGCAGACTTGCGATCCAAGCTGAATCAGGCCCCCCATAGCCCACCAATCACTATTCCGCTCCCCTACATACTAGTCACATGTTGCAGTGGCAGCTGAAGTATGTACAGAGGTGCTGCATTGTGCAATGCTCAAAGCTGTCGTCATTATGCAAGTAATTACCCATGTATCATGCCTGTGACATTCGGTGTATGTGGATGTAGAGACCAGTGTTTTGCTGGATTTATGACCACTCACAAGAAACACATTCTGCCTGGGGACTTTTAATTCTGCGTCTCTGAAGTGTCATTAAGTTATGTCGAAAACCAGGTGTCAAGTATAACTGTAAACTCCTCCGCAGATGGAAAGTTTCATATTCAGAATTACCAGTTATTGTAAGCTCTATAGCTTCTCTCTGCAGCTCCCTCAATAGAGACTGACTGAAAAAGAGTAGCGACCACAACCAGTCCTGACGGGGGAGTAGTCGTGTGAAGAGGATGGTTTGGCGACACCTCAGGGGCCTTACATGGCATTTCAAGAGATTTAGGCTGCATCTTAACCTCCCTAGCAAGAACCTACTCATTCCTATGCAGGGCATTGGTGACCGGGACATACCTCCCATCAGTCCCAGCAATCAAACCAAGATGTCTGTGGTCAGGATGGATGGACATAGCCCTGAAATCGAGGGCAGTTGGGATGTATCTTGTATGCCTGTACACTTGTGAGCATTGTAGAATTTGTGCGAGGACTCACTTTGGAAGCAAGGGACAGTCTGCAAACTACTTGCCACAATACATATGTATTCAGCAAAGTTTGAATACACTAGTAAAATGCAGAGCTGGCCCTAAATAATTTGTGGCTGGTGTCCCCTAACAGATAATCCTACCACCAAGATTAGTGTTTATACGCAAACACCAAAAATACCACATTGCTTTATGACTTATGTTTTGTTGTTAAAGAAACACTTGCTAAACGCACAAAAAACTTCAGCGAGTACGGAAGACCACCCCTTATTCAGGGAGAGCAGGCAAATATGGTTATATCTCACTTTGATGCCCAAGTTTCTAGCATGTACTACGTATGCCCACAATGTAATGCCGTATATTCCTTCTCTATAATGACACCCATCACAGTACAGCACACCTCAAAGCACAGCACCTCTCTCCCAAGACAGCACCCCCACAACATAGCACCCCTCTCCCTTAACACAGCAGCCCTCCCCCAGCACAGCACCCCTCACAACACAGCACTCCTCTCCCCTAACAGCACAGCACCTTTCACCCCTCACAGCACCCCTTTTCCCTCAGCACAGCACCTTTCACCCCTCACAGCACCCCTTTTCCCTTAGCACAGCACCCCTCTCCACTCACAGCACAGCACCTTTCACCCCTCACAGCACTCCTTTCCCCTCACATCACCCCTCCCCCTCACAGTACAGCACCCCTCTCTCCTCACATCACCCCTCTCAGCACTCCTCTCCCATCATAGTACAGCACCCCTCACAGCACAGCCCCCTCTTCCCTCGCTACACAGCTTCCCTCACAGCAAAGTACTTCTCCCCCTCACAACACAGCACCCCTCACCCATCACAGTACAGCACCCCTCTCAGTACAACACCCCTCACAGCACCCCTCTGAGCACATTACCACTCTCCCCTCACAGTACAGCACTCCCCTCACAGTACAGCACACCCGGCTTGCACATGCACTTCAACTTGACTTACTTAAGAGTTACAGGCAGCCCCCTGCTTATTTGGGGTCCTGTGTTGTGCAGCTGGAGTTAGTGGCTGCAGCCTGCTGGAGGCGAAACTGTGACTCACGAGCTCCGCTAAGACTTCATGGAGGAGGTTTGCCACCCACCTCCACTCCCTCCCTTACCTGTCATTCATCAGCCTAGCACACGCTACTGTGTGCTGGGCTGCAGTGGGCCAGAGAGGCAGCTGCCGCTGTTCAGCAGCATCAGTCTTCTCTAGCAGTGTGAGGGGAAAGGGAGGGAGCGATCACACCACCAAAAAAATACCCAGGGCCCGGCAATACTCCCTACAGCCTTGAGTACAGCAAAAGCAGTTGCAGACTGTCCCATGCTTCCAGCGTGAGACCTCAAAGATAGGGAGAGACCAGAGGCCCTCATTCAGACCCACTCGCGAGCGGCTGTCCGCTGGCAAGTGGGTCGATGGTCTGCACTGCGCATGCGCACGACGGAGGGAGCTCCGTTGTGCGCATGCACGAGACCCAACGAGCGAAGGACTTTTCTTCGCTCGTAGTGTCTCATCGAAGGGGGCGTACTGTAGGGAACGCCTACCGTCCGAAGCCGGCCCCACTGACATCACTAGTGATGTCAGTGGGAGTGATTTTGGCTCTGATAGAGCCAAAATCACTCCGGGCCTTGCGGTTGAGAAACTCAACCGCAGGCTCCGGCTCGCAGTGGCGATGGTCAAGACCATCGCGACCATCATCCTGCACGCTCGTATATGCTGTGGGTGGTGACCCACAGCTATACAAGCATCCAGGAGGACGCTCCATATTAATGGAGGTGGGCCCTGATTCAGAGCGAGCGCTCTGGTCAGAGCATCCGGCTCTGAATCAGGGCCAGAGACTGCAGAATGGAGCCAAAGCAGTCATCCACCCACCCTCCTCAAATATTATTAAGTATTCACCGAACGTATCTCCAATTTATGCTGCGGTCCCTCATTTTTATTTTATTTTTAATCTCTTTGCTTATAAAGGCAGAAGACAGACAAAATACAAAGTCAAATTTAGGCAAGAGTACCAAACATCATATATATATATATCAATAAACATACAAAACAGAGTTTGGATACAAAAAGACACAAAAACTGTAATAAGCGATTCTGCAAAAATAAAAATAATGAAAGATGTCAAACTACCGTACCTTGTTTTTGCATGTTTTTTAACATTTGACGACTACAATAATGGACGTAATATAAAAGAAACGGGGTTGGGGGGGGGGGAAGGAATGGGGGACACCAGGCAGCGGAATCAACAAAATACTAAACATGAGACCAGAATTAAGATGGAAAAAAGAATATAAAAGAATAAGGGGTAACACTTTGTTCTAATATTGGAAAATAAGGGTCAAACCAGGCCTTGAAGGGGCTATTTAAATTGAAAATACCAGGGGCTCCATGTTTCATGAAGTTTTGGAATTTTGTCATGGACGGACCCCCATTTTTGACTGAAAACGCAGCTCCCAAAGCTTTTAATGGGGGCTGCTTTATTGCCAAATTTACCAAGCTCCGGAATGCTTTGCATTCTGATGCTTGGCCCCAGTAGATCACACAACCTGAAGATGGCGTTAAACATTGTAGCCTATAGGGCACAGTCCACAAAAAATACAGGGGGCGGGATGCATGATGCATCGCACTCGGGATGCGATGCATTCCACCAGTCTTCGCATGCATTCCGGCATTGGTAACGCCAGTATGTATGACGATCACTGCAAAGGACCGCTCTCTCGGTAAGAATGGTCCTTTGCGATGGAGGGACCTCCGGGTCTATGACCCAGAAGTCCCTCCAGCTTCCTTCTGCGCATGCGCAGGACACATACACCATGGGGGGTGCTGGGAGGGATCCAATTAGATCCCTCTATCAGCACTCTGCGGAGAGAAGCCCATAGGCTTCTGTGGGTAACACCATCAGGAAGATGGCGTTACCCACCGCATGCAAGCATATGAGAAATCCGGTCAAACCTCCATTTTGCGAATTTGACCGCATATCTCCCCTTCCTGCATCTCGCCCAGGGAGAGATATCCGATGCAACCCTCACTCTCCACTCCCTCACGATCAGCTAATCGTACATGCACTATAGCGCGTCAACACCCAGAACCTGAATGTGAAGGAATTGCTATTGTCATCACTTTACTTTTACACAGGTCCGACCGTAACTATTAGTGTGCGAGCGGTGCCATTAGGATACTCCAGGCAGTGCTCTACTCCCTAGTGCCGGCAGCATAGAGCCATACTTGCCTACCCTCCCGATTTGGTCGGGAGTCTCCCAGCGGAAGGAGCCGGACAGGGGTGGAGGGATCCCTCTTCACAACACGGGACTCCTTCCCATAGGGAAGGAGCAAGTAGCGAGCCCCGAGCAGGAGCACTTGCCATCTGAAGATGGCAGCCATAACTACCCACCAAGGGGTGGGGACAATTGTGAAAGGGGTGGGGCATGAAAGGGGGGTGCGGCTATTGTGAGGAGGCGGGGCTGGCCGCCCACAAATACATGTTGTCTGGCCAGCCCCGCCTCCTCACAATAGCCGCACCCCCCTTTCATGCCGATCTGGCTGCTCCCTCCCGGACGGGGCAGCCAGAAACTCGGCAAGCCTGCATAGAGCCCTGCTACGGCCCTCCTATCAGAACCCCTGTACCTGCATGTGTCTAGTGATACATGCTGGCAGTACTACTTGCCGCGAATAATGGCAATAAGAAGCTATAATTATCAGGTGTAAAACACGATAATTATTAAATGGGCCCTTTTGTCTTGTAGCTTAAGGTCTACTGAGACCAATATGGTACATGATGTGGTTACATGTACTAATATCACTGCAAATTGTCCCAGGCAACAATTTTAAAATGTTGGCAACAATGTACATCTCCATGTATAAAGATGTATAAGTTGCTATTATTTCCATTATAACCTTTATATATAGCATCAACTTACTATATAGAACTTTGCAGGAGCGTAACAAAAGCAGTGCAGGCCGCAACATTTTTAAATTGTATACAGCAAGCAACACAGAACACCTTCAATGTATGTTTAACTCTCTATAAATAAAACAGCATTGATAGCTGCCTGTGTTCAATTAAAGGCAATATACATGGAATTAATAAAGCGTGTGGGCTGAGGGCCTGATTCAGCAAGGATCGTAAGTGCGATTATGCACGCAGTCGGCTGAATTTTGCGTTCTGTGCATGTGTATGCATCGCAATGACTGTGCGCAAAGGTCTCACTGCAGTGACTACGAAGACCCATCGCAGAGTGATTGACAGGAAGTGACCGTTTGGGGGTGGTGACGGGGGAGGGTGGGTGGTCGGAGAAATACAGGCTTCCTAGTGCATTTGAATGTGGTTACAGGGGCGTGCATATATTAGCCACTGTTATGCCTTACGCAGCTTGAGCTCCCACTGCGTACGACGGACGTAGCCATTTCTGAGTAAGTGTGCGTGAGGCTGCGATGGTACTCTGTCACTGATGGTTTTGCTATTTTGCTAAGTATTACGGATGTAAGGGAAAGTGGGCGTCCTTATTTTAGGCTGCGACGGCATTGCAATTGCATACAGCATATTTTTCATAGTGGTTCTGAGTGCGTAATCGCAACTGTGAACGCAATAGTGAATCCGTACTGAATCAGGCCCTAAGTTTCTTTTTTAAGACGAATCCGGGGAGTGCCACTCTATCCATTTTATATATATTTATACATAAATGTGTACATACAGTATATATAATTCAGGGTTGCATAAAACTTGGATTTTTAAAAAAATAAAAATAAAAATGGATTTATTTGATTTAAATAGGATTTTTTATAAAAAAAAATGTAAAGTAAACATTTTACATTTTAAAACATTTACTGTAATAATAAATTTTATAAAAAATCCTATTTAAATCTAAAAAAGCTGATTTAAATCACATAAATCCGTTTTTGATTTATTTTTTTAAATCCGATTTTTATGCAACCCTGAATTTTATATATATATATATATATATATATATATATATATATATACATATACATATATATATATATATATATATATATATATATATCTTTGTGAAACTGATAAACCGCAATACTCAACTAATTGCTATTAATGGGTTTCCGAAACTTATTTTTCTATTGCATTGCATGTTACATTCTTTCTGGTAGGTAATATAGCAAAGTGTTATTGTTTGGGGTATTATGTCATTTGCACTGCAAAGCAAACAAACAAAAGTAGTGTAAAGCAGATGAATGGACAGTCAGACAGCCACATGCAGCACAGAGCTGAGTACACAGCTGTCACTGCAGCCTGCGGAACAGATTAGGAGGCACCTGTATTATTTCAGCTGACAAATGTGTTCTGGATAACAATTGTCATTTGACAGCTGTTGTTTAAAAAACCCAGAGAGGACCTTTCTGTGGATCACTATATGACAGGGAAAACAGGGAAGGAAAACCAGGGGGGAGACCTGGAAGGAGTCAGCTCGACTAGGGGTCTGATGATTTTTCGTCTGCCGTCTGTTAAACTTTCATTTCCATCAAGACATTTCCAGCACAAAGGCCTAAATAGGGCACAAAAAAGTGAAATTGATGTAAAACTGGATTTCTGAGAGAAGACTCTGTCACTTCTTTAAGTTTTTTTTTTTAACATTTTTGGAATTTACAGCCAGAACTATTAGTTTAACAGATGTCAGGAAGGAAATGAAACAAGCTGATATAAGATGATATATGTGTCCTGAATATGTTTCATTCTTATTTATGCCTTACAGTATATGCTATATTAGTTTGTAGCTGGAATTAGCAAAGTAGTTTTATTAAATGAACAAGCTGTTGCCATGGATTCGTCTACATTGAAGTCACAGTTGCTGAAAACATTTCTTAGTTAAGATGTTTTCATTGTATTGAGGACTCTCAAAAAAAAATAATATATATATATATATATATATATATATACATATACATACACACACACTTGTTCTGTAGCTTTTTTGACCTAAAAAAAGCAAAATAATGAAATAAACATAAAATGTTCAACCTAGTGATAAACCAAAATATTTAGGGGCATATGTATCAAAGCTTGATGTGAGATAAAATATATCACCAACCAATCGGCTTCTAACTTACATTTTGCAGGCTGTGTTTAAGAAATGATAGTTTGGAGCTGATTGGTTGGTGATATATATCTCCCAATTTTATTTCACATCAAGCTTTGATACGTGTATCATATTTGGGCCTAATTATAGGAGAGGCCCACTCATCCAGCAGCGCTACACAGATTGGTGACAGATGCGCCTTCACCCATCACCACGGTCACGCAGCTGCTCGTACATAGATTTCCACTGGCTGCATCTTCACCATCACTTACCCGGTGGACATGCGGCCCTGTGCACAGTGAGGTTTTTTGTTTACTACTTACCCCCCTTGTGTACAAGTGTTATGATATAGAGCCTACCCTATTGTCTGATATATACCAAGTAGAATACTGAAGGTTTTATCAAACCGGTTCAGTAGTTTATGAGTTAGCACAGAACAAACAAACGTCCTAAAAATGGCTAATTCAGTCTAGGTACTGTGTACATATGAGTTGAACTCACCTAAACATTTTACAAATACAGACAAAGTTTATATTTTATTTATATGAATTGATGTGATGCTTACACTCAGGGCCTGATTCAGAGCCGGACATTCTGACCATGGGAACGCCTCCGTCTGGCAACCGTGCCCCCGGCACGCCCACTAAAGGGGGCGTGCTGTCAGTCACCATCGACAGTACACCCCCTTTAGTGCGAGGCCCATAACGACGGCTTGGCCGTCTTTATTCGGGTCTCGCGCATGCGCACGACAGAGCTCCCTCCGTCGTGCGCATGCGCATTTGGGTACCATCGACCCACTTGCGAGCGTCCTGCGCTTGCGAGCGGGTCTGAATGAGACCCTCAGTTTCAATCATGCGCCCTTACTTAACCACTTAACTCTTTCCCTTAAATTCGCTTAGAAATTGTCTTTTTTTTTTTTTTTTTTAAATGTATTAAGTTTAGAGCATATTTCTTTTTTGTAAAGTGGATTTATATAATTTATTAAAGAAAAAGACACCCCTGTCTCCACAGGCCTCCAATGTAACATAACTTTCCCAAAGTGGCACAGCCCCCCACATCCCTAATGGTAATGTGGGGGGCTATTACCACTCAACCTGAAGAAGAAATTAAGATACTAGAAAAAGAGTACAGTGCACTGCAATGTGCAGTCACTACCTTCCATTAGGATACTGATTGACAGGTGTCTGTATCCTAACCCTGTTGGGATGCTGGCGTCGGGATTCTGACCGCCTGGATCCCAAGCGCCAACATCCTGTACTCAACTCGCAGGCAGGTATGGGAGTAGGCAAAACCAGTGGGGAAGGGATGATGTTTTAGAAAATGGGGTGAGGGGGATTTGTAGGGGGGTGGGTAATGTATAATTATAGTGCCACACTGGGCATCGATGTACACTTGTAGATGGGGGGGTGTGCCACTGAGGATCTGTTACCATTAGGGATGTGGGGGGCTGTGCCACTGAGGATCTGTTACCACTAGGGATGTGGGGGGCTGTGCCACTGAGGATCTATTACCACTAGTAATATGGGGGGCTGTGCCACTGAGGATCTATTACCACTAGGGATGTGGGGGGGTGTGCCACTGAGGATCTATTACCACTAGGGATGTGGGGGGGGTGCCACTGAGGATCTATTACCACTAGGGATGTGGGGGTCTGTGCCACTGAGGATCTATTACCACTAGGGATGTGGGGGGCTGTGCCACTGAGGCCCTATTACCACTAGGGATGTGGGGGGCTGTGCCACTGAGGATCTATTACCACTGGGGATGTGGGGGGTTGTGCCACTGAGGATCTGTTACCACTAGGGATGTGGGGGACTGTGTCACTGAGGATCTATTACCACTATGGATGTGGGGGGCTGTGCCACTGAGGATCTCTTACCACTAGGGATGTTGGGGGCTGTGCCACTGATGTTTTATCTACTTCAGTGCAGAGTCTGGCAACTTCTCTACGGCCATTCAGACCATGTTACAGAGTGAGAGACCTGTATGGCCAGCTAAGCACCCTGTGTTGTCATCTCAATCCACACAGCTATCAGAGTCTGAGATGTCATCTGATGATGGAGATCAGACTCTGTCAGATCAGCTGGTGGATCACATGGAGTGTTGGGCTGATGCACTTGAGGACTCCTTCCCCTCGGAAGCTCCGGAGACTCAGGTGTCGCTGGTAGGCCACATCCGGGATGCGGCTGCATATATCAGAGAGACCGTTCTGGATACTAGTCTACTGACCTCCAGGGTCTCGGCCGTGGCCGCTTCTGCTCGCCGTTCCCTGTGGCTGCACTCTTGGAACGTGGATGCCGATTCTAAGAAAGGCCTGGAGGCCTTACCCTATAATGGGGAGATTTTGTTTAGTCCAAACCTGGACAAGATTATGGACACATTGGCGAAATCAAAATCTGCGTTTCTGCCTTCAGTATCTGCTCCTTCAAAGTCTTGAACCTCCTCCTTTAGGTCCTTTCGTCCCCAAGGTAAATTCAAAGGGCAGTCCTTTCCTAGACAGTCCACTGCCAAGAATGCCGCCAAGCCTAAGAAACAGGCCTGGAATACAAGACGTCCGGCCTCCAAATCAGAGGAAAAATCCTCAGCCTGACGGGGCGGGCCCCAGAGTGGGAGGCCGACTTGTTCAGTTCACCCAGTGCTGGTGTCAAACCATCTAGGATGCTTGGGTAAGAGAAGTGGTCTCTCACGGATACGCCCTCTCATTCCTTCGAAGACCTCCTCGCCAGCTTTTCTGCACAGGCCCTTCTTCAGACAAGAACAAGGCCTTACAGATCCAGAGAGCAATACAGTCCTTGCTGCAGGCAGGGGTAATTGTGCCAGTCCCACAATCCCAGCGAGGGACTGGTTACTATTCTACTCTCTTTCTGGTGCAGAAGCCGAATGGATCTCATCGGCCTATCCTCAACCTCAAATCCCTGAAAAAATTCCTCGGGGTGCCCAGGTTCAGGATGGAAACCTTACGCTCCATCATACTGGCTATGGAACCTGGTGATTTTATTGTATCACTGGATATTCAGGACAAATTCCTTCATTTCCCTATAACGCCTTCTCATCAGCGTTATCTCCAGTTTGCTATACTGCAGCAACACTTCCAGTTCAGGGCGCTACCCTTTGGCCTATCCACAGCTCCAATGGTGTTTACCAAAGTTATGGCCATTATGGTGGCCCATCTACGGAATCGGGGTATCCGGCCACTACCACACCTGGATGACCTCCTTCTGCTGGCAGGTTCTCCAGAAGTGCTTCGCCACCACCTGCAACTGACAATTGCCTTTCTACAGGTGCATGGGTGGTTAATCAATTGGAAGAAGTCCTCCCTGAATCCCTCTGAGAGGATGATTCATCTGGGGGCCCTCCTGGATTCTCTACATCAGAGAATTTTTCTGACTTCAGACAAGATCTCCTCATTGCAACTACGGATACGCAGATGTCCCCACAGTCGCCGGGTGTCAATACACTCAGTGATACAGGTTCTGGGATCCATGGTGTCCAAATTGGAATATGCTCAATTTCATTCCACACCTCTGCAGGGCTGATCCTCTCCAGATGGAACGGATTGCCCCACCGGATCAAAGCTCAGACAATAGTGCACTCCCCGGAGATGCGTCTGTCTCTGTCTTGGTGGCTACTGACATCTCATCAAACCAAGGGTTGCTCCTTTTGGATTCCGGACTGGGTACTCCTAACAATGGACACCAGTCTCCGGGGCTTGGGCGCAGTGACCGGTCCACACTCCTTTCAGGTACGTTGGACAGCAGTCGAAGCAACCCTTCCAATCAACACATTGGAACTTCCGGCTGTGTAGAGGGCCCTCCAGTTGGCCAAACACATACTTCATGGAAAACTCGTGTAGGTTCAGTCTGACAATGCCCCCATGGTGGCTTACATCAACCAGGCACTCAAAGTCGGGCAGCAATGACAGAACAAGAGATGCCGAGGCAACCTTGGTGGATGCTCTGTCAGTAAAGTAGACCTTCCAATTTGCATACCTGTTTCCTCCAGTCTCCCTTCTTCCTCGAGTTCTTTGGAAGTTCAAACAAGACGGAGGCACTGTCCTGCTGGTGGCTCCAGCTTGGTCCAGACGTCATTGGTACTCATATCTTCGGAGTCTCAGCTAAGACTCTCTTTCTTCTGGTGATTGCATCTGCCAGGAGAGTGTCAGAATTGGGGGTGCTCTTCTGTCGCTCCCCCTTTCTAATATTTCACTCTCGGCAGGTGAGGCCTCTTTGGATGTGGTCCGCGCCCTGAAAATTTATGTGGACCATACCAGTTCCTTCCGGAAATCGGACTACTTATTTGTGCTCTATGGATTTCACAAGAAAGGATGGCCAGCCAATAATCAAACATTGGCTAGATGGCTTTGTATGACTATCTCAGAGGCCACCACACAGGCCTTCCTGTTCCGGCTTCTGTTCAGACTCATTCCACTCGGTCTGTGGGTCCCTCATGGGCAGCTCGCTGCGGCGCCTCGGCTGTTCAGCTGTTTAAGACGGCCACGTGGTCGTCTGTCCAGACCTTTCTAAGGTTCTATGCATTTGATACCTTCGCCTCTCAGGATGCTTCCTTTGGGCGCCGGATCCTCCTCTCAGTGCAGGAGCGTCCCCACCCTTAAAAGGACTGCTTTGGGACAACCCCAAGGTCTCCCTGTGGAGCCCTATGGACCCTGAAGAAGAAAATGAGAGTTATGGTAAGAACTTACCTTTGTTAACTCTTTTTCTTCGAAGTCCATAGGGTCCACATGGCACCCACCCTGACGCACCTGGCTTCATATGGGCAATGTTGCTGGTCACCGGTTTTCCATCTCCTTCTTTGTGAGAATGTGATTCTTGAGTGTACCAGCCTTCCTTCTCTCTTATCCTCCTCCAGCCTTTGGCTTATTACGAACTGAGGTGCCTCTGGCTCGGGGGCGGGGTATAGGGAGAGTGGTCCCAGTGCATCCTGGGAGCTGAAAGCTTTAACTGCCCGGATTCTGTTCCATCACCAACACCCCAAGGTCTCCCTGTGGACCCTATGGACTTCGAAGAAAAATAGTTGACAAAGGTAAGTTCTTACCATAACTCTCATTTTACACTCTGTAAGTTTCTCCATTCCACCAGGTTCATTCAAATAGTCCTCAGTAAATTTGTCACATATTCCCTTGTAGTCATGCTTGCCTACTTTTGAAAGAATTTTAGGGAGATTGTGAAAGCAGCACCTATGAGTGCGGCGGTAAAGTGGGCGTGTACTGCTACATCTGAGAGGCGTGTCATAAAATTGATGTACATCCAAATGTAAATGAGCACCAAAGCTGTTAGTAAGATCTATTTGTTGATGAAAACACACTGATACTTTTCAGGAAATGCATGTAGCCATAGGGATCATTGTGCCTTATAGCCAATGCAGGGAAATGATACTAATGATCCCATTTGAATGTATATATATATCTGTTTTTCTAAATATAACAGCTCATAATGGGGGTAAGGTGCAATTAGGGAGATTGGTAGGCTCTTCAGGGAGACATGGAGATTGCTGCTATTTCAGGGAGTCTCCCTGACAATAAGGGAGAGTTGGCAAGTATGCCTGTAATTTATCACACATCCTTGTGCACACAGCTACTCCTGTAGCATCAGCATGCTGGAGAGTGGCTGCCATTTTCTTGTAGCACACATTTTTCATACTGTTCTCCTCAGTGTTTCCTCCATGATGAGCACGAAGTGATGAGGTAATCACTGGGTTGCTCCTACCCGACCCAGTCTTAACGAGATTGTTAGTCTCTTCAGGGAGTCAGGGAAGTCCCTGCTATTTCAGGGAGTCTCCCTGGTATTCAGTATGCTCACTCCTCCATGGCACTTAAATCTTCCCCATCACTATGACCATTCTGCAGAGTGCAGCGAGTCAGGGAGGAATGATCATCAGACTAATGGACCGCACACACGGTCAGATCAAACAACAATCAGATACCGTTGTCTGATCGTCCTGTATGTGCTGGATGATCGTTTTCGATCATCCAGCACATGCACCATTCCCCCAACTACTATAACGACCCATGATCTACATGCATTTAGTACTATGGAACTAGTTAGTTATGGGGTGAATTTTGGGGCGTGGGGCCCCTTGAACTGCCCTGGCTGGACCTCTTTGGGGCATCACCACTTAACACTTATTTTTAACACTTTACATCACTCTGTTTGTTTTTTGTTTATGTTACGTTTTCACACATTTATTTTTAATTTTTTCTATCACTTTCAACACTAATGCTGGCCATACACGCTACAATAATCGGGGCGATCCGCCTGATATCGGCGGATCGCCCCGATAATTGTAGCGTGTGGGGGGGCGACCGAGGGTTAAATATTGCTCGGTTGGGCATGCCGGATTGTCCAGCATGCCCGTCCTATGCGATATTTCCCGGTAAACAGTCGGCCGCATCGGGCAGTGTATGCCCAGCCGTGGCCGACAGACATTTCCTGTGTTCCTTCCTACGGAAGGAACAGGGAAATGTCTCCTCCCCCGGGGGCGGAGCGCGGATGTCGGGCTATACACTGTGAGATTTCTCTCACAGTGTATGCCGGCGACATCTGCGGCTGGCAGCAGGCCAGATAAAATGTCTGTCGGCTGACAGACATTTTATCTGGCCGTGTATGCCCAGCATAAGCAGCCACTCTCACTTACCAAACACTAAGCAGCCACTCTCACTTACCTAACACTAAGCAGCCACTCTCACTTACCTAACACTAAGCAGCCACTCTCACTTAACGAACACTAAGCACCCACTCTCACTTAACTAAGACTAAGCAGCCACTCTCACTTACCTAACACTAAGCAGCCACTCTCACTTAACTAACACTAAGCACCCACTCTCACTTAACTAAGACTAAGCAGCCACTCTCACTTACCTAACACTAAGCAGCCACTCTCACTTACCTAACACTAAGCAGCCACTCTCACTTAACTAACACTAAGCAGCTATTCTCACTTACCTAACACTAAGAAGCCACTCTCACTTACCTAACACTAAGCAGCCACTCTCACTTACCTAACACTAAGCAGCCACTCTCACTTAACTAACACTAAGCAGCCACTCTCACTTAACTAACACTAAGCAGCCACTCTCACTTACCTAACACTAAGCAGCCACTCTCACTTAACTAACACTAAGCAGCCACTCTCACTTACCTAACACTAAGCAGCCACTCTCACTTACCTAACACTAAGCAGCCACTCTCACTTACCTAACACTAAGAAGCCACTCTCACTTACCTAACACTAAGCAGTCCACTCTCACTTACCTAACACTAAGCAGCCACTCTCACTTAACTAACACTAAGCAGCCACTCTCACTTAACTAACACTAAGCAGCCAATCTCACTTACCTAACACTAAGCAGCCACTCTCACTTACCTAACACTAAGCAGCCACTCTCACTTACCTAACACTAAGAAGCCACTCTCACTTACCTAACACTAAGCAGCCACTCTCACTTACCTAACACTAAGCAGCCACTCTCACTTACCTAACACTAAGCAGCCACTCTCACTTACCTAACACTAAGAAGCCACTCTCACTTACCTAACACTAAGAAGCCACTCTCACTTACCTAACACTAAACAGCCATTCTCACTTACCTAACACTAAGCAGCCACTCTCACTTACCTAACACTAAGCAGCCACTCTCACTTACCTAACACTAAGCAGCCACTCTCACTTACCTAACACTAAGCAGCCACTCTCACTTACCTAACACTTCACTGCTAATTTTTATTTTATTTTGTGTGGTGCCATGGGGTGGTTTGGGGGTGCCCCACGCACCAGACATGATCCCCCATAGTGTTAGGGACTTACCCGATAAGGTTACCTTGATGATGGTGGGTAAGCTCATAACTTTGGCCAAATTTATGCCAAAAACCTTGCATATTATGCATAATTATTAATACTTATATGGTGCATCTGTTTTTTTTTTTCTATGTTGTAATAGTAAGTCTCAGCTAGGTAGCACATCCCTTTAGAAAGAGCTAGGGTGTGCAGTCCAGGCCCCCTTTCCCCAAAATATTTATTTTATTAAAGACAGATGCATGCATCACGGATCTCCCTCACTCGTGCATGCATGATCATACCTGAGATCGTATGAACATAAGCATCAAATCGTGCAGACGGGACTGCCAGAGAGTTCAAGGGAAATCGTAAGATGAATCTTATCTTATGCTGGTCGTACTAATGTATGGTCAGCATAACACTTTGACAATGAAGATGAGCCCCCCCCAGCTCTGGGCACCATAGCAGCTGCATCCATGGCACCTATGGTAGTTACGCCCATGGCAGGACGCTCTTTAATCTTTGGTTTCATGTGAAGATTTATTTTGTCTTCCTTATACACAGACGAGTCACATTATTATGACCACCAGCTAATAGAGCACAGACAGCAGCTAGACGGGCTGGGAATGACTGAATAAGGTGCTGGTAGGCTGGCACAGGTATCTGGAGCCATGATGACTGCAGTGCATCCCACAGCTGCTGGAGGGTGCGTGGTGGATTATCCATAGAGTGAACACAACGATCAAGGTGGTCCAACAGATGCTCAATTGGGTTCAAGTCCGGGGAATTAGGGGGCCAGGGAAGTACTTGGAAGTCTTTGTCGTGCTTGTCCAACCACTGTCGGCCATTTCTAGGCGTGTGACATGTCGCATTGTATTGCAGGAAGATCCCATCTGCCTAAGAGAAGACAATCAGCATGTTTGGGTGTATGTGCTCTGCAAGGATGGATTCATAACCAAATTGGTTGCCTTCCACATGGATGAGTGGGCCCAGAAAATGCCATGAAAACATTCCCCATACCGTAACGCTGCCACCACCAGCTTGTATTCTTCCAGCAATGGTTTCAGGGTGTTTGGTCTCCGATGTTTCTTGCCTGACACGCCAACGTCCATCCGTTCGATGAAGCAGAAAACATGACTCATCGGAGAAGGCAGCCAATCAGCAGAGGTCCAATTTCGATACAGGTGTGAAAATTGAAGCCTTTTCCGCAGATGCACCTTCATTAGCATAGGTGCAGTGATCATCCGTTTGCGTCGGAGTCCCATACGCAGCAAGGTCCGCTGAACTGACATTTTAGACACACGTCTGGTGGCCCCCAGGTTCGTTTGACGGTGAGCTGCTCCACTGTAGCGTGTCGGTAGGCCCGCAGGCACCTTCATAGCCGACGTTCACCTCTCACATCAATGGCACGTGGTGCTCTGCCGTTTCCACGATGGTTAATTGCAATGGTGCCATTTGTCCAGTCACGACACACCTTCACCACAGCAACACGTGAAAGGTTCACAAACTGCGCTGTTTCAGAAATACTGCCACCCTTGGCCCGAAAGCCAAAAATCATCCCTTTTTGCAACTCGGATAAATCGCCCCTTTTACCCATGACAGCAAAGAGTGATATGTGTGGAGGCGGCCTATCGCACATTTTATATACCCACCAAGCCAGCGCACGGCACGTGGCGTACTTCATGGGCTACGCACTGCCGATGTCAAATGTAGGAGGTGGTCATAATAATGTGACTCGACTGTGTATATCCCTGTTTCATGTGTGCCCTGTTTTTTCCACTGCCCAGTTCTGTAGAGCACTGCCACGTCTTACAAATCAACAACAATAATAATGATGATAATTAAAAAAGCATAATAATAATTCCATTCATTTTAATTCCTGCAGAGATATTTGCTTTCCTTTGCCTCATCATAGGTCCTTCCAATCCTTACCCCCATTCTCAAGTCACCAGTGTACATGTCTAGCATTGGCCCAACTCCAAACACAGCAAGTTTACGGCTATCTGGTCTTCAGATTTTACCTTCTCTGACATCAATCCCCAAGGGCTCGTCACTCACAATACTTAGCTAATTGTCAAAGCACTGACAAAGCAGCTCTGTGTGTGCTGAATAGAGGCTATTAATTGTAGGTATGAAAGTATCTGTATAAAAGAGAATTCTTGTCATTAGCTGCATGCTTTGCCAAATTGCTGTTGTGACATTCTCACCTCTCGGTAGAATGTGCCCCTTTCAGAATGTTTAAACTCAAACAAAGATTTCACAGTTTCACTATTAGTATTAACTGCAGGGATCATTTATACTATTATTAGTAATTATATAAAAAGGATTGTCAGTGGATGGTAAAGGAAGCACAGAACATGGGATTTGGACCTCATACCCACTGGCGTCAATTTCATGTATTGTACTTGTGTTTTTTCAACCCTAGTGAAACGTGTGAAATGGACCCCGTACCTACAGTACTTACCATGCACTCAGGAGCATTGCCGCAGTGTTACCGTACGGTCCCTGCTCCATTCACTTGTATTTACAACAAGATATTACAATGAGGAAATCCAAGCGACCTCTAGTGACCTTATGAAGGTGAGTAAAACCGCATTTAACAATCGCCTGGCAATGTGTATGATGTGGTTTCGCAGGCATATTTTTAACACAAAACAAACGTCACCTAGGGGTCTATTCATTATGTTAATTATCTGGGTCCAAACGGAGGATGATAATTAACAGTTTCATCTCGCTGCAAGCGCCATGGCAATTTACCATTGCCCCGGCGTGGAAACAGCTGATCCGAAAATCCCCGAGCGCTTTCACTGCTCCTTTTGGAGCAGTGACACAAGTTCGCATGCGTGACCTACAGGAGCCCCAACGTCTGGCAGAAGGAGCTGGACAGGGGCGGAGGGATCCAAAAGAATCCCTCTACACAACATGGACCTCCTTCCCATAGGTAAGGAACGTGTTGCTCGCAACGAGCGGGAGCAAACACCATATGACGATGGCGTCACGCCGCACACAGCAGGGCAGCCGGGGCCTGGCAGCATCTGAGGCTGAGCCGAGTACTAGTGCTCAGCAGCAATGCCCGGCCCAAAATAATACTGTAACACTATGCAAAATGTAATCCTGCAAATCCCGGGATTGGCCTCCCTAAGTGTAAGGGACTCTGGATGCAGAGTTACTGGCAGACCAATCTGTTTTTTGCTTTATGCTGTTTCCTGAAACTCCATTGTCTGGGCCTGTTTCAGCTAGGAACGCAGTTGCTAATACGCACGCAATCGGCCGATTGTCACGTACTGCGCGTGTGAATGCGTCGCAGTGCGCGAACAAGCCATTGCGAATGGGACTGCAATCACAGTGACTATGCAGACCATACTTGCCTACTTTTGAAAGAGCATTTCAGGGAGATTGTGAAAGCAACATCTATGAGCGCGGTGGTAAAGTGGACAGTACTGCTACATCTGAGAGGCGTGTCATAAAACTGACTTTCAACCAAATGTAAATGAGCCCCAAAGCAGTTAGTAAAATTTACTTATTGATGAAAACACACTAATACTTTTCAGACAATGATGTAGCCATAAGGATCATTGGGCCTTCTAACCAATACAGGAAAATGATACTAATGATCCCAATTGAATGTATATATCTCAATTTTTTTTATATATATATATGTAACAGCCTCATAATGGGGGTAAGGTGTAATCAGGGAGATTGCTGGACTCTTCAGGGAGTCAGGGAGATTGCTACTATTTCAGGGAGTCTCCCTGACAATCAGGGAGAGTTGACAAGCATGATGCAGACCCATCGCAGAGTGACTGATAGGAAGTGCCATTTGCGGTCTGGTAACGCGGGGGGGGGAGGTCGGCCAAATGCATCAGTGCCAGTACGTTTGAACACCGTTGCAGGGGCATGCATAAATTTGCCACTGCAATGCAATGCACTATGCAGCTTGTGTACTCACTGCATGCGATGAGGTCAGCAGGGCCGATGCTGGACTTCTAGGCACCCTAGGCAAAACTTCTGCATGCCCCCCTCCCCCGTTACTCATTTAGCCCCTCAGGTGAAAATGACTTTGCACAGGTGGAGTGGTGGATGAGTTTTGTGTTAAAAAAATATATTTATTTATATATATATATATATATATATATATATATAACACAAAACTTATCCGCTACTCCACCTGTGCAAAGTAATTTTCATCTGAGGGGCTAAATGAGTACGAAGAGGGGGGCGCAGGCAGAAGTATGTATATATACACACAGGCACACTGCGGGACCCGGAAGACGGAGCTCAGGAGTGAGCTCCGGCGCCCGCTCCTCGGAACTGTGGGAGTGATGTCATGATGTCACTCCCATAGTGCACTTTGGAACCCGGAGCTCAGGAGTGAGCTCCGTCCTCCGGCGGTGGAGTGGTAGAGAAGGAGCCGGGTGCCCGGCAAATGGGGTAGGGGGTGATCGGAGGGCCGGGCGCCCTCTAGTGGCCGGCACCCCGAGGAAGCTGCCTAAGCTTGCCTAGTGGAAGTGCCGGCCTTTGAAGTTAGCAATTTCCGAGTAAGGTCAGAGCTTGTGCAAGTGCACGTGAGGCTCTGATGGTGCTCGATTCTACCAATGTTTTTGCAGTCTTGCTAAACATTACAGATGTGTGTAAGGTAAAGTGGGCGTCCTTATGTTGCATACTATCGCAAAGAGACTGCGTGCGTAATCACTATTGCAATCGCAGTTGCATTCCATAATGAATCAGGCCCTGTGTTCACTGATCTCTCCTTTATTTCTTACTCTCAGCGGCTGTGTGTAATCTCACTGCCAAGTCCTGGCGCTGTCTTTCTGCCTCTCACCTTTATGTGCAGATCACCCAGCACCTCCTCGTCCAGCTCTGCCTCACCTGTAACCAGCACTAACTGCCCTCTCTGTGACTGTCACTTCAGGCTGTGCATGGCCATGTGCCCTAGATGAGCCTGGTGAATTGTGGGGCAGTAGTTCATTATGGCTGCAGCGGCCTAGCCATGCCGGCAAACCAATGAATTGGTGCCTAGCAGTTGCAGGATACCACAATGCCACCATTAGTAGCACCATCGAAACTCGCACCAGTGCCATTTCACATCTGACCACGGCCTCCTATGCCCAGGGGTGCCGAGAGGGATGTGGAGCGGGTACAAATTACCTGGGCCCGAGCTCGCTGGAGTGGCCCGGCGAGGGCCCGGATCTGGCACCGCTCATGGCTGTTTTAACAGCATTGTGGGCCCTGGGCAAAGCAATGCACTGGGGCCCCTACCCACCCATTCACGGGACAAACAAATGTAAATAGTCAATAAAATGAAACATTTAGATTTAGTAGTACTTTCAACAAAATCAGTCAGACATTTGATTAAAAAAATATAAAGGTTTGGCTGACCCTGGCGCTCACTATGTATACTGGGTAATTGATAGAATGCAGCTGCCCAAAAAAGAAAAGTTGTGCAATCTCTCCAAAATGACATATATAAAAAATAGGCGCTGGAGCGCTGGTGGTTACTCCTGGTAACCAGAGGAGTGGAGTTGGAACTGAGAGGCCGTCCCTTGCAGTCAAATCAAGTACCTGCAACTTTTTTATCCCCACAAGTAAATAAATATCCCATAGCACCACTGAAGATAGGCCGCTGTGTATGAGCAGTTGTGTATCTCACACTGCCGCGGGGCTTATTGCTCAGCCGCAGCGCAACCCTTATCTTTGCGGTGCGGGTGGGTGCTTGCGCCTATGGCCGGATCGGGAGTCCGAGTCGGGACAGAGGCAGTGGCAGAGGAGTCTTCTCTGAGGAGACAGAGACCGGGATGGGTCCTCCGGGTCCAGGAGTCTATGCGGCAAAGGCTGGGTCGGCTGCGGGTCATTCATTGTCTCATCAGATCTTTCCTGCTGAAGGAAAGATCTGTCGCTATCGTCCACGATCTGGTGGCATATAGTTCAGTGTGTATGCCTGAATTATATGTAGTTCGTATGTGCATGATGCTGCATGCACGGATCAGGGATATCTGTGATCGATGCATCAAGACACAGATGTCCGCACGGACCAGTGAGATCCGTGTGGCAAGCACCTGTGATAAAAGACACAGATGAGGGACAGACTAGTGAGATTCGTCCATGCATCTGTGTTAAAAAATGTAAACAAAGTGAAAAAAAAAAATGGCTTGCCCCCCTTCTCCAAAGCACAACCAGCCCCGGGCTTTTCACAGCTGGTCCTGGTTGTGTTAAATACAAGGGACAAATGACGTAGGGGTCCACCAGGCTCACCTCACCTCCTATGCAGGGCCGGCGCTAGGCTGTGCTGCGCCTAGCGCCGTCCTGTGTTGCCGCCCCTTCCCTTCTCCACTCCCTCCCCCTGAGCTTAAATATGTACTATAGCGCTTGGAGGGAGGTGGGCGTTTCCTGTGCCCTCTGGAAACAGTAGCGCTCCGGGCGACAGACCGGCTTGCCCGTGCCTGGAGCCGCTACTGCTCCTATGCATGGATCAGTGCAGCAGAGTGTAGACAGACTGTTGGAGGTGGGGGGCGGAGCCAAATACCGGCAGACTGCAGTAGGTGGGGCTAAACTCTGCCCAATCAGAGCCTGCAGACAGAGTGAGTGACAGCCTGTGGGAACCAGGTTGAGGAGGAGGAGCAGAGCGGATGACTACAGTGCGCCGACAGAGAGTTTTAAAAATATCACTAATTTACTAACTGGCCGCGGCTGCAGGGGAGAGGGTTGGCAGGCCCCTAGAAGCTTCGGGACCCTGGGCATCTGCCCAACAAGCCCAATGGTAGAGACGGCCCTGGCACCGCTCCCCTCCCACTTACATGACAACAGCCCAGCACACGCTGCTGTGTGCTGGGCTGCACTGGGAGACTGCTCGCGGCTCCTAAGAAGCAGCCACAGCAGTCTCCTATGCCTGTGGGGGAAGCGATCAAGCTGATCGCGCCCCCCACTGGTTATGCGCCGGGCTGAGGGGGCTCACTGTGCTCCCCTCGCCAGCTCGCGGCGCTGCAAAAAAAAAAAATTCTTTACATAAGGGGGCGTGCCCACGCCTGCTGCAATTAGGCCACACGCCTTTTTTCCGGGGCTCGGCTCTTGACGGGCCTGCCTGCGGCTATGCATCTGGGAACGCAGCCACTTGCAGTCTCACAAAACAGAAAAACTTTTGCTATCGGCGCTAACAATAATATACTGCAAATTTATGTGTGTGCAGCAAATAAAACACAGGGGATTTTGTCATGATTTGATCAAAGCATTTAAGCCTGCAGCCCAGCATCAAGGGACCCCATTTTTCTGCAGGTCCCTAACACTACCATATATGCCAGCACATCATTACATTGCATAGATACAGAGGGACACATCTATACAGGGGCTGGCTGTTAGCCACACCCAACTAGGCTTTTTATAGCCTTAATTGAAAGCTGCCATGATAGCACAAGGCAAAAACTTGAAACAAAACAAAAAAAGAAATAAGCACGCGTTCGGTTTTACCCGTATCATACATGGTACCAGCAGCGTGGCAATATTAATTCCATAAATGTATACAAAACAGAAAAACTTTTACTATACAATTTTCTGTCAGATATCTGTCCAATCTGGCTGGTTGGAATGAAGACCTGGTAATATATGGGAGCAAATGACAGTCGATGATATGGTTTTAAACACTGAAAAAAATGACAAAAAAATTGTTCAAATTGGTTCAATTTGTGTGTTTTAACCAATTTGTCTGAACAACAATTTTTGGCTATTTTCCACTGTTTGTGAGCAAATGTACGATTGTCATTTGCTCCCATACATTACCAGGTTTTCATTCCAACCAACCAGATTGGACAGATGTCTGACAGAAAACTGTATAGTGGATGCCCAGCTTAAGGCATCAAGGCAGCAGTGATATGCACTCCCTTCACCCTTCATGGCTTGCGATTTTCTCCAATGTCCTTCAGAGCTATTTATCAACCAAAAGAGGCATGAGTGATGTTCTTTTTAGTCATCTATTCAGGGTGTGTAGGTCTGATCCCATGGGTGAAATTGCCACAACCATTTCTATCCAACGTTTCTGTTAGACTAAGTACATTATAATGGAAACATCTCAGCACTTATTTTAGTGGGAACTCTGAAGGATCTCCGACTGGTGCAGGCTATTTTCTTTTACCCAGTGAGTTCAAAAGAGTCTGACCAACAAGTTCAGGCAGATAAATAGAGCGGTCTAATGGTGGTGGCATCCCTCATTGCTTCCAAGTTTTTCACATAACTTTATTCTGGAGTCTTGATGGTACCCCAATATGATTAGCATTAAATTCACAGTTAGAGGATTTCTCCACTGTTGGACAACCCGCATAACATAATGCTGAGAACCCAAAATGTGTCATGGTCATGACTCACAATGGAGAGGGGATCAGTACAATCCGTCTTCTTCAACAGAGCTCTATAGATGACTGGACTAATTGTAATTCTGAGCTGTAGGCTGGAGCAGTAATGACAAAAAAACACCAAAAATTAACAGGGCGCTTGCGAATTTTACCTTTTGAGAAAGTCACATGAACGTGACGAAACGCGTTAAGGGCTCCACTACCTGATTAGTACACATACTGGAGGACGGAACTATCCTTTCATCTCTTGCCTGATCCCGCTAACTGTACTACAGCCACCGGTGGAAGTATTGCCCAGCACAGTCTCCGACGATGCTCGGACGGACTTGCTACACAACAACGGGCACTCCCTCCCCGCTACAACTAGCGCTGGATTGCGTGAGCGGGACTCCGGGCTCTCCCTCCCCGCTACAACTAACGCTGGATTGCTCAATTCCGTGAGCGGGACTCCGGAGACAGACAGAGGGGATACAAACTGTGAGTCTCTAATTACTTGTTTTTACAAGTCTGCCTATTAACATTGGAACCTTAGATCTTTACGGAGGAACTGTACACCTATTTCCATTTGCTGCTAATAGAGAGACTTTCTCACTCAGACTCACAGTTTTAATCCATTTATACTTCAGTCCAGATACACTGGAATATATTTCTATCAATGCCGCTGATGGGGCCATGACATCCTGTGATTTTTTTACTCATGAGCACTTGAACATTTTTTTAAGGGATATCCCCGGTTTAGCAGACTGCTGGTATTTTTTTACTTTTTTATTTATTTTTATTTTTTTCATACCTTCTTGAGATGTCTATATAATTTTATTTTAGATTGTATGTTATTTATTTGGTAACTTTTTTTTTCTGTTTATTAAATTAATGATATTTATGAGACACTTCTGTTTAATGTGAATTTCCTACTGTATGCGCAGGTCTTATATTTCCTTCTGGAGCATTAATGAGCCAATCACAGGGCTTCTGGTAAAGGAAGAGCTTGGGCAGGATCCACTTATCCTACTCTGCTACATGGGGGTGTGGAGAATGCTATAATAAAAATGGTTTGTTCAATAGTGGACAACCCCTTTAACTGCCCAGTTCCATTAATGTTCCTGATACACTCAAATCTCTATTCTTCGGGAAGGTGAAGAGAATTCATCTCCACTAGTAGGCGCTGCTCCTCATTTCCTGTTGTGTATCACAATTTAATTTGGTTACCTACCACTTCCCTTGAGGATGAGCAGCCACCCATTTATTTATTATTTATTTATTACCAGCTATTTATATAGCGCACACATATTCTGCAACGCTCTACAGAGAATATTTGCCCAATTGGCCGATTGTTGTGTTCAGCGCATGCATCGCAGTGACTACGTAGACCCATCGTAGAGTGATTGACAGGAAGTGCCATCTGTGGGTGGTGACAGGGGGGTGGTCGGCGAAATGCAGGCATGCCAGTGCATTTCAACACCATCGCATGGGCATACATAAATGACTCACTTCGATGCCGTTCGATGCGGTACTCATAGCGTGCAATGAAGTTAGCAATTCCTGAATAAGATTAGAGCTTGTGCAAGTGTGCGTTAGGCTCTGATGTTATTCGATGTTACCGATGGTTTCGCAGTCTTGCTAAACATTACGGATGTGTGTAAGGTAAGATGGGCGTCCTTATGTAGTGCTGCAGCGGTATAGCGTTCGCAATATATTAGCATACTATCGCAGTTGAACTGCGTGCGTAATCGCTATTGCAATTGCGATCGGTAGTGAATCAGTCCCAGAGTCCTTCTCCAGCCAATCATTATGGCTGGAGAAGGACTGAGGACATTTCAGGACAAACAGCGCTAACTTTTGTGACAAATGCAGATATTTCATGGAACGGTTTTGAAACTGTTGCTCATCTTTACTTTCAGGGGAAACAAATGTTCTGTTTCTCCCTCATATTAGTAATAAGGCAAAGAAAACATTAGCGCTGTGCCCACGTGGAGTAAACCTCATGCCGTGCATGCTATACTGAGAACTGCTGCACTCATTGATCTATTAAATAAACCTTCACCCACTCTTCTGGTTAGGAAACTCCAGGATAACCTGTGCTCATGTAGTGCACATCTGCTCTCAGCGGCGGAGGTGTAATCACCCCAGACTATTTCTGTAGCAGCAAACAAAGGCATTGTTCTGGGGGCTTTGTAATAATCATTCGTATTGTGATTGTGCCATAAACAATAGCTGCAAATCTGAATTGTTGTCATATGTGAACTCCTTGGGCATAATTCAGAGGTGGACGTGGTGTCGATGCCACACAAACGCTGCTGATGTTATCAGTTTTGCGCATGTGTCCGAGTCACACTGCGCATGCGTTCCGATGGTCACCGACAAGAGCCGCAGAATGAGCTTGGATGCAGAGAGAGGTCATTTCAGTTTCCTGGGCAGTCAGTGACTGCGTCTTAAAACGCAGTTGCAGTGACACAGGTGGCCATGTCCAGACGGATAATCTGCACTTCCATAAGGCCGGTGCAATGTTCGATGGTGCATGTTAATACGCACAATGGTGGCATAGCACCGCAGCTGGTGTGCATATCTGTTTGCAGTCCATTGGCTGTGGCATTAGCATATGACGCAGCTGCCATAGCGTGCACCTCTGAATAAGGCCCCCTGTGTGCAAGCAGAGCAAGGGTTTTTAAAACGTCCATGACAGTCCATTTGCCATATCTAGGCACCCTGCTGGGGCCTGTGTCTGAGCTAACAACTGGTGCTCTGAGTGGTCTCACAATCTGCAGTAGCCACAGAACCAACATCCGTGACATCTTGCTCTTCAGTGTTTCCTCATCTGTCATTTTCTACAGTATGTTTATAAAGAGCAAGCAGTAAGGTGAGGGTAAGGAGCAGGGACGGATTAAGAGCGGAGGGGACCCATGTGCAGCCTCTGTGTGCCCCTCCCCCACACTCATCGGTGCATGCATCAAATAGACTCCAGCACTGAGTCAGAGTGTACTGCGCACGCACTGATCACCGGGAACATGGCATCTCTGCCATTTTCCTGTTGATTTCTGATGTGAGTATTGTCTAGGGGTGCAGGATGTGTGGTGTGGGCCCCCCTTGACCCAGGGAACCATGTAAACCGGGAATGGGATTGAAATACCGGCAGCTGTTCAAATCCCGACTGCGGAAGCCCAACAGGAGGAGATACCGACTGGGGCTGGTAAGTATCCTAACCCTCCCCTCTCCCTCCCCTAACCCTGCCTTGGTGGTGCCTAACCCTAAAACTCCCGGAGTGATGCCTAACACTAAGTCCCCCTGGGGATGCCTAAACCTAAGCCCTTCCTTCCCGCACCCTAAACCTAACCCTCCTAGTGGGGTGCCTAACCCTCACCTCCCCCTAGTGGCGCCTAACCCCCCTTCCCCTAGTCTAACCCTCCCTGGGGGGGTGCCTTACCCTAAGTCCCCCCAGGGTGCCTAAACCTAACCTTCCCCCCTCCCCCGTGGCTAATTGCTAACTGCTAAGATGCCCCGGACTTACCTTGTTCAGGACGGCGTCCTTCTGCATTCCGGGGTCGGGATTAAGATAGGCGTCTGTATTTCGACGCCTATTTTAAGTCCCATATTGGGCTTTAGCCGGTGGGATTTAGACTGGCCGCCAGTCTAATAATTACATCCCTGTGAACCGTACACCCTGCACCCATTAAAGTTATGCCTATGAAGCCCCATTGCTGCTAATAAAACACAGAAACTACAACATCATCAGCCACTCCCACTGCGCTCACCGCATCACTACCAGCAGCAGCCATAAGTAATTACAGATTACAAATATGGCATTATGGAATAACTAGAAGCGGTGAAAAGCTATTGCTATGTTGGGAGAACAGATCACTGACATAGATGGTTATGGCGACGGCGATATGATGAAATCTGCTAAGCGCCATTGGATAAAATCTCTGATTTCTCCATAGAATGCCCTTGAATACATATTGCTAAAAGAAAATAGGGCTTATCCACTTCATACATCCGCCGGCTCAAAGGTGAGAGAGTAATTAGTCTTGAGGTCAATGGAAGTTGACAAAGGGGAAACAAATTCTCTGGTTTCCATTATCTCCACTTCACTTAGGGAATCGAACAGGGACATATTTCCAAAGGAAGAGTCTTGTGGTTACATTATGGATCACGGTATATTAGGCAACATGTAACCCTATATATTTATTAAGTGTATTACTTTTAATTACCAGCATGGTTACCTGTGATTGACCCTTTATGTCTAGCTGCAGGGTTAATTATTTGTCTGAGAAGATGCCATGTGAGGGTGAGGCTGGCAGATTTATGTATAGCCCATTAGGACTGCCAGCATAATCCAATAGACAGATCATGGTAAAATGATGGGGTCTTATATATTCCGGACTTGCCCTTCTCAGCACCTTGAGATTGGCCTGGGGAAACCCTCCTCCCACACCAAAAGAGTGTTGTGTTGACAAGCAGGATCTTGTCAGAGGGAAGGGGGGACAATCTGATACCCATATAAGGATGAATACTATATCCCACATGCAGAGCTTTGTATAATTATTGGGAACCAATCTGATATTGGGAATTGCTCCAACTTTTTGTGTCTCCCTGCAGACAGTTTCATGTAAGTGAGATTGTTATTTGTTTCCTTTTTGTTTCTAAGAAAATTATTTGCCTAAGACTATTTTTGTATGTCAGTTATTCATTGATTCATTGATTTTTGTATAGACTTTAAGCATGGTATCTTTCTCATATTAAACTTTTAATAAGATTGGTCTTTGTGATTCTTATCGAATCCATTTTGCCTGTGAATTCGGCTTATACATACTACATATCTGTACTACAGTGTATTATTTGGGTAATGATAACTGAGACTTAATTGTAGTTGCAGGGTGCACTTAAGGCTTCCTATTTGGAGTGAGTAGCTCCTGAATCAACCATAAGTGGTGGCAGAAACTGAGAATTGATAGTAGGTGGGAGAGATACTGCGGAGTGTAATCAATTCTTTAGACAGAGCAGGTGGTTGTTTGTTTATTAACTCTGCATTAGACCTACATCATGCAGACTCAGGTGAGTGCTGATCTTGACAAAGTTAATGACAGCGGTTAGAAATTTGAGTATCTTGGAAATGATTCAGTGACAGGGAGTAACCTGAAGGTATGTCTGTAGAGACGTGTGTGTAATCGGATAGAATATAAATCTGAGAGCATCAGTTCAGCAGCTGGATCTACATGTGCCCCCACCCCCACATAATATAATTTAAATCTTATTAGACGGAATGCATGACGCATCGCATTCCGGATGCAATGCATTCCGTCGCTATTCACATGTATGCCGGCGATGGTAACACCTGTATTCATGAAGGAAAGTGCAAAGGACAACTCTAAGACCCAGAGGTCTCTCTGGTTTAATTATGCGCATGCGCAGAATGACACAGGCACCACGGGGGATGCTGGGAGGGATCCACTTGGATTCATCTCACAGCACTGCAGAGAGAAGCCCGTAGGCTTCCATAGGGTAACGCCATCAGAAGATGGCATTACCCACCGCATCCAAGCCCCGGAATGCATCGCATTCCGGGGCTTGGTGCATATGAGAATTTTCGGGATTTGACCCCATTTCTTGCCTTTCTTGCCTGGAGCTCCCAGAACTCTGATTGAGGAATGGCTGCTGCTATGTAATAGTGTGAGAGTTTGGAGCTATGCAGTGGGAAAGAAACAGGGCAAACTCTACCACTCTGTACTTTCTACTGGTTACCCGTGGTGGTTGTGCAGAATGGTCATCTAAGGCTTGGGGGTTAAATCCCCCTCCTTTTTCTATTCATTGGAGGATCTCTCAGGTGGATTGTCAGACACTGCTCTAAGGCACAGGAATGGTCTTTGGCAGCTATATCTCAGCCTGAAGCCCCATTCTCCATCTGAGAATATTAAACGCTTCAATTCAGAAACTGGGCACCAGACCTGTCTGCCAGTTATGTCATATAGATCCTTTCTTGCTAAAGTAAGAACATAGCCTGCTGGTAGGTGGGCTACGCTGCTAACAAGGGTGGATATTAAAGCAGGTAGACTATCCTGAAGACTTCAGCAATATCTAAGAGACTGAACAGTCTGCAGCCTAACAGAAGCTTTATTTTCCTTTTCAGTAACACATTTCTCATCCACATGACCCACACACTAATGTATTCCTCACCATATGTCAGCCATCTCCCTATGAAGCGTAAGCAGAATTTAAGAGATCCTTTACCTGCACTAATTACAGGAGTGCGGTTTGCTGGAGAATACACACAACCACCTCAGAGTTATTTCATCTGGCTAAGCCTGTGTGTGATAGAGATGTTTTCTTTTGGTCCAAACACATCATTTAGCTATTATGCCTCTTCAAAAGGCATTAGTGGAAAATGTGCATAGAGGTTTCTGTCTTCAAAATGTTCTAATTATAGCGTGAGTCACAATGTTATCCGTCCCACGCGACGAGAATGGATTACGGCTACACAGGAGAGTGCAGGGAGTGCGCTGTAGTGTGCCGCTCTGTAGAGCATTTGGCCTTTCTAGGGCTTTCGCTTGTAATGTGTTGTGTTTGAAAGTTCCCCACTGTGCACAACTCTGCTATCTATAAATTTACTTTCAGTGTCACCTGAAAGCAACGTGTAATTTTCAGGATTGCTTATATAACACACTTTGGTTACATAACTCGCTGTAAGTGTAGGAGGGAGTCTCGATGTCGGGTTTTTTTTATTTTTTATTTTTTTTGTATGTGTAGCAGATGCCAGAAGCACAAAATAGCAAGAGAAAGTGATTTGCAGAACAGTGTTAAAGTGGACTGTTCCAGAAGTGCACTAACAGATAGGCATATCTGTAGGTGCACTTCTGGAACAGTCCACTTTAACACCGGTCCACGCACTTTCATAGGAAAGTGCGTGGACCTGGACCTGCCAGCCATGACAGCTGTTTGCAGGAGCACAGAAACTTGCACCATCCGAACGCCATCTTCCGTTCCAGCCAGGGTTGTGAAGAGGGATCAAGGTGGATCTCTCTTCCGTTTCTGCACAGCGCGACCTTGGCTGTGCCTCATGTCACACATGTGCAGAAGACCGGCACAGTCCGGTAAGTAACATAGCAGTGTTAGGGTATCACGGGGATAGCTGCTTTTTGGAGCAGCTATCCCCGCACTGGAGCAATACTGAATTGCTCCAGGTATGCACCGTCTCAACTTGCTGCTACTTAATTGTCGAAGATCAGATGGCCCCCGATGATGAATAGACCATTAAGTGTTGGAACACTGAGAGGGAGGTGTAACTCTCTTACCTGTAGGTTAAAATATATTTAAAAACAGAAAGAGAACCAGATGAATTTTGTAGAGGATGTAATCATTTGTATGGAAAATTTCATTAAATTGTAACTTTTATTATTATTATATTTATAATAATGAAAGTTATATTTGCACTCTAACATGGTCCTTTACAATATTGCTCATATTCTCTTTTGTTTTTTGGTGTGTATTCTTGAGAGGTATGCAATCCAGAGCTGGATTAACAATGGGACAGGTGGAGTTGCAGCTCCAGAACCCCATCAAAATAGGGCCTCAGGCCTTTGATTGCCAGGAGGGCTAATCTTGGTGTAGTTTCCATAGAAACAAATCAAGAACACAAGTTTATACATGATCCTGCATCTCCACTAGAGGAGGGGGTGGGGCCCACCGGGGATTTCCCATGTACCCCTATGGGTCAGTCCAACCCTGTAGCCAGCCAATAGCTGCTTGCGGCCCCACCCACTCAAACCACAACCTTAACTTATACATACATTAGTATTAGTTTTTGCCATCACTTTGTTCCACTAGTCTCTGACTGGTCATGCCCCTCTCAACTATGTATATCCACTGTTGCGACTCCATCTCGTCATTGTTAAGTGCCAACCGCCCCTCTCATGGCTCCATCTGTTTAGTGTTCCCGCTAGGCTATTTCAGTAGAACTCTGTGCCCTTCCCTTGTAGGGAGTGCCACACTGATTGGATAATTTGGGATGATGTGGACACTTCCCATTGCTGAGCGCGGCCATCACCCACCTACATGCATTCCTGAACCCCAAAGCAGTAACATCATAATGCCACAGACAGCCTCACTGCCGAAGACAGGATGGGTCACAGCAGCACGAAGACCTGAAGAGAGGGGATGGGTGTAATCTGGCAGTGAACAGGCAGAGTAGGCCTTCGTCGGAAGGGCCTGGTGTCGGCAAGCAGTCTGGGCAGACCAGGAGGCGGAGTCACAAGCAGCAGCAGGATTAGCGGCAGGAGAAGAGGAGATTGGAATGAACGGATTCTTGTGTGGCTGCCGGGAAGTAGTGGGAACTAGGATGACTGTGCCCAGCACATCTATGACTGCAACAGAGACACTGCGCCTCTGCATAAACTCGCTGATCTCACTGCTGCTTCCCTGTCTTGGCAGCCTGCCTGTCCCCTTTCCTGTGGCCAGTGTTTTATCTGCCTCTCTGCCAGAGCACTGCGCATAGTTCTGACCAGTTACCTTGTGGGACATTGCAGGGGCATGAATTGAGGTTTGATGGCATTTGGGGAATCCGAGGCCCTGAAAGGGCATGTCTGATGGACATTGAAGGGGCTTTTGGGATGGTCTGATGGCACATGGAGAGGACATAGGGGGATTAAAGGGGCATTTGCGGGGGATGAATGGGAAAGATTGAAGCATTACACATAATATCGGTTTAGTATGTTATATCGCTATTCATCATGTCAACACTGATGAAATGTCAACATGATTATAATGTCAACATAACAGTCTGGTGATGCAGCAATCGGGATATAGTCAAAATCCCACTTGACTAAATTCCACCGTACATAATCACAACTTCAAAATCAGACACCCATAATACAGACATGGACAGAAAACCGACAGCCACAATACCGACATGGACAGAATACCGACAGCCACAATACTGACATGGACAGAATACCGACAGCCACAATACCGACATGGACAAAATACAGACACATGAAAATCCTGACAAGTTCAAAATCCCAGCAAGGTCTAATTCCTGATACAACAATGTATTTACACTCCATATTGGAGGCAATTCTGAAACAAGGAAAAAAAAAACCTACAGATGTTTCCTCATTAACCCATATTCACAGTAATTGACGCAATCTGCTTTCTGCTAAAAAGTCGCACACCCGGAGCTAGATGCAGCAATGTCAGTAATGCGGTCAAACCCCTGAAATTGCTGTTTTTGTGGGTTTGACCTGATTTCTCATATGCACCAAGCACCGGAATGTGATACATCTTTAGATGACGTTGCCCAGTAGAAGCCTAAGGGCTTCTATTCGTGATGATCCCCTGGGAGGGATCCAATCAGAAGGACGCCAGAAGGACTTCTGGGTCATAAACCCGGAAGTCTCTCTCTCTCTCGCAAAGGACAGCTCTTACTGGGAGAGCGATCCTTTGCGTTTTTCTTGACGCATACCGATGTAATTAACGCCAGCATGCATACGATGAGTGGTAGGATGCATCGCATGCAAATTGAGATGCTTCATGCATCCCGCCCCCAGTGTTTAATAATAAGACTGCTGAGACTTGTAGTCCTATATGGGTGGCAATTGTGCAACAAAAGAAAATAAAGTACCTACAGTACAGATGTGTCCTCATAAACCCATATTCACAGTCATTGATGCTATATGCTAAAATATGGGTTTATGTGAGGAAACATCTGTAGGCATTTCATTTCTTTTGGCGCAGGGGCATGCAGGGATCCACGGCTGATGCCTCACTGACACCTTTACCTATCTTGTCTGGGTTAAGGTGTCAAGTATAGTAAAGGTATCACGAAGAGTAAAGACTGGGAATTTCCCATAGCAACCAATCAGCTTCTACTTATCATTTTATAGAATGTGCTTGATAAATGCTACCTCAAAGCTAATTGGTTGCTGTGGGAAACTTCTCCACTTGTCCACTGCTTGATACATCTCCCCCTAAAACTTGCACATGGAATACATGTCTGCAGGCTGTAAATGGGAGCAAATAGTGTGCAGGTTTACCTGATTATAGGATGAAATAAAAATATTAAAAGGGATTGGAAAAATCACTCTGACATCCTGTGTGAGTGTCTTGGGTGTATAGCCAAGGTCGCGTACAGTTGTTAGATGTGCGTATTGTGACACAGTCGGGATAGGGGTCCCTCTCCTGGGTAGATGGGCTCCCTCCTTCACACACAGCAGCCAGAGAAACAGGGCACAATTCTGGGGTTCTCGTACAAGCTGGTCGGAGCTAGTCTTTATTGTACAGGGCACATAAATAAAACAAAACACAAACAAAATCCTAGCCTGTCTGGGCTCTAACTAGACAGTAGATTCCCTCACTATCAGGAGACTAAATAATTTCACTACCACAGTACTTACAGGTTGTATCAAACAGTGGGCCTGATTCAGAGCCAGACGCTCTGACAGAGCGCTCACTCTGAATCAGGGCCGGCCTTCTGTTTTTTTACAGCTGTCTCCTGGCCGCTCGCATAGCTGTGGGTGACCACCCACAGCTATAGCGAGTGGCCAGGAAGATGGTCGCGATGGATAAGACCATCGCGACCATCGGGCTTGTGACGAGATCCTTGTGGTAGGGTCTCATTGCCGCAAGCCCCAGAGAGATTTCGGCCCTCACAGAGCCGAAATCTCTCCCACTGACATCACTTGTGATGTCAGTGGGGCCGGCCCCAGACGGTAGGCGTTCCCATGGGAACGCCTCCATCTGGGCAGCCACGCCCCCAGCCCGCCCACCAAAGGGGGCGTGCTGTCACTCAACATTGACAGCACGCCCCCTTTGGTACGAGACCCGGAGCGACGGTTTGCCCACTGGGCCACCATCGACCCGCTTGCGAGCGGGTCTGAATCAGGCCCAGTGTCTCAAATCAAGCTAGCCTGCGGGCCTGCTCTCCCATGTGTGATACACTCAGCCACAACTAAACCTAGCTTATCACAGCCATTTCCAGGTGCAAGCCCTAATGAGCCTGCTACCAGGCTGAAAAGGCCCAACACCCGGAGTGGCCTATGGATGGAGTCCTCCCTCTTCTCACATCCACACTCCAAGGACCCATTCCAGCTTTTCACCAAAGCCGACAATTCTAGTCTGTTTTCCAAACAGACTTCTCCTGGGGGTTTTAAAACACATAGGAAAGGAATCTAGGACACACATAATAGCCATACCAAACTTTTGCAGTGCTTCTATCACAGTATGATAAGGGAATGCCTATTTCAAACAGGTCTCTCGCACCCTGCTTGGGGTAGGTGTAAGTGCCAATACTAGTGATGACGGACGCTGTAGCGGGCAGAAAAATAGTGGGGTACACTCTGATGCATGACGCACACACCTGGAGACGGGGGTATATAGTCACCTTTTACAAAACATACGCATTCCAAATGGGCGTTGGATCCGGAGCTGCATGCTAGTCAGAATCAGGCCCTAAACTTATGTAGTTTTGTCATGTTCCCCCATATATTTGCTCATTCCAGAGTTTTCTGTGCTGGCTCATTCAGTGGGGCAGTCAAAGAAATGTTTGTATAAGGGGTTGGGTACGGGATGCCGGCGCTCGGGTTCCTGGTGGTCAGAATCCCGATGCCGGCATTCCGACAGGGTTAGGATACCTCTCCCCATCTCCCTTCCCCTGACCCTCCCTCCCCGGTGACTAAATAACCTCCCCCTAGAGCCTACACCTAACCTCCCCCTCTACTCACCATAACCCTACCCCTCCCGCCTTAGTGCCTAACCGTAATCCTACCCCTAGCCCCACTACTTACCTTCGGGATGCTGGCGTGGCGGCCAGGATTCTGGCAGGTGTCGGGATTCCGGCGCTGGTATTCTAAGCACCGGCATCCTGCACTTTGGTATAAGTAATAGTGAAGGCAGAGCCTTAGCAGGTTTCAGATACTTTCTGGGTAGCGGGGAGACTCTCTAAGTGCCCACTAAGCCACTAAAGTAGGGATGGACATCGGAAGCTGATGGTTAGCAACAATCGATGTTTCCGATTCAAAAGTACTTTTTCCATCGAATACTGATGGCTGGCTGTGAAGGAGGAGCAGGACAATACAAGGCATCCATTCTCAGTGTAGGGGGTTCTTGTGGGCAGACCAACATCTCGGAGAGTGCTGGACACGCTCCCACCGTGATGTGGGTGGGGGGTGCCACGAGGCTATGCCCCTTTTCACAGAGGCTCCGTCCCCTTTTTGGCCACAAGTGTAAGCATTGAATGATGTAATGTGATGGCTAGTTGCCATCACATTGCTAGATTTGATGTTGGCAGCCCGGCAACCATTCGATGGCGGACTTCCAATGACCATCCCTACGCAAAAGGATATCCTCAAGGGGGAGACTGTGCCATCCCTTTGCTTTGGCACCCTGGATGGCAGCATCAGTTTCCACCCTTGTTACATTCCTGGGTGGTGGGGTAGTGCTGATATCATTAAAATGGACTATTTTGCACCTATGGCAGTAAGAGTCTAAAACAACCTCTGTCCGGGAGCTGCCATTATGATTTATCTGTAATTCTGCGGCTCATTTATGTGCAATTATGAAATGAAAATGTTGCTCATCTACCAGAGACAAATGAATTTGGGGTGCTCACTGACAAAAAACATATTTGAAACTACTAACAAAATAAAGTTGGTAATATTTCTATCCTGGCTGATTGATGGATATGTGCAATTATCTGTCTCTTCCCTATATATCTGTCTTTTGATAAATTACAGGGCGTCAAAGCTTCACAGAAACAAGGAACAAAGACATGAAGACAATAGGTAAATGGCTGTAACCCCTCTGAAGTCTGAGAGAGCTGCTATGACACACCTGGGTGTGTTTGACTCTCGCACCCTTTGACATAACAAAAAAAAGTCAAGAACAAAGTAAGAGGAACAAGATAAAAAAAAAAAATCAATGAGAAAATAAAGTAATAAATCTGTTTATTAAAAACTAAACTTTCCATCCATACAGACTGTACGGTCAGGACAAACTACAGTCAAGGGAAATTCAGCCCAAATACACCAGTACTCTCGATTTCACGCTGAAAAGTTTGATATAACACTATTCAATTCCCTGTTTTTGTACAGTATGTGATAAAGCTTCATATGTGGAAAAGCGGGGACTGTTTAGTCCCAGTTGTTTTCTGCACCACTGCTCCAATGTACTCATGCAGGGGACTCTACAGAAGGCAAATAACACTTACACCAATTAATTATTTTTGTCTCTCCTCTTTCCATCTAGGCACTAAGGAGCTTATTCAGACCCAGTCGTTATTTCTCCGAGCTCACAACCGGGTCGATGTTGCTCCAGTGCGCATGCGCACGACGGAGCCGGCTCCGTCGTGTGCATGCGCGAGACCCGGCTAACGACGTTAGGGGTCTCGTAGCAGACGGGGCGAGCTGTCGATGTTGAGTGACAGCTTGCTCCGTTTGCTGGGCGGGCCGGGAGCATGCCCGGCCAAACTGAGGCATTCCCGTCGGAACGCTTGCCGTTTGGGGGTGGCTTCACTGACATCATCAGTGATGTCAGTGGGGAGCTTCCTGCTCAAACAGAGCAGGAAGCTCCCTGGGGCTTAAGGTGGTCTTGACCATCGCAACCATCACCCTTAGCGGTTGTTAGAGCTGTGGGTGTTAACCCACAGCCTAACGACCGACATGGAGGCGGCCGTTCAGGATGCAAGCGGCCGTCCTGTTTCAGAACGACCGCTTGCATCCTACGACCGCCTCTGAATGAGGCCCTAAGACCCAGAGACGTTAGAGGCGTGGACCTCCGACCTATCAAGTGTGCTGCTGCACATTCGCGGTTCTCTGCACGTTCTTCTCCTCTACAGCGTCCCAGTCATGGATGTGCCCCTGAGTGTCCCTACTAATGGAGACTGTATACTATGTGCAGAGACCTCAAATACCACTGTATCACTGTGTATCTTATACAATCAGCTGACACCATTGTATGTATGTGCACATAGGTGCGCTACAACTCCCAGCATTAAACCTAAACGCACCTGGCTGTAGCTGGATATCCTGCACCCTGTACCTGCTTTATATTGCATTCAAATGTTATATCCTGCACCTGCTTTCTACCAGTTAATAAATCAATACCTGGTTAAGTAATCTCATATGTGGACTAACATCCATCGCACGGTATGCAATCAGGAAGCCGGCGCACGTAAGCCTGACAGCCGGCTTCCCGACTGCTTTATCCCAGCGAGGGTTAAATGACAGGCATCTAATTCTAGACGCATGTCATTTTACCGACGCCGGGAGACCAGCGCCCGGAATCCCGAACGAAGAGATGCCGGGCGCCGCTGCGGAAAGCTGCGGGGGGGAGGGTTAGGTTTAGGGCTCCCGGGGGACTTAGGGATAGGCACCCCCACGGGAGGTTAGGGTTAGGCTAGGGGGAGGGAGGGTTAGGGTTAGGTACCCCCGGGGGGGACTTAGGGTTAGGCACCCCCCCGGGGGACTTAGGTTTAGGCTGCGGGGAAGGGAGGGTTAGGTTTAGGCACTTAGAGGGGGGATTAGGGTTAGGCACTGGGGGGAAGGCTAGGGTTAGGCACCTCTAAGGAGGGTTAGGGGGGTTAGGTTAGTTCATACTTACCTGTGGACGATCGAGATTTGTCCGGCGGTAATTCGTATGTATTCCCATTGCACAGTGCTGACACATATCACAGTCATAGGATCTGCCAATAATTATGACATTGCCTGGGCTGCTCAAACGAATTCATTGGTAACAAGGATGGCACATTTAAAACATCTTGGCTACCAAAAATCTATATGATAAAATCGTCAGCTGATAAAAAAAAAATTCCATTACATTGGAAGGTAATGACAGTTGGTATGAACTCTCCCCTCCCACCGGTGTCAGAGACTCACAGGAGTGGATGAGTGGGTGGTGATAGAGGGCCTGATTCAGCAAGGAACGCAAGCCGTGAATTCAGATGCACCCGGCCGATGTTTGCGTTCTGCGCATGCATCGCAGTGCGTGTGCGCAAACACTCCACTGCGATTGGGAAGCGATCACAGGGAGCACGCAGTCTCAGCACACATTGATTGACAGAAAGTGATAATTTGTAGGTGGTAACGGGGGGGTGGTCAGAGAAACGCAGATTTACCTGTGCGTTTGATCGCAGGTGCATGCATAATTAAGCCCCTGCGTCGGAAGACGCAGCTTGAGTACTACTACACAGGAAGGGGCCCAAATCCTCAGTGGGGTCAGGTCAACCACTATTATGCTAATGGGTTCGATGGTTCTCGATGTTACCGATGTTTACGTATTGTGTGAGTAAAGTGTAGGGGGCGGCATTATGTAGTGCTGGGCGTCTGCATATTGTGCAGCGGTGGAATTGCGATTGCATTCATTAGCATATTTTTGCAGCGGCCGGGTACGTGCGAATGCAGACTTGGGTTCCGTGCTGAACCAGGCCCAGAGTCAGTAGGAAGAGAGGTCCAGTGAAAGTGTTAGGGTGGGTAAACCCATCTAGGATGAGAAAAGGGTGAGGTTTGAAAAGAGAGATGTGGAGGAAGTGTCCGGGGAGAGAAAGGTAGGAAGGAAGTATTGGGGGGGAGAAAGTAAGGTGGGGGGGAGTGAAGGAGACAAATGGAGAGGAAGAGGGGGTAGGTAAGGGGTTGATTAAAATAATTAAATCAAATCCAGGCAACACCGGACATCACAGCTAACATTAAAAAAAAGCAAATCCCTTGTGGTTGGCTGGCAGTGAGGAAGAGTCTTGGCGGCTCCTTTGTTTGGTCATATAGTGGCGGGCAGTGTGTCGTCTCGTATAGGGTTTCGTTGGACAAAGACGGTTTAAGGAAGAAGAAATTGGAAAAGAAGATTTGATTTTCCATTGGACTACACCTGATCAAGGATGATAAATAAATTTATTAAGAATAATAAATATATTCAATAAAGTGCTAAACAAGGTTTCAGGGAGCGTTTTATTCAGTTACATTTTATTTGAAATTATGCCTGCCTCATTTTTATGCTTTATAGGGGACCAATATACTGAGACCATTGGGATGGCAAAGTCACCACTTTAGACATCCCAAACTTAATGATTGCCATGGCCTCCGCAGCCCAGGGCTGATTTACTAAAACTTAAAAGAATGAAACGTGGCGGTGTTGCTCATAGCAACCAATCAGATCCTAGATAACTTTTTCTAGAATGTAGTAGATACATGATAAATTTAATTATAATAAATCTACCCTTTAGTTTCAGGTCCACCTTTCTTTCTGCACCGACCCTGCAAATGGTCAGGTGGTCAGATCCAGCTTTCCTTCTCCTCTGACCCTGCTAGAGGTCAGATGGTCAGGTCCAGCTTTCCTTCTCTCACCCTGCAAGAGGTCAGATGGCCAGGTCCAGCTTTCCTTCTCCAACGACCCTGCAAGAGGTCAGATGGTTAGGTTAAGCTTTTTTTCTCTATTCCAACCCTGCAAGTGGTCAGATGGTCAGATCCAGCTTTCCTTCTTCTCCAACCCTGCAAGAGGTCAGATGGTCAGGTCCAGCTTTCTTTCCCCTTTGACCCTGCAAGAGGTCAGATGGTCAGGTCCAGCTTTCCTTCTCCTCCAACCCTGCAAGAGGTCAAATGGTCAGGTCCAGCTTTCTTTCTCCTTTGACCCTGCAAGAGGTCAGATGGTCAGGTCCAGCTTTATTTTTCCTTTGACCCTGCAAGAGGTCAGATGGTCAGGTCCAGCTTTCCTTATGCTCCAACCCTGCAAGAGGTCAGATGGTCAGGTCCAGTTTCCTTCTTTTCCGACCCTGCAAGAGGTCAGATGGTCAGGTCCAGTTTTCCTTTTCCTCCTACCCTGCAAGAGGTCAGATAGTCAGGTCCAGCTTTTTTTCTCCTTTGACCCTCCATGAGGTCAGATGGCCAGGTCCAGCTTTCCTTATCCTCCAACCCTGCAAGAGGTCAGATGGTCAGGTCCAGTTTCTTTCTTTTCCGACCCTGCAAGAGGTCAGATGGTCAGGTCCTTTTCCTTGTCGGGCTTCCCCCATTGGGATTTAGACCGGCGGCATCGCGGCTGCTGGTTTCATAACACACAATACCCCATAATGACAATGTATAAAAAGTTTATGAGATTTTTGCAAATTTAATAAAAAAACAAAACTAAGAAATCACATGTACATAAGTATTCACAGCCTTTGCATGAAGCTCAAAATTGAGCTCAGGTGCATCCTGTTTCCACTGATCATCCTTGAGATGTTCCTACAGCTTAATTGGAGTCTACCTGTGGTAAATTCAGTTGTTTGGACATGATTTTGAAAGGCATACACCTGTCTATATAAGGTCCCACATTTTACAGTGCATGTCTGTGCACAAACCAAGCATGAAGTCCATGGAATTGTCTGTAGACCTCCGATACAGGATTGTCTCGAGGCACAAATCTGGGGAAGGGTACAGAAAAATATCTGCTGCTGTGAAGGTCCCAATGAGCACAGTGGCCTCCATCATCCATAAATGGAAGAAGTTCGGAACCACCAGGACTGTTCCTAGAGTTGGCCAGCCATCTAAACTGAGCGATCGTGGGAGAAGGGCCCTAGTCAGGGAGGTGACCAAGAACCCAATGGTCACTCTGTCAGAGCTACAGCATTCCTCTGTGGAGAGAGGAGAACCTTCCAGAAGGACAACCATCTCTGCAGCAATCCACTAATCAGGCATGTATGGTAGAGTGGCCAGACGGAAGCCACTCCTTAGTAAAAAAGCACCTGGCAGCCCACCTGGAGTTTGCCAAAATGCTCAGACCATGAGAAACAAAATTATCTGGTCTGATGAGACAATGATTGAAAAGGGGTTATGTTTGGAGGAAACCAGGCACCGCTCATCACCAGGCCAATACCATCACTACAGTGAAGCATGGTGGTGACAGCATCATGCTGTGGGGATGTTTTTCAGCGGCAGGAACTGGGAGACTAGTCAGGATAGAGGGAAAGATGAATGCAGCAATGTACAGAGACATCCTGGATGAAAACCTGCTCCAGAACGCTCTTGACCTCAGACTGTGACGACGGTTAATCTTTCAGCAGGACAACGACCCTAAGCACACAGGCAAGATATCAAAAGAGTGGCTTCAGGACAACTCTGTGAATGTCCTTGAGTGGCCCAGCCAGAGCCCAGACTTGAATCCGATTGAACATCTCTGGAGAGATCTGAAAATGGCTGGGCACCGACCCTTCCCATTCAACCTGATGGAGCTTGAGAGGTGCTGCAAAGAGGAATGTGCAAAACTGCCCAAAGATAGGTGTGCCAAGCTTGTGGCATCATATTCAAAAAGTCTTGAGGCTGTAATTGCTGCCAAAGGTGCATCAACAAAGTATTGAGCAAAGGCTGTGAATACTTATGTACATGTGATTTCTTCATTTTTTTTTTGTTTATTAAATTTGCAAAAATCTCAAAGAAACTTTTTACACGTTGTCGTTATGGGGTATTGTGTGTAGAATTTTGAGGACAAAAATTAATGTATTCCATTTTGGAATAAGACTGTAACATAACAAAATGTGGAAAAAGTGAAGCGCTGTGAATACTTTCCGGATGCACTGTATATGAGAAGTGAAAGTAATCCTAATCCTTATGTGGTTATGGGACATATTTTAAAACAGCTGTTTCTGCATGATTATCACTAAATTTAGAAAAATGCTATTTATAAAGATTATAATGCAGGCAGAATCGGATCCCACCGCTGTATGCAGACGTTGCAATTGTGCTTCTATCAAGTTCTGAAAAGTAAGGTCCATATTTATCAATGAGTGATATTCTTGTTATCACTTAAATCTTAGGGCCTGATTCAGACCCACTCGCGAGCGGCTGTCCGCTCGCAAGTGGGTCGATGGTGTGCACTGAGCATGCGCACGACGGAGGGAGGTCCGTCGTGCGCTTGCGCGAGACGCGACGAGCGAAGGACTTTCCTTCGCTCGTTGTGTCTGATCAAAGGGGGCGTGCTGTCGATGTTGATTGATAGCACGCCCCCTTTGGTGGGCGTGCCGGGGGCGTTCCCAAGGGAATGCCTACCGTCAGAAGCCGGCCCACTGACATCACTAGTGATGTCAGTGGGAGTGATTTTGGCTCTGATAGAGCCAAAATCACTCCGGGCCTTGCGGTTGAGAAACTCAACCGCAGGCTCCGGCTCGCAGTGGCGATGGTCACGATGGTCAAGACCATCGCGACCATCAACCTGCACGCTCATATAGGCTGTGGGTGGTGACCCACAGCTATACGAGCGTCCAGGAGGACGCTCCATTTTTATGGAGGACGGCCCTCATTCAGAGCGAGCGCTCTGCTCAGAGCGTCCAGCTCTGAATGAGGGCCTTAATCTTGAATGGTGCTCCAACAATCAGCTCCTGACTGTCTTTTTTCAAACGCATGACAGTTTGGAGCTGATTGGTTGGAGCACTATTTAAGATTAGTAACGAGTGATAACAAGAATATCACTCGTCGATAAATATCGGCCTAAAAGGTTTTGGGGTTTGACTCAGATAGCGAAAGTCAGCCTATTACATTTCACAGCTGTTGTCTACAATCACGGCTAATATGATTGTCCATCAAATATTTATTAATTTATTACCAGTTAGATATATATATCGCACACATATTCTGCAGCGCTTTACGGATCTATCTGGTTTTAGACCCATTAATTGTAATTTCTTATCGCTGCTGTTCATGGCAATAACAAAATACTTATAAAAAAACACATGCAGGGACAGGGGCTCTCCCTGTGAAGTATTAGTAGTGAACTGATCGCATTTAGCGATCACTTCAGTACTATATCAGGACCCCCAGCGTGCAACTGCGCATGCGTGAAGTGTAGCCCATAACCCCAGGTGGCGTTAGTTGCTAGGGCTAAACTCCGTAATGCAAAGTAAATCTGTGGGGGCTGCTTCTAGAAACGGAAACACCGCAACGAATATTGGAGACGGACGAAACGTAATATTTGCAGATATCCCCCGTAAACACCCGTTTCCAGGGGATATGCCGCAAATATTTTTTGATAAATATGCCCCATAGTCGGTTTGTGTGTGTATGTGTCTGTATGGATTTAGATTCGAGGCAGGAATTGATGTAATTATCCAACTATAAACTGCTGTATAATACTGTATATTGGTTAATAATAACAATAATACAATATATATTTCAGATGCATTATTCACACACCCTCTTTTTTCCTAGTTAGAAGCATTTTCACTTTCACCTTTAGCCTCATCACATTCATGTCTCCAGGCTTTGACCGATACACGGATACATGCCCCAAACTGCCTGTCTCATCTCTCACACTGACATAATCTGTATGCCCGGCTACACCAAGGGTCAGTGTGCTCATCATCAGCAAAGACTTTATCATCAGACCGTGCCTCTGACCAAAGAGTTCACATGACATTAAAACAATAGAAGCACTGTGACATTCTGTCAGGGCATATTAAATCTTTGTACTAAGAGCTACAGAGACCTCTTTGAATAGTCCATACTTTTGGCACCATAAAAAAGTTGCGTTTACATGATTGGTGAGTAACATCATTGGATAAAGAATTAGTTTCAAACAACCTATACAAACATTTCTGTTTTATCTTGTATTAACGTTCACATGGCATGTCAGGTAGCTCATGTGTGAGGTTTGCAATAGAAAAACAGGAAAATGAGCAATGTTTATTTATTTATTTATTTATTAACAGTTTCTTATATAGCGCAGCATATTCTGTTGCGCTTTACAATTGGAAACATTGATAGAACAAAACAGGGTAATAACAGACATAGAGGTAAGAGGGCCCTGCTTGCAAGCTTACAATCTATAGGGAAATAGGCATTGATACACAAGGATAGGTGCTATATATTGCAATTTGGTCCGGCCAGAATGCAGAGTTTCTTGGTGGGCTGCATGATCCAGTCACACAGGAATGTCGGCAAAATGTCAGGAGTATGTGAAAGAAAGACAATGTGTGAGGTTATGTGTGGACTGTGAGAGGGGATGGAATAAGACATGGAAGCTATGAAGGTTATGTGGTCAGTTCTGGAATCTGATAAGCTTGTCTGAAGAGGTGAGTTTTCAGGGAACGCTTGAAGGATTGAAGACTAGAGGTAAGTCTTATTGTGTGTGGTAAGGCATTCCATAGAGTGGGTGCAGCCCGAAGAAAGTCCTGTAACCGTAAATGGGAGCAAGTAAGGCGCGGGGATGAGAGACGCAGGTCTTGTGCTGAGCGGAGAGGTCGGGTTGGGAAATATTTTGAGATGAGTGAAGAGATGTATGTTGGTGTAATTCGGTTAATGGCCTTATGTGTAAGTAACAGTATTTTGTATTGAATACGGTAGAAAACCGGCAACCAATGGAGGGACTGACAGAGCGGGGCAGCAGACGATGAACGTTTGGCAAGGAAGATGAGCCTCGCAGCTGCATTCATAATGGATTGTAATGGCGATAGCCTGTTTTTGGGAAGACCAGTAAGGAGACTATTGCAATAGTCAATGAGGGAAATAATGAGTGCATGGATTAGAGTTTTTGCAGTTTAAATGTAAATTGACATCTTTTAGTTGTAAGACAGGGACTGTCCTGGGAAGAAGTCACCAGTTGATCCAAATTGCTTTCCAAAGAGATCAGGCAGAAGTAACATAGCTCCCCTTTTTAATGACTTGACGTACCTCAGACAGATGATATATCCAATAGCTGGAGAGGCAGGCTATAGAACATAGGGCGTTGATGGGCATCATGATATTCAATAAAAGTGGAGATCCGCGCTACACCTATTTATGAGTGTGATATGCTTAATGTAAATTGCTAATTTGAACAAAATTATGAAAATGGGTTAATTGTCTGATGGTGTGCACTCTGCTGTTATCCTATTGTGATAATAGCACACAGACCGTTTGATAATTAATGTTCCCGCCCGCCAATTACAAGACAAGACGTTAATTGAAGTCAAAATATATAATTCAATTCTATATATCGTGGGAAAACAAACATATAAACAGTCAGGTCACGTGGTGCAGCTTCTCGTAACCTAGTGGAGCTGGATTAGATTCTCAGTCAGTGTCTTCGTGTGTGGTACCCGGGTGGGTAAAAAATGTTCAGTATGCTGGTGTATCTCCAACGCGTATCGCCTGTTAGGGCTTCCTCAGGGATTTAGTTTGTGCTGCCTTGTTCCAGTTATTTATAGGTACTGTCTGTGCCGTCGGCCATCTTGGTAGTGGCTACAGGAGTGTGTTATGATAGTAGCCATATTGGATGTGGCATTCAGAAAATATGATACTGAGATGCCTATATATATATATATATATATATATATATATATATATAATGGGGTACTCTACTATGTAATACATCCTGATAGATGAGGGGGACCAAAGAAACAAAACAAAGGGGGGGAGGGGGGGAGGTGTAAACAAATTTTAGGACCGGTCAATGTTTACGTTGTTAGCAACTTGTGATGACTGATCTTGTCTCATTATCTACATTAAGACCCTGTAGTGAAAATGTTTTTAGGGTATAGATCCACTTTAATTCTTCCCTGTTAAATACCTTTTCAAAGTCCCCTCCTCTCCAATTTTTTTCAATGAGGGTTATGCCCACGCCCATCATGATATTGTAGAAGTGCTTCATATGAACCCCATATTACACCTAGAAGAAACTGAGGACCGTTATCCAAAAGGTCCAAGGCCATCGTTCCAATTTTAAATCCCCCAACAAGGGGGGGGGGCATGACCAAGGTGGGGCGCGGCCATGCCATGTTGTGAATATAGGTCCCTCACAAAGCATTGTGTCTCTAAATGGAGTGTGTGTGACCAGAAATATTGCGGACCAAAGGTGACAGAGGGTAAGCCAGGTGACAAAGGGACTAGACAAGACACAGACATGGAAGTGGGTGGGCCGGGTGTTGCAGGTAGTTGGGGGAACAAGCTGTCTGTGGAGAACATGGCAACACAATTGGGAGTACAATAACACCTGTTGCACAGACTTAGTGCAGTGCACTGAGAAAGAACTTAAACACAACACCTGTTGGCGGCCGCACATCATGGCGGCTTATAGAGAAGCCACAAGCGGGATGATCTGGAACAGGTGATGTAGTCAAGAGCGATACTTTTACAGAAAGTCCATAATGTAAAAGCTCAATGGAATGTGTTGGCACTACATAATTAAATGTTAATAAACACATAAAGTACTCCAAAAATCCCTGAAGGACACCTACTGTATATATCTTATAAGTGGGATACATATGGCTTGTCGACAGTAGAATGCCGATAATTCATCATGTTTACAGATGTACTGCGGGCGGGCGTAAAATGCACTTGCCGCCATCCTGGCTTCTGCCATACGCGGTCACTATAATGCTTGTCGACAGTCTGATTGTCTACAAGCAAACTAGATCCACTTTTTGAAATCACTTGATCACAGTTTGAACTGAGGCCCTGATTCAGAGCCGGACGATCTGAAAGAGCGCTTGCTCTGAAACAGAGCGTTTTTGGGTTTTTTTTGGTGCGGCCTCCGGGTCGCTCGCATAGCTATGGGTGACCACCCACAGCTATTGCAAGCGGCCAGGTGATGATCGCGATGGTCTCGACCATCGCGTCCATCGGGGCTTGTGACAAGACCCTTACGGTAGGGTCTCGCTCACTGGGGTTTGCGGGAACTTCTGGCTCTTAATAGAGCCGGAATTTCACCACTGACATCACTTGTGATGTCAGTGGGGGCCGCCCCCAAACGAGCTGTCGATCAAAATCGACAGCCACCCCCTTTTGGTGCGAGACCCGGAACGATGGAGCGCCCGTCGCTAGCCGGGTCTCGCGCATGCGCACTTCGGAGCCGGCTCCGGCGAGCGCATGATAAGTGGCCAAACATCGACCCGCTCGCTAGCGGGACTGAATGAAGCCCTGAGACCTGCGAAACAAGTAAACATTGCACTTAACATCGCTTCTCCCATACAGCCTAGAGAAAGGTAAATATGATCCATAGGTGCTTATTATTTCTCCTGTGAACCAGTGAAGAGAACTAGAACACACATAAGACCTCCGATATGATCACTATGGGACACTGGTTAGAAATCCACAGAGCAATATAGGAACATACAGCTACGCTTGTTTTCTCTATGTAAAAGGCACAATGAAGCTGTGACCAGGCAGGAGAGAAAAAAAAATCAATTAAAAATATTTAAAGGTGGCAGGAAAAGTTTAGTGACAGCAAATACGTTCTCTGCCAAACTCCGAGGTTAAAAAATTCCCGACCTGCTCAGAAATGGACTATGAACACTGCTTCTTTACATTGAAGCAGCGTTACGGCAAAGTGTTAGAAATTAACAATATTTACTTTTCTCATCTGGGCCCTACACATTTGAATTGCCGGCTTTATGTGTTTTCCTTACAGATTTATGAAGGTTTTCTAAAGGTATAAAAATGGAATTCAGCCCCAGAAATGGGGCATTTCCAGCAACGTTGAGACTGGTCATAGTGTTACAAACCCTGTAGCTGTCTGATCAATCTGAGTGGAGATGAAAATTGGGAGTACTGTCCGGGAAAGGATTATCACATGCATGGATCAAGAAAACAGACATCGGACTGCATTGCAGAATTCTAGGCAAGGCATTGATGTGCAGTTTCCCCAAAGGTGGATTGGCCATAGAGGTCCAGTCCAGTGGCCACCAAGATCTCCAAATATAACTCTGCTGGATTTCTTTCTGTGGGGTTACCTGAAGGAACGTGTTTATGCTGTGAAGATACAAGATCGTTATCATGTGCAACAATGAATTGTTGATGCTTGTGCTCAGGTTCAGCCAGACATGTTGGTCAAGACTCATCAGGAATGGGAAAAGAGAATTGCCTTAACACTGCAACATGGTGGACAGCACTTCGAACATATCCTATAAACTTTTTGGTAAAACTCGAGAATGAATAAAGATACGTTAAAACAAAGAACACCATTGTTTTTCTTGGGTTCTGGACTATAGACAGACAGTAATTAGTTAGACAATGTCTAGATAGACACCAGATGTTAGACAGTTAATAGTTAGACAAGGATAAAAGTTCGACATAGACAAAAGTCAGACACACTAAAGTTAGACATGTAAAAAGTTCGACAGGGACCAAAGATCGACAGGGTCAAAAGTTTGACATGAAAAAGATTGACACAAAAATGGTTGACACATTTTATTAAGATGGCCGCCATGCTGGTGATATACCCTAAAAATAATTTCCCCACTTCCATATCATCTGTGTAGACACTGAATTAATATATCCTCACTCATTTCCTTTTTAGAAGGGTGTTTCCAGACTTATGGACCACTCTGTAATGTACTGTATGTGCAACACAAAAACAGATGCAAGTTGTACATGAATTCTGCACTTGCAGGCCCAAAAACGTCACGTTAACTTGCACCCACAATCTCTGATTCTTGTAGAATTGCAGATTATAATATTTTGATGAGGAGCAAAGTTAGCTTCGCCCCTGGCAGAACATGCACTTGCCCCTTTTATCTATGTACAGTGAGTATGTTCCATAAACAATGCAACAACTTGCAGATGATTTGTAACGTGGCCTGTACTATGTTTGGGCATTTCCATTAAGTAAGATACAGAACACTACAGCCACAGCGGTTAATTGTGTCTAGACCAGAATTATGTGAGATTATGTTATTTTTATTCCAAAGTTGTTTTGGTTCCTAGATTTCCTAGGTAATTATATTGTTATGTGAGTGTCATGTAGATGCAGCTTTAGTATCCCTAAGTAACCTGGGTATTTTGTCTACGGTGTAATTGAAATGATTACTAGCAATGACTGTATGTATGAATGTTCGATGGAAACTGGCATCTCTTATTTTTAAATTAATAATGTACTTGGCATGAAAATGTCCCAAAACTTGTAGATTTTTTGTTACATTTTAAATTAACCATTATAATGTCTACAATGTCAGATTGGTCAAAGTATTGTTCTATAAATGTATTGTTTATATTTTATTATACTAAAATGGTTTCATAGCTACGAAAGAGCCATACTAGCGTCATACTTCTCTTAGCAGTAGGGTTACCACCTCTTCATTTATAATTCCCGGACAGAGGGCATGACCAGGGAGTGTGATCAGGGGTATGGCCAAAACTGTAGTCTGGCTATAACCATTTTATTTGTCAAATTATAGGCCATTTTCTAACCACTTCAATAAAGTGCCCTATATGCCCCTTGATACAGTATTCCAGAGCCTCATTATGACCCTAAATAAGGATGTATCAGAGCCTCTAATGCCCTCCTATGGCAGCCGGAGCTCTATCATGCCCCTTTAGCTGCCTCAAAACCCCCCTGCTTTTTTCCAGCTCAACCCCCCTATGTCCTCCAATTACTGCCCCCCCCCCCAGCATATCCTGTGGGGGCAAGCCCCGCTATAAATAAATGCAATACATTTGCTCTAAACAAGTTTTTTTTAAAATTCAGAATAGAATGAATTGTACCTACAGTATATATATCTCACATATTAACAATTTCTAAAAAAAATTTAATTTTACGATAAAACTATAGCTCACATAGGCTTACACAGGGACAGCATTCCTCTATGTTATCAGGGTCCTGCTGTGATGCATGGAGCTAGTGATCCCCAGGACACTGCGTTCCCTAACTGTCTAATTACAGCATCACAGTATTACTAAACTTTAGGAAAAATATAATGTGCAGTGAACATAAAGCCTGCAGCTCAGAAACTCACAATAATACATGTTATACAACTGTAACTTGGATATTAATCTGGTAATCAAATAAAATATACAATATAGCGAGTACCTCCAAGCGCTTCCTTAGGAAGGATGTAACATATATATTGCCTTAAATCAAACCGGCTATAAATAATTTATCAGAGGAGTTTAATGGAGAATAAAAACATATATAAAAATATGAATCATCTTTTGCAAAGTGCAAAACTTATTGCCATTTAAAGTGCAAAGAATAGAATTTCCCCAGTCTCATACCCTTTTGGGCTGGTGGTGTGAGTAAACACTTAAGATGGTCAATGGAGCCTTGTAGAAAAAGACAGTTTCAACTACACACCACCAAGCATTGCCTCAATTATCCTGGAGAGAGGGCCTGATTCAGACCCGGTCGCTAGGCTGCGATCACACGCTGGCTGACGATTATTGCGATCTGCGTATGCATCGCAGTGCGAGAGCCAGTCATCGCAATCGGAAATCGATCGCCCAGAAGCCACAGATGGCCCACTACTTTGAGTGACAGAATGTGCCATTTGTGGGTGGTAACAGGGGAAGGTACTTGTGAACGGGGGAGTGATGCTGCGAACGCAGGCGTGTCTGACCGTCAAAACGGCGTTTAAAGGACGTGCATAATTAAATTGGAGCATCATTGTACACGTCACCTGGCTCTTTTTTAGGCTGAAGCACTCGCAGTGCTTGTGGTAGGGTAGGGTCTACCACAAGCTTTGCGTATGCCTCCGATGGTTCTCGAAGTTACCGATAGTCTTATACAATTCCTGGAGATGACGTGTGCTGCGAAGGGAGAGGGGACGGCATTAGACCAGCTTGCGATCGCTTTGCCGCCGCACGCTAAGACATAGAGGGCGTCCTTAAGCCAGGCCGTGCGATCGCGGGAATTACATACTCTGCCCCTTTCGGCAGCATGCGTTTGCAGCCTAGCGTCCGGGTCTGAATCAGGCCCAGAGTCCAAATAGGGGTCCTTTCAATGCAGCATAGTAGTTGGCATAACGCATTTCGGATGCCTCCAGGCGTCCTTTTTCAACAGCATCACCTTGATGTCTCTCCCCGCCACTGCCGAACATTTTTCAAGTACTCTTGGGGGTACCGGTTCCCCAGGTTGAGAACAACTTCTCTAAAGAACAGACCCCAAAGGGTTGATTCAATTAAATGCGAGGGGGACGAGTTGCCAATGGCCCTGCAACTGTCCAATCTCACCCCAGACTTACAGATTTTTGTACGCAGCCCTATGTATGACTAGTTTAGCTAAGGATGCTAACACAGAAGTTATTGCAAGTATATTTTCTATACCTCATCGGCATTTGTATATTAATGCCAAAATGCACTTTTACTTGCTCTTTAAATTGCAGCATAAATTAGCAGGTAAATTTTAGGCAGGTGTGGAAAAAATGCTGCAAAGTAAGAATGCTTTAAAAAAGTGTTAATTGTTTATTTTTATCAAATAAACAAAATGCAAAGTGAATGAACAGAAGAGAAATCTAAATCAAATCAATATATAGTGTGACCACCCTCTGCCTTCAAAACAGCATCAATTCTTCTAGGTACACTTGCACACAGTTTTTGAAGGAACTCAGCAGGGAGGTTGTTCCAAACATCTTGGAGAACGAACCACAGATCTTCTGTGGATGTAGGCTTGCCCAAATCCTTCTGTCTCTTCATGTAATCCCAGACAGACTCGATGATGTTGAGATCAGGGCTCTGTTGGGGCCATATCATCACTTCCGATAGTTCTTAATGACATTGGCTGTATGCTGCAGAAATTTGGAGCCAATCAGACGCTTTCCTGATGTTATATGCCTGTATTTCTCAGCAATGAGGACACCAGTAATCCTGACCAAATCCCCAACTTGATTTGCTGAAATGCCGCCCCAAACTTGCAAGGAACCTCCACCATGCTTCACTGTTGCCTGCAGACACTCATTATTGTACCACTCTCCAGCCATTTGGTGAACAAACTACCTTGTGTTACAGCCAAATATTTTAAATTTTGACTCGCTGCAATTTTTCTGCACCCCAGTTCCTATGTTTTCGTGTATAGTTGAGTTGCTTGGCCTTGTTTCCACATCAAAAGTATGGCTTTTTGGCTGCAATTCGTCCATGAAGACCACTTCTGGCCAGACTTCTCCGAACAGTAGGTGGGTGTACCTGGGTCCCACTGGTTTCTGCCAGTTCTGAGCTAATGGTCCTGCTGGACATCTTCCGATTTCGAAGGGGAATAAGCATGATGTGTCATTCACCTGATGAATTTCCTTGGGCGACCACTGCCTCTACGTCTTCAACGTTGCACGTTTCTTTGTGCTTCTTCAAAAGAGCTTGTACAGCACATCTTGAAACCCCAGTCTGCTTTGAAATTGTTGCCTGGGAGAGACCTTCCTGATGCAGTATAACTATATTGTGTCTTGTTGCTGTGCTCAGTCTTGCCATGGTGTATGACCTGTGACATGAAACTGTCTTCCACACCCTCACCTTTGTAGCAGAGTTTGGCTGTTCCTCATCCAGCTTTGAGCCTCCAACACAGCTGTTTCTGTTTCAGTTAATGACTGTGTTTTCCATCAATAGTTTTTTATTAGAAATTTGTCCGTGAATCATGGAGGGGGAAGGGTACAGAAAGGAGAAAAGGAGGGGGGGGATGGGGGGAATCAGGAAAAAATTACAACATTTCCAAACATACATACACTGTAAAATAGACAAGTGGTATTGGTGGCAAGCTAATCACGAGTCCGATGATTGCATTATAATAAACAAATATTAGTACATGAGTCCACTATTAAACCTCTAAACAAGATAGGGAACTAGGTGGTCTCCAGAAGAAGTAAAGCACCTTCCCCAGCTGTAGTAAACTTAGACCAACTGGACCACTTCACTAAAGGGGAAGAAATCGAAGAGGAGTGTGGTAACCCTACTGTTTCCATTAGAAAAGCAAAATGGATCTTACTTATTATTTTAGAGAGGGGGGGAGGGGATGAACATTTCCAGTGTTGAGCAATAGCTGCTCTCGTGGCAATGAATATATGTCCAAGAACGTAGCAGTCTGCCTTAGATATCCCCGGGGGATAGATATGTAGCAATGCCAAAGTAGGAGACTCCTGTAGGCGTACTTGTAGAACTTTATAGGCTAATGTGAACACCTCGTTCCATAGGTGACAAATACGGGAGCAGCTCCAGAATATATGGAATAAATCGCCTATTTCCATACAGTTTCTCCAGCAAAACTTCGATTGAGAAGGCCAAATTTTATGTAGTTTAGCTGGTGTGAAGTAGAGTCTCTGCAGCAATTTATATTGCATTTCAAGGTGGTTGTGGCATCTGGAGAAGTGGTGGGCTGTTAAGTATATAGATTCCCACTGATTGGGTGTAAATGTGGTTTGTAAGTCAACTTCCCACTGGAGTTGCGTAGGAGATTTACACACTTCCTCTCTATCTTGGTATTGGGAGTACCAGAACCGTATTGAACCTCTAGAGTTCCCCGCTGACAATCTAGATAGGATGTGGGAAGGCGGAAGGTGTAGGGAGCCTGGGATTTTAAACATACTTGATAACCAGTGGTGTATACGGGTATATGTGAATAATTCCCTATGTGGTAGGTTGTATTGTAGCTGCAGGGAGGGAAAAGTTCTGATTGAACTATTAATGATCAAATCAGAGATAAAGGAGATGCCGCATGTTTGCCACCGAGAGATGTTTAAATCAGGTATTAAATGTGGAAGGGTTCCTAAGGAGAGGTTTCCTATCGGTAGAGAAAGACCCCTAGTAGAGACCGTAGTGAGATCCCAGGCTATTAATGAGTCTACCACGGCTCGAGGAGTGTCCTTCGCCACAGGTCGTAGTTGTTTGGGTGTCCACAGAAGCTCCCAAAGAGGATATGGGCATAGTTCCCTCTCCAAATCCACCCAAGATTTGGTCCCAGGGGGAAGGGACCAGTCACCTAACTGAGCCACTAGGCAAGCATAATGATAAGCTAACAGATCAGGAACTTCGAGCCCACCCAGCTTACGCTGTCTAGTCAACCGAGAGTAGGCGATCCTAGGGGTCTTTCCCCTCCATATATATTTCAAAATAATAGAGTGGAACTGTCGAAAATAGCTTTTTGGAACCAGATATGGGATTGCCCGAAACAGGTACATAAGCTTTGGTAAAATCGACATTTTGAACACTGCCAATCTACCCAGCCAAGATATTTCAAAACCTACCCAACTTTTCAGTAGGTCATCAATATGGATCAAAAGGGGTTTAAAATTTAATTCTGCTAGGTTAGACATAGTATTAGATATGTGTATCCCTAAATAGGATATGGCGTTCTCCTTCCATATATATTTGAAATTAGTTTTAAGTCCTGTCAATATTTCAGGTGAGATATGGAAAGGCAAGGCCTCTGTTTTAGTGGTATTAAGTTTATAGAATGACGAAGCGCTATATTGGTCTATGATGTTGTGTAAAATTGGTAATGAAGAGCATGGGTTCGTAACGAATAGGATTACGTCGTCCGCAAACAAGCTCAGTTTATGTATTGAAGAGCCCACCTTGATTCCCGGGAATGCTTTAGAGTCTCGAATTGTAGCAGCAAATGGCTCGACGGCCAGGATGTACATAAACGGGGAGAGGAGGCAGCCCTGACGAGTACCATTTGTTATCTCAAAGATTGGAGATGAAAACCCATTGCTCAAGACAGACGCCGAAGGGCAACTATAGAGAGCTGAAATTGAAGTCGCTATTTCCCCCTGGAACCCAAATTTTGCTAAACGGCATTGAGAAAATCCCAGTTTAAATGGTCAAACGCCTTTTCAGTGTCGAGGGAAAGAAGTAAAGCCTCGTGTTTTTCCCTGAGTAAGATTTCGGCAAGGTCATATACTCTACGGGTATTGTCGGATGTTTGTCTACCATGAACGAATCCTGCCTGGTCCGGATGGATTAATTTTGGAATATAGGGGGATAGTCTATTAGCGATTAATTTAGAATAGATTTTCACGTCAGTATTAAGTAATGCAATGGGTCTATAACTCTGGCAGAGCGAGGGATCCTTCCCCTGCTTATGGATAGTGATTATTTGGGCTTGGAGCATTTCCTTAGGGAGAGAGCCCGTTATAGTAGTGTACAGAAAAAGATCTCTAAGTATAGGGGATAGCTCCGTTACAAATTTTTTGTAAAAGGAGTTTGTGAATCCATCCGGACCAGGAGCCTTTTCTGAAGGCAAGGATCTAATCACCCCCAAAATCTCCTCGGTGGACCATGCCGAGTTAAGGGATTGAAGATCCTCCTTGCTCAATACAGGGAGTTTCAAGTCCTTCAAAAAAAAAGAAATAAGGGTGTCGCTAGGTTGAGGAATTGAAGAGTCATCTTTTAAGTTATACAACTTCCCATAGTACCTAGAAAATTCTCTAGCTATATCAGAGGGATTTAGAAAGGTTTGTCCATCAGGGGATCGCAGAGATTTAATTCTGTTTCTAGCGTGTCTAGTTCGAAGTTTGCTAGCCAAAAATTTGCCAGATCTGTTCCCCAGGGTATAGAACCTTTGTTGCATTTTAGTATAGGCCGATTGCATACGGGATATGAACATCTTATGTAGTTGGTTTCGAATAGAGACTAGTTCTCTTTTGAGCACTCTAGAGGGTTGGGTCCTATTCAGTGACTCCACCTGGTGAAGTCTTTCCTCTAGAGCCGTCTATTTATGAAGATGTTGTCTTCGAAGCCTAGCTCCCGACTGAATGGCTACCCCTCTTAAAACAGCTTTCAAGGCACACCAAAAGGTAGGGCATGAGGTATCAAGAGGGGAGTTAGTCTCTAAGTAAGTTGATATGGCTTCAGATAGTGCAGCAACTGCCTCTGGGGAGGACAATAAGTAGCTAGGGAATATCCATTGTCTTGGGGGCAGAGTAGACTGGAAGAGATTCCAGGTCCATGTCACCGCAGCATGATCTGACCATACTATTGGGACAATGGTAGATTTAAGGGTGTGCTGCAGCGTCCACTTATCCATTAATATGTAGTCGATACGAGAGTAAGAATTGTGTACATGAGAAAAATATGTGTAATCTTTAACTTGAGGCGAATATGTCCTCCATATGTCGTATAGATCAAACTCAGCTAGTAGGCGTCGCAAAGCTCCAGCAGGACTTCCCTCCCATAGTGACCCTGAGCTAGTGGAATTCTGTCAAGCCTATCATCCAACACTAGATTAAGGTCCCCCATTAGTACTAAATGACCCTGTCTAACCTTTTGAAGTATTTCTAGAAATTTGCGTAAGAAGGTCACTTGCCGTGAGTTCGGGGCATGGATCGAAACTAGTGTGATCAGTTTATCCTCTAATTTCCCAATTATAATGAGGTATCGGCCATCTTTATCTGCTATCTTCGATATTAGTTCAAACTGCACTGAACGATGGAGCAAAATAGCCACCCCATTTCTTTTAAAGGGGCCATTAGCATAGTAGGCAGTGGGATATCTGGTATTACTAATGACTGGGGGGGCTAAAGAGGAGAAATGGGTTTCCTGGAGGGCGACTATTTTAGCTTTTCTTTTATGAAATGTATCAAGAGCAAGACGTCGTTTGTTAGGGGAATTGAGGCCATGTGTGTTTAGACTGAAAAACTTAACCATAGGGTATGGTAGGGAGCTGATATGAACATAAAAATAGTAGAAGTCCTGATTCCCAACTGGAAGGAGGGGGGGGATATGCGGGTAGCACAGGGTGCAAGGTATGGGGGGAAGGGGAGTAGAAAAACTGAAATGACCCAGAGAAAAAATTTGGATCATAGTGTTTGTCTCCGGGAAACTTTGGAGACAAAACCGAAAAAGGAAGAACAATGGGGTGGTGGCCGACATAGGGCTCACCCATACAGTAATCTACGCAACATAAGTAACTGTAGTTATTGGAAATTATATGGATCAAAGAAAAAAAAAAACATCTGACCGGTTCTATGGTTTAACAAAACAATCCTATAGAATATGGGCCATTGAGAAATGGCAATAACATTACCACTGGTATTAGCTAATAATAACTGGAAACTGGCTGAATAATGAAGAATAATCTAGCAACAATAAACATAATAAATGTCGAAATTGAGTATATATGTGTCACCATAGTAACATAGTGTGCAGTTTCCAGGATCAACAGAGTTTCGATTTTTACAATCGGGTCCTGTAGCTTAAAAATACAACATATATAGTAGCACTAGAAAGGTACAGCTAGTAAATGAAAGAGAGGCATTAAGCTAACTAGTGATAGATGAACAACTTACAGTAACCACATTTGTCTCTGGAAATGGAACAAACCAACAACATGATATACTCGCACCTAAAGGTAACTTAGCTAAGAGTTGGAATCGTCATACCAGTGGCTTTTAGATGACATTACAGTCCCAAAGTATCAATCGGAAGAGGTAGATTTAGTAGTTGAAATAGGAATGTCCCAGTCTGCAAGAAGCTTGACTCCGGCTTCAATAGAGGAAACCACGTATGTGGAGGACTCGTATTGTATCAGAATCTTGACAGGGAATCCCCAACGATAAGAGATGTCGTTTTCTCGGAGAGCAGCAGTTATAGCGTGATATGAGCGTCTTTTGGCTAGAGTATAGGGGGATAAATCTGGAAAAATTTGCAAACCACCCAAAGCATCAGAGCCTTCCGCCAATCTTGCCGCCTTTAATATATTTTCCTTAACGTGGAAAAAATGAATCCTCATGAGGGTGTCTCTGGACAAATTAGCAGATCCCCCCCTTGGATCCGGCAAGCGGTGTATTCGATCGATAAGCAGGTCATGGTCAGATGCTGATGGGAGTAGTTTCTGGAAGAGCTTAATCACGTATTCCTGAAGCTCGCCAGGCGCGACAGAGTCTGGGATACCTCTAATTTTTAGATTGTTTCTTCTTGACCTGTCCTCGAGGTCTGCCAATTTATCTCTGGTGGAAGTCATCTCGGTTTGTAGCTCAGAGTGGGCTGTAAGAAGGTTGTTGTGGGATTCCACCAGCTGCTGCATCTTGCACTCTAGGTGGTCAGTACGTCCCGCTATTCCCACAATATCCGCCCGGAGAGATTGGATCGAAGTTTCCAAACCTGTGAGAATATCTGTACGAAAGGCGGTAAACAGCTGTAACATTGTCTGGGTAGTGAGAGGAGTCGAAGGATCCAGATCCAGACCCACTCCTGTCTGTGAAGGGGATCCCATTGTCGAGGACATTATCGCAGACCCTGAAGGTTTCACTGGCGTTGTTATTAATGATTCCTTTCTAGGGGCAGTTGGCTTTTGGAATTGGATAGGGGCTGGCTGACGGGGGGTTTTCCCCCCTTTCTTCGTCGGCATTGTGTTAGATGAGTGCAAAATCAGGACACTAGGAGTGGATTTAGGCAGATAGAGGACCTGAGATGATATTGTTAGGTCCGGTCATCAGAGCATTACTGTATGGGTGAGTTAATAATCAGTCCATTATAAGAGACATCAGGTCCCGGACCCACTCATCGGGCATTATCTTGTGGAATTACATATTCAGGATATCGTAGAGCAAATGTAGAAAATCCACCAACCTGAAGGCTTTCACAGAAGAATCACAGGAGAATGACAGGAGCCGGCCCCACAAAGTCTGTCTGCAGATTTATGGTATAGGATCTTTTGGTATAGTGTAAGCTCTCCCCTCAGAGTAAGGGCAGGCAAGACTGTGCTCAGAAATAGCTGGGTGCCTTTTTAACCTGGGTTTTAACAATGCAGTGTGCCTTGTATGAGAACCTACATACACAGTGTGGCGCACTGTGTACTCTAGCCCCCGGCTTCAGGTCACCGCTAGGCCGCGATGTGTAGGCCCCGTCAAGGATCCCCCCACAGGCAGCTCCAGGGTGCTGTCAGCGGCACCAACCCCCGAACGCTCGGCCGGCCAAAGTGGAGAAGGCCGCGGCACGGAGCAGGAGGCAGCTCGGAGAGCGGAGGGGGAGGAAGCAAGATGGCGCCGGCGGGTGCTGCGTTGAACGCTGGGCGTCTGTGTCAGGTCCGCTCCGGGGCTCCCCACCTCCGACCGGAGGCTCCACCAGATAGCGCAGAAGGTAGAGGGAGGGTTGTAGTGCACTCCGGCAGTCGGGGGGAGGGTTAGTGCGGGATCCGGGAGTGATCAGTTGTGCGCTGTAACGGAGCTCAGGGAGAAGCGTCCGCCATCTTAGCCTGCTCGGCCACGCCCCCCAATGACTGTGTTTTCAACCTACATATGAAAATACTGATCATTATCACCTGTTTGGTATGATTGGTTAATCATACACCTGACTATAATCCAACAAAATCCCTGACTTTGTGCAAGTGTACCTAGAAGAATTGATCAAGTTTCATAGGCAAAGGGTGGTCACACAAAATATTGATTTGATTTAGAATTCTCTACTGTTCATTCACTTTGTATATTGTTAATTTATAAAATTAAACTAATTACACTTCTATTTTTGACAGCATTCTTATACCGCTTTTATACTTAAGTTCCAGGTTTGACTCGGAGGTTGGAACAGGATTCCAAACCGGATCAGACCCAAAATTTATCATGCGCCGACCCAGGCTCTTCGAGTTGGTGCCGTTCACACCGGAGCCGGGTCTGCAGTGACGTGGCTCTTCAGGCATGGAAGTGGATGCTTGGAGATGATGTAATCTCCAAGCATCACTGAAGCCGGCCAATCAGCCGGCATGCGGCGCGCTCCAGGTCATCGTGACCCGGATAGCGCTGTTTACACTGCAGGGTTTCACGGGTCATTCCCGTGTTAAACCCTGCAAGTTACCTGGGTTGGATTGCTGGGTCACTCCACCTGGGAATCCAACCCTCTCCCCTTTTACACCAAGGAGCTGCCCAGGTTATCCCTGCAATAACCCGGGTTTTAGTTCTGGCGTAAAAGGGGTATAACTTTGTAGCACTTTTTCCACACTTGTCTAAAACTTTTGCACAGTATTGTGTGTGTGTACTGTATATATATGTATATATATATATATATATATATTAGGGGTGAGCGGGTTCGGATTTCTGAAATCCGAACCCCCCCGAGCCCCCCCGATCCGAGTCTGATCCGAGTCAGGCTCGACTTTTCCCGCCTGACTCGGATCTGAAATCGAGGCAAAACGTCATCATCCCGCCTTCCGAGTCTTGCGGGTTTTGGATCCTATATAAGGTACCCGCGTCGGCGCCATTTTCTCACTCGGCTGTGGACAGTGAAGAGGGAGGGTGGAAGTTAGGGCTGTGTAGTGTAGTGTAGTGTAGTGCTGCTGTTGTCCACTACTTCAAAGTCCATAGGGGCTGGCTGTGTTGTGCTGTGCTGCTGTTGTTAATAGGGGCTGTGTCCACTACTTCAAAGTCCATAGGGGCTGGCTGGACTGTGTTGTGCAGTCAGTTCTCCATAGGGGCTGTGTCCACTCCAAAGTCCTGTGCAGTGTCCCAGTCCCAAAGGAGTGCTGTAGTGTTGTCCAGGGGGTGCTCTGTCCATCAGGGGTGCTCCCCCCAAGTGCTAAAAAATAATATATTTTCTGTGTTTGTGAATTGTGTGCGCAGTAGCCGCACGTGCATCAACAAAGTAGTGCCAAGCGTGCGCCTGTGTCATAAGTAAAGGGCCGGCTGGCTTGACCGTTAAAGGGTGCTGTAACCCCCGAAAGTACACTCCAGTCCAAACCAAAAAAAAATTATTTTCTGTGTTTGTGAATTGTGTGCGCAGTAGCCGCACGTGCATCAACAAAGTAGTGCCAAGCGTGCGCCTGTGTCATAAGTAAAGGGCCGGCTGGCTTGACCGTTAAGGGTGCTGTAACCCCCGAAAGTACACTCCAGTCCAAGCCAAAAAAAAAATTATTTTCTGTGTTTGTGAATTGTGTGCGCAGTAGCCGCACGTGCATCAACAAAGTAGTGCCAAGCGTGTGCCTGTGTCATAAGTAAAGGGCCGGCTGGCTTGACCGTTAAAGGGTGCTGTAACCCCCGAAAGTACACTCCAGTCCAAACCAAAAAAAAATTATTTTCTGTGTTTGTGAATTGTGTGTGCAGTAGCCGCACGTGCATCAACAAAGTAGTGCCAAGCGTGCGCCTGTGTCATAAGTAAAGGGCCGGCTGGCTTGACCGTTAAGGGTGCTGTAACCCCCGAAAGTACACTCCAGTCCAAGCCAAAAAAAAAATTATTTTCTGTGTTTGTGAATTGTGTGCGCAGTAGCCGCACGTGCATCAACAAAGTAGTGCCAAGCGTGTGCCTGTGTCATAAGTAAAGGGCCGGCTGGCTTGACCGTTAAGGGTGCTGTACCCCCGAAAGTACACTCCAGTCCAAACCAAAAAAAAAATTATTTTCTGTGTTTGTGAATTGTGTGCGCAGTAGCCGCACGTGCATCAACAAAGTAGTGCCAAGAGTGCGCCTGTGTCATAAGTAAAGGGCCGGCTGGCTTGACCGTTAAAGGGTGCTGTAACCCCCAAAGTACACTCCAGTCCAAACCAAAAAAAAATTATTTTCTGTGTTTGTGAATTGTGTGCGCAGTAGCCGCACGTGCATCAACAAAGTAGTGCCAAGCGTGCGCCTGTGTCATAAGTAAAGGGCCGGCTGGCTTGACCATTAAAGGGTGCTGTAACCCCTGAAAGTATACTCCAGTCCAAACCAAAAAAAAAATTATTTTCTGTGTTTAGCCGCACGTATATATCAAATCGATATAACATAAATGGAGGACCAAACTTTCTCCGATAAAAATAAAATAGAGAAAGATCAAGAACCACTTCCTCCTAGTGCTGAAGCTGCTGCCACTAGTCATGACATAGACAATAACATGCCATCAACGTCGTCTGCCAAGGCCGATGCCCAATGTCATAGTAGAGGGCACATACAATCCCAAATGGCAAAGTTCAGGAAAATGACCTTGAAAAAGACATTTAAATCAGCTGAAGAGAAACGTAAACTTGCCAATATGCCATTTACGACACGGAGTGGCAAGGAACGGCTAAGGTCGATCCCTAGTATGTTCATGACTAGTGGTTCAGCTTCACATGACGATGGAAGCCCTCCTCCCACTAACAAAATCAAAAGAGTTAAGCTGGCAAAAGCACAGCGAAGAACTGTGCTTTCTAAGAAGATATCACAAATCCCCAAGGAGAGTCTAAGTGTGGTGGTGGTTGCGATGCCTGACCTTCCCAGCACTGGACGGGAAGAGGTGGCTCTTTCCACCATTTGCACGCCCCCTGCAAGTGCTGAAAGGAGCACCCACAGTCCACTTGCTGATATGCAAATTGAAGATGTCACTGTTGAAGTACAACAGGATGAGGATACTGGTGTAGCTGGCGCTGAGGAGGAAGTTGGCGAGGAGGATTCTGATGGTGATGTGGTTTGTTTAAATCAGGCTCCGGGGGAGACAGTTGTTGTCCGTGGGATGAAAAAGCCCATCACGGTCATGCCTGGGCAGAAGACCAAACATTCCACCTCTTTGGTCTGGCAATATTTCTATCCAAATCCGGACAACAACTGTCTTGCCATATGTACCATATGTAAAGGTGAAATAAGTAGGGGTAGGGACGTCAACCACCTAGGAACATCCTCCCTTATACGGCACCTGCAGCGCGTTCATAAAAAGTTACTGTCAAGTTCAGAAACTTTGGCTAAGACCGTAAGCAGTCCAGGGACACCTAAATCCCGTTGTCCTGTTGTATCCAAGCGCCTGCAAACCACACCGTCAACTCCCTCCTCATCAATTTCCTCCTTAGTCAGGATCGGAAGTAGTCCTGCAGGCCATGTCACTGGCATGACTGACTCTCCTATCCGGGATTCCTCTGGAGGATCCTGCATTGCTACGCCTACTGCTGCCGCTGCTGCTGTTGCTGCTGCTGGGAGTCGTTCATCATCCCAGAGAGGAAGTAGGAACACCACTACTTTTACTAAACAATTGACCCTCCAACAGTCCTTAGTGAGGAGGATGAAGTACGACAGCAGTCATCCTGAAGCAAAACGTATAACTGAGGCCTTGACTGCTATGTTGGTGTTAGACGTGCATCCGGTATCCGCCATTAGTGCAGTGGGATTTAGACAATTGATGGAGGTAGTGTGTCCCCGGTTCCAAATCCCGTCTAGATTCCACTTCACTAGGCAGGCGATACCGAGACTGTACAGAAACGTCAGAAAAAGTGTCCTCAGTGTCCTGAAAAATGCCGTTGTACACAATGTCCACTTAACCACGGACATGTGGACAAGTGGAACAGGGCAGACTAAGGACTATATGACTGTGACAGCCCACTGGGTAGATGTATCACCTTACGCAGCAACAGCAGCAGCGTCACCAGTAGCAGCATCTCAGAAACGCCAGCTCGTTACAAGGCAGGCTACGCTGTGTATCACCGGTTTCAGTAAGAGGCACACCGCCGACAACCTCTTAGAGAAACTGAGGGAAATCATCGCCCAGTGGCTTACCCCACTTAGACTCTCCTGGGGATTTGTGATATCTGACAACGCCACCAATATTGTGCGGGCATTACATCTGGGCAAATTCCAGCACGTCCCATGTTTTGCTCACACAATAAACTTGGTGGTGCAGAATTTTCTGAAAAGCGACAGGGGCGTGCAGGAGACGCTTTGGGTGGCCCGAAAAATTTCTGGCCACTTTCGCCATTCAGCGACTGCGTGCCGAAGACTGGAGCGCCAGCAAACACTCTTGAACCTGCCCCGCCATCACCTGAAGCAAGAGGTTGTGACGCGGTGGAACTCAACCCTCTATATGCTTCAGAGGATGAAGGAGCAGCAAAAGGCCATACAAGCCTATACATCCACCTATGACATAGGCAAAGGAGGGGTATGCACCTGACTCAAGCGCAGTGGAGAATGATTTCCGTGTTGCGCAAGGTTCTCCAGCCCTTCGAACTTGCCACACGTGAAGTCAGTTCAGACACAGCCAGCTTGAGTCAGGTCATTCCCCTCATCAGGCTTTTGCAGAAGCAGCTGGAGAAAGTGAAGGAGGAGCTAAGACGGAGCAATTCCGCTCGGCATGTGGGACTTGTGGATGAAGCCCTTCATTCGCTTTGCCAGGATTCCAGGGTGGTCAATCTGTTGAAATCAGACCACTACATTTTGGCCACCGTGCTTGATCCTAGGTTTAAAGCCTATGTGGTGTCTCTCTTTCCGGCCGACACAAGCCTGCAGAGGTGCAAAGACCTGCTGGTGAACACACTGTCAGCTGAAGCGGAACGTGACACGTCAACGGCTCCTTCTTCATTTTCTCCCGCAACTGGGGCTGCCAGGAAAAAACTTAGGTAACCTAAGCAACCCGCTGGCGGTGATGCAGGGCAGGCAGGACCAAGTTTGGACATCTGGTCCGGACTGAAGGACCTGGCAACAATTTCTGACATGTCTACTGTCACTGCATATGATACTGTCACCATTGACAGAATGGTGGAGGATTACATCGGTGACAGCATCCAAGTAGGCATGTCAGACAGTCCATACCTGTACTGGCAGGAAAAAGAGGCAATTTGGAGGCCCCTGTACAAGCTGGCTCTATTTTACCTGAGTTGCCCCCCCTCCAGTGTGTACTCCGAAAGAGTGTTTAGTGCAGCCGGGAACCTTGTCAGCGAAAGGCGTAGGAGGTTGCTTCCACAGAATGTGGAGAAGATGATGTTCATCAAAATGAATTATCAGCTCTTCCAGGGAGACCAGCCTCCAGAAGGTACAGAGGGACCTGTGGTGGTGGATTCAAGTGGGGACGAGTTAATACTTTGTGAGGATGAGGATGTACACACTGAAGAGGGTGAGGAATCGGTGGATGAGGAGGATGAGGATGACATCTTGCCTCCGTAGAGCCAGTTTGTGCAGGGACACATTAATTGCCAGCTTGTTTTGTGGGGGCCCAAACGAACCAATCATTTCAGCCACAGTTGTGTGGCAGACCCTGGCGCTGAAATGATTGATTTGTTAAAGTGTGCATGTCCTGTTTATACAACATAAGGGTGGGTGGGAGGGCCCAAGGACAATTCCATCTTGCACTTCTTTTTTTTCTTTGCATTATGTACAGTTTGGGGCCTAGTTTTTCTAACTGCCATCCTGTCTGCCACTGCAGTGTCACTCCTAGATGGGTCACGTGTTTGTGCCGCCCACTCGTGTCGCTTAGCATAGTCATCCAGCTACCTCGGTGCAACCTTTTGGACATGAAAACACTATTGTGAGGTGTGAGGTGTTCAGAATAGACTGGAAATGAGTGGAAATTAAGGTTATTGAGGTTAATAATAGCATAGGAGCAGAGAAACCAACAAATTATGTGATTTTAGCTGTTTTTATGCTTTTTTTAAAAAAAATACAGATCCAAAACACAAAACCCAGAACCCAAAACACGGAAGGGTGGTTTTGGCAAAACCAATCCAGATCCAAAACACGAAGAAAGATCCAGATCCAAAACCAAAACACAAAACACGAAAAGTGGCCGGTGCACACCCCTAATATATATATATATATATATATATTTATAAAGAGAAAAACTGGCGGCACTCAGTGTCTGATAAAATAATCTCTTTTAATCCAACAGCGTTTTGGGCCCATTATCAAGAATACATTCAGTGTGGAACACAATACCTCTATATACCCCACAGGATTATTAATTAGATCTAATTATAATTACTAATCCTGTGGGGTATATAGAGGTATTGCTGCCAATTTTTCTCTTTCTATGTATTGGAGCAGCCTTGCTCCCAGGAAGGCACCAGCGCCATTATCCACTGATTTATCAGTGAGAGCCGAGACATTGCTAGACATATATATTTGAAGGAATTTTCAATTTAACTGCACAGTAACGAACTAAAACGAAGTAGAACCTGTTTATTGGCTTTGTTTACAAAATAAACAACTGTTTGAACAATAAGGAAACAAAAAAAATACTTGTTTTGACTTTTAGGCAAGTTTACTTAGGAAGTTTTAGGTAGTCTGCTTTCATTGAATTGACGACCCTTAGCTTTGATATTGCTTTGCATATCCTTGGCATCCTATTTATTAACTTTTCCAGCTTTTGGCGATCAATTAGACTCCAGCAGCTTTGAAGCGCCTCCCAGAGGCCCTCAGTGTTGGTAGGCATCTGTTTTCGGACTTCCCTGTCTAGTTCTTCACGAAAAACCTCGATGGGTGAAACATTTGGTGATTGAGGTGGCCATTCTATTTTTGTTACGACTTGAGCGTCTTGTTTCTTTTGTAAATAATTAGTACACAACTTGGATGTATGTTTTGGATCGTTATCTTGTTGGAAAACGAAGTTCTGACCCACAAGTCGCCTTCCGGAGGGAATCGCATGACGCACTAATATGTTGTGGTACACCTTTTGATCCATTATTCCGTCGATTCTGACTAAGTCACCAACTTGGTTGCCCGCGAAACATCCCCAAACCATCACATTGCCTCCTCCATGCTTAACTGTTGGCGCTACACAGTCTGGGAGAGAGCACTCACCTGGACAACGACGCATAAAAACCCGGCGATGCGAGCCAAAAAGTACAAATTTTGATTCGTTGGTCCAAAGCACCCTCTTCCACTGTTCCTCAGTCCAATCCTTATGCTTCTTAGCCCATGCATACCTTTTTGCCGCAACCCTACCACTAAAGCTGGCCACACACTAGACCAACTTGCATCCAACCAGCCAACTAGTTGATTGGTTGGAATGAAAATCTGGTGCGGTATGAAAGCAAATGACAATCAGCAATTTGCTCCCAAACGCCGGAAAATGGACAAAAACTGTTGTTTGTTAAATGTTTGATATAAGCAATTTGTTCAAAATTGTCTGAACGACCATTTTCATCTGTTTTCTGGCATTTAGGAGCAAATTGCTGATCATCATTTACTCCCATTCCTTACCGAGTTTTCATTCCAACCAATCAACTAGTTGGCTGGTTGGATGAAAGTTGGTCTAGTGTGTGGCTAGCTTAAGGCCATATTCTTGCAAGCGCCTGGCCACCGTCCTATCGGGCACAGGCTGGGAACAACTTTTCCGCAACTCCCTTCCTATTTCCGGAGCGGTCAAACGTCTATTACGCTTGCTAGTAGTCACAATGAAGTTGTCCTAACGAACAGTTGTTGTTTTTGATGACAAGTTCGTTTTGTTGTAACATTTTGACCGGTTTTTGACTTTCGTTCAATAGCCTGACGCGCAGCCCCAACGTATACCTTCAACCATTTGTGAATTTGCCGCAAAGAATAACCTTCTTCTCTCAAAACAATGATTTGAGCACACTTAACTCACAGTTCTTTTTGCCCATTTTTGACTAACAGGAGCTTTCAGGAAACTTGTTGACAATTTGGAACATAAGAAAGCAGCACAATCACACGTTGATAATGTTCATTTATTAGGAGTATAAGCGGCACGGCTACTGTGTCCATTACATTATTATAGTATACTCATTTTTGAAACATTTCTATCAATTTTCTGGGTTGCATCGGTACGGAAATAATATATTTTGTTATTTTTATCATATCCATTCATACACAAGTAGCAGAATGTACGATAAACAAGCTTCTTTTCAATTTCAGGGGGTGTGCTCAGACTTTTGACAAGTACTGTGTATATAAAATTTTATTAATTTTAAAACTCTATAAAATACCATATAACTAAAATCACAATTCTGAGCTAAACGTCTATAGCTCTGTTTTTTTCTAGGAGTTAGCAAAACTATGTGGTTTCTAAGTATAACCATTATCATTATGTTAGCGATAACTATAAAGCCTTCATTATAAAATGATGCAGCTCATTAACTTAACTCCATGTTCGGTAGATTAAGTTGAAGCCAGCTTGGTAATATATTAAAATAACTTAATTATTCATAACATTGTGCTGAATGCCTCAGCAGCTGTCTCTGTTGTATCTCTCTCTCTCTCTCTCTCTCTCGAAACATAAAGTGGAAGGTGCAGAAACTCAGTGTCCCAGGAAACATTAGGACCCCAACTTTCAAACTGATTTAAATACCAGTTAAAAAGCAAACCCTGTTATTGTCTTAGATACAGCCAAATTTCAGATACAGTTCTAACAATGCTCCCCATATCTTGCACACATTTCATTATGACATTTATGGAGAGGCATAGATTGGGGTCTTTGCTAAAGACTACTACAAAAATATATATATATACTCCACTTTACATTGTAATTAATCCCAAATGAAAAAAACAAGACACCAACACTGGATACCATCAATTCATTATATTTCCCATAGGCCCAGGCAACATGGTGAAATATGTTTCTGAGTTTTTAGAACCCACAGCATTACAGCATTCTCACTATGGCTCTGTCTGTGTTGAGTTTGCATGTTCTCTCCATGCTTGCGTGGGTTTTATCTGCACTTTCCTTCCACACTCCAAATACATACTTGTAGGTTGATTGGATTCTGGCAAAAAAAATAACCGTAGTGTACATGTGTGTGTAGCAGTGGCGTAACTAGGGTATTTGGAGCCCAGGGCAAATTTGAAAAGGGAGCCCCCCCCCCCCCCCCCCCCGATATGCGTGGTCACTTAAAAATGGGTGTGGTCACTTAAAAATGGGGCGTGTCAACATGACACACCCCTTTATTTTCACACTGAACATTCCTATCCATATGCACCTTAACCCCAGTAGTACCCCTTATACAGTACCCCCAGTATGCAGTTGTGGTCCCTTTTATGCAGGCCCATAGTAGTGCTTCTTATACAGTATCCCCAGTAGTGGTCCCCCTTATACAGCCCCCAATTAGTTCCCCTTACTCAGTACCCCAAGTAGTGGCCCCCCCAAATGCAGTGCCCCATGTAGTGTTCCCCCTTATGCAGTGCCCCCAGTAGCAGTCCCCACAATGCAGTGCGCCCAGTAGCGGTATCCCCTTATGCAGTGCCCTTTATATAGTGCCCCCAGTAGTAGTCCCCCCCTATGCAGTGCCCTTTATATAGTACCCCCAGCAGTAGTCCCCCCCCCATACAGTTTTCCCAGTAGTGGTCCCCTTATGCAGGCACCCTGTAGTGATCCCCCCTATCCAGTGCACCCTGTAGTGGCCCTTCCCATTATTGCCCCCAGTAGTGGTCCCCCCAGTGCAGTGCCTCTAGTAGTAGGCCCCTTTTATAATGCCCCCAGTGGTAGTTCCCTCCCCAAATAGTAGTCCCCAGTAGAGGTTCCCCCTCCCGATTAAGTGCCCCCAGTAGTAGCCCCCCCAGTAGAGGTCCTCCCAATAATGGTGCCCCCAGTAGTAGCCACCCCTCCCCCGTTGTGCCCCCACCCCGAGTAGAGGTCCCCCCAGTAGTAGCCACCCCCTCCCCCGTTGTGCCCCCTGTAGTGCAGACAGGTTTAAAAAATATATATATAAAAATATACTTCCCTGGATCCACACTGCTGCTGCTCCGGTCCGCGACACCGCTCCCGCCGCCCGCCAGTCCTCCCGGGCTGGCGCGCTCAGCATTATGGGAGAGACGTCATGATGTCAAGACGTCTGTCCCATTACCCACTGCAGGAGCCGGACGGAAGCCCGGCTCTTGCAGTGGGTGCTGCAGCAGTCAATGAGAGCCTATCTGACTCTCATTGGCTGCTGTTTAACACACGCAAGCCGCCAGTGATGTCAGTGGAGAGCTTCCGGCTCTGTTAGAGCCAAAATCTCTCTGGGGCTTGCAGCCATGAGACCCTACTACAAGGGTCTCGTCGCAAGCCCGATGGTCGCGATGGTCTTGACCATTGCGACCATCGGCCCACTGTCCTCCACCTTTGCTCCAGGTTCTGCTTTATGCTCCCCACTGTAGGAATAGGCAGGGAGGCCAGGGTGCATGTGACGCTGCCCGCCTCTCCCAGAGTCCCCACCCCGGAGTCCCGTCTCTGTCTAGGGACTGATCTGCAGCAAGGATATCACACCAATGTACATAAAAGGGTCATGGCAGAGGCTGGAGTACATGGCCCTCTTGCCTCTGCTGTTACTGTAGGAGCAGCAAATAGCAACAATGGAAGACCCTGATCATCAACAGGTAGCGTTTGTTTGCTGGGGTGTTTGTAGTTAATTGGGGGAGGAGATTGTATGTCTGTGTGCTGCCAGGCGTTAGTTGTGAATGCAGGGGCAGTGGCGGAACTAGACTTTACTTTTAGGGGTGGCGGTTTAAGAATAATACTGACCCACATGTGCACCAAACTCCACCGGAAACCCCCCCCCCACAATAATAATATGCTCTACCAGCAGGCTCCGCCCACCCAAAAGTGCACCAGACCCTCCCGGACCCCACCACAATAATAATATGCTTCACAAGCAGGCTCCTCCAGCCCCACATGTACAGACCACCCCACCCAAATTATATTCTACACAATAGTCCTTTAGATATCTAATGTGTAGGTCAATACGCTGTTAGCGGAGAATCAGTTAAATGTGTTACATTGTACATTTTTATGATATAAGTGTCTTTTAATGAGATTACATTTTGTTTTCTTTAATAAATTTATCTTTAATAAATAATCTTTTTCTGATACGAACCTTGCCTAAATTGAATTGTCAATTGTATTCAGCCCGATGCGCCTGGGTCCATTTTCTTAATTCAAACCTTGACAGTATACCGTTATATTGATTTATAATATATCTCAGGCAGTGTCCCACAAGTACTCCCTCTGACACTGTATTTGAAATAACACTGCTCCCCCTCCCCCTCCCAGCATGAGTGCAGGCTAATCGTGTGAGATACAAAATTAAAAGTCAATAAAGGCATTGGCAGGAACAGTACCCACCTTGTCCGCAGCAAACACACTCCTCAACACCAACTCCTCTGTGTGCGACCCGGCTCCTCTCTCCCTGCGGTGTGAGTGATGTCACATCCACAACATCGGTTCCATTTCCGTTTCCAAACCTCAGGGGCCCTCAGAACCTTGGGGCCCGCCACTGGTGTACCCCTTGTACCCCCCTGTCGCCTGGCCTGTCACACACCATTAGGACAGCGTCAAAGGGGCGGAGCAGGGACATAGGTCCTGCGGACAGTGACAGCCGGATGATGGGCCAGTCCGGCCCTGCTATCTACTACTAGCCGATTACTCAGCAAGCCCACCGCCCAGCACCAGCGCAGTGTGCATGTGAAAAATTCTCTCTGCAGAGAGTCTGTCACATGCATATCGCACTTGTGCTGCGCTGCCTGGCTAAACCCTGTGGGGCTTTTGGAAATCGGGGCTGTGTGTGCGGGGGGCGATCGCCCTGATCGTCCCCCTCCCCTGAATCTGCCACTGTGCAGGGGGGTGGTGAGAGTGCGTCTGGGTGCTGCTGGAGTGTTCGTACTTAATCAAAAGGAGTGGGGGGGGGTTTCTGGGTGCTGCTGGGGTGTTGGAGATGAATGAGGAGGGGAGGGGAATGTATGTCTGTCTGTGTGCTGCTAGGCTTTAGTTGTGAATGCAGTGGGTGGGGAGAGTGCACCTGGGTGCTGCTGGTGTGTTGGAGATGAATGTGGAGGGGAGGAGAATGTGTATCTGTGTGCTGCTAGGCATTAGTTGTGAATGCAGGGGGTGGGGAGAGTGCTGCTGGGGTGTTGGAGATGAATGTGGAGGGGAGGGGAATGTATGTCTGTGTGCTGCTAGGCATTAGTTGTGAATGCTGGGGGTGGGGAGAGTGCGCCTGGGTGCTGCTGGACTGTTGGTAGTGAATCAAGGGGAGTGGGGGGGGGGGGGTGTCTGGGTGCTGCTGGAGTGTTGGTAGCGAATGCAGGGAGGAGAGTGAGTGGGTTCTGCTGGAGTGTTGTCAGTGAATGAAGGGGAGAGTAGTTGGTAGTGATGTGAGCAAAGGGAGGGGGGGCACCAACAATTATCTCCCCTCTGGACTCCTGGTTTGAACTTATGCCCCTGTGTGTGTGTGTGTGTGTACATGGTAGGGAATATAGATTGTAAGCTCCACCGGTAAAGGACCCCATGTGAATGACTGCCATATTCTCTGTAAGCGCTGAGGAATACATGAGCACTATATAAATAACTGATAATAAATATTGCATTTACATAAATACCCATGAGAAGGTCACGTTTGTGTCATTGGGGAAGTTCAACAACCTATTATTGTAGCTCCTTAGTTTGAGTAATTTTACTGTTACACACGTTCAGTGCTTTCAAATAAATCTATTGGTCACATTACACATAGATACTCGCTACTTAAATGAATACATTTAATATCCCGACAGCGGGCATTACAGCTGTCAGAATGCCAACACCGGAATTTCAGCACTTACCGGAATACCGGCAAAGGCATCCCAACCGCTGGAATCCCGAAGGTAAATAGTGGGGTTGGGAGAGGGTTAGGGGTTAAGGTTAGGCACTGGGGGGAAGGTTAGGTTTAGGCACTAGGGCAAAGTCGCTGATATTCTGGTTGCCCCTTCCCGAAGGGAGCAGCCAGGTTGGCAGTGAAGGGGGGCATGGCCGGCACAGGGGCGTGGCCAGGTAGGTTTAGGGGCAGAGAGGGGTGTGGTCATATGAGCGCGTAATTTTGGCCCCACCCCACTACACAATGCCAAGATTACCGACATTGTGTAGCAGGGGGCGGGGCCAATATAATGCAATTCTCACTGTGGGGGTTTCTTTTATACCAACGGAGAGGGGGGGGGGCAGAGGGGGGCTTGCCTGCCTTTCTGGGGGCCGGTAGCAGCAGCCTATTTTCGGGAGGCTTTCAGCCGAATCGGGAGGGTAGGCAAGTATGTACTAGGGGTGGGCATCGGGGTGGGAGGTTAGGTTTAGGCACCGAAGTGGGAGGGTTAGGTTAGGAATGCTTACCTCGAGCCATCAGGATGCCAGCGTCAGGATTCTGACCACTGGGATCCCGTATGCCGGCATCCTGGACCCAAACCGCTTAACCATGCGCTCATCCTGTTAATGATTATGGTAACTGAAAACGGATGAGGACCATAGTGATGACAGGACCCTAAGTGTAACCTGGATCTGGTACTTTTTGGCTGTTGGGGGTAATAAAGTATGACAATGAGAAGCCCACCACATTCATTGTGTATACACAACCTGTATATTGCCACATCTGTTGCTGTGTATGTTGGGAAATATATATATACATATATATTTAAACTTTCTATATTTTATCGATGCCACTCCCACTAATTTGCATTTCTTAATATTAATTCCTTTTTTTTTATATATATAGTTGTGGGTTTATTTCTATTTATCTATTAAAATCTTTTCACCTCTTTTGCATTAATTTAATCAGGAGTAAGTGCAGCTAAATACCAGAGTTACGGTAGCTGCAGACTTGCAGATTTTTCTTCACAGCCTCACTAGGGTGCATACAAAATTCCCTGAGTCCAGGGTGAGATGGGGCAAAATGAGGTACCACTTCTGGCATTCACCCCGCTCACCCCTAATTGAATCAACTCCCTAAAGTGGTTATTGCTGAAGGTGGAGATCACTACTGCATATGGCACACACTGGCTTCTGTGCAGGGCTGGCTCGTGGCATGTTTGACCAGTGCTGGCGAACAGGGGCAACACTCTATAGAGGGATGCACCCCTCCCAGCCATTCACGATTTCAGCAGGCCAGTCCTGTTTTTTGGGCACTGCCCGCTGCTCCACCCACAGGACGAAGTGCCCCGCTGGCAGTCGGTAGCTGTGCGGCGGTGCCAGCCCTGGAGAAGAGGAATGGAGTGCAGAAAGAGAGATGGAGGCAGCACAGCTACTGATGTAGTGCTGGGCTCTCCCCCAGCTTGATGTTACTGGAGGCGTGCCATATGGACACGCCCCCAAATAATCATCATTTAGGGGTGTGGCCTATGGTAATTAGGCCACACCTCCATTTTTGTTGCGCGCGTCTTTGCCACGTGCAGGCAACGGGCGCTAGAGTAGCACCTGCTACTGTGCATGCGGGGTGCCATTTTGTCACTATGTTGAGTGTCACAGTGGGAGACGGTAGTCTCCCATTTAGCTCCAGAGAACCCCTGGGATTATCGACACCCACAGCGTCTTCCATCATCCCTGTACCGCTACCCGGTCACCAGATACACTCACTGGCTGGTGATTTGTATATCACCCTGCTCTGCTCCATGAAACTAGTTATTGCCTGAATACAGAGAATGACAGTGACGTTAAAGGTTATTCATTCATATCATTGGGATCCGTGGACGGGGCATTAATTCTTAGGGCTCTATTTATTAACATTATTTTTACAAAAATAATGTGAAAAAGGGTGTTTTCACACCCTTTTCACATTATTTTAGTATCACCTACAGTTACTAAAGAGCAATTGGAGTGGAATTCGTAAAATTCTACTCCAAGCCCTAAGTATCACTTATTTTTAGCAAGCAGATCGCATTTCCCATAATTGTAATGGGAAATGTGATCCGACCAGAGTTACTAAAAATAAAATGTGAAAAAATATCAGGGAAAGCCCTGTGATAATAACGCCACCTGGAGGTGGCGTTATACAGGGTCTCCCCCGGTTACCGGACACCTGCTCCGCTATAACGGGCAGAGTCGGGAGCCGGCCCCAGTGATCAGCTGTGTGGTCTAAACAGATCACAAGCTGAATCACTGTAAAAAAAAAAAAACTTACCTGAGTCCAGGGACCGGAGTTCGGAGCTCCGGTGATGTCCTCCCTTCGGTCAGCTGGTCTCCCATGCTGCACTGGGGCCCGGTCGTCACCTAACAGGGTCCCAGAGCAGTATGGGATGTCACCTGATCGGAGCGACAGAGGACATCATCGGAGGCCTGATAACTGCAGGTAAGTGTAATTGAGGGAGGGGGCGGTCGCAGTGGGGGAGGGTAGGGGGGTCCGCGGGGTTTAGCACCAGGGGGTGGGGCTTAGCGCCGAGGGGTAGCGGCGGCCAGTCGGCGCATGCGCGGGGCTCTTGTCACTGTATTTTTTTGCAAAAATACCGTGATAAGGCTGCGGAGGGGATTCGCAGGGACAGAGCTTTATCGCAAGCTCTATCCCTGCAAGGAATTTGTAGTAAATCCCTGTAATATTGCCTGAATTCGCAATGTGGTCGGTAATATCACACTACAATCTGCATTACAAATGCGGATTGTAGTAAATAGAGCCCTTAGAGTACAAGATGTGTGTTCTAGTAACACAAGGCACTGTACAGATGTTTTACATGACAGATGCATCATTTTAATGTGGGTCTTTTGAACACACCATTAAATTGCATGTGGGTTATTCCTCTTCCTTGTATATTACAGTACATATGTCCACCACATGTTTTACATGAGCTACATAAACCCTCACTAACTATTACACTGGGGAAAAAAAATATATATATTTTTTTTCTTGCCCAGGATGTAAGATCAGTGTGAGAGTACTCACAGGTCTTATTTTACATTAGATCTTCACTATAGATGAATTGGCTTCAGTTTTCAAATTAATGAAAAATTATAAAATTCTATTATTTTCTCCATTTGAAGTACCTTACTAGTCTAGGCTGCTTTACTTAACAGAATCGACTTAGTTTTGCTTTTTTAACAACTACCCTCTTTCAACAATAAAATAATTTGTTTTATGTGTGATAATAACGTAGCTGGTAGTCACGTTTGAGACACATTACACATTCATATCTCCTCACTAACGCTGGGAGGAGGCGTGGCCATGCACTGCTGGGACATCCTCAGACCACAGCCACGCCTCCTCCCAGCATACAGAGAGGAGCAACACATAACTCACACATATCGCCTCACTAACGCTGGGAGGAGGTGTGGCCTTGCACTGCTGAGCCTGCTGGGATATCCTCAGACCACAGCCACGCCTCCTCCCATCATACAGAGAGATGCAATGCACTGCTGAGCCTGTTGGGACATCCTCAGACCACAGCCACACCTCCTCCCAGCATACAGAGAGGAGCAACACATAACACATTCATATCTCCTCACTAACGCTGGGAGGAGGCGTGGCCATGCACTGCTGAGCCTGCTGGGACATCCTCAGACCACAGCCACACCTCCTCCCAGCATACAGAGAGGAGCAACACATAACACATTCATATCTCCTCACTAACGCTGGGAGGAGGCGTGGCCATGCACTGCTGAGCCTGCTGGGACATCCTCAGACCACAACCACGCCTCCTCCCAGCATACAGAGAGGAGCAACACATAACTCACACATATCTCCTCACTAACGCTGGGAGGAGGTGTGGCCATGCACTGCTGAGCCCGCTGGTATATCCTCAGACCACAGCCACGCCTCCTCCCAGCATACAGAGAGGAGCAATGCACTGCTGAGCCTGTTGGGACATCCTCAGACCACAGCCACGCCTCCTCCCAGCATACAGAGAGGAGCAACACATAACACATTCATATCCCCTCATTAACGCTGGGAGGAGGCGTGGCAGTGCACTGCTGGGACATCCTCAGACCACAGCCACGCCTCCTCCCAGCATACAGAGAGGAGCAACACATAACACATTCATATCCCCTCATTAACGCTGGGAGGAGGCGTGGCAGTGCACTGCTGGGACATCCTCAGACCACAGCCATGCCTCCTCCCAGCATACAGAGAGGAGCAACACATAACACATTCATATCCCCTCATTAACGCTGGGAGGAGGCGTGGCAGTGCACTGCTGAGACTGCTGGGACATTATCAGACCACAGCCACGCCTCCTCCCAGCATACAGAGAGGAGCAAGGGAGAGGACTGAGTGCTGCAGTTAGCACACCTCCTCAGTGGCGTAAGTTCATCCCAGACGCCTGGAGGCAAGTTATAATTTGGTTCCCCCTCGTCACAGCCGCTGACACTTTAATGTAGCAATTCGCATGCAGACAGGCTATAGATAGAAGGGGTGCCATGTATTGGGTGGCCGTGACAGTACACTCCAGGTACACAGTTACAGCTCTAAGTGGGGTGAATATGTTGTGGACAATGGAGGAGGTGCCCCTTCAGAGCTGGAGCCCGGCGGCAGGCGCCTCCGTTGTCTCTCATAGTTCTGCCCCTGCACCTCCTGTTCCTTTGTTCGGCCCTCTCTCTGTCCCACCACAACCAATTTCCCGCTGTTTGGGCTTCTTTTGTTCCATACGTCCTCAGTTTTTGTTGGGAGTTAGCACTGAATGTGTGAAACATAATGTTTTTGCCGTAAGAATTAGTTCTTCTCGGAGACGGTGTACTAACAACCCTGATGTTTTTTGTTATACTTGTGTGAAATATAGTGTTGCAAAGGAAAGAAAAAAATATAACTGTATTTGTAAAACAAGCGTATCAGGCTTATTTTGGACGTCAACTAAGCCAGCAAGACAAGATTTGGGTGCATCACAAAGTTTGTAAAACCTGCGTGGAATCACTCCGCAATTGAACTAAAGGTGATCAAAAAGGACTTAATTTCGGCATATCTATGATGTGGTGTGAGACAAAAGATCACTTGAGTGACTGCTATTTTTGTGCTGTAAATGTGAAAGGTATGAATCGATTTAAGAAACGCAAATGGGAATACCCAAGTATGAATTCTGCAAAACAACCAATACCACATAGCGAAGATTTACCCATACCATCATTCAGTTCTTTGTGTGAAGTTGAATTTGATGATGTGGAAATGTTAATTTCATCCAGTGCAAGTGACAACACAGATGAAAGTGAGTTTGAAGAAAGTTCCTCTACTCCAAACAAATTTTCTCAAAAGGAACTAAACGATTTAATTCGTGACTTGAATTTATCGAAAAAAGGAGCTGAGCATTTAGCATCCAGACTTCAAGAAAAGCACTGTCTTGAGCCGCATATAACTATAATCGTATCAAAATAGAGAGCAAGCCATACTGCCGTTCTTTAGCCAAGATAACAATCTTGTGTATTGCATCAATATTCCAGAACTTCTCCAGATGATGGGTTTACCAGAATATCGAGAAGAAAACTGGTGGCTCTTTTTGGATAGTTCTAAAAGGAGCTTAAAAATCATATTACTGAACAATGGGAATAAATTTGCGTCGATTCCTATCGGTCATTCAACAAATCTTAAAGAACAGTATGAAAATACCAAGTTCATCATAGAAAAAATTGCTTATTCTCAGCAGCAGTGGTCTGTTTGTGTCGATTTAAAAATGGTAACTTTCTTCTTGGGCAGCAAAGTGGATATGCTAAGTATCCTTGTCACATATGCTTATGGGATAGTCGTGCAAAACAAAAGCACTGGCAGCAAACCGTATGGCCTGTAACAGAAGTAATAACTGTAGGAGAAGCCAACATCATTCATGAGCCCTTAACTGACAGGAAAAAAAATCATACTGCCGCCTCTCCATATCAAATTGGGTTTAATGAAACGATTTGTAAAAGCATTGGACAAGTCAGGCGATTGTTTCACGTATATTTGTCACACATTAATATCTCTTAATATTGAAAAATTAAAGGCAGGAATTTTTGACGGCCCGCAGATACAGAAACTGGTGAAGGATCCAAATTTTACCAAAACCGAATCTGAAGCATGGCTGAGTTATGTGTCTGTCATTCAAAAATATTTAGGCAATCACAAGGCAGACAACTATCATGAATTAGTCCACAACATGCTAAAATGTTTCGAGAAAGTAGGTGCCAACATGAGTATTAAAGTACATTTTATGTACAGCCATTTAGATCACTTCCCGTCCAATCTAGGAGATTTAAGCGAACAGGGTGAAAGGTTCCACCAGGATATTCAGGTAATGGAAGACAGATATCAAGGAAGGTGGGATCGTCACATGATGGCCGATTACTGTTGGAGTCTGCAGAGGGACTGCCCGCAACAAGAATACGAAAGAAAATCCTACAAAAAACAGTTCTCATAGCTTCCTAACACTTATTTATATCATTATCCTGTGTCTTTTTGTAACATTTTACGAATCAATTTTAATCAGAATAAAAAAAATATATATTTTTTTAACTATTTTTAACACTGTAATTTAATTTTTCATAAATATTAAAGACATATGTAGATCTCACAAACTAGAGCCAATTGAAATATAAGAATGATATATTCGTGATCAGGGGCACAAAATTAATCGAAATCGACAGATTGACTGTTACCCAGTGTTATCAGAGGTAGACAATAGATGTTCTAATTCAGTGCAGCAAAGGGGCATTAGGTCTGGACATGGGGCACACCATTATACTTGCTAGAACAGGGGTCTCGAATAGCTTCGTGTCAGCCATCTGGTTTTTTATGACTGTTTAGAACTGAGAATCTTAAGATATCCTGGATCCAGTGAAAAGATAACAACAATGAATAATAGTCTGAACCTAATGGTTCTAATCCCATTTTTTTTTAAATATAGAATTATAAATAAATCAGAACTGTGACAGCAATGGATTTAATATCTTTCTGCCATCAGTTTATCTTTTGTTTTACCCCTTAGTCTTTGGGTTCCCTTTTTTTAACATCTGTTACCTGCCATTACTGAGCACTCTGATTGTGGTTCCTCAGCCATTAAACACCCAGGAGGAGATGTATCAGACCTTGGAGAGTGTAGAAGTGGAGAGAGCTGATTGGTTGGTACTTTATCTTTCTCCAAGAGTTGATACATTTCCACCCAATGACTGTAAGTCTCAACTGCCACCTCCAGGATACTTCACCAGCATCTGGGACCACTACGTCTGTTGCTGGTTCTCCCTGGCCGCTTCCTTCTGTATCAGGAATGCAGGGTAGCAGCAGAGCGAGTTGGGTTTAACGCACGACAACCATGGAAGGGATTAGAGAAATAGCACTCACCTGCTGTACTCCTGTAACATAGAGATAATTTGCATCATGCAGGGTCTTGTAGGTGTTTATGGCCCATATATAGACCCCACAATGACTGATACACACCCCTCTAATAGGCCTAGTCCCCAAGTCCCTCATCCTGCTGCCAAGACCTTGGGAGGTACAGTATGACTTGACACTTATGCAGGGTACACACTAGATGATGTGCGTACCCGGGCGAGGCATGATGTGTTGTTCGACACCGCACGATATGTCATTCACCAGCCGCATCAACAAACATGGGCCTGCCGATATGGACGATATGTTGGCCAGATCCATTGGATTGGACGACATATCGTCTGGTGTGTGTACCCAGCTTTGTCACACTCTATTAGGCACTCTCTGTATACATAGAAAAAAATAAATATGATAACATGAGATATTCTGTAAGGCTGCTTACACTTCAATGTCTACCTTATCTACAGTCAGGTGCATAAATATTGGGACTTTGACAACGGTTTCTATATGTGCCTCCCACTTTTTAAGGGGCCAAAAGTAATGGGACAAACTAAACAATCCTAAATCTAACTTTCACTTTTTAATATTTTGTTGCAAATCCTTTGCAGGCAATTACAGCCTGAAGTCTGGAATGCATAGACATCACTAGACGCTGGGTTTCATCCCTGGTGATGCTCTGCCAGGCCCCAAGAACCCTCCTGCTTGTTCTTGGGGCATTTTCCCCTCAGTTTTGTCTTCATCAAGTGAAATGCATGCTCAATCGGATTCAGGTCAGGGGATTGACTTGGCCATTGCATAACTTTCCACTTTTTTGCCTTAAAAAACTCTTTGGTTGATTTTGCAGTATGCTTCAGGTCATTGTCCATCTGCACTGTGAAGCGCCATCCAATGAGTTCTGAAGCATTTGACTGAATATGAACATATAATATTGCCTGAAACACTTCAGAATTCATTCTGCTGCTTTTGTCAGCGGTCACATCATCAATAAATACAAGAGAACCAGTTCCATTGGCAGCCATACATGCCCACACCATGACACTACCACCACCATGCTTCACTGATGAGGTGGTATGTTTTGGATCATGAGCAGTTCCTTTCCTTCTCCATACTCTTCTCTTCCCATCACTCTGGTACAAGTTGATCTTTGTCTCATCTGTCCATAGGATGTTGTTCCAGAACTGTAATGGCTTTTTTAGATGTTGTTTGGCAAACTCTAATCTGGTCTTCCTGTTTTTGTGGCTCACCAATGGTTTACATCTTGTGATGGACCCTCTATATTCACTCTTTTGAAGTCTTCTCTAGATTGTTGACTTCGACACATATACACTTACCTCCTGGAGAGTGTTCTTGATTTGGCCAACTGTTGTGAAGGGGTTTTTCTTCACCAGGGAAATAATTCTTCTGTCATCCACCACAGTTGTTTTCCATGGTCTTCCGGGTCTTTTGGTGTTGCTGAGCTCTCCGATGCAATCTTTCTTTTTAAGAATGTTCCAAACAGTTGATTTGGCCACACCTAATGTTTTTGCTATCTCTCTGATGGGTTTGTTTTGATTTTTCAGCCTAATGATGGCTTGCTTCACTGATAGTGACAGCTCTTTGGATCTCATATTGAGAGTCGACAGCAACTGATTCCAAATGCACCTAGAATCAACTCCAGACCTTTTACCTGCTTAATTGATAATGAAATAACGAGGGAATAGTCCACACCTATCCATGAAATAGCTTTTGAGTTAATAGTCCCATTACTTTTGGCCCCTTAAAAAGTGGGAGGCACATATAGAAACTGTTGGAAATCCTACACCGTTCACCTGATTTGGATGTAATTACCCTCAAATTAAATCTGAAAGTCTGCCGTTAAAGCACATCTTGTTTGTTTCATTTCAAAGCCATTGTGGTGGTGAATAGAGGCCAAAATATGAAAATTCTGTCAATGTCCCAATATTTATGCACCTGACTGTATATGGGCTTTTGCATAGTAAGCATTTCACTGCATCGTATATGAGGTCACTGCTTGCTCAGCATGCTACGCGCACTTAGGGGTCTATTTACTAAGCAGTGTTAGGAGACAGAGTGAAAAGTGATAAGAAAGTGATAAGGTACCAGCCAATCAGCTCCCAACTGTCATCTCACAGGCTGTGTTTGAAAAATGACAGTTGGGAGCTGATTGGCTGGCACCTTATCACTTTCTTATCACTTTTCACTCTGTCTCCTATCACTGCTTAGTAAATAGACCCCTATAGATCTATAGCAGCCTACATACAGAAATGTTCGTTCATAATGACAGGCGCCCTTTAAAAATGGGTGGTATTGCATTAAAATGACTAATTGCTCGGGCTATAATATACATAATAACTTCAGTATTGCAAGTCAAAAGTAAAGTAGGATAATCAGTTTATATGTTAATGCTGGGATCACAAGCTGGCCCAGAAGCTAAGAGTGATTTTGCTTGTAGTCCGCTTATGTGTGTCTGTTCCCTTGTGAGAGCACTGCAATTGTGGCAGATTATTTCACCAGGCATCAAAGCAGCCATACACCAGATAAAAGGGAGAACAAGGATTTAATTCAAGGCTGCAGGTATCAGGATAATTACCTGCATACAGGCTGATTCTACAAGACAGAGGGTTTTTTGTTTTCTAGGATCACAATGAGATCTTCTGTTCAGAAAGGAGATAACCTTACCCAAAGTTTTCCACCGCATGGCATTCTGGGTAATGCGAATGAAGTTCTGTCCTATCTGGCTGTAATCAGAGCAGACCTGTCACTGTTTGGTTTTACGGCCTGTAAATGATATGACAATCACATTTGAAAACATGCTTGAAATTCTTAAAATATTCTGATTATGTTGCAGTAGACATATTTATGATGGCCTTTAACATCTTCTTCTTCAAATTATCTGAAGTATTTGTAAAAACAAACTTGATTGTCACTCTCCAACCAGGCTAGGGCGTTTGGAGAGGCCCGGTAGTAGGGCAGCAGAATGGCCGTCATTTCATAACTTCATCACGGTTTTTTTTTTCCGTCTGTTGGCCTGATTGCAAATCACGTCGCGACTGCTATTCCGTACATAGCAGACTTGCAAAAATATGCTAATAACTTATTATGCTGAGGTCTTGTGCACTGAGACTCCCACCTCCGGTGTCTCACATCCACCACTTACGTACAAAAGCGGAAGTATCGGACGCACATGGAATCTCTGAGCAAGCCTATCTGGCCTCAGACAGTCACAGCGGCTCTCTTAAGACGCCGGGGCCTCTGCAGCTGTGAATTAATTTGCAGAAGCTCACTAGGACACTCCCGGAAAACTGTCCTGACATACCGGCGTTTTTCTAACCACCTTGTTACCTACCCCAAACGCTGACTAGCTGTCACTCTCTTTGCAAATAAATCCTCGCTAATCCATTGCCACGTGTGCGCAGTGGCAGAAAAAAACGCTTCACTGCGTCCTGCATTGACATTGCATCCATGTCTGAAGCAGGCTCATTGTCAGTAATCTTATATCGGCTCTTCACCTAAACTGGGGGGCGGCAGAGAGATGCCAAAAATAGTGACATTTTATCTATGCACCTGTGTTGCTCACAACAGCAATGTAAATGGTCCATGCGACACACGTAGGGATCAATGATCCCTCTTTAAAGGCCTGTCTGAGCAGCATTCTGCAACATTGAGAGACCTATTTATCAAATTGACCTGAAAAGACAGATTCCTGGATCAATTTATTAAAAAAATCTGGTGATGTTGGTTAGCAGCAGCATCGTCGAACAGTTGAAGACCCTTCACATGTATGACTCGTGTACATGTATGACTCATGCCTGTGTAATGGGTGTGTGTGTGTGGAAGGGAAGCGGAGCAATGAGAAATTGTAATGACAGACATAGCAGCTTCTGATTGGTCTTCTCTCTCACGCCCCCTTTTGTAGCTACTTTTAAAGTGGTGAAAAAAAATGATCACCTCCTCAGGTGTTAATAAAGATTTAAATAATTTCACTACAGAGTGACGTAGGTTATGTTACTGCGGTCCTTGATCATTTCCAGAATTCATAAATGGGCAGCACAGATGGTGTAATGGTTAGCGTTACTGCCTCACAGCACTGAGGTCGTGGGTTCGATACCCACCACGGCCCTAACTGTGTGGAGTTTGTATATTCTCCCTGTGCTTGCGTGGGTTTCCTCCAGGTGCTCTGATTTCCTTGCACACTCCAAAAATATACTGGTAGGTTAATTGGCTCCCAACAAAATTAACCCTAGTGTGTATGTGTGTGTGCATGTGATAGGGAATATTGGGCCTGATTCAGACCCACTCGCGAGCGGCTGTCCGCTCGCAAGTGGGTCGATGTTCTGGACTGAGCATGCGCACGACGGAGGGAGCTCCGTCATGCGCATGCGCCAGACGTTGTGTCCGATCAAAGGGGGTGTGCTGTCTATGTTGATTGACAGCACGCCCCCTTTGGTAGGCGTGCCGGGGGCGTGCCTCCCTGACGGGGGCGTTCCCACGGGAACGCCTCCCGTCAAAAGCCGGCCCACTGACATCACTAGTGATGTCAGTGGGAGTGATAGAGCCAAAATCACTCCGGAGCTTGCGGTTGAAAACCTCAACCGCAGGCTCCGGCTCGCAATTTCGATGGTCGCGATGGTCTCGACCATCGCGGCCATCAAAATGCACGCTCGTATAGCCTGTGGGTGGTGACCCACAGCTATACGAGCGTCCAGAAGGACGCTCCATTTTCATGGAGGCCGGCCCTCATTCAGAGCGTGCGCTCTGCTCAGAGCGTACGGCTCTGATTGAGGGCCATAGATTGTAAGCTCCACTGGGGCAGGGACTGATGTGTATGGCCAAATATTCTCTGTAAAGCGCTGCAGAATATGTGTGCGCTATATAAATAATTGGTCAAAAATAAATAAATGGCCCATGAAAATCTAGGCTACCTTTGCAGTCCTGTTGTACTGCTTACTATTAAATCAATGCAGAACAGGACATATATGCAGGAGAGACTTGAATAAATGGGTAAGAGTATGTAGTCAGTATGAGAACGTTCAGAATGTCGACAGTGGAATTGTTGACATTCACAATATTGACATGGACATAATGTCGACAGTCACAATGTCAGCAGTACATGTCAGTGTTAGGTCTAGAGTTAAGCTGGCCACACACTAGACCAACTTACATCCAACCAGCCAACTTGTTGATTGGTTGGAATGAAAATCTGGTACCGTATGGGAGTAAATGATGATCAGCAATTTGCTCCTAAATGCCAGAAAACAGATGAAAATGGTCGTCAGACAAGTTCGCTAAATGTTTGATCTAAACTATTTGTTCAAACAACAGTTTTGGTCCATTTTCCAGCATTTGGGAGCAAATTGCTGATTGTATTCCTTACCAGGTTTTCATTCCAACCAATCAACTAGTTGGCTGGTTGGATGTAAGTTGGTCTAGTGTGTGGACAGCTTTAGGCTACGCATAGGGTTAGGGTTAGGCTGAGGATAGGGTTAGGCTGCGCAGAGGGTTAGGGCAGGCTTGCCTACCCTCCCGATTTGGTCGGGAGCCTCCCGAATATCGGGTGCCGCTCCCGACCCCCCGGAAAGGCAGGCAAGCCTCTTGGCTGCCGCCTGACCCCCTCCAACTATGTCAAAAAACTCCGCAGCGGGGGGCCCGATGACGTGATTCGCGCTGAATCGCCTCATCGTGGCTCCGCCCCCCGCTTCACAATGCCAATATTTTCAGCGATTCGCACTGAATCGCCTCATAGTGGCTCCGCCCCTAAAACCGCATCATTACCCAGCCACGCCCACCGCTGTGCATAGACATTCAGCTCCCTCCCTGAAGGAGGGAACTAAGGGCCTGATTCAGAGCTGGACGCTCTGACAAGAGCGCTCGCTCTGAATCAGGGCCCTCCTACCTAATATTGGAGCGGCCTCCTGGCCACTCGCATAGCTGTGGGTGAGCGAGCGGCCAAAAAGATGGTCGCGATGGTCAAGACCATCGCGACCATCGGGCTTGCGACGAGACCCTGCGGTAGGGTCTCGCTGCCGCAAGCCCAGGAGTGCTTTTGGCTCTATCAGAGCCAAACGCACTCCCACTGACATCCCATGGGAACGCCTCCGTCAGGGCAGCAACGCCCCCGGCACGCCACCAAAGGGGGCGTGCTGTCAATCAACATCGACAGCACTCCCCCTTTGGTGCGAGACCCATGAGCTCCCTCCGTCGTACGTATGCACACTAGGGCACCATCGACCCGCTTGCGAGCGGGTCAGAATCAGGTCCTGAATGTCTGCATGTATGGGTTAGGGTTAGGCTGTGGATTGGGTTAGGGTCAGGCAGCGCAGAGGGTTAGGCTGCGGATTGGGTTAGGGTTAGGCTGCGCAGAGGGATAGGGTTAGGCTGCGCAGAGGGATAGGGTTAGGCTGCGCAGAGGGTTAGGGTTAGGCTGCGGATAGGGTTAGGCTGCGCAGAGGGTTAGGGTTAGGCTGCAGATAGGGTTAGGCTGCGGATAGGGCAGGCTGTGCAGAGGGTTAGGATTAGGCTGAAGATAGAGTTAGGCTGTGGATAGGGTTAGGGTTAGGTTGCGGATAGGGCAGGCTGCGCAGAGGGTTAGGGTTAAGCTATGGATAGGGTTAGGCTGCGGATAGGGTTAGAGTTAGGCTGCAGACAGGGTTAGGCTGCGGATAGGGTTAGGCTGCGCAGAGGGTTAGGGTTAGGCTGCAGATAGGGTTAGGCTGCAGATAGGGTTAGGCTGCGGATAGGGTTAGGCTGCGCAGAGGGTTAGGGTTAGGCTTCGGATAGGGTTAGGCTGCAGATAGGGTTAGGCTGCGGATAGGGTTAGGCTGCGCAAGGGTTAGAGTTAGGCTGCAGACAGGGTTAGGCTGCGGATAGGGTTAGGCTGCGCAGAGGGTTAGGGTTAGGCTGCAGATAGGGTTAGGCTGCGGATAGGGCAGGCTGCGCGGAGGGTTAGGGTTAGGCTTCGGATAGGGTTAGGCTGCGCAGAGGGTTAGGGTTAGGCTTTGGATAGGGTTAGGCTGCGGATAGGGTTAGGCTGCGGATAGGGTTAGGTTTAGGCTTCGGATAGTGTTAGGGTTAGGCTGCGGATAGGGTTAGGCTGCGCAGAGGGTTAGGCTGCAGATAGGGTTAGGCTGCGGATAGGCCAGGCTGCGCAGAGGGTTAGGGTTAGGCTTCATATAGGGTTAGGCTGCGCAGAGGGTTAGGGTTAGGCTTCGGATAGGGTTAGGCTGCGGATAGGGTTAGGCTGCGGATAGGGTTAGGTTTAGGCTTCGGATAGTGTTAGGGTTAGGCTGCGGATAGGGTTAGGCTGCGCAGAGGGTTAGGGTTAGGCTGCAGATAGGGTTAGGCTGCGGATAGGGCAGGCTGCGCAGAGGGTTAGGGTTAGGCTTCGGATAGGGTTAGGCTGCGGATAGGGTTAGGTTTAGGCTTCGGATAGTGTTAGGGTTAGGCTGCGGATAGGGTTAGGCTGCGGTTAGGGTTAGACTGCAGATAGGGTGCAGCTAAAGTGTATACTTAGGCGCTCAATCATCCACCTCGGAGGCCATAGTCAGACGCTAGATCTGCAGCTGCCATACGGCTGGCGCAAGTATCGATGGTGCGACCAAAGGTGGAGTCTAAAGATGCACCAGGCGGTATTACAGCGGCTACAGAGACTGAAAGTGGGCGTCTCAGTTCTTGCACATTCATTCGCACGGATGTACCCTATTGGGGGTCCTTGTAGTGGCATTTGCATAAAGACGGAGACCATTGTTTTCAAACAAGGATGTTCCCACATGTGTTCTGGCCAGGATGGGGGTAATAGGGCACAATGGGATAGATGTACGAAGCCCAGAAGCGGTATCAGCGCACGTTATGTGCGCTGATACTGCTTCTCCCCGATGTATGATCAGGGGTCTGGGCGGTAAATGACAGGGGCGCTACGCTGATAGCCTGGGCTATGTACGAACGGTCAGATCGTCTGACCGTTCGGCCGGCTGTAGCTGTCGTTATCGACAGCTACAGCCTGGCGCTAGCCTATCCCCACAGCAGGGACAGCGCTGTCCCTGCTGCGGCGGCTACCGGCTCCAGGGCTCCACGCGGGGATCTCGCGATACTTGCGAGATCCCGCGCATGCTCAGTGGAGCCGGCCGGGAAGAGACACAGCGCATCAGCACTAGGCTGATGCGCTGCTGTCTCTAGCGGGTAGCGCCGGAGTGGGAGTTAATGCTCCCCCTCTCCGGCCGAAGAGATGTTTATACATCTCATCGGTACTGCTTCCTGCTTCGCCTCGGTAAAGAGGCGAAGCGGGAAGTGTTATAGCGGCATCTACCCCAATGTGCCCTCCCCTATGTATGCAAAAATTGTATTCTCCCGTAACGCAGGGTGATATTGTCCGGCAATGGTTACATTGCTGTCCAGTGGTTACATTGCAACAGAGAATTTATATCTCCCACTTACAACCACTGGTCTGGCACTAAACAGCTGAGAGAACTGTACCTCATGTCAATATATTATTCCAGCCCAGATGAGCCCATTAGATTCATCCTCTGTTCTTGCAGTTTGTGTTGTTCTAAAAGCTGCCTGTCATTTCATATTAGTCTGAGTTATTTCATTGCTTGTGGCAGTTCAATAACATAGCTAAACTCGGTCACTGCGCCACTGGCATCAACAAGGCTTAAAGGAGGGATGAAATGAGTGTAATAAAGTGTATTAAATGGCAAGGGAACGTCAACAAGTTTTTCCACACGCAGAGATAGGTGGGGTAAGGGCAAAGTATTTGTATGAAATCAAGGAGGTATAAAGGGACTGATGCAGCATGGATCGCTATTGCGATACCGTACGGATTGAGCATGCGTATGAGTTGAGTGTGCGAGTTAGCATTGCGATCGCTCTGCGTTCACCTACGCAGATACAAAGCCATCGCAGACAGAGGGAAGACACCTAAGAGTCTGGTGGTGGTGACGCAACGGTTGAAGAAACGCAGGCGTGCCAGTCCGTTTGAAGGCCATTGCATGGGCGTGCAGAAATTAGCCACTGCGACGGCATAGGCAGCCTGACTACTCACTGCGAGCGACGAGGTTAGCAGTTTCTGAGTAAGGGCAGACCTGTTGTAATTGTGCGAAGAGGGGTCGGTGTTATTCGATTTTCCCCGTGTATACGCAGGATTGCAAAGTATTACTGATGTGCAAAAGCACTAGTGGGCAACTCCATGCTGGCTTTGGGTGTCTCTATAATACTGTAGCTTTGCGATGGCAGTCATTGCCATCAGATCAGCTACAATCGCAATAGCGATCCGTAGTGAATCAGGCCCAAAGATCACAACCTGATGATGACGACTGAGGGCCATATTCAATTAGAATCGAAAAGCCGAGATCTGCGAAAAAGTATCGGCGATTGCGACTTTTCGCCAGGCGGAAACTTATCTCCACACTTCCATCCACATTTCGCGTACGCGGGGAGTCAATGCAATGTAATAGGCGAAAAAGATTTGCCTCTGAATAGCGGGAGAAAAGAAGTGCAGCATTTTTATTTTGGGGTGCAATGGTAGGGGAACCTCTCCGCACCCTTGGGACAGCCCCCCAAAGGATAACTGTTTTAAATAAAAAAGTGAGGAACACCCCCAAAAAAGTACTTTGAATTTGGGGGCGAAAAAGCAGAAAGTGGGGAGACAAGTTCGCAAACTAGCGAAAGAAGGTTCTGGGGGTGCTCTAAGAAGGGGTCAAGCGTTTTTGGGATTGCAGGTGCTTTTACCTATATGATGGTGAAAATTCGCAACCCCAAATTTTACAGGACTACTTATTTTCTCCAATATATACTGCTTTATGCCATTCTTCACCACTTGTGCAAATACGCTAATTAGTGGCAAGTGTGCGAACTTAAGTACCCCAAACACTTGTATTACGGCTTATCGGGCACTACTACATTGATCCCCAATGTTTCTGCATCTGTTGGGGGGTTCAGGCTGATTTTCCCGATTCTGACACCACTCTTCGCCTGTTCTGATTTCGCGTGTCTCCGTTTTCGCGTGTTTTGGAATTGACTAGGGCGAATCATGGGTACGCGCACGATAAGTTTTCGCGGCTAAAATACGCAATGTAGGCGAAAAGTCCGGAATGCAAAACTGTATCGCGTACACGAAACTAATTGAATACGGGCCTGAGTATCTTTATTGTTTTAAAAGATGAAGCACATACATAATTGTAATAATAATCATTTAAAAATTAAAATCATCAATTCTATAGAGCTGGGGATGTTCAGGAGGAAGATGCACGACCCATGGCGGCCCAGCCCCTGCTATACCATATCACGATGTCAAGCATGGTGCAGCTGGGTTGGAGCAGGGCCACAATGCTACGATTCACAGTGAATTGTGTCATTAAGCCCCAGGAACACCCACACTGGGGGAATGGCCAAGATACCGGAGGCTGGTCTTCTCTCCCAAGAGTGCTAGAGAACTTAAGGAGTCTACCAGTCATTTACAAGTATCCGTGACTGGTATCAGGCATCTTCTGGATTTGATGGTCACACAGAGTGGGTGAGGTATATCTGTCATATTTCAGGGGAATCAGTCCTGCAAACGAAATGCTGTAGAAGTCAACGGCTGCCAGGCCTTGCTAGGAGCTGTCAGTACAAGACCCACCTGGTCATGCATGATATGTGGGCGTGAAAGGGTTTCATCAAAAGAAAACCACCTGGTCAGGCAAGGGAAAATAAAACTCCCCCCATAAATATACCGCACTCTAATTATTAATTAGAGGCTAGGTATATCCACCAGTAAGAGTTCATTCAAGAACTGGCACGCTTTGTAGATCCAGCCAAGTCCTATCTAGACCACATCTCCAGGGGTCACACTACTCTTCTGTACTGAACTGAAATGTTCATGCCTCAAACAACATCTCAAGATATGTGCGACCATACTCTATATATAGGTGCATTTGTCTGTGTATACGCAGTATGGAAAAGTGCATTTTTGGTAGGCCCATTTCTGAGACATGTTGTGGGAGGGAAAGTTCTGTCGTCATGGGCTGCTGGGAGAGACGTCCTGTGGGACCATTCCATTGATGCCATTTCGGCAGTACATGTCAGACGCCATATTCCCTGGCGCTGCCATGTTTTGTAGGCCGCACCACCCAGCTAGAGCCTGATAAGCCTGTTGAGCATGACATGCAGTGTTGCCTCAGACAATAAGACTACGCCTGTGTACACAATGTAGTGTGTGGTGGCTGAAAGCCGTCGCCACCTACATATACCAGGCCTTTCTCAATTTCTCGTCTTCTCTGAGTTTTTCTAATTTAATTGAGCCATCATGTGCTGACTGATTGCTTTCAGATTTTATTTGTGCAATCAGTCAGTGTTCTGATTTATGCAGGTGACAGAATCCAGGGTTTGTCCTGTAACCAGTCTTTGCTGATGATAAATCCAAGGGCTCTTGGGAGGATGTGTTTCATTCTCGGCTTTTGTGAGAGGAAACAAGCATGAGCTGTCTGTGCAGCCTCCTCATATTGAAGCCATCATCTTCTGAGTTATATTCTCATAACATGCAGGAAGAAAAAAAAAAGAGAGAAAGAAATGGATGCTGTAACTAAAATTGATGTTGTCACAAAAATAAATGCAAGATTTGAATTAAGTTTGCAACAAAAGGAACTCTAAAGTAGGGAAGAACAGGTCTGTAATTGTAAAATAAAAGTATGTGGAATCGCGAGCCCCCCAATTGCGGCATGGGGGTAAATGCACTGAGTGGTGGGTTTCCCAGGGATAGGAAATCGCTGGACATCACCGGCAATCTGACGCACCAAACCACTGAATTTACTGTTAGGCAGTTTTGATGGAATTTTGAAATCTCCGCCACAACCTTACAAATGACCTAACCATTGGTGTCATGGTCAAAACCCCTGGAAAAAAAGCACCACAAAACCGCTGTAAAAAACGCTGCATCTATCTGGCCAATCAGAAGTCAAGGAATCATAATACAGTAATAATAAGGGCATTTATTACGTATTGAATAAGGAGGCAGATAGCGTTAATAATTCTCTTAAGTGTGAAATATTATTTTATTAATATAGTAGTAAAGGGACCCGGTATGTGCTGGGCTGCCACTGTCCACCCACTCCCGGCCCCGTACAGTCCCCTTCTGCACATTACTCCGCTCCATCCCACAATGCGCTTTGTACTGCCCCGCACCCTCTCTGTCTGCTCTTCTGCCTCGTCCTCCTGCGACACCAATCCCACGACCCCTCCCAACTCAGTTACGCCCCCTTCCTCCCGCAGCTGCATACTCACCTCCCGGCAGATCCTCCTCATTCACTGCGAGGGTCTTCCCCGTCTCCCTAGAAGTAGGAGCCATTGGATGGGTGGTACGCGCCACAACTCCCACTGCGTATACACGTTGGAGTCAGGACAGACCTTAGAGAATTGTTATATAGATTAATGGGGGAAATTATTGTTCCAATTTATGAAGAGAGCAATGTTATCTAATTATATTAAAGGGCCCATATTAATTGTTAATTGGTGTTAAACAAAAAAAAAAAAAGTGTTTTATGATGGGAGGCAACATTTATTATTTTATGATGTGGATACAATGCATATAACCATAAAATAATATTTCCCAAGTCATAAAGTCATAAAAACATTTATACCCTAATTAACAATCCCCCCCCAAAATATAAAATATTTCCTCAATAAGAGAATTATCAATGTTACGTCCTCCTTAATTTAATAAATGATTGCCCTCATTATAGGCGTATTGTGATTCCTCTCCCTCTGAGTGACCATAAAGCTCAGACAGCATGCTATTTGAGCCATTTCGCCTGTTGCAACCACCACGTTTTGGCGAGGCAACTCAAAAAGCCTCATTTATATAAATTATTTTGGCACTGTTTTCTGGCTGTTGGCAAAACCGCTGCTTGATTCTGTAAAACTTTGGTGGTATCTCTTCTATTCTTCACACGTAATACAATGGGATGGCGATATGTTTAGTGGTGTCTTCCAAGCTGGTGGGTCTATGGCTGCTTGGCTTTAGTAAGTTGGACATTTGCAAAACCACTGGTAAAACCACCAAAAACAGCCACTTAGTGAATTTACCCCCAGCCATCATTTGTAAAACAACCTTCTGTTTACCTGCTCATAGCTCCTTGAGTAACTTACATGGGCAGAGCACAAAAACCTGAACGGGCAGTGAGGGATGCAGGCACGCCAGATATCTAGTTGTGATGTAGTCGGGTTGCCGATGGTCTGAATACCGGTGCCGAAATCTCGACAGGTCGGGATCCCGGCACCAGTATCCCGACATCCAGCATCTCGAACGTAAGTATCGGGTGTTAGGGGGAGGTTAGGGTGCGGGGTTAGGGTTAGGCATTAGGGAGAGGGTTAGGGTTAGGCATCGGGGTGGGAGGGTTAGGATTAGGGTGCGGGGAGGGAGATGTTAGGTTTAGGCACTAGAGGGAGGTTAGATTTAGGTACCGGGGGGGAGGTGTTAGGTTTAGGATGCGGGGAGGGGGAAGTTAGGCTTAGGAACTAGAGGGGGGAGGTTAGGGTTAGGCACTGGGGAGGGAGGGTTAGAGTAGCGGTTAGGAAACCACTTAACTTTCTTCCCTATGGGTGTCGGGATGCCGCTGTCGGTAATCTGACCAGCAGCATCCCGTTTGCTGGGATTTCATACCCAACCCATCTAGTTGCAAGCATGGTGTTAGAAGTAGAAATGCTGGACAAGTTTAGGAGCCATTTGACTTGATAGGGGATTGGACATGTACCACTGGCCATAATTCTCAACTTTCGTGGAGTGTGGAGAGGGACAATGTGTCTCCGCATCACTGGGCATGTCTGCCCATTACACTCCCATTTTTACTCATGCTGGGGGCATGCCCAGCATGTCCCAAGCTGCTGGACGGTTCCCGGTACCTCTCTGTGCTATTTTGATGCCCCCTGCATACGAATAACCATCCATTGCTTTTCAAAGCAGAGCAGCAGGTGAGAGGGAGACCTCCTGACCCCCCACCACCACGGGACACTGCGGCCCGCGAGTGGGATGGCAGGACAGTGTCCAAAAAGCAGGGCTGTCTGCCAAGAGCCAGATGGTTGGAGGGTATGTCAGGCTGTTCAGCTTCAGTTTTGCCATGAGACCCTACGTAACATGTGACGTGTTGCTGTTTACTGTGCATCCAATTCAAACTATTGTTTTTAATATTCCTTAATATGAATTGGTGCCAATGACATGCAGTCAGGCAATGACGCTGGACCTGGTGTCCTTGGGTCTCTTATCGGGTCCATTGTTCATCATTGGTGGCCACCTCTCTATGTGTCATCACTATGGACAGAAAACGGCCCTATGCGTCATCATTATGGGCATAAACGGCCAAACACAGAGGGTAGAAATTACATCACAGAACTTACCCAGAAGCGAAAGTGCTGTTGACAAGAAGTGGAAGTTAGAAACATGCCCTCCAACCACACAGAAAGAGGAAATGATACCGTTGATGCCAACTGGGGAGCGGAAGTGATGTCAACAGAAAGTGGAAATGACACACGTACCAACCACATAGGAAGTGCAAGTGACATCAACAGGAAACCGAAATGATGCGCATGCCCTGTCTAGTTATACTATTGGCTTATCCGCAGTCTGCTTGTGTATATTAGTCCTTTATAACCTGGCATGTCACACCTGAATGCACGGCAAGGGTCCCTGGAGAAGATTGTGGGGGCTCACTGGGCTCTGCGCCTCTGCTACTTCCAGCGCAATTCCAGGTTGGCGTGAGAGACTCTGCTACTGTACAGTCTGAGCGGTGATACATGTGTTGGGCAGCACAGACGGTGTACTGGTTAGCATTACTGTATTACTGCCTCACAGCACTGAGGTCATGGGTTCGATTCCCACAACAGCCGTACCTGTGCGGAGTTTGTATATTCTCCATGTGGCTGCGTGGGTTTCCTCCGAGTACTCCAGCTTCCTCCCACACTCCAAAAATATACAGGTAGGTTAATTGGCTCCCAACACAAATTAACCCTAGTGCGTATGTGTGTGAGCATGTGATAGGGAATATAGAGTGTAAGCTCCACTGGGGCAGGAACTGATGTGAATGGCCAAATATTCTCTGTAAAGCGCTGCGGAATATGTGTGCGCTATAAAATAACTGATGATAAATAAATAAATACTGCAGATTAGTGCCTCTCCAGAAATGGTCTATTGAGACACAATGCCTCTGTAAAATATATTCTCTGCAAAATGTTATTTAAATTCTGTATGAGGATTCTGACGGCAGCTCAAAGCTCCTAAATTTATCAGCAGTAATAGCACACGATCTATATAATTCGTGAATTTCCAAAGTTGTTATGGCTACGCTGGAAAATGATTTATAGCTTTTTTTCTGACTCAATTTAATATGTACGGTACTTTCTATTTTCTTTCTTTTTTTTTTTTGTTTCTGTCACTTCTAAATAGACATATTGTACCGCACATCTCTGCGAATTCAACTTGTTCATCTTCTTGTCAGCGCCTGAGGACATGGGCCAGTTTTTCTGTTTCTGTCAGAGAGAATTTAGTATGTGTGCGCTCAACTGAACTTGACATACGTACCTGTTAAAATGCAAATTAGACCTCATTAGTGTTCCTAATATTTTTCTCACACGTTGCTCATTCGAACATCGCCTGACTTAGAAAAGCTGATGCATACAGTTTCTTTTTATGACTATATTTTATGGGGTACTTTTTGACCATAGTTACACTTGAATTCTGTTGCACACTGTCATCTGGTTCTCTGGCATTTTATTAATTATGCCTTTATGACACCAACATATCATGCAGTTTAATTATTTCCTTGAGTCTCTCACCCAGCACAGCTTACAGCCTAGATCTCTACCACACAAAAACACAGTCACTGATGTTTCAGTATGTTTCTGGACTGTAGCCTGAAGCTGGTGTACTGTACATACCATATCCACACTCATACTACCAAGGTCGTACTACTACAAACCATAGCCTCAGTGCCAGAAGGCATCATTGCTAAGTAAACATAAATCTATGATGAAGGATTCAGGAAAAAGTTAGACAGGCAAGGGCATGATAAAGCTGCCAGGGACGTGTCACATTGAGGGTGTCCTCCTTTTTCTGGGGTGTATACAGTACTTTAGAAGCATTGGGCTGCCTCAGTTCCTTCCTATTATCTGAAAATACTATTTCAATGTTGTTCACACCTGTCGTGTGCATTTAAGGAGCATCACTCAGTGGCATGTCTATAATTCGTCACCAAATCAGGAAAAAACAAAAGTCCTGAAACGTGGGACAACACGTGCGAGAGTCTCCTGCCTAATTTGTGAGAGTTGGTAAGTATGATTTAGTTGTTGTGCATTCTGAGATCAAAATATGCAGATGATTGTCTCTGCTAAAAATAATTGTCTTGAAAGCCTCATGGCAAGAGGCACAATCCAAAGGGTGCCTGACACGAGGTCCTTCATCCCCTGACGTGCCTTGCTATAACTGACACCAGTTTCCTGTCCTCCTTCCCACATACAGTGGAAAGTAACTTCATGAGAGGGAGTAGTAGCAGGAGAGGAAGGGGGCTGCATTGTATCAAAGGGATGAAAGATCCTTGGTATGCAACTTCATCATTGTAAAAAGTTTGATATTTTTTGAACATACCTCTCTGCAGATTAGTATCATTTTAACATTAAACACTACTGAGGCATCTATATAATAATTGGTGGTCATCTGGTCTATCTCCAACATGCACAGTGAGGATCAATTTGAATTTAGGATTGTTCTTAAACGGAGCCCAAACTATGTTACTTGCAAGGGCCACATGTAAAAAGCACCGATCACATTTCTGACAATTACTGCTTTGTCCATTGTCGATAGAACAGTCACAGTGACTGTATTGAAGGCCAGTAACATACAAGTTTTATTATAGATATGTGTGTAATATTCAGTAAGGGAGAGCTGTGCAGACACATAAGGCTTAGTAAAGCTTGGCGCCCATTTACCAGAGCAGTCCAAACCCATACACTGGCGAGGTTATAATCCACTGACATCCTGGCAGCATAACATTGAACCTATTGCTTTATCTGGGAGCTGGTTCAGTTTAATGTCTCCCCCCCCCTGTTTGATTCACTTTCTAATCTGTCGGCTGGGATTACTGCAGAAACTTCAGTACTTCTGTGAATGTGGTTTAGATTTAAAGCCTGGGAGAGTTTGAAAGACACGACTGTTCCCGGCTAGGCAGTAATTATTGTTATGGTTTTGTTATAATTTACATCTCAGCAAGAAATAATTAGGAACCATGTATGATATAGGCTATAAGCACTCTCACTTTAACACTGTAAACACGTCACTGATTTATACCTTATAAAATAGCAAAATCAAAAGAATGAAATAATAAAGAGCCCTGTAAAAGCAACTGGAAGATTTTATTTGGTGTAGTTTAGATTTTTTTTTCAGATTCACAGACAAATTTGAGGTCATTTAAAGAAAAAATGAAGGTTAGCTCACTAAGGGCCTGATTCAGAGCCGCTCGTAAGCGGCCGCTCGTTCGCTTCGAGCGATGTTCGCACATCTGCGAATGCGTATGGGTCGTAATGCTCATGCGCCAACCAGTCATTGCGGTCGGAAATCAAGCGCTCGCAAAATAGCGAGTGCCTGCTAATTTGAGTGACAGGATGAGGCGTTTGTGGGTGGTAACAGGGGAAGGTGTGCCTAACGGTCAAAACAGGCGTTTTAAGGGTGTGCATAATTAACAAAGCAGCGTCATCGACCACGTCACTTGGTTGTTTCTTAGCCTGAACTGTTCGCATGACTGCGGTAGGAAAATCCAACCACAAGCACTGCGAGCAGTTCAGACGCCTTTCGATTTACTCGATTAATCAAATAAATAGTGGAGATGATGTAGGATGCGAGCGGCCAGGGGGCGTCTTTACAAAATAGCGAGCGCATGTTTCGTTCCCTCGCTCAGACATAGAGGCGTCAACAGACCGCAAAGAGCGAGCGCTCAATTTAAATAGCTGGCCCCTTTTTCTGAACGAGCGAGCGCTAATAGCGTCCGGCTCTGAATCAGGCCCTAAGATCTCGCAACCACACAGGAAAGACACATGGAGCAAGATTTACTAAGCAGCGGTTTGCATGGGGTTTTGAAACTTTCCGCCTATGGATAGTGGGTTCAGCATATACCAAAGGTTGGCTTGACCTCCCAAACAGAACCCGCTGTTGTTCCTCGTCAGTTTCAAAAACCACTATCCCGCGGCAAAACTGCCTAAAATCCGCCACAAACCTGCCGTGTTTTAAAAACCTGGATAAATACTAAAGTTCTAGGGTGGTGGTTGTGAGGTAAACTAATAATAATAGTAAATAATAATGTTCTTTACCGGTGGATTACTGGTCCTAGCAAGGCTAACAGGGCACGATGTCACTTGTAGAATCACAAGTGCCAGCTTACCTGGCCCGCTGCAGTCCACCTGCAAAAAATAAAATAAAATACATGTTAATATAAAGACATGACAAACATCTGTAGAAGTTTCTTATATTTTTTTTAAATAACCAGTCCTCTACACCCTCTTTACCCATTTATTACACACTACATCCAATGGGATATGCCCTCTTTATTTAGGCAACCAGGGTACTTGGCAAAAAAAAAAAAACCCATGAGATGAAATTATATTTCCTTTTCAGGACCCCTCTACTAATGAGAAGTCACACGTGGACACTCTTCATATGAATACATGTGACAGCACTGATTGACCGAGCATGGGAACTGAACTAATCTCTGTATTGTATACAGTATATTCACAAGAATGATATTTGTGTTGTATAGTGATCAATAGAATGCAATCTGTTTTGTATATATGTCATTAGAATGCCTCTGTATTGTATAGTGATAACTAGAATGCTCTCTGAATTGCTTTCTGTATTGAATATTGATCACTAAAATGCTCACTGTATTGTATATATTAATCTCTCCGTTGAAAACTGTTCAGAATGGGCAATATTGTGTCTGATTATGTGTCTTTGACACTTGCCCATTGGTGCACCCAACTGACTGAGTAAACGGGTAAAGGTATTGCTTGTAAGGGAACATCCAAAAAGACGTAAAATAACAAATTGAGGTAAACCAGCAATAAATGAGATAAACATTTGTCCTGTGCCATTGAATTGTGAATCCAATATGCCTTGGGTCCTTGCATGGTTCATCACCCACAGTGCAACCTTCGTAGTGCGCCCATCATGGCTGCCTCACCAGGTGCACTCGTGGATGGGATAAAAAATACATGGACCTGACTATTTTGATGGGACCCTACTCCTAGCATCAGGACACTGCAACCACACCCATTTTGTGTCATCTCTTCTAGGCGTAACCTATTCCACCCAGGGTAATTCTACGGAGTGCCACCAAGCTGGCTGTCTCATTTGGTACCTTTTTGTGGTTGTAATATATAACTCATAGAAGTTATTTCCCAAAATGTCTGCACCAACCCTGCAATATGCTTATTGTGCTATCTAGGTTTCGCTTGATTTTATTTATTTTATTTTATTTATTTATTAACAGTTTCTTATATAGCACAGCATATTCCGTTGCGCTTTACAATTGGATTTTCTGTGTGGTTTTCAATTTTTTGCAACACCAAATCCTTGTACAATGTACCATGTTTTCTGATGTCTTTAAAGCGACCTTGAGTCCTAAGGGAGAAAAGCGCTAAATAAATAAAATTATTGTTATATGCGCCTTCCTCCCCATCTACCCCATCTGTGTTTGACCTGTTTGTCTGCCCTTCTCCTTTAGAATGTAAGCTCTTATGAGCAGGGCCCTCTACCCTCTTGTGCTTCTCCTTACTCTACTTCTTACTCCCCACTAGGGCACCTAACACTTGGTTACTTATGTTCTGCTGCTTATGTGGGTGTTGTGGTCGCTAATGTAGCAATGTATATTGTCCTTGTCCTTGTCCTGCATTATATTGTATTGTATTGTAAGTCTTTGGTCACATATTTGTTTATATATTTTGTAAGGCGCTGCGGAGCACTTGTGGCGCCATATAAATAAATGATGATAATAATAATATTAGTAATAAATGATCTGCCACAAACTTAGCAAGTTATAGACAACCTAACAGGGTAATTAGTGATTCATCACTGGAAAGCATATGTTTCTTTATTCAAGTTCGAAGTCCATCTTTATTGTTTTGTGTTTTTTTTTTGTAATATTTGCAAGTCAGACCCAAATGGTATTTTTACAAATGTAATTTTGCTAATATAATGTAACCCTCTCTCCTGTACCTTATACAGAGACCCTAGGTTACCAGATACTATACTTAACAATATATGTGCCTCCACCTAGGCTGGGGTTATAGGGCTAGCCTAGGAATGCCCTGTTTGAGTTATATGGTGTAATATGATGAATTTAATGTGACATGTAATTCATACAATACTGGTGCATTAGCACTTTACTATAATGAATTGATCACCTGTTACTTTTCTCCACAGGCTTCCCTCGATGACGCTCTTCCAATTCCTAGAGGTAAGTATTGCACACTGCTTTTAGTAGGTTAACACTTTGTATTTACATATGTCATAAATTCAGAGGAAAAACATATTGATACAAGATTCACTACATATATAACACCAATTTTACTTCCATATGTAGATGGAATACCTTTTACACTAATATAAACTATTATAAAGTTTAATACCTTTACACATAAAGGGCTCTATTTATTAACATTATTTTTACTAAAATAAAGTGAAAAAGGGTGTTTTCACACCCATTTCACATTATTTTAGTATCACCTATAGTTATTACAGGGCAATTGGAGTAGAATTCATAAAATTCTACTCCAACCCCTAAGTATCACTTATTTTTAGTAAGCAGATCGCATTTCCCATAATTGTAATGGGAAATGTGATCCGACCAGAGTTACTGAAAATAAATTGTAAGAAAATACCGGGGAAAGCCTTGTGATCAGGGCCGGATTAAGGTCTGTGGGGGCCCCTGGGCAACAAACTTGTGGGGCCCCCTAACAGTGATCCGAGTATGTATATGTATATGTATATATATATATATATATATAAATATATATATACACACACACACACAGTGTGCCCCCCCACAACCAGCCCACCAGCAGCACCACACTTTAAGAAAAAAAAAACATTAATTAACTCACCCTCCGGGCCGAGGCAATATCACAGCAGCAGCTCCTGTCTTCGTTTCACCTCTGTGGGCTCCAGTCCAGACGCGATTGTTGAGGGGGTGGGCTGGCTTGGGGCTGCGCAGCGTGACCTCTGACGTCATGCCTGCATTGCTGTACAGCCCCACTGCACAGCCTGCCCACCGGTCGGCCAGAGCAGCGCCGCGCTCTGAGCCCAAGTGCTCAGCGAGCGCTACCCGGCTGAAGTGGCAGAGGACCGCAGCGGAGACAGCTAAATGCTGTACTCTGCCGGTCTCAGTAGTAGTGGCAGGGGACAGGGTATGGGGGCCCCCTATGTGTGGGGGCCCAGGGACGACCGCCCCTGTCGCCCTGCCTATAATCCGGCCCTGCCTGAGATAATAACGCCACCTGGAGGTGGCGTTATCCAGGGTCTCCCCCGGTTACCGGACTCCTCTAATGGGGAGAGCAGAGCCGGGAGCCGGTCCCAGTAATCAGCTGTGTGGTCTAAACAGACTGCAAGCTGATCACTGCAAAAAAATTAAGAAATTGTCGAATAAAAATTCACTTACCTGACTCCAGGGACCGGTTGTTCGGGGGCTCCGGTGATGACTCCCCTACGGTCAGCTGGTCTCCCATGCTGCACTCCGGCCCTGTCATCAGGTGATCGGGTTCCAGTGCAGTATGGGATATCAGCTGACCGGAGGCATGGAAGACATCACCGTAGCAGCGAAGACTGCAGGTAAGTGCTATTAAAGGAGGGGGGGTCGCGGGGGAGGTTGCAGTTGGGTCCACGAGCGTGGGGGCGGGGTTTAGTTTTGAGGCAGGGCTTAGCGCCGGGGGGTAGCAGCGGTGGCCGGTCGGCGCATGCGTGGGGCACTAGTCACGGTATTTTTTGGCGAAAATATCGTGACTAGAGTGTGGAGGGGATTCGCAGGGACAGAGCTTTCTCGCAAGCTCTGTCCCTGCAATGGATTTGTAGTAAATCCCTGTGATATTGCCTGAATTCGTAATGCGAATTCAGTTAATAATATCACACTACAATCTGCATTACAAATGCGGATTGTAGTAAATAGAGCCCAAAGTGTTGCTCAGTATTTTAGTCTCTGCCTATGAAGTTCATTAATGTAGCAGATAAAGGGCCTGATTCAGAGCCGCTCGTAAGCGGCCGCTCGTTCGCTCCGAGCGATGTTCGCACATCTGCGCATGCGTATGGGTTGTAATGCGCATGCGCCAACCAGTCAGTGCGGTCGGAAATCGTGTGCTCGCAAAATAGCGAATGTCTGCTAATTTGAGTGACAGGATGAGGCGTTTGTGGGTGGTAACAGCGGAAGGTGTTTGAAAACGGGGAGTGGAGATCCGAACGCAGGCGTGCCAAAAGGTCAAAACGGGCGTTTAATGGGAGTGCATAATTAACAAAGCAGCGTCATCGGCCACGTCAGTTGGTTGTCTTTTAGCCTGAACTGTTCGCATGATTGCGGTAGGAAAATGCTACCACAAGAATAGCGAGCAGTTCATACGCCTTTCGATGTACTCGATTAATCAAATAAATAGCAGAGATGACGTATGATGCGAGCGGCCAAGGGGCGTCTTTACAAAATAGCGAGCACATGTTTTGTTCGCTCGCTCAGACATAGAGGCGTCAACAGACCGCAAAGAGCGAGCGCTCAATTTAAATAGCCAGCCCCTTTTTCTGAACGAGCGTCCGCAAATAGCGTCCGGCTCTGAATCAGGCCCAAAGGTCCTTAATATCCTACCCTCCAACATGACCCATTCCATTAGGTACAAAATACTCTGCTCCTGGACTTTCCATCTTAAGCTGGCCACACACTAGACCAACTTACATCCAACCAGCCAACTTGTTGATTGGTTGGAATGAAAATCTGGTAAGGAATGGGAGTCACTGATGATCAGCAATTTGCTCCTAAATGCCAGAAAACAGATGAAAATGGTCGTTCAGACAAGTTTGTTAAATGTTTGATCTAAACTATTTGTTCAAACAACATTTTTGGTCTATTTTCCGGCGTTTGGGAGCAAAATGCTGATTGTCATTTGCTTTCATTCCTTACCAGATTTTCATTCCAACCAATCAACTAGTTGGCTGGTTGGACAGATAATCTTTAGATGTGTGGCCAGCTTTAAGCTGGCCACACATCTAAAGATTATCTGTCCAACCAGCCAACTAGTTGATTGGTTGGAATGAAAATCTGGTAAGGTATACAATCAGCAATTTGTTTCCAAATGCTGGAAAATGGACCAAAACTGTTGTTTGAACAAATAGTTTAGCTCAAAAATTTAGCAAACTTGTCTGAACGACCATTTTCATCTGTTTTCTGGCATTTAGGAGCAAATTGTTGATCATCATTTACTTCCATACGTTTCCAGATTTTCATTCCAGCCAATCAACAAGTTGGCTGGTTGGATGTAAGTTGGTTAGTAGTGTGTGGCCAGCTTAATGTATGATTGCAGTCACCAGTGTTGAACTAGGTAATTGATAAGACAGGTGTTTCAGCACAGGTGTCTGCAATCATACATTAAGAGGGAAGTCCAGGAGCAGAGCATTGTGTACCTAATGGAACGGGTCAGGTTGGAGGGTCTGTAATATGTCCAGAACCACCTGAGCATGAATCCTAGGATCACTTGGCAGCGCAAAAGGAAGTTCAAAGTTCATTAAAGTTCAACACAGTCTTCCTTAGTAATATTGCTGCAAATGTATATCCATATACACTGACAAATTTAGAAGAATGACATATAAGTCAGTAGAGGTAAGCCAGTGCTATATATACAGCTAAATTATACTGTCTTTCTTTCATATAATCTGGCTGAGAGCCATAAGCATTCCTGAAGTGATTCTTCCTCACACTACCTTTTCCTCCCCCAAATCCTTTATAAATGATAATGTAAGACCATTAATTAGCTTCTGCCTCCATACAACAACTGCATTAGTCTTATAGCGGCCTATTCATCAACACTAAAATAACGTTTTCCTTAATTACCGTTATTTTAGTATTCATGAAGACACTTAACACAGGATATATCACTGATATCTCCTGGTTTAGTCCCCCTGCGTTAATTTCCAAACTCCCCATACATTAGTAAATTAGTATGGGGATGTGAAAATTATGCTATTATTATTATTATTACCAGTTATTTATATAGCGCACACATATTCCACAGCGCTTTACAGAGAATATTTGGCCATTCACATCAGTCCCTGCCCCAGTGGAGCTTACAATCTATATTTCCTATCACATGTGCACACACATACACACTAAGGTTAATTTGTGTTGGGAGCTAATTAGCCTGCTAGTATATTTTTGGAGTGTGGGAGGAAACCGGAGGAAACCCACGTAAGCACAGGGAGAATATACAAACTCCGCACAGGTAGGGCCGTGGTGGGAATCAAACCCACAACCTCAGTGCTGTGAGGCAGTAATGCTAACCATTACACCGTCTGTGCTATTCATCAAATTCGGAAAATTATGTATTTTTGGAATTTGATGGAGTTACTATCCGCCACTGTGAGGTGGTGTATAGCAGGTGTCAGCGTGGGCAGGTCCTCCTCCGTCCCCTTTGGTGCTCCCTGGTGTCTCTTCTGGCTACGGTGCCTGTCCTGACACGTGTTCTCCAGGCAGAACACAGTAAACTTTAGAAAAAAAAAAACTTTTTTTTTCTTCTAAACTTTACTGTGTTCTGCCTGAAGAACACAGTGTCAGAGCAGCAGACGGAGCCGGAGGCGGCTGCAGCGGGCAGGTAAGTCGGGGACGGGGGGAGTTGAGTGGAGGGGAGAGGGGTGGCACACAGAATTACCGCAGCTGTAGGCAGTGCTGCGCATGTGCTGCTTTTACGGATGTAACAGCGCAAGTGCAGCACAGATTCCAGCCGCGGTCAGTTAGTGTAGAGAGGGAAAACTATCTACTTCCCGAAAAGCTGTCATTGCAAAAATGACAGCTTTTCGAAATAGATACTTATGGAGAGGTGGAATGATGAATTCCTCCAGTAATTAGGTAGAAATCCATGCGCGTTCTAAACCTAATTACCTCCAGAGATATTTTAGTTATGATGAATAGGCCCCTTAGGAGTATATTCAATTGGCCGCGAGAAAAGCCAAAAACCTGCACCTGCGAGGTATTTCCTGCAGGTGCGGGTTTTTTGCTATTCTATTAGGTGCGTGTTTTTTATAAAAACATGCGCCGGGAGTTTTTTCTTTGCGCACCTCCTGAGCAAGCGTGATTTTTCCAGAAATCAATGTTCTAAGGAAAAATCACGTGTACTTGCTCTGACAACCCCCCCCACCCCAAAGGACTAATTAAGCAATTGGAAGTATCCAATTAGCTTAATTAGTCCTTAATTACTCACCTTCCGAAGCGCTGTCGTCTCATCTTCTTCTGCATCCAGCGTCGGGAGCTGGCTCTTCTGCAGCAGCGGTGAGTATGTCAGTGTGTGTGCTGTATGTAAGTGTGTATGAGTGACTGTGTGGTGTGTGTGTGTGTGTATGAGTGCGTGTGTGACCCCCCCCGGAATGGGCGCTGGGAGAACTACATCTCCCAGCAGCCCTTGCTCCTCCCATCAGCCCCCGGGACTCACAGCAGCCCCCTCTCCAGTAAGAAGAGAGAGGGAAGGCTGCCGGGAGCCGCGGAGACCCGGACAGGTAAGTGTTTTTTGCTTTTTTTTTAAAAATTTACGCGGCGCGTGGTTTTCAGTGTTTTTTTAATTGAATCCCGCGGGTATCGGGAGCGCGCATACCCGCAGGATTTCGAAATTGGCCGCGAGGGGCGCAAGGTTTTTTCCTCGCAAAACCTCGCGGCCAATTGAATATACCCCTATGTCTTATCCTTTCCTTTCCCTGTCAGTCTGAAACTCAGTGTCCGCAGTATGGGTGTCAGCATCTATACTATATATATATTTCTCTCTGAGTTCAGAGCAATTAGTGCACTACTGTGGCTACTTAATGCTGTTTATGTGAGGGGTGGGTGGGTGCAATGCCTGCTGCCGTGCAGGTGTACGTCTGTTACTTACCTTGCGTCGCACTCTCTCACCTTCAGGCCGTGTGTTGAGCAGACGGTCCTGGAACCTCCAAATAGAACACGGACACGATGACCTAGGGGGAAGGAGACGAGGTGAGTACCGTCCTTCCTCAAGTCGACCGACGCGCCCTACCGAACTGGGGGATAAATTTAGGTTTAAACTTTTAAGTGAAGATCATCATTGGCACTTTTGGCCTCAGATCCCGAATTTTCACCTATCGGTACTCACGCACCAGGTGAAGATTCGTCCTTGCACCGGGTTGCAAGGTTCACCGTCCACCCAGAAGGAAGGAGATATAGATAGTGACAAACAAACAGGGAGAGACAGTACACACAGATATTTCTCACCGTGTCCACTCTTGCTCTTCGTCCGCTCACTCGCCTACAGGTCCCTGTAAGGAGATACACAACACAGCCGTGCAGGGCCTAAACCTATGTGAAGCAACTACACATACTAAACGGCATCACCCTCAACCTACGGTGTGTGTAGTGCGACAGATATAACAACAACTAAACTTTTGCCCTGCACGGAACACCAATCACAGACCAAATATACAAGAGCAAAACACAGTACTGTCTCTTTAAATGTCTGCTACCTACCTAGAGCTGGCCAGCTCCTCTTCTCGGTGACTGGGGAAACCACTACCTCATGGGTGGAAGCCGTACAGCTCTCCACCACTGCTCACACCTCTAATCATCCGCCTCTCTATGTTAGCACTGCAGCTAATGGGCTCAGGGCCCTGGGCCTAACGCCCAGGGTCTTACCTGCGGCTCAGGCCTAGGTGCCTGCCAAACGGTGGGCTCTGGTAGTGGTCTGGGCCTAATGCCCAGACCACGTTTTATGGGGCTCAGGCCTATTTGCCTGCCTGTCTGTGGGGCTCATATAGGGCCTAGTGCCCTCCTGTATGGGTACAGGCCTATGCCTGGTTTATGGCCACGGGCCTGATGCCCGCCTACTTTATTGAGTAGTGACCTGGGCCTAGTACCCAGGCCACTTATACCTGATTAAGGGGGATCCTTTTATGGGGGCTAATGCCCGCTACTGTGCCCCGGGCCTTGTGCCCGAGTAATTGCCCACGGGCCTAGTGCCCGACAATGCTCCACGGGCCTAGCGCCCGACAACCCCGGCGGTCTAGGGAGGGGGGTATATGGTGGGCCTCACGGAGGGCCTACCTGCTACGTTGGAAGAGGCTGCGGGGGGGAACTTCGTGACGCTCTTTCACTTCCCACCCCCGCAGTCCTCTCCGGTCCTCAGCCGCCTCTTCTTCTCTTCTTCCAGCCGGCGCCGCCTGTCTTCTTTCTTGACAGCGGCGTCTTCTGGCCCCTGTTGCCGCGCCGATCTTCCGCTCTTCGGGAGGTCTTCTCTCCTCCCTCTCCGCCGCCGCACTGAACTTTCCCGCTCGGCGCCGTCTAATACAAGACGGCGCGAGTGGGCGGGGCTATGATGCGGCGAGCCGCGATTGGCTCGTCGCGTCCGCCTCTGATTGGCTGCTGGCCCACGAGCCAGGTTTGGCTCGCGGCCAGAGCCAAACGCCGCCGCACTGAACGCCGCGCCCAGCGCCTGACCGGCGCTGGGAGCAGGTACTCTGCCCCAGCGCCGGCTACCCGCCACTTCTTGGCTGCCGGGCACCAAGCTCCGCTGAGCTTGCGCCCGGAGCCAAGCTTCTCCCAGCGCCAAAGTACCGCCGGCACTGATAAAAGGGACCAGGCGGTCCCTTCACCAGGTGCCCGCGGTATCTGCACCGACGCTAGGGACATTACTGTCCCAGCGCCGGCAACGGATGTGTCCCGCAGAGGACACATCCCCCCTGCCTGCCCCTGCACCTCGGCTGATGCTGGGATCAAACACGTGATCCCAGCACAGCCTTCCACACTTGCAGGGCAGTGTACTTTTCTTTATCTACTCACTCGCTCCGTCCTGCGCTGTGACTCAGCTGATCATGGAGGGTGGGCTAGGGCTACAGTTGCCTATAACTGCAACTCTGTTACACTGTTTAGCTGATGTACAGGGAGACCGAATGGAGGCCTTGCCCACTGCCTCTGTAGTCGCCTGTAGCGGCTCACCGCCTCTGCCTGTCAGGCGACTCTCTGCTTCTTCACCCTTCTGATACTGCAGCCTGCTTACAATCAGTATCCGGATCTTCCGGAATGGCCGCTGCCCCTTTTTACTGCCGCACTTCCGCAGACACAAAGTCCGCGGCCCGCCGGACCTCAGCAGGTCCTGCGGTGACTTCTCCCAGCTCACGGTAAGAGCCCTCACTGGCTTCAGTACCGAAGGCTCTCCAGAGCCGCCACCAACATTCGCTAATAGCCAAGCGGTACCATAGAGACTATCTGACATGAGCGCTCAAGGGGGAACTGCAGACTGACTTAACTGCCACCCCAGTGCCTATATCCCCACTCTACAGCCGTGCGACCAGTCCCTAACTGCCAGCAAACACTAGTTTGCAGGAATCTATGACCTGCAAACTGGATTTGTTCTAGGGAACAGGATTGCCACCTAGCAACAGCAGGTGGGTTAGGCAGCAAGCCTCCAGAATACGCTGGGGCAGAGGAAAGTGAAAGAATTTTCACTCCCTCTGCCATAACAATGAGTGGTGCGTGCGCACGTCACGTGCACGTTAGGTCGCGTGCACGCCTGCGGCCACATGCAGGCGCACAGGCACCGCTGGTCAGATTTTTTTCGGAAGCTCGCTGGTGGCAAATCAACCCTAGCAGGGATAACGGCAAATAAAAACACATTTAACTCTTAGGCTTGATTGTCTCTGCACTCTAAGGCCCTCATTCAGAGCCGTTCGCTATTTGCGGTCGTTCGTTGAAAAACAAGGGGTGGCTATTCAAATGATCCGTCCGCACATTGCGGTCTGTGCACGCCTCTAAGTCTGAACGAGCGAGCAAAACTTGCGGTTGTAATTTTGAAAAATACGCCCCCTGGCCGCTCGCACCATACGTCATGTCCGCTATTTATTAGATTAATCGAGTACATCGAACAGCTTATGAACTGCTCGCTATTCTTGTGGCTGGTTTTTTCAACCGCTATTTTGCGAGCAGTTCTGAGTAAAAAAAAAACAAGTGAGGTGGGCAATGACGCTGCTGTATTAATTATGCACTCCCTTAAAACGCCCGTTTTGACCTTTAAGCACGCCTGCGTTCTAATTCCACTCCCCCGTTTTCAAGCACCTTCCCCTGTTACCACCCACATACGCCTCCTTCTGTCACTCAAAATAGCAGGCATTCGCTATATAGCGAACAAACGATTTTCGGCCGCACTGACAGATTCGCGCATGCGCATTAAAATCCGTAGGCATGCGCAGTTGTGTGAACATCGGTCAGAACGAACGAGCGGCCGCTTACGAGCGACTCTGAATGAGGGCCTAAGTCTGTGTTAGAAGACTATGGCCCTCATTCAGAGCCGTACGCAAACAGCAGTACGTTCGTTGCGTTCCGAATCGATGTTGACTAACTGCGCATGCGTCGGTGTAACACTGCGCATGTGCGTACGGCAGATTGCGAGCTTTTTTTGTCTCGTTCGTCAAATAGCGTACAGGAAGTGACATGTCAAATGTGATTGACAGAACGGGGCGTTTCTGGGTGTTGACGGGGGTGGAGATGGAAAAACGCAGGCGTGGCGAGGCGTTTTTGGGGCGTACATACATTAGCAGATGCGAGCGTAAAATGTGTACGGACCGACTCATACGTCACTGGATGATCCTCTTTTCCTTCAAAATGCTCGCACAGCTTAGGGTCTGGATTAGTCGACCACATTGGCGATGGCCTTCTCCTCCATCCCGGCACTCCACGATGTTGCAGCGATTAATCGCGGGTGGTCAGAACAGCAATTAGTGTTGGATTGAAAACCGGCTTGGTATGTGTTTTGAAAGCAGTTTTTTGGGTTAGCACAAAAGCGTACGCAGGTGGAAATCATAGCTGCTAACGTGATGATTACACAATCAATTTACGTACATTTGTGGGTGTTTCTTTTGGGCTCAATTTGTTGGTTAGGGCCTATTGTAACAATAATGTCATCATGTTTTTTTTGTTTTTACCTTTTTCTTTTGGCCTGTTGAATTTGCATCGTTATTTTAAATTTTAAACGTTCCTTAAAGAGCCCTTTTTTTTTTTGGCATGTAAAATGTGGTTTTTGCCAGTTTTTGCCTTTTGGCCCAGGATTAAATGTAATCCATTTTGACAATAATGTGAGAATACAATGTCAGTTTTTTATTTTTTTTTATTGCTCAAACAAAAACTAAAATAAATAACCGATTTGTGGCAAAGATTTTTTGCAGGGTTCATTCCCAAAGTTACAATAATTGGGCCAACATAAAAGATTTATGAAATGTAGAACACAAAATTAAAAACAATTCACAAGAAAGGAGAGGGAAGTTTTGACCAGAAAGGAATATGAGCCAAGCACAGAAGGAGTGTGGGAAAAGTCGCCATTGCTGTCACCGTTTTTTCACCCGTTTGGCTGGGGGAGAGAGGGCGCCAGACCGGGTCCGGGATGTCATCGGGCTGGCCTGTCCAGAGGCAGATGTTGTGGCCTCTGGACTAGGCACAGGGCTAGGCACATTTGGAGGATTGACTGATGTTGTGCCAGAGGTGGAGGATCCTGATGTTCCGGCAGGAAGGGAGGTCGGCTCCACCATGTGCTGGCGAACGAGCTGCTCCAGGGCATTGGCGATGCGGATGTTTGCCCTGGTATTTTCCGCCAGGGCCTGACCAATGGTCACGTTGGCCGCAGCATTTTGCTCCAGGGCCTCAGCCACCCGTATCAGACTGGCGTCCATCCTCTGCAGAATCTCCGTATGGGAATCCGATTTGAAATTGAGTTCTGTGAGGAGGGCCACTGCCTGCGAGGGGGATTGCCCTGGACTGGTTTCAGTAGGGTCCTCAGCCGGATGTACTGGTTCCTCCCCTGCAGAGCCAGCAGAAATTCTGCGGCCAAGGCTCCCCTCTGGAGCAGACTCATCCGCCTGTGTCTCTGTTTGGAAAAATGAGAAAAGACTCACATTAGAATCTACATATTGGCACAATAACATTTCAGAGTTGGTGACATCACAAGATTTACCTGGGACAACATGAGGAGCCGCAAAGTCTGGCATGTCTGTATCCATGTTGGACACGCCAAACACCTCCACAGGCTGCACACACCCCTGTGCCAGCTCTTCTAAATCCGTCAACTCCAATGACACAGGGGTGGGACCCCCACCTGTCCCCCTTGCATGCCTAGCCCTGTCCGCCAGTTTTTGCTTTAGGCGATATTTGAAGTCGCCCCATCTGTTGCATAAAAATGGAACCATTATCCTTTTGTTTAAAATGGGGTTTGTTTATAGGGGGGGCAAGTGTTTACTTACCGCCGTTTGACATCCCGGGCTAGACGGACATAATCACCCACCCTATTGACAGCAACGGCTACCTCTTCCCACATTCTCCACTTCTGGCTTGTACTCATATTCCTGTCTGCCTGTGGCAGGATGTCCACACACTTCTGAATCAAAACCTCCATCTCCTTTCTTGTGAAATGTGGCTGCCTTTTCTTTTTGGCAGCTTTGGCCGGAATACTGGGCCCAGCAGCCTCTTCCATGTCATCCTCCTCACCTATTTGTGTAAATATGCAGAATTCTCAACTTCACAACTTGCCCAATATTATGTTTCAAATTAATCATTGAGACAAAATGCATGAAAGACTTACCGCCTGACTCTTGTCCATTGTTTCCCTGGTCTGTAGCCATGTCTGAGCTCCAAACAAGAAATACACCAGAATTTAAATGGTGTTTCGTGACGTATTTATACATGCGTCCTTATTTTGCGGCCGCATCATTGATTGTGCGTTCCTATGATCCCTCCTTAATTTTTGCGGGAAACGAAACACTATTTATGGCTTGGTGTGTCTCGAGTCGAGGTGGCGTTTTTGGATTGTTGGAGGTTACCTTGGTTGGAGTTTCTTGTTTGCAGATTAAGGAGTTGGCGTTTGGAGTTTATTTTGTTTGCTAAAGTTGCGGGTTTTTTTTCCGGTCGCTTTTTTTTTGGATATTTTTTTGGCCTCGTTTCTTGATTTGGTAAGTTTTGTGAAGTCTTACTTTGGTTCAATTGGTGTCTCCTTCTGTTTGTTATTGTTCTTAATTTTTTTAACCATAATTTCATCTATTTTAGGTTTTTTTTTCTTTCGGCCCCAAAGACCTTTTGTTTGGGAATCTTATATATTTGCTCTTGGTAAGTCCATTTTTTAACTTGTATTTGCGAACTAATTAGCGCATTTTTCTCTGTTTGTAGAGTGACTTGTATTTGCGAACTAATTAGCGCATTTTTCTCTATTTGTAGAGTGACTTGTAGTTGCGAACTAATTTGCGCATTTTTCTCTGTTTGTAGAGTGACTTGTATTTGCGAACTAATTAGCGCATTTTTCTCTGTTTGTAGAGTGACTTGTATTTGCGAACTAATTAGCGCATTTTTCTCTGTTTGTAGAGTGACTTGTATTTGCGAACTAATTAGCGCATTTTTCTCTGTTTGTAGAGTGACTTGTATTTGCGAACTAATTAGCGCATTTTTCTCTGTTTGTACAGTGACTTGTATTTGCGAACTAATTAGCGCATTTTTAAATGCTTATTCATCCTGTAAAATTGTTTGTGGTTTCCCTTTAGCATTTTTGGCTGACATTTGACCCCAATTTGAAGTACTGTGTGCAATGTCGTTTTGCTCGTTGCCCAAATGTGTGTTTCGCCTATTTTATGTTTTGTCTTGCACCAAATTTAGAAACATAAATGCACAGACTAAACTTTTTAAAATTAATATTGGGAATATTTTCAGTTTGGACGTATCATGACAATACCCCGGCATGTAAGCAGCAATGGATGGTATCATCAAGCTAAGTTGTTTTAATTTTCCTTTGGGGTGGGTCCAAAGCCTTACATTCCAATCTTGCCATTTCAGGTTGATCTGGGGCGGATTGTTCTGGCCATGCTCCCGGAAGCCGACCAACCTCAATCTCGTCCCAGGCATAGGCATCGTAGGCTGCAAGGCCCCAGATATTTCGAACACGTGTCACCCTTTTTGGAATGCCCGATGATGAGGTTTTAAGACGCTACCGTCTTCCTCCCAAAATCATCATAGACACTCTCTCATTAATAGAGAGTGATCTTGAGCGGCAAATTGACAGTCCAACAGCAATACCACCACTTACGCAATTTATGGCGGTGTTACATTTCTGTGCCTCAGGATCATTTCAAACAACGGTGGGAATAGTGGCGGGCATCTCACAATCCTCCTTTTCCAGGATCCTGAGGGCAGTGATGGAGGCACTTTTCAAGCACCTGCATCATTTTATTAAAATGCCTTTGGATATGGGTGCCCTTAGTGTGGCCAAGGCCAATTTTTACCAAATAGCTGGCTTCCCACACATCATAGGGGTTGTGGATGGTACTCACATACCACTTCAGCCTCCAGCACGGCTGGAGGCAATATTTCGCAACCGTAAACACTATCACTCCCTGAATGTAATGGTGGTATGTGATGCCTCCCTCCAGATCCTGTCCCTGAATGCAAAATTACCAGGAAGTGCACATGACTCCTTCGTCATCCGGCAATCAGGGATATGGCACAAATTAACCAACCTACAAGCTGGTGATGCGTGGCTTCTGGGTAGGTGGAGACCTTTAGTACATAACAATGTTAAGCTTGATACACAGTGATCCTGATGTTGTCTATTCTTTTTCACAGGAGACAGTGGCTACCCTTGCATGCCCTGGCTGCTCACTCCTTATTTGGCTCCCACACCAGGCCCACAAAGTGAGTTTAATACCGCACTTACAGCCACCAGGCAAGTGGTGAAGCGCTGTATCGGCCTTTTAAAAGGCAGATTCAGATGCCTCCACCACTCTGGTGGCGAGCTCATGTATTTGCCGGATATGGTTTCGAAAATTGTGGTCCTGTGTGGGATATTTCACAACATCGCCATAAGGAGTGGTGTCCCAATGCAGCCAGAGGATGCCTTACCTGAGGATGGCCCCCCCGAGGTTGGTCGGAGGTCAGTATGTGGGGGGGCCATACGCGATGATGTGGTGGCCCGATATTTTAGGTAATTATTGACCAAACAACAGTGTTTATACCCAATGTGTTACAGTTTGTTTGCGTTCATCTTTTTTTATATTAATTTTTGCCCCATCTTCTGTTTGTTTGCATAATCTTTGGCACTCCCACGATGACTACTTCCTGCTACCCTTCAAAAACCTTTATGTGGAAACTTCTGGAATATATATGACACCCATATTGCAATGCCATATTTTTGAAATCATGTGGGCATGGACCTTCGTCAACCAGTTCTTGATTTGTTGTGTGTTTGTTTCCTGTTTTTGGTATGTGGTGTATTTCTGATTATCACTGTGTGTTTTGTTTTTGAGTGACCACTTTGTTTTTTGATTTCTGTTGTGAATAAATATTTGGAGAGTGTAATTTGTTTCCATTTTTGGCACGTTAGAAGCAAGTGTAACCAAACTCACAAATGTTAAATTTACCTAAGGGGTAACCCAGTAATGAAGCAAGTGGAGCTAAAATGTAATATGTTTTCGGGGTACTAACCAACACACCAAGGAATCCTGTACAATCAGTTGGCTTCGTAAGATCGGCCTAAGCAGATTGCCCACCAAATAGGAACCTGTAAAATGTTGTAAACTATCATGTTGTCCACCCCAAAAAAGGAAAATGACATTGGTACTGGTAGGTGTTTCTTGTGCCTGTTTGCCTTCAAAATACAACACACAATCTGTAGTGAGATTAATTGTCAATCCTTGCTTGAAGAGTCTACTTATGTCAGTGTAAAGAATCTTGGATTTACTAAAAACGCATGAGACAGAGCGTGAATTAAAACTGATTTATTTGTAAACAATTTGTAAAAAAAATAAAAAAAAAACTAATTCCTAAGGAGGCCCACCAGATGGTCAAGGACCTGCAGCAGCCCGGTGACTTGCTCCCGCATACGGGCCACACACTGACAGATTTCTGCCCGACGCCTCTGTTCCTCTGTGGGTGACAAAAGTTTGGGGATTAATACATCAATAATGAAGCAACATTCAAAAACAACACAAAACAAGCAAAACAAAACGTACAAGCTTGTGCCAAAAAACAACATTACACGGATAAAACCCAGAACCCCAAAATGTCGTAGGCCAAAAATACAAGGGCCCAAAAAAAATGCACACAGGTGTGATATGTGTATGGTGAAATCAGCAGGAACAGGTAAAGACAACCCCCAAAAATTCCCAAAGGCGACAGAAAGCCCACAAAAATGGGGACGACACATGATTACATACAAACAGTTTGTGGTGCCCAAAAAAAACCAAAAAAACATACCGTTCTGCAAAACGCCAGAGCGAGAAGCCACTCCCTCGACCACCTCGGAGGTGGCTACATTCCCCAAACCTAGGGGCAGGGTGTTGGCAGAATCCTGGGAGGGGGTATTTGGAGGAGGGGCGGTTGGAGGAGAGGGGGAATTGGGCTGGAGGGGAAGTAGACCCGAAATCTCGGCCACAGGGTCTGGGGAGGAGGGTGTAATTGAGGAATTGGGGGTTGGAGAGAGGGGCCGGGACCGGCGTCTTGTCTGCCGATGACGCCGTAGTCTTTGCTGTGCCCCTAAAAGATGTAAAAAATATTGTGGTTAGTTTCAACAGGAATCCAAATACAAAAAAAAAAAAACATGCACATGCAGATATGAGTACAATGACTAAATAGGACAGACATGAAAACATGCACATGCAGATATGAGTACAATGACTAAATAGGACAGACATGAAAACATGCACATGCAGATATGACTACAATGACTAAATAGGACAGACATGAAAACATGCACATGCAGATATGAGTACAATGACTAAATAGGACAGACATGAAAACATGCACATGCAGATATGAGTACAATGACTAAATAGGACAGACATGAAAACATGCACATGCAGATATGAGTACAATGACTAAATAGGACAGACATGAAAACATGCACATGCAGATATGACTACAATGACTAAATAGGACAGACATGAAAACATGCACATGCAGATATGACTACAATGAATAAATAGGACAGACATGAAAACATGCACATGCAGATATGACTACAATGACTAAATAGGACAGACATGAAAACATGCACACGCAGTTAGGGCCCACAAGATAAACTTGAAACCACAGTCCATAAAACTTACTTTCCTCGATCTGCATGCGAAAGCATGCCAGCAAGCGGGGCGTACGCCGATGCAGGTCCGACCACCTGCGCTCCAGCTGGCCAATATGTCGGCGTGAGCCGAAGGAGCGCAGGCGACGACGTACTTCCGCATATGCGGAACGCTTTCTGCTATTTGTGATGGGTGGAGGCTGACTGGTGATCCGCCTGTCCATCACCTCCGTGAGCACCAGCAGTTGAATGCGGCGGATCTCATGATGGCAATGGTGTATTTTTAGAAAATTATTTTTAATAAAGCACCAAAAAAAAATTTGATTGGCTAATGTATTTGGGAAATTAACAGGACAAATTCTATTGGTTAGTGTATGAGTCATGTGTTCGACAGGGCCACAAATCTCTTGAGAATTATGATAGGCTTGATGCAGTGACATGTGTAAGCAAATTAAAATAAAGAAATGAACCACAGAAAATTTGCGGGGATCCAAACAAATAGAACAATTGTTTAATTGGGGCTAACATGTCTTTTGAACAATAAAAGCGAATGTTTAAGCCGTACGTATTCTGCGGGTAAACACAAACACGGACAAGATTAAAGTTTATTGCATTGTGTTGAAAAAAAAAAAGCAATTAAGCTAATTGATACATTGATTGGCATGATACGATTGAGGGAGGTAGGCAGAATAAACGAGCAGGTAATCGGAATCTGACAGGCCCACTTCCGGTTTGTACTTGTGCGTGCGTTCCCTTCAAGCCATTTCGGGGATGTACGCTCGCTATTTGGCACGCTCGTTAGTTAGAGGAGGGGTCGCCTGAGTTTGGGGCGGATTTTTAGCTGCGTACGAAAATACGAGCGAGTGCTTGAATTTAAATATTTTTTTACGTACGCCGAACGTACGTACGCCCACTTGCGAGTGGGTCTGAATCAGGGCCTATGACACAAGTGATTTCCAAGCAAGAACAAGTTTATTGAACGTTAACAGATATCTTTTGGAAACGGCTTAATCAATAGTACGAACTGGAGAGAAATAAAGAAAACGGAAATGGCATTGGTTGCGGCTTTCCAGAACAGAGTTAAACGCTGGCTGGTAGTCTATTTCTGGTCTTTATTGGTGACTGCTTGAGGCTTCTTCAGATCTCTTGCTGCGCCTTGAGGGATAATATGAGAAAAAACTATTAATACCTAAATATAGACTCTCCAGAGGAAACAACAGCCAAAGGAGAAAGGGTGGGTAGGGTGGGAGCTGTTGCTAGGTGGCAATCCTGTTCCCTAGAACAAATCCAGTTTGCAGGTCATAGATTCCTGCAAACTAGTGTTTTGTTCTTTGAGAGGCTTGCCAGCTAGCAACAGCAGGTGGGCAGCAGACTACCACATACATGGTGGTTGATCTGAGAAACTCGATCTTCTGTAGATCGGTTGATCTCCAATAGTGCTTAGCGAATATATGAACTAAGGACCATCTCGCTGCTAGCATTATTGACTGTAATGGGATGCCTTTAGTTGCCGCTTTTGTGGCTGCCGCTCCCCTTAAGGAGTGACTTTTGAATTGGTTTGTATCTACCCCCGCCTTCCTCATGGATGCTACAATCCATCCTCTGATAGTGGAGGATCTTGCTGGGCTAAAGGGTTTCCTACATGTAATGAAGAGTTGCGTAATACTGTCTTTAATGGGGGCAGTCAGGGCCAGGTAAGAGGACAGGCACGAAGCAACACAAAGGTTAGGTTCTGAAGGGTCGTAGATAACATCGAATCCAACTATGGTATTATTAAATGATGAGGTTTTGGTGTGACCTTTTAGGATAATGTGGTACCCTGCAGGAGTCTGTGCTAACCAGGGGTCTGAGATGTGTATCAGGGTTAGTTCCGCTCCTCTGGCCGCTATGGCTAGAGCTAACAAAGATGCTAATTTACGGGATAAAATTATAATGTTGGAGTCTTTTTCCCAGGACGCCAGGAAGGAGAAGAAAGGCTCAATGTCCCAAGTATGTGAATATTTTGGAACTATGGGCCTAGAGAGATATACACCTCTTAATAAACGTAGTTATAGTTTGTTGTTTGTTAAGTTTGGAATCATAATAGCTAAAGCGGAACCATATGATTTAAGGTAGCTGAAGCCAAGCCTGACTCATACTTAGAGGCTAGGAAATGTAAAGCTAAATGGAGTAATGAAGACTGGTGAGAGGGGTTTGTTTTGGATTGCCAAAGGTTAAATTCTTTTATGTTTGTACAATATCTAGCCCTTGTCCGGGGCCTTAAGGAGGAATTTATTAGGGCTTCTGTGGGTGATGCTAGAGCTGCATCTGTTGCGTAACTGGTTGATCAGAGGAAACCAGACTCTGGATGGCCATACAGAGTATACTACATGCTTGCCAACTATCTGCCTGCCCCTTCCGGGAGAGAGCAGCCAGATCGGCTTGACTGGGGGGGCTTGGCCAGCAAATGGGGGCGGAGCCGGCCAGACTTCAAGAGTTTGCGGGCGGGGGGCGGACCCACACGATCGCGTCATTTTGGCCCCGCCCCGCTACACATTGCCGATATTACAAGCAGCGTGAAGCAGGCGGCGGGGCCATAATGGCGCGATTCGACGTGAATCGCGTTACAGGCCCCCCCCGCTGCCGAGGATTTTCCTGTAATTGCGGTGGGGGGCAGGAGGGGTTTGCAGCCGCCGGGAGACTTGCCTGCATTCCCGGGAGGTCGGGAGCGGCACCCGATTTTCATGAGGCTCCCGACCAAATCGGGAGGGTAGGCAAGTATGGTATACTACCACAATTTGCAGCACTCTGTCCTCCCCGATTTTTTGTAAGACTTTCAGGAGTAGGGCGGGGGGAGAGAAAGCATAGGGGCAAGTCAGATCCGTCCAAGGAAAGGACATTGCATCCATCCTCCACACCTTTTGTCCATATTCTGGAAACAAAACACTGAATCTGAGCATTCGTGGGACTGGCAAAGAGATCTATCTGTAATCTCCCAAATGTGTGAACTATTTTCTGAAAGATTTGACCTTTCAGTGCTACCGAATGTAGGGAGATCCTTTTCCGGGATAAGGAGTCTGCTAATTCGTTTAACTTCCCTGGGACATAAGCTGTGACCAGAAAAATATCTCTCTGGACTGCCCAATACCACACTTCTAATGCCTCCTGGCATAGGGATGTTGACTTGGTGCCTCCCAACTTGTTTATATTGGACACTGTGGTCGTATTGTCCAGGCATAGCTGGATACAGGCCCCTGTAAGGTGAATGAGGAGTAAAGCCTGTAGGGCTAATTTTGTTGCACGTAGTTCTAAAATGTTTATGAACAAGCGGGATTCTTCCTTTGACCAAGCGCCCCTTACTGCTTTTTCTTGTGAGAAACCTCCCCATCCTGTTAGGGATGCATCCGTGGTGATCGTCATGTAGGATGGGGGACCTAAGAGGGGATGAGGAGGAGGAGTGGGAAGACTGTTCCATTTGGACAGTTCTGTTTTTACATTTCTGGAGAGATATATGGTGTCTGTCCAGGAATATCGGGCGTGAATCAAAGTTCTTAAGAGGCGTTGCAATTCTCTGCATAACAGCAGAACGTGTCGAAACCCCGGAGACATCGCTATCATTTTCCCAATGATTGTTGCTAAGGTACGGAGGGTCATGGTGTGTTTTTGGGACAATTTTGGAATATAATCTTTTGTGTCTAGCCATTTCTGTGGCGGAACGTATAGAGAGAAAGAATGGGTATCGAAGTCGAACCCTAAAAAGGTGATTTTCTTGGTGGGAGTCAGTACTGACTTTAGGATATTTAGCATGAAACCCAGGTTTGATAACAGAGAAATGTTTACATTTTTGTGCTTTAAAAGGGTATCGTGGTCTGCGTGTATCAAAAGTATGTAATCTAGGTATATTATACATTAAACCCTTTGCTGGCGCAGGTGAGACACTACCGCTTTCATCACCCGTGTAAAGGTGTAGGGGGTGGTGTAAAGGCCAAATACCATCACTGTCCACTGATACTGATTGTCTCTCCAATAGAACCTGAGAAGACGTCTGTGATTCGGGTGTATTGATATAGAGTGGAAAGCTTCTTTAGGTCTATTTTTATGCAGAAGCAGTCCTTTGTGAGAAGATAAGGGATGTCTGAAATGCCCTCCATGCGAAACCGTTTTGTTTTTAAAAATCGATTCAAAGTTTCGACATTCAGGACTGGTCTTAAAGAACCATCCTGCTTTTTTATAGGAAACAAATGGCTGACCCAGACCCTTTATTGCTGGGTTTGCCAATTCTTTCTTCCCTTGTTGTAGGGCCAAAGTCAGTACATCGTCCAACCGAGGACTGCAACTCCTTGAACAAGGAGTATGACATGCCTGGTGAGGGAAGAGGATTAAAGGGAGATTTAATCCTGAGCGGATTATTTTTAGTAACCACTTGTCTGTGGTAATTTGTTGCCACTCCGCATTTGAATCTTTTAGGGTTTTGTGGTGAAGTGAGCGTGTGTGTGGACTCACCGTAACTGCAGCCTCATCTGGCATTGTTCCATGCACCTGAGGATGATTCTCGAGGGGTATCATGGGATTTTTGCATGAAGCCTCCTCTCTGGGCTCTCCTTGTGCCTTGAAACTCTTGGGTCGGACCTGTGGCTCTCAGACTCCGACCCCCTTGAAGAAAGGGCCTCCTGGGAGGTTCATTCATTTTTTTTAATGTCAGAAAAGGATTTCCTAGCTTTGTAGCATATTTTGACCTCTTCTATAAACTGTGGGCCACATAGGTTGGCATCTGTAAGGTTAGGGAACTCCATGGATTTAAGAGCATGGTCTGCCAGACCTGCACTAGTTAACCATCTAGATCTGTGGGTATTAGTGATGTGATTAAATGTTTGACCTATGATAAGAGCTGCCCTGCTAACAGCTTAATGTAGAGCCAGCTTAGATGCCACCAAAGAATCTAGGATAACTCCGGACTCTCCCTCTCTCTCTGCTTTATCTAGTACGAAAAGAAGAGGGCCGGCTGCGTCCGCTATTTTGTATTGGATCTATCTTAACATACAATCCGTGTGGTCATTTTGTCTTTTCTCCCCCACTATAGAAGCCAAAGCCGGGTCAATGTTAGGAGTAACTAGAGCAGGTACATCTGGCAACCCCATATAGGAGCTCAGGACTAATTCATTTTCCTTAATAAGGGTTGCTCTAAAGACGAGCTGAGCAAATTTCTGAATTGCTCTTTAGGGGCCAGTGTGTGGTATATAATTTTGACGGGGGGGTTCGCCCCGCTAAAGCCACTCTGGCCATCTGCACTTCACTAAATTCTCCACGCTGTGAAGAGGCAGATGTTCTTGTTATCTCCTCTGACTCCCAGTCCACCGAGGAGGGTTGGCCAAAATCACTAGAGGAAAGATGTGGCTGTTCGGTAGGTGACCCCTTATACAGACTGCGGGTCCCTTCATGCTGCCAGCTACAGATAAATTATGGCGGCTACGGGCAGAATTATTGTGCTTGCTCCGAGCACTAGAATGTTGCCTGCTACGGGCAACTCCAGGGAATGGTGGGAATATCACCTGAACAGGTGGCCCTGGGATTAAACTTACTTTTATTTTTATGTGATTTTTTTTCCGCTCCTGCTGACTTGGCACTTCCATGAGGGAAAATATTTTCCTCAGAGTCTGAGGAGTTAGATGTTCCTAGATTTGTGACTGGAACAGCGTTTTTCCTTTTATATATAATTTCTTCAGATGAAGAGGATGAGGAAGATAGTGCCCTTTTATGGGCACTGCCAGCAGCAGAGGACATTCTAAATGAATCTGTCACAGAGACAGAAACTGTGTCCTCCATATTCCGCTGACAAAAAAAAATCTGACCAGCAGTGCCTGTGCGCGTGCACGTGACCTAACGTGCATGTGACCTGCGCGCGTGTGCGCGCACGCACCGCTCATTGTTATGGCAGAGGGAGTGAAAATTCTTTCACTTTCCTCTGTCCCAGCATATTCGAGAGGCTTGCTGCCTAACCCACCTGCTGTTGCTAGGTGGCAAGCCTCCCGAAGAACAAACACAAACCCTTCTCTCCTGTCCCTGCATTACTAATAGACTACCTAGCTGCTCATGCCATTTCTAGCACTTTTCTAGGTAGTCTCATGCCACTGCTACTGGCTCTACCTTGAGGACCCAATATGCTTACAATGGGCCTGATTCAGACCCACTCGCGAGCGGCTGTCCGCTCGCAAGTGGGTCGATGTTCTGCACTGAGCATGCGCACGACGGAGGGAGCTCCGTCATGCGCATGCGCCAGACGCGACGAGCTAAGGACTTTCCTCGCTCGTTGTGTCTGATCAAAGGGGGCGTGCTGTCGATGTTGATTGACAGCACGCCCCCTTTGGTGGGTGTGCCGGGGGCGTGCCTCCCTGACGGGGGCGTTCCTAAGGGAACGCCTCCCGTCAGAAGCCGGCCCACTGACAACACTAGTGATGTCAGTGGGAGTGATTTTGGCTCTGATAGAGCCAAAATCACTTCGGGCCTTGCGGTTGAAAACCTCAACCGCAGGCTCCGGCTCGCAGTTTCGATGGTCGCGATGGTCAAGACCATCGCGGCCATCAAACTGCACGCTCGTATAGGCTGTGGGTGGTGACCCACAGCTATACGAGCGTCCAGGAGGACGCTCCATAGTTATGGAGGCCGGCCCTCATTCAGAGCGTGCACTCTGCTCAGAGCGTACGGCTCTGAATGAGGGCCTATGTTAATATACACAATAGATATAATGCACTCCATTACATAGATTTTACCTTATGCAGTTATATATTCTTATATATTTGATATATACAGTCAGGTGCATAAATATTGGGACATTGACAGAATTTTCATATTTTGGCCTCTATTCACCACCACAATGGCTTTGAAATGAAACAAACACGATGTGCTTTATCTGCAGACTTTCAGATTTAATTTGAGGGTAATTACATCTAAATCAGGTGAACGGTGTAGGAATTACAACGGTTTCTATATGTGCCTCCCACTTTTTAAGAGGCCAAAAGTAATTGGACAAACTAAACAATCCTAAATCTAATTTTCACTTTTTAATACTTTGTTGCAAATCCTTTGCAGGCAATTATAGCCTGAAGTCTGGAACGCATAGACATCACCAGATGCTGGGTTTCATCCCTGGTGATGCTCTGCCAGGCCTCTACTGCAAATGTCTTCAGTTCCTGCTTGTTCTTGGGGCATTTTCCCTTCAGTTTTGTCTTCATCAAGTGAAATGCATGATCAATCGGATTCAGGTCAGGGGATTGACTTGGCCATTGCATAACATTCCACTTTTTAGCCTTAAAAAACTCTTTGGTTGCTTTTGCAGTATGCTTCGGGTCATTGTCCATCTGCACTGTGAAGCGCCGTCCAATGAGTTCTGCAGCATTTGACTGAATATGAGCATATAATATTGCCCGAAACACTTCAGAATTCATTCTGCTGCTTTTGTCAGCAGTCACATCATCAATAAATACAAGGGAACCAGTTCCATTGGCAGCCATACATGCCCACGCCATGACACTACCACCACCATGCTTCACTGATGAGGTGGTATGTTTTAGATCATGAGCAGTTCCTTTCATTCTCCGTACTCTTCTCTTCCCATCACTCTGGTACAAGTTAATCTTTGTCTCATCTGTCCATAGGATGTTGTTCCAGAACTGTAATGGCTTTTTTAGATGTTGTTTGGCAAACTCTAATCTGGTCTTCCTGTTTTTGTGGCTCACCAATGGTTTACATCTTGTGGTGAACCCTCTATATTCACTCTTGTGAAGTCTTCTCTTGATTGTTGACTTTGACACATATACACCTACCTCCTGGAGAGTGTTCTTGATTTGGCCAACTGTTGTGAAGGGGTTTTTCTTCACCAGGGAAATAATTCTCCTGTCATCCACCACAGTTGTTTTCTTTGGTCTTCCGGGTCTTTTGGTGTTGCTGAGCTCTCCGATGCGTTCTTTCATTTTAAGAATGTTCCAAACAGTTGATTTGGCCACACCTAATGTTTTTGCTATCTGTCTGATGGGTTTGCTTTGATTTTTCAGCCTAATGATGGCTTGCTTCACTGATAGTGACAGCTCTTTGGATCTCATATTGAGAGCCGACAGCAACTGATTCCAAATGCAAATGTCACACCTAGAATCAACTCCAGACCTTTTACCTGCTTAATTGATAATTAAATAACAAGGGAATAGCCCACACCTGTCCATGAAATAGCTTTTGAGTTGATAGTCCCATTACTTTTGGCCCCTTAAAAAGTGGGAGGCACATATAGAAACCGTTGTAATTCCTACGACGTTCACCTGATTTGGATGTAATTACCCTCAAATTAAATCTGAAAGTCTGCAGTTAAAGCACATCTTGTTTGTTTCATTTCAAAGCCATGGTGGTGGTGAATAGAGGCCAAAATATGAACATTCTGTCAATGTCCCAATATTTATGCACCTGACTGTATATATATATATATTCCCTACCTATATTACAGTGACAATCCTTTCTGAATAAATAACATCTAAACACAAGAGTTTATCCATATATACCTGTAAGTATACACCAAACATAAAGATATTTCTACATACACTTCTTCCCTAAATATTAGCCATAAATAAAATATGGCTACAATAGTTTAAAATTCAGTAAAGCAGTTCTGTTCTGTTACTTACTTGTCTTTTGTCACCATCCATTAATTCCCTATTTGCCAACCTGTCAGTGCTGACTTTTTCCCTATAACTCTCTGGCACTTGAATGGTTATTGCAGGTATTAGCATAAGTCTCAGGGTTCTGCACAGCCTAAGCAATAATGACAATGTAATTACATTGCAGAATAACCTGGTAAATCCGGCCGAGCCAAAAAACATGTGATATTTTTGACAGGCTGCATTTGTACTTTAATCTAGCTTTTAAAGGCTTTACTCATTTATTCAAGGAGATTTGTTCATGACAGCAAAACTTAGCGGTCGCGCTGACCATTATTACCAGCACCCTGTGAGCCAGTATTTAAGAACCAATTAAAAGTGCAATTTTAGAAAATACATTGGCTTTATGGCTTTAAATCTTTAATTGTTTAAATAACCTAAATGGGAATGGGATTTTTAACCCTTTAGTATCTTCTCTGCTTAGTTTGCAGAGTTGCAATTTATGTTCAAGTCTTAAATATCTCCAAACCTAACTATACTTATGAACACACTTACGTGCACAGACACACACACACGGACAAACACACACACACACGTGATTTGATTAGTACAATCTAATTCTCTATTAACATTCTAAGTATAATGAAATTTATATGTATGACCTCTGTAGACAGCCCTCCACACTGAAAAAGTTGGGCAGGGCTGTCCTAGGACGTCACAAAAGAATTAAATAAGGTTAACTGGCAGGTTTTGAAAAGTGAACATGTTCTACCTGTCAATGGTACAAAGAAGCTGCCTTGAAACAAAGCACCATCTTTTACACAGGAGGTAGATAAATAGTCAGCAGGAATGCTGTCGACAGTCAAAATCTCGACTACAGGAGTAATATTATTTAAAACATTTTTACTGTGTTGCCATTAGAACTGTAAACATGATGCTTCTAAGGCCAATACGGTAACAATGCCCTCCGAAACTACAGCAAAACCTAGTGGAAGCTGACACTGGGGGGTACATTTACTAAGATGGGAGTTCTATTAAGAAGTGATGTTGCCCATAGAAACCAATCAGATTCCAGGTATTATCTTCTAGAAGGTGCTAGAGAAATGAAAAGTAGAATCTGATTGGTTGCTATGGGCAACATCACTTCTTAAATAGAACTCCCATCTTAGTAAATTTACCCCTGGGAAACAGTCCCCGCCTCCACCTCAGAACGCCTGCAGCCTGTCAATCTGGGTGCATCGTCCAGGGGCACTGCGAGCAAGGACGCAGGGTGAGATCTGCACATGTGCAGAGCAGCTTCTCAAACCATCGGAGATGTAGGTAAACGTCAGGGTTCCGTATATTCCTGAATAGGCCCTATGTTCTAGTATGCTACTTAGGGACTAAACTGTATTAGATAGCAGAATAAAATGTTGCAAAGAGGAGCTCCTCCATCCAGGGGCACCGAGATGGTAGGAAGGGAGCGGGTACTAATTACCTAGGCCCAGACTTGAGGGAAGGAAACGGCGGGGGTCCAAATCCGCCACCCGCCCCTCCTCCCTCACCTGTCAGCGGCATCAGTCTGTGGTGCTGAGCTGTGAGGGAGGGGGGGCTGGCGTTCATGCTGAGTTGCCCCTACCTGCCTTTTTTTTTTGTCAGGAAAGAAGCATGACCACGCCTCTTTAGATTAGGCCACACCCCCTGGAATTACCTGGTCCTGGCACAGCTCTCTACGACCCTGTCTCTGGGCTTGATACAGTACCGTACGCAACTGTGATTACGCATACAATCGGCTGATTGTTGCGTTCTGCGCTCGCAATGCGTGTGCTCGGACCTGCTACGCAGACCCATCTCAGAAGTGCCGTTTGTGCGTGGTGACGGTTCGGGTCGTCTGCCGAGCGCAGGCATGCCAGTGAGTTTTGCGCACCGTTGCCTGGACGTGCATAAATTATCCACTGTGATGCCATGCGCAGTGTGAGGTCTCATAGCATGCATGGCTGTTAGCAATTCCTGAGTAAGGTCAGAGCTTGTGCAAGCGAGTGTGAGGCTGCGATGGTACTCGGTTGTACCGATGGTTTCGCTATTCTGCTAAGTATTACGGATGTGTGCAATGTAAAGTGGGCGGCGTCCTTATGTAGTGTTGAGTTTGCATTGCGATCGCTATGGATTAGCAAACTATCTCAGCTGAACTGCGTGCGTACGCAATATTGCGATCTGTAGTGAATCAGGCCCTCTATCTCCACCATATCGCGCTTCTCATCCTTAAACATGAAAGGCGCTTATTTTTCCAATTGCTTTTTTTTTTTATATATACATCAGTCTAACAAGGCATATGTGCAATGCTAGAAATTCATCCTTGTTCTGAAAGACCCAATGGTTTGTTTTGTGTAACAAATCTAACCTTGGAGCAGGAGCCAAATGATATGCGGGATGTTGGGAGATAAACTGGAAGATATCTTACCAAACCCTCTTTATAGCAGGACTGTTTCTGCAACATTATAGGGAGTCTGTATCAGAAGGTGCAGGGCAGATCCCATATTGGCCATCTCCACTGTAGAATGATTTCTCTCAATCAGAGAGAGATAACAATCATGGTGGGGCCGAGTTTTGGTGGACCTTATGAATAAGGTCGGGTGTTCCATGTATGTAACACATCCAGTATAATCATGATGGATGAAGGATCCCACAGTTTGGTTCTTTCTAGTAGCCCAAATGTTTCCATTAGTCAGCGATGTCGGTTTCATTATCCGATGGACTTTTGCTTGGCTTAGCTATTACCACACCATCGGTTCTCATAACATCTGTAGGGAGGGTTTGCTCATCTTCCAGCAGATAATTCTCCACACTTTCCAAGCACAGGTGACGGGAGATGATACTTTTAATAGGTATTATATAATATTCTCCATGAACACTATCTTCACATGGGGACTTAGAAGTTTTCACTTAATGAAAAGTTGGGAGCACTGGATGCTGTGATTGCTGGATGCTACCATGGTAAAATTATGTGTAATAATCTGCAAAGCATTGTAGTGTCTTATGTTGGGTACACAGTACACACTAAACGATGTGTACCCAGCGCGATGTCTCGTGCGGTCGGTCCCAGTGGGCGTGCTGGAAACGGCAAGTGCGTACACACTTGCCGTTGCCGGGAGCGATGGTGCGACAGTGGGGGCCATGCTGCAAGAAGCAGCATGGGCCCCGCTGACGATATCGCCCATCATACCTGCATGCAGGAGCGCACATAGTCAGCGACATAGCGGGTACACACTGCCCGATGCGGACTATATGACGTCTTATCCGCCGGATCAGACGAGATATCGTCTAGTGTGTAAATAAAAAGGATTTTTTACCCGCGCACCAAAATCTATGAGGTGCAGCTTGAATACATTTCTGTGACCCACACACGTCACACAGTATTACATAAAACAACATGAAAAATAATATAATAATAAATAATATAATATAATAATATCTCTCCTCTGAGATATAAAGGTGAGTCAATTTAGTAAAAGAAAAATGTGTGTATATATATACAAGTCAATAATGGATCCCGTAGTCAAACAATCTTCTCCCGAGCAGTGTTGTATTTCTTATAGTTGATAGTAAACTCCAAATACAGTGAAAACTGTTTTTTTTAAAAACTCTCCAATTAATTTTCTTATGTCAGCACCCTCCAGAAACACCCCTTCAGTTTCAGACAGCACATCAAATAATCACAACATGGAATCTTCCATCATGAAATACTGTCACATTTATTTAAAGTAATAATGCAATGAAAAATCTAAGTATAATAAAATTAATGCAAGATGGCAGCGTACCAAAAATAAGCTTTTCAGAAAGGCACAGTGTAAAAGCATTAGGAGTTAATAATGCTACCCCAAGCAGTTCACCTTCCCTGTAGGGGACCTGTCAGTCTACAGGGAAGGTGAACTTATCATTTATCTAGCACCTCATAGAAGATAATAGCTAGAATCTGATTGGTTGCTATGGGAAACAACTCCACTTCTAAAAACCTGCACTACCCCCTTGAGTAGAACTGTTGCATTTGAACGGAATTATGTCAGGCTTCAACTCAGTGGGATTAAACATCTTAAACTACTTACGAGTGATTCTGATTCGTATGCATCTCAAATGGGCAGTAACAGGGTGTTTGCACATAGAATAAATTTACAGTGGGCGAGGTAAGTCCGGGGCGTCCTTAGCTGTTAGTCACGGGGGGCAGGCCCGGCGACAAGGTGGGACAAACGGGACACTTGTACCGGGCCCCAAGACTCTGAGGGGCCCTGAATCCTCAGGAATTTTGGGAGCCCAGTTCATGTGTCCCCCTTGCTCCTGCAGACAGCTACCTGCTGTGTAAGCAGGGCAGCAGACACGACGATTGTGGCTAGATCCTCTCAACTAATTCCGGCAAACACAGGGAGGCTGGACTGGCGCAGCGTGCATGATGTCATGACGTTGCGCTGCTGATCTGACCGAGGAACCGCCGGGTGTCAGAGCCGACAGAGAAGACTGAAAAATACAGGCATGCGCAGCAGGTAAGTGTTGGCTGAGGCCGTTCTGGGCTACAGAGTCACGGGTCGGGTTGTGGGGAGCTACAGATGAAGGGGTGGCAGACACGGTCTGGGGAAGAGGAGGAGATGTGACGGGCTGGGGAAGAGGGAGATATGTAACAGGGGCTGGGAAAGAGGGGGACATGTAACAGGAGCTGGGACAGAGGAAGAGGGGTGTGTGACACAGGGGCTGGGGAAGAGGGGGACATGTGGCAGGGGAAGAGGGGGACATGTGACGGGCTGGGGAAGAGGGGGCATGTGACGGGCTGGGGAAGAGGGGGAGGGTGTATGACGGGCTGGGGAAGAGGGGGACATGTGACAGGGGCTGGTGAAGAGGGGGAGGGTGTATGACGGGCTGGGGAAGAGGAGGACAAGTGACAGCAGCTGGGGAAGAGGGGGAGATGTGACAGGGACTGGGGAAGAGGGGGAGATGTGACAGGGACTGGGGAAGAGGGGGACATGCGACAGGGGCTGGGGCTGTGTGTGACACGGGCTGGGGAAGAGCGGTGTGTGACAGACAGAGAGGCCGGGGCAGGGGGGTGTGTGACAGACAGTGAGGCCGGGGCAGAGGGGTGTGTGACAGACAGAGAGGCTGGGGAAGAGGAGTGTGTGTGACGGGTTCAGTAAGGACTAGGAGAGGGTATAGGGGTTCCCAAAAACATGAGTGTACCGGGCCCCAAGATTTCTGTTGCCGGCCATGGTGAGGGGGGGGAGGTTAGGTTTAGGTACCAAATCTGGGTTAGCAGTAGTTATTTTTTTGGGGGGGTAGGCACCCCTAGGGGAGGAGGGTTAGGGTTAGGCACTAAGGGGGAGTCTTAGGTTTAGGCACTAATGGGGAGGGTTAGAGTGCAGGGTGGGGAGAGTTAGGCTACAAGAAGGGAGGGTTAGGGGGAGAAGGAGAGAGGGTAAGTATACTTACACGACTCCTGTCGGCATACCGACCATCGGGATTCCGCTGTCTGTATTTTGACAGTATAGCCGGCATTACATACCGATTCCACATAGATCTGTTCTGTTTCAATCTGATCTCCTGCACCAAGGATGGGGTAGGTGTAATGACTGCTGATAGTGATGATGGATGCTACCGGCAGCGGAGGGTTAGTGGGAGATGCGTTCGCATAAATGCGTCCGACTCATTATACAAGTGGATGTTCGCATGGGACTTCCGATAGGAGAAAATGATCCAGAATTGCTACTGCATTACGTGCACAACAGGCAGGTAGAAGTTCAGACCCTGATCATGTGGGGGAGCCAGTCTCCCTGGGGTGCAGGGAGCTGCAAGTTGAAGTCAGAAATGGAAAAGAAGACACAACAGGCAGAAGAGGACTAGATGTATCAAGATTTGGGGGTCTATGTACTAAGCCTTGGATAGAGATAAAGTGAACAGAGACAAAGTACCAGCCAATCAGCTCCTAACTGCCATGTCACAGGCTGTATTTGAAAAATAGAAAAGAGATAAGCCCGCAATTTGTTTTTTACCCATATCATACCAAGAGGATTTTGTCATGATTTGATCAAATCATATAAGCCTGCAGCCCAGCGTCAAGGGACCCCTTCTTTTTGTGCAGGTCCCTACTCTAGCATATATGCCCAGCACATCATTACATTGCAGTTAAATGTACTCACCTCCCAGATACAGAGGGACACATCTATACAGGGTGGGCTGTTAGCCACACCCAACTAGGCCTTTTATAGCCATAATTGAAAGCTGCCACGATAGCACAAGGCAAAATTTTGAAACAAAACAGAAAAGAAATAAGCCCAGCATATATGCTAGAGACCTGCAGAAAAAGGAAGGGGTCCCTTGATGCTGGGCTGCAGGCTTATATGCTTTGATCAAATCATGACAAAATCCCCTTGGTTTTATTTGCTGCACACACATAGATTTGCAGTATATTATTGTTAGCGTCGATAGCAAAAGATTTTCTGTTTTGTATACATTTATGGCATTAATATTGCCACACTGCTGGTACCATGTATGATACGGGTAAAACCGAGCGCAGGCTTATTTCTTTTCTGTTTTGTTTAAACATTTGTGCTATAATGGCAGCTTTCAATTAATGCAATAAAAGGCCTCAGTGGTGGGTATACCCCAAGTCGCTCCCAAGGGCACAAATGAGTGTATACTTCTAGAATCCACTAGCTGTCCAATCCTGAACATCCCCACACCCGACCAATGTTTGATCACTTTAGCATCTAGACCAGGCGGAAAATGATAGTTATAAAGAAATAATATCAAAGGGTATACCAGTGATGAAACAGAGACATGGACCCTAAGAGACAGACATAAGGGTGAGATAAGAAGTGGAAGAAGGTAAGAACAGGGCAGAGATGGAGATATACAAGAGCTAGTAACAATGAGAGGTACCCAAAACCTGCAGCTGCCACAAGGAACAAGAGACTAACACATGACCAGATTCCAGGGGACTCACTAGATCACCGGATGAGATGCCAGAACTCTTCTAACTTGATCAGTCCACGAGCAGAGTGAAGGCCATACGGATTAGACAACTACAGTACCTTAGAGCTGATGTACACGCAATGTTTTACAAAGCATTTAGCAAGTCCAGTAGCGGTAAAAACATGGACATACGGTTCCTCTGTCACCAGCAGACTTCTATTATTAGAACTATAAGAGGATTCAATTAAAAATAACTGTTCTAGGAGAACACTCTGCTATGACCGTGCTTCTTCGGCTTCGTCCTTCATAGGGGAAGGACGTGCCCCTGGGAGTCTCCACAGAGAGATGTCCCTCATATGCAGGAGAGCCCCTACATATCCCACTGTGCCATCACCGCTGTATGTAAGTGGCTGCACACTCCACTTCTACCGTTATTTGTATATATACAGTTGCATGCTTCCCGTGATCCGCACACCACCCACGTTGACCTCATATGTTCCTGGCTGGATTTGTTGCATCTACAGCCATGGCCAAAAGTTTTGAGAATGACACAAGTATTGGTTTTCACAAAGTTTGCTGCTTTAGTGTTTTTAGACCTTTGTCTAGACAGATGTTACTACGGTATACTGATGTAAAATTACAAGTATTTCATAAGTGTCAAAGGCCCTCATTCAGAGCCACTCGCAAGCGGGCGCACGTACGTTAGGCGTACGTACAAAAATATTTAAATTCAAGGGCTCGCTCGTATTTTCGATCGCATCTAAAAATCCTCCCCAAACTCAGACGACCCCTCCTCTAACTAACGAGCGTGCGAAATAGCGAGCGTACATCCCCGAAATGGCTTGAAGGGAACGCACGCACAAGTATAAACCGGAAGAGGCCATGTCAGATGTCGATTACCTGCTCCTTTATTCTGCCTACCTCCATCAATCGTATCATGCCAATCAATGTATCAATTAGCTTAATGTTTTTTTTTTTTCAACACAATGCAAGAAACTTTACTCTTGTCCGTGTTTGTGTTTACCCGCAGAATACGTACGGCTTAAACATTCGCTTCTATTGCTCAAAAAACATGTTAGCCACAATGAGACAATTGTTCTATTGCTGTGGATCCCCGCATATTTTCCGGGGTTCATTTCTTTATTTAAATTTGCTTACGCATGTCACTGCATCAAGCCTATCATAACTCTCCAGAGATTTCTGGCCCTGTCGAACACATGACTCATACACTAACCAATCAAATTGCTCCTGTTAATTTCCAAGCTACATTAGCCAATCAGAAATTTTTGCCACACTTTATCAAAAATGAATTTTAAGAAAAACACCATTGCCATCATGAGAGCCTCCGCATTCACCAGGCGCGAGCTGCTGGTGCTAACGGAGGTGCTGGATCGGCGTATCACCAGCCAGCCTCCACCCATCACCAACCGGCAGAAGCGTTCCGCGTATGCGGAGGCACGGGCCCGCCTGCGCTCCTTCGGCTCACGCCGCAACATCGGCCAGCTGGAGCGCAGGTGGTCTGACCTGCAACGGCGAACGCCCCGCTTGCTGGCATGCTTTCGCATGCAGATATTGGAAAGTAAGTGTTATGTATTGTGGTTTTCATGTTTGTCTTTGTGGGGCAAACTGCGTGTGCATGTTTTCATGACTGTCCTATTTTTTCATTCTCATCATATCTGCGTGTGCATGTTTTTATGTCTGTCCTATTTATTCATTCTCCTCATATCTGCATGACCATGTTTTCCCTCTATTTCTGATATATTCATTCTACTCATATTTGCATGTTTTTTGTTGGTGGTGGGTGATTTTAAAATGTTATTTGGGCAGGATTTGGCCAGAAACTAACCACAATTTGTTTGACATCTTTTAGGGGGACAGGCAAGACTACGCCGTCACCGTCCGGCCAGACGGTGGTCCCGCCCACTCTCACCCACCCCCAGCCAACACTCCACCCCAAATAATTCCCCTATTCCCCCCTCCTCCCAAGCCTTCCAAGAGCCTCTCCCGGAACTGTCGGGCCTCCTTCCCCTCCGTCCCCCTTCCCCCTCTCCTCCAACCACCCCTCTTCCAATTACCCCCTCCCCGGAGTCCGTGATAACCCCACCCCGTTCTTTGGGGAATGAAGGCTCCTCCGAGGATGAAGATGGAGGGACTTCGGGATCTGCCGTTTTGGCTACCGGTATGTTTTTATTTCGCGTATTTTTTAACCACAAACTGTTTGTATGTAATCATGTGTCGTTCCTTTATTCGTGATTTTTGGGTTCTTTTTTGGTGATTTAGCAGTTTGCCTTTACCTATTCATGCTGATTTCAACATACACATATCACACCTGTGGGTATTTCTACATAGGCCTTGTAATTTTTGCAGCACCCCTTTTTTTTAAAATTTTGGTTTTGGAGCGATTTCGTTGTGTTTTTGTTTTTTTAATGTGGATTCCCTATTGTTTGATTAATCCACACACTTTTCTCACCCACAGAGGAACAGAGGCGTCGGCAAGAGGTCGAACATTGTGTGGCACACATGCGCCAAAATGTAATTGGGGTGCTTGTGGCCCTTGACCGGCTGTCTGGCATCCTTCGCCAGTAGTTTTTTTTTGTTTTTATATTTTTCAAAATAAATTGTTTATTTCTAATATACGTTCTGCCTCATTCGTTTTTTCAAAACCAAAGATAGTTAACCCTGACATAAGTAGACTGTTCCTGCAAGGTTTTGCATTTTTTAAAAATTAGAGTGGGTTTTGTATTTGTATGTAAAACACCCTCAAGAAACACATAACAGTAACAATGTCATTTCCCTTTTTGTGTGTAGTGGCAATTAGATATTTCTACATTTTACAGGTTCCTAGTTGGTGGGCAAGCTGCTTAGGCGAATCTTACAAAGCCAAATGATTGGACAGGCTTCCTTTTGGTGTGGGTTGGGAACCTGAAAACATATTTCATTTTTGCTCAACTGGCGTCAGTACTGGATTACCCCTTAGTCAAATGTAAGGTGTGTTAACCTGGTTAAACTTGCTGGTAACGTCCAAAAAAAGGAAGAACATTTAACTCTCCAAACATTTATTCACAACATAACTGAGAAATCAAAGTGGTCACTCACAAAAAAAACACACAGTGAGAATCTCAAATACAACACATACCCAATAAAAAAAAAACCAAAAAAAAAAAATCAAGAACTGATTGAGGAAGGACCATGCCAAAATGATTCCACAAACATGGCGTTGCGATATGGGTTCCAGAATATATTCCCAAAATGAGCAGATCCAGGTTTGGTAAGGGTAGCATGAAGTAGTGAGCGTTGTAGGGCCAAAGATTATGTGAACAAACCGAAGATGTTGAAAAAAAGAAAACAAAATTAGATGTTCGCAAACAAACACATACACATTAGGTTAAAACACTGTTTTGTTCAAACTTACCTAAAAAATCTGCCCACCACATCATCGCGTATGGCCCCCCCACATACTGACCTCCGACCAACCTCGGGGGGGCCATCCTCAGGTAAGGCATCCTCTGGCTGCATTGGGACACCACTCCTTATGGCGATGTTGTGAAATATCCCACACAGGACCACAATTTTCGACACCATATCCGGCAAATACATGAGCTCGCCACCAGAGCGGTGGAGGCATCTGAATCGGCCTTTTAAAAGGCCGATACAGCGCTCCACCATTTGCCTGGTGGCTGTAAGTGCGGAATTATACTCACTTTGTGGCCCTGGTGTGGGAGCCAAATAAGGAGTGAGCAGCCAGGACATGGAAGGATATCCACTGTCTCCTATGGAAAAGAATTGACAACATCAGGAACATTGTGTATCAAGCTTAACATTGTTATGTACTAAAGGTCTCCACTTACCCAGAAGCCACGCATCACCAGCTTGTAGGTTGGTTAATTTGTGCCATATCCCTGATTGCCGAATGACGAAGGAGTCATGTGCACTTCCGGGTAATTTAGCATTCAGGGACAGGATCTGGAGGGAGGCATCACATACCACCATTACATTCAGGGAGTGATAGTGTTTCCTGTTTCTAAATATGGCCTCCAGCCGGGCTGGAGGCTGAAGTGGTATGTGAGTACCATCCACAACCCCTATGATGTGTGGGAAGGCAGCTATTTGGTAAAAATTGGCCTTGGCCACACTAAGGGCACCCATATCCAAAGGCATTTGAATAAAATGATGGAGGTGCTTGAAAAGTGCCTCCATCACTGCCCTCAGGATCCGGGAAAAGGAGGATTGGGAGATGCCCGCCACTATTCCCACCGTTGTTTGAAACGATCCTGAGGCACAGAAATGTAACACCGCCATAAATTGCATAAGTGGTGGTATTGCTGTTGGACTGTCAATTTGCCGCTCAAGATCACTTTCTATTAATGAGAGAGTGTCTATGATGATTTTGGGAGGTAGACGGTAGCGTCTTAAAACCTCATCATCGGGCATTCCAAAAAGGGTGACACATGTTCGAAATATCTGGGGCCTTGCATGCCTACGATGCCTACGCCTGGGACGAGATTGAGGTTGGTCGGCTTCCGGGAGCATGGCCAGAACAATCCGCCCCAGATCAACCTGAAATTCAAAGATTTTAAAGTAAGGCTTTTGACCCACCCCAAAACTATATTAAAACAACTTAGCTTGATGATACCATCCATTGCTGCTTACATGCCGGGGTATTGTCATGATACGTCCAAACTGAAAATAAACACCAAAATTACTTGACACATTTCACTCTGTGCATTTTTGTTTACAAATTTTGTGCTAGACCAAAGTTAAAATATGCCAAACACCCATTTAGCAAAACAGCAAAGCGACATTTAACACAGTACATCAAAATGGGTCGAAATGTTGGCCCAAAAAGCGAAAGAGAAACCACCAAAAAGTTAGAATGATTATTAAGCTGTTAAAAATGTGCTAGTTAGTTCGCTAATACAAGTCACAAGAGTAACTACTAAAAATGCGCTAATTAGTTCGCTAATACAAGTCACAAGAGTAACTACTAAAAATGCGCTAATTAGTTCGCTAATACAAGTCACAAGAGTAACTACTAAAAATGCGCTAATTAGTTCGCTAATACAAGTCACAAGAGTAACTACTAAAAATGCGCTAATTAGTTCGCAAATACAAGATAAAAAATGGACTTACCAAGAGCAAATATATAAGAGTCAAAAACAAAAGGTCTTTTGGGTCGAAAATAAACAAAATCTAAAATAGAAGAAATTATGGATCCAAAATTAAAAAAAAATAAGAAACACAATGAAACAACAATTGAACAAAAGTTAGACTTCACCAAACTTACCAAATCAAGAAACGAGGTCCCAAAAATATAAACCAACAAAGATAACGGAAAAAAAAACGCAAATCAAACCAACAAACAAATCTACAACCGCCAACTCCTTTCTACGCAATCAATAAACTCCAGCCAAGATAACCTCCAACAATCCAAAAACGCCACCTCGACTTGAGACACACCAAGCCATAAATAGTGTTTCGTTTCCCGCACAAATTAAGGAGGGATCATAGGGCCGCACAATCAATGATGCGGCCGCAAAATAAGGACGCATGTATAAATACGTCACGAAAACACATTCAAATTCTGTTGTATTTCTTGTTTGGACCTCAGACATGGCGACAGACCAGGGAAAAAATGCCCAAGAGTCAGGCGGTAAGTCTTTCATGCATTTTCTATCAACGATTAATTTGAAACATAAGATTAGGCAAGTTGTGATTTTGTGAATTCTGTAAATTTACACAAATAGGTGAGGAGGATGACATGGAAGAGGCTGCTGGGCCCAGTATTCCGGCCAAAGCGGCCAAAAAAAAAAGGCAGCCACATTTCACAAGAAAGGAGATGGAGGTTTTGATCCAGAAGTGTGTGGACATCCTGCCACAGGCAGACAGGAATATGAGTGTAAGCCAGAAGTGGAGAATGTGGGAAGAGGTAGCCGTTGCTGTCAATAGGGTGGGTGATTATGTCCGTCTAGCCCGGGATGTCAAACGGCGGTAAGTAAACCCTTGCCCCCCCTAAAAACAAACCCCATTTTAAACCAAAGGATAATGGCTTCCATTTTTTCCCACAGATGGGGCGACTTCAAATATCGCTTAAAACAAAAACTCGCGGACAGGGCTAGGCATGCAAGGGGGACAGGTGGGGGTCCCACCCCTGTGTCATTGGAGTTGACGGATTTAGAAGAGCTGGCACAGGGGTGTGTGCAGCCTGTGGAGGTGTTGGGCGTGTCCAACATGGATACGGACATGCCAGACTTTGCGGCTCCTCATGTTGTCCCAGGTAAATCTTTGGATGTCATCAACTCTGAAATGTTATTGTGCCAATATGTAGATTGTAATGTGAGGCTTTTCTCTTTTTTCCTAACAGAGACACAGGCGGATGAGTCTGCTCCAGAGGGGAGCCTTGGCTGCCGAATTTCTGCTGGCTCTGCAGGGGAGGAACCAGTACATCCGGCTGAGGACCCTGCAGAAGCCAGTCCAGGACAATCCCCCTCGCAGGCAGTGGCCCTCCTCACAGAACTCAATTTCAAATCGGATTCCCATACGGAGATTCTGCAGAGGATGGACGCCAGTCTGCTACGGGTGGCTGAGGCCCTGGAGCAAAATGCTGCGGCCAACGAGACCATTGGTCAGGCCCTGGCGGAAAATACCAGGGCCAACATCCGCATCGCCAATGCCCTGGAGCAGCTCGTTCGCCAGCACATGGTGGAGCCGACCTCCCTTCCTGCCGGAACATCAGGATCCTCCACCTCTGGCACAACATCAGCCAATCCTCCAAATGTGCCTAGCCCTGTGCCTAGTCCAGAGGCCACAACATCTGCCTCTGGACAGGCCAGCCCGATGACATCCCGGACCCGGTCTGGCGCCCTCCCTCCCCCATCCAAACGGGTGAAAAAACGGTGACAGCAATGGTGACTTTTCCCACAATCCTTCTGTGCTTGGCTCATATTCCTTTCGGGTCAAAACTTCCCTCTCCTTTCTTGTGAAATGTTTTTATTTTTTTGATGTATGTTTATGTCAACAGTTATGTTGGGCCAATTTGTTTGATTTGGGAACATATCTTTGGGCAAAAAAGATGTCCCCAAAATTTTAAAAATAACTTTTTTTGTTTGAGCAATAAATTGGAAATTAAACAATGACATTGGATTGTGAAATTATTGTACAAATGGGTTACATTTAATCCTGGGCCAAAAGGCAAAAACTCGGCCAAAAAAAAAAAAAAAAAGGGCTCTTTAAGGAACGTTTAAAAATTCATATAATTCGGCAAATTCAAGAGGCACAAATAAAATGGTGCGAAACTGAGAACATGATGAAATTATTGTTACAATAGGCCCTAACCACCAAATTGCTGCCCAAATAAACCCCCCCAAATGTACGCAAATTGACTGTGTCATCCTGACATTAGCAGCTCTGAGTTCCACCTGCGTACGTTTTGTGCTATCCCAAAAAACTGATTTCAAAACACATACCAAGCCGGTTCTCAATCCAACACTAATTGCTTTTCTGCCCGTCCGCGATTAATCGCAACAACATCGTGGAGTCCAGGGACGGAGGAGAAGGCCATCGCCAATGTGGTCGAGTAATCCAGACCCTAAACTGTGCGAGCATTTGGAAGGGAAAGAGGATCATCCAGTGACGTAGGAGTCGGTCCGTACACATTTTACGCTCGCATCTGCTAATGTATGTACGCCCCAAAAACGCCTCGCCACGCCTGCGTTTTTCCATCTCCACCCTCGTCAACACCCTAAAACGCCCTGTTCTGTCAATCACATTTGACATGTCACTTCCTGTACGCTATTTTAGGAACGAGTCCCAAAAAACTCGCAATCTGCAGTACGCACATGCGCAGTGTTACTCCGACGCATGCGCGGTTATTGAACATCGGAACGCAACGAGCGTACTGCTGTTAACGAGTGGCTCTGAATCAGGGCCAAAGGCTTTTATTGACAACTACATTAAGTTTATGCAAAGAGTCAATATTTGCAGTGTGACCCTTCTTTTTCAAGACCTCTGCAATTCGCCCTGGCATGCTGTCATTCAGCTTCTAGGCCACATACTGACTGAGGGCCGCCCATTCTTTTCTAATCAGTGCTTGGAGTGCTTTGTAGGTTTTTGTTTGTCCATCCGTCTCTTGAGGATTGACCACAAGTTCTCATTCGTATTAAGGTCTGGGGAGTTTCCTGGACATGGACCCAACATTCCGATGTTTTGTTCCCCAAGCCACTTAGTTATCACTTTTGCCTTATGGCAAGGTGCTCCATCATGCTGGAAAAGGCATTGTTCCTCACCAAACTGTTCTTGGATGGTTGGGAGAAGTTGCTCTTGGAGGATGTTTTGGTGCTATTCTTTATTCATGGCTGTGTTCTTAAGGTGCATAGACACGTAAAGATTTTCTGTCCAACCATCCAACTTGTTGATTTTTTGGAATGAAAATCTGATAAGGTATGAAAGCAAATGGCAATCAACAATTTGCTCCCAAACGCCAGAAAATGGACAAAAACTGTTGTTTGAACAAACTGTTTAGATCAAACATTTAACAAACTGGTCTGAACGACCAGTTTTTAATTATCTGGCATTTAGGAGCAAATTGCTAATCATCATTGTCAAAGTCAAATAATTGGATATGATCGCTGTACAATTATTACCTGACGATATAGTCGTCTATGGTCCAATGACGTGTTGCTAGGACCCTACTTTGCATTGGTGCAATCCAATGCGCACAAATGCGAATCCACAATACACATACACTGACGCACATAACGCACACATATATATATTATATATATATATATATATATACGTACACATAGACGTTCGTATGTATATTCACATACATACACATAGACGCTCATATGCGTATTCACATACATACAGACACATATTTGCTGTTTCAAAACACAGACGCACATATGCGAACGCATACATATATAATGGTTCCCACACATTATAGTTAATAACCAGAATTATTAAAGGTGTTGTTAGCTAATAAGTATGATGTAATATGTACTTAAATGAGATCTAAGGTTCAGAATACAGTGGACATGTCATGTTTGGTATCATACTAAATCCCTGTTTATTTGCAGACATCCGTTTCTATCGGCAAAGAAGTCGCATCATGCGTCCGCTAGTTATGGATATAGAACGTTATAACTTGTATGCAGTGTTGTAGCCAGTTTTAACCAGTTGTTCGGCGGGAAGCTACACAATGTGACCATTGGAGGACTGAGCCATACCCCTGATGACACCGTATGAACTGACCAATGACCAGATTGACCAGAAGCAAGAACCAATGAGAATCTGTCAATTTGTCCCTTTGTTAACTCTGAAACCTGTAAGTTATATAAGCTGTGTCCTGACCCCAGTGTAGAGACATCTTCTTGCAACCGCAGACTTCTGGATTGATGACTGTATACTGGGACCAGTGCGCACTCGTATGTATCAGCTGTTACTATTTTCATTGCTTTTTACTCTAATTGTTAAATCTTACATCGTGTTATCCCTTTTACATAAATAACTTTTTGTGCTTTGAAACCACACGATTGGACTGGAAAGCAATTCTTTCTTAAGCGACTTGCAGCGCTAAATAGCGACTTATAGGAATCAATAGATGGGGGCTCGCGACTGATATCACGCTACCGGAAATTACATAAAGCATACGGATTTTGAATCCTCAACAAAGGGTAGACGCGTCACATACAGGTAAGAACTCAATGTGTTTAAAGCCTGTTTTGTACTCTGTGTTGTGAAACCGAATATCTGTTTTTGAGAAATCTAAGGAGCGCTGATTAGGACCTAGGGACAAGAGAGAAAAGTCTGTTTCTTTTATTGTCACTTTTGCGCTGCAATAGGCGATTCGCAAATAGCATATGCATCTTCTCTGTATTACTGCCACATGTTTAAGCAATCATTGTAATAGATAGTCTTGTATCACTTGTTAAAACCTCTGAATAGGTATTGTCACGGGAGAAAGCATTTTTCTGACCAGAAAACAAAGGATGTATGCTTGTGATGTGAAAAGGAAAAAGATAAACAGAGAGAATGTTTTTGCTTTTTGAACTGTTGAAAATAGACAGGGCCGGCAAGGTGTCCAAGAGGCGGGTAGGACAGCCGTAGCAGTATACATAGCAGGTATAACTGGGCGAGAAACCGAAGGTTGGTTCTCGGTCGACTCCCAATTGTAATCGCAAAGTCCATTGATAGGTTAGTGTCTCTGGGCAATGCAATCGGACCGCATGGTTGTGTGAACCGTGATTGTGAATTGGGTGTGGTGGAGGAAATCACTGGCAAGAGTAAGTGTTATTGGAATACTTATATTCTACCAGTTGGAGAGTAACTCAAAGTAGGAAGCTAGCAGACGAAGCTTGTTTAAATTCGTCCGTTGAGCAGGGTAATAGCATAGGCTGAATTCTGTTTCCTCGTTGTGTAAAACTGATAAAACACGCTTAGCGGTCGGTTGTGCACAGTGGGAGGAAGTGAGTGGCTGCAGCTTGTTTAATTCGTCCACCAGTCCAAATCTCTAGCAAAAGTAACCAAAGCGTTGTCCCAGATGGGTGCTAAGCCGTCGCTAGGGATGGTCGATGAGGTGCTGCTTATGGATGGGCCGACTGGTTCGACAAGGTATATCATGAATGTGAAGTATGGCGTGTACGCAACAGCGTGCTGCGACATATGGGTCAAGATGACCAAAGGATGAAACCCTTTCCCAAAGTTGGCAGTTTCGATTCAAAGGTACTAAGTAATGTTAGAGATAACATATGTTTAGACTTTAGAGTAAAGTATAATGATTGTTTAAAGTTGTGGCAGCATGAGGGGAATGCGTGGCAAGGTGGTGTATGCACGCAGCAAAGAAGCATACTCACACCGTTAGGTAGTGTGCACATGCTGCAAAGTAGCATGTTCACGCTGCAAAATAGCGTACACACGTGGAAAAGTAGCACACCGCAGAACAGCGTACTCATGCCGCAAAGCAGCACACTGCCAGGTAGCATATGCATGCTGCTAGGTAGCGTTACCGCGTATAAAGAAGAGAGCGCATGCGCACCTCCACCGCCATATGCGGCCGCAGGTGAAAGTACAGCCGATACCAAAAAACAAAAAAATCGTAACAAGTAACTTATACCCTGTTTTAAGTCACCTTAAGGAAACTGTTGTAGAAGATGATGAACCCACTGTAATTTTAGCCATTGCACATGCTGTTAATATACTTGATGTTCCACAGAGAGGAAAGGCAGGGATCCAACCAGCAGGGGCAGCAGCTGAAATTGGTGAGAGTAGTGGAGAGCGTAGTAGAAGAGGGAACATCCCTGGTACCGAAACAGTAAGTCCAGAACTTAATCCTGAACATAGTGATATGGTAGGTATACATCCCGTCCGTACAATTGCAGTTCCCAATGGGAAACCGGACAAAGATGGTGTAGTTCCTATCAGGACTGTAGCAATTCATTGTCCATGGACGAGAGCAGAATTGCATTAAATTATGTCAGACATCCTAGACCCTAGGAAAGAGTTAGTCAAATGCCAGAAATTTGTTAAAGATTTAGGTAATGCTCATGAGCCAACTAATAAAGATTGGCGAGTGGTGTTAAGGGCCTGTCTTCCTTCCAATACTGATGTACAAAAGTTTATTAAGGATTGTATATTGGAGGAGGATGAATCCTTAACGGATGAGGATAACCAGGTAAATATAAAGCGTATAATCACACAATTGGCTATATATTTTCCAGTGGTAGTGAACTGGAGCAAAATCTTCACTATTAAACAAGTGGTAGTGAACTGGAGCAAAATCTTCACTATTAAACAAAAAGATAGTGAATCTGCAGCAGATTATTTCACCAGAGCGCTGCTAGCAATAACCCACTACACAGGGATAGCAGATATTAAAGACGATGTACACCACAGGGAGGTAGCTGTTACGGTACTAATGGATGGTCTCAAAGATAATCTAAAGACCAGGGTGCAAACCTGGAATTACTGTAGATGCACTTAGAGAATCTGCCATAGAACATGATAAGAACATTTCCAGGAAGAAAGAGGCACAGAGTGAGAAGTTAATGGCAGTGAGCATTCAGGCTTTAGAGGGATTACCTACACAGTCTCATATCTACAAAACATACCAGCAACGAAGTTATACAGTAAGGTGTTTTAATTGCAATAAAGAGGGACTGTAAATCGAGAAATTGGGGGCCACCTAAGAAGGGAACACCTAGGTACACTCAGAGACGGCACTCGCAAGATTCAGGAAATTTCCAGCAGTTACCTGCTCACATAGTGACAGCAAACGCTCTGCTGGAGTATGATAGTCAGTGCTAGGGGTCAGGTCATACCTGTAGTCTACAGCCAGTCAGGTTAACAGAGAATACCAGGGAAGAAACTACAATGACAGTTGATATATCTGGTACTAAACACACTTTTCTTGTAGATACAGGGGCGACCAGATCTGTGATAAATTCTCCATTTAATTTACAGTTTACCAACAAGACCATACCAGCAATGGGAGTAACGGGGAGGATACAGCATTACCCTTTAACCAGATCTGCAGAGATTACTATTGGGCCGCTGCAAACCAAGCTTTCCTTTCTCATGGCAGCGCGGCTCCTACTAACCTTCTGGGAAGGGATTTGCTGTGTAAAATGGGATGTGTCATATATTGTTCCCCTGATGATTCCTAGATATACCGGAAAAGGTTGCGCATGATGTACAGGATATATTGGACACACCACAAAGGTTAATGTTGCACTCTGCCATTCTAGAACAAAGTTCATCTCAGGTAAAAGAGATGTTATCACAAATACCAGGTTCCCTCTGGACCAAAGATGGACAGGACACTGGATTGATGGCAAATGTAGCTCCTGTAATGGTTAACTTGAAGAGTGGTAGGCAGGCTCCAAAAATCCCTCAGTACCCATTAAAGCCTGAGGTGGACCTAGGGGTGTATCCCATAATTGCGAAGTTATTGCAACAAGGGATTTTAATTCGTACAGCTAGTCCAGCCAACAGTCCCATTTTTCCAGTGACGAAGACTGGGGGGAGGGGCTATAGATTAGTACAGGATCTTAGGGGGGGTTAACAAAGTAGTTGAAAGCCAATTCCCCGTAGTGCCCAATCCAGCTGTCATCCTCATGCAGATCCCAATGTCTGCTACTCATTTCACTGTCATTGATTTATGTTCTGCTTTCTTCTCTGTTCCTCTTCACCCTGACTGTCAATATCTATTTGCATTCTCCTACAGAGGGGTACAATATACATGGACATGATTGCCCCAGGGCTTCATAGACAGCCCCAGTATTTTCTCTCAGGCCTTACATGACTGTTTGCAATCTTTTCAACCAAGCAATGGGTCTGTCCTCATTCAATATGTAGATGATTTGTTGTTGTGCTCTGATTCGTTTATGTCATGTTTAAATGATACTAAACTGTTGTTGCTTCATCTTTCACAAACAGGGCACAAGGTTGCAAAGGAAAAATTACAGCCATGCCAGATAAAGGTCAAATACTTGGGACACTGTCTAACCCAGGGGCTAAGACACTTGACAACGGACAGAATTCAGGCCATACAGACCATGACACTGCCGCAAAACCAGCAGCAAATCCGTAGCATCTTGGGGATGTGTGGATACTGCAGGACGTGGATCCCAGGTTTTTCTATTTTGGCATTACCATTGCAGGACTTAGTTTCATCCTCAAAACCCGATCATGTCACACACACTGAGGAAACAGAGCAGGCTTTCCTTAACCTCAAGGACAGTCTGACAAGAGCACCTGCCTTGGGAATACCAGATTATGAAAAACCCTTTGAGTTATATTGTACGGAAGCTGATGGCTGTGAAGCAGGTGTCCTCATACAGAAACATGGTGACGTTAGCAGACCTGTAGCATACTACAGTGCACAATTGGACACTGTGGCAAGATCACTCCCGGCATGTCTAAGAAGTGAAGCTGCAACTGCTCTTCTGGTAAATAAGAGCGAGGACGTAGTATTAGGACATGATACAACTGTCTATACACCGCATGCAGTATCTGCTTTGTTAAATTCTGCCCAAACCAGACATGTCTCTTCATCAAGGTTCACAAAATGGGAACTAGCTCTAATGGCACCTGCAAATATTACCATTAAATGGTGCAATACATTAAATCCAGCAACGTACTTACCATATGTGCCTCGAGATGCACAAAGGGTGGAGGAAGGTGAGTTTTTGGTTGGAGGCGAGTTTTGCAGGTATACTGACACGCATGATTGTATGGAATATTTGAATCAGACCATTACTGCAAGACCAGACATACGTGACACACCATTAGAAGATGTAGATTTGACATTTTACATGGATGGGAGTTGTCATAGACAGACACAGGAGAATTATGCACAGGTTATGCTGTTGTAAATGACGAGGAAGTTGTAGAAGCTGAACCACTTGGTCCACCTTACTCAGCCCAGCTGGCTGAAATGGTGTCATTAAGGAGAGCGTGTGAGTTGGCAGAAGGTAAATCAGCCAACATATACACTGACTCTAGGTACGCCTTCGGGGTAGTACATGATTTTGTGGCTCTTTGGCGTCTTAGGAACTTTATGACAGCAGCAGGCACACCAGTAGCACATTCACAACACATATTAGGACTTCTGACAGCAATTCAGTTACCAAAGGCAGTAACTGTCATCAAATGCAAAGCCCACAAATGCGAAGAAGACCCAGTGTTAATGGGCAATAACGAAGCAGATGAAGTTGCCAAATGGGCAGCAGGGTTACGCATAAATATACCAACTAACAAAGTGATGGTCTTCAAGACAATAGACACCCAGAAATTAATTGAAATGCAAGATTTGTGTTCCCTACAGGAAAAGGCGGTCTGGAGATCGAAGGGATGTGGTCAGGAGTCCTCAGGACTCTGGAGAAATGGACAAGGTAGGCCTGTTGCTCCCAGGGCATACTACCCAAGCTTGGCTGAGGCAGCACATGGTCTGACTCACCTGGGAAAAGAAGGTATGTGCAAGTTGGTCAGAGCATATTGGTGTGCACCGGACTTTTCTTCTCAAGCTGGAAAGAAAGCAATGTCCTGTCTGACTTGCGTGAGGAAAAATGTCGGGAAGACAATACCTACCGAGCCAGCCCATATCCCTCCGACAGATGGTCCTTTTCAGGTAATACAAATCAACTTCATCCAATTACCACCCTGCAGGAATCTCAAGTATGTATTAGTTTGTACTGATGTATTTTCTAATTGGGTAGAGGCATTGCCACTAATACTGCTGTATTTACTGCTAAGAAGATTGTTCAGGAGTTTGTATGCGCATACGGTATCCCTAGAATCATAGAAAGTGATAGGGGTACTCATTTCACTGGTGATGTTTTCCAGAACATGTGTAAGCTTATGTGAATTAATAGTAGACGTCACACCCCCTACCAACTGCAAGCTAGTGCGAAGGTGGCGAGAGCGAGCGGTACTATTAAGAATAAACTGAGTAAGCTGAAACTGGATTAGGATGGCCCGAAGCCTTACCGCTCGTCCTCCATAGCATCGGAATCACTCCCAGATCTCCTCTTAATCTGTCCCCCTTTGAGATACTGTTTGGAAGGCAACCTCATTTGATTATAAGTCCACAGGATGATTTGAAGAGTAATAATGAGGTTACTGTGCAATATCTTATAAAAATTAGTAGACAGCTGAAACAACAGCAACAGAAACTGAAAATGTTGTTACCTGATATGCCAGAAACGAACTGTCATAATGTTGAACCTGGAGAATATGTTATGATCCGAAATTTCTTACACTCAGGTTGTTTGACAGACCGGTGGGAAGGTCCTTACCAGGTGTTGATGACATGTACCACATCTTTGAAGGTAGCAGAAAGAAATACTTGGGTCCATTCCACTCCAGCAGAACGGTCAACCACCCGAAGGAGGTACAAGGTGAAGTCGAGACAGACGACGTGGACCTGTCGATTGAGAGCTTGTTCCAGGAGAACTAAAGACTGCAGTGAAAACACCTGAGCCAGAAACGTGTACAGATTACTATTCCAGCAATGGAGTGGCGATCTGTTTCTGTTTCTCTTTCTTGTTCCAGGGTTCTTCTCTTTCTTATTTGTTTCAGGATTTCCTATTTCTGTGATGGAGGACAGATGACGGAGAGGGAGGCCGATAGTGATGTCAATAGAGTGGAGTCAGAGGAGAGAGCAATAGAATGATCAGGGCAACCTATGGTCAAACTCAGTTCAGGGATTGTTAAGAGATCTGATAGCCATGGAACTCGGAGACAGTGTGAGGGGTTATTGTCTGAGGAATATTGTATCTGTGAGTACTGTGGATTCCTAGTTGATGAGAAATGCCTCAATCGATGCCAGTCCAAGAGTAATCTGTATTTGGGCGGGCATCCTTTAGAGGATTACCATTCCTTAGTGGGTAAGGTCTTCAACCAGACTGAATGTTGGGTGTGCACTCACGTGCCTCAGGGACAACATAATGTAGGATCAGTACCATTCCCATTAAATTTCTCTGAGGTCCTTGAATTACGGTAAGGGAAGTCCATAGATGGGAAGTATAACATTACCAGGTCCCCTAGTTTAAAACTCCGCCAATACTCCAAAGATCGGTCTTTGCTATGTCTGAACATTGCTTACATAGAAAGACTGGAGAATTGGGAAGCAAACTTATTGGATCAGACAATGGCTCACCACACCAGTAGTGATGAACACCAGAGATGAGGACATAGGAACAAACCGAATGTGGTATCTATTGGAAAAGTTCCTATGGGGTATTCCCGAAATATTATTCAGGCTGAAACGTGTCTTGAGCAGATGAGGACAATAGGCATAGGTAGTTTTGTTAAGACTTTATGTGATATTGTACAGGATCGTAATATACCTTCTGTCCTCCCAGATAATGTATACTATGTCTGTGGAAGAAGGGCTTATTCTTGCTTATCTCCGAGTTTCAAGGGTTTATGTTTTATAGGTAAATTGGTCCCAGAGGTAATGACCCTTACACATGATGAAATGATTGGTATCCATAAAACCACACCACCCCCATACATACACACGCAGTATGAACATCGTGACAAAATAAATATGATCCCTGGTGAAGAACATATAGCCACACAGTTGATTAGTGAATCAACTGGCTTCCAAATCTTGGTAGCATTAGATCCCACCAGGATCACTCGGGGAACTTTAAATTTTAGATACATTGAAGACCTGGCTAAATTAATAGACAACATCACCGAGATGTATGATGACACTTTCAGGTATACGGGTAAGGTGCTCCTGGCTTATAAAAAGGAATTGGTACAACATAGGCTAGTGTTAAACTACCTGACAGCTATTACTGATGGATATTGTGCGACTTTGGCCACGCAATTTGGTGTCAAGTGTTGCACGTACATCACCAATAATACTAATGACCCCAAAGAGGCAATTGACCGGAGAATGGATGAAATCCTACAACTGAAATGGGAATTTTGGAAGGGCCATAATACCTCCTTGTACGAGACTGAGGTAAAGATAGAGGAATGGTTCTCATGGCTAAACCCTTTAAAATGGTTCTCCGGTCTAGGGCAGTGGGCCCAGGAAATGATTGCTAGTGTAGGTAAGATCCTTATTCTTATACTTGTTGTCATTTTAGTAATTGGTTTATGTGTCAGATGTGTTCTAACTGTGTTAAAATGTGGAAAATGTACCACCAAGGTAAACCGTGAAAATAGAATCCTAATGGTGGTGAGTAGTGGTGGTATAGGTACTAAGGTTGATAAAGAACTGCATTACAATCCTGAAATTGAATGTACCATCAGATAATAACATGTGAATAGGCTTGGTCATGTATAATAAAATATATTGTAAATGTTCCGTTAAACATCATAGATAATGTAGTCTCAATTCCCCCAAACTTCCTTTATAGGTTCGATGAGGTTCCACATCCTACCAATGGTCCCCTATAGATCCGCAGATGGCATATAAGGGTTGTTTTACCCTTTCCTGAAATGCATTATTGACGGTTCAATGACTGAGTTGTGTCATACCATTTAGAACATTGAATACTAATTTATTTTGCATGACTAATAAGGTTAAGAATAGAATGTGATAGTTTTATGTTTGCTATCAAAGGGTGGACTGTCAAAATCAAATAATTGGATATGATCGCTGTACAATTATTATTTGACGATATAGTCATCTATGGTCGGATGACGTGTTACTAGGACGCTACTTTGCGTCAGTGCAATCCAATGCGCACAAATGCAAATCCACAATACACATACACTGACGCACATAACGCACATATATACAATATATATATATATACGAACACACACACGTACGCACACAGACGTTCATATGTATATTACATACATAAACATAGACGCTCATATGCGTATTCACATACATACAGACACATATTTGCTATTTCAATAAACAGACGCACATATGCAAACGCATACATATATAATGGTTCCCACACATTATAGTTAATAACCAGAATTATTAAAGGTGTTGTTAGCTAATAAGTATGATGTAATATGTACTTAAATGAGATCTAAGGTTCAGAATACAGTGGACATGTCATGTTTGGTATCATACTAAATCCCTGTTTATTTGCAGACATCCGTTTCTATCGGCAAAGAAGTCGCATCATGCGTCCGCTAGTTATGGATGATAGGGAGTTATTGAATAGAATGTTATAACTTGTATGCAGTGTTGTAGCCAGTTTTAACCAGTTGTTCGGCGGTAAGCTACACAATGTGACCATTGGAGGACTGTGCCATACCCCTGATGACACCGTATGAACTGACCAATGACCAGAAGCAAGAACCAATGAGAACCTGTCAATTTGTTCCTTTGTTAACTCTGAAACCTGTAAGGTATATAAGCTGTGTCCTGACCCCAGTGTAGAGACATCTTCTTGCGACCGCAGACTTCTGGATTGATGACTGTATACTGGGACCAGTGCACATGCGTATGTATCAGCTGTTACTATTTTCATTGCTTTTTACTCTAATTGTTAAAACTTACATCATGTTATCCCTTTTACATAAATAACTTTTTGTGCTTTGGAACCACACGATTGGAGTGGAAAGCAATTCTTTCTTAAGCGACTTGCAGCGCTAAATAGCGACTTATAGGAATCAATATCATTTACTCCCATAGGTTACCAGATTTTCATTCCAATCAACTAGTTGGATACTTGGACAGAAAATCTTTACGTGTGTATGCACCTTTAGGCAAAATTGTGAGTGATCCCACTCCCTTAGCTGAGAAGCAACCCCACACATGAATGGTCTCAGGATTCTTTACTGTTGGCATGACACAGGACTGATGGTAGTGCTCACCTTTCCTTCTCCGGACAAGCATTTTTCCAGATGCCCCAAACAATCTGAAAGGGGATTCATCAGAGAAAATAACTTGAGCCCAGTCCTCAGCCGTCCAATCCCTGTACCTTTTGTAGAATATGTCTGTCCCTGATAGTTTTTCCTGGAGAGAAGGGGCTTCTTTGCTGCCCTTCTTCACACCAGGCCATCCTCCAAAAGTTTTTGCCTCACTGTGCACTCACACCTGCCTGCTGCCATTCCGGAGCAAGCTCTGAACTGGTGGAGAAGGTCCTGGCACTTGCTTGACGTTCTTGGGCGCCCTGAAGCCTTCTTCACAATATTGAACCTCTCTCCTTGAAGTTCTTGATAATCCCATAAATGGTTGATTTAGGTGCAATCTTACTAAGCAGCAATATCCTTGCCTGTGAAGCCCTTTTTGTGCAAAGCAATGATGACTGCACGTGTTTCCTTGCAGGTAACCATGGTTAATAGAGGAAGAACAATGATTTCAAGCACCACACTCCTTTTAAAGCTTCCAGTCTGTTATTCTAACTTAATCAGCATGACAGAGTGATCTCCAGCCTTGTCCTCATCAATACTCTCACCTGTGTGAATGAGAGAATCACTAACATGATGTCAGCTGATCCTTTTGTGGCAGGGCTGAAATGCAGTGGAAATGTTTTTGGGATTTTGAGTGTATGCAACCATTGGTAACATCAAATACCATTGGAAGCGAACGCAGCGCTTGTCGTTGACCATACCCTACCGCAAGCACTGCGAGTGCTTCAGTGTAAAATTCAGCCATGTGACGTGTACTATGACGCTCTGTCTTAATTATGCATGCCTCTGAAATGGCGTTAAGACGCCTGCGTTTGTACCACCATTCCCCCCGTTTTCATTGACCAACACCTGTCACCACCCACAAACGGCTAGTCCTGTCACTCATTCAGCCGGGCTGTCTATGCGCAGCGAGCGAACGCTTCCCAATCGCATGGACTAGTTTGCACACTGCGATGCATACGCATGCGCGCATTGCAAAACATCGGCAGCTACGAGCGAATGCAGCCTAGCGAGCGGGTCTGAATCGGGCTCTAAGGGCCTGATTCAGAGCCGCTCGTAAGCGGCCGCTCGTTTGCTCCGAGCGATGTTTGCCCAACTGCGCATGCGTACGGATCGTTATACACATGCGCGAACCAGTCAGTGCGGTCGAAATTCATGTGCTCGCAAAATATCGAATGCCTGATAATATGAGTGACAGGAGTAGGCATATGTTGGTGGTAACGGGGGAAGGTGCTTGAAAACGGGGAGTGGAGATCCGAACGCAGGCGTGCTTAAAGGTCAAAACGGGCGTTTTATGGGTGTACATAATTAAAACAGCAGCGTCATTGACCACGTCACTGGGTTATTTTATAGCCAGAACTGCTCGCAAAATTGTGGTAGCAAAAACCAACCACAAGAATAGCGAGCAGTTCATACCCTGGTCGATGTACTCGATTAATCTAATAAATAGCGGACATGACGTAGGATGCGAGCGGCCAGGGGGCGTATTTTTTTAAAAAACGACCGCAAGTTTTGTTCGCTCGTTCAGACCTAGAGGCGTGAACAGACCGCAAAGAGCGAACGGATGATTTGAATAGCCACCCCTATTTTCTGGACGAGCGAGCGCTAATTGCATCCGGCTCTGAATCAGGCCCTAAGTTCATTGTCATGGCAAAGAGGGACTTTGCAATTAATTGCAATTCGTCCAATCACTCTTCATGACATTCTGGAGTATATGCAAATTGAAATCATAAACACTGAAGCAGCAGACTTTGTGAAAACCAATACTTGTGTCATTCTCAAAACTTTTGGCCATGACTGTATAATGTGCCTGCATTGTGTACCTGTAGTACTAACCCTGTGTTACTCTGCAAGCTGTCTGGTTCACAAACCAAAGACCGGTTAAGTTGTCAATCATGTGGACTGACCTTCATCACACACTGTTGGCACCTATAACAGCACCTAGAGTAGGGATGCCCATCAACCATCGATGATACGAAATCATTGATTGTTTATGGCCGATGTCGAATGCTTTTACCATCAATGGCAAAAAAAAACAATGGTACTTAGCCATTGGAGTCGATGGTTATTTTTTTCTGGACGGGATGGAGTTTAGACCAGCCCCCTACCCCGGCTAAGCCATGCCCCATTTTTGATTGGCCCACCGTTCCCCCAGCAGTGGTGACCTTCAAGGGTCGCAAACCATCGATGATCCACCATAGATGTTTTTTTGTGCCATCGTTGATCACCGATGGACCCATCGATGGTAACCATCAATGGACACCCCACCGATGGCTATACCTAAACTTATATTATCTTACAATAATAACTACTTACAGTATTAAGCCAGAGACCATAACAAGTAACAAGTTAAGGTTGAACCACACTCTAAGGGGCATATGTATCAATGTTTTTTCTATTAAAATAATGTGAAAACAGGTATTTTATTACACCAGTTTCACATAAATTTACCAAAGGGCTATTGGAGGAGGTTTTGTAAAAATATCCTCCATGCTCAAATATTCACATCAGCTCCGCATGCTGACCGTATTTTCAAAATCACTGGTGGTAAATGTAGTCAGTCCAGATTTAACAAACCTCAATTATTATATATTTTCAGACCAAACACCATCCTCAGATGGCGTTAGTAGAGGCTTTGGTCTATTTCCTAGAGTTCTGCTCTGCTCTTCCTTACATCCGACAGGCAAAACAGAGCCTGGAGGTGGCACCTGTAATCAGCCTGTGTCTGATCCGTGTGCCTCGGCCAGTAAAGGCTCTCACTATTGCCAAAGCCTGATGCGGACATGGCGCCGGGACATAGCTTTCTCGCAACTCTGGGCCGGCACCTCAATTATAAGAAATCCCAGTGATAATATCTAATATCGTAATGCGATAGTCATCAGTATGATCACAAACCCCTAAGTGATTATAAACTAGAAATGTGCGGTTCTGTTTCACTCGGATATGTTCGGTTCTCAAAAACGGCATATTGGCTACCCGGCTCTCACGTGTTTTGATAGCCAATAAGAAAAATCCAAACTAATCCGAACTTGCGCTAATTTGGCTATAAGAACCGAATAATACCAAACCCACACATCTCTATTATAAACTAGGATTTTATCTCAGGAATGTCCTCAAATCTGAATATTTAGCTTTCATTGCACTTTCAGAATCACGGAAGTCTTTCTGGGTACGAGCAGGGCGATCTCATACAAGATACAGTACACTAACTGGTGCAGTACTCTGTGTATCTTACTCTGTGGGGCTCACGCTCTTACCTGCCTCACCTACCTGATATTCACAATGTCCACCTTATGTCAAATTTGCCATAACTTCCATGTCCACATTTAGAACATGTTGACATACTGCGTCAAATTATTTTGTGCAGTCCTAGCCCTCTTTCCCCTATCTATTTGGATCAAGTCCTCCCTAATAGCAGCAGATCACAGTATCAATGTAACTTGGGAGCCCTCAACCTGAAAATAAAAAAAAAAAAACACACGCGTCTCTATAGCAAAGTGAATTCTTCCAAGGACTGGTCCTGCACATTGTCCTCCCAAACATCTGTGTGAGCAAGTGATGTCCTCCATCCTGTTGGCTACGCCACTATATACGTCTGGTGTAGATATAGTTAATTGTTGCATTTTCGCTTTATTACCTAGGATGCCACCAACAAAAAAAATAAATCTAGAAATAGTTTTTACTTTTGTATCTAATTAAGGCCCAAAGCAATCTAATGGCTTTATCTCTTATTAACACAGATGATGGGAAGAGTCTGAAGACATGTTTCCATAGTAACTGTTGCTCAGATTTATTTTTCTTTATTAAAGGGAAACGAGACCATAATGTAAAGAAGCAGTTTTTTTTTTTTTTATTAAAAAAATAAATAAGGATACGTATATTAATGTACAATTTGTTCTTATGTAATAGGCCACAAAAATTCAGAATTTGTGATTTTTTTTTTTTAGACTAATACAGAAAAATATATATTTTAAATGTGATTTTTCATGTTATATGAATCTGGAGATATCTATGCAGCTGGTCATTTGTCAAGGGTGTGGTATGATTACGTCGACATTCAGAATGGTCACAATGTCGACATGTTCTGCATGTCGACTGTCAGAATGTCAACAACCAATATGTCGACATTCAAAAATGGGGGATTAGGATGCAGTGAATGCTGTAATGCACAGGTTCTCAAACTCTGTCCTCAGGACCCCAAACGGCGTGTTTTCCAGGTCTCCTCACAGAATCACAAGTGAAATGCAGTGTAATCTATGCAGACGAGCAACTGTCTGAAAACTGAAAAAAACTTATGTCACATGGGGGTGATATTGGTTAGTGTTTATACTTCTAAAAATCAAGGAAACATTTTTCACATTTTTTTTTTCCTTCTTTAAATTTAAGACATTTTATTTTTTAAGCTGCATACACGAACAACGATGTTTTGAACATTATCGTTAAACGATATCGTTTAAAAAAATCGTTCACTTTGAGTCAAACGATGAACGATTATCGTTCATGCGCGTTCACGTTTGTAGTTCAGTCAGACTTGTCGACTGAACGATTTTCATTAAGGGAATATGCAAAAATAGTTTGTAGTTCAAAAAAATCGTTCATTACACTTTAAAAAATCTGACAGAAAATCGTTGGCAACAAAATCGTTGGGTGTGTATGCAGCTTAAGAGTTACTTTGCCTGTATCAAAGGTCCACCATTTTATTTTCATTTATTTAACTTTTCAATTATGATAGGTTTAAAAAGTAGGGGGAAGTCATGAACAAGAGGAAGCCTTCCCCAGTCACACGCATTCCTAAATGTCTATTCAATGACTGCAGGACCGATGTAGACGTGTGACTAAAGAAATCTCCTATAAGCAGCACCTCTCATTAGTCCAGCTCAGCATACAGTATGTGCCTGGGTTACGCTCAATCATCATTGTGTATTTACACTCCCCGCTAGCAGGCGCTCAAGAAACATCGCTCTGCAGAAACTCATACACAGGAGCCACATTTGCATGGACACCCCCTTATTGTATGGATGCACGGTATGCTTATATGGTAATTCACCTACAATCTATTGACATTTCATCTCAGGTCCCTTAAGGTTTTGGAATCTCAAGGTCCGATTCAGAGGAGGACGTGATGCAGATGATTGCAGAGTTGAGTCGCACTGCACGCACGCACGCGCCACTATTGATTGGCGATGGTGGTTGCAGTGAGATCCTAGACGCAGAGCGTCAGTGAGCATTTATGGGAGGTAACTGGGGAGGGGCGGGGGCTAGAAGAACACAGGCGTGTCCCAACAGTTTCATGGGCGTGTTTTTGCTTGCGACTGCATCTGTGTATGCATTGGCTCAGACGGCTTACTCCCGCCGGACATTCCAAGCAGCCATAGGATTGCTCAGATGTTCAATGGTTTTTGTAAGCAATCGGCGGATCAGAGATGCTGCCAATGGGCACCTCTGTACAAGTCCCGGCGGCTGTGGCATTTGCATATTTTCGCAGTACCCAAGCATACAGATAGGCAGTGGCAACAGAATTAGCATACACCTCTGAATGAGGCCCTTTATTCCAATTGAGCTAGCAGAGTATTTTATGGGTTGGGCACGGGAACCAGGCGGTCAGAATACAGACAGAGGCATACCGAAAGTCAGATTAGCGACAGATTTCTGTAAGGGTTAGGGTAACCCTCCCCCTAACTCACCCCTCCTGCAGCTTAACCTGAAGCCTCCTGTCCCACAGTCTTACCCTCTCCCTAACCCTAATATTAACCTCCTCACCCTGTCGCAACCAGGCATCGCGTTGAATAATAGATAATCAGATGATTAAATCGGATTTAAAATAACGAAGGTCCCCTTGATACATAACAAGCAAAACAACGTTCTTAAGCAAATCGTGATTTTATGAAAACAGTTCAATTACAATAAAAAATAAAACGTGAATTAAATAGAAGGTACAATGACTGGAATGTCATCCGCATTACAAGTAAACAAACCACATTTCATGTTACATATGGCGAGGAGATGGAAAAGGAACTTGTTCATTCCGCTACATCTTCAGCAACTCCTAACAATAAGCGCTAATTACATATTCATGTAATATGTTCACATATTTCTGCCCAAATTGCTAACATCTTTAAAAACATTCTTTGGTTCAAGCGGAGAGCGAGGATTCATCAGCGAGAAAACACAGCTGACACATCTGATCTGGCCGAGCCGGCGTCAGGCTTTTCTCTATATATATACACACACACACACACACACACACACACACAATCCCACAAGCCCCTTTCAAAATGCAGAGCGCTGCGATAGCTGAAAAAGCGACTGCAAGAAACCTGTATTTACTGTGAAAACAAACCATTTGTTCTGGTAATGAGCCATTTTAAATAGCTTTTTTTCCTTCTATACAATTGAATTTGGTGTTAGAAACTGTTCTCGTATGGCTTTCATCTTTTATCTTCCAGAGCAGTTGTTGAAGAACTACAAGTCCCAGCATGCAGTGCCGGAGTGTCTGCTACTGTAAGACATTCTGGTTGCTTTATGCTTTGAGAAACGCTGAAGACGAGGAGGGTATATTTACTAAAGTGTGTTTCTTCAGAAGTGGAGGTGTTGCCCTGAGCAACCAATCATATTCTACTTAACATTTACTAGCACCTTCTAAAAGATAATAGCTAGAATCCGATTGGTTGCTATGGGCAACATATCCACTTCTAAAAACCCGCACTTTAGTAAATATACCCCCCTAGGACTACATTTTAGTTTAGACTGGATGAAGAAGAAAAATCATAAATCTTTAGAATAACGTAACGTTTGTGCGGCTTTCTGATGGTACATAAAATGGTTTGTTCCACAGTTAGAACCAGGCGATTTTTCTGACATCCTATAGAATAATTTCTCCACCGAGGGCATCTAAGGTCATACAGGCTGTTAGCCACACACTTTACTGAAGATTTATGACAAAACAGTAGTTTTAGTAGTAAATAGATTTTCCCTGTAGCTGACCCAGTACAGCGCGGTTGCAGTAAATTAACGTTTGCCTATAGGGTATTGATCCATAAGCAGTGCTGGGGTGCATAAACCCTAATAACATATAATTGTCTTTGGCTTATCTTGCATTGAAGCCATCAAACATTATATGTCCATGCAAAGGGGTCATAAACTGCTGCACACCTGTAGCAGCAATGCCAAAGCATTAACACTCTTGCCTTACACTGTAAAACATCCAAGACGAATGTTTAGTAATGCAGCAGAGGTGGATACCGTTTCTGTTCACATTCTAAGGGTCACAGTAAAATGGTGCGCAACGTCCCCTGTGCGCTTACAGCTAGGCGACAACCCCCAGCAATGCTGTGCACACACCTGGCACACAGGACTTTGATCTTGCTAAATGGCAGTAACAATGAACGGATCTTGAAAACAGACTTTTGTATTCATGATCACCGAGTCGTGCAATAGTAAAAAGAGAACATTAATGGAAAACCAACCGTACTTCAAAGCCAGCATTCTTTCATCATTTGTCACAGCAACTCTGGGGCGGATGAGCCTAAGAATGTTGGATGGGTTTGTCTGGATTCAGATTTTGTTTTGCAAAACAAAATTCCAGGGGGATAAGCTGTAATTCTGATGTATACTAGCAGCGCTCAGAGCTTCAGAAGCAATAACTTTCGAGCTTTGGCCTCTATCCGTTTTGTGCTTTCAGCATATAAACTGCTCATTACTAGGAATAAAATGGCTGGTTATAAAATTAACTCTACAACTCACTTGTGCCTCACACCAAGTCAATGTTTCCAATGAACTGATGGGCACAATATAGAGTCAGTCCACAAAATGGCTGCCTCCACTGTAAATTAGTGACAAGCCCACTTTAGCAACTAGGTATCTAACCAAATAAAGTCTTCTCTCTGATTACAGTTTGATAACCTGTTTAAGTTGAAGTAAAACACCATGCCACAGTGATGTCAGTAGTGACTTGGTTGTATACTGGTTCAAAATGGCTGCCACCACTATAAGCTTTGCATTAGGCAGTACAGGCGGCCTGAAGCAGAGTTGCATGTATTGTGCAGTGCACTTACCCCCTATGTATACGCCAGGTTTGCTACTAATAATCATTACTGTGCACCTGCACTATGTGCAAAAGACATGCCAGCAAACAGGCACATTTTTGCTCCAGCAGACACAGTGCAAAATGAAAATTCATGATGCGCTCTGCAAACAGACATACATCCAACCCTGCATCAACCCACTAGTTCCTAGGTTAGTCTATTTTAACATATGTTGGAGTTAAATAAAAATGTACTTCTGAACCAAAACAATTCAGGGGAGATCACCAGAGCAGCCCGGAAGGCTTCAAAGGTCGCGCACTGCGACCCACTCTCCGGCTACTACTTGCCCAATTTAAACAGAAGGCATTACTGTCTACGTTGATGGCTTGTGAACCTCTTATCACGAGTGAGGAGACACACTGATAAACACTGCCATTAGTTCGAAAAAGGTCACCTTAGTAGGAAAGAAAACCCCAACACCATATCAGACTGCTACAGGCTAAAGTAAAGCAAAACATTGTATTTTCTCAAACCCTTTGACTCATACAAAACTGGGCTGACCAATGTCCAAAGGAAATTAAATCATGTTGCAAAATCACAGGATTTCTTCATTTGTATCGCACAATCCTCAGAAACCAGTTCAACAGTGATTCGAAATAATCTAAGTTCCAGACGATCTTTTGTCATCAAACCGCTTAAAGATCTATTAAAAGTTTTGTGTCAGAAATAAGACGGCAGCAACAAAAGTGACCTGTGACAATGAGCTGGCGGAAAAGACGCTCCAATGTGGAATGAAAGAACCGTAATGTTTACAATACAATACACATTACAGTAGAAGTTTCCTGCACTTAAGGTTTTCCAGCTCCGTAGTGTTCCTGAATGAGCATAGTTCATCATGGCAGGAAACAAACAGCTCAGAAATCAGGTATGGTCCTTGCTAGATCGTGTAGTGAGATCACAGTAACCAGTTACAGCAGACTGCATGCCGGAAGTCCGGGGAAGTGTATATAAACTTATGTATGCAACATCCGTGGAAAGTTTGCCATGAACAATTTACAACACTCTTCTTGTACCAGTCAGGGCTCCGGTAGATTGACTGGCATCACTGGAAGGGACAGTGAGCAAGGCTAAAACAAAAGCCATACAAATGATCTTAATACAATGAGAAATATTACAAAATTTACATTTACAAGTAAATCAACATTTTCTGCTCTTCTAAAAGAGGATAGCCCTCAGAATAAAAGCCCAGTCCCTCAAAAGATGTCCAATCAGCAAAACACGTTCATGTCGGTGGAGTTGAAACTGGCGTAGCCTGGGCTCAGTTGGTGCAAGGCGGGCATTCGAGACTCCAGGGAGTTCTCTGGTTTGGGAGAGGTCACTTGGCTCCTCTTTCTCAACATCTGTCCAATGCCCATCATAGGAAATCGACCCCGGCTTCTGACACAGTTTGGGCTCCCCAAGTTCCCAGAAACATTATTGTTACCCGACGGGGAGTGGGGAGAAGTCGGGGACATGGACTCAGAGCTGGATGGGCTGCTCTTGTCCTCATATGTGAAAGAGGATAGTGTGGAATGAGCCTTTACGGGAGTCGTGTTGTCAAACTGGAAGATTGGGGACAGAGTTCTTTCACTTGAGTGACGGGGAGAGAAGAATACCGGAGAATCTATGACTCGGTACTGATGAGACGGAGACAGGGATTCTATTTGGTCTTCTCGGTTCACAGACTCGAAAGAACGTACGACATTCAGGTGAGGCTCCCTCATGCGGCCACCCATGTTCATGTTCACCGTCTCCTGCGAGTGGGAGTCTTGACGTCTCATAATCTTCGGAGTTCTTGGATCTGGGCTTTGCATCTCCAGATATTCCAGGGAGCACGATGTTACACATGCAGGCTTGTTCAATCGGGCTTCATGGAAAGGGCTTAGCCCACCAATGGATTCTGCAATAAACATAAAATAAGTATCTGAGAAATGAAATACTAAATCAAGACTTGAATTACTGTACGATGGACCTGTTTCGGAGTTGTACGCCTTTGGATGCAGCAGCGATGCTAACCTATGCTAATGACGCAGCAGGTGTCTGAAGACAAAAGAAGCTCACTTTCAGCATCACATCCCAGTGCTGTGTCAATAGATCCAGCATCAAATCACCATCACGACCATAGTTCACGGCGCTGGCCATGTGAGTGAGACCAAGTCTACTCAGAATGGCCATCGCTGGCTCCGTAGCTCAGACGACGCAGACAATTGCCTGGGCACTCGCAGAAACGGGGGCGCCATGCCCAGTTTTCAGGAACGCTGGCTGTCACCGCCCCCAAACCAGCTTAGAGGTACTGTGATCCTGCACAGTGCAGATCCAGAGGACACCTCCAACAATCGAAGTTGTGCCATCATGTTTGCGTACAACTCTAAACCAGGCCCAATATTAAAAGAACAATACCTACATTGAAGAACATTTCTGCAATAACACCAACGCATGCTTCTCGTAACCCAGTTTCTATCATTTCTTCCAATATGCAACTGTTTGACTTGGCCAACTATCAGTATCGCGTACCCACTAGGTGGAAACATCAAGAGCTGCTGTGGGTATGGATTGACAACCCTTCGTGCTCCAGCTCTCTATAAGCTCATAATTCTGTCACTGTATTTCATGCTGACACATGCTATGAGCAGGCACAAGTTCATGGGCACGTACCAGGGCCCCTACATCTGCAGATCCTTATGTACTTATCTCACCCATGCATCATACATGTCTAGGACGTTGCTTAGGGTGCAATATAAATTTATCGGTAACACTTAAGAGTTAACAGTTTCTATAATAGATCAGGTTTGTTGAATACTATGAACCTTCTCAAGCCGGCCATAGACTGTGCGGACAAGGGGAGGAGTAATGGCCTGATAATCGGAGAGCCTCTATACACTGCGCAATGTAAGGTGGCCATCCCCATTCACTAACTCAAGTTAGCTGAACAGTGGTCGGGAGGATCGGACAGGTGAAATAACCAAGTCAAAGGCCCTCATTCAGAGCCGCTCGCTAGCGGCAGTACGCTCGTTCCGAGCGATGTTCGCACATCTGCGCATGCGTACGGTTTTTAGTACGCATGCGCGAACCAGTCAGTGCGGCCGAAAATCGTTCGTATGCTATATAGCGAGTGCCTGCTATTTTGAGTGACAGAAGGAGGCGTATGTGGGTGGTAACAGGGGAAGGTGCTTGAAAACGGGGGTGTGGAATTCGAACGCAGGCGTGCTTAAAGGTCAAAACGGGCGTTTTAAGGGAGTGCATAATTAATACAGCAGCGTCATTGACCACGTCACTTATTTTTTTTTTTAACTCAGAACTGCTCGCAAAATAGCGGTTGAAAAAACCAACCACAAGAATAGCGAGCAGTTCATACGCTGTACGATGTACTCGATTAATCTAATAAATAGCGGACATGATGTATGGTGCGAGCGGCCAGGGGGCGTTTTTATCAAATAAACGAGCGTATGTTTTGCTCGCTCGTTCAGACTTAGAGGTGTGAACAGACTGCAATGTGCGAACGGATCATTTGAATAGCCACCCCTTGTTTCTGAACGAACGACCGCAAATAGCGAACGGCTCTGAATCAGGCCCAAAGAGTCCAGACTGGTTTTTCAGGCTGTGAACGATTATCAGCCAGGTCCATACACTGAATGGTAACCGTTCAGAACAGTCGTTTCATTGGCCGACTTGAAGGATTATCGTATGGTCAGCTTTCCAGCTCTGCCGGCTGCCCGCCAAGGTCTATTGGAGCCAATAGAGAAGGGAGGAGAATGAGAAAAGGCCGGACCACTGGCTGCCTCGCTCAGCAGACAAGTAGTTAAAATTAAAACGGAATTCTATTTATTTTTCTAAATATCCCAAATAAAGAAATTTAATAATCAAGAATGCTTAGTATGTATGGGTCAGTGTCCATTCAAACATCTCATCCTTGTGAGCGATTTGGCTGCTGTACATAGGAACTTGTATTTTGCAAGCCCATGCAAAGCCATACTGCTGCAGGCGTTATCCCTTACCTCGCTCAGACTTGGACGACTTCCGTTCCTTAACTTGAGGCTTGGCGTTGTGACCTTGCGTCATGAGAGAAGAGGGCTGTCGGTGGGAGGGAGAGCATTTTTCCATCTTCTTCTGCCCAGCGCACTGCTCACCTCGTTTTTCTGTATCCTTGGGTTTTCTTTCCTAGAGGTTACACAGAGTACACCTGATTGTCAAAACAAGTTTTTGAACCTAAGGGGTTTACCTGGAATCGCACCTTCCTGCTGTTTACAGGAAAGAGACGTAACCGACGTATAAACTGTCACACTTCACGGATCAGAAAATACATAAATTATTCACAATTATTGCAGTGTTACGATAACTGACAGGCACTAAAATTCCAACATAACTCTGCTTAGATTAAGAACTACAGCACATTCCAAAGCGATTGGGACTTGTCACCGTCTCGCTGCTCCGGGGCCTATGGCTTCTAATAAGGACATTGGTCAAATGTCAAGAAAAGTATTTTTTCCTTTTTAAAGTTAGAGATTCTTAAAAAGCCACAGTGTGTGTTTATTCAAGGTTTATCTGAAGCCCTCCCAGCAAATATGCACAGTGCTAGGGTGATGTAATAGTGGAGAGCACTCAATGGACTTTGAAAAGTTAGAGGGGATTTATTCCACACTACAGAAAAGAGTCATTTAAAATCCCTCCTTGAAGTGGAATAAATGACATGACAACAGGTTTAGTCCTGCTGTTATACAGTAGGGACACACCTCGATAGGAGTTCCATCAACCAATAGTAACAATGTTCCGTGGTGTGTATGCGGGAAATATCCCGACCGCAGGGATTCCGACGCCAGAATCCCGAAGGTAAGTAGCGTGGTTGGGAGGAGAGTTAGCGTTAGGCACTGAGGGGTGAGAGGGGGGGGGGGGGGGGGGCGGTTAGGGTCAGGAACCGAGGAGGGTAGGGAGAGAGTTAGAATACTGGCCGACAAGTATTCTAGCCCTGTTGGGGTGCTGGCGTCGAGAATCTGACTGCCGGGATCCCAAGAGCCGGCATCCCTGTCGGCGGTGGGGAACCCAAATAATATAGAAAAATTAATTGTGTGATGACATTGTATCTTAGCAACATGAATACAGGTACATCCTACAGGATGGCTGTTTCCACTGTATGTTGCTAAATGATAATAATATGTAGCAGAATTAACCTGGCCAATGTATTATTTTAGGACGGCTTGTAAGCAGCGGTTATTTCCCCTAATGATTTGTCAGTACTGAGTATCATGGTCTGAGCAGCCTGTAAATGAATGGGTGAGGAGGTGTATTACTTGGTGTGATGCTGCTGTGAGTTAGGCCTCCCCTGAGTACTGAGGACAGCTCGCAGTACAGCCAGCAGAAGGGGAGATACAGTTTCTGTGGTTGACATGAATCAGACACATCCTCCTCATTCCTTTAGAAAGTGGAACCCTAGGAGGAGTTTCCGATCACCTCTTCCATTCCCAATGGGCAGGAAACGCAGCATCGCTGAGACACGCTCCCTCTGCCAAGCCCCAGACACATTTCATCACTTGGCTATTGTATAACATCCTGAGCCAGCGCAAAGACCAGTGAACCACAACGTGTAGAGATCTGCTCTTCCTAAAAAGTGACTGAAATACGAGACGTTTCCTTATCTCTGCCAATGAATGGGAGCAGCAGCCTCCGTCTGTCTTACTTCCTGCAATGCTGCTTTTCTGGCTTTGTTTGGAGTTTTATGGGCATTTCTGTTATGGTTATTTTACCGGTGTATGAAAATAATAACAATGATCAAGACAGATTGTAAGCTCTTGAGAGCAGAGCCCATCAATCCCACTTTGTGCACTATACATCACAGGACCCACATCTGAGCTATGACCAGTCACAGGGTTAATGTGCTCCGTTAACTTTACTAAAACTATTTGGTAGGGAAGTAGTGGGGAATTTACCTGCCCGCCGGGACTTCATGCCCATTCTGTAAGATTCATGCCACATCTCCCATTATAGGCAGGTTTTCCCTGCCCTATCAAACATTGATGACAAAAGTGTCTGTGGGGGGTATCCCTACGAAAGTGCTGAGTGATGTTGGGGGACCTTAGGAAAAATTTACCATTTAGTCTAAGAGTGGTCAATCCTTTTAAATAACTGCCATAAGAAACAATACAACAGTGTCCCCGGGGGCCAAATGTTGATCAGTAGTCTTTGCCAAATAATAACTTTTATACCAAGACTCTCTCTCTCAGACATGTGGGTCCCCTTATTTTAATCTAGAAGACAAGCTCTACATAACCGGTATTTCTGTGCAATAACCCTTTGAAGACACGGTTCACTTGCTGCATTTTCTTATCATTCTAGGAAAGGGACCACGGATGACTGGGGTTCTCACCTCGTAGTAGTTCTTATTGGACTTGTGCTTCTGCAATTGATGCATCTGGTTCTTGTGGCAAACGTTGTCATTTATGTCGGGTTTCTGGCGTGAAAGGAAAAGCAGATGTTAGATACAGATCCCAGCCCATTCTGCAGTAAGAGCTGCCCTTAATCCCACTTCCCCCTTCATCCAGGGAGATCCTGCAAACAAGCCAGGCAAAGAGCACAAGCAAATAACAATGATTAGGCCTACCCTCATGGTGATTAGGTAGCGCTCCAGTTTCCTGTTCAGCAAGAAGTAGACGGCCAGAGTGTGACAGGCGCGGTTTGAGAGGATGACGTTGATGACGTCACTGTGCTTGTAACCGAGCTTCTCAGACATGTGGCGTACTACACTCTGGCTCAGATCTTCAAGGTGGATCCTAGGCGGCAGGAAAACACCACGGATATAGGTAAATCAGGGTAAATAAGGATGCACAGGAATTACACTGAAAGGTTAAAATCAATCTGAAGACAATAGTCCATTTGCAGATCTCTTTTTACTTAAAGCCCACTAGATGATTTGCTCAAAGGCGACTATTTGGAAATAAAAGCAACGATTAGTTTCCATGGCAATTTAGCAATGCTAGGGCGCTCTTCAATATCCACTCTGGCTTTATCATTATACATGGGTAAAGCAAAGGGTGATCTTATGCCATCTTCTAACTGTGTACTATAATGTAACATACAAATACAGATCTCGGGTTTACAAATATAAAACTCTCATCTAGATCGGCTTAGAACCACCATATTATAAGCCAGCTGAAATTCCTCTCTTAACTTGCTGTGAAGTCCAGGCACTGAGTATTGGCAATCCCGGGGTTAAACACGCTTGCTGAACTTGTGCAGAACTACATTGCCCATATTGCACTATTTTGCGGTGGGTTTCTACATAAAATATGACGTGTGCATGCAACAGTCCCACTATCGAGGACCACGCGTGTCCTTCAAGCATCCCGCAAGTCCTAACAAGGTCACAGTTGTCAATCTCTGTGTCCATCATTCCAAAAGGACACAACTGACCATTGAGAGTGGTCTCCGTATGACAGCTGTGTAAGGGTTAGTGCGTTATCCTATATTATCTTTAATTACTGCCCTAAAGGCATTCTGACCTATTGCTCCCCCATTACATTAATAATCTAGTCAGATACTCTACTGACAGGTAATGCATCCGTCATCAGCAACGCTACGCCCCCCCTGGATTCTTCATTAGCCTTTTTAGAGTAAGTAAATACACAGAACCACAGCACTCGTCTCCTTAAAAAGAAAATATTGCTGCATTTTAAAGAGAAAATCTGTTGCTCTTAATTGCCATATAAATGGCACTGGAAGGGGTTGGGTGTGCTTAATAAGCCACTCCAAGTGAGCAATATTAGAAAACACCGCTAGCTCTGGGAAAAATCTATCAGGCACTTAGGACCCCTGCTAATCTCGCTTATGTAGCAATTAAAAAAAGGTAGCGGACCAGCCCTCGATTTTCCTTGTCAAAAGAAAACTGCCATTAAACATTAAGCAGGCAAGTGCTGATTACAGAAACATCTGTAGGCGAGTATTAACGACTGCTAATTGTTAAAGCTTTGTTTATTTGTAAATAGGATTATTGGACGCCCTGATGACAGACTGTATTTCAGGAAGGAGATCGTCTTTAGTCTCACAAAGAAAGGAGCACAGTAACATCAGACTATCCTGTTGCAATTAATGAAACTCTTATGCTGGACGGTCCTATAATATCTGCCAGGGTTTCAGAGTTTGAGGAGTGGTCATTTAGACTTCAGTCTTTTGAGGTTATTTCCATTCACCAAATATTCTTGTTAGGAATGGAGGCAGGGGAGGACAGCACGGTGCACAAAACATTGCCCTACTGTGAAGGGATAACCTGCAAGTAACCCGGAGACCTGTGTGTTTGATGGCAAACAGAGTGGACAGTGTAAAGTCCGAAATATCTAAAGAGGAGACGTGGGACTGATTAAAAGCATGGAGAAGGCCATGAAATGTATGAGAACATTTTATTTGACCTTTGCATGGCTCCAATACTCAAACCCATATTTAGATAATTAAAGAGCTCAAACAGGCATTAGGTACAGCATTCAAAGTGCATCTCTGTAGTATAGCATACTAAGGGCCTCCCACGCAGACCCTGGCCTCCACCCTTCCAGAAACCGGAGACGCACACGCCCCCATTTCTGGAAACGCTGCCCAAAAATGCCCCGACTGCCTCCCAAATACCTCAGCCTGCCAGTCAGGCTTTTAAGAAAGCACATTGAATGCCCGAAAACAACATTGTCATGTTAAAGTATTAAAAGAAGTGTTTGCTGGATCTACCTATTGGGATAAGTGAATGTGTGGGGTCCTTTTCCATGATAGTTGTCGTTAAGCCATCGATTCGCCAGCGCTTGCTGGATGGTCGGCCTTTTGAGTGGATCTGGTTCCAGCAGAGACCGCAGGAAATTAACAGCAGCTGAAAGACACAGCAAAAGGGGGAGAATTAAATAATGAAAATAATTGGCCAGTTAGGGCATTTATGCAACTGAATAATCTCTGCACTCTGTTTTATTCTTCAATTAATTCCCCCCACAAACCATAGCTGCTTTAGATATAAAACAGATATGATCACTGAACTTGATTCTCATACAGGGGGAGCTGCATCAAACTCAGGCAACATGAGGAGAAGTTGCCCAGGTTAAATACATCTACCCTACAGTGATTGGATATAGTGGATAATGGGATGTACCAAGCATGAAAATGCGCCCAAATCTCTGAAAATGCATATGTACCAAGCTTGGATCCGGTGGGTAACGCCATCTGTAGATCTGTAGATGGCGTTAAACCAATAGAAGCCTATGGCTTCTTATCGGGTTTCTTCTGAGAGGGATCTAAATAGGATCCCTCCCAATATCCTCCGCGGCGGCGTGCACCGTTCACCCATTGCGCAGAGGGATTTCTGGGTAATAAACCTGGCAGTCACCTTAGTATCTAGCTACTGCAAAGGACAGCTCTTGCCGCGATTTTAATCGCATTTATATATACACATACTGGCGTAATTAACTCCGGTATGTACCCGATAAGTGGCGCGCAATACAAATTGCAGAATTACCAAATATTGATCTATGTACATTAAGGTATTACTAATGGTCTTAATAAAATAAAAAAAATTATCTGTATGACACAATACAAACTATTCCATGCAAAATATACCAGCATTGCATAATACTGCACTCTAGGCATTTCCATACAGGCTAATTTCCATCACAAACCACCCCTCTTGCAGCAATGATGACATTACAGAAAGCACTCTTGAAACGGGCCTGTGAAGCAAGCAGCCTGTAGTTACAAAAAAACCTGGAGGAACGCGTGAATGCCCCACGCTGCTAGCTTATGAATGGCCTCCGAGATGTATGCGGTACTTACCAGGAGAGAGGTGGGTGGGTAACGGGTTCATGGCTTTGTCTACCATCTTCTGATACAAGGCTCTCAGGCTAAACGGCTCCACGGTGAATGGCAGAGTGCCAGTCAGCATTGCATACATGTTAACGCCACTTGAAAAATAAAAATGGTGACAGTACAGGTTAAGCCTAGGTAGGAATAAGACCTGGTTGAAAGTTTTTTTTTCACAACAACTTTATACAGCTTTAGCCCCCACCCACTCCCTGGCCTGCCGCAGCGCCGTTCGAAGTGGTCGTCATGTATTTCCTGGAATACATGAAAATGCAAGACCGTGCAAACCACTGTTTGGGTAACACCCGTGGAACAGTAGTCAATACTTACTACTCTGCATTACGTTTAACAGACAAGAGGATATGATTTAACAAAGCAGCAACATTGGTAAGTTACCTCTACTCGGCGGCTTTTAACCGCAAATTTCAAGTGGCACTAATAATAAGCACAACACACGCACTGGGATGTGCACTTAATATTAGCGTTGCTTTATATATTGATGTCAAACCTGACGAGAAGAGATGGCTTATTATGGCTGCTGCTTTGTAAGCAATACCCCCATATCTCTCCGGAGACATACAAATAGCCTTTCCTCAAACTCTGCTCAACAATGACACGTAAAAACTAAAATAAGCAAAAGCTCGGGTGTATTTTGAGACAGTGTCAGTGTTTACAGCAGCTGCATGGTGTACCAATTACTATTATTCTAGTAACCATGGAAAGTTTAGTTGACCAGCAGAGACCTGACAAAGACTGACAGCCCCCCAGCAACATCTGGGCCAGCAGTAGGGACATGCACCACTATAGGGCTAAATAGCGTTAATAATAATAAAAAGCAAAACCCTTATTTTAGCTAGTATTTCGCACTAGGTGCCAGCTGGTTACACGTTCCACAACCCAGTGTGAAGTGTCCTTCATACACCAGTATTCTCAGTTCCTTCTATATTATGTCTCCATGGTTACCTCGCTGCTTACACCATGCTGCTGAGACACACTGATATTTTTATTAATGCTATCATTTAACATTCTGTTTATATGTGCAATTAAAATAGGTACAAGAATAGCAATGATAAAAATAATAAACACACCACAATTAGCCTAAGTAAAGGGGGAGAGAAAGAGGAGAGAGAGGGAGAGAGAAGAGAAGGAGAGTGTAATGGTGGGTACACACGGTATGATGTGTAGCCACCGATGCGACCGACAATCCGAGGGCTGACATATCGTGCGGTCCCCTACACACGGGGCGATCCGGTGCCCGACATGCCATGCCCCCCCCACTGCATGGAATCGTCAGTCGCTTCGCCTGATCTGTTCTACATGCAGAAAAATCAGGCGAAGCGATGAAAGACCCCACGGAAGCGCGCAATGCATGATATCCCGCATACACACAGAATGATATTGCTATTTTATCATTCCAAGGCGTCCGATCGTGTGCAATATGGTTCAGTGTGTATGGGGCCTTTACAGGGAAGGAAAGAGTGAGACAGGGAAACTAAGAGAAAGACTGAAGGAGTGAGAACAAGAGAGAGGGAGAAAGTGAGTGAGAGACAGAGGGAGAGCGCAATCTTGTCACTACTTGCGGATTAAACCCACCATGTACTGCATGCATTAATGGAGTGCTAACGTAAAGGACATTTATACATCCAAAAAGGTCAAAGGCCTTAAAGACTGTTTATTTACATTCCAATGTCAGTGTGTGTATATGGGAATAGCGTCTAAGTGAGGCTGTTCTGTGGTATATTTGATTAGTTTTGCACACTCTGTGTCGCTATCATGCACTATACACCTCTCCCTAACCGCAATGGATTCTAATATCCACTAAATTACTAAACACAGTCATGTTTCATGAAATACCTCCATAGCCTTGTAAGACACACACAAAGCAGAACTAAGAAATAAAAATCACATCTTTGGCTATTATTTTAATCAAACAGAGACTACATTTGTGGTATTTGCATCTAAAAAAAAACAAAACAAAAAAAAACACACTTACATGGACCAAACGTCCACTTTGGGGCCATATTTCTTCCTCGCCAGCAGTTCTGGCGCAGCATAAGCCGGACTCCCGCACTGCGTGCTGAATGGGTCTGTGTATCCCAAGATACCGGCACAGTTGCTCAATCCGAAATCTGCAAACACAAATACAGACAAATGGTTTTACCCGTCAGCCTAATAAGCTAAGCAGGACATTAAGGTAGTGGCCAGAGCATACATTATAGGTTGTCAGGACCCCATAGAGTGCATGTTTTCTATGTCTCCTCACAGAATCACAAGTGAATTTTTTTTTTTTCTTTAAAATGTGTCAATCTGTAGTGAACGGTGTGTTCCCTACAGATTGACACATTTTAAAAGAAAAAAAAAAATGTCACTGCTAGGTGCCCTGGAAGCCGTGAAAGATAGATAAATAGGGGTGCACTCTCCAGTCTTTTCAAAGGTTTTCTTTACTCCATAAAAGATATTACAGCATATGCAGGATCAACGTTTCGGTCCTCTACTTGGACCTTTGACAAAGGTCCAAGTGAAGGACCGAAACATTGATCCTGCATATGCTGTAATATCTTTTATGGAATAAAGAAATCCTTTGAAAAGACTGGTGAGTGCACCCCTATTTTTTTTCTTGTTATTAAGGCCCTGATGGGTTTCTTATGGGTTGGTCACCCCAGCAAAATGTGATAATAGACGGGAGTGTGGACACAGCTATATCTATATCTCTATATATATATAAAATGTATTTATTTTTTCTTCCCAGGGAAGGATACACATCTCTCGCCCCAGTGTGTCGCAATTAATCTACAGTGAACAGATTTCCATTAGCGGGCACAAAATGAGTTCCGTGAGCAAACACATAGCTGCACAGTCAGCAGTGAGATTTGGCACTAGGGAATGGGAAAGGAAACGGAACACAATGGGGTCACGCAAACACTGCTGGGGTGAAGAGATCTGCCGCATATAATCTCCACTAGGACAGATCAAGTGTAAACGGAGGACTACAATGTTAATGGGAAGCTCATTAAGGAATTTGCATACCAATGAGTTTGATGTTGTTGTTCTCATCCAGTAACAGATTTTCAATCTTCAAATCTCTGCGGGAAAGACGACAATTAAAGACTGAGCACAGGCAAGGGCAAGCAGTGACCCCCGGAGGGGTTAATGCAAGAGAGATTACAAGTCATTACTGAAGAATGGAGGCTCTATTGGGTAAACGGGGAAATTGCTAGTCTTGCCACAAATACAGGATGAAACAAAATGAAAACAAAAAAACAGCATTTTTAATGCTTTATTAAAGATAAAGGGGTCCATTTACTAAGCAGTGTTAGGAGACGAAGGGAAAAGTGATAAGGTACCATGAAATCAGCTCCCAACTGTCATTTTTCAAACACAGCCTGTGAGATGGCAGTTGGGAGCTGATTGGCTGACACCTTATCACTTTTCCCTCTGTCTCCTAACACTGCTTAGTAAATAGACCCTCACAATCACTGTAATGTCCCTCAGAGTTCTAATTTCCGTTCCCGTTTCTATATTCAGTTTAAAGCGTGATAAGACTTAGTGGAAGGAATTCAATTGTTTAAGCCAGCGGCTCTGCCTAATAGACGGCCGACAGAGCAATTCAATTGTTGCGCCTTTCGGGCGCGATAGCCGCCAGCATTTGTGCTCACATCATCCTGAAGTGGCGAGCAGAAATGTGCGATAAGTCCTGGTTTTGGGCCCCCAAACTACTGTTTGGGCACCTTAACCAGGACTTTAGGTGGATTTAACAGCTATAACCGGTCTCTTTGGGCTCAACATGTGTGATAAAGCATGGGCGCCCTAAGCCAATAGAATATCGCACCCGAACTCCCGTCACTTTAGATGGTTAATAGGGTGCGATAAAACAACTGAATCGCCCCCAGAACAGGATGCACGAACATCAGAAATGCAGTCAAACACCAGAAAATTTTGGGGTCTGACCGCTTTTCTCATATGCATCAAGTTCCGGAATGCTATGCATTCCAGGGCTTTGATGCGGTGGGCAATGCCAACTTCAGATGGCGTTGCCCAGTGGAATCCTATGTGCTTCTATTCACAATGTGCCCCCCCCCCCCCGCCTTGGAGGGATCCAACCAAATCCCTCCCTATAACCCCCGCGGCGCACGTTAGAGGGACTTCGTGATTTGTAAATAACATCGGCATGCGTGCGAAGGGTAACGGAACAGAAACATATTGATTTTTTTTTTTTTTTTTTTACTAATCTGAACAATTGCACAGCAAAAAGTGTTACAGTAGATTTACCCAAAATGTCTAAAAGTCAGAATCTAGCTCTCTTTTTGTATACTGTAGTAGATAAATGAAAGCTACAATCAGATTGGTTGCTACTGGTGACACCCCCCCTTCTGCCGGTTTAGACTTTTTAGTAAATCTATGCCATTGTGTATAATATCTGTAGCCCATTCAATGACCAAAACCATCATTAATGTAAAAATATCAAAAAAACAATTCCAGTATAGTAGGAAATAAGAAGAACAGCACACCAGTTATGTACTATTCTGTAAATATTCAGAAAAATCTGCACTAAAAAGTAACAATATTTTCCTGATAGGTTAGAACCAGATTGTGCCAAGAGAATCTAGAAAGGAGGACAGTGGCAAATGAATTAATCAGGTCTATTTCAATACATGGCATATTACAGTGGGATTAGAATACAAATATCATTAATGGGTTATGTAAAGGAGTAATCCAACAAGAATGTGTTGCTATAAAAAGATAATACACTTTTTCCCCAACACTAAGATACAATAGAGAAGCAGGAAATAGAATGGAACAGCTCTGACAGTAATTATACTGCTGATAGTGTGCATCACAGAAAAATTGAGGTCGGCGAACTTTCATTTAGCCTTCAATGCTCGCTCAGAACGTGAGAGGCGCCGAAAATGATTGGAGCGCCTCAAGTCCCCGGAATATTATTTCACAAAGTCCCTGGTCTATTATTCTATTTATAAACTTCAGTCACTTCAACAAAAGAGCCAGGTAAATCCTTGTCTTGTCGTGACTCCTCTCCCATTGTATTTAGAACGCCTGTCTTTCATGGCGCGGAGAGCCATTTACCAGCATAAATTTATGAATAATGGAAACTTCACACAAAGTTGTGATCTTTCTGCTAACAATGAGTGTGACTCAGTCCTTCATTCACACAATTCTAAAACACACCAAGAAGAATTCCAGACCTATTTCCAACAACTAAAATTGTTCTGTGCCATTTTTAAGAACGGTGTCATAAATAAATGGTCGTCTTTGTTTGTTTTTTTACCTCAAGAGAAGACATTTTTGTCATGGGAAATGACTGCATAGTTAGGAGTTAAATATAGAAAATACAGAAAGAGTTCTAATCACAGATACTTCCCCGCTTTTGTGACATTTTTGCACCTGTTCCATTTCAAACCCCTGAACATAGCACTTTACCATTGCAAATATGTTTTCATTTGCAAATACTATTCAGGTTAGCTTGGCTGCAGAGTAAACAGATCTTATACTCCGCTCCAATGATGCCTCATTTAAAAAGACTGCCATGTAAATATCAACCCTACCCGAATAGAACAAAGGCTCATCTTTTCTAATGCAAAACATTAGTGCATGAGCTCTCTGTAAATCCTTTATTGCCTGTGTAATAGACAGACATGATAATAACAGCAATTCGTATATAAGTCTACTGATCTATTCCATCACTAATTTGTTAACTTTGTTTTTTATTATTGGTATGCTGCCACAAAATTATGTTTTTTCCAACTCCTTTCAGAAGTAGTCTGAAGTAAACTTAATTGGGTATCTTCACCCCCTATTCCCCAAAGAGTTTTTTATTTTTGTGGCAACAATAAAGGGGTAAATATAAATGAGGCAGCCATTTTGCTAATCCCAAATCCATGGTCGCTTATCAGTTCTCTTACAAACCAGCAAACCATAAATTTTGGTCATGTCTCGTGACTATTAATCATGAAGAAGCTATTGGAGGTCACTGGTTCTTAGTGAACAGGTATTTATTATCATTTAAATATAGCGCACACCACATCCCTGCCCGAGGGAGGGAGGCGCGCACACACACACACACACACAGCTAACCATAACACCAACCATGCTGCTGACAAAAGTTTTCAAAGAATATTGGTACTGCCCAGAAAATGGCTGCCTCTGATGCATGTGTAAACAAGAAGTACTCTTTAAGAGAGGCATATTAAGGAAGCATTTCAGATACTAAAGGGGTATATTTACTAAAGTGAGTTTTTAGAAGTGAAGATGTTACCCATAGCAACCGATCAGAATCTACTTAACATTTAACTAGCACCTTCTAGAAGATAATAGCTAAAATCTGATTGGTTGCTATGGGCAACATCTCCATTTCTGAAAACACCCACTTTAGTAAAATCACCCCTAAGGGGTAGATTTACTAAAGCTTCCAAAAATAAAAAAGTGGAGGTATTTCCCATAGCAACCAATCACATTATAGCCATCACTTCTCTATTGCATCCTAGAAAATGACAGACAGAATCTGATTGGTTGCTATGCCAACACCACTGGTTTAGAAGCTTTAGTAAATCTACCCCCCCAAACTCTTTCAAGTTTCTTTTCATAATTAAAATGAAAAGGATAATGGTCCATACCACAAAGATAGCAAAAGTGCTTGCAAGTGCATCCGCCACAAGAAAGAGTTGTAGCGTGTGGAACAATACCCGCTGGCATATTCTACTAGTATTGCACTTTTGTGTTCAGTTTGTAGACTAGATTTCAGAACCAATCACGTCATATTTAATTTACCTCAAGAAAACAAATTGACAATTAACAACTAATGCATTTAATGTGAATTTCTTATTACATTTTTTTGAAGACAAAAGAAAACAACACATTATTGGGTATGAGGTATTAAGAAGAGTAGAGTGCAATAAAGACAATGAGGCTATTTATTAAACCTTCTAAAGAGGAGAAGTTGAGGTGTGCCCATAGCAACCAATCAGATCCAAGCTACCATTTATGTGCCCATAGCAACTAATCAGATCCAAGCTACCATTTGTGCCCATAGCAACCAATCAGAACCAAGCTACAATTTATGTGCCCCTAGCGACCAATCAGATCCAAGCTACCATTTATTTGCCCATAGCAACCAAACAGATCCAAGCTACCATTTAGCTAGTACATTCTATAAAATCCAAGCTACAATCTTATTGGTTGCTATGGACAACACCTCCCTGTCTCCACTTTAGAAGGCTTGATAAATCTCCCCCTATGTAAAAATCGTTCGCACTGCATAAATGTCCATGGAAATTAAGAACTGGGAAGCAGAGCAATGATTCTAGTCACCTGTGTACGACGCCAGCGCGATGTAGATGCTCCACGGCCTGAATCAGTTGTCGGATATATTTTCGGGCCTTGTGCTCCTCCAGCCTTTTCTTCTCATAAATTTTATGCATTAGGTTTCCCCCGGTACAGAGCTCCATCACCAAATAATAGCTATTTTCGGTTTCTAAGATGTCAAGCAGTTGTGCGATATTGGGGTGTCGGATCATCTGCTGGATCTGACCCTCCCGGCGCAGGTTTTTGGTGACGTAAGTGTCCTTCTTGGCTTTCTTCTTATCGATCACTTTCACAGCCACCTGCATAAGAAACATTGATTTGAATGATCCATTGTTACCTGTACACGTTGCAATCAGCCTGGAGCAGTTGTAATACAAGTATTCTGAAATGTCGGGGGCAATGGGTCAACAAAATGATTTCTTTTTTTCAGAAAACTACATTCATTTGACCTACTATTTTATTTTACATTACAATATATATATGGTTTTTAGATTTTTTTATTTTACAGGAAAATTGTCTATTGCTACCGGTGACCACTGCAACCGCCATCTACAATAACATGATAAAAATATTCAAAGCGGTTCACGGATTGCAAAGAAAAAAAAAAAGAAGCCTATTCTCATGTAATGTGTTTCATTCTCAGCTGCAAGGGCAATTCCCAGGAGATGTTACACAAGTTCTATAACAAACGCTTTCCTTGGGAAGCAATTATCATGCAACTTACTTTCTGATTCCTTCCCGGAGCACTTAAAAAGGACTGAAATGCTGGGGAATGAAAGCGTAAAGCCGGAGAGTAAAAATATTTGAAAGCCCATCTATCATCACTCCAGCAAAATGGGGTAAATGTACCAGAGAACGAGAGAGAAAAAAAACGGAGGTGGAGGAATAAAAGAATCTTTTAGCTTTTAACTGGTCTCCGACTTTGAGAAATCTCCCAGAGGCTGTGGAGAGGCCTAAATAGCAAGTCATGACTGCTGTGGCATACATATTTGGGAAGATAATCCGATCTAAAACAGGACTCTGCCCAAGGAAAGCAGACCACTGGTCCTAAAATATTAAATATTCCTCATTTAGCAAAAGCAGGTCATGGACTTTCCAACTAAAAACACTTCAACCAAATAACAGACATGGGGTAAGGACATGTCCAGCATGCTAAACCTGTGGAATGCTGGAATGCGTAGTGCCACTAACGCAGGAGTGCTGAATGTTGCCTACCTCCGATACAGACTATTGATCCCTTAAGGGCCTATTCATCATCGGGGGCCATATAAATATCCACCTTGCCACGGGGACTACTTACCACTGGAGCAATTCAGCATTGCTCCAGTGCAGGGCCAGCTGCTCGGAAAAGCAGCTGTCCCCGCGATTAGTAGCAGCGTTACTTACCTCCCCCCGTGGGCCGGCTTCTACGCATGTGTGACCAGAGGTCACGAATGCGCAAAACCGACGGGGAGGCAGTGAGAAAGCGGCGGAGGGATCCGCTCAGACCCCTCTTTGCATTTCCGGGACTCCTTCCCATAGCAAGGAGCGAGGCTACGAGAACAATGGGCCATTTTAGTGTTGATGAATAGGCCCCTGTATCTTAAATAAATACATTTGCAGGTTGATTTTTTTTTGTTTAATATTCTGGTACTTACACTACAAAAAAACACTACAGGCTAAATTAAGGAATACTAGTTACTTAAATCTGTTTGGCTTGTTCATCTACTAAACACATTGCTCTATTGGTCATATTTCCTTCAGTGCTTTTTAGTCATGTATTACTATTACTGCATTGCCTTGCAGTGTGTCTCAGTGATCCTGAAAGTAGGGTGGCAATGTAAGAAAAGTGACGCCTGATTATCTAAATATGTGGCTGAGAAATGCTACGTTACAGTGTCAGCGGCTTTGCCACTGTAACGTAGCGTTTCTCATGCAGATGCACACAGTATATAAGTATGCCGCATATCATTTTAACCAGCAGAAGCTGCTGGTGCGTCCTATTCACATCGCTGTGCGAATAAAACGCATTTGAAGGTAAAAAGTCTCTCACGCAAAGACGTTCAATGCTACCATGTCACGCCACGGCGCGACTAGATGGGCTTTTTAACGCGCGCATATATATATTATTAATAATGAATCACCCGCTGTATATTGTAAGGATATTAGAAGTCACCGAGGAGTAGGTCCTTATCTCGCATTATTCGTCAGCCGGCTGCTTTAAGGGCCAATACACCTTAAGTACAAGTCACCCGAAACTGTAATGGTACAAAAAACAAACTTTCCGCACTTCACATTGTGTTTACATTGGACAGGTAGCAGAGTGTAAGCTTTTGTGACTAAAAGCAGCTGCCAACAGGGTCCTTCAATGAGATTGCTGGCAGGAAGTCTGCTGTGTGTAGAGAAATATCTTCCTCTATTTACAAAAACAATCTATATTATTTTAAGCTCTTGCAAACTCTTGAAACATTTTCTATTACGCGTGTGTGTAAAGTTTTCATTATTATTAATTATTTTACAGCCTTAGAGAACCATATTAAAAAAAATATGAATCCATTGTTTAACAAACTGTGGCATTTAAATATGGGACTAGTTAGGTTTCTATAGTTGAACACTGAAGAAATAAATGGATTATAATGGTACATATAACCTCTGGGCTGCAGACCCCATCTGAGCCAAAAGGCATTACAGACCGGCAGTGTATAAATTGCTGATTATTTTCGATCGTCGTACAGCAGCAGCGATTCATAGCAATATGTTATCGTGGATGCAACGCTGGCAAATTACACGGGGCTTCTATAAATATTTCACAAAACACATTCAGCCTCCCATATCCTCTATAGATTCATGTGGATTTTATTAATAATTTAGTATTTGTGTTAAATAAACAGTTCAAAGGATCTGAATCCAGCAATTTCATGGACTTATTTTGAATAATTTATCAATATCGGCTTTTAGCCTCTCAGTGCCCCCCCCCCTCTTCCTGCATTCAAGAAACACCACAATTAAGGGAAAAAGCACATTAAAATGAACAAAAGCTTATGAACACAATGTTGACGTTTAAAAGTAACTAGACCCTGGAATAGTGTACACTCTGGTGTCAGAAGGATTTTTGCGTGATCTTGTTCATTGATGGAATGCATTAAAGGTGGGTACACACTAGACCAGGGGTCTTCAAACCTTGGCCCTCCAGCTGCTGTGGAACTACACATCCCAGAATGCACTGCCATAGTTTTAGCATGCTGTTATATCAAAAAGGTGGCAGTGCATGCTGGGATGTGTAGTTCCACAGCCACTGGAGGGCCAAGGTTGAACACCCCTGCACTAGACGTTGTGCAATCGATGCAATGTCGTGAACGATTTCCCTTGAACCCTCCCAGGCACTCCAGGACACGATATCATGATTAAAAGTGTCCAAACTGACCAACGATCTATTGCGTGTCAGATCTTGCCTGCTGTAGCCAAGATGGATGACCCACGGGTACGCACATTGGCATCGTTATCATCGGTGGACACTCACGATTTGCATGATTGTCGTTCCAATGCGTCAAAATCGGGCAATTTGTGCAAAATATTGTCTAGTGTGTACGCACCATAACGGTCACAAAGCATTGGTTCCATGCGCACGGCCAGCCTACGGATACAGTATAGCAATAGCAAAAACAAGACAAAAAAATACAAAAAATGTAGTTGGAGTGTAGTGAACCTAAAAAGCCAGCACTATATCAGAGCCCAAGCATTTTTGGCAGGCTGATTGGCGTGGCAGCTTTGTATATCTGATTCTAGTATTACTCAATTATGGATGAATAATACTTTGAGAACACAGAGAAATTACGTGATGAGCGCAGAATGTAGCATACAACTCAATTAGTACCGGCAGAGATAAAGAGACAATACACTGTACACAAAGCACATTACTGTAACACAACGTAAATTATTCATTTATAATGCTCCTTTGAAACCAGTGCCAGATCACCTAAAATACATTTGCAGATTTCTTTATTAAGCTATTTTTACCAGTACACTCTTGCAATTGTATTTAATAGTACTGACATTGTAAGTAAGGAATGAGATCATCTATGAAGATGGTATACTTTAGGGCAATTTGTCCCTCTATTTAGGCTTGCAAGTCTCTTAAGAAGACCATTGAACCTACAAATCAAGTTGCTTTATATACATACCTGTATTAGAAAAAAAAAAATGAATAAAAAAAATAAAAAAAAAAGTGAAATATCTACGTAAAAACAGCAGAATTCAGGATGTTTGTCCCGTTACCATGTTATCCTGTTGTAGAAAAAGATGGCTTAAGGTATTGAGGGTGAGATGTATCAAACCTGGAGCGATAAAAAGGGGAGAACTTGCTCATATCACAAAATCAGCTTCTAGCCATTATTCATCTAGCACAGCCTATAAAAAGGCCGACTGGTTGCTATGGGCAACTTCACCACTTAATCTCTAAGGTTTGATACATCTCCCCCTTACGGACTGTGGTTAAACACCCACCTGCGGAGCTTTGCCCCGCGTTAAGTTCATCAGAAGGCGAGTGCAGTTTAAGTGGGCTGCAAAATGATGATCTATCTACTGATCACCATGAAGAATGCTTTGTCTATATTCAGTAGATGCCGGACGGCCCCAAATGCAGCTGCTCTATTCTCAGTGCGCCCAGGGAGGAAATCTCCTAACAATCACACTCATTATCAGGAGGAAACAAGTACCGCCTCTGATCTGTCCAAATCCCGCCCATATCTGCCCAGAAACGCCCACTTTTGGAATGCACACTCCCAATGAGCACGCAAATATGCAAATGTAAGGTCAAACGTACATAGTCACAGTTCAGTAAGGTTGTGTTCACGCAAATGTGGCCTATGCAGACCGGCCCATTGGCGTATCTAGACTAGTATTTGCAGTAAACCAGGTGCATGTGCTGGCACTGCGGTACTCATTAACGGTACAAACAAAAAGCACTTTTCTGGTGTTCGCGGCTGAAAAACCAATGAACGTGTGAATGAGCACTAGGGAACACTTATATAGAAATCTGCGATTGTGATAGTTGAATTCAACACAAGTGTGCAGTATCCCGGGAGAGGGGCTTCAATATACAGTATAGTCACTTTGCCGCATATGAGCAGAAAACGTTACAGGATGTAAAACAAGAAAGAAAAAAAGTTAAATTGCAGTTTGTATCATTTCAGTAGGCGGTAACGTGAGCATGTCTTACTTGAGACGGTTCTCAGGATTAATGAGGTTTCCAAGACCTGTCATCACAGATCCCAGCCGAAAAAGCTGTATGAGGAGATGGCAACCCAAAAGTGTTACTGTTCCGTGTGTCACTAGTGATATTCTGCTTCTGTCTGCCCAGATGAGGCGAGCTAGTGAGGCACAGCGCTCCTGCGAGGAATGGCTTCCGGCCTGTTACACTCAATCGCGTCTGGTGAACAGGTGAGGGGGTGATAAGTAGGTTAGCTGTCTAAAACGATTACTTTTCTTTTTTTTTCACATAGCTGCCAGTGTTGTAAAGTGAAAAAAAAAATAAAAAAAGTCTATTTTCCAGTGTACAGATGCAGACTGTTCACACAAAAAAGGTCACAATGAATATATAGAAAAAGCAACTAACCCTCAATTTAAAAAAACTGGCAATAAAAATATTCATCAGATCTGGCATCGAAATTCCTAATGTGACCCGATGCTGACATGCCTGTATACAAGAGACTTTGCAAAGTACCGCAGAGAAATTCACAAGTGTGTAGATAAACCTGGATAAGAAAATGATGGTACTCTTATTTTGTGGTAGAACTAAAATGCTAAAAGCTCCTTTATTTAGTCAAATTTGTGGAATGCAGATAGGCCATTTCTTTCTAAGGGCTGACTCAATTAGCTGAGCTAACTAACACGGGCTTGTAGTAGTGCCCGAGGCCTTTCAATTGCAGCCTGCACTTAACGTGGGGATCTGTTCAACCAGTCCTGAGGCCGCGGTAAGTAGAGGTGCCTATCCATTAACAGACATAGGGGTCTATTTACTAAGCAGTGTTAGGAGACAGAGGGAAAAGTGAGAAGAAAGTGATAAGGTGCCAGCCAATCAGCTCCCAGCTGTCATTTTGCAAACACAGCCTGTGAGATGACAGTTGGGAGCTGATTGGCTGGCACCTTATCACTTTTCACTTTGTCGCCCAACACTGCTTAGTAAATAGACCCCATAGAAACGACAGCACGATAACGGCATTGTAATCATGCTGTCGTTTCTGTGGGGTCTATTTACTAAGCAGTGTTAGGAGAAGTGAAAAGTGAAGAGTGAAAAGTGATAAGGTGCCAGCGATAACGATGTCATTATCGTGCAATCGCCTGCAAATATCGCTAAATGGATACCCCCCTTAGGTCTTTCTGCCCTTGCCGCCACAAATGCGTTAGCCCAGACTCCAGGCACAATCTATGGGCTAACGCAAGTTAGCCGCGGACTTACTGCACAAGAAAGCTCCGGGCATTAAATTCCGAAGCTACAAGCCCGTGTCACAGCTAATTGAATCCAGCCCCAAGATGCTAAATGAACACCCAGCAGTAGTGAGGATTCTATCAGACAATATTCTCAGTCTATAACTGCCACACTTTGCTTCTTTCCGAGCCTTGCAACGAAGAGAAATAAAGATGATCTAAAGTTACTCACTGCATGCTGCAAAAACTCTTTGAAAGTCTATCCCTCGTGAATGGAAATATTTTCATATTCTGAGTTTTGTTCCCCTTTCAAATAAATCCTATTTTAAAAAAAGTACTGTAAAAAAATTACAATATTAGTACTGGAGACAATGCCGTTAGTGTCTTTACACCAGGAAACCTATCCAAACTCCATTTTATAGCCATAAAAGAAACACAGACTCGTACAAACTTTTTTCACTGTTTTAAATTAAAGCTGAACTTTCCCCATCAATAAGTACAAACAAATCTTTCACGCACGGCGTCTTTGCTGCAGACTTTGAAACCCCATACAAGTCAGTAAGGTAGCGATTTCCCATGAAAACCACACTGAATGAGGTCAGACATATACATATACAGTACATCTAAGGCTGACGCATCACATAGGCATTGCCTGGCGGTGTGTGAAATATTACATGTTTCAGAGTTCCGCAGAAACTGCTTCTACAGACGAGGCTCCCGGGGTGAGAACCTGAGCTGCGAGGTAGCCTCTGCCGAATCTCATGCCGAACAATGGACATCAGCAAAACATACTTCCACTGATCTACTGGCCTGTCCGTAAGTTTGTGAGGACTACTTTATTAATCAGAATATTTATTTCATTGCCTTAGGAGTAAATGCAATGGGTGTAAGCAGAAGATGACACAATGAGTACTAGATTAGATAGAATTCTTATGCTGCTAATTTATAGAACAGCAGGTGTAAGGTGCGTATCCACTAGGCGACAGAGGAATAACAGTACAATTACAACATTGTAATCATACAGTCGTTCCTCTTCCCCTGCAGTGCATACACTGAACGATATGTCATTCAGTGTAGGCACCCTCCATCATCCCCGAACATGGTCAATCTGTCGTTATGGGCAGATTAACCCAGCATGTTCAGGTGATGATGGATGTTGAAAACGACCAGCGGAAGCGCGCATCGCTGGTCGTTTTCGACATTTTAATGCCCGATTTGTGAACGATTACGATGTCGTTCAATCACCTAGAGGATACGCGACTTTATCCACACTCATTCGGGAACAGCCAACTTTACCTTCTGTTTCATGTCACTATGGGAGAGGGGATTTTTAAACCTTCTAAAGAGAACAATTGAAGAGGCTACCTTTAGTAACCAATCAGTTTCTACCTAACATTTTATAGAATGCACTTGATTCCCCTTGGTCGGCACTATGTAATAGGTCAACATTTCATAAATAAAAAGCATAACAATTATTAAAATACATAATAAAAGAAAATTTATAATAAATCAAATTTGTAGTCTGTCTTTAAAACCTTGAAGGGGGATTATATAATAGGTTGCGAACTGCAGCGAGTACTCCTGCGAGTCTTCCCGTAATTTTTAAAGCGGCAATAATTTTAAAGGCAAAACCAAGCTTTGGCAAAATATTGCCGCTTTAAAAACACGGGAAAACTCGCAGGAGTACCCGCAGCAGGTGCATTTTGTAAGGGCAAATTAGAACTATTAAAGAATCTACGAAACAAAATAGATTTATACTTCGTACCTAAAATACTGCATATAGAAGGTTCCGGAATATCAGGGATTGTAATTGCTCCCTTCTTCAGTCGTTAGCTCCCATTCCTATTGTCACCTCCTGTGTAGTGCCAATGGTTCCAATATGCAAACGAGTCTCCCATCAAACCAGGGAATGTTCTAACAGCGGAATGTAAGATGGCCCCAAACCCAGCTTAAACAAACGCAGGTATGTAGGTGCCTTGTGCGATATTTAAAATTATGTGTCAGAAGCCAGTTTTAACATTGTAGGGTTTATTTACTAAAAACGGCGGCTTTACGTGATTTTGCCCGATTTTTGAAAACCCACTGTTTAGCTAATAAACTTGTGTGGACAGATTCTTTAATAAAAGAAAACAGCATTTTCAATAAACCGAGTAATGCACAAATTACTCTGCACATAAGTATTAAACAGAGATAAATGAAATAACCATAGGCAGCGCCTGTTTTGGCCATATTATCCCGGAACATAGAAGAATATTTAGTTACTCTTTAACATATTATCCCTAATGCTGGGCATACACGGCCAGATAAAATGTCTGTCAGACCGACAGACATTTTATCTGGCCGGCTGCCAGCCGCAGATGTCGCCAGCATACACTGTGAGATTTCTCTCACAGTGTATTCGGCAGACATCTGCGCTCCGCCCCCGGGGAAGGAGACATTTCCCTGCTCCTTCCGTAGGAAGGAACACAGGAAATGTCTGTCTGTCGGCCACGGCTGGGCACACACTGCCCGATGCGGCCGACAGTTTACCGGGAAATATCGCATCGGACGGGCATGCTGGACAATCCGGCATGCCCGACCGAGCAATATTTAACCCTCGGTCGCCCCCCCCACACGCTACAATTATCGGGGCGATCCGCCGATATCAGGCGGATCGCCCCGATATTTGTAGCGTGTGTGGCCGTGACAAAGCCAGTAGGAAGAGTCCTTATAAAATGATTATTGTACACCTGGGGTAGCCAAACTCGGTCCTCGAGCGCTAATAACAGTTCACGTTTTCCAGACCACCTAGGCAGGTGCACAGGTGTAGTCATTACTCGCTAACATTTGAAAAGATCCACAAGTAGAGCTAATTATATCACTTAATTCTGTGAGGAGACCTGGAAAACGTGCAGCGTTGGTAGCTCTCAAGGACCAGGGCTGGCTACCACTGTTGTAAACCATATCGTTGGCTGGTTTACACGTTTTCAAGAGCACAAGAACACAGACTGGAAAGTAAAGAAGACAAAGTAGATTAACCTGAGGAGGATCAGCCAGTGTCTGCCGGATGTACAGTATCCCAGAGTCCCAAACAAAAGCCACGTTACACGGCACACATATACAGCATATTGTATGTGGCAATCTAATGGAGGTAATGAAATTCACAGGTCAGCTAATCATGGAAAACACACACGTCTAAAAAGGACATAATCAATTACTCCTACCAGAAAATTAGCCCCCCACACTAGACCACTATCTGGTAGGAATCAGTATGGTTCTAATCCCGACAGCGGCAGCCCGGCAGGGGTGAAGACCCCGATCGTTAATTTTGGTAAGTATCGTTAACCTTACTCCCTACCCTAACTCTCCTTTAGGGGTGCCTAACCCTAACCGCCCCCAAGTGCCTAACCCACCCCCTTCCCCACAGCCTAATCCTAAGTCTCCCAGGTGAAGGGGGGCGATGCCTAAGCCTAAGCTCCCCCCGGGGGTGCCTAACCCCCCCTTCCCCTAGCCTCAGCCTAACCCTCCAGAGAACTCTGAAACCTAATGCGAGGCTTACCTTCGTTCAGTATGCCGGGCATCGGGCTCCCGGCGTAGGTCTAATGACAGGCGTCGGGATTTCGACGCCTGTCATTAGTACCTTGCCGGGATTAGACAGTCTGGAACCCGGCGGTCGGCATTTCGACCGTCGGCTTCCTGGCTGCATCCCATCTGGTACTCCCCATGTAAGAAACATTGTATTAGTATTAAAGAATAGAATCAGGCTGGAAGCTAGTTAGCCCACATAACCAGAGGGGAAACAAACAAACAAAAAAAAAAACCCAACACAGATGATGCCAGCTAATTGGCCTTTGCACCAACTGGGGATAAAATAGTTAATTCTTTATAAGCACCCTTTCTCCCAGTAGGACTGAAAGGGGCCAATTCAATTGCATGCGCTCTTACAGTGCGCACACCTTCTGAACATGAGGTAGCCCAACATTGTTTATTTTCCTGCACACCCCTATTTGTGAGGCAAAATGCAGACCGTAGGCCCGATGTAATTACCTTTGAAAGTAACTGAATTCCCCCCCAGGGAACATCACTTAATTTCAGAAGGCGAGTCTGCCATCAGAGTGCCCTCAGTTGACATTCCTTGTAACTATTCACATCAGCCCCCTGTCCCATTGGAGCTTACAGTATCAATTTTCTAACACACAAGAACACACCCACCCCACACTTGGGTCCATTTTTGTCAGAAGTCAATTAACCTACAAATATGTTCTTGGACTCTAGGCGCCCTATAAAACAATTGAATCGCCCCCATAAACTAATGGGCGCCCGACGGAGCAATTCAGTTGTTGCTCCATTCGGGCGCGCATAGCCGCGGATAGACACATATATGCTTGCAGCCTCCTGATGTGGCGAGCAGAAATGTGCGATAAGTCGGCTCCCGTTTGGACGCCCAAAGCAGGACTTTAGACGGGGTTAGCTGCTATATGCGGGTAAACCCAGATATTTCTCTACAATGCTGGAACTTAAGAGTTCAATAACAAGTTCTCGATTAAGGTACTATTGGAATGATTCAGAGATGTACAGTATTCCACTGTACACGCAGTTGAGCAATTATCGGTGGTCTGTGCATGCATCACAGCCGCAGTGCGTCCGTGCGGTGATTGAAATGCCATTACTGCTGCAGTGGAGAATTCAAATCACACGCGATTGACAGGAAGCAATCGTTTTATGTGAGGTAACGGGGAGTAGTGGCTAAAATGAAGGTGTGCTCCAGCCTTTCTTGGGCTGTTTCCAGCAGTGTAGGCAATCCTGTACAAAGATAACATGATTCCAGCATCTCAGGTACAGCGCCAATGCTGCGCGACCATAGAACCACTCAAGGAATCGATATTTGCCTGACGTGCATCCGATGCTACATATGCGTACGCAGTTGCGGACAGCCCACGAAGGCTCCGTTGGGCATCACACTACAAGTTCCAGCCGCTGTTGCATTAGCATATACTCACACATCGCAGCTGCTAAAGTCGCAGCTATGGCAGAATTAGCGTACAACGCCGAATCAGGTCCTTGTACCTTCTATTGTCTAAATTTTCTGTTCTTAGGCGTACCTTTTTTGGTTGAAATACAGACTCTACTAGCAGAAACACATCGGACCCATCTGTAATATTAAATTTCATTTTTTGGAAGTTTTCCATACATTACCATGAAGTCAGATGCTGCCCTTGAAAAATCTGTCTTTTGTATAGGACGGAAAGCAGCAATCCGATAGCCCCTAATAATGAGAGGGTTTCAGCTAGGAGGGAAACTCTATCCGAAAGGAAAACAAGCCGCCAAGAGTTTACCCAGCTATTTCCCTCTGTTAGCAATTTGGGAAAGTCTGCTTCCCTCGCACATTGAAATGTATTTTTCACATTAAAATAGGAGGGAGAGTTTCTAATAGAAACACTAAACACATCTTACACAGAGATTATATTCTAGCCCAAACTGTGAATAAATATAATTAAGAATTTATTAGATCTTAAAAATAATACTCTTCTGATTCCTTCCCTTCGTCCTGCCATAATCTCATGAAATACAGGTCCGTCGTTTTCTTCCATTTCCAAAGCAGTACTCTAGTTGGTCCGCTCAAATAATGGTGGGTTTCCCACAAGGCGAGGGGCTTACTTATAAGAAAATTTGTGCAGAAGTGGCTATTGGGGTAGATTTAGTAAACCTTCTAATAAAAATAAAAAAAGAAGTAAAACTCATAGCAACCAATCAGCTTCTAGCTATCATTTTGTAGAATGTACTAGATAAACGATAACTAGATTGGTTGGTTGCTATGGGCAACACCTCCACGTTTTCTTAATAGAAATGTTGATAAATCTTAGATGGGACATCGAAGTCCTAACATCGATGTCATCATGACATGACCATCGATGGAGGGAACACATCTCCCTTTCACTATCGTTGGCAAAAGCATAAGGCATTGGCTGCTAAACATCGGTGTTCAATTCCATTTGCCACTGTCTTCTGTGAGAGGCCGGCAGCAATCAGAACGCAGCAGCAGCAGCCAGGAAGATGAATACAAACAAACATTAGTCGAAAAACATTGATGAAGTAAAAAAAAAAAATCGGCCTCCCTCCATCGGAAAAAAATTGGTTCATCCCTTAATAAATCTACCCCACTAATGGGAGGATTCTGAGTCGGACACACTGCCAGCGTGGGACGCAGTTGATAGTTTTTTTAATTTTAAATTGCGCTTGCGTCTAATTCGCTGCCCGGGCTGTATGTAGACGACGGGTATACAGAGTGTCATTGTGACACAGTTTTAAGCCATCATGTCTGATCTCTGACCTGACCGCAGCCTGCACGGCTCAAGGATTTGGTCACTTTCTAGCTTTCTATAATCCTATGCATGTCTGGTACAAAGCGGCTCAGTAACGTCAGCGTCTGCTAAAAATTGCCACACTCCAGTTCCTTTCTGACTGGCACAAACAAAATACGCACTAGAAAAAAAAAAAGGTTCCAGAATGAATGGATGGGGGAACAAAAAAAAAAAAACTATTTAAATGAGTTTTCTGTTGTGCAGAATTTATTATTAGCCATTCCATTAATCTCACACAATCACTGGTTTATTTTTAGAAATCCATTATAAAAAAAAAAAAAAAAAAGGGAGGTCTAACTCAGAATAATCTACATTATAAACAGTCATTAAGCACTAGGGCGCAGAGAGCATAGTGAGTGGGCGGCCAATTCCTGTCTTTACATAGCTCTAAGTCGCCCATTTCAATGAAGCCTTCTAATAAGAATGTACATGTACCTTTTCTTTATGTGCTATTTTTAAAAGGGACATTATGCAGAAACAATACTTCAGACCTCAAAATAGTCCTGACTTGAAAAAGCTGAGACAATTTGGCCATGCCCTCCACTCCCCCACAGCCTCGGGCTCTATTCGTCGAGTAAAAAGAAAATGGCTATTCAATTTCTGGGATATGTTTTGCTCAAACAAATGTCACATTTAGTTTTTTTAATCATTAAGTAGGAGTTCGCCTTTCTATTCGGGTTTATGGGAAATCTGAAGTTTCATTGAAAAAAAGCGAAACGGCTGCCTGCACTAATGGCGACACCTTGAAAATGATGTGCAAACGCATTAGTTTCTCCGTCCAGGCTGCTGAGTGACTTCTATATTTATTTATATAGAACCATGAGGTAAAAAAAAATTTAAAAAATAAGCAGGTCCCAATTTTCTGTTAAAGTAGGGATTACATTCATTATCCTTCCATTTTAAAGTGCACGTGTTGCAAACACACATTAGACGCAGGCATTTTGGAGATGAACCCATATTCAAGACAACGCGATTAATCTAATTTCCTCCTAACCACTGATATCACTGAGGCAGGGATAGGCTGCATTGTTTGGAAAATTTCCATTTGATATATTGCACCTCATCCGACACATCATAAAGCACCAGTGTATGTAGCATTGAAACTTCTATGGAGTCCATTCATCATCCTTTAATGACCTGTTAAACATGCGGAAATGTTAGTTTCCACATATTTAAGGTAATGGGCCATTCATAATCAGGGGTCCGATCGTTTTCAGAGTTTGCCTGCGAGAACAAACGCCATCTTCAGATGACACTTGTCAAGAGTCCAGGTGTTCTTGGAATACGAAACGGGATATGTGCGAATCCTTCTGTCGCCTCCTCACTGCCTCCGAAGCGGCTTTGCATATGAGTGACCTCAGGTCCCATATGTGCAGAAGCCAGCGACGGGGACAGGTAAGTAGCGCCACTACTGAAGTAGCAGTGTTACAGATCGCAGAGACAGCTGCTTTCCGGAGCAAGGCTGAATTGCTCCGGTGATCAGTATCCCCCGCGGCGAGCTGGATATGTCATCAGGAGCCATACAGTCTCCAATGATAAATATCCTGTCAGAAGACATTAAAAATTGTGCATTTTCCTTCTTGGTCTTTAGGTGATGCAATTTTCCTTTATACTCCTCACTTCTGAGCTCTGGCGGTTACTCCTGTAATTAGTATTTTACGTAGTATCTCAGTTTTATTTTAGAATATTGCAACACTCCATCGCTTGCTTTAAAGCAAGATTAAGCTAAAGAGATCGCCCTTATGGAAAACAGTGTAGTAAGTTAAACACACAATGTTTTGATGTCTTACATCCTCAGATCAGTATTCGGGTCTGTGGTCAGCAAAGTGTTTCTCCAACCTCTTGGGGGAAAAAAAAAAGGATCTGCCAAGGGCCGACTGGAGATGTGTACTACATGGAGCCAGAGTAAACACGTGTCAGCCAACTGTCGGGGGATGATGGAATTAATCACAGACATGATGAGGAAGCGATTCATCTAGAGGCTTATACTGAAATCTTCTCATGCACCAGTTACCTGCGTCAAGTTACATAACAGGATTACGCCTCAGAGATTTCCAGGTACGTTACGTGTCATCTAACAGGACCTGCAGCCAAGAGCGAACATAGCTTACAGGAGATGTATTCTTAGTCTTACATAAGGCAGTGCACAGGCTGGTGTTAATACTATTCAGTAAATTTTCATTTTCACCAGTATTTTGACTTTTTTTAAATATATTTTTTTTTTTTTAATTGTGCCTTGTTCCATTTCACGGTGCACAAAATGGCTGCCTCCACTGGGTGTGGGAGAAATGGCCCATCATGGAAAAAATGTACACAAGCTAAAGTATTTTAGCTCTGGGATCCTCTGAGAATATAAGTCGGAATGTGATTAGGATCACACAGTGCTCACAGACATACTGACCAAATTTTGGCCTGTAGTTTTTTTTTTTTTTATATATATATAGGTTATTCTGTATATATTTAGCAGAAAAAATGCAAACTATATAGCATAACCAGAGTGGTCAGGGGAACTAATTTTGGCTGCTCATCAAGAAGGGGCTAGCAGACAGAGAGGGGCGTAACTAGGTATTGAAGGCCCCTTAGCAAAAGTTTGTAAGGGCCCCTATGTATCACCCAATGGTTAAACATGTATATAAAAACACAGATGGGCATCCCCTCAACTCTGGGCCACACAGCAGCTACACCCCCTGCACCTATGGTAGTTACGCCCACAGGTACATGTCTAAATATATGCGAAGAGAATATTGTAGCGGGGTGTTATTGTTAGATTTCCTAGTGACAGGCTCACGGCTCTTGCATTCTACGGGGGCAGAAATTAGACAGACAAAACACTGAAGTCAATCTGCAGCAAGAATCACAGTTTCCAAATAAAAGTCATCCGTGTCCATTACTACCGGTGGGTGTCTGTCAGATGTACAAAAGATACAGAGGCCCTGATTCAGAGCCGGACGCTCTGACAGAGCGCTCGCTCTGAATCAGGGCCGTCCTTCCTAATTTTAGAGCGGCCTCCTGGCCGCTCGCATAGCTGTGGGTGACCACCCACGGCTATAGCGAGCGGCCAAAAAGATGGTCGCGATTGTCTTGACCATCGCAACCATCGGGCTTGCGATGGGACCCTTGTGGTAGGGTCTCGTCTGCCGCAAGCCCTGGAGTGCTTTCGGCTTTATCAGAGCAGAGAGCACTCCCACTGACATCATTGTGATGTCAGTGGGGCCGACCCCAGACGGTAGGCGTTCCCATGGGAACACCTCCGTCTGGCTAGCCACGCCCCAAGCACACCCACCAAAGGGGGCGTGCTGTCACTCACCATCGGCAGCACGTCCCCTTTGTAGCGAGACCCGGAGCGAAGGCTTTGCCGTCGCTATCCGGGTCTCGCGCATGCGAACGACGGAGCCGGCTCCCTCGTGCGCATGCGCACTAGGCCAACATCGAACCACTTGCGAGCGCTCAGCGCTCGCGAGCGGGTCTGAATCAGGCCCAGAGTTACATGCTTTCTTTTGGTCCTTGGGACCCAAGCTAAAGAGCACCGTTCACCTGAAACTAGGCCATTTATGGGACCTGGACATGATTTGTCATCCAAATAAATTCTTTATATTAATATTAGTAAGGAAATACCTCAGCAACATTGGGATGTACTAAAGCAAGAAATTCTGTCAAACCCCCCAAAACGCTGTTTGAGGGTCTGACCGCATTTCTCATATGCATCAAGCATTCCGGGTCTCTAATGCGGTGGGCAACGCCCCATAGATGGCATTGCCCCACAAAAGCCTATGGAATCGGATCCCTCCAAGCACCGCCCCACGTCGTACGTCCTTCTACGCATGCGCAGAATGATAACAGAGGGACTTCCGAGTCATAGACCCGGATGTCCCTCATTCACAAAGGACAGCTATTACTGAGAGAGCTGTCCTTTGCATTTTTCGTCATGCATACTGGCGTAATTAACGCCGACATGCATGCGTTGAGTGGTGGGATGCATTGCATTCCGCCCAGGGTCCTCATGCCCCCATGCATTACTCCACTAAGTAAACTAGCTCACCTGTACATGAATAAAGAAATCCTGAAAACATGAGCTGCTGGGAGGAGGAGGGGGTAAGGACTGGATTCTGGAAACGCTGCACTAGTCCCTAGTGCATTGTTAGTCAGCATACTGAGAAATATTCGTGCAGCCCACAAAATGGCTGAATCCACTTTGTCAATGCAATAGGCGCTTGCAGCAAAACAGGTCACTTATTAGAATTCCCTCATTCAGTATCAGCCCTAGGACCTAGAACTAGAGATGGCATCGACATCGATTCTTTTTGCCAATTTAACGCAAGTTCGGATTTATCTAATTGGCTGTCAAAGACACGCAAGAGCTGGTTAGCCAATAAGATGCAGTTTTTGAGATCCGAACATAAATGAGTAAAACCGAACTGTTCATCTCTACAAAACACACACAGGGTCTGAGTTGTCAAGAATTGTATTTATTTTTTTGAAACTTGCTGACTAGCGTTGATTTTCCTGACAGCTTTCAAAAACACCAATTATATCAACGCCAAAACCTGAGTATCCTACGGCAGAAATGAGAGTACACACACATTTCCCTAATATTAATCCCACTCATTTAAATTTGTCTATTGACCTTGCTTTGGAGTCACACACTGAGACATTGGGCCAGTTGCCAGTTCGCGCCACCTATATGACGGCAGGCGTATCCAGCTAGATACTGGCGCGAACAAGTGATGGCACTGTGCAAGAAGCAAGCGCACCCTACATTCAGATGTGACTCACTGCCACCCCCAATACAGAATAACACCATTCCTGCCCCACCAATATACAGATGTGTCCACATACATCTATCCTCTGTGTGCTACAAGTCGCGTTACACATAACACGTGAGCACAGAGTGACTCGGTAGTGTCTTTTCATGGGAGGTTTCCCCTTCAAATGAGTCTTATTCGTACAGGGATGCGAATGATATGCGGCATGCCTATATTCTGTGTGCGACTGCGGGTGTATCTGCAGGCGTAATACTATGTTACCATGTCAACGGCTGCGACACTGTAACGTAGCATTTTGCATGCAGATGCAGTTGCACACAGAATATAGGCATGCTGCATATCATTTTAATCAGCTGAAGCTGCTTGTGCATCCTATTTGCATCCCTGTACGAATAAGACACATTTGAAGGGAAAAACTGGCATGAAATGACGTCCGGCCGCTACTGAGTTACGCCACGCCATGGTGCGACTAGAAGGACACATCTGTATGCAAGTTTCCCTTTAATACATTTGCGACACTGTGGTACCTTGGTTACCTTAAGATCACTTGCTGTACAGCACCAAGAGCGGAACATAAAGCGTTTATATTTAGCAACCAATCAAAAGGCATATTCCATCCGTAATATCTGCACGGAGGACACATTGCACTTACAGCCACGGAATTCAGAGGGCAGTGGGAAAGTTGTCATGGTTTACTGAACGTTCTACATCCAGACATAAGAAATTCTACATCTATGAAGGGTATGACACGCAGTACTTAGTGCTAACAGTTAATAGTCTTCTTGACCCTGTAGAGAACGCACGTTATACAAGGTCCGAGTCTATTCTGAATCATCTCATTAAACTCAAGTATCAGGCGTCTATTTTTAGACGGCATTTAAAAAAAAGGTGCTTGAAACTCTGAACCACCAAGATAGATTTGGTTACCTTGTATTGGGGGAAAATGAGATATGCTAGAAAATTAAGTTTAAATAGGTTTATTTTAGATAAAGTCTAAGTTGCAGTTGAATCAATTTAATAGCTGCAGCCTCCAGAAGGAATCATGAAATATAAAAGTCTTTTGACGTACAGATCTCTTGATGAGCGCAAGGTAAACCCCCCCCCCCACAAAACTATATACACCGCTAACACTAGGGAGTTGGGAAGAACATATATATATATATATATATATATATATATATATATATACACACACACACATACATACATATATATATATTTTTTTTTTATTGCATACACACACACATATATATATATACACACACAAACAAAATGTGCAGGCAGCCATTTTGTAGCTGAAGGGATATATTCGCGAGACTCTAGTGAGCTAATTTACTAGGAACTGGTAGCATTACTTAGTCTCAGCATGGCTGGTATTCATGAGTAGTGTTCCCGCTAAAACAGCCTGCCCTGTGCCTTCCCTACCCACAGGCCGCAGTGTCCCGCAGGTGGGAAAAGTTGCGGTGAGCGATCTCCGCCGGCGGAATAGATGCCTTTCACCGTGAGGGGAGAGCTTGGGGGAATCCCAGCAGCTCCGTAAGTAATGGGCACACCCCCAAAAGTGACAACTTGGGGGTGTCGCAAGGACACACCCCCTCTCAAGTTGGGCAAGCCCCTTTTGGAAGCACACATGCAGAAGGCAGAGACCCCCTGCCCACAGCCTGCGGTCTAAGAAAGTGATAAATTGGAGAGTGATAAACTACCAACCAATCAGCTCCTAACTGTCATTTTTCAAACAGCCTGTAACATGACAGTTAGGAGCAGATTGGTTGGCAGTTTATCACTAGCCAAAGCTTAGTACATCTCCCCCATGTATAGACCCAATACCGATGGGCTGCTGGCACCTGGTCATCTCTTATGCTGGGTACACACTTAAGCCAAACCGCGGTCGAGCCGACAATCTGGCAAGCTATACACGCTTAAATTTGCCTGTCCAGTTATAATGTCAGAGTCTGAGGTTCCTGTGGCCATTTTGCAGGTGGTCGGAGAATCACCTGTACACAAAGGCAGATGTACGATTATATCTGCAAGACATATCGGCATCGGCTGTGCTGCAGGGCAGGCCCGAATTGTCTGTCAGCTGTGTCGTTCACAAACATATTATCGTCTGTACACTCCGACAGATGCACTGTGCCATAGGTCGTTCGTCAGATGTACCAACGACATATCATGTAGTGTGTGCCCAGCTGAAAGCACATGAAACCTGAGATTTGAAAGAGATCCGACAGGAGGAAAACAGAGACCCCATGTGAAAAGTTCGGGGGAGTGCAGTGCATTTTTTTTTTTTTTTTTTAAACGGACATGTCCAAAAGAGGAAACGTCCCATAGTTGTTATTACATTTAATCAATACTTCCAGCCTACCACAATGGCCAACTAACAATGGAGACTTGTGTGTCCACATTTAGGAGATTCAGATCTTGGAGTGACCACTTTACTGTAAAAACACAAGCAGTCTGAATGTTATGTCTGGGGCCTAATCCTGTACATTCGTGAACTTATGCCCCATCATAAAGTATTATCCCGAGATGGCTTTAAGACAGTAATGGCTGAATCAGACTATAAATCCTCCCAGGTGCGGGATTACTAGCGAGGTGAGCGCGACGGCCAGAAAATCTGTAACACTTCAGTATCTAACAAGGACTGAAAGGTTTAAAAGCATTTGGGCATTTCTTGAGAGATCCACTGGAACCGGTCCATAGGATGTACGCAGGATATATAACGTTACATACGGGGCCTTGGAGCCTGGCCAAACAGACAAAACGATTATAGAATCATGGAAAGGGGGCTTAGAACAAGCAGCGTCTCTCGCAAAGCTAATCAAATATACATTATGGAGTATAGTTACTAAACATCGGGGTTTTTTTTTCAAAGCCACCAATTCTTGGCGGCTTTCAGCGAGAAATTTAAAAAGGGCAATAGGGATATATGAAAAACAAGCCAGATTCGGCATGTATTACTGTGATCCCGTTAAATTCAGCGATCCAAGCCAATGTTTAGTAAGTTTACCCATATGACTATTTAGTGCTTCATTTTATTTCCCTTCAGTAATTAATATTATAGTGATTATATACAGTGCATTGTGCACTTGCCTGATAATAAGCTGCATCTGTTTCATCTACTTAAGTGGTCATTGGTAGCAAACTAACATTACCTTTCCATGAAAATCTAGGCTAGGGTTGTTAGTGTCAGTAGGATAAATCCCTGTAGCCTGGTTGTTAAAGCTGGTCAGAGCTCCCCATCTCCAGTCCTCATGGACCCCTAACAGTGTTTGTTTTACAGATCTCCTTGTAGGTTGCAGAGGACACCTCTCAGAGAGGAGGGGGCCCGTGTGCATTCCCCGTGCAGGGCCCCCTCCTCCCTCCCCGGAAGCCGAATGACGCAGCTGGCCGGCCACGGCAGACGCAGCAAACTCTGGCCACTAGAGTGTGCCCAGAGTCTACCGGCGGGCGGTCATTTTCAGGTGTTCTGTGCAGCGCTGACGCCAGACGCGGGACCACAGACAGGTGCGTTTTAAATAATATGGGTGTGCGGTGCTGGGCCCCCCTGGACCCCGTGTGCCTCACACACCCTGCGCCCATTATAGATATGCCCCTGCTACATAAAATCAGCCAGTGGAGCATTACCCTACACCATTGGCTTACAACTCATGTTTTCTAGATTTCTTTAATCCTGCACATATGAGTTCATCATTTTGCTGCGTCAGTAATTATCTCACCTGTTTCCACAGGCAGAAATCCAGAAAACATGACCTGTAGTTGAAGGCTGGAGTTGAAAACCACCACCCTAGTATTCATGACTTTTGAGTGAATGGGGTTACTGATCAATAATAAGCATTGTATAATGCTCTGCATTTTTAGCAAACCCCATATGGGCCATGCACGCTTCCGATGAGCGTTGTGGGTGACCAATAGGGGGCAGTCTCTCTTATTACACCTGTCTACTCACAAAGCTGCAGACAGCACAACTTGTTAAGTACTAGAGAGCCCAGACAAATGGCCAAACTGCTAGTTATGTAATAAGGGGAGGGCTGTGGGACTACTAATTTAGAAAGTGGGCATACATTTTAACATTGGGAGATAGTGGAGGTCCCATTTTCAGCAGAATTGTTGTATGCACTATAACAGCCTTTATAAATCTTTACCCTGGTGTTAAGTGGTGGTTGGTGAAACTAGTTGTTCCCTAGACAGCACACTTGCAAAAACAGGCAAAATGCTATTAAAGCTTCCAAAACTTGAACTTTGGGCCTGATTCAGAGCCGCTCGTAAGCGGCCGCTTGTTCGTTCCGGGCGATGTTTGCACAACTGCGCATGCGTACGGTTTGTAATACGCATGCGCGAACCAGTCAGTGCGGCCGAAAATCGTTAGTTCGCTATAAAGCGAATGCCTGCTATTTTGAGTGACAGGAGGAGGCATATGTGGGTGGTAACAGGGGAAGGTGCTTGAAAACGGGGAGTGGAGATCCGAACGCAGGCGTGCTTAAAGGTCAAAACGGGCGTTTTAAGGGTGTGCATAATTAATACAGCAGCGTCATTGACCACGTCACTGGGTTATTTTATAGTCAGAACTGCTCGCAAGATTGCGGTAGGAAAACCAACCACAAGAATAGCGAGCAGTTCATACGCTGGTCGATGTACTCGATTAATCTAATAAATAGCGGACATGATGTAGGATGCGAGCGGCCAGGGGGCGTAGTTTTCCAAAAAACGACCGCATGTTTTGTTCGCTCGTTCAGACCTAGAGGCGTGAACAGACCGCAAAGAGCGAACGGTTAATTTGAATAGCCACCCCTATTTTCTGAACGAGTGAGCGCAAATAGTGTCCGGCTCTGAATTAAGCCCTTTGTCCCCAGTAGGTGCATGAGCAGAGTTTACAAATATTAACTACAGATGTGTCCTCATACACCGATCCTCAATACACCATGCGGTGCGAGGTGCGACTTTAACCACACAGGAATTAGTTTTAAATATATATACAGCTGCAGAAGAAGCACAGCAGAACTTGGCGAGGAAAAAAAAAAAAAAGCCACGGCAGCTGCAATTTGTATACAGGTTCGGAATCATTCGCAGACAGATATACAAGTGTCACATATCAAATTAATCACTGCAATCTCGTTAAACGCTTTTGTCGCATTGAATTGTGACCAAGACGCATATTGCATGAAAAAAAGAGGCATGGGATATGGCGCGCCAAGAAGGGCTGTTTGCCACAACTGCAGCAAATGAGTATAAGGAAACATTTACAGATGTGTCCACAAATCTATCCTCCGTGCGCTACAAGTCGCGTTACACAATGCGCTGATCATCTTTTTGTGAGACTTTCCCTTTAAATGCCTCTTATTCGCAAAGTGATGCGAGTAGGACGCACGAGCAAGATGATATGCGGTATGCCTATATTCTGTGTGCGACTGCATGCGAAATGCTACGTTACAGTGTCAGCGGCTGTGACGTTGTAACATAGCGTTTCGCATGCAGATACAGCTGCACGAAAAGACGCTCAGCACTACCGAGTCGCACGGCGCTCACGCGTTGTGTAACGGACTTGTAGCACACAGAGAATAAAAAAGTTGCACGGAAAAGACCCTCGGCGCTACCGAGGCACGCCACGGCATGGAGCGATTAGAAGGGTTGTTTACCATGCAGGGAGGCTAGATGTATATACTGTATATGGATCAATGTGACATTTTCTGGACTTGCGAAGAGTTAGCAATCGATTACCAATGTGCTAAAGTGTATTTTCCAGTTGATAAAATCGGCAGCATGAAAACTAACAGGAAGTTTTAAAGATGGGACCAAGGTCAGGGCAAAAATGTTTTCACTGTGAGAAGCTGCAGCCTCTGTGTGATCCCAAATATTCCCCTAGGGCCAGAAATGTGAGCTTGAAAATCAGGTATCACTAATGCTGTTGTTTTGTTTTGTTCTGTAATAATGATAGGGAGTACACTGCTTTTATTACCTGCTCCTTTATGTGAATTATATTCCAGACAGATAAGGAATCTCTGGCTACGATTACCATATAATATCGGGACTTTTTTCATACACGTACTGCCACAATAGATTTCCCAACACTGGGAGCAAGTCAGGTGAATGGGAGTAAGCCATGAATAGAGGAGGAGAGGGGGGGGGAACCAACGTATGGAAAATCTGGCATGGTCTTACAGGGCGGTGTCGTATATACATTAAATCACTTGTTTTTAGTCAACCTAAACTGTACCCACTACTGCATTGTTCTTACTTACTTTGCTAAACCAGGTGCGCAATATAATAGTTCCCAGAGGTGCCCGAAACAGAAATAGCTACAGGCACTTCCTCCCAAACAGGGACCACCTCAGTCCAAATTACCCCTCTCTAAATTGCAAGTGGCAGGGAGGGCTGGGTGGCTTCAGTAGCGGACTGTGGTCTCAATGCCTTGACCCCGAACAAAGGTTAGAGATTCAGGATCTCTTGGGAAATAAAATTAATTAGCCTTTACAGACGCACCTGATTTACTATATTATGCTTTTTTAATAGATTTACTGCTGGAGCGAAATCATTGATTGACAGGGGACGACTCTTCCCCCCAGTAGTAACACAGTTTCACATAGATTAAAGCAGATGTTCAGTATCTTCCATAGGTAAATACACAAAATAAGGACTAGAACCAAGGACTGGGTGGTTTGCATTCATATAGTATGTTCTCAACCGCACGTCAAAAAGTTGCTAAGAGTACACATAATGCTGTGGGGGGGGGGGGGGGGTTTGCACCTTATATCGAAGCAGGTTTCAAAAGGATTTCAATAACCCTGTAAACTAATCTATCATATTTAGAAGTACATTTTTTATTTTGTTTACTCAAATCTTGCTTACCGTAAACTAGACTGGATTAAAATACAGTCATTACTAAATAAAAATTAAATCACATCAGGATAGGGACGTAGGCAATAAGGGGCTGGTCTCCATCTGTATAGTTACACAGAACTGCTATGTAAAATATTACAAATGTGTCCTCATACATTTAGCTTTTTTGCGCAATACAGCAGAAGACGCCCGGCGTGACGTTTTCCTGGATTTTGTATCTTAAATCGCATACAAATTGGCTTATCGTGTACCAAGTACTTAAGGTGCCCGTACACGGTGAGATAAAGCAGCCGATCATGCAGATTGGTAAGATATCGCTGCTATATCGTACCGTGTATGGGCATGATATCGGATAGTGCGTGCACCCGTGGAGTCGTACATCGCACTACCAGATCTTACTGTGCAGGTTCAGTTGATCTGCGGATGCGATGTGCGGTCCCATGCAGCGTTATCTGCGCAGGGGCAGTGGCGGCATATAAGGCGGTCGGCCATCCGATCGTACAACAGTGTGTGGGGACCACCCGATATGCCGGCCGTCCAATCCCCCGTCGCAAGGTGCATAGGCAGCTTTAGAGATAGTATCTTAGGGGTCTATGGTCTATGTACTCATAATCGTGGTACTGCTGCGATTATTATGTAGCCATCTCGAAGGGGAACTTGCAGGGACAGCGGTTGCAGTAACTGCTGTCCCTGCGAGTTATACCCCGGCAAATTGGGACTGCGAGAGAGAGATCGAAAAGCTTAGCTTTTTGGAGTTTAGTACATAGGGGTCAGATCGTAGTCCCCATTGATGGGGACTTCAATCTGCTGCGCTATTTAGCACTTTGCCAGAGACTTCTTTGGAATCTCCTGCATTGTGCTTTTAGTGCATATCTACAATACATAAAATTATGCAGAAACTGTGGTTTCTTCAGAATTTTATATAAAAAACAGCTTGATAAATAGGCCCCTCAGTCACAAAGGAATTGGTATATCAAATAAAGTCGTATATTAAGCATAACAAAAAAACGTGGCGCACTGCATGGCACAGGTCACTCGTGTCTGACCTCTGACCCTTGCCCTTTTTTTACCCAGATTGCGGACTTTTTCCTGTATCTTTTGCATAGGGGGTGGAGCCAGGCGCTGGGTGCCGGGCAGGCAGCAGAGAAGTATGCAAGTTCCCTGCTGTGTTCAGCTTGCGGTACAGATAACCCCATCATCAGATGGCGAATCTGTACCTCAGGAGAGGAACGTAAAGCTGAGCTTTCCGTTCCTTTATGAATCGCAGTAACCATACAAAAGTATGGTGATGCGATTCATACACAAAGCGGGGGTGCCACTGGGGAAGGAAGAACCTTCGCTACGATAACTCCTCTATGAAACGCCAAAAACAGCGAAAAGCCCTGTTTTCAGTTAAACAGCACTTTTCACCGCTTTATGAATAGACCCCATAGTGTACGAGGTCCTCAGGTTTAGTATTTTTGTTGCAAAGGAATTGGTATAAAATTGCGGCTTTAAGAAAAAGTGCCTAGTGCTCAAAGCCGATAGGTAGCAAAGGGCTTGATTCAATTCAACACGGCGTGAATAGCGCCAGGAAGGCGTTCCGGAGCTACTCAATTGACCGCGCTGTTGCTGAGGCGCGAGAATAAATCCGACTTAAGTGCTGGCAGCGCTGCGGTTTTCTGCCTTAGCACGACGCTAACAGCATCGCAGCCGGTACTTTAGTCCGAAAATGCCGGTTACCACAACTAAACGGTGACGGTAACTGCCATCTCCCGACTAGGTGCAAGGCGCAATGGGGACAGTTGAATAGCTCCTTCCTGGCGCTATTCACATTGTGCTGAATTGAATCGCCACCAAAGTCTGCGGCGCTCCGGAAGGGGCTATTTGATGTTAGGTGTATGTGGACACATCTGTATATACACAATAATATTAAGTGTAAAATCATGAACTGGAGCTGGGTTTTCTAAGTAGTAGTACCACATTGCAAAGCATGTACATAAATATGTAGCAATATAATATATAGTAGTAATAAAAAATAATAAAACTAGTCATGGCAATAAAATATATATATATATATATATATATATATATATATATATATATATATATATAAATAAAATTTTATTTTTTTATTTTTCATTCCAGCCTTAATAAAGGACTAAACAGATATTTACAGTTGTATGAAAGTGCACTATGCCCCCCACCTCTATGTGCATCTCCCCCATGCAATGGATCAGACACATGGAAGATATAACATACCCTCTCTCCGGTCACCACATGTAGACCCTCTCTCACTTTGGCGAAGGAGCCCTCTCCCAGCTTCCTCCCGATCAGGTAATTGCCCACTCTCTTGGTGTGCTGGAAGTTGCGGAGGGTCTCCCGGGACACGGTGCTCACACAGGCCGGCAGGAAGGTGTCCTCCAGTTGCACCGGGGGCTTCTCCCCCAGCAGGAACCTGGGGGGAGATTCGCTGAGCCCGTCCCCAGCTGCGGCCGGCATCCTGGGGGGGACACAGAACAAGACAAGTAGCGATCAGCCCCAGTCAGTGAGCAGGCAGCAGCCTAGCAGCAGCCCTGAGTAACCCCAGCAGCACAGGGGCAGCCATGCAAAGTCAGTCTGTGGAGGTTGCAGCAAAGTGACAGGGCAGTGTAATGTCCAGCAACTGCAGCCATGCAATACAATGCTCCCTCCTTTTTATCAATGGAGTAGATGCTACTATAATGGGAGTGGGTGGCTGCACATGATCCCAGCCTGGTAGTAATCCCAGCAGCAGCAGTGGGAATGAATGCACAGCACAGCCAGGAGTATTGGGAAGGGACTGGAGGAGAGAGAGGCAGGGACTGAGGCTCTCCCTGTGTCTAAAGCCTCATTCACTCAGAGAAGTAATTTAATCCCATCACAGGCGGCGGGAACAGATGTGATCTGAGTTACACACACAGTGCTGTAGTGCAAACCCCTTTTAAAATCCTTCCCCCCTCCTCCTGCTCCTGAGTCCTGCACTCAGCTCAAAAGCCTCTCTCTGCTTCCTCCAACACACTCTCCTACTGAGTCCTCAATCCCTTCTATAGTTCTACTAAATATATAAATTACAGTGGTCAACAGAGCAGTTCCAGTGTAGAAAGTGCAAGCAGGTTGATAATATATATATATATATATATATATATATATGTATATATAATTTATGCCAACATAAATGTGTGGAGTGAAAAGAAGCCAACATATTTATTTTTTCTCATTCTAGAAATAACCCTGATTCCTGCAAGAACAAGTGACGCTTTGCTTTGTCTCCACAAATAAATGTAACGTGCAAAAGGAACAGGCGAGATGGGTTCATACTTCATACTATAAATAAAAGTGGCAGTCGCTTAGGTGGGTAGATGAAGTAGTAGTTGCCCCGCTAATTCCAAACGCTTGCCTTTGTTTTGTTCCAGGCCTTTCTCGGGGGGGGGCTTGTGGCTGCAGAGCGCCGCTGTGATTTACCAGCTAATTGTACGCAGGCTTCATTTTTATAGGCCCCTGTCTACAAATATATACCACCGGCTGTGTGATCGTTTTATTGCTGTGGCGTGGGAGCTTGTGTGAGACTTAAGTGCAATGCTGTGGCGAGTTAAGTAGGGCCAGCAATAAATAGATATGTGGGGCGAAATCTTTTTCTTTTTTTTATATATATTTTTTATATATTTATATTTCATACGGCTCAGCATTCCTAGATATCAACTACAGGCCACCCTGTCTATTTTTTCTTTAATGTGCGTAATGCAACCATGCTCCAGAAATAACCACTACAAGTAACGTGGGTGCTTTAATCCAGTGGTTTCCTGTTAGATGGCCACGAATGCTGATTTCATTGGACTGCATGGCACTTAAATGTGGTGATGGGTCATGTTAATGCTGATCTGACTAACACCATATATTGGTCCCAAGCAAATACGCATCTATGCAACCAGTCTGTCTATATGTACTCAATCAGCAGATCCTGCCCATATGCAGCATTGGGTTTGATATGTTCTATACATTGCTAACATTATTTTTGTGCAGGACATTACTAACCCCCCCCCCCCCCAATGCGAATAAACATCTGAAATCAGTCTAGAAGTCAGTAAAACTAAGGAACAAAGGATGCAGTAAATTAAAATGCATGAGATTGCACCTCTATAATTAGCGTGCAAATACAGAAGTGATAGGCAGTCTGTGGCTGCCTTTTTAATTCTTTTGTGAAGATGCAGCTTTTTTTTTGTTGCTGTTGTTTTTATTTAACATTGAACCCCACTGGCATTGTACACAGTGGGCTTCTTTGATCATTAGTAGACCCAGCGGAGGACAATACTTGCCTCTCTGAGCATGCTTTACTTATCTTAGTGGGGCAATGCTATTCCGTTGTCAACTGTTGCTTTTTCTCAACCAAAAGGGTCAAAAGTGTATTACGCCTAATCAATAATGGTGCTAGAGTCATTTGTGCTAACACAACCTACTATTCACTAAGGTCTAATGAGCATTTACACCCCTGGTTATTTTGTTTTTAAAGTGTACTTGTCGCCTAGAAAATGTGGAAACATCGGGGCCCGTGTGGAACAATTTATTTTTTTTTTTTGCTGCGCCCACCTCCCTCTCAGAAATGTGATGCTGGCAGCTGCACAGAGATGGCAAAAACGGTGGCAGCGTACCAGAGCCTTTGCTGTCTTCTGCACACGCCGCCATATTTCTGGCGATCTCTTTGGAGATATGAGGCCCGGCTGCCTCGTGGTTGTGCCTTGTTCTTGTTGCAGGGTCCTTCTTGTCTCAGGGATCCGTGTGCACCGCACACCCTGCATCCAATAGGAGGAGGTCCTATTCCTGATTAACATGAATCAGTGATCACAGCGGAAAGGCTGTAGACATTGGCCATGCTGCACCAATGTCAGAAATGCGGTCAAACCCCCGATAATGCAGTCTTTGGGGGTTTGACCGCATTTCTCATATGCACCAAGCCCCAGAATGGATGCTTGGATGCAGTGGGCAACGCCTTCTTCAGATGGTGTTGCCCAATAGAAGCCTATGGGCTCCTATTTGCGGCTCCACCCTGAGAAGGATCCAATCAGATCCCTCCCAGCACCCACGAGGTATGCACGTCTCTCTGCGCATGCGCAGAAGGAAGCCAGAGGGACTCCTGGGTCCCTCTAGTAGTCCCTTACTTGCAAAAGTCAGCTCTTACCGAGAAAGCTGACTATTGCGTTTTCCATCATGCATACCGGCGTCATAAACGCCGGCATGCCTGCGATGAGTGTCGAGATGCATCATCATGCATCCAGACCATTATATTTTTGATAGTAGAGTAAAAGCGGTAAGCAGCTAAAGGGCCCCATACATCCGGCCGTTTCACCGGAACTGCCGGTCGTTGGGCATCGCTAATCCATTGGGACATTTCCTCATGTTAAAAAAACCCTGATTTGACGATCCTGATCATATTTTGGTCAGGATTGGCATATCAGGGAAATCCAACATGTTGGATTTCACCGATTCCCCAGAGTATGGCAATCCGGGAATTGCAACAGTCGGTCACTGATGTATGGGGCCCATTATTTCTGATAGACATGAGATTGTGAATTGAATCCACCTCCTTAATGTTTTCCTGTGTTGCTGTTGCTAATTAATGCTCATTAATGTTCCACAGTCTGTGTTTACTGGTGGAGACCCCTATGTTGTGCCTAAGCACCGGGTCAATGGCCATGTGATGGTACTTTGAACGCTAATTCCAAAACTGTGCGTGTGTGTAAACAGTAGGATTTAGGAATGTGTTGAGCAAGAACCCCGTAACACCCCCTGCACATCATAAAACATTTGCACGTGTGTGCAGACGTGTTGGTCTTGTTTTGGTATAGAAGCCATTCCAGGTTTCCTGGTTGAGTTTTGTTTGTGAGAGATCAGAGATCCATCTGGTTTGTGCTAAGTGAGAAAGATGCACTACACTACAACCACATAAGGTCATCAGGGTTTTGATGTATGGCTTGAATACAGATGTTGAACAATTGGAAGTGTACGTTTCAATAGCACATAAAAACATGATGGAGAACAGGCATCTGGAGACAATACGTAAGGGTTCTCGATTAGCATTTTCAAAATATAACTCTTCAATAGCACTGAATGGAAACTAGTTATTTGATTAGTCCCAGCAATTTTACATGAGAATATAATTTCAATATTTTATATATAATAATATTATTACAACATTGTTCTATTTTTTTTGGTTTATTTATGGTGCAACAAAATGTATGCGGCACCCTGCAGCATATGGACAAAGTCATTTATAGGGTCAAAATAGTTTTAGAGCAAATACATTTAAAATCTCAAGACGTTCATAGAGGGGATGCAATCATAATACCGACCGCAAGGTTTCCGGCGTTTAGAATGCCGGCGCCGGAATCCCAACACCTGTCAGAATCCCGGCGCCGGCATTCTGACTGCCAGCATCCCGAAGGTAAGTACTGGGGTTAGGGGGAGCATTAGGGGTTAGGCACTAGGGGGAGGAATAATGTTAGGCACTAAGGGGAGAGGGTTAGGTTTAGGGTGCGGGGAGGGGGAGGTTAGGTGGTTTAGGCATCGGGGTGGGAGGGGTAGGGACAGGAGCGCCGAGAGGGGGGGAGCGGGTACAGATTACTGAGGGGCCCGGATCCGGCGCCAACCCCCCCCTCCCTCACAGCAGCCCAGCACACAGCGTGTGTTGAGCTGCCGTGGAGACTGCGCAGTCTCCTATGCCTGTGGGGGGGAGCGATCACACTGATCGCGCCCCCCCCACTGGCTTTGCGCCAGGCTGAGGGGGCTCAGAACGCCCCCCCCGCAAAACTTTTTTCTTTCCGAGAAGGGGGCATGGCCACGCCTCCCACGATTAGGCCATGCCCTCTATTACCCGGGCCCGCTGCAGCTCTCGGCAGGCCTGGGTAGGGAGAGGACTTAGGATACTGACCAGCAGGTGTCGATAACCTAACCCTGTCGGGATGCTGGCGTCGGGTTTTAACTGAAAACAACACAACTGAATCCTGACTTTTTTTAATGGTTTTATTGCACAGGACACTTCCAGATTTTATCACTTAGACCTACTTAATTTAATTTTTTTTTTATGTTATTAAGATGCAGTTCAGCATTAGGCGGAATCCTTAATAAAACAATCCGGTGTTGACCTTATTGGTACAATACAGTGTTGATGCATCCTTATATTTATATCAGCCTTGTAACCAGTGCATGAAGGGATGCATTCTCCATGATAACTGATTACTCTCAACTTTAAACAGTATAAATATCCATCAAAACCCCATTCAGATATTGTCAAAAAGCCGGGAATTTGCCAGGGCACGCCAAGTCGACCCAGGTCCTGCTTAAGTCTGAGAGGATCAGACCTGGTTTGACAGGAGTGGGTCTGCAGTCTGCTACCCTGCAATTCACCAGGGTTATTCCCGGGACTTGCAACCGGCTTATGTCTGAATGGCACATGTGTGAAAGGGGTTCTTAGGCTGGGACCCGGGTTACACCCGTGCTGAAAAACCCAGGTCGGACCCATTTATACCCCTTTTACACCATAGCTAAAACCCGGATTATCGCGGGGTTATCCTGGGTAGCTCCTTGGTGTAAAAGGGGCAAGGGTTGGATTCCCGAGTCGAGTAACCCGGCAATTCAACCCAGGTGACAAGCTGGGTGTAACACTGGAACGATCCGTGAAACCCTGCAGTGTACATGAATAACCTGGGTCATCCAACCTGGGTCCCGTTTACAGCATGGGAACTTCCGTTATTTTCGGCGCTTGGATATGATGTCATCTCCAAGCTCTGGGAGAAGTGTTCGACTCCACCCGTGTGCAGTGTGAACGGCGGCGATCCAGCAATAACCTGGACTGGCGCCGCAGTGGAAAAGGGGTATGTCCTGAGTCTGACCCGTTTTAGAACTGGGTTACAAATTTGGGGTCAGACACTGGATTTCGGTGGAAAATCAGTATTATTTGCAGGGGCGTATGTCTGGAAGGGTTATAACATTCACAATTTCTATTTTATTTTATGAACTTTTAGTTTCCTGCTGAATAATGCTACATATACACTGATGTTAAACTTTTGAGCTTAAGACATACTTCTAAAGGAAAAGTTAAGTGTGTGTAAAACAAATGCAAACGTCAATGTGTAGTAAAGTATACATCGCCTCACTCAATAATACTTTAGCACAGGGACTGTGAGAAAACTCATTATTGTTGATCATTTGTGAAGTGCAAGGTTCAGCTATATACATGAGCCCTCCCACCATGGGATGCGTCGTTAATGTGTAAAAAGCCTTAAGGGTTGGGGGACGGTGGACCTGTTCCAAGCAGGTCAGCCAACTAAATGGAAATGCACTGCACATTTGTTTCCCTAACTCAAGTTAGTGCTTGTGCCCTGAGATTATCATCTGGTTTCTGGCTCTAATGTTATTGACTTTACAGTTTGAGTGATGGCAAAAAAAAAAAGATTCAAACACAAACTCTATGTTGTACAGTATGTCACAGATAAGGGATATACATTTGCGTAGAAAGCTAGAAGTCTAGCGTTTAAAGTTGTGTTTAGTTCCAGACACTTCGCTTGCACATTAAAGCGTGTGATCGCGCTTGTCGAGCGACACAGTAACACTGTTCGGGTGAGAATTCTAATAAACCTGCGATGTGTTATGTAGTACATTCCATTCCACCGCTGAAATGTTAATTGAGAATGCGATTTTATTATATTATGTCTGATAGTGGCAGTGATGCAGCCATTGCACAATCGATGGTTATTTAGTGCACATGTACAACGAAGGCCAGAAACTTGCGCAAAGGAGCCGTGCTGCAGACAAAGCTTCCGGGTGGCTACAGCTGAATGGATGTAATTAAACAGAGGATGAGCCATTGGAAACAAGAACGTGCCTAGGTGGCACATGCATTGCAGACTAAGATGGCATGACTTCAAGAGTCTGCAATGGTCGATGGGTTGAGTTGGGTATATTGGGGTGATTTCTAGCTAAGTGTGGACTGGGCGCTCAAGAGCTCATTGCTTTTTCACTATAGTGGAAAAACAACATTTAATTTTGCAGGGCAGCTTTATTTAAATGGGAATATCGGTTGAAGAGACATTCCTTGCTGTAAGCTTCATAATTTTATTGTGGATGTGACTAAACTTAATTTACTTTTTTCTTGGGCTCCATTGTTACTAGTAGACTTTACATCTTGGATTCAGACATCCTTACCTAAAGAATATGGGGGTCATTCAGACCCGGTCGTTAGCGCTGATGCGCTCGGACCGGGTCGATGGCCCCCCACAGAGCATGCGCACGATGGCGCCGGCGCCGTCGTTCGCATGCATGAGACCCGCTACGACCGACAGCGCCGGTCGTAGCGGGTCTCGATCCAAAGGGGGCGAGCTGTCGATGTTGATTGACAGCTCGCCCCGTTTGGAAGGTGGGCCGGGGGGGTGGCAGCCCAAACGGAGGCATTCCCATGGGAACGCCTACCGTTTGGGGGAGGCCCCACTGATATCACTAGTGATGTCAGTGGAGAGCTTCCGGGTCAGACAGAGCCGGGTCAGACAGACAAGGGAGAACCTACCCTAGGGTCTCGTCGTAAGCCCCGATGGTCGCGATGGTCTATGACCATCGCGACCATCACCGGAGCGGTCGTTAGAGCTGTGGGTGTTAACCCACAGCCTAACGACCGCAACAGAGGCGGGCGGTCAGGATGCAAGCGGCCGCCCAGTTTCTGAGCGACCGCTTGCATCCTCCGACCGCCTCTGAATGAGGCCCTATATCTCTTTTTTGTCTTTACTGATTACAATAGCTAGAAAAGCTATATTGCAAAACTGGTTATCTCCGAACCCACCATCGATTAGTATGGTGAGAACTGAACTACTTTCTATCCTATATTTTGAGAGGAGGGCTTTAATTGATATAGAAAAAGGGATTGCACCTTCAAGAAATGGGAGTTATATTTGGACTATCTCCCTCCGGAAAATGTGACATATATAATGAAAATATTTGAAAACACTTCGTGGTCATTGATGCGAAATCTTACATAGATAAGTGTATTGTATTATGATATTCAAGCTCTGTTTCTTTTGCACTCGTGAAAGTGTACTGCATTATACTAATCAAAGAGTAACTTTATTTATTTTTTCCCTCTTTCTTTTTATAATTTCTATTTTTTTCTTTTTCTCTATTTTGTTGATATATAATTAAAAAGATGGTATTGGATCTATAGTTTCAAAGTAATTGTACTGTTTGTTACGGTTTTATCATAATCTTTGAATATATTTTATTGTATTTCCTATTTTGTATTTGACTGTATTATTTTTGTATGTTCTGTGCATAACTAATCTCTGTTTTATTTGTTCTTACAATACTAATAGAAATAGTTTTTCAACAAAAAAAAGAAGAGACATTCCTTGCTTTACCAGAAGGCACAAGCCTCTGGGGCATACATGCCTACCCTCCCGGTTTTCGCGGGAGGCTCCCGATGTTTCGGGCAACCCCCCGCACCCCCGGAAGGGTAGGCATTTCTCCCGCATTCTGCCCACTTCCTAAAGAAGTGGCCAGAATGAAGAGAATTCCCGCGGCGATTGCGGGTCTCCGCGTAGGGGGCGGGGCTTAAGATGTGATTATAAATGAATCACGTCATTCGGCCCCACCCCCTATGCAAATTACAGCCAATCGCAGCAATTTTACAGTGAAGGGGCGGGGCTTAATGACGTGACTTGTCAGGCCCCGCCCCCGTTGCCATCTTCCTGCCTGAGATTTTAGAAGGTAGGCAACTATGCTCTGGGGGTGATGTATCAAGGAGTGGGCCAGTGGAAAAGTTGCCCATGGCAGCCAATCAGCTTGGAGGTAACATTTATCAAGTACAATCTATAAAATGATAGGTAGAACCCCCATATTCTCCCTGCAAAAGGGCTTGAATTCCCTAGAACCTGTAACATAGAGTCTTGTCCCAACACTTCCTGATTCTTCTAATACTTCTAATGGGACGCACCTTGCACCTTTGCATTTATAGGTGAACTTTGACCAATGTAATAAATAAGCTTCAAAGACAACATATGGGACACATGAAAGAAAGACGGCCTGATGCTTACGTACATGAGTGAGGCTAAACTGAGAATTCGGAAGGATCTAATTTCTTATTATATCTATGGGCCTGATTCAGCCCGGATCGCAATTGCCACCGCGTACGCAGGTCGGCCGATTGTCGTGTACTGCGTATGCATCGCACTTAGTGTGCGCGGTGATCGCACTGCGATTACGCACGCAGATGGGAAACCATCGCAGAGTGAGTGACAGCTCGTGAGCGTTTAGGGGTGGTGACAGGGGGAGTGGTTGCAGAAACGAGGGCGTGCCTGTCCGTTTGAACGCCGTTGCGTGGATGTGCATAAATTAGCCACTGCGATTGGCTTTGCGTGCGGCGAGACTTGCAGTTTCTTAGACAGGTCAGAGCTGCTGTAATTGGACGTGAGGGGCCGATGTCACAGATGTATACGCAGGACTGTGGGCTATTACGGATGTGAGAAAGCAGTAGTGGGCATCTCTATGCTGCCTGAGCGGTGGCGGACATTAGCATATTGTCGCAGCTTCATTGTGTGCTATTACGCAGCTGCGATCGCAGTTGTGATCCGTGCTGAATCAGGCCCTCTGTCTGTAAGAATGTAGTGACAGACAAAGGCGCGTGTAGCAGAGAACAACAAGCTGGATGTATGATCTTTGTATCATGTAGGAACATGTTGCAGATATGTTTTGTTTGCTGTGTCTCTTGCAGTGAGCATTTGTCTGTCATGTTTTAATGCTGCTGACCACAGACCCTGCGTCATTCTCCTCTGGAGCAGCACCGGGTAGAGCTACATACAGGGTCACACAGCTGCTGGGGCCGGGCCCCCTGTGTAGCTGGTACTCACTAGAAAAGTCTCTGACGATTAGAAGCGCAATATGGCGGCTCCCACTCCCAGTAAGACAGTGATACCTAAATAATAGATATTTCTCCTATTGAACTTGTATTGTAGTATTTTGTGGTGTTCTTTTCTTAAATAAAAAAATAATGTTTTAGTGCATTTAACATGTAGCTGCAGTAATTGACATTCTTTATCATAGATTATAACAGCGATACACAATGTCCTACCGCAGCAATTTACCATGTCAGGGCACCCGTGTGAGATGCATCCCCAGCCCCACGCTCTGCTGTGAGGTGCATCCCCAAATCCCCACGCACTGCTGTGAGGCGCATCCCCGAATCACCACGCTCTGCTGTGAGGCGTATCCCCGAATCCCCACACTCTGCTGTGATGCGTATCCCCCAGCCCCACACTCTGCTGTGAGAACATCACCCAGCCCCACACTGTGCTGTGAGGCACATACCCCATCTCCAAGCTCTGCTGTGAGGTGCATCCCCCATCCCTACACTCTGCTGTGGGGCGCATCCCTCAGCCCCACATTCTGCTGTGAGGCGCATTGCCCATCCCCACGCTGTGCTGTGAGGCGCATCCCCCAGCCCTACACTCTGCTATGCGTTGCATCCCTCAGCCCCATGTTCTGCTGTGAGACGCATTCCTCAGTCCCACACTCTCTAGTGTGAAATGCATCCCTCACCCCCACGCTCTGCTGTGAGACCCATCCCTCAGCCCCACGCTCTGCTGTGAGACTCATCCTACAGCCCCATGCTCTACTGTGAGACCCATCCCTCTGCCCCATGCTCTGCTGTGAGACCCATCCCTCAGCCCCACGCTCTGCTGTGAGACCCATCCCTCAGCCCCACGCTCTGCTGTGAGACTCATCCTACAGCCCCATGCTCTGCTGTGAGGCCCATTCCTCTTCCCCATGCTCTGCTGTGTGACCCATCCCTCAGCCCCACACTCTGCTGTGAGATGCATTCCTCAGTCCCACACTCTCTAGTGTGAAATGCATCCCTCATCCCTACGCTCTGCTGTGAGACCCATCCAACAGCCCCACGCTCTGCTGTGAGACCCATCCCTCCGCCCCACGCTCTGCTGTGAGACCCATCCCTCCGCCCCATGCTCTGCTGTGAGACCCATCCCTCTGCCCCACACTCTGCTGTGAGACCCATCCCTCTGCCCCATGCTCTGCTGTGAGGCCCATCCCTTTGCCCCATGCTCTGCTGTGAGACCCATCCCTCTGCCCCACACTCTGCTGTGAGACCCATCCCTCTGCCCCACACTCTGCTGTGTGACCCATCCCTCAGCCCCACGCTCTGCTGTGAGACGCTTGGCTGACTACTATAGTGAGATATTGAGAAGGAACCAGAATTTTGTTATCAACTTGGACACAATGATATTTGCTTTGCACAGGCAGGAAGCAACAATAAACTACTACACATGCATTTGCAGTATGTAGAACACACAAGGCTGCCTTTTAACAGATAATTATCCTCTCTTTAAAACATGTAATTGAGATATTACAGAGAACAAATGGCTCACAATGTACTGTAGGTATAAATTAATTCACATTAGCTTTTCCAGGGGAAGCTGCATGTCAGATAGAATTGTAGTTCTGTTGCTTATGAAAGATTACTCTTTAATTACCTGTGTATGAGAAATAAACTAATTAATCTGGACGAGTTCTTATTTTAAGTTTGTTTGTCAGTTTCTAAATGTGGAAAGAGAGCAGATCTTAATTACACGTATAAGCTAATTTCAGGAGACAAACCATAACCTGTGGTAGATAGAAGTAATTTGATTCTCTTTCCAATGGCAGGATCATTACTGAGTGTTACCAGCTGTTACAACACAGACATTTGACATGGGAAGAAGGCTCCTATGAGAATTCCCAGCTAGGGTATACTATCATTTGTAGTCTGTTATGTTATATTAAGCTATGTCTACACACTGACCCTTTTTGCAGGAGTGCTGAGATTACCTGCATGCCTAAATATAATTAGGTGTGGATGTAGCCTAATAGCCACAGGTTTCCCTTCTGGGTAAGACTCATCCTTCTCCTGCAACGCTTTGGGCATAGAACCTAAGTGAATATTTGAATATGTCGTAAAGTGAAGTTGATCAGCCCAATATAAAGATTGCTTTCTGATTTTCAGGAACAAAGAATAATACTTCATCATCTAACTTCTGCACAGGAAGCATGTCTGTAATATAAGGATATAGGGCCTGATTCAGCAAGGATCGCTATTCTGCTAGAACGCATGCACTGCAGGTCCTAATATTAGCAGTGAAATGCAAATGTTTGCAATCGCATTGTGATCAAATTTTAACATAAGGACTTCCACTTCCCCTTATACACAACCGTATACTTGGACAATATAGCGAAATAATCGGTAACATCGGACCCATACACACAGTTAAGGCAGGTCAGACCTCCCTCAGGAATTGCTAACTTCAGGTCACACTATGAGGCCTCAGGCTGCGTATGGTATTGCAGTGGATAATTTATGCACGCCCCTGCAACGCCGTCCCAATGCACTGGCACGCCTGCGTTCGCCCGACCAACCCCTGTCACCACTCACAAACGGCACTTCCTGTCAATCACTGTGCCAGGGGTCTGCGTAGCCTCTGCAAACGCATTTCCCATCGCAAAATGCTAGTTCGCACACTGCGCAGTGCTGAAAACATCGGCCGAGTGCGTGCGTTCTCTCCTTTGCGTTCCTTGCTGAATCAGGCCCATTGTCTGCCTCATAAGCAGAGCCCTATGATTTTAAAACCACTTGTGTTCTCTAGTTTTCTTCATGCCTCAACTATACAGCCATCTAGTGGCATGAGGTGCACACTACAATGGTTTTGTAAAGAATCTATGTCATCATTAGTTTCTGTCAGAGATGGGAGAAGTTGCTGCACAATTCTGCACATATCGGATTTCACAGCACGCAGAACAGACAGATTTGCATAGGTGTGATGCAAGGTTTTGTTGCATGGAATGGCATTCTGCACTCTGTTCATACTTTTGGCTGGCAGGTGGAGAAGGGGAAGCCAAGTGGATGATGCGGTTGGGCATGGCGCAGTCAAATGAGCGGCATGGGGGCGGGGCGTGGTACAGGCTAGTGGTGGTGCGGTGTAATCAAGGACCCGACCCTTCTGTACAATGCCGTGGCTACTGTCATTGTAATGCGTGGGTGGGACCAAGATTCAGCATCATCAAGCCTCCCAGAGGCAGAGCAGCCTCCAGGAGACTTGACTAATTTTCTGGGCACCCTGGAGAGACACCCAAGTTTCAGGAGGGTGCTAGACGTTCTGGGAGAGAAGGCAAGAATAGTTCCTAGAGCGTCCTAGGGAAGCCTGCCTGGGCAAAACTGTCAGGAACAACCTATTGACACTCCAGGCGGCTCTACAGGCCATAGGGCATCTGCATTTGTGCCCCTGTGCCCTGCATGGGCAGACTGACTGAATGTGACAGGGGCAATTCCACGCCGAACACTTAGGCCTTGGAAATACTTGTGGAATTTCACAGCCCAAAGTACAATTGGGCAAATTTATCTGGCTTTGAAAACTGTGCTCATCTCTTGTTCTCTCCATGTTCTACGAGGCATACCGTTAATGCTGTTACTTCTTTATTGCCGAAAGAACTATCGCAGGCAGGCCTCTATTGCTGCTTAGAATACTGAAGCCTTTTCGGAAAGAATAGAAAGGCTGTTAAATGTAGAAGACTTGCAGAACGTACAATACAGAGGACACAAAGGGGAACTGTTTATTTTTTGCTACCCAGCATGGAATGATTTCATACTTATTTACAGCAGATGAATAATACACAGCTGTACTCATGTAGCCCTTTGAGAAGCAGCTTGGAAAATGTAAGTTAGTATTACTGAGTGTGCCTGTACAAAATCACAGTCATTTCTATACAGCACAGCGGAGAATTATAGGACTGGGGTTATTTTAGAAGAGCGCAGCCCCTGACGTATATATCCACTCTGAAATAACAGGGCACACGCTGGGCAATCCACTGGTGATAAGGAAACATGGAATCCCAGGGAAAGTGGATGAGTTACTGGAGACAATAGCTCTTTTATGACTATAAAACATTGTGTTGCAAATATTGTTATAGCCAGTGTTCTGGTGCAATTTGTCCTAGTCTACACAAGATTTGCTGCAGTATCTAAGTATGGCGTAGCACACTGTCATCCATGTGTACTAACTAACCAGGATCTAGTACAGTAATAGATGTGCTACTCACGTGTGTGTACTGTGTAGGCACTAAATGATCGCAGGGTCCCCCAGAATGCTAAATTATATTTACACATCTACACTCTACTATAGAGGCGTAACTGGGCAGTCGTACCTAGGCAAAATTCCAGGGCCACCGAGAGCTGAACGGGGCCTGGGTACTGTGGGGAGGCATGACCAAATCTGGGAGACATGGCCACACCCCTTCCAAAATAAATAACTAAACGCCGCGCTGCAGAGTGGTACATTTGTCCCCCTCAGCAGCATTGCAACTGGGGACAGCGGCTGAACCTGGCCCCAGACTCTCTGCGCCCCTGGGTGCGTCAACGCAACTGCTAGACGTATCATTTGCACCTAGTATAGGGTATACTGAGGATGATAAGCAGTAGCAAACCACTTGCGCATACAGATGTGTCCTCAAACATTTAGCCTCAATACGCCATGCAGCGCAACTTGCCTGACATGAGTGAGCCGACAGGTTCCGTGCTACTCTGCTAGCGTCGGGGGTATTTTTTTTTTTTTTACGAAAATGTGGCTAAGTCACATTGCAACGTGACTAGGACGCACCAGGATGCTGATTCATTTGATACGTGACAATTGTATATCTGCGTGCAACTGAGTCTGTAAACGGAGCTTGGCGTGGGAAAAAAGCTGAGGCCGCTGCATCGTAGCACTTTGCGTGCTGATTGGGACACTCAGCCGCACACAGGTATACAAGTGCCGCATTAATTCAGCACAGTCTCCTGGTGCATTGTGACTTGGACGCATTTTCGGGGGAATAAAAAAAGATGCAAAAAGACACCTGGCGCTAGCAGAGTCTCATGGGACCAGGTGTGCCGAGAGGTGCTGTTTGGCGCGACTGCAGAAAAGACGAGTGAGGACACATCTGTATACAGTATACATTTTACCCAGGCACACAGTTTTAAAATGCCGTATGCACAAGCTTATATTCATCTGTGCACAAGTCCCAGGGAGAGATGTCTCAAACCTTTTAGCATTTTATATCATGCTCTTGGTAAATACTAGCTGGAAGCTGATTGGTTGCTATGGGCAACTTCTCTATGCTTTAGAGCAGGGCTTCTCAAACTCTATCCTCAGGCCACCCTAAAGGTGCGTATCCACTACTAGATCTTGGAACGACAGTACGATTACGTCATTGTAATTCGTACAGTCGTTCCTGATCCCCTGTATTGCCTACACTGAACGACATATCCCTCCCTCATCTCCGAAGATGGCCAATCTGTCGTTATCGGCATTGATGTCGGAAACTACCAGCGGTGGAGTGCGCTTCGCTGGTCGTTTCCAACATTTTTGTGTCCGATTCATGCACGATTGATGAGCGATTAAACGCTAACGATAAAATCAACAAGTGGATACGCGGCTTAACAGTTCAGGTTTTAAGGATATCCATGCTTGTGAATGGATGGTATAATCAAAGTGACTGAGGTGCTAATTATATCACCTGTGCTTAAGTATGGAGATCCTGAAAACCTGGAGCTAGGGTGCCTTGAGGACCGAGTTTTGGAACCACTGCATCTCTGAAGCAGGCCCTATAATACATCTGTCCCCAAATGCAATGAGCTGCATCTGTTCACTAGATCAATGGCTTAGAAAATTGTATTTAAAGATCGGACCTATCTTGCCAAAGGACAATCAATGGGACAAACAGGAGCATATCATTATGTACAGTGCGATGTTTGAAGAGTGCGAACCATACTTGCCGACTATTACATTTTCCTCACTGGGAGAAGTCCGGGGAAATGAAGTTAGGGACGGGACCGACCGGATTGCGTCATTAAGCACCGCCCAATCATGATAATTTCCTGCGATTATGCATATTTAAAATAGGGGGCCCCACCCCCAACGCTCGGAACAGCCCATCCCCGCTAATTTTTTCCCCATTCTGCCCACTTCACTAGGAGGTGGGCAGAATGCAGGAGAAGTGCCTACCCTTTCGGGGGTGTGGGGGGTTACCCGAAATATCGTGAGCCTCCCGCGAATTCCGGGAGGGTAGGCATGTGTGGCTAAAACACTGGAAAATTCAACATTGCACCAGTGCAGGGAGAGCGGAAAATGAGTGGTCCCTATGATCTCTATCTCCGCTACTTCCGTAGCATTGAAAGCTAACACTTCTGGGTCTGACGTGGCCGTGCTAGTGCACATGCATATGGGGATACCCGACGGGTAACGAATGGACCCGAATGGGGACAGGGGGATCCCTCTACGCAACCCCGGACTCCCTGTTAGGAAGGAGCAGAGCTTTGAGAACTGGTGCAGTCTGCAGATGGCGTATGTTCCCACAATCAAATTCCGAAAATAATGTCTTTTCGGGGTTTAATGAATTGGGAAATTAGGGGGCCCTCGTGCTATTGTGTGAGGACCACGTTCCTCTTCGGGTTTGACCAGTAAGCAGGAGATTTCAGTGAAACCTTCTGGGTTACCTGTTTAATGAGTGGGGCCAACACTTAAGTTTTACAAAAGTAGGCTGGGGCATCTGATTTGAGACTTGCAAAGTACTTTTCCTGGGCATCGCTGCTGGCAAATCTATATGAAAAAAAAATCAATTTCTAACACAATTATGTTACATGAGATATGTGAAATTGTTCTTTTGTGTGCTACGGGCATGGGAAGCGATTATGCACGATGTTACTTTTGCGCATTTCCATGAGATATCTGAAATTCTGGAGTTAACAGAAAATGTACTAAAAAGAAATACACTTGATTTGATTTCCAAGATATCCTGGCACACGGAGGAAACGATCCTTCTAGTCCTTCTGCTTGTGTCCCTGCCATCATGTTCTGATCAGCCCGCATTGCCTGCAGTCTTGGCACACCTGGCTGTCTTATGCTATGCACTAGCACCGCCTAGTGGGCACGGTGATGAACTTACAGTTCCCCAAGTGCCCTTACTCACTGGTGTCAAGACTTTTACTGTCACTGTTTAACTGTAGTAAAATCATGTACATGGGTATGGAAATTAATCTCATTGGTTACAATGACCCTCATACCTACATACCCATTTGCACTTGTGATCCGAAAGAATTGCGAGGAAACACTGTAGCTCCATTTACTTACATCCGCTGCAAGTAAACGCTTTGGGAGCCAATGGGGCTGCTATTCACCCCATCTGTTAGGAGCAGGAGCGATGGTGAGCTCCGACATATCACAAACATGGTTGCGTTAGCTGTGACCTGACATTGTTGTTTAACTGCCAATATATCAGTGTGTAGGCTGCTAAACATTCACAATGCTCCAATAAACTGTTTTATAATATTGATTGAAAGTATATGCTGAAATAAAGTGACACTCCTTGCTAACTAGCAGATCACAGTTCCCTGCTATCACACTAGCATACAGTCAGTCTACAAGTGTCACGTGATTATCTGTTATGTAATGTCCTAATCTGTCCCGTCTGTGTCATGCGCAGTGGAAGCTTCTTAGTCTTTGTCCCTTGAAACCAGCCCCACTCCATTGTTAAAGTCAGACACACAAGTTCTGCATCACCCACAAAGATTATTACCAAATACATTGAGCAATACGGCACATTGCCCAAAATATACTTTATATCAGGGGTAGCCAACCCTGGTCCTCAAGAGCTACCAACAGTACATGTTTTCCAGGTCTCCTCACAGAATCACAAGTGAAATAATTAGCTCCATCTGTAGATCTTTCCAAATGTGTAAAGGGGCACACCCACTAGACGATCTATTCCCTGTCCAGTCTCTATTAACGATTTCCCCTTGATTTTTTCCATTGAAATTTTATCTTTCAGTCTGAATGATTTGCAAACGATTTGCAAACGATCTTTAATAGATCAAGTGAAATTGACCTGCGTGTTCAGTCGACTGATGAGACGATCAAGCGACCGGCGGGAGCGCACATCGTTGATCGTTAACGACCAAACACTGCACGATTTATAAACGATTTTTAAACGATTGATGATAACGACGTCATTATCGTTCAATCGCCTGCTAAAATCATGTAGTGGATGCCCCCCTTAAGTGAGTAATGACTACACCTGTGCACCAGCTAGGTGGTCTGGAAAATGTAAACTGTTAAGGCCCCCATATGTCTGCGACAGATCGTCGCGATGTAGCGATCCTGCAACCCGGCATCGCAGGATCGCTGAAGTCCAACATGTTGGATTTCACGGATATGCCGATCACCATCAAAAAATTATCGTGATTGGCGGATTGGTGAAATTTAACATGTAAAATTTCACTGATCCTGCGACGAATTGCAGAACATCGATGGCCGCCGGTCGGCATCTCCGACCGCCGGATCAGCGTTTTCCGATCACATTGTGATGATCCTTTGCAGATGTATGGGGGCCTTTAGTAGCTCTCGAGGACTGAGGTTGGCAACTCCTGCTTTATATTATGCTTGATGACTCCAGAAGGTGACTGCTTCCCAAAATTGGTATGCAGCCAGACAGTAGGGGCCCATAGAACCATGTTCCCTCTATCAGTTATGGTCCTTATGGTCAATGAACTCCATAGCAGTGACATGGGCCGCTAGGGCTATAGGAAGGTAATTCTACAGAGGTCAGCCAGGTAATAATTGAGTGTACACATAAGTTTGTACAAAAAAGTGAAGGTGTATGCTCTGTAAGTCAATATGGTGAGCACTGACACAGCGGTTTTCATTGTGATCTATTGGTCCATATTCTGAGGTCTGTTAATGTCTCACATTCTGGCAGTACATAGGCTCTAGGGGTAAATTTACTAAAGTGAGAGTTTTCAGAAATTGAGTTGTTGCCTATAGCATCCAATCAGATTCTACATAACATTTAAAAAGCACCTTCTAGAAGATAATAGCTAGAATCTGATTGGTTGCTATGGGCAACATCTCCACTTCTAACACTTTCACTTTAGTACATGTACCCCTAGGAGTCTAGGAGCACATAACTCAGATATTGTCTAATGAGCAATTCCATTGCCAGACTTGCGCTTGGGCTGATTAGATCAGTCTTTGAAAACTGCACACATATGATGCTAAAACAAGATCCCTGACACATTACAGTTAATTCAGATACCTGTTGCTTTAGCAACGGTTGCAGGCATTCTGCAGGCTTATTCCACATGTCTGGTTTTAAATTCTATTCTACCACATGCGCCATCAGTTGCTGTGAGACACTGATCGGTGCTGCAGAAAATCTTTGCAAGCCCCTACTGTAAACTTTCCGTTCTAGTTATAACCTTCACTTCTGCCACACACTACAGTTCATTCACACTATTGCATCTAGGCACAAAATTGGCATTCAACAGTAGCAACCAATCAGAGACTTCTTCTCATGTCTACCTGATACTAGAGATAAAAGTTATAGTTGCCCTGATTCAGTGCAAAGTTTGCATTTAAATGCAAAGTTCATACATCGGTTCTACTGCCGGGACTTACAATGAGGAGGGTAGAACATGCTGGGGCTGATTGAGATTTGAGAGCTAAGCAGAAAAAAAGGAGCAAATTTGCACCTTGGCAAAACATTTTGCACTGCAGGTGGGGCAGATAAATAAAAGAGCTAGGAGGGCATATCTTCCTTCCTCCTTGCTGATCTCTAAAATTGCACTGTAAAAATAAAGATGTCCAGCATTTGTGGGCTACATGCAAAAACAGCCAGTATTTACCCTGCATGCAAAAAAAAAATAAAAAAAAAATATATATATATATATATATATATATATACACTTTGCATTACAATATGGTTTGTCAAGGTGAGGTTGCTCCTTTTTTCTTTTGCTCCCAAACCTTAACTGGCTCTGCTGCTTGTCCCTGGTTAAAAGGTACAATATTTAAAACTCACACTGAAAACACTAACCAGACTTAAGTAAGTGTTTGCAGAGGACCATTCGAGGGATACTGGTAATGCAAGCACAGGGTCAGGATTACAGCGGTGCCTGCACAACTCACATCTATGAAAATACTGCTATTATTATCATTGTTATAATTGCTAGTAATTATCGTTTTCTAAATGAAGCCAATCTTATGCTAGGCATACACTATACAATTATCTGTCAGATATCTGTCCAATCTGGCTGGTTGAAATTAAAACCTGGTAATGTATGGGAGCAAATGACAATCATCCATTTGCTCACAAACACTGGAAAACAGACGAAAATGGTCATTCAGACAAATTGGTTAAAATTAAAACACACAAATGTAACTAATTTGAACAATTGTTTTTTTCATCCTTTTTTCAATGTTTAAAACCAAATGATCGACTGTCATTTGCTCCCATACATTACCAGGTTTTTATTGCAACCAGCCAGATTGGACAGATATCTGACAGATAATTGTATTGTGTATGCCCAACATTAGAAATCAGTGACAATACACAATAGTCTTAAAAGATGGGGTGTAGTGTCTCATTCAGTACAAATTGGAGTCATGCCATGCTGTCACTAAGGAGAAGACATTACACAGAGCTGGCAACGTGGCACCCAAGAAGTCAAAAAAGCCGAGTGGTGTCATACTGTGAGAAAGCTGAAGCACTGAATGTTGCATTAGGCTGTTCTTTTGTCTAGTCCGTGCACCATTGTAATGTTTGTGCAACTGCGCTTTCGCTGGGTGGGGGCATTGTTAAATATTGGGCATTAGATCTCTGCAAGCTGAAAGCAAGCGCATGCCAATTTAGCTGCCCAGGAGCATGCAATGTCCAACTCATATGCCTTACGTTGCACAGACAATAGTAGGGAGCAGAAACAAAATATTGTGCCACCGTAAAATTCACATGTAGTGCGCATGAACAGGATGACGACATGAAACAGAGAAAGTATTGCGACCGACACAATGTAGCTGAGCAGGAAAATAATCTTGCACAACATCTAATATATAATATAAAAATATAGAGCACGTGATGCCGGATTACTTAAAAAAAAATAAAAAATAATAATAATATAACAAAACTTTACTTGTTGCCCAGTTCATCCTCTTCCACACTCCAGTCCAAGAGTAGCTGTTCTTTTCCATTGTTCTCATTAATGCAAGGTGATCTGAGGGTAGTTAGGACAACCATGTTTTCTGAGATGTGACTAGCTGAGCTGCATCGGTAGATGTGCAGCCCTGTATCCAGCTTCTTTCACATATAAGAAATCCAGATACAGTCAACAATACAATGCTCGATGGCTCTGGTTGGTTAGAAATAGTCACATTATCAACTTAGATTGCACGATTTCCTGCATATTAACAGAGGCCATGTTATAGATCAGGGAAACAGACATTGGTTTCCTGTTGCCTGGCAACGGTTGGATAGAAACACAGGATGGAGACAACAAAATAGTGGGGATATGTACATCGTGATCATGCACAGCGTGAGACAATGAAAGCAAAATAATGGGCACACAAAGCACGACAGCTTTATTGTTCACTGGGAGAGGTGGCAAAATATTGGACTCCATGTAAATAATGATTCACAGCTGCTGATAAATGCTGTGATTTAGTCTTATAATGTGTGCCAGACGTGTAACCTTAAATTCTGAAACACTCCAGGCAAGGGTCTCGCAGGTTATTTTATAAATCAGATGAAGGATTTGCTGCGTCTTGTATGGCTGGGAATGGCTGCTCTGGAACACACGGGCAGCATAGCGTCTCTCTATGACCACTGGCCCCCAATTTATTATTGCAGCATAAAAAGGGAAATTTTACGGATCGCAACAGCGATTACGCACTCAGTGTCACTGCGATAGTATGCTAATCCATTGTGATCGCTGCACTACATAAGGACGCCCACTTTACCTTACACACATCCGTAATCCTTAGCAAGACTGCGAAACCATCGGTAACATTGAGTACCATCGTAGCCTCACGCACACTTGCACAAGCTCTGACCTTACACAGAAATTGCTAACCTCGTTGCACGCTATGAGTACTCAGACTGCGTAAGTGGATAATTTATGCATGCCCATGCAATGCGTTCAAATGCCTGTGTTCCGCCGACCACCCCCCCCATCACCACCCACAAACGGCACTTCCTGTCAATCACTCTGCGATGGGTCTGCGTAGTCACTGCGATGCATGCACAGAACGCAACAGTTGGCCGATTGCGTGCGTAATCCCAGTTGCGATCGGTAATGAATCAAACCCTTTATTCACAAGGTTTTCAGTACAAAGGGCTTTCTGAATTCTTTGTTACAATCCTATCCCTTTGACACTATAACACTTTAGTTGTGGCTCCTTACCTTCTATATACCCACGTAGGGGCCAATTCAGAGCTGCTCGTCCATCCACATAGCATGCATGAAAAATGAATGCAGATATTTGCGCTCGCACATCGATCCGCTAGCTATAGTAGGCGTCACCACTGTCAGCGCACATGTGCTCCAGCCCTACACCGGTTCCAAGAGATTCAACTGAAATCAGACTGATCTCTGTGGCCGCAAAACTCGGTATAGTCCGCAATTCTTTCTACATGCCCATGACATGCCTTCACTACGTTCAAATGGCACATTGCCACCCAGTTACCCCCATTCAGATGCAAGCAGAGTTTTTACTGAGTTGCTTATGACTCTGAGTTACCCATGCTCGGCCGCGTAGTATGTACAGTGTTGAAAATCGACAGATCCGGTGCGCAGCTCTCCATCATCTCCATATCCAGGTCTACTGTCAGAGCTTCTTTATTAATCTTATTCATCTTCAGAGCAGGAGAGACCTAACTCATGTAGTTCTGTATGATGTAAACATTAAGCTAGGTAAACACTGGAGCGTCGGGCATTCGTTCCATCATCGGAACGAATGCCCGTCAACAGTGATCGTGCCTCCACAATGGATGACTTTAATGCACGACATAACAATCACCGTTACGTCATTCATGTACAATGCACTGGCCACTAGCGATATCGCTTGTTTTGATGTGCAGCACTTTAAACCTGGTGACCGTCGCTAGCAACCGCAGGAGCGCGCAATCATGCTTACACACTGAGCAATGTAGGCGATTTGTCGTTACTAAACGGCATACAGGCCCGACATCGCTCTAGAGTGTACCTAGCTTAAGGGTCTATGGACCTGATTCAGACCTGCTCGCTAGGATGCGTCCACTCGTAGCTGGCCGATTTTTGCAATCTGAGCATGCGTATGCATCACAGTGCGCGTGCGCGAACCAGTGCGAGAGATCGGGCAGCTCGCAGGGTCTGTGGGTGTTTCTTTTTATTTTGTCTCCAGGCCACTCGTAAAGCTGTGGGTGTCCATCCACAGCTTGTGTGCGCAGGCTGGGGACCGTCGCGATTATCGCGTCCATCGGGCTTGCGACGAGACCCTGGGGTAGGGTCTCGGCTGCCGCAAGCCCGAGTGGACTTCCTGCTCTAATAGAGCAGAAGTCCACTACTGACATCACTAGTGATGTCAGTAGGTCCTCCCACAAACGCCAGGCGTTCCTAAGGGAACGCCTGCGTTTGTGCAGCCACCCCCCCTACCCGCCTACAAAACGAGGCGAGCTGTCACTCACCATCGACATCCGCCCCGTCTTGTAGAGAGCCCCTCAGCGACTGAAGTTCAGTCGTTCGGCGGGGCTCATGCATGCGCACGCATGCGCAGTGGCCAAACATCGAGCCGCTTGCGAGCGCTGTGTGCTCGCGAACGGCTCTGAATCAGGCCCTGTATCTCTCTCCACGCAATCTCCTTCCAAAGCTTAGTGCATAGACCAGGGGCACACATCGGATTTCTATAGGGGGGTTTCCAAATACTTGATTTTAGAGTGAATGTGGCCAATCCATGAAGAGGACATAATTAGCACTTAACCAGCTTTAATATGCGTCATACCAAAGTGTATTGTGTGTCATAATTCCAGCATACAGAGGACCAGTGATCACAGTAAGCCACTGCTCGCTCTGAATCAGGGCCGGGCTTTTTTTTTTTTGGGAGAGGCCTCTTGGCCGCTCGCATAGCTGTGGGTGACCACCCACAGCTATTGCGAGCGGCCAGAATGATAGTCGCGATGGTCAAGACCATTGCGACCATCGGGCTTGCGACGAGACCCTTGTGGTAGGGTCTCGTGGCCGCAAGCCCCAGAGAGCTTTCGGCTCTAACAAAGCCGGAAGCCCTCCCACTGACATCACTTGTGATGTCAGTGGGGCCACCCCCAAACGGTAGGCGTTCTCATGGGAACGCCTTCGTTTGGGCAGCCACCCCCCCGGCCCGCCCACCAAATGGGGCGAGCTGTCGACGGATTGCCCGTCACTAGCCGGGTCTCGCGCATGCGCACGACGGAGCCGGCTCCGTCGTGCGCATGCGCTGTGGGCCACCATCGACCCGTTTGCGAGCGATCAGCGCTTTCGACCGGGTCTGAATCAGGCCCTAAATGCGGCAGTAGGGCCATCCTACCTGAGCTGAATGTTTTTGGCTCACATGTGGGCACCATTCAAGAGCATTGGAGCAAGTCCGGGTGTCTGGGGGAGCAGCAGAAGAGCTTGGCACTGCTCTGGACATATATGTACATGTACATGTTGGTCTTCTTATGCACTGGATAACAGTAATAATAATAAACCCTATAGATGGTCTATAGCAGTGCAACCCTCAAGCTGGCCACACACTAGACCAACTTACATCCAACCAGCCAACTAGATGATTGGTTGGAATGAAAACCTGGTAAGGAATGAAAGCAAATGACAATCAGCAATTTGCTCCCAAACGCCGGAAAATGGACAAAAACTGTTGTTTGAACAAATTGTTTAGATCAAACATTTAACAAACTTGTCTGACCGACCATTTTCATCTGTTTTCTGGCATTTAGGAACAAATTGCTGATCATCAGTTACTCCCATACGTTACCAGATTTTCATTCCAACCAGCCAACTAGTTGGATGGTTGGATGAAAGTTGGTCTAGTGTGTGGCCAGCTTTACAGTGCATGTTTTTCCAGATCTCCTAGTTGGCGCCCAGGTGTATTGATTACTGACTGACATGTTAAAAGATCCACAGGCGGTGCTAATTATTTCATTTGTGATACTGGGAAGAACATGCAGCACTAGTAAAATTGTATTATATACTATTTCAATTGTGGTCATGGTATGGGCTGGGGAGGGGGTTCCGGGCAGCCAAAAACCCCTCCCTACTTTTGTCTATGTAGACCCCTAATAATTTGCAAGATAATGTCCCAAAATGCACCTTGTTTAATTGTGCGTGTACAAAAAGCAATGTTACGCATCCGTACTCATTTCTGACTGCGATGCATTTTTGGATTTACAGGGATCGGAGGGCACGGGGTGTAAGCACAGCCAAAGTACAGCAATACATCCCATGCTGACCACAAAACAAGTAACAGATGCGCCTGTTTGGAGAGATATCCCGTACAGGTGCTCAGCCATTGCTGCAAGTTGCAAACTGATGATGGTGATAAATGGCGGATGCTTTGTTTGTTTTAATGCATCTGCATCCCTCCCATCCATGCTTATATTTAAGCACATTTGAAACATATAAAGGTAGATTACAATCTCAGTTTGTAATAAATGTAGCCCAATCTGGGCCATGCAGAGACCTAGGCAAGAGAGCCAGAGGCCTTCGGTGTATGCTGTCTCTTTATTTCATTTAGCTGCATTAAACTGCGTCTCATCCAGTGGCCTAACTAAGGGGGTCGAGCAGGGCATGTGCCCTGGGCACCATCTAACCGGCGGCGCGGGGGGGCGCCGCCAGCCGCAGTCCAGGACACTCTGGCCCTGATTCAGAGCCGATCGCTCTGACAGAGTGCTCGCTCTAAATCAGGGCCGGTCTTTTTTTTTTTTTTTTAGAACGGCCTCCTGGCCGCTCGCATAGCTGTGGGTGACCACCCACAGCTATAGCGAGGAGCCGGGAAGATGGTTGCGATGGTCAAGACCATCGCGACCATCGAGCTTGCGACGAGACCCTTGTGGTAGGGTCTTGTTGCTGCAAGCCCCAGAGAGATTTTGGCTCTAACAGAGCCGGAATCTCTCCACTGACATCACTTGGCCCCAAACGGTAGGCGTTCTCATAGGAACGCCTCCGTTTGGGCAGCCACCCCCCCCGGCCCGCCCACCAAAGGGGGCGTGCTGTCACTCAACATCGACAGCACGCCCCCTTTGGTATGAGACCCGGAGCGACGGATTGCCCGTCGCTATTCTGGTCTCGCGCATGCGCACGACGGAGTCGGCTCCGTCGTGCGCATGCGCTCTGGGCCACCATCGACCCGGTTGCGACCGGGTCAGAATCAGGCCCTGAGGTCAGTGTGGTGCTGACCGAACGGAGTTCGGTCAGCACTACACACAGTACAAACACACAGCCGTCGGCCGGCTGCTGTGTGTTTGTTTTAATTAGCAGCAGGACCGGCGCTAGGCTTCCATGTGCCCAGCGCTATCCTGTGCTGCATGGCCACGCCCCAATAGCGCTAGCAGGAGGGCAGAGGGCAGGCTCAGGCAGGGAGCAGGGCTGAGCTCTGGGCGACGGACCTCCTAGTTTGTGCTTAGAGCCGATGCCCGCCACTGCTTAACAGTCAATGAGAGTCAGACAGACTCTCATTGACTGCTGCGCCCACTGTCGCAGCCGGGCTGGAGTACACTCATGAGCTCCATCTTCCAGCTCCTGCAGAGCGGGCCGGCCTGGGAGGACAAAGGAGCTGATGGCTGCGGCAGGATCAGGAGCGGGGATTCAGGTAAGTGGTTTATTTTCAAAAAATGTTATGTGTGTGTCTGCTAGGGGGGGAGGCACCACTACTGGCTACTGGGGGCACTGCATCGGGGGGGAGGACCATTACCGGGGACTACTACTAAGGAGAGGACTACTACTGGGGGAACTGCTTTGGGGGGGGACCACTACTCGGTACTACTACTACGGAGGTTAATACTACTGGGGGCACTGCATCGGGGGGGGACTACTGGGGGCACTGCATCGGGGGGGGACCACTACCGGGGACAACTACTAAGGAGAGGACTACTACTGGGGGCACTGCTTCGGTGGGGTGGACCACTACTAAGGAGGGAACTACTACTGGGGGCATTGCTTCGAGGAGGGACTACTACTGAGGGCACTGCATTGGGGGGGACCACTACTGGGGACTACTACTGGGGGCACTGCATCGGGGGGGACTACTGCTGTGAGGCCACTATATAAAGGGCACTGTATTGGGGGACTACTACTGGGGGCACTATATAAGGGGCTTACTACTGGGGGGCACTGCACAGGAGGGACCACTACAGGGGGCACTGCATAGGGGGATAACTACTAGGGGCCTGCATAAGGGGGACAACTACTGGGGACACTGTATAAGGGGCACTACTGGTGGCCTGCATAAGGGGGATCACTCCTGGGGCACTGTATAAGGGGCACTGCATATGGGGGATCACTACTGGGAGCACTGTATAAGGGGAACTAATGGGGGCCTCATAAGGGGGACCACTACAGGGGGCACTGTGTAGGGGGGATCACTACTGGGGGCCTGTATAAGGGGAACTAATGGGGGGCTGCATAAGGGGGACCACTACTGGGGATACTGTATAAGGGGGACCACTGCTAGGGGCATTGCATAGGGGGGACTGTATAAGGGTCACTGCATTAAGGTGCATATTTATAGAAATGTTCCCAGTGACAAGAAAGGGATGTGTGTCATGTTGACATGCCCCATTTTTCAGTGGCCATGCCCCTTGTGACCACGCCCATTTTGCCACACCTGCGTGCAGCTTTGCAATTGAGGCCCTTGCTGAATCAGGCATTATATGCCACGCAGCAGTACCTCATTATGACACACAGCAGTGCCCTTTATTCACATTATGACACACAGGTGTACCCTTATTGCACATTATGCTACACAGCAGTACCCTTTATTCACAATATGCCACACAGCAATACCCTTCTTGCACATTATGCCACACAGCAGTACCCTTATTGCACATTATGCCACACAATAGTACCCTTTATTTACATTGTTCCACACATTAGTTCCCTTTATTCACTTTCTCACACAGTAGTGCCTCATTCACATTAAGGGGTCTATTCACTAAGCAGTGTTAGGAGACAGAGTGAAAAGTGATAAGGTGCCAGCCAATCAGCTCCTAACTGCCATCTCACAGGCTGTGTTTGAAAAATGGCAGTTAGGAGCTGATTGGCTGGTACCTTATCACTTTTCACTCTGTCTCCTAACACTGCTTAGTGAATAGACCCCTAAGGTACAGTAATGACCCTTATTCACATTATGACAGCCCCAGTATAGCCCCCTTACTCACCTATTCATCTTCTTTCTTCCGATAAGCCCCGCTCCCTTTTTTCCTCCCTCCAGCCCCTTGGGTTCCTGGGAAAAGAAAATCTGTCTCCCCATTGTTTGATGGCAGCCATCTTTAATTAGCCTTCTATGGGGGGTAGCCATGTTCTGTTAGCCCCTGCTACACAGAAAGAGCTCTCTTGGCTGGCAGCCACAGGGTTACAGCAGCACAGAATGGCTGGGGAGCAGGTGAATGGGCTGCGAAGGCTAATGGGTGGTCCGGCAGATCCAGCGATTGTTTGCCATTGTGCTTGCTTGTAAGCCGCACTGTGCAGTTGCATCGATTATTTTGCGATTACGCCTGCACAAAGAATCCATTCGCAAAGCGAGTTACAAGACAGTCAGCGTTTGGGGGAGGTGACGGTAGTTATACTGACAATGTACTGTAAGGACTTCCTGCTTTAAATATGGCACCTTCACTGGTGATTGATCCCTTCAGTCACATGACCGGGACCTGCTGTGCTGTACTCTGACTGTCAGACGGCTGGATGACATCACATCAATAGGGCGGTGCCCACAATCCGGCACCCATGGGAACCACCAGGAGAGGACTCCAGCCACGTGCAGTTGAGTTGGGCACTGTGATGCGGCTCTCTGGGGAATTTGCAGGGCCAAAGGGTACACCTCCTAGTTCGGTAACAGAGCCCCTGGGATCCGGTGTGTGACAATAACATAATCTGCCTGTTATTTACAAATTAGCAAAATATTCTATGGGTTTATATTGCTGCATTCCATGCACACAGTATGGCATGATAGAAGTTGCTCTGGCACTTACGGTCGGCCCGTTCTCACATGATAATAAACAGCTAAAATTCCATCTAAAATTGGTCAAACAAGAGCCAAGGGTACCTCATTTAAAATTTGGGAACACCTTGGGAGAGATGTATCAAACCATCAAGAGAGTTAGGCGGGTTGTACTAAAGGGTGAACTGCTGTCAAAATGCAGAAAACCCCCGTTTTCTGAGTTTTGGCCGCAGTTTCCATATATGCCAGGCTCCAGAATGCGATACATTCCATAGCTTGGACCCTACAGGCTTCTTTCCGCAATTCCCCCTGAGAGGGTTCCAACCCTTTCCTACCACACCCCGCGGCGTGAGCGTCCTTCTGCACATGTGCAGGATGAGGCCAGAGGGACTACTGGGTCATAAACCGCGGTAGTGCCTCTATCGCAAAGGACAGCTCTTATAGGGAAAGCTTTTCTAGTTACATACTGTCAATATTATCGCCGGTATGTACCCGATAAGTGGTGGAATGTACATCATTGCGGCTGCGATGCTTAGTACATCCCGCCCTTAAAGTGGAGTAGTTGCTCATAGCAACCTATCGGCTTCTAACTGTCATTTTATTGACTATGCTAGATAAATAATAGCTAGGAGCTGATTGGTTGCTATGGGAAACTTCTCCACTCTAAAGCTGGCCACACACTAGACCAACTTTCATCCAACCATCCAACTAGTTGGCTGGTTGGAATGAAAATCTGGTAAGGAATGGGAGTAACTGATGATCAGCAATTTGTTCCTAAATGCCAGAAAACAGATGAAAATGGTCGTTCAGACAAGTTTGTTAAATGTTTGATCTAAACAATTTGTTCAAACAACAGTTTTTTTCCATTTTCCGGCGTTTGGGAGCAAATTGCTGATTGTCATTTGCTTTCATACCTTACCAGATTTTCATTCCAACCAATCAACTAGTTGGCTGGTTGGATGTAAGTTGGTCTAGTGTGTGGCCAGCTTAACTCTCTTGATGGCTTGATTCTACTCTACCTTCATGAGCAAACAAGCGCTACTAGTACAATCGGTTGTATTGGCAAATGTGTCTTAACCAGTGAAGTAGGCAGGATGAGGCTGTGATGATGCAAATTGCCATGTAGTGCCCCGGCCCTCACTGCTATTAGGGTTGACAACGTGGTCCTCTGCCATAGGAATGTCCCAGAGAGCAAAAAGTCCCAAATGTGTCCCCTAAAAATAGCAGGTGTCTCCCTAAAACTGGTATTTAAAAAGAAAAAAAAAATAGCACCCACCAGGGAGCAGTCATGCCCATATTTTCCTCCGTCATTCCCCCTGTCCCACTGTCAAGACCTCCGATGTTGGAGCTGCTTATTGTGGAGATAGGTGACATATAGCACAACCTTATTAAAATAGAAGGTACACACATGCTCCCTGCTGTAAATACTAATCTGAAATTTTAAGTTTGCATTTCCTTTTAGAAGAATGTGGAGACAATGTAGTTGGAGGAATATTCACATTTTCTGCAGCAAGTTCGGTTACCACGGTGTTAACTTCCTTCTAGAGCCAAGCAACAAAATGTGCCGGTTAGCAGATGGTGTCTTTCCCTATTGTACAGGAACAGAGACTCTTCTTTTTTATAAATACTTGTCATCCATCTGGTAAAAGCAAGTTAATTTAACACTGCTATCTTCAGTAAATCAATAATTACATTTAATTATCCAATGTTTTTATTTCCCTGTTGGGATTCTACATTTTGGTTTTGGGTGTGGGGCTCAGAGTCGGCCCTAGCCAAATTAGTGCCCTAGGCAAGATTTTGGGTCGTGCCCCCCTCCCCGAGGAATCCTGAAAAGGGGTGTGGGCAGCACAACACGGTATCAGCACCCACCCTCACCCACCACCCCTTTCCCAGCAGTGAGCAGCACAGCACCTCGGACCTCTCGAAGTTTCACACCTACATTACTTGAGCACAGCCTACAGAGCTGTCCGACGCAAGGTACAGCAAACCGCGGACGGCGGACCCGCTTTTCCCATCTCAGACTGGCAGGCCGCATCTGTGTGTGATCATTGCTGGAGGTGGAACCCAGAGCCATGAGGTGTGACTCACTACTCCGAGCTCTGCAAAGGCCCATGGTGTAGCAGCCCTCCTGTGACCATTTACTTATAGTCCTGAATGAGCCTCTGCCCATGCGCAGAATCTCATTCTGATTGTGTGATGCCTCAGTGCCGGCACGGCGCCAACCACTAGTCACTGTCCAGGTGCTCCGCCCCCGCAAACTGCTGCCGGCTGTTCCACTGCTTTGCGCTCACTGTTTGCTTCTGCCAGGCCCATTCTGAGCTGTGAGCTGAGCTCCAATCGTGGACGCTATGCAGCGGCAGTAGCAGCTGCCAGAGTCTCTGCCCAGCCGGCAGCAGGTGCCCCGGCCTTGCCTGTACCAAACCTCCACCGGCCCTAGGCAACCTTGGATGCCCCTAGGTATTCCAAATGCCCTAGGCATTTGCTTAGTTTGTCTATGCCTAGGGCCGGCTCTGGTGGGGCTGGATAAAATTCATGGCAATATAATATATTGAAAATGCTAAAGAAAGTTCAGAGGTTATTTCCTTACATACTATAAATCTGACTGCTGGGAGTTGGTTCTGATCACTCAGTTCAGGACTGTGAACATGCAATATTGAGAACACTCTTGCATGTCATAAAATGTAAGGAATAATGTACAACTTGTTCTAGAACACTATCAGGATATTGAAAGTTATCTCGGATGCTTGAGGCTTTATCAGTGGCGGATCCTACCCTGTTCTGTGAGGGGGACTGCCAATATTAAAGTTCGGTGGTTTGGCATTCTGACTGCCCATGTGCCTGCCAGGTTCATTGCGCATGAGCAATAGATCTGGCAAGTGCCAGGACCAGTGCATTAATACAAACACCGGCTTCTAAGGACTGCACTGGCTGAAGCAGGGTACGGTTGACAGCAAGGTAGGGGAATGGCTTCCCCCATTGGAAGCTCTCTCTGCTAGAAAACACCTCCCCCTGGAACTGAAAGTTTGAGTAGTAGTGCGCCCAATAAGAAGTCACGGCCAATGAAGCCAGTGCACAGACTCCGACTGGTTCTCTGCGGATGGCGCATTTTACTGGGGACCCTACAGCCCTTAGGGAAAATCCGCCACTGGGCCATATACAAATACAGATCAACCAGGAGTCCAAACCATACTTACCTTCTTTTTCAATGTTGCCCAGAGAAGATTCCAGAAGGATGATATCAAGGTAGGTGGTGTGAGTCTTTGGTGCCACAAATTGCATTATCACTCCCTAGGTATCCGATATCTACTGCTTTCCTATTTGTTACATTTAAGGGATTCAACCGCAGTTTCCGCATATTTTAACAGAAGAATTGATAAATAGACCCCTTATTGTTATATTAGTCAAGATGTTTATGAGCTGGATTTTCTTACAGTTTCGTTGCTGTAACACACTGCCTCTCCAGTCACTTTGTTGTTTGTGGTAATATTACTTTTAACTCCTTTCCATTCTTATGTTTTCATTTTATTGTCCTCAATAAAAAAACACTTTATAAAAAAAAAAAAAAACTAAAGGGACATTAGTGAAACGCGTGAGTAAGCAGGCGAGTCTTGAGTCTGTTTTTGAAGGATTCTAGAGTGGCGGCCTCTCATACTGTGCGAGGATGTGAGTTCCATAGAGTGGGAGCTGCAAAGCCAAAAGCTCGACCCTCCCCTCTCCCCCAAGAAAACAACCCAAAACTAATAGGCCTTCATCTACAGATCCCAGTAAGCGAGCGGGCCAGTATGGAATCAGAAGCTGCTTCAGGTACTTTGGACCCTGGCCATGTAGGGCTTTGAAAGTCAGTAAGTCAATCTTGAAATAAATTCTCTATGTTACAGGCAGCCAGTGACGGGAGTAGAGGATGGGTGTTATGTGGCATGAATGGGGCTTGTTAGATAACTGCATTTTGTACCAGCTGCATGCAGTGCAATTTTTTTGCTGGGAGACCCAGGTAGAGGAAATTGCAATGTTACAATAGTCCAAGCATGATGATACAAATAATATAGTCCAGTAAACATTTTGTAACCCATACCCTGCCACCTGCTTTAAAGAATTATAATAATAATAATAATAATATTAATAATTAAAAAATAAAATAAAAAAACAGTGCTTTTGGTGACTGTTCATCCTTTTATCATAAAAGGAGATTATTTCAATTGCCATTGGAGTCTAATAAAATATTGTTGAATGAGCTCAATCTAGGTTGAAGAGCCACCGCTTTTAGTGAAGTTTGAGTATGGGGAGAGAAAATCAGGAAGGCTGGATGGTAATGGGGTAATGGAATGGCTAATTGCACTTAAGGTGCTTGCCATAGTTGTTATTTATGGGAAAGAGAACAAAGTTGGAGGAAAGCTACGTATAGCTCAATTGTCTTCCAGTGGACGTACAGGCGTACAGGCTATGGTGAACCATCACATACAGTACCTGTGCCCCATGATGTAACCAGACCTAAAATAGATCTATGTGTTATGTTGAAGAAGACAAGAAAGGCCATATGGAGATAGAGGGTTAATCAGAGGTGCCAAGAGGGTGTTGGGACAGTTACAGATTACCTGGGCCCGGGCCTGTCCGGGGGGGCCCAGGCCAGCTTGAGAGGTGGAGGAACAGTCCCCATTCAATGTTTCACTGGGTGGGTATTGTTTGCAGAGTGAGGCATAGCCACTCCTCCACAGTTGGCCACGCCTACTGGGGGCATGTCTGATGAAGTTAGAACATATACAGTGTATTCAACTGCCGGCGAATTTAGTTTATTTGAACACACAGTAGAGGCTGAGAAAATATCGCCAATGTTTTCTCTCACCATAGCCCTGAGTCATTACATAACATCTGAGCTGGGTAGATAGGCTTGCTTATACAGTAGTATCCAACACTGCCCACTCCTCCTAAGTGATTGGGAGTCGTGCACTGCACAATAACATATACAGTGCCATGCTCCCGGTCACTGAGTCGGCATTTTCATTTCACCCCTTTGTTTGCACCCCCCTGGTGACACCACTGTACACATCGTTTAAACCATAATTTGATCCTGACATTTTTACATCCTTAAAATAGGGCAGTGGTTCTCAAACTTGGTCCACGGGACACAGGGCCTGATTCAGACCCGCTCGCAAGTGCATTGCGCACGCAAGCGGGTCGATTGTGGGCCAGTGCACACGCGCAGTGTGCACACTGCGCGTGCGCGAGCCCCGGAGCAAGCGCAAAAAGTACTCGCTCCGGTGCTCGCAACAAACGGGGCAGCTGTCGATGTTGATCGACAGCTCGCCCGGTTTTGTAGGCGGTGAGGGAGGGGTGGCTCGGCAAATGGAGGCGTTCCTACAGGAACGCCTGCCATTTGTGGGCGGCCCTACTGTCATCACTCGTGATGTCAGTAGGTGGACTTCCTGCTTTATTAGAGCAGGAAGTCCACTGGGGCTTGCGGCAACGAGATCCTACCACAAGGGTCTCGTCGCAAGTCCGATGGTCTTGACCATCACGACCATCGCCTGGCCGCTTGCATAAGCTGTGGGTGGTAACCCACGGCTATGCGAGCGGCCAGGAGGCCGCAACTAAAAAAAGAAGCGGCCGCCCTGATTCAGAGCAAGCGCTCGCTTTTTGCGAGCAGCTCTGAATCAGGCCCACTGTTCACATTTTTCAGGTCACCTAGCAGGTGCACAGGCAGGGCCGGCTCCAGGGTTTGAGCACCATGTGCCGAATCTTGAGAGAGCGCCCTAACCTCGCGAGTAACGAATTTGGGGGCGTGGCTTAATTACCATAGGCCAAGCCCCTGTGTGACGTTATTTTGAGGCGTGCCCGCATTGCACGCCTCCAAATAACGTCAGGCTAGGGGTAAAGCCCAGAACTCCGTCACTGGCTGGGCTTCCCCCAGCCCTCTCCCATCAGTGAATGGTTGCCGCGTGCGGCATCCATTCACTCTCCGGGGGTCCGGCACCGCCGCACAGCTGCTGTTTAACGTTTTATCTTTGCAAACAGTGTAGTAGCAAACTGCTATTAATGGGACATTTCTGTGTTAAATCCATGTCCTCAGGGAAAGTAAATATTAAATCATTTTACATATCCATGAATGATATTAATGTGCATATTTAAGCTCTCATTGCATTTCACTGGGGAATACGTGTAGTGAGCATCAGAGCCGGCCCTAGGCATAAGCAAATTAAGCAAATGCCTAGGGCATTTGGCATGTCTAGGGGATGCCAAGCCCACCTAGGGCCGGCGGAGGTTTGGGGCATGCACGTTGCACCTGCTGCTGGCTGGGCAGAGACTCTGGCAGCTGCTACTGACGCTGTGCAGCATTGATGATCGGAGCTCATGCTATCAGCAAAATGTGCTGGGAGAGGGGTGCTGTGATGGGTGCTGTGCAGTGAGGGGAGAGGGGTGATGTGCTGGATGAGGGGTGCTGTGCTGGGAGAGGGGTGTTGTGCTGGGTAAGGGGTGATGGGTGCTGTTCTGGGAGAGGGGTGCTGTGCTGGGTGAGGGGAGATGGGTGCTGTGCTGGATGAGGGGTGATGTGTGTTGTGCTGGGAGAGGGGTACTATGCTGGGTGAAGGGTGCTGTGGAGGGAGAGGGGTGCTGGATGAGGGGTGTTGTGCTGGGTGATGGGTGCTGTGCTGGCAGAGGGGTGCTAGATGAGGGGTGCTGTGCTGTGCTGTGCAGAGAGGGGTGTTGGATGAGGGGCGTTGTGCTGGATGATGGGTGCTGTGCTGGCAGAGGGGTGCTGGATGAGGGGTGCTGTACTGGACGAGGGGTGCTGTGCAGGGAAGGGAGAAGGGTGCTGGATGAGGGGTGCTGTGCTGTGCAGAGAGGGGTGCTGGATGAGGGGCGTTGTGCTGGGTGATGGGTGCTGTGCTGGCAGAGGGGTGCTGGATGAGGGGTGCTAGATGAGGGGTGCTGTGCATGGAAGAGAGAAGGGTGCTGGATGAGGGGTGCTGTGCTTGGTGAGGGGTGCTGGATGAGGAGTGCTATGCTGGGCGAGGAGTGATGGATGCAGTGCTGAGAGAGGGATGCTGAATGAAGGGTGCTGGGTGAGGGAGTGATGGGGACTTTGCAGCGAAGGGAGAGAGGTGCTGTGAGGGGAGAGCCTGGCATGCTGTGAGGGGAGAACAGTTGTGTTAATCTACATTAAATATATTAAAATGTTTTGGGTTTCAAAGGAAATACTATGGAATTCAATGTAGTGCAAATTTTCATATTGAATGCAACATTAAGCTTGGTGGTGGGATTATCTGCTAGGGGCCACCAGCCAAAATCTTGCCTAGGGCACCAAATTGGTTAAGGCCAGCTCTAGTGAGCATATGACTTAACACCTTCATTACTAAGAGTGAGTAGGAGCCACCTTAAATCATACTTCCCAACAAATTAACTTTTTAATTTTGGACTAAGCACGCGCCTTGGCCTTGGGGGAGGGGGCATTGTCTTATGGCACATCCCCCATTTTCGTCACTCTGGGGGCATGCCCAGCTCTCCCTGAATAGCTGGGCTTCCCCCAAGCTCCTCTCCCGGCACTGTTTAAGAATTCACCCACTGCTCTGCTTTGCGGAGTAATGGTGATCAAATGCTTCCCAACCTTCCCCTCGCCCGTGGGAGACACTGCGGCCTGCAGGTGGGGCATCGGGACAGCGTACGAAAAGTGGGACTGACCAGCTAAAATCGTGATGGTTGGAAGATATGTTACAAATACATACCTCCCAACTGTATCACTTTTAGCGGGACAGTCCTGCTATTCAGGCACTGTCCTGCTGTTCCACCGGCGGGTCGCAGTGTACTGTGGTGGGGGAAGTTAGGGGAGATCACGCTGAAATATTCTCAGGGAACTTACAGTGGATGCAGGGGCGTTTCTAGAGAGGAGGGGGCCCGTGTGCAGTCTCCGACACGGGCCCCCTCCTCTCCGCCCGGCGGCCGGCAGCGCACTGAGCTGTGCACGGCCAGCGCATGAGTTATAGACTCTGGGCACTAGAGTGTACCCAGAGTCTATAATGTATGCACATTTCACCGGGAAAATGGCTGCGGCTGCCATTTTCCCTGTACTGCGCATGCACAAACGACGGGAAAATGGCCGCCACGGCCATTTTCCAGTCGTTTTACAGCGCTGGACCCCCGTGCTGACGTGGGACTTCAGAGAGGTAAGTAATATTATGGGTGCAGGGTGTGCGGTGCGGGGCCCCCCTGGACCCAGGGGCCCGTGTTCCCCGCACACCCTGCACCATACTTGCCAACTCGCCCTCATTGTCAGGGAGACTCCCTGAAATAGCAGCAATCTCCCTGTCTCCCTGAAGAGTCTACCAATCTCCCTCATTTCACCATACCCCCTTATGACACTGTTATATTAAAGAAAAAATCAGAGATATATACATTCAAATGGGATCATTAGTATAATTTCCCTGCATTGGTTATAAGACACAATGATCCCTATGGTTACATGTATTTTCTGAGAAGTATCAGTGTGTTTTCATCAACAAGTAGATCTTACTAACTGCTTTGGGGCTCATTTACATGTGGATGTAAATCAATTTTATGACACGCTTCTCAGATGTAGCAGTACACGCCCACTTTACCGCCACGCTCATAGGTGCTGCTTTCACAATCTCCCTGAAATGCTTTTTCAAAAGTAGGCAAGCATGCCCTGCACCCATTATAGATACGCCCCTGAGTGGATGCCTATAACTGTGATGTTTTGTTGTGATGATTTAGTGATGGTGACATCAATATTCTATGATTTGCGTTAGTGTATCTCAATATTCTCCTCCACTGTCCTGAAAACATGAAAATTACAAAAGATTTACAGTACATTGATTACAGTACAAAGATTTACATTGTAGAACATGGGATACAACAAGCTATATAAACATTGGCCCTGATTCAGAGCCGCTCGTAAGCGGCTGCTCGTTCGTTCTGACCGATGTTCGCACATTTGCGCATGCGTACGGACTTTAATACGCATGCGTGAACCAGTCAGTGCGGCCAAAAATCGTTTGTTCGCTATATAGCGAATGCCTGCTATTTTGAGTGACAGAAGGAGGCGTATGTGGGTGGTAACAGGGGAAGGTGCTTGAAAACGGGGGGGTGGAATTCGAACGCAGGCGCGCTTAAAGGTCAAAACCGGCGTTTTAAGGGAGTGCATAATTAATACAGCAGCGTCATTGACCACGTCACTTGTTTTTTTTTTACTCAGAACTGCTCGCAAAATAGCGGTTGAAAAAACCAGCCACAAGAATAGCGAGCAGTTCATACGCTGTTCGATGTACTCGATTAATCTAATAAATAGCGGACATGACGTATGGTACGAGCGGCAAGGGGGCGTATTTTTAAAAATTACAACCGCAAGTTTTGCTCGCTCGTTCAGACTTAGAGGCGTGAACAGACCGCAATTAGCGAACGGTTCATTTGAATAGCCACCCCTTGTTTTAGAACGAACGACCGCAAATAGCGAGCAGCTCTGTATGAGGGCCTTTGTTTCATATGCAGGCACAGTACCTAGTTAGTGATACCTGTTTAGCCTAAATGTTTGGTGCCAATCTGGGCAGGGGAGGAGCACAAGTGTGAAGAGGGCCCTGTTCGTGAGAGCTTACAGTCTACAGTAACACTTAAACATAAACAACTTGCTCTAGAACAATAGTCAAAAGTCCCAAAGGGTTTCAGTAAGTGAAGCACAATTAGAAATAACATACTTTTTGGCTCACCGGAGATGTATATTTTTTACCATGAATCTTCCGTCTCTAATTACAAACCCTCCCCTAAAAAATCAAAGACCCAGGGTCATAGGGATTTGATATTACATTGTTTGTATCTATTGTACTACTATTTGACTTCGTATTCTGTACACTGGTTTGTTTGTTTGCATTAAAAATTAAAGTGAACTGATATTTGCACTACTCTGGTTAAACCTGATGGCACAGCAGATGGAGCCTGGTGTAGACAATGGAGTTTGGCTGAAGATGGCATTGAGAGGACCGGTAGGTGATGTATTGTATACACTGTACTCCAGTGTGTATTTGGCAAACACAGGTAGGATAGGGACATAGGGGGAGATTTATCAAAGTTTGGAGAAAGATAAAGTACCAATCAGCTATTAACTGTCATTTTTCAAACACAGGGCCTGATTCAGAGCCGCTCGTAAGCTGCCGCTCGTTCGCTCCGAGCGATGTTCGCACATCTGCGCATGCGTATGGGTTGTAATTAGGGGTGTGCACCGGCCACTTTTCGTGTTTTGTGTTTTGGTTTTGGATCTGGATCTTTCTTCGTGTTTTGGATCTGGATTGGTTTTGCCAAAACCACCCTTCCGTGTTTTGGGTTCTGGGTTTTGTGTTTTGGATCTGTATTTTTTTTTTAAAAAGCATAAAAACAGCTAAAATCACAGAATTTGTTGGTTTCTCTGCTCCTATGCTATTATTAACCTCAATAACCTTAATTTCCACTCATTTCCAGTCTATTCTGAACACCTCACACCTCACAATAGTGTTTTCATGTCCAAAAGGTTGCACCGAGGTAGCTGGATGACTATGCTAAGCGACACGAGTGGGCGGCACAAACACGTGACCCATCTAGGAGTGACACTGCAGTGGCAGACAGGATGGCAGTTAGAAAAACTAGGCCCCAAACTGTACATAATGCAAAGAAAAAAAGAAGTGCAAGATGGAATTGTCCTTGGGCCCTCCCACCCACCCTTATGTTGTATAAACAGGACATGCACACTTTAACAAATCAATCATTTCAGCGCCAGGGTCTGCCACACAACTGTGGCTGAAATGATTGGTTCGTTTGGGCCCCCACAAAACAAGCTGGCAATTAATGTGTCCCTGCACAAACTGGCTCTACGGAGGCAAGATGTCATCCTCATCCTCCTCATCCACCGATTCCTCACCCTCTTCAGTGTGTACATCCTCATCCTCACAAAGTATTAACTCATCCCCACTTGAATCCACCACCACAGGTCCCTCTGTACCTTCTGGAGGCTGGTCTCCCTGGAAGAGCTGATAATTCATTTTGATGAACATCATCTTCTCCACATTCTGTGGAAGCAACCTCCTACGCCTTTCGCTGACAAGGTTCCCGGCTGCACTAAACACTCTTTCGGAGTACACACTGGAGGGGGGGCAACTCAGGTAAAATAGAGCCAGCTTGTACAGGGGCCTCCAAATTGCCTCTTTTTCCTGCCAGTACAGGTATGGACTGTCTGACATGCCTACTTGGATGCTGTCACCGATGTAATCCTCCACCATTCTGTCAATGGTGACAGTATCATATGCAGTGACAGTAGACATGTCAGAAATTGTTGCCAGGTCCTTCAGTCCGGACCAGATGTCCAAACTTGGTCCTGCCTGCCCTGCATCACCGCCAGCGGGTTGCTTAGGATACCTAAGTTTTTTCCTGGCAGCCCCAGTTGCGGGAGAAAATGAAGAAGGAGCCGTTGACGTGTCACGTTCCGCTTCAGCTGACAGTGTGTTCACCAGCAGGTCTTTGCACCTCTGCAGGCTTGTGTCGGCCGGAAAGAGAGACACCACATAGGCTTTAAACCTAGGATCAAGCACGGTGGCCAAAATGTAGTGGTCTGATTTCAACAGATTGACCACCCTGGAATCCTGGCAAAGCGAATGAAGGGCTTCATCCACAAGTCCCACATGCCGAGCGGAATCGCTCCGTCTTAGCTCCTCCTTCACTTTCTCCAGCTGCTTCTGCAAAAGCCTGATGAGGGGAATGACCTGACTCAAGCTGGCTGTGTCTGAACTGACTTCACGTGTGGCAAGTTCGAAGGGCTGGAGAACCTTGCACAACACGGAAATCATTCTCCACTGCGCTTGAGTCAGGTGCATACCCCCTCCTTTGCCTATGTCATAGGTGGATGTATAGGCTTGTATGGCCTTTTGCTGCTCCTCCATCCTCTGAAGCATATAGAGGGTTGAGTTCCACCGCGTCACAACCTCTTGCTTCAGGTGATGGCGGGGCAGGTTCAAGAGTGTTTGCTGGCGCTCCAGTCTTCGGCACGCAGTCGCTGAATGGCGAAAGTGGCCAGAAATTTTTCGGGCCACCCAAAGCGTCTCCTGCACGCCCCTGTCGCTTTTCAGAAAATTCTGCACCACCAAGTTTATTGTGTGAGCAAAACATGGGACGTGCTGGAATTTGCCCAGATGTAATGCCCGCACAATATTGGTGGCGTTGTCAGATATCACAAATCCCCAGGAGAGTCTAAGTGGGGTAAGCCACTGGGCGATGATTTCCCTCAGTTTCTCTAAGAGGTTGTCGGCGGTGTGCCTCTTACTGAAACCGGTGATACACAGCGTAGCCTGCCTTGTAACGAGCTGGCGTTTCTGAGATGCTGCTACTGGTGACGCTGCTGCTGTTGCTGCGTAAGGTGATACATCTACCCAGTGGGCTGTCACAGTCATATAGTCCTTAGTCTGCCCTGTTCCACTTGTCCACATGTCCGTGGTTAAGTGGACATTGTGTACAACGGCATTTTTCAGGACACTGAGGACACTTTTTCTGACGTTTCTGTACAGTCTCGGTATCGCCTGCCTAGTGAAGTGGAATCTAGACGGGATTTGGAACCGGGGACACACTACCTCCATCAATTGTCTAAATCCCACTGCACTAATGGCGGATACCGGACGCACGTCTAACACCAACATAGCAGTCAAGGCCTCAGTTATACGTTTTGCTTCAGGATGACTGCTGTCGTACTTCATCCTCCTCGCTAAGGACTGTTGGAGGGTCAATTGTTTAGTAAAAGTAGTGGTGTTCCTACTTCCTCTCTGGGATGATGAACGACTCCCAGCAGCAGCAACAGCAGCAGCGGCAGCAGTAGGCGTAGCAATGCAGGATCCTCCAGAGGAATCCCGGATAGGAGAGTCAGTCATGCCAGTGACATGGCCTGCAGGACTACTTCCGATCCTGACTAAGGAGGAAATTGACGAGGAGGGAGTTGACGGTGTGGTTTGCAGGCGCTTGGATACAACAGGACAACGGGATTTAGGTGTCCCTGGACTGCTTACGGTCTTAGCCAAAGTTTCTGAACTTGACAGTAACTTTTTATGAACGCGCTGCAGGTGCCCTATAAGGGAGGATGTTCCTAGGTGGTTGACGTCCCTACCCCTACTTATTTCACCTTTACATATGGTACATATGGCAAGACAGTTGTTGTCCGGATTTGGATAGAAATATTGCCAGACCAAAGAGGTGGAATGTTTGGTCTTCTGCCCAGGCATGACCGTGATGGGCTTTTTCATCCCACGGACAACAACTGTCTCCCCCGGAGCCTGATTTAAACAAACCACATCACCATCAGAATCCTCCTCGCCAACTTCCTCCTCAGCGCCAGCTACACCAGTATCCTCATCCTGTTGTACTTCAACAGTGACATCTTCAATTTGCATATCAGCAAGTGGACTGTGGGTGCTCCTTTCAGCACTTGCAGGGGGCGTGCAAATGGTGGAAAGAGCCACCTCTTCCCGTCCAGTGCTGGGAAGGTCAGGCATCGCAACCACCACCACACTTGGACTCTCCTTGGGGATTTGTGATATCTTCTTAGAAAGCACAGTTCTTCGCTGTGCTTTTGCCAGCTTAACTCTTTTGATTTTTTTAGTGGGAGGAGGGCTTCCATCGTCATGTGAAGCTGAACCACTAGTCATGAACATACTAGGGATCGACCTTAGCCGTTCCTTGCCACTCCGTGTCGTAAATGGCATATTGGCAAGTTTACGTTTCTCTTCAGCTGATTTAAATGTCTTTTTCAAGGTCATTTTCCTGAACTTTGCCATTTGGGATTGTATGTGCCCTCTACTATGACATTGGGCATCGGCCTTGGCAGACGACGTTGATGGCATGTTATCGTCTATGTCATGACTAGTGGCAGCAGCTTCAGCACTAGGAGGAAGTGGTTCTTGATCTTTCTCTATTTTATTTTTATCGGAGAAAGTTTGGTCCTCCATTTATGTTATATCGATTTGATATATACGTGCGGCTAAACACAGAAAATAATTTTTTTTTTGGTTTGGACTGGAGTGTACTTTGAGGGTTACAGCACCCTTTAACGGTCAAGCCAGCCGGCCCTTATGACACAGGAGCACTCTTGGCACTACTTTGTTGATGCACGTGCGGCTACTGCGCACACAATTCACAAACACAGAAAATAATTTTTTTTTGGTTTGGACTGGAGTGTACTTTCGGGGGTTACAGCACCCTTTAACGGTCAAGCCAGCCGGCCCTTTACTTATGACACAGGCGCACGCTTGGCACTACTTTGTTGATGCACGTGCGGCTACTGCGCACACAATTCACAAACACAGAAAATAATTTTTTTTTTGGTTTGGACTGGAGTGTACTCTCGGGGGTTACAGCACCCTTAACGGTCAAGCCAGCCGGCCCTTTACTTATGACACAGGCGCACGCTTGGCACTACTTTGTTTATGCACGTGCGGCTACTGCGCACACAATTCACAAACACAGAAAATTATTATTTTTTTGGTTTGGACTGGAGTGTACTCTCGGGGGTTACAGCACCCTTAACGGTCAAGCCAGCCGGCCCTTTACTTATGACACAGGCGCACGCTTGGCACTACTTTGTTGATGCACGTGCGGCTACTGCGCACACAATTCACAAACACAGAAAATATTTTTTTTTTGGTTTGGACTGGAGTGTACTTTCGGGGGTTACAGCACCCTTTAACGGTCAAGCCAGCCGGCCCTTTACTTATGACACAGGCGCACGCTTGGCACTACTTTGTTGATGCACGTGCGGCTACTGCGCACACAATTCACAAACACAGAAAATAATTTTTTTCTTGGTTTGGACTGGAGTGTACTTTCGGGGGTTACAGCACCCTTAATGGTCAAGCCAGCCGGCCCTTTACTTATGACACAGGCGCACGCTTGGCACTACTTTGTTGATGCACGTGCGGCTACTGCGCACACAATTCACAAACACAGAAAATAATTTTTTTTTGGGTTTGGACTGGAGTGTACTTTCGGGGGTTACAGCACCCTTAACGGTCAAGCCAGCCAGCCCTTTACTTATGACACAGGCGCACGCTTGGCACTACTTTGTTGATGCACGTGCGGCTACTGCGCACACAATTCACAAACACAGAAAATAATTTTTTTTGGTTTGGACTGGAGTGTACTTTCGGGGGTTACAGCACCCTTTAACGGTCAAGCCAGCCGGCCCTTTACTTATGACACAGGCGCACGCTTGGCACTACTTTGTTGATGCACGTGCGGCTACTGCGCACACAATTCACAAACACAGAAAATAATTTTTTTTTTGGTTTGGACTGGAGTGTACTCTCGGGGGTTACAGCACCCTTAACGGTCAAGCCAGCCGGCCCTTTACTTATGACACAGGCGCACGCTTGGCACTACTTTGTTGATGCACGTGCGGCTACTGCGCACACAATTCACAAACACAGAAAATAATTTTTTTTTTGGTTTGGACTGGAGTGTACTTTCGGGGGTTACAGCACCCTTAACGGTCAAGCCAGCCGGCCCTTTACTTATGACACAGGCGCACGCTTGGCACTACTTTGTTGATGCACGTGCGGCTACTGCGCACACAATTCACAAACACAGAAAATAATTTTTTTTTGGTTTGGACTGGAGTGTACTTTCGGGGGTTACAGCACCCTTTAACGGTCAAGCCAGCCGGCCCTTTACTTATGACACAGGTGCACGCTTGGCACTACTTTGTTGATGCACGTGCGGCTACTGCGCACACAATTCACAAACACAGAAAATATATTATTTTTTTAGCACTTGGGGGGAGCACCCCTGATGGACAGAGCACCCCCTGGACAACACTACAGCACCCCTTTAGGACTGGGACACTGCACAGGACTTTGGAGTGGACACAGCCCCTATGGAGAACTGAGTGCACAACACAGTCCAGCCAGCCCCTATGGACTTTGAAGTAGTGGACACAGCCCCTATTAACAACAGCAGCACAGCACAACACAGCCAGCCCCTATGGACTTTGAGGATCCAAAACCCGCGAGACTCGGAAGGCGGGATGATGACGTTTTGCCTCGATGTCAGATCCGAGTCAGGCGGGAAAAGTCGAGCCTGACTCGGATCGGACTCGGATCGGGGGGGCTCGGGGGGGTTCGGATTTCAGAAATCCGAACCCGCTCACCCCTAGTTGTAATGCGCATGCGCCAACCAGTCAGTGCGGTCGGAAATCGTGTGCTCGCAAAATAGCGAATGCCTGCTAATTTGAGTGACAGGATGAGGCGTTTGTGGGTGGTAACAGGGGAAGGTGCTTGAAAACGGGCGTGCCAAACGGTCAAAACGGGCATTTTAAGGGTGTGCATAATTAACAAAGCAGCGTCATCGACCACGTCAGTTGGTTGTCTTTTAGCCTGAACTGCTCGCATGATTGCGGTAGGAAAATGCTACCACAAGAATAGCGAGCAGTTCATATGCCTTTCGATGTACTCGATTAATCTAATAAATAGCGGAGATGACGTATGATGCGAGCGGCCAGGGGGCGTCTTTACAAAATAGCGAGCGCATGTTTCGTTCGCTCGCTCAGACATAGAGGCGTCAATAGATCCCAAAGAGTGAGCGCTCAATTTAAATAGCCAGGCCCTTTTTCTGAACGAGCGTCCGCAAATAGCGTCCGGCTCTGAATCAGGCCCACAGCCTGTAACATGTTAGAAGCTGATTGGTGTTATTTTATCTCTCTCCAAATTTTGGTAAATGACAAGATGTATGAAACCGATTAAAAAGTGGAGAAGTGGGGAAGTGGATAAGTTGGCCATAACAACCAATCATTTTCTACCTATAATTTTATAGAATGCACTTGAAAAACACTACAGATACAGCTGGTAACCATATATAGATTCACTGTCAGACGCACATCAAATTCATCAGTGCCGGCCAACAATGTAGTTTTGTTGCTCGCAGTTTTATTCATGCTAACAGGAAGCACGTTTTGAGCGATAAAGACGCTGGCGCAGCCGAGTCGCCCTGGACATGGCATGACCACCCCAGCAGTGTGCATGCGGCCTGGCGATGGTCGCGATAATTGCGATCATCGGGGTTGCGAGGAGACCCTGTGGTAGGGTCTCAGGTCTCACAAGCCTGAGTGGACTTCCTCCTCTAATAGAGCAGGAAGTCCACTACTGACATCACAAGTGATGTCAGTAGGACCGCCCACAAACGGCAGGCGTTCCCTGTTTTTTTTAGGCAGCCACTCCACCTCCCCGCCTACAAAACGGGGCGAGCTGTCGCTCAACATCGACAGCCGCTCTGTCTTGTAGCGAGCCCCGGAGTGGGTGATTTCTCACTCGCTCCGGGGCTCGCTCACGCACGGTGCACACGCCGCGCATGCGCAATGGCCCACCATCGACCCGCTTGCGAGCGCTATGCGCTCACGAGCGGGTCTGAATCAGGCCCATAGCCCCTTAGGGTGTGATTCAGAGTTGCACCATCTGCGGACAGATCTATAGAAACCATCGCATGCGTCGTGGCCTGCATACGCTACATAAAACAACTACGGGCAAAGCAGAGTTGTACGCTTCTCAGTCATAACTCCACTTCTTGGTTGGTCCAAATGCTTCCAGCTCCTGCTGACGATGACGATGAGGACCACTTTTCTACCTGTATTCAGAGTCTGATGCATCTGTGCTACCACAGGCCTGTGGTGCGGTCATATAGATGCAGACAACTCCGAATACAGGCGGAAACCCACATTTATTTCCAAACACGAAAGATGGATGCAATTGCAGCTGATTTACGTGCGACTCTGAATCAGGCCCTTAGTGTACCCGTCTCCTCGCCCACCTCGTTGTGTCCACCTCCTCATCTGCCTTAGTGATGGCCATCAAAGGCTGTACCATTGATTTTTTTTTTAAAAGCATCAGTAGAAACTATTGATGGTGCTGCATTGGTGCAGTATCATCGTGGAAAAAATACTCGCAATCAGCCATAGACCACCAATTGCTGCAGACCATCGATGGTCGTTGGGCCTCCCTAGTCCGCCTCCTCGCCCGCTACTTCATACACTGTAAGGCCTTCCGACTTAGGGCCTGATTCATACCATCTTGCGAGCGCGTAGCCAGGGCAAAACTGATTGGCACTGAATTTATCCCCTAGTGTCTAATACAGAGCCATCACCCAGCAGTGCCTGCCTTAGAAAGAGACACACAGCTGTGTGAATATGCATTTCTTATTACTGTTAGAGGACCTGGACCACAACCCGATGGAAGTGATTTCTTTAGTACTGTCTGGGTCTCTGGTATAGAACATGGGTGTATTATGCATGTGGTAAGTCAGTCAATAGTCCTCTCAAACAGGGTAACAAGTAGGATACCATGGTAATATGGGAACAATATACTGCAGGTTTCTTTGACAACAAGAGATAAAAACGATTCGCCACTTATGAAGCTAAATATAGCCGCTGAAGCTGCTGCATGTCCTTGCTGCTTTATTGAGGGAAACGTCAGTCACTTGTAACACAAACACGTACATTTTTCTGTCAGACTGAGTTTGATATATAATAAGAAAAAAACATAATCTTTACAGGATCATTCAGAGGAGCACTTAGTTTTCTCACTTTCGGCTAGAAAGAGAACCTAGGGAAATGCCAGGTAAAAAGGTGCCAGCATAGGGATTGCTGATCCCTATGCGGAGACGTGTGAGTGAGTAGTTGGTGTAGTAGCAGCAACAATCATTTGAAAAGTTGTTTGAATGATTTTATCACACTTTTTGTCCCACTTTTTGATATCTATGTATAATGAACACACACATTTTGGCATAGGGATTTATGGGCTGCGATTAGGACCACTGCGAAAATATGGTAATGACTGCAATCACAATGCTATTATAGACGCCCAAAGGTAGCATAGAGACGCCCACTACCACTTATGCACATCCGTAATACCTTGCAATCCTGCGTATAAATCGGGAACATCGAGTAACATCGGCCTCTCATGCACAATTACAGCAGGTCTGACCTTACTCAGAAATTGCTAACCTCATCGCACGCAGCGAGTACTCAAGCTGCGTATGCTGTCGCAGTGGCTAATTTATGCACTCCCAAGTAACGGTGTTCAAACAGACAGGCACGCATGCGTTTCTCCAACCTCACCCCCGTCACCACCCCCCAACCGCTGACGTCCCGTCCCTCTGTCTGTGATGGCTTTGTGTCTGCGGTGAATGCAGAGCGATCGCAATGCTAACTCGCGCACTGCAACGCAAAACGCAGTACGCACCATCGACCAATCTGCGTACGCTGTTACAGTAGCGTTCCATAATGAATCAGGCCCTTTGATCCTTATGGCAGTAGAATGCTACCAGTAAGAAGTGAGAGATTCTCTTTGGTGCTGAAGATAGATTCATTACATATTATTCCACTAAAAATGTCAAATAAAATATTTAAGACCTATACTCTTCAAACACTAAAGGTAAAGTGGGTTCCTATTCTGGTTTTCCATCACATGTGGATATGAGGTTAAAGATAAAGGAAGAACAACTTTCTTAATGACTAATCTGTGAGCTTTATTGATGTACAATATTTGCATCTATAATAATTTCTCAACCAAACATTCTTTATTCATTTCCACAATATTACACTTGAGGTGTGTATCCCACTATTCTCGGGGGACAAGCAATAGGTACCAAATGTATATGCACTGGAAGCTGGGACAGTGCAGATGCACTTTCTAAGCATGGAACAATGGAGGCTGAGTCAGATGCAGCAGATGCGCTTTGTAAGCACTGGACAATAGAAACTGATCAGATGTAGATGCACTTTGTAAGTACAGAACACTTTAACTAAATGAGATTCTGATGCACTGATCAGATGCAGGTGCACTTAGTTAGTACAGAACACTGGAAGCTGAGTCAGATGCACTTTGTAAGCACAGATGCAGAAACTAAAACAAAGCTGGAAGCCATTGCAGGGAGAAGAGAGTTGTTCTGGCAATGACCTGGGCACAGGAGATTATTTAACTTGGGCTATTTCAACGCTTATTGGCTTAACAGGTCATGTGAGCACAATTGCTGCAATCCAGAAGGCAGATAGTAGTCATGTGGACAAATCCAAGATGGCTGCACCCATGCAACACCACAGGAGGGTAAATGTCAGGGGCACAGCAGTGCGGATCTCAGGAATGCCAGAAGCAACCAGTGATGTGACACTGTTTGACCCAGTAACTGGGGCTAAGACCCCAATGTGTGACACACAATTCTAAAATAAAGTTTACATAGTGTATATATATATATAATATATATATATATATATATATATACATATATATATATATATATACATATATATATATATATATATACATATATTTATTTATTTACAGTATTTTATTTTTTCTTTAAGCATTGTAGTCCTAATGGGGAAAGCATATCTTTTTTCCTTCTTTCTTGCCCCCGTTTGTAATTCAAATAGAGGGGTGTGGACAACAAAACACTTAAAAATCCCTGAAACAAATTGATCCACTCGCACACTGTATGACTGACCGACACAACATGTTCAAAGCCGGAATTCCTAGTGATTCCCATTCACCAGCAACTGACCACAAGAAGGCTAGTGTTGGAAAACACCTGTGAACGCTTTTTTTGTATCTACTTTTGAAGAGAAAAAAATTAAAGCTCCTATTTACTGTATTGTCAATATAAGAAAAGACAATCAAAAGTTAAGGTTTGGTATGCATTATGGTACAACAGCACCCTCTGGTGGCTAGATAGACTATGTTTTTATATAGTTTTGGTTATCAAAAGAGCATCTCTAAAATGTACAGCAATGAGGAATGAACTAGAGGTGGAAGGGTGGCCTTGAATGCACAGAATTAGATATTTCAGAAGCCTTTATTATTATGTCCAATAATTTGATCTAGACAATATTTGTTTTAAGCTTTATAAATAAACATTTCTATTCATAATAAAGGAAATATAGTTTCCATAGATATCAAAGAACATATTGTTTCCATAGCAGCAGCAATTTGGACGGCTTTTTACAGTGTTACATTTCTTCTTTCACAGCAATCTACTTTCCAAGAAGGAGTGATCCTTGTGCAGGCTTTCTCAGGGAGGCTTTTAGCAAAGTGCAACCTAGTATTGTAACTTGTTCTAATCCAGGTCAAGAATGACTGTAACGCCTTAGTGACATGAGGTTTGTGATTGAGCATGATGCAGATATGAACGTACGCCCATTTGCAGATTGTCTCTTGTGTCTATTTACACTGGGCGTGTCCCAGAAATGGGCGCATCGCAGTTGAGGACGATGCAGAGTCCTGGGCACTTCCATCGATTCCATATTTACAACCGGAGAGGCAGAATGGGCTGTAATGGAGCAACCTCACATAGGCAAATTTTCAGTGAGGGGCACGTGCGTGCAACTGCGCTGCGACTAAAGCACAGGTTAAACGCGGCAAGTATAATTTGCTCCAAGTATAGGGTAGGTGCATGATGTTGATTAGGAGCAAGCCATGTGCAGGGTTGGACTGACCCACAGGGGTACAAGGAAAATCCCAGTGAGCCCAAATGCCTGAACACTCACCCACCCTGTATTACCCTAGAACATGTGCGTAAAAGCAGTCTGACTCTTTTCAGTGTGAGCCAAGCTGCCAATTAAAAAAAATTTAATTGTTGAATTTGTTGGTACTGTGCACTGCACCCCAGAACGCTGCATTATCCCAGTGCATGTGCACAAAAATGGTCTGACTCCACGCAGTGTGAGCCAAGTTGCCAGTTTTAAAAAATAAAAATTGTTGTATTTGTATTGTGTCCCCAAGTACGCTGTATTACCCCAGAGCATGTGCGTAAAAGCAGCCTGACTCCATGTAGGGATCTGCGAATTGAAAAATGGATAACAACCAGTTTAAAGAAGAGCAAGCAAATACTAGCACTCCAGCAGCTGCCACCACTCATGATGACAATACTAGTCCTTCAACATCATCTACTAAAGCTGATGCTCAAGGGCATAGAGGGTTTAAGTCATGGCATTTAAAATAAAAAAACAATATATAGTGGTAAAGAAAAAAACACCTCTAACAAAGGGAAAGTTTGCTGCAGAACAACATAACATTGGCAACATGCCATTCACCACACACAGTGGCAATGAAAGACTCAGGCCTTGGCCTTTATTTCTGAGTGGTGGTTCTGCAATGGTCAGTGAGGCATCTTCTTCTGCCTCTCATGACGATGCTAGACCTTTTCACTCAGAGTCTAGAAGAGATGTAAAACAAATGAAAACCTCTAAGGCAGTAGAACAAACTGTGCATTCAGAAACAGAAATATCACAAATCTTTGAGGAAAGTCTAAGTGTGTCCACGAGTGCTATGTGTCAGCCTGACCTTTCTGATACTTTTGTACTCAGAGAAGCCGCCATCCACCATTTCTGCTCCCTCTGCAAATGTGGGTATGAGCAGCACAAGTATAGCTGATGACATAAAAAGTGAGGATGCCACCAAGGAAGTGCAAGAGGATGAGGGAGATATTTGTGTAGCTGACGCCGGTGCTAATGAGGATGTTGAAGATGAGGATGTTGTTTAAATCAGGCACCAGTGGTAGCAGCTCTTGGCCATGATAAGAAGAATGCCATTGTCATGCCTGGGCATAGGACCAACAAATCCACTTATGTGTGGATTTTTTTTAACCCAAATTCTGACGTTTGTGAAGCACCTGTAGTCTTTGGGGAACCACAGTAAGTAGGGGTAGGAGCGTTAAGCATCTAGGAACATTACCCTGTTATGTCATTTGCAGCGAGCTCATGACAAGTTTTTGATAACATCAGAAACTGGTGCTACAAAAATAACAACAAGCAGTCCAGCATCCCTTCTCCCAAACTAGATACCAGCACCTGCAATCTCCACCACCAACACCTTCATCCTCAATATCCTCAGTAATGATCGGAGGTAGTTCTGCATCCAATTTGTTAAGGCTAGGTGACTCCCATTTCCAGGATTCCTCAGAAGACTCCTCTGCTGCTGTTGGGGGTGGATCTTCATCCCAGAAGTGGACCAAGAAGACAACTAGTAGTAGCTTCATGAAACAATTGATTGTTAAACAATCCTTTGAAAGAGCAACCAAGAATGACAGCTTGCATAGTGGATCACTGACGTCCAGTATTAGATATGCTTCCACAATTAACAGTTAATTCAGGGCCTGTGTCCCCAGTACCAAATTCCATCTTGGTTCCATTGTACATGAAAAGCCATTCCTCGACTGTACCAGGACATTAAAAAAAAACAAATTATTGGCCTACAAACTGCCATTGTACCCACTGTCCACAGACATGTGGACAAGCGGTAGTGGGCAAACTAAAGATTACATGACTGTGACAGCCAACTGGGTGGGTGAATCACCTTCAGCAGTAGCAGTATCTAACAAACAATGCCACCTCATTCAGAGGTAGGCTACTCTGTGTATCACCGGATTCAATAAGAGGCATACCGCTGACAACCTCTTAGAAAAACTAAGGGATGTCATAGCAACATGGCTTATCCCACTTGGACTTTCCTCGGGATTTGTGATTTCTGATAACGCCACAAATATTGTATAAGCATTATAGCTGGGTGAATTCCAACACATCCCCTGCTTTGCTCACACGATCAACTTGGTGGTACAGGGGTTTTCAAAAAATCACAGGGGCATGCAGGAGATGCTGCCTGTGGCCCAAAAAATTTCAGGACATTTTCGCTATTTAGCCACAACATGCAGGACATTGCAGCAGCTGCAAGAACAATTGAATTTGCCCAACTGAAGCAAGAGGTGGTAACCAGGTGGAATTTCACCCTTAATATGCTTCAGCAGATGGATGAACAGCAAAAAGCCATCCACAGCTGTCACGCCTGAGGGTTGGTTTTGGGTTGAAACAGGCATGTGAGACTGAAGAGGAGATTTGAGAGGCGTGGATGAACTTAGTTGGTTTGAGCCAGGACCTCCTCATGTATAGATGTGAGGAGGTAGAGATACGGCAGTGGATGATGGGCCCAAAGGCGAGAACAGGAATAGAATGTCTTCATTGAACAGCAGGTTGGAATGGAACTGAATATATAATACTGAATAAATGAGCAGAATCGGATTGGGACTGAGGATGCTGGCTTGAGAGCTGTATCGGTTTGAGACCGATGTTGATGATTCGAAGAACTTGATGCAATTGAATCCAATGTAGAAGAATTGATGAACTTGATCAGTTGAGACCGATGTTGATGAATTAAGGAACTTAGGGTCTCATTCAGACCCGCTCGCGAGCGCTGTACGCTCGCAAGCGGGTCGATGTTGCCCAAATGCACATGCGCATGACGGAGGCGCCTCCATTGTGCCCATGCGCGAGACCCGAATAACGACGGGGTAGCCATCGTTATGGGTCTCGCACCAAAGGGGGCATGCTGTCGATGGTGAGTGACAGCACGCCCCCTTTGGTGGGTGTGCCGGGGCGTGGCTGCCCAGACGGAGGCGTTCCCATGGGAACGCCTACCGTCTGGGTCCGGCCCCACTGACATCACTAGTGATGTCAGTGGGAGTGATTTTGGCTCTGATAGAGCCAAAATCACTCCAGGGCTTGCGGTCACCGAGACCCTACCACAAGGGTCTCGTCGCAAGCCCGATGGTCGCGATGGTCTTGACCATCGCGACCATCATCATGGACGCTCGCATAAGCTGAGGGTGGTAACCCACAGCTATGTGAACGTCCAAAATGCTGTTTCTCAAAAAAAAAAGACACACCCTGATTCAGAGCGGGCGCTCGTTCTGAGCGTCCGGCTCTGAATCAGGCCCTTAGGCCCTGATTCAGAGGCGCTCGATATTTGCGAGTGCTCGCTCTGAATCAGGGCGAGCCGTTTTTTTTTTCCCCCGGCCTCCAGGTCACACGCTAAGCTGTGGGTGACCACCCACAGCTTTAGCGGACAGCCTGGCGATGGTCGCGATTATCGCGACCATCGGACTTGCGATGAGACCCTTGTGGTAGGGTCTCATCCACCACAAGCCCCAGTGAACTTCCTGCTCTAATAGAGCAGGAAGTTCACTACTGACATCACTGGTGATGTCAATAGGGCCGCCCAAAAATGGCAGGCGTTCCTTCAGGAACGCCTCCATTTGTCCAGCCACCCCCCCTGCATGCCTACAAAACGGGGCGAGCTGTCAATCACAATTGACAGCCGCCCCGTCTTGTAGTGAGTCCCACAGCGAGTGAAAATTCACTCACTACGGGGCTAGTGCATGCGCACTGCCCGGCCATGGACCCACTTGTGATTGCTATGCGCTCGCGAGTGGGTCTGAATCAGGCCTTTAATTGATAAGAGTCCGATGTTGATGAACTTAATCAGTTGGGTCCGATGTTGATGAATTGAGGAGTTTAATTGATAAGAGTCCGATGTTGGAAGCATCGGATGAGACAGATGGTTGGAGGTATCGGCTGGAACCAATGGTTGCTGTAAGAACAAGTCACAGTGGTAAAACCAGACTGGTATGCAAGATGGTATAGGAGACTTGTTTACCAGATCTAGGAACTGGATATAACAGACTGGGGGCCTAAGGGCCTGATTCAGAGCCGCTCGTAAGCGGCCGCTCGTTCGTTCTGACCGATGTTCGCACATCTGCGCATGCGTATGGATTTTAATACGCATGCGCAAACCAGTCAGTGCGGCCCAAAATCGTTTGTTCGCTATATAGCGAATGCCTGCTATTTTGAGTGACAGAAGGAGGCGTATGTGGGTGGTAACAGGGGAAGGTGCTTGAAAACGGGGGTGTGGAATTCGAACGCAGGCGTGCTTAAAGGTCAAAATGGGCGTTTTAAGGGAGTGCATAATTAATACAGCAGCGTCATTGACCACGTCACTTGGTTTCTTTTTACTCAGAACTGCTCGCAAAATAGCGGTTGAAAAAACCAGCCACAAGAATAGCGAGCAGTTCATACGCTGTTCGATGTACTCGATTCATCTAATAAATAGCGGACATGACGTATGGTGCGAGCGGCAAGGGGGCGTATTTTTCAAAATTTACAACCGCAAGTTTTGCTCGCTCGTTCAGACTTAGAGGCGTGAACAGACCGCAATTAGCGAATGGTTCATTTGAATAGCCACCCCTTGTTTTAGAACGAACGACCGCAAATAGCGAGCGGCTCTGAATGAGGGCCTAATTCAGCAAGGATCGTTGATGCGATCACAGCTGCAATCGTGCACACAGGTCTGTTGCAAAAGAATGCTAATAATTGCAATCGCAAAGCACTCGCACAGACAACATACAAGCGCCCACTTCCATTGTCGCACATCCGTAATACCTTGCAAACCATCCAAAATATCGGTAACATCGAAATACATTGGAGCATCTCACACAATTACAGCAGGTCAGACCAGGGGTGTATCTACCCATTGGCCAGGATGGCACTCACCAGGGGCGCCGACCAAAGGGGGGGCGCCACCCGGCAGTGCCACCAGTAGCCAAGGGGTGGACAAGTCCCTCGGCCCCACAAGTGTAGGGCAGACGGCAGTGAGAGCGGTCTGCCCTACACAGTTTACAAACACACAGTTGCCAGCGGCGGCTGTGTGTTTGTAATAGCTGCCAGCTAATGAGAGTCAGACAGACTCTCATTAGCTGCTGCGTTGTCCGCGGAGGGAGCCGGCTGGAGCTCACTAATGAGCTCCGTCTTCCGGCTCCCTCTGCAGCATGTGATGGGAGACGTCATGATGTATGATGTCTCTCCCATGCAGGAGAAGAGCGGGCAGGACTGAGCGGACAGCGGCGGTCGTGTCAGGAGCGAGGATCAGGTAAGTTTTTTTTTTCTTTCTTTGTGTGTGTGTGTGTATGTGTGTAGGGGGGGCTCTGAAATAGGAGGTGGATGCTACTGGGGGCAATTTGTGGGGGGGTGCCCACTACAGGGGACTCTGTATAGGGGTGGCCACTACTGGGGGCACTCTATATGGGTGGCCACTACTGGGGGCAATTTAGGGGGGTGGCCACTACTGGGGGCACTCTATAGGGGTGGCCACTACTGGGGGCACTGAAATAGGGAGTGGCCGCTACTGGGGCACTTTATGGGGGGGGTGCCTGCTACTGGGGGCTCTGTATATGGGTGGCCACTACTGGGTACAATTTAGTGGTGTGGCCACTACTGGGGGCACTGTATAGGGGTGACCACTACTGGGGGCACTGTATAGGGGTGGCCACTACTGGGGGTAATTTAGGGGGGTGGCCACTACTGGTGGCACTGTACAGGGGGGGCTACTAATGGGGGCAATGCAGCATAGGGGGATTGCTACTGGAGGGTTACTACTGGGGGCACTGCATGGGGGGGCGCCAGTCCATTACATTGCCAGGGGCGCTTGGATCCCTAGATACACTCCTGGGTCAGACCTTACTTATAGATTGCTAACCTTTCTGCATGCATTGACGGCTTGATTCACTATGGATCGCTATTCTGCTTATACGCACGCAACGCAGTTGCTAATATCAGTGGTGATATTTAAATGTTTGCATTCACATTGGACACCCACTTCCTTACTCACATCCGTATACTTGGCCAACATAGAGAAACAATCAGTAACATCGATTACTTAAGCCCAGACCTTACTCAGGAATTGCTTACTTTAGTGCATGCTATGAGGCCTCAGGCAGCCTCTGGTATCGCAGTGGCTTATTTATGCACGCCCCTGCAACGCACTGGCATGCTTGCGTTCGCCCGCCCACTCCCCTATTACCACCCGCAAACGGAACTTCCTGTCAATCACTTTGCCATGGGTCTGCTGCGTATCCTCTGCGATCGCTGTCCCGATTGCAGCGGCTAGTTCGCACACTGCGATGCATACGCATGCGAGATTGTGTGTGTATAAGCAACTGCGTTCCATGCTGAATCAGGCCCCGAGTACTCAAGCTGTGTATGCTTTAGCAATAGTGATCCTTGCTGAATCAGCCCCTAAGACAGTTCAGATACAGAGTATCTGGGAGCTGAGTAATGAGCCGTCGCTTCAGCAAGAAGCGACGTTTTACTGGCAATAAGGGCCAGTCAGGAAAAGGAATTCATAGGAGTGGATCCCCAGGGATTGGGGACTTCATTCAGAGTCGGTCGAAGCGGCCGCACGGTCGTACGCCACCGATGTTCACTGATCTGCGCATGCGTACAGTTCGCAATGCGCGTGCGTAAACTAGCGGCTACGATCAGAAATTTCTCTCTCCTTGAACACAGCCAGGTCGGTAGTTTGAGTGACAGATTGAGGCGTTTGTGGGTGGTAACAGGGGAAGGTGCTTGAAAACGGGGGAGTGGAGATCCGAACGCAGGCGTGCCTAATTATGCGAACGGCGTTTTATGGGAGTGCATACGGTTTATGGGAGTGCATAAGTAGCGTCATGGCACACGTGACAGGGGAGGTTTTACACTGACATGATCGTAGAGCTTAGGAGAGGGTCAGGTCAACCTTTAGCTATACGACCAGTTCTGATGGCATTCGATGCTCGCGATTAATCCTTTTGTAGCCGGAGATTACGTGTTATGCGTAGGAGAAGTGGGCATATTTTTAGCGATCTGACCGCATCCACCCCTTGGTCGGCCAGCTACCGATCCAACCTTAGGGACGCAACATGCGTGTGCTTCATTTGCATATCCGGCCCCTTTTTCTATACGACTGTGCGGCCGCTTCGACCGACTCTGAATGAGGTCCAGGATGCTGCGATCGGCTGGTCTGGGAGAAGCGCTCTGAGTGGAGGAAGGGCGTTAGGTGACAGAGTCCAACATGGCTGTGCCCCCATACTGTTGTTCTGGTGGGAACTCTGGCGTGCAGTTTGTATACAATCATGCTGGGGAGACGTGGACACTGAGCAGACATGGAAGGAGTAGACCTCAGCACCAGCCGAGGGCGATGTGCAGCACGAGCGGACCTCAGCGCTAGCCTGGACAGGCACTGGAGAGGTAAAAAGGTGGTTGTAAGTGTCTGGAACATGACAACACCCCCCCCCCCCCCTTTGACTGGTGGCCCCAGGACACCTCTTAGGCTTTCGTGGAAACTTGGCATGGAATGCTCTGATCAACTGAGAAGCGTGGATGTCAGAGACAAAAGTCCAGGAATGTTCTACTGGGCCATAGCCCTTCCAGTGAATTAAGTATTGGAGATGTCCAACAGATTCTAGAGTCCAGAATCTTTGCCACTTCGTATTCAACTCCACGATGAGTCTGGACTTTGGGTGCCTTTGGAAGTGTTGAATGAAACCAGTTGAGTATGAGTTGTTTCAATAAAGAAGTATGGAAGGAATTTGGTATCCTCAGGAAGGGAGGTAGCTTGACTTTAAATGAAACTGGGTTGATTACACACTCAATGGCGAATGGCCCAATGTACAGTAGCGGGTCACAAATTTTAACTGCAGATTTCGTGTAGAGAGCCAAACTCGATCACCTTCCTTGAGACTGGGAGCTGCTCTCCTCTTCCTGTCAGCAAACTTCTTGAACCGCTCAGAAGCCTTCACAAGGGAGGAGCGAATCTCTTTCCAAACCTTGGAGAGGTGCTGCAAGGTGTGGTCAGCAGCTGGAATCTGTGAAGCAGAAAGAGGCTGAAACTCAGGAATTCGAGGGTGAAGACCATAGGTGGCATAAAAGGGCGTGGAACCAGATGAAGAATGGTATTGATTGTTGTGACAAAATTCCGCCCAAGGAAGCAGTTCAGCCCAGTTGTCCTGAGAGGAGGATACAAATAAATGAAGAAATGACTCCAGGTCTCGGTTGACACTTTCCGTCTGACCATTGGACTGGGGGTGATAGGCAGTGGAGAAATTGAGTTTTACTTGAAGTGAATAACACAAGGAACACCAAAACTTGACAACAAACTGCATTTCCCAGTCAGAGATGATTTCCTAAGGAAGTCCATGGAGTCTGAAGATTTATTGTATGAATAATTGAGCCAACCTGGGAGCTGACAGAAGGCTGGTAAGGGGTATAAAGTGAGCCATCTTGGTGAACCGGTCAACTACCACCCAAATGGTGTTGAATTTGTTTGATACCGGAAGATCGGTAATGAAGTCCATCGACGGATGTGTTCACGGCTGATGTGGAACAGAGAGGGGAAGTAACTGCCCAGTTGTAGACTGTCAAGGCACTTTATGCTGGGCGCACTTGTTACAAGAGGCAATGAAGTCTTGAACATCTTTTCTGAGAGAGGGCCACCAGTAAAACCTGAAAATAAACTTGAACGTCTTTTGTATGCCTGCATGACCTGCAAAGCGGGAAGCATGAGCCCAATGTAGCAGTTTCTTGCGTAATGTGGGCTTGCCAAGAGTTTTCCCAACAGGTGGTAAGGATTCTACTCCGGCTGCAGAGAAGGCCACTGGATCAATGATGAGATGCTTCTCAGCGGATGTAGTCTCATTTTGGACAAAAAGACAATTTGAAGTTAAATCGTGAGAAGAAGAGTGCCCATCTGGTTTGCCTCGGATTCAGACAATTGGCTGTCTTAAGTTATAAGAGGTTTTTAAGGTCTGTGAGAATGGAAAGGGGATGCAGCGCCACTCCTTTAAGGCTAACTTAATAGTGATAAGTTCTTGATCCACAATAGAGTAGTTGCACTCAGCCAGAGTGAATTTTCTGGAGAAAAATCCACAGGGTTGGAGAAGACCATCGGGAGCGGGTTAAGAGAGCACAGCTCTGACTCCTCTGGAAGAAGCGTCAACTTTCAAGACGAATGCCTGTAAGACATTAGGTTGACAAAGAAAAGGAGCTGAAATTAACTTCTTTTTTGAAAGGCTTCCTTTGCTTCCTGTGACTATCGGGATGGATCGGCAACTTTCCGGGTGAGCACGGCGATAGATGCAATGATGGTGGAAAAGTTCTTTATGAATTTGCAATAGTAGTTCACAAACCCAAGGAAGCGCTGTACAGTCCTGAGATTATTAGGAAGCGGCCATTCCTGAATTGCTTGGATTTTCTGGGTCCATTTTGAGACCAGAACCTGTAACGATATATCCCAGGAAGGGAATAGACTTGACCTCGAAGACACATTTCTCCGATTTGCAGTAGAGATGATTGGAACGGAGTTGTGTCAGAACCTCCTTTACTTGCCGGCAATGTTCTTTCACATAATTGGCAATTATGAGAATATCGTCAAGATAGACAACAACATGTCTGTACAACAGATCGCAAAAGATCTCAATGACATAGTGCTGGAATACATATGAGATTATATGCTCCTCGCAAGTCCAATTTGGTGAAGATGGTGGCTCCGCTAACTTGGTCAAAAAGCTCTGTAATCAGTGGGAGAGGATAGCAGTTTTTAATGGTGATGTCATTCAGTCCCCTGTAATCGATGCAGGGCACAGACCTCCATCCTTTTTTTTTATGAAGAAGAAGCCCGTACCAGCGGGAGAGGTGGAAGGGCGGATGAACCCTTCTTCCAAATTCTCTTGGATATAGTCAGTAATGGTCTTTGTTTCTGGGAGTGCTAGAGGATAAATTCACCCTCTGGGAGATTTACCAGGGATTAATTCAGTTGGACAATCCCATTCACGGTGAGGAGGAAGAATATCAGCACCAGATTTACTGAAAACATCAGTGAATTCTTGATGAGGAGGTGTATCCGGATGGTACTTCAGAGAATACTAGAAGAGCATTTTGGAGGCAAGAATCGAAGTAGGAAGGTCCCCAAACGGTGATTTGTGAGGTTCTTCAGCCAATTTGAGGATTATGCAGATGGAGCCAGGGCAAGCCCAGAACTATGGAATGCACTGGGTATGACAAGAAGATTTAAAAGTTCAGAGTGCAGAGCATCAATCCTGACTCGCAGAGGTTGCGTCTGAAGGCTAATGGTACCCTCTAGGGTGTGGCTTCCATCAATCGTTGTGAGGTTGATAGGATGAAGCAGACTCTCGGTTGGTAATGCCCATCACTGGACCACTTCAGGTGTGAAGAAGTTACCAGCTGTGCCTGAGTCCAACAAAGCAGAGACTTGCTTGAAACTCTTTACAAAGTCTAGAAAAACCTGCACTCCAACACAATAGTGCGACAACAAATGCTGAGGTGGTCACACAAAACTCAAATAATCATATATATAGAAAGTACTTGCAATTGTGCACACCCTCCGGGGTGTAATGACCTCTACATAAGAAAAATTATTTTCTATCGTTCTTTCGTTTCAAGAGTCCACTTCTTATAGTATTATACAATATAATCAGAGTTTTCCGCCTTTATTCCAAATATGAACTTAGAAAAGTTTTTCCATAGTGTAATGTAATACACTCTCCTCCGCATAGATATATAAATAACGAGAGAAAATGTCATATATAGTGAAGTACTGTTTATTTAATTTACCAAATTCATTAAAAAAAATCCATAAAATGCCACTAGATAACAGACACAGCAGTGTACCAGATTGAGGGGGGTGTTAATATCACACAACCAAATTTGCATGTATGAAGTTTGGCAGCTACCTCCCAGGTATAGGTATTCGAACCAGTTGCGGATTGGGATGGAAAACCAGCACGGGAAATTTCTGAAAGCAGCCCTATATAGGGAAAAGGGTCTGTTGACGGGGCGGGGATTTCCCTCTTTAAAAAAATAGTTATTTTCACACTAAAACTAGCAATTTTTTGCTACACTAGAATCTGACAGTATACAGTAAATATGGGTTCCCTCTTGTAGGGCGTATCAGTGGACCAAACTGTACCTCTCACAAATTACAACACCCACCCAGAGAAATACCTTTAATGATAACGGTTGCAGCTGTGGATGGAAAAACAGTGGGCAGGAGGGCAACCAACAAACAGATGAACTGATATTTGTCATACACGGGTATAAGCTTGTAAGGAGGCTGCTGTGATTGTGCAAAATGGTTGCAGATGGGTATGACTCAAAATCACACCTATGTGTCCAATGCGAGATAATTGTGAAATATTATTTTTAATAACCTTTTTAAACTTTCTTGATACCCTTTTTCTTTGTGTTTTTTAAATAAATGTTGTGCATTATATTTCAATTAAGAACCAATTAATTCTCTATCACAGCTAAATATTTGAAACATATATACATTGAGAGAATAAAATGAACAGTGCTGTTTTTTGTTTTTATCATGTTAATGGCTGTACAGGTTTACATTCATTATTTAATGTCTGTCCACACTTTAATTGCTGCTCTGATATAACAATAAGCATGCTGTGATTGGGTACATGCTGACCATTTTGTCTAAGCCACACAGAAACTCACTCATATAGGTGCCTATTCATCAACGGAGGCCGTACGGCCTACGATGATTAAGTATTGAACTCTCTGCGAGGGATACTGAAGTATCCAACTCGCAGCGGGGGATAGATTATACAAGAGCAATTCATCATTGGTCCGGTGTGGGGACAGCTGCTCCGAATAGCAGCTGTCCCCTCGGTTAGTATCGCAACAGATGTAGCTGCATTACTTACCTCCTCTCCGTCGACCCGAGGTCACGCATGTGCAAAGCCGCCGAAGAGTCCGTGAGATGGCAGCGGAGGGATCCCTCTTCGCATCCCCGGAACTCCATCCTATAGGAAGGAGCGGGCTACTAGAGCAAGCACCGTCTGAAGATGGCGCTTGTTCCCGTGAATATCAGGGGGTCCTATCGGGCCCCTGATGATGAATGGCCCAGTAGCTAAAACATGTGGAAACTAGTGTTTCCACATGGAAATCGGGCCATTTATCAATTGATGAATAGGCTCCATAGAATGTATTGTTTTGTGGCACCTCACCCCTTTCCCTATATATATTTATGATTTTGTGAACCCCCAACCCCTTCCCTGTTGTGCAGTTCAGCACTTCCTCTTTTAATTTACAGTGCTCTTCTCTATATAGATTATTGTGCTTAATCATGTTTTTTTCCAATATATAAAACATTTTTTTATGCCAAACACCCCCATCCCTTATATAATATATTTTAATACCCATAACTCCCCTACCCTTTATATAATAATTTATTATTATTGTATTTATTATTTGTATAGCACACACATTTCACAGTGCTTTACAGAGAATATTTAGTCATTTACATACTGTACGTCCCTGCCCCAGTGGAGCTTAAAAATCTATATTCCCTATCACATGCACACACATTAGGGTTATTGTTTTTATTTATTTATTTTTGTCATTAACCAGTTAACCTACCAGTATGTTTTGCAGTGTGGGATCCAACCCCCACAAACATTGGAAGAACATACAAACCCCACACAGAGGCCTTAAATACAGGGATGGATACTTATGGGAACAAAATTATTTTTGTAAGCTAAACATAGCCTATAGTGTATGAGGGCATACAAGTTTCTTCCCTTGAGTGTTACTCATTAAGCCTGTCTAATATTTACAGTTATCTACGCAAAGGACAAAAGGTAATAGAGCAGGTATAATAACTATAATAGAACTGGACAATGGTTCCCACATACTGCAGGAAACTCTTTACAGGAAGGGTGCACAGAAATTAGAACTGGAAAAAATATATATATATTTATTCTGAATAAAGATCCCGGGGGAACACTTGAACTTAACACTTTTCCCTAAATGCAGCTATGTATGGACATACTGTATATCACCTGCAGGAGAGGCCCCAATATACTGTACATTTATACCTAATGTAACTCACCTTTATTTGGCTGACTGTAGTTGGGACAACTGGGTCGGTCTAGGGCCGCACGTTCCTTCTTCATAGGCTCCTCTTCTCTGCGTGCTGCTGAGGTTTCTCTGTTACCTTATGCCTGGAGCAGGCGGGTGCCGGCTGCAGGGTCATGCCCAGCGGTGTGGGGAGGATGTTGTGCGTGCCCTCCAGGCACCCAGAGACTGATGCCTGCTGCAGTTTTACTTTAACGCCACGGTCACTTTCCCCCGGCTACGCCGCATGGGCAGAGACATCAAGACGTTATGATGTCTCTCCACACAGACTCACAGTACAGGAGGTGGAGCAAGGAGGAATGGAAAAAGAAAGATCTGTGGGCAGCAGAGGCTGCCACTATCTTTCACACAATGCAGCGCGGGTGCGGCGCCTGGCAACTGGCCTTGTGACTGCCGCTAATGAGCAGGAAAAGATAGCCGGGCGCGCTGTGCAGATTTGTGTGATGTATTGTGGCAGGCGCCCAATACTCCGGGCTGGTAATAAACATACTGCAGGGCTGACCCAGCCTTTCTGCATCCCTGATTGTAAGAGGGAGGACTGGGGCACCTGTGGGTCAGCACCGGCCCAGCGGGAACTGTCCCGATATCCCGGTGGCCCAATCCGCCCCTGATTGGAACACTTCTGGTCATGTGCAAGAAAAACAGTCCCCCACTGTGTCCACCTGGATCTCTGTCCATCTGTATAACCACCAACAGAGGCTTTATCGAGGTGTATACCTCTGGTGGCCCTATCTGCTTAATAATATGAGATATGGTAAGAACTTACCCTTGTTATCTTCTACGAAGTCCATAGGGTTCCACAGGATACCTTGGGGGTATAGGCGATGGCGGTAGTCATCGGGCACCACAGTTACATTTTCAGCCTCCCAGGATGCACTGGGGTCCCTCTCCTATACCCGGCCTCCTAGCCAAGGCAATCAGTTACGTAACAAGCCATAGGAGGAGAACAAAGAGCGAGAAGAAAGTCTGGAACACACAAGAATCATATTCTCACCAGAAGGAGATGGAAAATCCGGTGACCAGAGCAAAGCCCATCTGCAGTACAGGTGCGACAGGGCGGGAGTCCTGTGGAACCCTATGGACTTCATAGAAATAGAGATAACAAGGGTAAGTTCTCTCATATTTTCTACTTCAGGGTCCATAGGGTATCCACAGGATACCTTCCGGGTGTCCCAAAGCAGTATCCTTTAAGGGTGGGGACGCTCCTGTGCTGGAAGGAGAATCTGCCGCCCGAAGGAAGCATCCTGAGAGGCGAAGGTATCGAATGCCTAATACCTCACAAAGGTATGGACAGATGAACACGTGGCTGCCTTGCAAAGCTGAACTGCAGAGGCACCACGACGAGCTGCCCATGAAGGACCCACAGACCGAGTGGAATGAGCTTTAAGAGAGGATGGAACAGGAAGGCCCTCATGAATGTAAGCCTCAGAAATCGCCATGCGAATCCATCCTGCCAAAGTTAGCTTTGTGGCAGGCCAACCCTTTTTATGGAAACCATAGAGGACAAATAAAGAGTCCAATTTCTGAAATGAACTGGTATGGTCAACATAAATCCTTAAAGCCCGTACCACATCCAAGGAGACCTCACCAGCCGATATGTCTGGGGAATTAAAGGCCGGCACTATGATTTCCTCATTGATGTGGAAACTAGTACCACCTTAGGTAAAAACCCAGGGCGAGTGCGAAGCACCGGCCTATCTTCATGAAAAATCAGAAAGGGAGGGCGACATGACAAAGCCCCCAAATCTGACACCCTTCTGGCAGAGGCAATAGCCAGAAGAAACACAGGGCCTGATTCAGAGCCGCTCGTAAGCGGCCGCTCATTCGCTCTGAGCGATGTTCGCACATCTGCGCATGCGTATGGGTTGTAATGTGCATGCGCCAACCAATCAGTGCGGTCGGAAATCGTGTGCTCGCAAAATAGCGAATGCCTGCTAATTTGAGTGACAGGATGAGGCGTTTGTGGGTGGTAACGGGAAGGTGCTTGAAAACGGGGAGTGGAGATCCGAACGCAGGTGTGCCAAACGGTCAAAACGGGCGTTTTAAGGGTGTGCATAATTAACAAAGCAGCGTCATCGACCACGTCACTTGATTGTCTTTTAGCCTGAACTGCTCGCATGATTGCGGTAGGAAAATGCTACCACAAGAATAGCGAGCAGTTCATACGCCTTTTGATGTACTCGATTAATCTAATAAATAGCGGAGATGACGTATGATGCGAGCGGCCAAGGGGCGTCCTTACAAAATAGCGAGCGCATGTTTCGAACGCTCGCTCAGACATAGAGGAGTCAAAAGACCGCAAAGTGCTAGCGCTCAATTTAAATAGCCAGCCCCTTTTTCTGAACGACCGTCCGCAAATAGCGTCCGGCTCTGAATCAGGCCCACAGTCTTAACTGTGAGCCATTTAAAATCCACTGAGCCCAGTGGTTCAAACGGCGGTCTTTGGAGATCTCCAAGGACCACAGCCAAATCCCAAGGAGCCACTGGTGGAACAAAGGTAGGCTGAATACGAAGTATACCTTGCATAAAGGTGCGGCCATCTGGAAGAGTAGCAATCCTATGCTGAAACCATACAGACAGGGCAGAAACCTGCACCTTCAGGGAAGCAAGGCGAAGCCCGTGATCTAAGCCCGCCTGTAGGAAAGCCAAAACTCTGGATATCCTAAACACCTGAAGATCATAGCCTCTAGGGTGACACCATTCAAAGAAAGTATGCCACACGCGGTGGTAAATTCTTGCAGAAGCTGGCTTCTGAGCTCTGAGCATGGTGTTAACTACAGAGCTGGAAAAACCCCTGGACCTTAAGAGGGCAGTCTCAACAGCCACGCCGTCAAAGACAGACGACCCAGGTCCGGGTAATGGCAAGGACCTTGAGACAACAGGTCCGGACATTGAGGCAACAGCATCGGAGGGTCTACGGAGAGACTCCGAAGATCTGAGTACCAGTGATGTCTGGGCCACACTGGAGCTATCAGCAGGAGCGTCCACATCAGGGCCAAACAGGACTTGTCCATTAAAAGGTATGCATTCTAATCCCTTTTTGGAATCTGCGTCCGCTTACCAAGAATGCTACCATAAGGCGCAGCGAGCAGCCACTGCTGCCGAGGAGATTCTGGAAGTGAGGAGACTTAGGCCCTGATTCAGAGGCGCTCGCTATTTGTGTCCAGAGACATCTCCAAGTTATCAGCCCAGCGCTCCATGGCTCTAGCCACCCAGCACACAGCCATAGCCAGTCTGGACGCCCCTCCAGCAAGGGAATAAATGGATTTCAGGCATATTTCAACCTTGCGATCCATAACATCCTTTAAGGCGGACATGGGGGGCATTGGCAATGTTGCACTCCTCACTAGGCGTGTGACATGCGAATCTACCTGTGGAGGTGTTTCCCATTTTAAGAAGTAATTATCCGCAAAGGGGTATGCAAAGGCCAAACGTTTTTGAGACTGGTACCGCTTCCCCGGATTTTTCCACGCCTCCTCTAAATGATCCACTAACTGACCAGATAGAGGAAAAACAGTGGCATCACCCTTAACATCCTTAAAGAAGGCGTATTTGGATTTAGCCACGGGGGGATCCTCATCCTCAATAACTAAAGCTGTACAGACTGCCCGTATAAGGCCAGGTATATACACTTTAGACTTGGACTCCGCCTCCTTAGTACGAAGGGGCTCTTGGTCCGATTAGTCAAAAATCTCTCCGTCATCAGATGACACATCATCCTCATCATACTGAGGCGTGTGAGAGAGGAAAGATCGCTTAGGCAGCCGTAAAGAGGGTTCTCCCTGCAATACATCCGACATGTGTTGCACCATATTGAACAATGAGTTCACCCACGCAGGCTCCTGCGAGACCTCGGGGGACAAAAGCGGGAGACACTGGGGTACCATCAATTGCCTTGGGAACTCCTGCATGGGTGATGAGACCACGGACTGCTGCATTAACCCCATCTGGGAGAATGCAGGGGGAGGTGCCAACTGGCCCACAAGGGTTGTAAGTGCCTTAGCAAAACAAGCCCAGGGCGGTTCCTGCACAGGCACAGTAACTGAGATCGGGCTTGATAACACATGACATGCCCTACACAATCCCTCAGCATTCCCATCTCCCTCCGCAAATGGTACATTACATTTGGTACACTTTAGCTGGAGGGGAAAATCACACAGACATGATGACTAAATGTAGTGTGACTCCCCACACAGTAAAAAAACCTTTTACTGTGAAGCAACAAACACCCTGCAACACCACACTGTAAGGGCTTTAGCAAAGAACAGGGATAGTAAAATGGCTGACAGTCAGAAGTGAAAGTACAGGCAGACAGGGCTAGCAATAGTCACATACAATGCAGAAATAACATCCTGCACTACCAGCACTACGATCAACTACTCAGACACAGAGCCTGGTAGGAAACAGTGCTGCATACTCTGACATTAATAGGAGGAGAGGTATGCGGGGGGACCCGGACCGCGATGCCACCAGTATCAGCGTCCAGCAGCGTTTGTCACTTCCAGAGAAAATGGCCGCCAAGGAGGTGGGCCCGGGGAGGAGCGCTGACACAGTCCGCCAAACCGCTATGGAGAGGCACTGTGCAGCGGGGGAGGCGCCGGCTGTGAAACAGAGAAGGCGCGCTCCCCTGGCATGCATTTAACCCCAGGGATGCTGGAGCTTTTTCGCTCTGCCGCAGCCCGCTGTCCCTGGGGCTTTGGGAAGAGGAGGTTAATACCTGGCTCCACTCGTAGCCAGTCCCCAGGAAGGGAAATGAGGTTGTTTGGATGATAGGAATTTTCCATCCAATGTTTTCCCTTTTTGTAATTCTAAAATTTCCGTGATATACCAACCCTACATTATGCTGTCCCTGTGGCACATGTGAACACACCCAGCAATCAGTTTGATTTAACACTTTGCCTACCATGCTATGATAATCCTCTAAAGGATACCCACCCCAGTACGGGTTATATTTAGGCTGGCACCGTTGGATACAGTTCTCATCAACTAGGGACCCACAAAGCTCACAAATACAGGAATCTTCAGACAATAAACCTCCACACCGTCCCCGAGTATCCGGAATAACAGCTCTCTTAACAATAACAGTACTAAGATTGGTCAGACATTCCCCTGGTTGGCATTGCACTCCTTCTGACTCCACTCCATCAGCACTGCAATCGACTCCCTTCTCCACATTCGGTCCCCCTTCACAGAAACCGGACATTCCCGTACTGACCAGGATGGTGAACACTCTAAAAGAGAATATGAAAATGAACACAGCAGGCCCATCCATTGCTACAACAAGACCTGCAAATTTCTTTTAGTTCAGGTATCTCACTACGACCTTTTCAATCCTCCAGGGACAAGTTCGCGAGCGACAGGTCCACGCTATCAGCCTTGTCTTCAACTTATTTCTCCACCGGTTGATTGACCTTTTTGCAGTGAGTGGAATGGACCCAGGTATCTCTCTCAGCCACCTTCAAAGATGTAGTACTTGTCAGCAGCACCTGGTATGGACCTTCCCAACGATCAGTCAAACAACCTGAATGCAAGAAATTTCTGATCATAACATATTCTCCTGGTTCAACATCATAACAGTTAGTTTCAGGCATATCATTGGACAACAATTTCAGTTTCTGCTGCTGTTGTTTTAACTGCTTACTCATTGATATAAGATACTTTACAGTTACCTCATTGTTACCCTTCAAGTCTTCCTGTGGACTTATAATCAAATGAGGTTGTCTACCGAACAGTATTTCAAATGGGGACAGATTTAGAGGGGGTCTAGGAGTGGTCCTTATACTATGTAGGAACAAAGGTAACGCTTCTGGCCATCCTAGTCCAGTCTCTGCCATGATTTTACTCAACTTATTTTTAATAGTCCCGTTCATCCTCTCTACCTTGGCAATGGCTTGCGGTCAGTAGGGGTTGTGAAGTCGACTATTAATACCCATCAGCTTACACATATTTTGAAAAACATCACCTGTGAAATGAGTACCCCTGTCACTCTCAATGATATTAGGGATACCGTATCTGCATACAAATTCCTGAACTATTTTATTGGCAGTAAACGCAGCAGTATTAGTGGCCGCTGGGTAGGCCTCAACCCAATTAGAAAATACATCAGTGCACACTAATACATACTTAAGATTCCTGCAGGGTGGTAATTGGATGAAATCAATTTGTATCACCTGGAAAGGTCCATCAGTCGGTGGAATGTGGGATGGTTCGGTAGGGATCGCTTTCCCTATGTTCTTCCTCAAGCAGGTCAGATAGGACATTGCTATCTTTTCTGCTTGTGAAGAAAAACCTGGTGCACACCAGTATGCTCTCACCAACTTGCACACACCTTGCTTTCCCAGATGAGTCAGACCATGTGCTGCCTCAGCCAGGCTGGGGTAATATGCCTTGGGCGCTACTGGCTTACCTTGTCTGTCCCTCCAGAGCCCGGAGGACTCCTGCCCACATCCCTTGGACTTCCAAATGGACTTTTCCTGGATTGAACACAAATTTTGCATCTCAATTAATTTCAGCATATCAATTGTTTGGAAAGACATAATTTTTTCAGTGAGGAAAATATTTTTAACCCTGCTGCCCATTTTGCAGCTTCATCGGCTCTGTTGTTGCTCAGTGACACCGGATCATCCTCACATGTATGGGCTTTACACTTGATTACTGCCACCGCTTTGGGCAGTTGGATTACTTCTAAAAGATGTTTTATGTGTTGGGAATGTGCAACTGGTGTGCCTGCTGCTATCATAAAATTTCTCAGATGCCATAGAGCCCCGAAATCGTGCACCACCCCGAACGCGTACCTCGAGTCAGTGTAAATGTTAGCAGATTTGCCTGCTGCCAGTTCACACGCTCTAGTTAGTGCTACTAACTCTGCCACCTGGGCTGAGTGAGGAGGATCAAGAGGTTTAGCTTCTATGATGTCTGTGTCATTTACAACAGCATAACCTGTACATAATTCACCTGTGTCTGTTTGTCTATGACAACTCCCATCCATGTAAAAAGTCACATCTACATTCTCTAAAGGTGTGTCGTGTATGTCAGGTCTAGCAGTAAAGGTCTGATTCAGATATTCCATACAATCGTGTGTATCATTATGTCTGCTGAACTCACCTCCCGCCAGCAACCCGTCTCCTTCCACCCTTTGTACATCATGTTGTACATATGGTAAATACGTTGCTGGATTCAGCGTGCTGCAACGTTTAACAGTGATGTTTGCAGGTGCGATCAGAGCTAGTTCCCATTTGGTAAACCTAGCCGACGTGTCTGGTTTGAGCAGAGTTCAGCAGAGCAGATACAGCGTGGGGAGTGTATACAATCATATCATGACCCAATACTACGTCCTCACTTTTACTCACCAATAGAGCGGTAGCTGCTACACTTCTCAAACAGGTGGGGAGTGATCTCGCCAGTGTCCAATTGGGCACTGTAGTATGCTACGGGCCTTCTGGCATCACCATGTTTTTGTGTAAGGACACCTGCAGCACAACCATCGGCTTCCGTACAATACAAATCAAAAAGTTTTTCATAGTTAGGTATTCCCAATGCAAGTGCTTTTGTCAGACTATCCTTAAGATTAAGGAAAGCCTGCTCTGATTCCTCTGTGTGTATGACACGATCGGGCTTTGATGAAGAGATTTAGTCCTGTAAAGGCAAGGCCAAAATAGAAAAACCTGGGATCCACATTCTACAGTATCCACACATTACCAAGAAGGTACAAATTTGCTGTTGATTCTGCAGCAGTTTCATGTTCTGTATGGCCTGGATTCTATCATTTGTGAGATGTCTTAACCCCTGGGTTAGGCAGTGTCCCAAATATTTTACTCTGGATTGGCGCGGCTGTAGTTTGTTCTTAGCCAACTTGTGTCCTGTATGCGAGAGATGAAACAACAACAGTTTAGTATCATTCAAACATGACATAAACGAATCAGAACATAGCAATAAATCGTCCACATATTGAATTAGAACAGATCCATTGGCAGGTTGAAAAATTTGTAAACAGTCGTGTAATGCCTGGGAAAAGATACTGGGGCTGTCTATGAAACCTTGGGGCAACCGTGTCCATGTATATTGCACACCTCTGTATGTAAATGCGAATAGATACTGACAGTCAGGGTGGAGAGGCACAGAGAAGAAAGCAGAACAGAGGTCAATGACAGTGAAATGGGTTGCATTTGGTGGTATCTGCATCAGGATTTGGCACTACGGGGAATTGGCTCTCTACTACCTTAATAACACCTCTAAGGTCTTGTACTAGCCTATAACTCCTCCCACCACTCTTTTTCACCGGAAAGATGGGACTGTTGGCTACACTAGCGGTACGGACTAAAATTCCCTGTTGCAATAACCGTTCAATTATTGGAAAAACCCCTAATTCTACCTCCTCTTTTAGTGGGTACTGGGGAATTTTTGGAGCTTGCCTACAGCTTTTCAAATTTACCATTACGGGGTTTACGTTTGCCATTAATCCAGTGTCCTGTCCATCCTTAGTCCAAAGGGAATCTGGAATTTGGGACAACATTTGATCTATCTGGGATGGATTTTCATTTAAACTGGTAGAGTGATACATTATCCTTTGGGGAGTGTCCAACATATCCCGCACCTCATGCGCAACTCTCTTGGGGATATCTAAAAATACACCATCAGAGGTGCAATATATAACACATCCCATCTTACATAACAAGTCTCTGCCCAGCAGGTTAGTAGGAGCCGCAGCAGCCAAAAGAAAAGAATGCCTGGTATGCAACGGCCCAATAGTAACCTCTGTGGACTTTGTTAAAGGATAATGTTCCACTTTACCTGTTACACCCATTGTTGGTACTGTCTCGTTGGTCACCTGTAAATTAACGGGAGATTTTATCACTGACCTGGTCGTCCCTGTGTCTACAAGAAAAGGATATTCAGTACCAGCTACATCAACCATCATGACCGGTTCTCCCCTAGTACTTCCCGTTAACCTGGTTATCTGTAGACTACAGGTTACAGGTATGACCTGACCCCTAGCGTTGGCTACCATTCTCCAATAAAGCATTAACGGCCACAATTGGAGCTGGTGCCTGCTGGACATTTGCTGTTCTCTGTGCATATCCCTTATGGGGATATCCAGGTACTCTCTGTTTTGGGGGTCCTACCCTTTTCACTCTGCAGTTTTTAATTAAATGTCCTGGCTGGTTACAATTAAAACATATTCGTGGATCGGATGAAGACACGGGTTGTTGTGAGGTTTGAGCAGGGGGAAAAGGTGGTGGATATGGGTATGGATATGGAGGATAAGGGTATTGTGGGGGATATGAAGTTTGTGAGTAGTGTGGGACCTGTGGTTGTGTAGGGTTAGTAAAATAGAGCTGTGTTTGCTGTTGTGTGGGATTAGTGAGGGCATATAACTGTTCAGGTGTAGGTGTGTGTGTAGATGCAAGTGTGTCTGTTGGCTGTGATGTTACCGTCATTCCTTCTAGAGCTTGAATACTGACAGCCATTAGTTTTTTGCTCTGGGTCTCTCTCTTCTTTGAGATGTTCTTATCATGTTCTATGGCAGATTCTATGAGTGTATCTATTGTGACTCCCCTCCAGCCAGGTTGTGAGGTCTGAACCCGAGTCTTTAAGTTTTCCTTAAGACCGTCCATGAGTACCGTGACTATCATTCCCCTGTGGTGAGTGCTATCTTTAATATCTTCCATCCCAGTGTACTGGGTGATAGCCTGCAGAGCCTGGTCGCAATACTCTTCTGCAGATTCACTCTCCTTTTGCCTTATGATGAAAATTTTGTTCCAGTTAACTACTACCGGAAAATATATACCCAAATGAGTTACAATGCGGGAAATGTTACCTTGGTTTACTTGGTCTGTTAAGGGAACGTCACCATCCAATACACAATCTGTGATAAATTTTGTCACGTCAGTATTGCGTGATAGACAGGCCCTTAACACCACATGCCAATCTTTATTAGTTGGCTCATGAGAACTACCCAAATTCCTCAAAAATCTCTGACATTTGGCTAGTTCCTTTTTGGGATCGGGGAAATCATTTATGATGGAATTTAGTTCTGCTCTTGTCCAAGGACAATGCATTACCACTTCCCTCGTGGGCACTACACCGTTCGTATCTGCATTTCCATTCGGAACAGTTATTGTCTGAATGGATGCAGACCGGTAGCGCTGCTACCTTTGACCTTGTTACCTTGCTGGGGGTTTAACCTGTTGCTGCTAAGTATGGTATTAACAACTTCCTCTACGGGTGCAGAGGGTGTTAGCACTTCCCTTGCTGTTACTGATGGAGATGGCGGCACCACTCATGATTGCCGTGGCGTAGCATCTATCATTTGTACAGCATGGGAAATGGCAGACATTACAATAGGCTCATCATCCACACCATGAACATTTTCTTTATAGTTGCTTAAGAGAGGGTACAAATTGCTTGTTAAATTTTTATGGGTATTTTTGATAACTGTACTTGCACCTCCATCCACATAAGGTGGGGGTGGTGCGCGTGAACTGCTAGCAATACCTCCCGCAATGCTACCTTGCTGCACGTGCGCGCCATTTTGCGGCTCGCCCGCATTGCAATTCAGCGTCGCGGATGCATTCTCTGGCAATGCGCTCGCAACGCTAGTTTGCATCGCTTGCGCATTTTTAAGCCACGCATCCCCTTCATGGTGCCACAACTTTAAACATTCATAATATTTGACCTTTTTCTCTCGGGAGCGCATCAGACTGATGTGATCCCGGACATTATGTAATACATCTTTATCAAAACTACCAATTCTGGGAAACGGTCTAACACTCTTCATCGTCATTTTAAACCATACATCACAATACCTTATTGCATAAGTACCGTACTTAGTATGCATAATACAACGGGCCGATCCAAGCGGCGCTTCCATTAGCAGCACATCATTGTCTAACATCTCTATTGTTTGCGTGGCTCCCATTCTGAGACAACTCCTACGTTTTTCAATAAAGATTTAAACTGGTGAAAGACAGTCAAGATACTTTCACTTACCTGCAAACGTCTTGGAAAAAAGGCGTATTCGCAAACCTTATGGAGGACTTCTAGACGCTTCCACTCACCTACGGAAGTAAAGGCCGCTTCCGCTCAGCAATCCTTTTTTGACTACCTTTCAACTGCTAGGGGGCAGCAAAGTACCCTTTGTGTTCCAGTTGATTTCGTCCACTCTCCCATCAGCTCACAATCACAATCTAGCCAAGATTATGCGGTTGAATTATAGTGTTCAAATAAGCCTAACAGATCACACACATTGATTACTGAACGCTATAATCACGCTGGGGGCTGAACCCTGACAAAAACAACAAATCATACACCTGCTTTGTGTAAAGTAAACGGTAAGCTGCTACCGAGTCACCAGGCCAACTCCTGCGCCTAGCACTTAAGGGTCCTATGATACCCTTAATATTTAGGTCCCATGTTACAGCCTAAACACTCACAGTTACACACTTTTTTCCTGCGCAGAAAAATACACGTTAACCCAGATATTGATAACAATTGAAAAGAATGTAAACCTCAACGGCTTTGTTTAAACATGTGGCAGCACAACCTGAAGTACGTATACGCTATTGTGTGACCAGTCGCATACACAATAATGCGACTACCACACAACCGTATGACAACCTTTAGCTGCGTACACAAAAGTGCATCTTTACTTTGCACAAAACTGCGACTAAGCCGCGTGTTCAATACTGCGGCACCCCTTTAAATGTTAGGTTCTATCAACAAAGGAAAACAAACTTTTTCCTCTCTTGTCCCTGGATTCTAGTCAGCGTCCCTGGCTCACACGAAAACGGGTAGCGATTTCTCAGCACCGAGCGGTAGCAGGTAAACCCTGCATGTGGCCACTCCACCCTTTGGTGAGATATCGATAACCGTATGTGCTGTGTGAGTGGGTAAGTGACTTCACTACGAGCCCCCAACTAATTATACTGTCTTTGAACCTCTATACACCCCTGCCTATACCTTTTGATATCCTTCCTATAAACCTCTAAGGATGACACTATTTTGCGTACGCAGTTATACAGTAATTAAAGACTCCAGACCTAGAACCTGTGGTTCCAAAGCACAAAGTATTATTCAAGTAAAAGTATAGTCAGTTACACGCTAGTTATAAGTACAATTTAGTGCAAAGGTATTATACAGACCCAAGTACAATTATACATACGCAGCGCTCTGGACCAGATGTAGGCATCAGCAAGAAACCCCTCGTCAATCAGCATTCAGCACGAAGACTAGGAACCCAGGGTCAGAGCACACATATTTATACCCCCCAGAGATAGACAACACAATAGAGAAGTTTGTTGCTAATACCATTGGTCCTAAAGGAGAGGGCATATGTTACAAGGCATCTAACAGGTTGGTTCAAATAGACACAGTCCAGCCTCTAACAACTGGTGGTCTCTGGTTTCCCGCCTCATGCAAATCAGTTGGTCATATAATGTACATTTTGTTGCTTGAAGTCTCTGCGGTCCATAAGTTGAGAATGCATGTTGCGATCCCTACATCGATGTTACCGGAATACTGTTGAGAGTACGCATCAGTACAATACCAAACATGGCTTATTTATCACGTATAAAACCTTAGTTACAAAATAATCTTTATTTCATAGCAATTATAGTAAATGTGCATACTTGAATCTTATACCTTAAAGCTTATGGAACCTTGTATGTGAGTATGTAATGTGTGAGTATGTGGGGTTTGATGTAAAGACGCTAGTTAACTTGGGGCAGATGCGTGTGCATGAAGCTAATATTCAGCGTTTTCATACAGGATCTTATGCATTCGCTAATATGCGACTAGTTAACAGCGCAATTGTGCGTATTAATGTGTGTATGAGAAATGGTGAGAGGTGCAATCGCATGATGCTAATAGTAATATCGCCACATGTACTAAAGGGTGAGTTTATCTAAAATGGTGCTTGGGTGGCCATTCGCAAAATGGCGTCTTGCGATTTCATTTCCAAGATGGAGTCTTGCGGCCAGTCGCAAGATGGCGTCGCTGTAATTCAATTTTAAACTGATCTTGTCTCAGCCAGTAATCCAGCTTCGACAGTAATCATAATCACTTAAGGCACTCACCTATGATCCCATTATGCTCCAAATTCCCCCTTCATTGTTCCTCTTCTCACGTTGTAGCTTTATGATCTCTGAAAAACACCTAATATTCACCTCAGTCCGCCGTGCATTGCACCACGTGGAACGCACGCTTCTTCCTGTTTCGGCGTAACCAAGACGCCGGAGTTACAGGAAGTGACATTCACTTCCTTCTATTGCGCTCCTGTGGGAAGCAAGCCGGGGGTGAGATGTTATGCATTCCATCTATGTGAAATATGCAAATTTGGGTGTGTAATATTAACACCCCCTCTATCTGGTACGCTGCTGTGTCTGCTATTTGGTGGCATTTTATGGATGTATTTTTAATGAAATTGGTAAATTAAATACACAATACTTCACTATATATATTTTCTCTCCTTGCTTACATATCTATGCGGACAGTGTGTTACATTACACTACAGAAAAACTGTTATAAGTGGATATTTGGAATAAAGGCAAGAACTCAGAGTGGGAAAAAAACCCTGATTATATAATACTATAAGAAGTGGACTTTCGAAGCAAAAGAACAATAGAAAATAATTTTTCTTAGTTAGAGGTCATTACACCCCAGAGGGTGCGCACAATCACTAGTACTTTCTATATATTGCTTGAAGCACTTGGCTACTTGAAGAGAAACTGAGAGAATGCAATCGGTTTTCTTTGGAGAGGAATTAACTTCTCCTAACTTAGCCTTTCCTTGCTGAGAAACATAGAATTTGACGGCAGATAAGAACCACTTGGCCCATCTAGTCTGCCCTAATTAGGTTGCGGGAGTTTCCCGGACACTTGTTGAGCTGATGAGAAGGAGCAGCACAATATAAACAGAGATTCTCAGACTGTCACCATTCGCGTTCTTCCTGTGACAGGCGAGAACGGTTGATTTGCATAGGTTCCTATTTGGGAGGAGAAACTGACTGAGGCAAGACTGTCACCCGGGGCTTGGAATGAATGAATCTCCCTCTCTCAATAGCACGCTCTTTAAAACGTTATTCCACCTTGGTGCACAGGGAGATCAAGTCCTCTAATTTGTCCGGGAGATTCACGAGTAACAAGAACAACTTTAATTTTGTCAGATAAGCCGTTCTAGTAGGCTGCATAGAATGCTCCACCATTCCAAGAGAGTGCTGATGCCAGTATTTTAAACTGTACCAGACATGGGCCTACAGAATTTGAACCCTGGCATAGACGTAGAAGTTCTGAAGATGCAGATGACACTGCAATTTTTGGGGTTCAATCAAATTTTGCAGGGGTATGTGCAGATAGAGTGCCACTAAGGAAACTGGAACCAGAGAAATCGGAATCGATAAAGTGGCAGCTCGTCTCTCAGAGTGGATTGGATGTTATCCAGCCGGTTAGTCAGTTCTTGGAGGAACTGTACCACCTGACCCTGTGACGCCTTTTGGTGTTCTAGGCGAGCAACAAGATCAGGTGTAAACCCAGCAGCTTGTCCATGATTCTCGGCTGGATCCATTGGCCAGTACAACCTATCACGTCTAAGGGTTGATTTTGTGTTGGAACAGGCGTGGGAGACTGATGAGATTTGAGAGGCATGGATGAACTTACAGTAGGTATTTTGAGCCAGGACCTCCTCATGTATAGATGTGAGGAGGTAGAGATACAGCAGTGGATGATGGGCCCGAATGTGAGAACAGGAATAGAAAGTCTTTACTGAACAGCAGGTTGGAATGGAACTGAATATATAATACTGAATGAATGAGCAGAATTGGATTGGGACCAATGATGCTGGATTGAGAGCTGGATCAGCTTCAGACCGATGTTGATTTGAAGAACTTGATGGAATTAAATTCAGCAGCGGCTCCTGCCCTCTTACCTGATGGGAACTGCCGCTGGCTTGGGTCCCGGTGCCTGCTCAATGAATCTGGGAGACGTCGGGACTGACCCATGCGCATGAGCAGCGATGGCGCCGCGAACACCAGCTGTAGGGCTGCCCAGACTGGCAGTCCCAGGGGGAGGAGACACCTCCCCCTGGCTGCCTGTCATGGGAAGTGGACAGCTTAATGTGGTGGGCGTCTTGGTATAGAGCTGCGGTTGCTGTGCGATTGCATTCATTAGCATATTTTTGCAGCGAGCGGGTGCGTGTGACCGCAGCCTTGCGAACCAACCTGAATCAGGCCCTGGGACCGTTCAGATACAGAGTACCTGGGAGCTATGTACTGAGATTTAACTTCAGCAAGAAGCGACGTTGTACTGGCAATGAAGGCCAGTCAGGGAATTTAATTTATAGTGGTGGATCCCCAGGGATTGGATGCAGCGATCAGCTGGTCTGGGTCAAGTGCTCTGAGTGGAGTAAGAGTGTCAGGTGACAGAGTATAAACATGGCTGCGCCCATACTGTTGTTCTGGAGGGAACTGTGGTGTGCAGTTTGTATACCATCATGCTGGGGAGACACTCTGTGAGCAAGTGACTGCGGAGAGCCACTCTGTGACAGGCCACTGAGCAGACGGGGCAGGAGTAGACCTCAGCACCAGCCAGGAGCGATGTGCAGCATGAGCGGACCTCTGTGCTATCCGGGAGTGATGCATAGCATGAGCAGACAGCAGTGCTAGCCGGGACAGGCACCGGAGAGGTAAAAAGGTGGCTTTAAGTGTCCGGTGCATGACATTTTTGTTTTTATTCTTCTAAACAGCCAGTTGCCTGATGTGTTACCTCTGTGTTCACTTCTCTGTATATTCTACCCTTTGCTTTTTAGATACATGTTTTTTATATGCTATAGTATAACCACTTGTTTTTGTTACACTGTTTTGTAACCAAGTATATCTGTGATACGGTTCGTTTCAAAAACATTTTTAATTGTGTCATGCATCTTAGGGATGGGAATCATTTGAAATTCCCACAGAATCCTCTGCAGCTAAACTCCTTACCCTCACCTCTTCAAGAAAGTGCACTGTCTTGGAGTTATCCTAGACTCATCCCTCTCCTTTAAACCGCACATTCAGCACCTCTCACAGTCCTGCCGTTTTCACCTAAAAAATATCTCCAGGATTAGACCCTTCCTCACCCAGGATGCCACTAAAACCCTCATCCACTCACTGGTCATATCCAGATTGGACTACTGTAACCTTCTCCTAGCTGGCCTCCCAGTCTCTCACCTCTCTCCACTACAATCGGTTCTCAATGCTGCTGCTCGGCTCATCTTCCTCTCCAGACATTCTACATCTGCTTCCCCTCTCCTTCAAGCCCTACACTGGCTCCCCTTCAGATGCCAATTCAAGGTTCTTACATTCGCCTACAAAGCCCTCACCAAATCCTCTCCCGCATACATTTCTGACCTTCTCTCCATTCACACTCCCACCCGTCCACTTCGCTCAACTAATGCATGCCGCCTCTCTTGCCAACTGATTACTTCCTCCCATTCCCGGATCCGAGATTTTGCCCGTGCTGCTCCCTACCTTTGCAATGCTCTCCTTCTCCCTATCAGACTCTCCACCTCTCTAAAAATCTTCAAACGGGCTCTCAAGACCCATTACTTCATCAAGGCCTTTCAGCACTCATCCTAACCCACCTCATGCTCTTTCCTTCCTATCTTCCCCTTCTGTGTCACGCCTGTCTACCCCTCCCCTTAGAGCAGGGACCTCTTCCCTCATGTGCTTCTCTTTACATTTTCATCTACTCTCTACTCCCCATTAGGGCACCTAACACGGGACTGCTAATTCCCGGCAGCTTATTGTGAGTGCTTTAATCACTATTTCAGCAATGTATATAAGTCGTGTCCTTGTCCTGCACTGTAATGTACTTGTTTCTTGTTCACCTATTAGTTCTATGTACTATGTAAGGCGCTGCGGAACACTTGTGGCGCCATATAAATAAAGTATAATAATAATGTTTCATTGGAAACTTCGGTCAGATGGTTCCAATGTTCGATGTTTAACCCTGCAATGGTGAGGATCCAATGTTTCATCACCATCGCTAGATTTCTGCCATGATGTTTCCCAATGTTTTTGTTGTGGCTGCTCCAATTACTATGTGTGTGATGCAGACATTTCAGTAAACAGTTTACACACACTGCTTTGTTCGTGCATGGTGCTGGGGCTAATATAGTGAAAGACACCCTGGGCAGCCAATCAGCAGCACATAAAACAGCCCCATCCCCAGCTCACTGCCACATATATGTGCACACACAAATTAAATCCAGGCACAAAGGTACAGCACTCAAATAAATAAGTGTATGTAAACTACCATTAGTACATACAAACACTACTGTAAGCCAGGGCTCGACAAATCCCGGGGGCAAGGTCACCATGGCGACTAAGATTTTAGTCATGGAGACAAAGGCCCTCATTCAGAGCCGTACGCTCTGAGCAGAGCGCACGCTCTAAATGAGGGCCGTCCTCCATAACTATGGAGCGTCCTCCTGGATGCTCGTATAGCTGTGGGTCACCACCCACAGCCTATACGAGCGTGCAGTTTGATGGCCGCGATGGTCTTGACCATCGAAACTGCGAGCCGGAGCCTGAGATTTTCAACCGCAAGGCCCGGAGTGATTTTGGCTCTATCAGAGCCAAAATCACTCCCACTGACATCACTAGTGATGTCAGTGGGCCGGCTTCTGACGGTAGGCGTTCCCTTAGAACGCCCTCGTCAGGGAGGCACGCCCACCAAAGGGGGCGTGCTGTCAATCAACATCGACAGCACGCCCCCTTTGATCAGATACAACGAGCGAAGGAAAGTCCTTCGCTCGACGCGTCTGGCGCATGCGCACGACGGAGCTCCCTCCGTCGTGCGCATGCTCAGTGCAGAACATCGACCCACTTGCGAGCGGACAGCCGCTCGCGAGTGGGTCTGAATCAGGCCCAAAGATTTCCAAGGGTCAGATACTAATAAAGCTAGTTGAAAAGGGGGGGAAAAAACTGTCCTCCAGAGGTGATTACAGTCTTGATTGGGTGGGACATCCAATGTTGCATGTCTGTCACAAGGACGGAGGAGTGCATGCCCACCACATTCAATCAGTGTGGCTCCACCTCCTCCATTCTGCGCGAAAAATTATGCAAAGTGGGTGACTGTCTGGGATCCGGATCTTCCTGCTACAGCACTGCTAGCACAGTGAAGGAGAATGATCACCAGGGGACCTGGATGTTGCTGGTGCAGCTTCTTGGCATAATATGTATTTAGTCCAACTATGTGGCATATGTATTTAGTCCTACTGTTTGGCATATGTATTTGATCCCTACTGTGTGGCATATGAATGTGAGCCCTAGTGTGTATTCTAATTTGAATGTGGGCCCTATTGTGCGCCATATTTTGAATTGGGGGCTGGTATGGGCATGTTGCAGAATCTGATGACCATTAAAGAGGCATGTGTGGTGATTTGATAGCATGTGGGGAGGTTGAGGCACTGAAGGGGCATGTGTGGTGGTCTATACAAGCTTTCATATATTTTGGTAATGGACGATAGTCTGGCTCCTAAACTTTTAAGATTGCTCCTAGATTTGACAAAAATTTGTCGAGCCCTGGTAAGTCGATGTTTCAGTATATATAAAGTACGTCCCAAGACAATAATGTAGCAAAATATAAAACCTGCAGCCACAAATAGATGCTACTTACCCAGCTCTAAATAGAGAAGATACCAACTCAGCAAGTGACCGCTGGGACCACGAGGCGCTAAAAATTATGTCAGTTTTCCAGCAACACCAATTGTGGCAAGTGTGCTGTTGCCTGGCAACCGCTGACACAGCCGTGGTGCTAGATGCCTGCTTCCCAGCAGCACAAATACCCCATTTAATGCCAATGTTTCAGGGGGACTGCTTGTAGTATGCTGCCTAAGAAGTACCAACTCTTTACAGATCTTATAAAGGAATTTTGCCATTTTTAAATCCTTTGAGGACCGCTGTTTTTTTGAATTGCTGGACTTTATATACTGTAAGCCTCCATCAAATAAACTTAAGTATGATTTCAGAAGTTTATTAGTGTATATTTTTTAGTAGGTAGCTTACTTAAAAATATATATAAACATCTGTTAACATTGATGTTCCATAACCAATGTTTAGGGCTAAACAAAGTTTTATATCCAAAGTTAAAAACATTGATACCTTCCAATGTATCCTTTCGATATCCCATCCCACTGCTTCAATTAAAAAAAAGAAAAAGTATCTTATTTTGGCCCTCCTTTTCTTTCATTATGGCTGTGCAGAATAGCTGGGGGAACTGAGACGCCTGAGCCATTTTTACTGTTTTTCCCTGACGCATGCGCAGATTACCAATAATTGCTCAACTGTAAACATCGGCATTACATCATCCCTGCATCAGGCCCATAGTGTACTAAGGGCCTGATTCATTGCGAATACAATAGCGATTACACACTCAGTCTCACTGCGAAGATATGCTAATCCACTGCAATTGCTATGTCATCGCAGCACAACATAAGAACACCCACCTTACCTTACACACATCCGTAATACTTAGCAAGACTGCAAAACCATCGGTAACATCTAGTACCATTGCAGCCTCACACACTCTTGTACAAGCTCTGACCTTACTCAGGAATTGCTAACCTCAATGTAGGTATGGCCATCGCTTATTCATAATAATGGATGGTTTATGGATGTGGAATGTTTTTCCTATCGATGGGGGAGAACCATATGGTTTCCCCCCATCGATGGAAGAACATAACTGAATAGTTTTTCTTTTTTTTACAAGGTGCCAAGACACGGAGCACAGCTCCAACACCGACACCCCCCCCCCCCCGATCTCATTGGCCCACAAGCCAGTAATAGAACAGGGATGACCATCGGTATGGTGAAGACATTGATGGTAATTCATTGCAGTGTTCTCCCCAGAAAAAATTTTTGAGCCGGATGGGGCCTTCACAAGAATAAAATGTTTTAAATCCTGACCTTATGATTAAACTTGAGGCACTCTCCCCAAGATGGCGCATCTCCGTACAACCTACTGCCTGGCACTCCCTCCCACCCCAATGTCCCATCGTCCAGAACCCTCATTAACGTGTCCCTATAGCCGAAGGACACAGATGCCAGATGCACTGAGAGCCAGGGGGTGTACCCAAGGGTCCAAGCACCCCTGGCAAAGTAAGGGACTGGCTCCCCCTCCCGCAATATATTAGGAAAAACAAAAAAATTAGATACAGTTGCTCCCTTTCCCATGACATATAAAAATCAAGATAGATAAAGAAAAGAGGCTGGTACTCATTCCCTAGTTGAATAACAGCATGACCGGTTGCCTTCTGTGGGAGACAAGGTATTTAGCAGACGTAGAGCAATACATTGTGCGCACAGTACACACTGCACAGTCCGGCGTACGATGGTGCAATGTAGGTTTACATGCTGCATGTAACAGCATTGCATTGTTCATTTCATTATCCAAGTGTTTATAGCTGATCTGTCTTTCTCTGCATCATCCCATTTTTATTATCCTTTATTTATATAGCGCCACAAGGGTTCGGCAGCGCCTTACAAAGTACAGAAACAAATGAGCACACAAGACAAGTTATTAACAGTACAGACAATGCAGGACAAGTACATGATTTATAAACAATGCTGCATAACACATAAATAAGCAGCAGGGTGTCAGTAACCAAGTTTTAGGTGCCATTGTAAATGAAAGTAAAAGGCAAGAAGCAGCACGTGAGGGAAAAGGGCCCTGCTCGCGAGAGCTTACATTCTAAGGGGAGGGTCAGACAAACAGGGGTGACACAGATGGACTAGATAGTGAGGGAGGAGCATAGAGTAGTGGGTTAGGATGAGTGCTGGAAAGCACTGAGGAACAAATGGGTCTTGAGAGCCCATTTGAAGATTAGGAGCCAGAAAGACAAAAAAAGGCAGCTACTCGAAGAAGTTGGAAGAGTTGCTGCTGTCTACATGGCAGATGGGACAAGGCGGTAAATTACAGATCGGCTGTACACACCATACAATATTTAAGATATATAATTCCGATTTGTGGGCCTGATTCAGCAAGGTTCGCAATTTCGAAACTGCACGCAAGCAGCTTTGCATTTGAGATCCTTGCAATAATGCATATGCAGCAGGTGTATGACACCCCCTGCTGCATTTGCAATCCCACTGCTGCACTGCGACGGGGATCATCACTTACTCAGGCTTGCCACTCCCCTAAAACGGGGGCGAAAACAACCCGTTTCCGGGAATGCTGGCTGACCCCACACAGCCCCTTAAATGCCTCTGCCTGTGTGTTTTAGCAGGACCCATTCTGCACACTTGCTGGTAAATGCCACCTCAGTAACCTGACACTAGGTGCATTCTCCAGGTAAATGCCACCTCAATAACCTGACAATAGCTGCATTCTCCAGGCAAATGCCACCTCAGAAACCTGACAGTAGCTGCATTCTCCAGGTAAATGCCACCTCAGTAACCTGATACTAGATACATTCTCATGCCACACTAGATGCATTCTCCAGGTAAATGGCACCTCATTAGCCTGGCACTAGCGGAGTTCTGCAAATAAATGCCACATTAGCATGACACTAGAGGTAGTCTCCGAGTATATGCCACTATTAGAGGTGTTCTCCATGTAAACAACACCACCTCAGCAATCTGGCAGGCAGGCTGGCACTAAAGAGGCGCCCTCCTCCTCAGGCTCTGTCTGAGCAAAGGAAAGGCGGGAAGCTGGTGACGTAGCGGCGACGAGGGCGGCCGCCGGCTGCTGCTGACTACCCATGGTGCCCCTCGCTGCCTACGGTCGACCATCTTGTTCCGGCGGTGAGGCAGCGAAGCCCCGTCTCCTACCAGGTGTTACCTCGCCGTCACCCCGGGGCCCCCCCTCTCACTCACACCCCTTCCCCCAGAACTGGGACATGCTGGAGCGGACACAGCAGCGGTAGCGATCCCCGAGAAGGGCAGCCCAGGCAAAGAAGCCACCGAGACGCGCAGTCTCTCCTGACCCCTCCTCCTCCCCAACAACCTCGCCCCTCACACGGGAGAGAGCAGCAACAGCAGCATGGACGCGGTGAACGCGTTCAACCAGGAGGTAAGGCCGTGCGGAAGGTCAAGGAGCGGGGGGTGGGTGTGAGCCAGCTCAGGTGGGGCTGGTCCCTGCAAGAAGGAAGGACACGTCCACACGGCACAGGCCCTGTACAGTATCCGTGGTGTCACCCTCCATGTGCTTTCTAATGGACAGTTCGCTTTACTGAGGCCTAGCTGCAGGACTAAGAATGTCCCATGATTGTTCTAGTGAAATGCAACAGGGTAGCTAAAGTGGGAGCATCTGGTGATTCATCATTCGGGAGGGTGCGTGATTCACATTAGGGGGAATCTGCATGATACAGACGCGTCCTCATACACTAAAGGTGCGTACACATGGGGTGATTTTTTTTTTTGGACGACTGAACGATGACTATGTCGTTATCGTTCAGTCGTCTAAAGAAAATTGTCAATTTTCAGCCCCAAAACGATGACCGTTAACTAGTTGCCGTTCATCGCCCGAACCTCATGTTCAGCCTGACAATATTGTCAGGTTGAACATGTTTGGGCATGAGGGAGGGAGCCCGGCACTGAACGAAATCGTTCTTGATTTAGTTCAGTGTTTGTGCTCAGTGTCGTGAGCACGCCCCTCCCGGGGACACACAGGACGATTTCGTTCGGGGAGAAATTCGTCCCGTGTGTACGCACCTTTTAGAGCCATTGTTTCGTATGGTATGACTTAGACGCAGTTGCAGGCTTTTTCATGTGTTGTGTCCTATTCGCATTGCAACCACAGACTCACTTATAGGGTGGAATTCAATTCAATATGAATTGAATAGTGCCGAGAAGGAGCTAACAAAGCTATTCAATTCAGTGCGCTGTTAAGCCCGACTGAAGGATTTCCTCTCGCACTCCAGAAATCTGATAAAACTGCTGGCGCAATGCCGTTTTCTGCCTTTAGTACGGTGGAACCAGCATCATGCCAGGCACTTATGTTTAAGAATGTCGCGTCTAATCATGTTTAAGGCGCAAGGATGGGCATTCTCCGACATAACAGCGCACTGAATTGAATAGCTCAGGGAGCTCCTTCCCGCCGCTTTTCAATTCACGTTGAATTGAATTCCGCCCATAGTGTCCTAGATACTTAAGCTGGGTACACAGTATACAATCCATCATACAGTGCGTACGCCCAATCCGACGCTCACAATGGTCGTGCATCTCATGGTCCCATTTGCTGTTCTGCACAGCAGATGGGGACGATGCAATGGATGACTCCATGGGCTCGATTCAATTCTTCAGCGCCATGCTGAGTAGACCCGGGAGGGAGCTCCCAGAGCTGTTCAGTTCAGTGCGCTGTCTGGTCCGACTAAAGGATTTCTTCTCGCACCCTCCTGAGGGTGCGAGTAGAAATCCGACAAAAGTGCGGTACGCAGGGCTGTTTGCCCTCTTAGCGCAGAGCTAACAGCCTTGCGTACGGCACTTTATTTGGAGAATGCTGGTTCCCGCGACCAAACAACCAGGTTAAGTCGCGAGAACTGGCAGTCTCCGACTTAACTGGCAACTGTCGGACCAAACAGCGCGCTGAATTGAATAGCTTCGGGAGCTCCCTCCCAGGACTGTAAAGCTTCGCGCTGAATTGAATTGAGCTCCATGCCGCTATATGCAGTATATAACGATACATTGCGCCGTCGTACACCAGATTGTATAGTCTGTGCGGACCGTGCAATGTATTGTTACATTGCAGCGTTCTGTCGCTGGGGACACACATCCTATAGTGTGTACCCAGCTTTAGGTTCAGTACTTTTTAGAAAAGGAATTCATATAAAGTCGCAGATTAAGCATAACTATTCGTAGTGTGAGGCATGTTGCGGGTCACCCCCCATAGCAGACCTCTGTCTATTGCCTTTTATTTTCCAGCTTTGTGAATGATTTGCACATAAAAGCTGCATGCAGTGTCAGAATTCAGGCTACTCATGCATTGTGCTTTTCTCGCACTAGTGATGTGAATAAGATGCATACTTTGTGTAAGTCTCTGGCGGTACACATGGCTAAAGCTGGGTACACACTTAATGATGTGTACCCAGCCCGACATCGCCAAGTGTGTATGCACTTGCCAATGCGGGCACCAACGGTGGGTGCCACGCTGCATTCGGTAGCATTGCCCTCGCTAACGACATCCCCTGTCAGACCTGCATATAAGTCCGACGAGGGATGTCGCTGATGACCCACGGGCGCGAGCATCATCAGTGACATAGTGGGGGCACACACTAGAGGATTTGAACGATTTGTCATTCCGATGTGTCGGAATCTGCCAAATCGTTACAAAAAATCGTCTAGTGTGTACTCTGCATAGGTTGCAAAGTCAGTGGCGCTTCAAATGAGGCTGTTTGGCACAGTTGAAAATGGCTGTATGTGGACACATCTGTATGTAATTTATTAAAGGATAGCAACCCAAAATGTTTGTTTTGAATATGAAGGCCCAAAATACAAATCTCTACATTTATTTGCTACCTTCCGTGTGCTAGGTCTGCTGGTGTCCTCACCTTGATTAATGACCCCAATTTTACCCCGATGTCTAATATGATGGAAATCCATTCAGCCAGACAGATGTGGTTCATGCATGGCAAATCACGCCTTCTTCATTGTGGGGTTTGCCTCACACCCCATGGAGGTGCACAGAAAAGATTATGATGCCAGGGCTACCAAAATTGGGCAATACACAAGATGCCTGGAGGCAACTTGTGCTGAATTAAATCCCCCTCTTTATTGAACCAAGCTACATCGTGGTTTGTTGCCCCATGGTAACATTAGTTAACTGATTGGCAAGTTTATTCGAGATGGGGCCCCAGCAGCCACTCCGCTTAATTAAAACATGCCGAGTGGGAAGCACAGTGTGAGGCAATTGAGCAAAGTATGTATCCAGCAAATGGCATTTAAAAAATAAGTATTAGAGTGGCACCTAAAATGAAATTTCCTAGTTTTGGGTATCTGTATTCCTGATCACATTTTTTTTAACAATGTGATCAGGAATACCCTTAAAATGAGGCCCTGTGTTTCTCATCTGGCAATTAAACCGTAGTCTACCAAAACATCATACATCTATTAGTAGTCTATTAAATACGTTCTGTACCTGAATGATATATGGACCTAGTTCCTTTGACATGTTTGCTACTCTACTTCTGCAATTGTTTTGCCTTTTTTTGTGTGTGCTATGTATAATGAATTGCTATGCATTTGCACTGAAACTTATCCTTGCAATGGGATCATATTAATTTATGTTTTGCAATTGCTTCTTACATTAATGATACTGAAATGGAAATTTCTCCTACACAGTGCAAGCATCTATATTGATGACTGAATTAGTTTTGATTTGCTAGGAATTTTTGACATGACTGACTAATTGTCATGTGACCTGGCCAGTAATCATGAGGTCCCTAGTGACCTAATGTGCTGTATTCTCTTAGGTTTTGTTCCTGCCTACAAAATGGCAGCTTATGAAAATGTCTGTTGATAATGCGTACACAGTCGGGCTAATTGATCTGACAGGTTTTTCAGACATGATCTGATCTTAATTTAAAAAACGGCTGTATGTCTTTGTGTGTGCGTGTCCTGAACTATCATAATTTAGTATTTTTATCAGTGCATGCACACCATATCATCATAAAAATATATTTCTTCAGGGTCCATAGGGATCCACAGGGATACCATGGGGATATTATGGTTGGAGAGATCTAGGCACCAAACAGTTAAAGCTTCAGCTCCCAGGATGCTTTGGGTCCTCCTCCATATATACCCCGCCCCTAGCCACAGGCCTCCAGTTGCTCGTTTGGTGCGGCAGGATTAAGACGCACCTTTTTAACGGGACTGCTCAGGCAGTCGTAAGCTTTATTTTATGTTTTATTTAATTTCTATGTTTTTGAGTTGATGGTACTAAGCGTCCGAATTAACACATGTTCTGCGACTCCATCTGCCTCCGCCAGGCTGCAACACCAGTAACAGGGTTGGTGATTCTGGCGGGTCTCGGCTGAACTTGCTAGCAGCGATGCTGGGACCCGGACTGCAATCGGATGCATGGAGATGTCGGTGGGGGGGGGGCGGGCGCGCCTTCGCGCGTGGCAGTCCTGGCTTCCGGCACCGGAGATGCATCGGAAGCCGTTGTAGTCAATGCCCGGGAGTGTCTGCATCCTCACTAGACCGCCGGGGCCTTATCATCTGACGCTGGGGATTGGCAGCAGACTCATCTGCTGCCATGAGGCCAGCGTACCTGGCTGATTGATGCAGCTTAGGGGAGGTAGGCGCTCCCCTGGCAGCACTGACCCAGACGCAGTCTCTACGAAGGGTTTTGCCTGTCTGTGTTGCTCCGCCTTCCCTCCATGTGTATTTGAGACGCTCACGGTCCACTACCAGTGTTCTGCTGTAGCTGTTGGTCTCAGGAGGGTTTGGGTCAGTCTCCCTGTATACCTCTCCCTTGGTTAAGGTATATAGTGCTCTATATCCTACCGTTCCTGGTGTTTGTGTAGTTGATTTAGAGGCGATTGTAATTATATTACATATGCATTGTATGTGACTGTTTGCTAGCTGCTGTATTGACAGTCTTTTATTTCTGTCTGTCATTTATAACTCAGTTTTTTGTGGTGGAGGTTTTTCTTTGAGTACTTCATTCATTAAGATTTTGTTACGGCTGTCATATTACATTGCATTTATTACCTTGATTGAACATGTCAAAAGGTAAAGGGAAACAGAAGGGGGAGCCCCCTGTGCCGGTTTCATGTAATTCATGTATAGCCTGTTTGTCCCCTCAGGGCTTAAAGGATGGTTTGTGTGTTTGTTTATAAAGAGCCACCTCCCCAGTCCACTTTACCTGTCCCGGGACAAGAGCCATCTTGGGTATCCTCTTTTGTCCCAGGTAATGAAGCAGTTTGTGGATCATATGGGTACTCCCACAATGCCTTCTTGTTGGGGTATGCTATGTTTGCACCTCCTATGCATCCTTCCTGGATGTTTATAGCCATTCTAGTCAGAGTATGGCACCATCTAATGTTGAAAGTAGACCGGTAGTTACTAAGGCGCCTAAGCGCAAGTTATCTTTTTATCAGTCTGCCCAACATATGGATTCAGATGTGTCATCAGATGATACGCAGGGTCCCTCTCCTGGGGCTAGCTCGGGGGAGGAGGATCATCTGCCCACAGTGGATGTTCCTCCTTTGGTGAGGGCGGTTAGATCAATTCTAGATATTCAAGATGATGATCCAGCTCATGGTAAGAAGGTTCCAGTATTTAATCACCACTGGGAGGTAGCCAAAACGGAGTTTCCTGTATCTGCACAGCTCACTGAGCTTATGGATGAGGCATGGGGTAATCCGGACAAACTGTTTTATGTGAATGAAAGAATAACATTGTTTTATCCTTTCCCAGCTTTTGTGTGTACTAAGTGGGAGGTACCTCCTACTGTGGATGCTCATGTGACGCATTTAATCAGAAATGCTACATTGCCTATTCAGTCAGCATCTTCTCTGAAGGATTCCACAGAATTTTAAGCATGTCTTAAGGCAATATTTTCAACATCTGCAGCTGTTACTCGTCCAGTTATGGCTGGAGCCTGGGTAGCCAAAGCTGTTGAAGAATGGATGGGGGCATTGGAAGATTCCCTACCAGATGCTACCAGAGAACAGATGATGAATATCTCCCAGATATGGGAAGTGGCTTCCTATCTGGGAGGAGCTGCAGTAGATGCTGGAACTTTAGCTTCTAAGGCATCAACAACTTCAATATTGGCACGCAGGGCCCTTTGGGTAAGATCCTGGAAGGCTGATACAGGATCAAAGAAGGCACTGGAAGTCTTACCTTTCTATGGGAAGGTACTTTTTGGAGCAGAGTTGGATAAAATAATAGCTACTCTAGCGCCTTCAAAGTCGGCAGGTCTGCCATCTACTGCAATTATAAAGTCTAGGCAGGTTTATTTTTGGTCCTCAGGGATGAGCAAGGAGACAGTCTTCCTCTAAGCCGACTAGTTTTCGTTAGACAACAAGGCGCCAAAAAAGAGGTCTGGCACGGCAAGCCCAGCTTTAACCGGACGACAAACCCTCGGCCTGATGGGGCGGGCCTCCTCCTGGGGGATCCCAAGGGTGGGAGGCCGACTTCTTCAGTTTGTGGATTATTGGCATCAAACAGATGCTTGGGTCCGAAAAGTGGTCTCTCAGGAGAAGGCCCTCACTTTCAGGAGTCATCCTCCCCAGCAGTTTTTCTTGCACAGATCCTCCATTAGATGCGGTCAAGGCCTTGGCCCTTCAGGAGGCCATTCACTCCCTGCTGCAGGCGGTGGTAATAGCCCCGTTTCCTGTGTCGCAACAGGGAAGGGGTTATTCCAATCTACTCCTGGTTCAGAAACCGAATGGGATTCATTGTCCTATACTAAATCTAAAAACCCTCAATAGGTTTATCCTTGTAACCAAGTTTCGTATGGAAAGTCTACGGTCAATTATTTTGGCAATTGAGCCGGGGGATTACATGGTTTCCCTGGACATTCAGGATGCATATCTGCATGTTCTTGTTACACCATCCCACCAACAATTTTTACGGTTTGCTGTCCTTCAGCAACATTACCAATTTCGGGCTGTACGCTTTGGCCTTTTTACATCTACCCGGGTATTTACCAAAATAATGGTAGTCACGACGGCCTATCTCGGGCGTCAGGCAGTCAGAATACTACCATATCTGGACGACCTTCTGATATTGGTGCAGACTCTGGTTGTTTTACAAAACCATCTTCAACTGACCATAGCCTGCCTACAAAAGCACGGCTGGATCATCAATTGGAAGAATTCATCGCTTTCTCCAACACAGCAGATGGTACATCTGGGAGCTCTTCTGGATTCTTGGTAAAAAAAAACTTTCTGCCAGAGGACAAGATTGTGGCTCTATCATTGCGAGTACACAAGTTGCTGCACAAGCGAAGGGTATCCATTCTGTTGGCAAATCAGGTCTTGGACTTAATGGTATCCACCTTCGACATGGTGGGGTATGCTCAGTTTCATTCCAGGCCTCTGCAATAATTGATTCTCTCCAAGTGGAACAACAATATCATCTAATTAGGTCCCAGAGGATCATCCTCACTCCATAGGTTCGTCACTCCCTCCGGTGGTGGCTAAGAAAGGATAATCTGAACAAAGGGTGCCCATTCTGAATTCCAGATTGGGTGCTTCTCACCACCGAAGCCAGTCTTTGCAGATTGTGGACAGTGACAGTATCAGATGGACAAATCGGGAAAGTCATCTGCCAATAAACATTCTGAAACTGTGAGTAGTATACAAAGCACTTGTCATGGCACAGGACCTGCTCCAGGGCAAGTCTATCCAGTCCGACAAAGTGACTACAGTGGCCTACCTCAATCAACAGGCAGGCACGAGAAGTTACGCAGCCATGAAGAAATTACAAAGGTTCTGATTTGGGCAGAACGTCATCTTCCGCCCATCTCGGCAATATACCAGGACATATACGACGGAGAGTGGGCTCTCCATCCGGGAGTGTTTCAGCTCCTGGTAACAAATAGGCAGTGATGGCAAATATGCACTATAGCGCGTATTTTATCAGGAAATTAGGCCAGGGGACTCCCTTTTGCAGAATATGTGGGTCCCCAGGAACGCGCTCCGCTGTGGCATATCCCCTGGCTTTTATTAAATGATTGATGTCTCCCTGGCCAGGCCAGGGAGAACTATAAAAAGAGGTGGAGACAGTTCTTCAGCACCTTTCCTAGATGCTGTGGCACTACAGGTCAGGCCATGGCAACCAGCTTGTCAATAGCCCCCGGCGTGTGTCAAGCCCCTGGACAGCCCCCGGCACCTGGTGTGTACAGAGCCGCGTGGACAGCCCTCTATGCTTCATTACTATGCTCCTACCAATAAAAACTTTTCTGCACCTTTCCCCAGACTATCTACCCTTGCTCCCTCCCTACCCTCAGTACTGCATGCCCCTAATCCCCTCCTTGTGCCCAGTTCTGTGCAACTTGCAATCTACGCTTACCCCCTCCCTACCTCCAGAACTTCCTGCCCGAAGACCCATCTTTGCTCCCCAACATGGTATGTACTTACACCCTCTATCCCCAGCACTGCCTTCCCTCACCCACCCCCCATAATAGGTAATGTGACCCAGAAACAGTGGCTTAGGACCCATATTTTTTTAAAGTAAGTGGTCCCTAGGACCCACAATTTTTTTTTTTCAATCATTGCGATCACTGAGTGGGGTCTACTAGAAATAGAACTCAGGTACGGGTCCATGTCCAGAGACTCATCAGCAACCTTTGTGGACGCACTGGCAGTAAGATGGGACTTCAAGCTGGCGTATCTCTTTCCTCCGATTTCCCTCCTCCCAAGAGTTCAAGAAATTCAAGCAGGAAGGCGGAACAGTAATACTGGTGGCTTCGGCTTAGCCCAGACGTCATTGGTTCACCGACCTACAGAATCTTATCAATAGACAGTCTGTATCCTCTTCCTCTATGGCAGGATCTGCTAATGCAGGGTCCCTGCCGGCATCTGGACTTGCCTCCTCTGGCTTTGATGGCGTGGCTCTTAAATCTTCCATCTTTAGAGCAAAAGGTTTTGCCAGTTCTGTAATTCAAACGACACGAAAGCCTGCATCTGCTCGCATCTATCACAGAGTTTGGCATCCTTTTGGTCAGTGGTGTTACCATAGGAAGTATGATCCTAAGGTGTTCAGGATTTCCAGGGTACTGGCTTTTTTACAGGTGGGTTTCTGCACTGTCAGTCTGGTTGCAGAGGAAGATTGCAACATTGCTAGATGTCAGAATTTTTTTCAAGGAGTTCAGCCTCCTTTTTGTTCCACGATAGCACCGTGGGATTTTGTCTTTTGGTTCTTAAAGGGCTACAAGCTCCCCCATTTGAACCTCTGGACAATGTATATTTCTCCTCGCTATCTCTTCTGTATGCAGTCTCTGATTTGGCAGTGCTTTCTTGTTGCTTCCCATTTTTGACTTTTCACCAGGATAAAGCTGTTCTTCGTACAAGGGATCATTTTCATGTGACTGAAGAAAATTGTAGCTCCAGCTTTTCAGGCTCCAGATCTTTCTGTAGATGAAGCTTCCCTGGATGTAGTTCGTGCTCTGTATTTATTTTTTTTATTGTATGGTTGTCACAAACGAGGATGGCCAGCTAATAAGCAGACTCTGGCGAGCTAGCTATGCATGACTATCTCTCAGGTGTACGCACAGGCTGATCTCCTTGTCCCAAGCACGCTGACAGCACATTCTACTTGGTCTGTAGGGCAATCTTGGGCATTTAGTCGTGTTGCCTCTGCTGAATAATTGTGTAAGGCGGCCACGTGGTCTTCTGTCCACACTTTTCTTAGGTTCTATGCCTTTGATACTGTTGCCTCTCATGATGCTTCCTTTTGGACGACGAGTACTCCATTCTGCTTAGGAGCGTCCACCACCCTAGTTGAACTGCTTTAGGACATCCCTGTGGATCCCTATGGACCCTGAAGAAGAAAATTTTGAGTTATGGTAGACTTGCCTAGATGACTTTTTCTTCGAGGTCCACAGGACACCCACCCTGATGCACCTGGTTGCCTGGGTGATTTTTTCTTTTGGTCACGGATTCCCTCATCTTGTATGAGAAGGAAGAGCAATCGTACACCAGAAATACTCTTTCCTTCTCCAGTCTTGTTAACAATCCTCAAGGCAGAAGACCTGTGACTAGGGGCGGGGTATATATGGAGGAGGACCCAAGGTATTCTGGGAGCTGAAGTTTTTAACTGTTTAGTGCCTGGATCTCTGCAACCATAATATCACTAGCGTTCCCGCTAGGCTGTTTTAGCGGGGCGCGGCGCCCTGCCCTCCTTCTGGAGGGCAAAAAGCACCCTGCCCTCCAGGAGGAGGGCAAAAAGCGCCCTGCCCTCACAGCCTGCGGGAGCCGTTCTCACCCGCGGGACGCAGTGTCCCGCGGGTGGAGAAACATGCGGTGACCCGGTCACCGCCGGAGAATAGACGCCGAGCGCATGTGCCCGGCATCTATTCTCCCTGTCTGCAGGGCTTGGGGGCTGCCCGGCGTGTCCGTAAGTGCCGGGCACGCCCCCAAGAGTGACGAAAAGGGGACGCGTCTTATAGACACGCCCCCTTTTCCGATGACCGCGCCCCCTTCTCGGACGCGGGCATGCCCTCTCTAGCTCCGGCGCCCTGCCTCCCGCCGGAGCTAGAAGGAACACTATATCACCATGGTATCCCTGTGGACCCTATGGACCTCGAAGAAAAGGAGTTATCTAGGTATGTCTACCATAACTCTAATTATTATAAAAAAAAAATTTTCATAGATATTTTGTTTAAAGTTCAAATAATTGTGTGGTGGTACCTGCCGGTTTTAATTAGAAAAAGTAAGATTTGTGTGAGGCGAGACCCTCATCCATTACTTTGGTTAGTGCTTATTTGGGCTATTGATGCCCAAACTACTGCTCAGATCCTGCTCATTTATTTTTCCCTGTCCTCAATGCTCATTCTTCCCACCTCACTAATATTTGTGTGCCAACCCATGGATCTGCAGACTGGGTGGCTGATTGGCAAGCATATACACACTTGCCAATCTGCCGCTGGATGTGTCTTGGCTGACATAACTGGGTGCGCATTTATATTTGCCCACCCACTTGTGATGCCAGTGTCGGCGGTCTCTGCAGACATTGTACGGGCGGTTGACAGGTTACCCGTACACACAGCCAGATGCACCAATATATCTGAAAGATATCTGTATTGGCTGTGCTGCAGGGCCGACCTGATATGTCTGTGAACAATGTCGTTCAGACATATTGTCTGTACGCAGATGCACTATGCCATATGTCGTTCGTCGGCTGAACTAAATACATTGCATAGTATGTACCCAGCATTGTTGTCATTGCATAGAAATTTCTGCTATTAAAAATAAATAAATGAGTAAATAGTGTTCACTCTAGCTCCGGCGGCAGGCAGGGCGCCGGAGCTAGAGAGGGCAACATTAAGCGCGCACGCGCCCAAAAGGGGGCGTGGTCATGAAAAGGGGGCATGTCTATAAGAAGCGTCCCCTTTTCGTCACACTTGGGGGCGTGCCCGGCACTTATGGACATGCCGGGCAGCCCCCAAGCGCTGCACAAAGGGAGACTAGATGCCGGGCGCATGCGCCCGGCGTCTATTCTCCGGCGGTGACACCGCATGTCTCTCCACCCGCGGGACACTGCGTCCCGCGGGTGAGAACGGCACCCAGGGCTGTGAGGGCAGGGCGCTTTTTGCCCTCCTCCTGGAGGGCAGGGTGCTTTTTGCCCTCCAGAAGGAGGGCAGGGCGCCGGGCCCCGCTAAAACAGCCTAGCGGGAACGCTAAGTAAAGCCATAGTGAACTAAATAGTAGCATGGCTGTTTCTTTGGGCTCGATTAAATTCAACGGAAATTGAAAAACGCCGGAAAGGAGCTCCCGGAGCTATTCAATTTAGCGCACTGAATTTAATAGCTCCGGGAGCTCCTTTCCAGCGCTATTCAATTCGCGTTGAATTGATTTGTGCACTAAGGGGGTGATTCAGTTGTGTTTTGGGCGTCCTATGGAGCAATTCAATTGTGCCTTAATTTGGGTGCCTATGCTGGGTGTGCACCCCCAAAGGCATGATGTTGTGTTGCTTATAACATCTAACCCTGTCTAAAGTCCTGCTTTGGATGCCCAAACAGCCAACTTATGCCACATTTCTGCTTGCCACCTCAGGAGGCTGCGAGCATAAATCTTAACTGCGGATATGCCCGCCCGAATGGAGCAGCAATTGAATTGCTCTGTCGGGCGCCCAATAGTTTAGGCGTCCTATTAAACAATTGAATCACCCTCTAATTGTTTAAACAAGTAGTAAGTAGTGTTAGGAGGTACATATTAGAAGATTCTATAGGAGCAGGCAAGGCTCTTGCTGTTATTCAGGTGGAAATGGAGCCCTTAAAATCAGGAGACAAATGTTATATAATTTCATATGTAACTTTTATTAGGTATTCTCTTTTTAAGGAAATATTAACTTTCATTGGTTCTTCCATTTTGTTTATATTTGTAGGGGTTACCTGTACTCTTACACTTAAACGCCCGGCGTCTATTCTCCGGCGGTGACCGGGTCACCGCACATTTATCCAGCGGGACACTGCGTCCCGCGGGTGAAGACTGCACCCGCAGGCTGTGAGGGCAGGGCGCTTTTTGCCCTCCAGATGGAGGGCAGGGCGCCGCACCCCGCTAAAACAGCCTAGTGGGAACGCTACCTAAAGATTTTCTGTCCAGCCATCCAACTAGTTGATTGGTTGGAATAAAAATCTGGTAACTTATGGGGGTAAATGATGGGCAATTTGCTCCTAAATGCCAGAAAACAGATGAAAATGGTCGGCAGACAAGTTTGAACAAATTGTTTAGATCAAACATTTAACAAACTGTTTTTGTCCATTTTCCGGTGTTTGGGAGCAAATTGCTGATTGTCATTTGCTTTCATACATTACCAGATTTTCACTCCAACCAATCAACTAGTTCAGGTCTGGCCAACCTGTGGCTCTCCAGCTGTTGTGAAACTACAAATCCCAGCATGCTTTTAGCAGCTGATCCATGGGTGGGTATGCTGGAACTTGTAGTTTCACATCAGATGAGAGCCTCAGGTTGGCCAGGTCTGAACTAGTTGGATGGTTGGACAGAAAATCTTTAGGTGTGTACCCAGCCTAAGTTCTTATCCCTAACCCCCACACCCCCTTCATCCACGTCAACCTTTTCTGTATCGACTTTTGTCCCTATTGACCATTTGCCTGTCTAACGTCTGTTGCCTATCTAGACATTATCGACCTTTTTACTATCTATCTATTGACTCGAACCTAAAGTTAGCATAGTATTTTATATTACAACTCTTTACCATTCAGTCCCCCTCATGTCCCATTCAACACCCCTCAAACCTCCCCACATGACCTGTTACAGTCCTTCAGAAAACCCCACATGCCACCAGACCAGTGCACATGCACCTTCAATGCCCATTAGACTCCCTTACATGCCCCTTCAATGACCATTAAATGTCCCCATATGCTATTAGACCATCCCACATACACCATCAAGGGCCATTAAAAATGTCTCTCTTAAGTTCGATACCTGCAGGCTAGAACAGGTAAAGTGCACTGTTAATGAAAAAATACTACTTTGGTTTTCTGGTTGGTGAGCAGCTCGGGAAGGGGAGGTAGAGAAATATGCTGTCCTCCCCCTGGGAGGGAAGCAGCATGTGCAGGCACAGAGAAGCAGTGTGGGCGTGTCTAAGCGGAACCACCATGGGCCAGAGGATACCATGCTGGCCAGCATGGTGGTAATCGGCAGAGAAGACACCCAGGACAGCCCAATCAGAGTGCAGTTATGCAGAGTGTGGGGTCTTGACAGCAGTCACTGCTGGATGAATCGGCTCAGCAGGATCCCGGCCATTATCTATGTTGAGCTCCTCTAAGGTAGGGCACTCACAGTGGGCAAAGGTGGAGCCGAAGGTACTGATGCAAGATGAGCATTGAAAGGATAAATGGTTCCATAGGCTACCAGATCTGATGGCCTACCCGATTAAACTACATCCTTTCCCTGCCTGCTATTTGACCTGTAATTAGCAATTCACTAAATCAACAGTGCCACTGAGAGGTCGCAGAGCTGTCTCTGCTCACTCCGGCTGTCTGCTCTTCCTGCTTGGCTCCGCCAGTGAGTGTATAGCACAGCATCTATTCACACTGCAGGGAGAGCTCGGGGACAGCCCAGCATCTCCGTCAGTGCTGGGCAAGTCAAAAAAGGGGATTTTGGTGAAAGGTCAGTCTCATGGGCACCTAAACATCATCTTTTTTTAATTTATTTATTTTTGTCGCACCTAATACTTCAGACAGTTTAGCCGCTTTACGTGGCTAAACCCTCTTGCATTTGGGTGTGAAAAGCACAATAAGCAATGAGCGCAGTCGCGACTATCGGCATAACAATTTAATACTGCCGATGGGCACAAAAAAAACAATTGGATCGCCTCCTATGTTTTCTTTCTGCATTGTGCTGGAGTTGAGCTACGAATGATGGTTCCCTACTGTGGGTTCAGAGATGCAACTATTATTTTTTGTTTACCTGCATGTAGTCTTTACAGTCATAACATTCAACACTATAGACATAGCATTCAGTGCTATTAATACTTCTGGCAAGAGTAGTAGTGGTGCACAGGGATGTATGTATTACATTTATCCACCAAATGTCATAAACCTGTTCTTGTATTTGGTGCACTGTGAATATAGAAGTGTTCCATGGGGATTGGACTGTTGTAATTCTTGTGTGGCACAGCCTGTGTGGAATTGGTATGAAATACCGTCGGCCGCATGGCAGGCGGTTCGATTCCCGTCAGCGGCAGCCCGACAGAAGCAGAGAGCGACGCAGCGGAAACCCGACAGCGCTGGAAATCCCGATCGTGGATAGGTAAGTATCCACTAACCTAACCCTCCTTAGGGGTGCCTAACCCTAACTTCCCCCCCAAGTGCCTAACCCTAGTCCCCCCCAAGTGTCTAACCCTAGTCCCCCTCTAAGTGCCTAACCCTAACCACCCCCTTCCCCGCTACCTAAACCTAAGTCCCCCGGGGGTGCCTAACCCTCCCTCCCCCTAGCCTAACCCTCCCGGAGGGGTGCCTAACCCTAAGTCCCCCCCCGGGAGCCCTAAACCTAACCCTCCCCCCCCCCCCCCCGCGGCTGTCCGCTCGCGGCGCCCGGCATCACTACGATCGTGATGCCGGGTGCCGGTTTTCCGGCGTCGGGGAAATGCGGGCGTCTACATCTAGACGCCCGGCATTTCACCCTTGCCGGGTAAGACAGTCGGGAAGCCGGCTGACGGTATTTAGGCAGTCCGCTTCCCGATTGCCTCCCGCCTGTGTAGCTCTATTTGTCTGTGCGCAGGCTGGTTTGCATTTTGGAAGTTTTTTGGGGGGGCCATCACAGACTTATGTAATGCTTTTTCTTGGAAAGAGTGGGTACACTGGCATATGTATCCAGAGGTTGTAGGTTTTTAACATCAAACGTCAGTAATTCAATATTGGTACAGTGGTAAATACACTTACCAACTGAATATACAAACATGCCATGCCTTACTCTCTCGCAAACAAAAACCATATGCACAAAATTTACCTCCGTATCCCAATGTCATTCATCCCATAATATTACTTACTATTCTATATGCGCCTCTGATCCACCAGTTGCTTTAAACTAGGCCTGGTGAAAGTCGATTGCGATCTACTGGTAGCTTGCGGCGCTCCTGTCGGTAGATCGTGACCATCTTGCCTACAGCAACCTGCATTACTGGGAGCGCTGGCCACTGAAGCGATCAGAGGCTAAAGAAGCCTCTGATCGCTTCAGAGGCAAGAGATGCAGTGCGAAGGTAATGTCATGATATCACCCGCGATGTGAGGAGCCTGTGCGCCTGCTGGATCCAGTTTGATCCATTCAATGACAGCGGGAGCCCTGACAGCGTGGAGCAGTCCCCAGTGTGAGGTCAGGTAAGTTCTGCACAGGGTTGTGGGGGCTGTTCTGCCCTGGGAGGGAGAACTACTACTGGGGACACTGCATAAAGGGGACTACTTTAGGGGACCCTGCATAAAGGGGACTACTTTAGGGGACCCTGCATAAAGGGGACTACTTTAGGGGACACTGCATAAAGGGGACTACTTTAGGGGACACTGCATAAAGGGGACTACTTTAGGGGACACTGCATAGAGGGGACTACTTTAAGGGACACTGCATAGAGGGGACTGCTTTAAGGGACACTGCATAGAGGGGACTGCTTTAAGGGACACTGCATAGAGGGGACTGCTTTAGGGGGCACTGCATAGGGGGGACTGCTTTAGGGGTCACTGCATAAGGGGGACTGCTTTAGGGGTCACTGCATAAGGGGGACTGCTTTAGGGGGCATTGTGTATAAGAAGCACTACTGTGTCGTGAATATGGCACCCTACTACAAGGGTGTTAAGGCGCGTTAACCAACATTCTCTGACCAAAGTGCTGGTTGCGCCGCTGTTAGCTCCGCGCTAAGCAGATAAACTGCTGCGCGCCCAGCACTTTGGTCGGATTTCTCCTCGCATCCCCAGGGGGTGCCAGAAGAAATCCTTAGCCCACCCAAATAGCGCGGTGTATTGAATAGCTGCGGGAGCTCCCTCCCGTGGCTATTCAACATCGCGTTGAATTGAAATCCCCCCTATGTGCATTGTAATGTGAAGAAGATTGTGACTCTGTGTGGCATAAATTGAATTGGGGATACGATGTGTGATTTCTCCAGGACAGACCCCACACCCCTTGCATGCCATGCCCCCTTTCCCAGGGCTCGGTAGATCACGAAAGGTTTATCGCTTTACAAGTAGATCAGAGTCCAAAAGTCTGGCCGCCTGTGCTCTAAACTTTCCCTGCATGCTCTCTGATCTCAGACTTGCTGCAAATCAGACCCACTTCTAAATTTTCTTTCCTTATTAGTTAGTTTGGGGCCCACAGAAGCTGGAGTGAGACCCTCCCTCTTCCAACTAAAGACCCCCATACATCAGCAATTGATTGCAGCAATTTGCAATTGATTGTGGCAATTCTGCAATTGAAAAAGGGAAAGATTTCTATACAAAATCGATTGCACAATTGCTGCAATCAATTGGTGATGTATTGGGGCCTTTATATGCTGTATGACCACCCTCAGCTGCTTAGTCTCATAGCAGAGTACGAATTAGAATGGGGGTTAAGTGCTGGTGGCCACCTGTTGGCTATAAATGTGTATAGATCTCTGCTCTTGAGATTATACTTGCTGGCAGTCCTGAAGCCTTTAATAGATAAGTAGTACAGGTGTAAATACATGTTTTGTTTTTGTTTTGTTTTTTAACCTATTTTAAAAACTAATTTGATTCAATGTGGGAGAATTAAGAATTTAATTGCTTTGTGTGCCCAATCGCCCGTCTAAACTGATGAGGTGATAATCAATTATTTCAGTTTTTTACACATGTCTAAACCTGATCTATTTGGGTGCAACATGTGAAGCGACTAACCCCATCTAAAGTTATGCTTAATGCGCCAGAAACGGCTAGTCCTGTGCCTTTTGGACGTGATAACGTGCCCATGCGCGGCATCTTGCTCACAGCATCTGCAGCAGCTGTCTTAAGGTGACTACACACACTAGACTATATTTTGCGCGATTTGGCTGATTCTGACGCATCGGAACGACAATTTGTGCAAATCGTCTAGTGTGTACCCTCAATGTATCTGATCATGTGTGCTCCCGCGCATTGTCGGAGACATTGCTCATTGGACCTGCTGCAGGTACAAAAAGTGACATCGTTGAGATGTCGCTCCCGACATCGCCAAGTGATTATGCACTTGCCGATGCCGGGACTACCGCTGCGTCCCATCGCTTTCGACATCAGCTGGGTACACTTCGCTTAGTGCGTACCCAGCTTTAGACTAGTATCGGGCATGTATGTTAGAATAGCAGGCTTAGTGCATCACAAGTTTTTCAGTAGATGTTGAAAAGGTTTTTAAAATTTGACATATGAAGATTTGCCTCTTATATGAAGTTATCGTTGATTTAACAGTGGTATATTATAAGAAAATCACATTGCATGTGTGTTAATAGAGGTTGGCAACAAAATTATTTGATTTCATTGCTTGCAATGTTTTGCCCACAACTGTATAGAACCTACTTTTTTTTTTTTTTTTACATTTATATTTGCTTATCTCATCATCATAGCAAATAGTATGGTTTTGTTCTGGGTCAAGTGATTGTCAGCTGCTGCATCACAAATACATTCCTGCAATGTTTCAGGCTATAAGTTACAGCAAGGTTCTCAAGTGATGCTCAGTCTAGATTTTATCTTTTTTTTTGTATGGGAAAATGGATGTTTTCTTGCGCTCTATAGGAGTGATTCAATTAGTTGTGGTACTTAATGTAGGGTTTTAGCAACCAGTCTAAGTGCCCAGAGCTATTCAGTTATTTCCCGCTGTAAGCCATAGCTCTCAGGTTAAGTGCCTGAAGCTATGCAATTACCACCACCTGCGGTAACATTGCATCTAGCTCCTGGAGCACTATTTAACGTGGATTTTTGCTCACACCTTAGGAGGGTGCAAGCAGAAATCTGTGTTAAATGCACCTCAGGGCTAGTTGCAGAGCATTAATTGAATAGCTCCAGGTCTCAACACTGCAGCTGAAACCACACTGTGAGTACCGCAGCTAATTGAATCGCCCCCTATATTTGTGCCTACCAAGAGACCATTTAGGACAAGGCTGGGCAAAATGCATGCGGTCTGCAAGGCAGTTGGGTCCAGCCCGATGATTATTACTGCAGACACTTCTCTGGCATTGTGCTGTGGTTGCAGGGCCCGGCGGCACAAACCGTGAACTTTTTGAATAGAGACGGAGAATAGAGCCACTGGAGACTGTTATTCAAAATGTAATGTAAGGTGTGAGCTGCCAGGAGAGGGGAAAGAGAGATCTGAGCTGGAGAGGAGACGGGCTGCATTAACTTCCATCAAGTCATTCAGTATCTTAGATGGGACATGCATTCTTTTGTTGAAATGTATGTATTTATTTATTACATACATAACCGGGAGAATACTGCCCTTCTGGCTTTCAGGTCCAGTCCACATCTTGCAGCCCTTGACCATTCACCAAGACCTGCCAAGTGCCCCCCCCAGCTGAAATAAGTGCCCACTCCTGATTTAGGAGGAATCCTTTTTTTTTTGCAAACTAGTTAAATTGCAATTGTATTAGATTTTGCCAGTTCCCCATCAGCATAATAATAGTAATGCTTTGCAGTTGATAATTGAAATCCAGTTAAGAAAAGACCCAGGCCAGGAGTCTATCCGGTTATTTTGTACAGGCAAATATTTGTAAAGGTTGTGGCCAGCAACTGCTCAAAACCGTTGCCCATCACTGCATCAGACAGTTGTCTTTGCCCCATGGTGACGCCTGATGTTCCGAAACATCATTAAGGGTTATATTGAGCTAGTTAAGATAAACCTGTAAATCTCCCAAGATTACTACAGATATTAAAATGCTCCTTGCTGAAAATTTTTGTCTACCACTGTTAGTCAAATCATTGCCCACTAATTGTTGAATATCCAGGTTGTAGTGTGGGTGGCGCCAGTTTTAATTACCTATACCTTGACTCGATGCTTGGATTATATTTAAATTAGCTTTGTTCTTCAAACTGGCACACATTACGATTGGGTCATTCATTCTGACAGTTGTATGATTCTTAAAACTTCAACAAATGTGTGGATAAATAATACATTTAACTCAGTCCAATTTTAGTGATAAAATTAATTGCTAATCCAATTGGATTATGTGGAAAAAATGGATTTGCCAAATGACGTGTTATAATCTTACAATTGGTCAATGACCTTACAGGACACATGCACTGAAATTCTTTTTGCGGTTAGAGAAACTCCTTGGCGTTTTTAAACGGTAACCATACTAGATTGCAAATGCTGGTGATTGTAAGAACCCAGGGAAGATGTGCATTTCTATCTGTGCAATCACTCAAAACTTGATGTAGTTGGCCTCCCGGCGCGCAGAATGCTGGCGCTCACATTCCCACCGGTGTCTGCGATCCCTACGGTATGGGTTAGGCACTAGGGAGAGGGTTAGGGGTAGGTTGCGGGGTGGGCTAGGTTTAGGCTGCGGGATAGTTGGGGTAGGGTTAGGAGAAGGGGTTACATTACTTGCCTGCAGGCAACAGGGTTTCAACAGTCACGATTCCAGTGCCGCGTTTCTGACCGCTGGCATCACGTACCCAACCCCTTGACACTATAGACCAGGAGCAGTTATTGAAGCACAGACACTACCTGGCTCTTGGGGCACATCTGTCAGTGTCACAAAATTGGTAGGTAGCAAAGGTGGCATTATTCATATGCTTTCCAGCTCTAACCTGCTGTACTCCCAACCAGGGCAATGGCTAACTAGCTTTGTGCCCTGAAAATGCTCATTTTTTTTTCTTCTTTTTTTTAGGCTGCTTTAGTATATATTTGATTTATTCTGTAGAATTATTTCAGCCTAGGGGCCATGTCTCAGTGCATCTTACTTTTCCTGTCCAATTAGAAGCGTAAATGTACATGAATTTTAATGAATAGAAATGTGTAGAAAACCACTGGCCACGCTATAAGCTGCATTATGTTATCATAAGTGTATCCCCTATCACCCCAATTTTAAAATACCAATACACAGAAATGTTTTGAGAACAACCCAAATCTTGCGCTCACTCAATTTCTCTCGCATATGGGTAAAATGGGGAAAAAAAATAGTATTCGTTATGGTAAAACCTTTGTCAAGTGTAGGTAATCACACCCACCCTTTCGCAGAGGGGGAAGAGCCTTAAGTATATCTTTCCTGGTACGTCTCTCTGAAGGACAATCAATATCCCAATAAGTAAATTATCAGAGTACTTCCAGGTTTTTGAATGTTTTATTCCGCCAAAGGTTTAAAAATCCCACAGGGAAGGGGACTGTACTCAACTGGAATAGAGTTACTATTTATGTCCATACAAACAGTCTGAGGGAATCCAGATAGTCCATGATGGCTGTTCTCATGGATCTTCACGAGACCTATGTCCAGCAAAACAGTGTCCCCCTCCTGAATCCATCTGTCTGAATAAAACATTCTATTTATATCTGGAAGGACTCTGATAATTTACTTACCTGGATATTGATCGGCCTTCAGAGAGACATACCAGGAAAATATAGACAGTGCAAGTTGTCTTTTTGTCATGTATCGATGATTTCACCAGGTAGCACCTCCTGAAGTTTTTCCTGGTGATGGTTTGTATTTTCCACCAGGGAGAACACGATGTTTGGTGCAAAACCTGTATAACATTATTTATTCAATAACTAATACGTTTTGTTTTTTCCCTTTTCTTCCAATTCTTTCCTCATTTTACCCATATGTGAGAGAACTTGAGTGAGTGCAAAATTTGGGTTAGCAAACTTTTTCTGTGTATTTGTACATGAATTCTGTTTGAAGAATTTTTGTTTTATTGGCTTGTAGGCTTAATGGGGGCATTTAATTTTTTTTTTTTAGCAGCGGTAATGGTCGCCCATTGTAGCAATTCAATTGTTATTGCTCCTGTTGTGCCCAATTAGTCTGCGTCCTGGTTAGGGCGTGCAAACAGCAGTTTGTGTATTCAAACCATGGACATCGCATATATGTGCTCGCCACCAGAGGAGGCTGCGAGCAGAAATGTGCCGCAGCGGCATTTGCTCCCGAACGGAGCAACAATTGACTTGCTCTCTCAGGCGCTAATTAGCATGCCGCATAAAACAGTTGAGTTCCCCTCCATTGAGTAAATGTCAGGAATTTAATTTTGTGTCTGCCCCATTCTCTTCCTCATATTTGTCTTGTGTAATAGTTACGTAATTTCAGCTGTGCTTGTTTGCACTTTACACAATGTTCTTGCATTACAAAGGGTTTTTTGTTTTTTTTGATACACCGTTGCCTGGTCACTAGTTGAGGGTTTTTTTTTTTTAAATTGGCAAATTTCATAACTGTAAATTAAGGTCTTTATAAACCTTTTGGGAGCGATTCAAATGTTTTGGCCAGCGGCTGTCAGTGACCGGCGCCCAACGGAGCAATTCAATTGTTGCTCTGTTCGGGTGTGAACCGGCGCCAAAATTTCTGCTCTTCACCTCTCCTGAGGAGGCGAGCAGAAATGTGTGAATTGGCTGTGGTTTTGGCGCCTTAACCTGACTTTAGCCGTTGTATGCAGCTAAACCCAGTCTGATTAGACGCAATAAGCATGATTATTAATGGGGCACGCAATTAAATAGTTTTTGTAACAGTGGTTGTCCATTGATTACCGAGACTTAAAAAAAACAATTGAATCGCCCCCTTGGAAAGCTAAAATAACATTTATTTTTCCTGGTGTGTTTACATTTTTTCATGTCCACAAAATCCTGGGAATGTGCTTGCAAACAACATGAAGTCTTAGACACACAGGGTGGAATTCAATTGTTTTCGCGGCCACTTTAGACGGGAGACCTCTGGCCGCTATTCAATTGTTACAGCTTTTCGCGCTGATCGTGCCCAAAGTGGTAGGGTTTAGCCGCGTAAATCGCCTAACCCCGTCCAAAGTGCTGGGCGCAATCGCAAAAAGTGCTGTTTGGGCACCCCAACAGGTCACTTTCCACCGATTTCAGCTCGCACCCCTCTAGGGCTGAGAGCTGAAATTGAGCGCTGGCAGCTGATCGCGCCCGACAGGAGCAACAATTGAATAGCTCGGTCGGGAGCGATGGGGCCTGGAAACCATTGAATTCCGCCCAAAGGGTGGGAGGGGAGTATTCAGTTTGCTGTGGGACTTACCACGGGCTTTTAGCTCACCAGATAAGAGCCCAAAGCTATTCAATTCCTGCCTGCGGTTAACCCTGAGGATGCACTTAATGAGAAGGGTGCAGACAGTAATCTGTTAAATGCACCCTTGGGGCTTACCATGGGTTTACTGTGTGTGGTAATTGCAAGCTCAGGGCACGTAAACCGTAATCTATGCCTTACTGTGCATTAGAAACCGGGTTTACAGCAGAATATGATTAAATAGCTCCAGGCACTTAACTCAAGAGCTATAAGCTCACAGTTAAGCAGCGTACACACTTGGCGATTAGGAAAGACAGTACAATTACAACATCGTAATCGTACAGTCGTTCCTGATCCCCTGTAGTGCCTACACTGAACGATATGTTGTTCAGTGTAGGCACCCTCCCTCATCCCTGAACGTGGCAATCTGATTGACCTACATATTCAGACGATGATAGTTGTCGGAAACGACCAGCGGGAGCGCGCATCGCTGGTCGTTTCTGACATTATAGTGCACTGTTAATGAGCGATTGATTACGATGTCGTAATCGTTCAATCGCTCATTAATATTGCCAAGTGTGTATGCTGCATAAGTCCTGCAGTAACTGAATTCCCGCCGGCCCCCACTGTTTAATGCCAATGTACCATGTATTTAGAGATTTTAAAATGGAAACGCCTTAAAGATCATTTCCGGTTAATGTTTTAAGATCAAATAAAGTTGCAATGTGCATTGTAACACGTACCATTTTAAAGAAATAATGCCTCGAGTATACATTGCATGTCTTCCATCTAGCGACTTGTGTCTGCATTCATTTGGGTCTAGTAAATAGTAATAGACTATCAAATGCAATAAGAAACGTCTGTTCGTACTACTTTTGTTATGAGGTGGCTGGACCTGGACACAGCTTGCTGTATTTTGATCCTACCACCTCATAAAATAAAATTTATCTATGCACCATTAAAAAAAGTATGGGGGGAATGCGGATAGCATCGCAGGGATGTAACTCCCGGGGTAAGTGCCCGGAGCTATTAAATTGTTGACTCGCTAAGCCTGCGATTTAGTGGATTTCTGCTTGTCAATCAGTTTTCTCTGGAGGGTACAAGTGTCACATCGAGCAGTAAATTCATGCTTCTATTTCCACATGTGGTCAGCAGTGTTTGATTTCTAACCACCTTTTCCTGGCCATGGTGCTGTAGTGAGTGTCTGGCCATACCTGTGTGTCAGCTCTGAGGGGGAGCTTGTGTTGTCTGCAGTGCCCTAGTGCAGAACCCTACCATTTGGTGAACATAGGAGCATTGTTTAGCTAATGAAAACTACTGGAGTTGTCTATTAAATTCGGCTTCAAATTTAGCATATTTGCTGAATAGTAACCAAATAGTTGTCATTTTAGAAATTAGTAGTCTTAATATTTTGATTACTTAAAAATCTTATAGATACCCTGCTGGAATGATCAGAGAAGCGTTTATTAGTACCATTTCCATATATACCTCCATGTATTGTGACCGCTGTTATATAATATTTGCATATGAGCTCAGCGGTTACAAAATTGACATGCCGATATAAAGTTCTGACATACAATATGTAATGTGTACCCAACATGTGTGCTATTAAATTTTTGTATTGAAATTCAATACATTTTAAATATCGGATGTAACCAATGTAAGAAACCACACATATATATTTATGCTAAATGTAATATATTAAAATTTTTCTGAAAATGAATAAAAAAATAAATCTTGATTACTTGCCTTGGTTGTGCTAAAGTTGTCTATTTTTTTTTTCTTTTCTTGTAGCTCTTTTCGCTCATGGACATGAAGCCTCCCATTTCTCGGGCAAAAATGATTCTAATTACTAAGGCTGCAATAAAGGCCATTAAGGTAAAACCAGTTATTTACATTTCTGCTTTGCGTTCATTACTGTAGGTTTTTTAATTATATTTGGCAGCCACTGTTAATGTGGTGTGCACAGTGAAGGCTGTAACTTTGATAATATTTACTGTGGAAGGCTGGGTGCACAAATCCAGAAACTATTCATGCCTTCTATTGGTCAATATCGCAACCATGTGTTAAACGGATACAAGAATCCTATTTGTTTCAATTTATTCTATTCTGTCATAAACTTCAGATATCTAATTTTCTATATACATACTTTCAGGGGTCACCAAAATGTTTTAAAGTTGAGGAGTCAGCTTAAAAGTTTAGGGACCAGATCATCGTCCCCAACTAAAATATTTGAAAACTTGTATAGGTAAAGCAGATTTGTATGAAAAAACAACCTATATAAAAACATAGCTGTTTGTAGTGATCCTGCCGGCCTGGGGGTTGAGCAGGGCATCATCTGCTTTTGGCACACGCTCCGCAATTCGTCACACTTGGCGTGACAAGCACTCACGGAGGTGATGGGCTTCCCCCAAGCTCTCCCCTCACTGTGCGTAGATGTCGGGCGCATGGCATCTATTCACCGAGCTACGATCGGTAACCGCAACGTTTCCCACCCACGAGATACTGCTGCTCGAGGGTAGTGATGGCACAGAGCAGGCAATTTTAGAGGAGCGTTTTTCCTCTTTAAAATCGGGCAGGGCGCGGCGCCCAGCTAAAACCTAGCGGGAAAACTTGTGCGGTTTGTGTCCACATACTGTATTACCAGGTTGTGCTTATGTCTAAAGCAAGTCATATTGTTGGGGTGCTCATTGGACTAATGGTGCATACACACGATCAAATAAAAAGGATGATATAAATGATATCGCTTGATCATTTATATCGTCCTTTTTTTTTTTTTTTTTTTTTTTTATAGCCCCCTCCAACGATGCGCGGGCATGGATGGTCTGTATCGACCATCGCCCGTGCAAGCAGGCCAACCTGGTCGATATCGACCAGGTTGGCCTGTCGTTAAGTCGTTTGGGGGTTGGTGCATGTTGCTGGATGTTCGATACTGAACATACAGCACATGCAGGACGATCAGACAACGAGATCTGATTGTTGTCTGATCGTCCCGTGTACGGGCCATTAGAGACATAGAATTTGACGACTGATAAGAACCACTTGGTCCATCTAGTCTTCCCTTTTTTATCTTTTTGGTAACCTCAACCCTATGTGATCCTCAGTTCTTTGTAAGGATATTCTTATACTTATCCCAAGCATGTTTTTAAATTGCTCTACTGTCTTGGCCTCTACCACCTCTGATGGGAGACTATTCCACTTATCTACTACCCTTTCTGTGAAGTAATTTTTCCTCAAATTTCTTTTGAAACTACCTCCCTCTAGTATCAGTGCATGTCCTCGTGTTCTAATACTTCTCTTCCTCTGAAGAATGTCTCCCTCCTGCATTTTGTTAAAACCCATGATATATTTGAAAGTGTCTATCATATCCCCCCTTTCCCATCTCTGCTCCAAACTATACATATTATACTGGTGGTGACAATCCCATACATCGATGACCTCCTGATCAAGGCCCCCATCTCTAGAAATCCTTTGGTCCCATGTTCATCTGACTCATTTATTGAATAAATTATAAAGCCTTTTTCTCTCACTAAATGTGAATATTTTATACCCTTTGTTTATGTACTGTTTAAGATATCAGTTATTATGTGCAGTTATTTGTGAATAGGGGATATGGTGATCTTCAGTTGCTGATTTTTTTTTTTGATTTTTTTTTTCTCCTTCTGCCAATAGCTTTACAAACATGTGGTCCAAATTGTGGAAAAGTTCATCAAAAAAGTGAGTGGGTTTCTCGTTTTTTGTGTTTTTTTCCCAGAAACTTATTTTGGTTTGTCTTTTTTAATTTCTTCAGAATACAAATCTACCTTTTAATTTATACAGCTTCTCAGACACGATCTGCCTTCAGATTTGAAAGCTGTATCTCATGTCGTAATATCTCATGGTTGCACAATTTCAGATTCTGTTTTGTGTTTTTTTGTTTTCACCACCTGCCAGAAAATATTTATAAATTGTCTCTGGAAATACTCACGAGTTTTGTTCTCTCTTTTTATCTTCCTAGTGTAAACCAGAGTATAAAGTCCCTGGATTGTATGTCATTGATTCAATTGTTCGTCAGTCTCGCCATCAGTTTGGATTTGACAAAGATGTATTTGGTCCAAGATTCACAAAAAACCTAACTGCTACTTTCCAGTGTTTGTATCTCTGCCCTACAGAGGAGAAGGTATTGCAAGCGAATATATCTGTAATGGTTTATGTAATGGATATATATATATATGGTGATAATTTGGTTATCTACTCCTCACATTTCATTGTAGTCTTTATGTGTAGCTAGTCTAAAGAAACTATGTTTCGTGACAGAAAATGTTTCAGAGATGGAGCCTACCTTAATGGGCCAACATGTGCACAGCAGAAACATTGCTGGATGTTCGGCGGCAAATTGCCTTTAACTCGACCCCAGAAGGTCATGATAGAAATTATAGGCAAAGTTGAGCTTTGATTTGAGGTAGTTTATGAAATGGCGTAGGACTATATGGTGTCTAATATAGTGTCTGTTTCCTCAGTCACTTGAATTTATTAAGTCTGCAGTGCTGTAATTTCGCTTTAAATATCCTCTAAACGATACATTGCATACACACTGATAAGACATACGACAGCGCAGTGTGTCGTTACTTGCATGTAACTGCACCATGTCCTTCATTGCATCTTCCCATCTACCATGTGAACAGCAGATGTGACAATGTGATTGACGACGCATAGGGCGCACACGCTAAACGATGTGTACAATATATTGTTGTTGATCTGCCTCGGAACGCTATGTCGTACAATATATTGTTTAGTGTATACCCAGCTTAAGAAACTGAATTCGATCCCAAAATGATTAATTGGTAAATCTCGAGCCGTCAACAAATGTTACTAAAAAATTGGTTATAGCTAACTCTTTCTTAAACCAATTTTCTAGAGTAAGATCGTCCGAGTGTTGAACTTGTGGCAAAAAAACGGAGTGTTTAAAATTGAAATCATCCAGCCATTACTAGACATGGCAGCAGGTGCAGCAGCAGCAGAATTACTGGCAGACAGCTCTGCCAATGAAGAAGGTAAGACTTCTGTGAAATGAGGATATTCTGCTATTACAGATTTGTAGTTCAACTTAATATTGCATTTAATAGGCTGAGATAGAATTTACATCATGTACAGCAGCGGAAGTTTTTAGCAATATGTTGGTCAAAAAGATCTAAAAAGGTTGCACATCGATGCTTTATTAACCTTTATACACTGCCTACATATTACAATGCTCTTTATAGATAATCATCCTTTTCAGTGTTTGACCTAGAGGAGCTTGCAATCACACAAAACACACACATGCACTACTTTTTCCTTCCCCTGGAGAATACTGGGTTCAGGAGTCTGGCACTTTTAAACACTGCTCTTTTGCTCCTCCCCCACCTATACCCTGGTATCTTCTCCAAGAAAGTTTTTCAAGTGCCCAGAGCAGTTATGTCAGGCTACTGTAAGCCTGTACTATTTTTTTCATGTCCTCTTATTTAAGCCAACCTACTGCAACTGACTGCGAGCCTTGTTTCCATAGTCACAAGGAAATCTACCATGGCGCATACTTTGCCTTCCCAGTGGTGTTCTGTGGTTTGTTTCCATACATTTTTCTGTTGGAACAGTGTTTTACTTCCACTTCCTTCCTGTACACCACCTGTCTTTGAGCTTTGTTTGAAAATAATAGGTTACATGCAGTAGCCGGGGTATAGGGCGGAGGAGCCTTGGGTATGACCATTGATTGATTTATTTTTTTTTAAATGCCCAGGCTCTTTGCACCTGTGCATGTACCTCGGTGTTCCCCCATGCGAACCGCGAAAATAATTTTATGGCAAGTACAAAAATCCCATTTCAGTCTTCGCTTGTGTGAACAAAGTGATGGAAGATGGACCGAAATGTTGGCACATGGTCTTTCAACTGGCACTTGGTCAGACACATCAGACAGATCCTGCTAACTATCTTAAGGAAGCTACCAGTGATGCAGGTCTAGTATATTCCAGAATATCTGCATCAGCAATTGAAGCTAGATGGGCCTTGTGGCTTTATACCTGGCAAGGTGAGTCTTAATCCAAAAGATTGAGAACCTCTTTGGATCAGAGCTAGATAAAATGATTGCTCTTGCAGCACCAATGTCCTGAGGGCCGTCATTTTGATACTTTCACCTTTCAGGTAGAACCAGAGCACAGAGGACCATTTGCTACCCCTCATGGAGGCCAATATAGAGGTTGGCATGCATGGATGGTCTGTCATTCAGCAGCTAAGACCACTGACAGGCCATCAGCATGACTGGTTTTCCTCTCACCCAGGAGCTGCTGTGGTGGGCACCCATCTGCCTTTTTAGGGACAAATGGTCAGAGACCACTTCTGTTCTTCGGTCAGGGGGATCATCTCAAGGAGGGGGCTATAAGATGGACCTCTTCAGTACACCACCTTGCCGTGTCTTCACTATAGTTTTACTTGCAGACAAAGAGAAGGGTCTTGTCTTGGAAGCAGCAGGTACTTCTGTCCCAGAGAGCGAGAAGGGTAAATGGGATTCAACTCAAACATTTTTCTAGTTTAAAAACCAGCTCATATGGAGCGATTCAATTCGGAGCCAGGGATGTTGGTCCCGGAGCTATTCAATTCAATCCTCGTAGTTTAGTACGACTACAAGTTGGAGATTGCTGGTTCTCGTGACTTAACCTGGGTGCTTAGTTGCAAAAACCGGCATTCTTTGACTAAAGTGCCAGCTGCGAGGCTGTTAGCCCCGCTCTAAGCCGTCAAATAGCCTCGTGGCTGGCACTTTAATAGGATTTCTCCTTGCACCCTCAGGAGGGTGCGAGAAGAAATCCTTTAGTCACCCTGACAGCACGCTGAATTGAATAGCTCCGAGAGCTCCCTCCCGGTGCCATCAGCTGCTCGCTGAACTGAATCTGCCCCTTACCTTCCAATTCTCAATTTAAACTCTGTTGATGCACATCTCAGAATATACAAATTTGGAAGCTCTGGTATGAAACAAGGAGAATTCATTGTGTCCTTGACATAAATGACTCCTATCTTAGGGCTCGATTCAATTGCCCGCGATGATAATAGCGCCGGGAGATAGCTCCCAGAGCTATTCAATTGTGTGCAGTGTTTAGTCGGTGAATCCCCTTTCCCGCGACTAAACACCCTGTGTAAGGCGCGAGAACGGCCATTCCCCGACCTAACTTCCCAACGTGATGCTGTTTTCCAGGCGTGATGAGCAGAAAACAGCCTCGCGCCGGGACTTCTGTCGGATTTCTGCTTGCATCCTCGGAGGGGTGCGAGCAGAAATCCTTAGTCGGGGTTAGCTGCGCGGTGTATTGAATAGCTCCGGGAGCTGATTCCCGGAGCTATTCACTTCGCGCAGGATAGAATCGAGCCCTTTATGTTCCTATTTGTCTGGAACATCATATTCTGAAATTAACCATTAAAATTCCTTCTTCTGTCTGTCATCAGAGTCTAGAGTACAGATGTGTCCTCCCTCTCCTTCCCCATCTGCTTCGAGAGCTTGTGAATAACTCAAAAGGTATTGCAGTCTCATGTATGGATCTTCAATATGCTGGAGTCCAACCTAATTCCATCCCAGAGGATAGTGTTTCTAGTAGTGATTTCTGATAGTTATACAGCGGTTCTTTCTCCCCACCACACAGTTTCTATCGGTTTGTGTTGAAGCAACTAATGGTTTAAATTCACCTATGCATGAGACTCTTTGGAACAATTAAAGCCACTTTCAAAGTGGTACCGCTATCCTAATTCCACTCTACTGATTTTCAGAGGGAACTTCTCCTGAGATGGGACAAATCTCTTCTAAATCTGTTCCAGCTCATCCCTTTCACCACAGATTCTTCTCTCACTGATATGGTGGTTGCAGATAAACAACCTAAGCAGACCCAAACCGGATCTTCAAAGTATAACAGGAAGGACTCTGGATGCTGCTAGCGCAGCATTTTCAGGATATCGCTTGGTCCGCAATTTTTTTCAGATATGACTTAAATTGCAGGCCAGTTACTATCGGGGCATAGAACGACTGGCTTTAATAGTGTTGAAGCTACTGCTTTAAAACATTGTAGAAAATAGTTTTCTGACAGTGCAGTAATAAGTGCTCAGAGCTAGGAAACCTCTTTCCACCAAAACTATCACTGCGTCTAGAAATCATAGGTCACTTAGAATTTGAGGAAGACATTTTCAATTTATTTCCTGTTATTTGGTCTACTCCAGTTTTTGCAGGAGGATTTAATTCCATAGTTTAAAATAGAGTTCCTTATAAGTTATAATCTTTCTGTTCTCTTCTGGAGAATAAAGTGTGACCCTCTTCTAGAAGCGATTTAGTTCTCCCCTAGTCTTTTGGTATTTGAGTTCAGTGATTAAAGTTTTTGCAACAAGATCATTTTCAGCCACTCTGAAACAGTGGATGTGAAGTTTCTCACATGGAAAAAGGTTTTGTTTTATTCCCACAGCTTGGTGTGTCATTGCTGGAGCTTCTGTCCTCCAGATATCCTTGTTTTTTCATGAATTCAGGCTATATTTGTATGAAACAATGTTTTCATACTAAGGGTATTTTGAAGTTCCATTTACATCAAGACCTATAATTCCGACACTGGTTTTGGAACCATTTACTGAGGAAAAGGGATCTCTTAATTCTTTGGATGTCTTTAGGGCCTTTAAGTTCTGTTGCGTGAGTGCTCTCCTGATCCTCTCGGGATGCCTACACAGGTTGTTTTGCCTGCATCCAACCAAATGATTGTTAGATGGATTACGGCCATGATTCACCACTGTTACATTGTATTCGGAAAACCCATTCCTGACAATGTGAATGGCCATTTCCAGGATTGGTGAGCTCCAGCTTTGCATCCCACCCATGTAGGATTCAAGGTTGAAGTATTGAAGTCTGGGACTGTGTGTTTTATTTTTCCCACCCAGCTTTGTGTATCGCGTTATACACGCGAGATGAATAAAACCAAGTAATTTTACCGACCTAAGAGTGCATTGATATAAACTCTTAAAATAAAACTTTGAAATTATGAATGTTTCCTCTTAAACAAATGGTCACAAACTATTGTTTTGCAGGATCTCCACCTCCTGTATTACCATTAGAGCTTAATGAAGATGCTCCCAGCTCTGGGCCTCCTGTATCTGTACCTCAGTTACCCAGCTCAGATGCCTTTGCAGCTGTAGCTCAGTTGTTTCAAAGCAGCCAAGGCCAACAGGTAAGCGGTGGTGTGAGGTTTGTTATATTTTACTGAAGTGAAAGTTATTGTGCTTGTAGACATCAGAATAGTAGAACTAACCTGCTTGTGATTAGCTTGCTGTATGTAGGCTGAAGCCACAGTCCAAGCTTGCAGGGTAAGAAGTTTGTAGGACTAGAAGATGGAGGAAACCTAGAACGCTCAAGCGAGCCCTAATGCTGTCTGTTTTTCTCTCTTGTGTACTGCAAGTAGGGTGGGTAGGCATGGCCCTGGGAGGAGGGCTTTGTAAATTTTATCCTGTCGATTTGGTGGTGTTACATAATCTTGAACAGAGATGATATAAGACTATAACTACAGTTCCTTACACTGCTAAGTAGCAAAGATGAAACCTTGGGGTAGAGGAAAAGCTAAGACTGCAACAACTATACAGTCTGGGTTTTTATTAGTAATTATGTATTGATATCTCCTCTTACAGCTCCAGCAGATTCTTCAGACTTTCCAACAGCCTCCTAAGCCACAATCTCCAACTATTGATGAGAATATGTATGCACAGATGCAAGCTATTACGTCTCACATGAATGCCCCAACACACCAGGCAGATAGGAAAACTGCTTTTGATAAGGTGAGGATCTTTAGGAGGAGCTTGGAATTATCCAGCCCTAATCGTGTGCAGAGCATTAATGTTTTTCCTGCATTCTAGTTGCTCGATAGATTTGATTATGACGATGAACCTGAAGCACCTGATGAGCCAAAGAAAGAGGTGTTAAGCCCCTCTCAGTCACCTCCACAGCCCTTGTAAGTGCCCTGAAAATTAGTACCTAATAAATTAAATTACTTAGACTTGTTAATGTTTTGGCTTAATATTATATTACCATTGTACTGCAGCCCATTCCATGGAGAAGCCGTCCAGCCTCCAGCACCATTTACACAAATGCCGGGGCAAATGCCAAACATGGATCAGTTTCAAGTTCTTCAACAACGAATGATGATGCCGCAGGAGTCTATGCTTAATCAGGTGCGTTGTGGTGCTTTTACACATGAATGTATTTGAGTATGTTCCGACCAAACCCCCCCATGTGCAGGTAAACTTTTTTTTTCGTGTTAATATTCGGCTTAACTGGCCTCTGCTCTGGCACAGACTATTCTAATCGACTCCTCCTCTGTTTCACTTTTATCAACTGACCTGGTTTCTTTGCAGACTTCAGTTCCACCAAATGGACAAATGCTTGGATTTGGTATGATGCCTGCTCAAACCTACCCGACCATGGTTCCACCAGTAGTGTCTCTAGCATCTCCCCAGTCTTTTCTACCAACGCCTTTCCCAATTCAGCAAAATGATGTACAGATGGCAAAGGATCCTCAGCAGGTAGAGAAAAAAAAAAACAGCCTTTAAAAGTGTTTGTTTTCCGAAAGTTTTTTTTTTCTTCCTTTGCGTCATGTTTCTCTCTGCCCTGTGCTTTCTCAATGTCTATAATTGTGTGCACTAATAATCCCTTATTGGAGTTATTCCCTCTTTTTTTCGTGTCAGACGAGATAATTTTCTCCTTTTGTTTGACATGAACTTCAACATCTATTAACATAATCGGAACAGTTCTCTGTATGAATTCACATGGATGCTTGGTCTCCTCTATAGCCGTGTTTTGCATTGCTATAGAGGACATTGAGAAGATCTGTGTGAATATTTGTTGACGTTAGGTTGTTATCCCCTCTTTGATAAAAATGTGAGCAGAACTGCATTAGGGTGAATATAAGATATAGTAAGGCCAAATAATAAATTGCCTGAAAGTTAGCCACTTATTTTACTTCTTATCCACTTCCTAAGCCTTTATCTAACACGACCGATGAGGAACAGGTTTAATGCAACATCAGAGAGAGTCTAACCCACTCAGAAACATATCCCCCACCTGTAGAGAGAAGGAGAGCTGCAGATCTGAATGTCTATTTTGGTGGGGGGTTTTCTGTGAGGAGAGCCGGAGGAGCTGGCTTTGAGTGATTAGACACCTCACCTCGGGCCCAGCACATTCATGGCCATCATCCATAGGACATTCACCTCATTGCCAGCTTAGTGCCTAGTGTGTGTGACATTCATGCACTGCAGTCCCTCCCGGGCTCTGGAGTATCTGTACCTTTTGTGCTGAGTGCAGGCCCTAGTTACTGAACTTAATTGCAGTCTCCATGCTCCCAGTGGGGAAAGTACAAACTTCTACCTAAAGCTGTCTCTGGTGTGCGGTCTGTTTGCTAGGTGACACTGACTGCAGTCTGCACAGGTTACACTGTTCCCCAAACTCCCACAGCCCAGATTCAATCTCTGGTATGGAGTGTAATTACTGGAGCAGTATCTCCTTAGGCCTGCTTCTGGTATCCTACAGCCTCATAAGCTGTATGGATGCCACTGAAGGTAACTAAAAGAGCTAACCAGAAGTAAATAAGTGTTTCAAACATAGGACCCGATTCAGACCAGGACGCCAAGCCACGGACGCACACTATGTCCGATAGTCACCCGTATGCATTGCAGTGCGCGTGAACCAGTCGCTGCGATCGGGAATTGTGCTCTCTTAGCACAAAGACTGAGCGCTACTTTGAGTGACAGTGCCGTTTGTGGGTGGTAACAGGGGAAGGTGCTTGTGAATGGAGGAGCGGTGCTGCGATCCCAGGCATGTCTGGGCGTCAAAACTGAGTTTTATGGGTGTGCATAATTAGCATGGAAGCGTCATTGTACACGTCACTTGGTTGTATTTCAGCCTGCAGTGCTTGCGTGCAGCTCTGATGGTTCTCGATTGTTCTGATTTGTCATACACTTTCTGGAGATGCGATCACAGAATTTGCATACCCGGCCACTTTTGGATGCGAGCAATTGCGGCTTAGCATTTGAGTCTGAATTGACCCCAAAGTTCAGTTATTGAAATAAGCATCAAACTGTCTTTAGAGGCTCTATATCCCCAAGATCCAATGTTACACCGCAGGACAATATACATATATTCTTATTCATATTTAATCAAAGTAACAATGTCATGTTGGACATCCTTCTAGGTGTTTGAGTTTTCCAATATGTAGCACCACTGGTTTAAACCTGTTCAATCAAAACTTTCAGCCAAATAGGCCGTGTAGTTCATGCTGTGCTGTAGTAGTTCAAAGCAGTATCAAATGAATTGAGGGTTGCTTAGTTTTTTTTTTTTTTTAACAGAATAATGTTCCATTTATTTTGCTTATTTAGGAAGTACCCATGGAAGTAGAAGAGCCCAGTGTACAAGAATCCAAGCGACACATGCCGGAACGTCAGAAGTCCGTATCCAGGTATGAGATTGAAAAATTAAACAAGGCCCCCTTGATGGCGCAGTTTGTTTCTGTATCCCAGCTTTGCAATCTGCATGATGCTTGTATGCCCATGTAGTCATCCTCTGACTGCTGGGTTTTCTTCCTAAATATAAATGATCTGTTGGTTCTGGCTTTCATTTCTATAGTTATATTGCAAAGTATTGGAGCTACGTAAAAAATGGATAATTGATCAGTTGCCGTCTCTCCTACAGATCACCAAAGAGAAGACGATCCAGATCTGGCTCCCGGTCTCGCAGATCTAGACATAGACGCTCTCGTTCTCGATCCCGTGAAAGGCGCCGTCACTCCCCAAAATCGCGCTCACAGGAAAAACGCGACCGGGAGAAAGAACGGGAGCGCAAGATGAAAGGACTCCCCCCTATTAAACCTAACGCAGTTAGTGGTGAGTTTCCCGGCCAGCGGCCTTTGGATTATTTCAGCGGTGTGTGAGCTCTGCTGGCAGAAAAACTGCTACTCAATAGTTTTCCAGCAGGTGACTCCTTGCTCGTGTGGCAGTTGTTGGAGCGCGGTTTGAAGCATAATGCAGGCAGACCATATAGATATTAGTGTCCTGAATGATCTGGTCTCTCTTTTTATGAAAGATGATCTTTTTTTTTTTTTTTTTTTCCAGAAGTTTTCTCTTAAACAGTAGAGAATGCTCAAATAAAAATAGAGACTGACTGATTTGTGGTGTATATATGATCCGGCTTACCAGCATTTCATCAGGTCGGTTTTTGTATTGTGTGTTTAGTTTGCAGCACCACTCTCTGGGTTGGACAGCTGGATAAAAGAACATCCCAACAAGATGTCGGCAGCCTGTTAGAAGAGTTTGGAGCTATTGAGTCAATCAATGTAAGTCCTAACTGTGCAGCCTTCAAAATTATCTGTGTGGCTATTTCCTAACTTTAAAAAGATTGATGCCAAGGCAGTGTTGTACACTTCTGTGACTTATGGTGATTCCAAGTTGCCCATATGTGTTTTCTATAATCCTAAAGCCATTTTCAAAGAATTGGTATTGACTCTTCAATTGGTACCGACCTATTTCATTTGGATTTTCTGAATGAGGTACTGGACCCCTCCTTTTTGTCTTTAGGCTGCAAACGCGATCAATTAGCTTAACAGTCACCACAGTGAGAGGGAGCCAATCATTCCCATCAACCTGCCTAAACTTGTAAGCTGGCTCCTAGAATGTACAAAACTCTCTCCATCCCTGGTGTAGGTTACGCTAATGCCTTTATTTGTGACTGATATTCCTTTCAATCTTTTTTTTTCCTAGATGATTCCTCCACGGGGCTGTGCCTACATTGTTATGGTGCACAGGATGGATGCATACCGAGCGTTGCAGAAATTGAGTCGAGGAAACTTCAAAGTCAACCAAAAGGCAATAAAGGTAAAATACTCACCATTTATTACCGAAGAATGATATAAATGTATACATAGATAAAACAATTTCGTAACCACTTGCTACTTATTATTCTGTTAGATCACAATTTATAACGCTGTCCTACTGAGCTGCAAAATATTGGGTTTTGGGTTTTTTGTTTTGTTTTTTTCACTTGTATTTCAATGCGGCGGAGATCCTGATTTTGCATTGTGGTGCGCTTCATGTATAACACATGTAAAAATAATACAAACAAACCATACACCAGCAGGGTTAAGTATTATTATTAGGTTATTTTGGCGATAACCAGTTTTTAAAAATCAGATGGTCTTTAGAATTACATTTACCGTTTATAGTACGGATAGGTTGTTTGAGGCCTAATAGGCCACCCATCACACTGCGAGCGGACCCAAATCGTCTGATCTCTGCTCGGGTGCATGCTAATGCTTTTCAGCAATGACCTCATGGGATAAGGGCAGAGTTGGACACCTCCGTCTCTGTAAGACTGGACACTACTCTTCATGGTCATAGATAAACATTTTGTTCCTGTGCATAGGTTTTTAAAAAAAAAAAAATAATAATTTCAACCTACTGTTTGCTGATGTGCGATTATAACTGTTTTCTAGATTGCTTGGGCATTAAACAAAGGAATTAAAGCAGAGTATAAGCAGTACTGGGATGTAGAAATAGGAGTTACCTACATTCCGTGGAGTAAAGTCAAGCCTGAGGATCTTGAAGCATTTTGTCAAGGGGGAATGCTGGATAATGACACTTTGTGTCCAGGTAACTGACTTAATCATCTATATATGCAGAGGAGACTGGTATGTCAGATTTGGTTTACAGTTTTGATATTTAAAAATGTGTCCTTGTTTTAGAATGGAAAGCGTTCAGTAAGAAGGCAGAGAGCACAGATGCACCTCAGAGCGGAGCATCGGACAGTGCACAGACAGACAAGAACTCCCCCTTATCTCAGCCTGTGCCTCTGCTGTCTATCCAGATTCGTCCATCAATGCCTGCAATGGTGAGTCAGAAAACCGTCGTTATGCTTGTAGCTGTCTTTTGATGTGTTTATTGTAATTCTCCGTAACTTATTAATTATTTTAAATTTTCACTGGCGATGTGGTCCGTGACATTCATACAGCCTCTATGACTGTATAGAGTGAGCAAAGCAAGTACTAGAATAGAACAATCTCCAGAGACCGGTTAGGCTGCACCTTCGCTAAACATTATTTGGCCAGATTGACCAATCTAAGTGACACTGAGGGAGGGACTATTCCCAGACAGCTGAACACCACCTCCTCGTCTGAATTTCCACACACAGGAAAGCCCACCTGAAAGCCCTGACAGTGGGTCCTGCATCTCTAATTCTCCTCTTGGAAATTCCGGCTGTATAGAGAAATTTTTCACTGAGGCAGTGTGTCTATGGTTTCTGCCCCATATGTCTGTCATTGCAGAGCTCACTTTCTGATTGTGTAAAGCAGTTTGTCACTTTTAAAATGACCCTCAGAAGGATCTAATTAGTGATCATCATTTAAAAACTTTGGAGTTTACTGTTTCTGGGTACCATCGTAATTCATGGTTTTGTGTAAAATGCCCCTTAAGTGACCCCCTACCCTTGCCATCAGTCCACCTCCACACACTCCTTAAGTTGCAAACAGACCTCCCCCACACTTGGACCCCCTTCCGTGCACTTTGTGCCAATCAGACCTCTCCCACGTCATCAGAGCCTCCTCATGCCCACCATATCATCCCCACTTGCCTTTTAAGTGTGAATCAGACCACCTCCATGCCATCATACACCGCCTCTACACACAGATGCCCTTTAAGTGCCTTTCAGACCTGGCGCACAGCCTGAACCCTCAGGCAGATCATTTTATCTGCCGCAGAGATCAACTTCACGCAGGTACCGGGAGTACCGGCCCCTGTAAGGGAGCCCTCTTTATAAAAAAAATAAAAATAAGAGAATGTACTGACAGGGACATCTCTGAAATCCTAGGGGACATGTGGAAGCTGGGTGTTCACAGCTTACACTGTGATGTAGGTGGTTATTGCTCCAAAATCCCCCCTCTGAATGCACTGTAGGAAAGATTGTTACCTGCCAGCATTTTTAAGTGAAATATGCACAAAAATGTGTACAGACAGGTGCCTAGTGTGCGGTGTGTGTGTGGCTGAGGAACAGGTGCCCCGTGTGCCTGCGAGCAGAGACCATAGCTCGCCACATGTCCTCTAGGGGTGGATGAAGTTTACGTCCTTTTCACCGCCTCTGATGATAACTCGTGGAATGAGGGAGTTTATCTGAAGTACTTGAGCAAGCGGTTCTTAAGCCACATACACACTAGACCAATGGTCTCCAACCTAAATTTGGGTGGGAGCTACTTGAGAAAAATGAGACGTCTTGAAGAGCCACATTTTATTTTTGAAAAACTAAAATCTGGCTAATAATAAATGCATAGTTTTTCTATGAAAAATTGGTTAATAGTGATAAATATCACTGTATTAATAAATGCATTGTTGTTTTTCTATGATGAATGTTGGTTTTAGTTCTAAAAAATAAAATGTGGGAAGCAGGGGGGTTGCTGGATGTTTTGTGCACACGGGACAGTGGATGGGCAGGCCCCACACCCCCTTTCAAAGTGCCTGACTCTACCTCTGATGCCTGAGAGCTGTCAGCGGGAAGTGCGGGGATAAGTGCAGACAACAGCTGGCGCAGTACTGGGGAGCAAGGAGGGAGTTAAGGGCAGGCAGTACTGGGGGTAGGGATTGGACATGGGTGGATTGCAGCTAGGGCAGTACTGGGGGGCAAGGAGTGGGTTTGGACAGGCAGTACTGGAGTTAAGTAGAGGGCAAGGGTAGATAGCAGTTGGGGCAGTAGTGGTGGGGCGGGCGAGGAGGTTGATAGGAGTAGGGAGGGGGTAAGGGTAGATATCAGCTGGGGCAGTACTGGGGGCAAGGAGGCGGTTAGGGCCAGGCAGTCACCACTACAAACACCAGCACTACCGCTTTGCCAGACGGTGGTATCCCCTCCTGGCCGCTCGCCCACCCCTCTTCACTGATAGCAGCAGCTGTGGGAAGTCGCCCTCAGCCCCACCAAACCTGTCACAGCACCACCAGCGCACCACACCAACCCCCACCCGCTTACTTCAGTTATCTTCCAGGTCAGTGAGTGCAGCCACAGGGCAGACAGCGTCTTCTCGTCACAGCTCCTCTTGTAGCCGGGTGCCTGGTCCACTTTCCCAATATGCTGCCCGGGTGCCTCCTGTGTTCTTGTACAGCCAGGGGCCATCCTCACACCGGATGCTGCCGGTGGCCGCCTGTGTAGCCGGGGGACAGTTTGTAGGGCTGGGGGCCATCCTCAAGCTGGGTGCTGCCTGGTGGGACACCTGTGTCCCTGTGGTGTTGGGGGAAACAGCATCCAGGAGGTAAGGTGCTAAAGGTCTGGCTCCACCTCCTCTTTGTATAGTCCTGGGAGACCTCAACCATTGAGTAAGGAGCAACAGGATTGGTCAGCGCCGCTCGTCCCCAGGGAACCACCCATTGTCCAAAAGTGAGTCCCCAGTCCTAATAATCTTACAATCACTGGCGAGCCACCATGCCTGCGGCCGCGAGGTACCAGTAGCTCGCGAGCGACAGGACGGCGACCGCTGCACTAGACGATAACTATTTCATTCTATATCGATCAGTGTGTATGCAAGATATCGTTAATGATGCGTGCTCTCGGGGATCGTTAATGATGTCTTTCAACGCCCGTACTTGCAGGGCAACCTGATGATATCGTCAGGTTCGGGAATGAGGGAGGGAGCAGTCACTGAACGATATCGTTAATGATATTCACAGTGTGTGCTCAATGTCAGGAACGACGTTGAGCCCAAGCAGTGCAGGGGAAACACTTAACGATATCGCTCATGGAGCATATCGTTAAGTGTGTATGAGCCTTTAGGGTCTGTGACCACTTCATGCTTGGGTGATCGTTTAGTGTAAGTACAGCCTTAGTACAGCTGCTTCTTTGACTATTATACTAGAATCCGCAAATTTGGCTACAAGTGTGAATCCTTGTGTTTTGTGTAGTGGTATTGTGTAATAAAATAGTAAAGTCCTGTGAGGTTTGAGATCTGGGGCACTGACGGGGGGGGGGTGCTAATTCTGACATTTAGGACACCTTGTCAGTTGACAAAAATGTCACTAGACGGCAGGTTGATGTGTGCCCCCGCTATATCCTCAGCTGCCATGTTTTAGCTGGGGTGCGATTGCATTTGCGGTCTGTGGTGATATTGTACACTTTCAGTTTGGTTCTGTTACGAAAATATAAATTTTTTATCTGCACACAAATTGTGTTAAAGAAAACTAAATGCCCTGTATATACCCCATTACATTTTGTCGAACTAATACATATGGGGGTGCAGCTTAAACAACCAAATCTGTAACAAAAAAGGGAGAGAAAAGCGGTTGTACCGAATAGGCACAGAAAAGAAAACAAAGATAATAAAATTTAACTTTTTGGGGGCCGAATTCAATCCAGTGCGATGAATAATAGCCGCGGGAGGGAGCCCCTGAAGCTATTCAATACACTGCACTGTCTGGGCGGCTAAAGAATTTATTCTTGCACCCCCCTGGGTGCTTTTGTGAGAGCTGTAAAATCTATTTTACAAATACAAGAGGAAGAAACCGCTCCTAAGTAAAAAAAAAAAAAAAAAAAAACCACTTTTTAAACGACAAATGGTAGTTTACCAGTGTTCCCTCACTCTCTGATAAGCTAACTGATCACATGAGTGAAGCATGGAATATTCCCTGTGAAAGGTTTCAAATTCCAAAACTTTTAAGTTCCTTTTACCCTTTTCCAGCTACTGATTGCACTAAACGGGAAGTTCCCCCAGCAATGGATTTTCATGTAACACGTCTGGTTAAGAATGCCACCTTACCCATCCATACTGCAACCTCCTTGACGGAGACTGCAGATAGGCGTATAGAAGCTTGTCACAAATCCATATACTCTCTTACAGCAGCTATTACTCGTCCTGCTAGGGCTACGGCCTGGGTGGGAAAAGCCATTGAGACTTGGGCAGAGGGCCCTAGAAGAGACATTCCCCCCCTGATGCTTCAAGGGAACAACTATCCTACAAATCTCACATTAGAGATGTGGCCTCCTACTTGGGAGAAGCAGCTATGGATACGGCTCTCCTGGCCTTCAGGATATCTGGCACTTCGGTAGTGGCTCGCCATATTGTTTGGCTCCGTTCCTGGAAAGCAGACTCAGGTTATCTCCAGGATAAGGAAGGGACTCCAGAGCCCTCTTTGAACCTATTTGGTCCAGAATTAGATAAAATTGTGACTACTTTAGCAGCTTCTCTAAGAGCTGCAGGGTGAGAGGCTGACTTCTTCAAATTCGCTCAGTTTTGGTGTCAGCCCACATCAGATGCCTGGGTAACAGAAGTGGTCTCCAATGGATATGCTCTATCCCTCCTAAGGCGAAGTTTATCAGGGTGCCCAGGTTTTGTGTGGAAACCCTCCGCTCTATTATCCTGGCTATTTAGCCTGGGGATTTTATGGTGTCTCTGGACATTCAGAACACTTACCTACATGTACCTATAGCGCCTTCTCATCAACAATATCTCCGGTTTGCTATCCTACAGCAGAATTACCACTTTCAGGCCCTATCATTTGGCCTCTCAACGGCCCCTCGGGGTCTTTACCAAGATCATGGCAGTTATGGCGGCTTCCCTTCGTCGTCAAGGGATCAGTCTACTCCATTACTTAGACAACCTCTTGCTGTTGGCCAGCTCCCCAGAGATTCTTCACTGCCATCTGTGGGTAACATTTTGCCTTTCTAGAAATGCACGGGTGGCCGATCAACTGGAAAAAGTCATCCCTGACACCTTCTTAAAGAATGGTACATTTTGGAGCCCTCTTGGACACTCAGGTTCAGATAATCTTTCTAACAGACAAGATCTCCTTAATACAACACCGAGTGCACAGACTGCTCCGCTGTCGCCGAGTGTCAATTCACGCTGCAATGCAGACATTGTGATCAATGGCGTCTACCTTAGACAATGGTGGAGTTCGCTCAGTTTCACTCCAGGCACCTACAACACCTGATCCTCTCCAGGTGGAATGGCCTATCTCGATCCCAGACGATGGGCCTGTCCCTACCTAGACATGGGTTGTCCCTTTTTGGATCCCAGATTGAGCTCTCCTCACCATGGACTCAAGCCTCTGAGGGTGGGGTGTAGTGACCGGACAGCACTCCTTCCAGTGCCGCTGCACCCCAGTCGAGGCAAAGTTACCAATCAATGTCTTGGAACTTCGAGCCATCTACAGTGCTCTCGCTTTGGCTCAAAATACTTTTCACGGTAGGCCAGTACAAGTACAGTCCGACAACGCCACGGCAGTGGTCTACCTCAATCACCAAGGAGGCACTCTGAGTCGGGCTGCAATGGCAGAAGTGTCCCACATTCTCACATGGACTGATTGCCATCTCAGCGGTATTCATCCCAGGAGCTCTCAATTGGGAAGCACATTTCCTCAGCCGTCACTATGTGCATGCAGGAAACTGGTCTCTACATCCAGAAGTCTTTCAGCTTCTGGTGGACAAATGGGGAGTGCCGGATGTGGATCTCATGGCCTCAAGACACAACAAACTTCCAGTATAAGGGACCCCGACACAGCCTTCGTGGATGCATTGTCAGTGAAATGGACCTTCCATTTGGTATACCTCTTTCCCCCAATATCCCTGCTTCTTCGGAAATTCAAGCAGGAAGGTGGCACATTCCTGTTGATCGCTCCGGCTTAGCCCAGACGCCATTGGTCCTCCGATCTTCATAGTCTTTCCATAGACCAGGGGTGGGCAACCTTTTTTCTGCCAAGGGCCATTTTGATATATAGAACATTATTTGCGGGCCTGGTTCAGGCCACATCCCCTCCATGTGATGTCACACGGGGGTGGGCCATATTTGCTGGTGATCATAGCAATGCACGGAGCATCCTGAGGATGCTCTGGGGAGCTGTAAGGGCAGCAGTGTGACCGTCTGAAGCATCCTAAGGACGCTCCAGGCAGCACTGCTGCATAGATTTTGGTTGCAGGGTGCCATTCTAGGCACCCTCCTAGCCAGATGAGGCTTGCAGAAAAAAGCTCAGAGGGCCAGACCAAATGGTTCCCCATCCCTGCCATAGACGTTCCTCTTCAACTTCCTCTACGGGTAGACCTGTTGTCTTAGAGTCCATGCCTACATCTGGACCTGGCCCGTCTGTCTTTAATGGCTTGGCTCTTCAGACATACCTCCTAACAGCTAAGGGATTTTCCAGCTCTGTGGTCCAGACCATGCTCGGGGCCCGTAAACCGACCTCAGCCAAGAATTATCACAGAATATGGCATACATATTTCCAATGGTGTGCTCCAAGAAACTATGACCAAGTTTTTAAGGTGTCTAGAATTATTGCCTTTCTTCAGGCTGGATTGGATCTAGGCCTCTGCCTATCATTTCTGAAAGTGCAGGTCTCTGCTTTATCCATCTGGTTCCAGAGCAGACTGGCTACTCTACCAGATGTTCACACCTTCCTCCATTTACAGCCTCCCTATGTCCCTCCTGTGGCTCCATGGGATTTGGCAGTGGTGCTCCAAGTACTTCAGGAACCTCCATTCGAACCCCTGGAATTCGTGGATGTCAAGTGGCTCACTGTTAAGACTTTCTTCTGGCTATTGCATCTACCCGTAGGGTATCGGATTTAGGGGCGCTTTCATGTCGCTCCCCTTTATAATCTTTCATCGGGACAGGGCGGTTCTTAGAACACGCCCGGGCTTCCTTCCCAAGGTGGTCTCTCGTTTCCACCTAAATGAGGAAATTGTGGTTCCGGTCTTTCAGTCACCAGACCTCTCGGCAGGTGAGGCCTCTTTGGATGTGGTCCGTATTCTGAAGATCTACGTGGCCCATACTACTTCCATCAGGAAATTGGACTCCCTCTTCCTCCTATATGGATTCCACAAGAAGGGATGGCCAGCTAAGAAACAGACTCTGGCCAGATGGATTCGCATGACTCTCTCACAGGCTTACACGCAGTTTGCCTTCCTGTGCCGGCTTCAGTATCTGCTCATTCTACTCCCTCTGTGGGTCCCTCGTGGGCAGCCCGGTGTGGCGCCTCAGCTGAACAGCTATGCAGGGCGGCCACTTGGTTATCTGTCCACACCTTTATCTGGTTTAATGCCTTTAATACATTTGCCTCTCAGGATGCTTCCTTCGGGCGTAGGGTTCTTCTATCAGCTCAGGAGCGTGTCCCCCCCCCCCCCCTCCTTGAACAACTACTTTGGGACGTCCCCATTGTCTCCCTGTGGAGCCCTGTGAACCCTGAAGAAGAAAGGGACAGTTAACTTTCTTCGAAGTCCATAGGGTCCACAGGGCCCTGTCCTGACTCTCCTAGCTTCTCTGGGTTCTTCTCTTGGTCACGTGTTTCCTTCTCCGTGTGAGTGTAATTCTTTAGTGTGCCAGTTTTCCTTCTCTCCTTTCCTGCTCCTGCCTTAGGTTTGTTAACAAAACTGAGTTGCCCTCAGGCTGTGGGCGGGGTATAATGGGAAGGACTGGAGCATCCTGGCATTGAAAAGCTTTGCTGTTGGTGTCCGGTCCTCCAAGGTCCCACCTACACCCCATTGTCTCTCTGTGAATCCTATGGACTTCGAAGAAAGAGTTAACAAAGGTAAGTTTTACCACTCCATTTTTGTCCCTATTGATCTATTGCGTGTCGATCTATTGCATGTTGACCTTTATATTGTCAAACTTTTATACCACACCCGTGGAAGAATCCACTGCAAGACGATATGGAGTGCATAATCTAGCATGGGAGGTTCGGCATTCACTACACATCCAGGACAGCGAGAAGTCATGGAAACCTGGCAATATATAGTTTAAGAGCAATAACCTTAACTGTTTGGTGTTCAGACTCTACTGCCAGCCTATACCCCAGCATTGTCCCTGTGTCCCCTATGGCAATGATGAAGAAAAACTGCTTCTTTCTTTCCCTTCTCTGCAATTGGAGACCTTAAGTTTCAGATTACACCAGTGGTTCCCAAACTTTCTTAGCCACCAGGCCCAAAGTTTCTTATTGAGAAATTCAGCAAACAGTTATTTAAGTAAATTGTGCTTACCTGTCACCTTTAGGGTCAGTTATGTAGCGGCGGATAGGATTGCGCTTATGTTTTGTCCACATATTTTGATTGGGAGCCACCAGCTCTGTTTTTGCCAGTCACATTGACCATAAATAATTTGATTTGGTCCTGGAGCACCAACTCATTGCTTTCCTGGAAGTGCCCTGCGTCACCCCAGAGTGCCTCTTCACCCAGTTTGGGGACCACTGGGTTACACGGAGGTTAGACACTTTTTTCTTTACCAAAATAGGATAGATCTAGCTCTCCACCTATTGTCTAAGTTCCAATAGCGCGATTGTCAAAGACCACAGCTGTTCCTATTGCTACAGCTTTTAGGGATGGGAAGGACATCCTTTTTCATTAAAGAAATTGTCTTCAGCTGGGCCCAAGATGTGTAAGCCACAGCTTATGGATCATTTGTCTGGATTGTCTGTTTCTGATGTTTCTCTGGAATAAAAAGAACAGCAGGATGATTCTGAATTTGTTAAATCTGTTTCCTTAATGGATGTAGAATAAAGCATTCAAAGGGTAGTTCACCTGGTTAAAACGGTCTGGTTCTCAACCTTAGATATATTGAAAATTAGTACACCTACTGTGACATTTTATTTAGAACTAAGAACTGAAAGATGTCAATTATTTTCTTCAACCCAATAGTTGTCAGAATTAGTAGCTGAACCTTGGCTTAATAATTAGAAATTTTAGATTCCACGCAGATTTCCTTCTATGCATCCTATTCCAGGCAATACAATAGTACGATTTGGCATAATGCCATTGGTTCTTCCTCCTGGTTCTTCTGTTACAATACGAACTGACCTATAAACTGTATCTTAATAGTTCAGCCCTCCAACAGCTCTTTGTGTGCGTTTTCCTGCCGAAGAACAAGTCTGAACTGGCTAATAAACATTACAGAGTACGTTTCAATGCCTATCTCTCTATGATCCATAATTTGCAGACGCATGTTGTGATCTCCTTGCCGATGGAACCAGAGATCTGTAAATAAACAGTGGTTTAGAATAGCACCAAACACGGTCTGCTTATCATGTACTAAACCCTAGTTATCAAATACCTGCATTTCACAACATAATTGATAATAAGTAAAACCTCTAATATTAACCTTAATGTTAGGGAACCTTTATGTGTAAGTATGCAGTATGTCGGTGTGGGGATATTTAAGAAAAGACGCTAGTATGCGTTGTGCGTCTACGTGTTTGTGGAGTACACCATGGTACGTGCTTTGCGGGGTTGTTCATATATGTAGTAATGTACGTATTTGTATAATGAGGACTTTCAACCTGGGGCAGTGGCAGACTCACAACTCTAATAATCATAACAGCACTGTACCCGAGGTATCGTGTAGACAACACAAAATGGTGTCGTGCGGACGAAGCAAAATGGCGTCGTGCAGATATTATTTACAATTTAGGTCTCAGCCAATCATCCGGCTTTGACATGCTTTAAGACCCAGTATTGCTTCAACTTGGGTAGCTAAGGCAATGGAGAAGTGGTCTGACCTTTTGATAGAGGGGTTACAGTCAGACAGCTCTAAGTCTGTTGTTATCCTTTGCAGATCAGCTCAAAGTAGGAGCAGGCTATTTGGGAAAAACCACCGTGGTTATAAAGATTTCTGAGCTAGCAGTTGTGGCTAGACACATTCTATGGTTAAAGTCATAGTGTGTGGATTCAGAGACTAATACATTTTTATAGCGCTTACCTTTTAAGGGAAAGTCTTGCTTGGTCCTGAACTAGATAATTTTTACCATTAGGATGATCTGCGAAGCCCTATGGGTCAGTTACAGCTACCACTTAAGTAGCAGTCAGCCTCATCCTTTTGGGCCAGGGGACAGCTGCCCTTGTTCTGAGGTTTTGCAAATAGAGGAAGACGATTTAGGACAAATAAGGATGAGCCAAGAAAAACCTGTGCCCAAACTCCAGAGTTAGTCAGCAAGATGGGAAGGCCATGCCCTCGGAAGTGTCTGTGGTGGCTGCCCATATACGGTCATTCAGGGATCAGTGGAGAAGGTCCTCTTCAGACAAATGGATGACCGGTAAAATAGAGGTTACATTCTCAGTCTTTCAGGGTCGCCACCAAGAAGGTTTTTCTCAACAGGGTTATCAAACGATTGACAGAAAAGTCTGGCTTTAAAGGAGTTCCAGAATGTTAGAGAAATGGGATTTTATTCTAATCTATTTTTAGTATAAAGAAAAATGGCAGTCACAGACCCATTTTAAATTTAAGACTTAAATACAAGACAGATTCAGTATGGAATTGTTAAGATCAGTCATTAACTGAATGGAGGCAAGATTTTTTTTGCATGTTTAGACATCAAGGATGCCTATATTCACATGCTCCTTTGGGAAGGCTATCGATGACTATTTAAGAATCGCAGTAGAGGAAGAAATTTCCAATTTAGATCTCTTCCTTTCGGTTTAGCCACAGCCCTCCAAATTTTTTTTACAAAGGTCATGGCAGGCCTCCTAAGATCTAGAGGAATAAAGATTGTTCCCTATTTAGACAATTTACTTTTCAAAGAAAACTAAGGTTTCTCTTCATTCAAATCTGCTAAGGGCAGTTGACGTCCTACAGTCCCATGCCTGGATTATCAATTGGCAAAAGTCCAAGATGATTCCCAGTCAGTGCATGAGACTTTTAGGCCTCATGTTCAATACCCAACAAGCCAGGGACTTAAAAAAATCAGACATTCAAAATTTAGTCCGAAAACCTTTGACTGTCAGAAGTTCATTGATACTTTGTTGTATGAAGCTATTAGGGAAGATAGTGTTTTCATTTGAAGCAATCCAATAATCAAGGCTGCGTTCCAGGATGTTTCAATTAAACATTCTACAAACTTGATTGCGTTTCAACCATCCGCTATCAATTCAGTTTATCATCTTGTCTCCAGAGTTGAGTCAGTCTCTCAGATGGTGGATATTGTCAGAAAATTTGAGCAAGGGCAGGAGTTACCTAATATCTCTCTCTCCTGGCCTCAAGTGTGATGATATCGGTTCCTGCACACTAACGAGGGTTGCTGTTACACCAATCTTTTTCTGGTGCAATAATAACCGGATGGGTCTTTGTTCCATTCTAAATCTGAAATGGATAAACCCTCAGAAACTTTGCACGCTGTCATTGCTTCCATGGAAGATGGGGGGGGGGGGGGGGTGTAATGTAATTACTTCACATCACTTAACAAATGCCTTTTTGAACAGCACCGCTAGCTTCTTCGGTTTGCCATTGGGTTCGTACACTTCCAATTTCAGGCCCTGCCTTTCGGAATTTCTACTGCCCCCAGAGTATTCAAGTTCATGTCCCCAATGGTTGCCCTGTTACGTTGCAAGGTGATCGCTGTTTTTCCTTTCTTGACTAACTTGTTGATTAATGCGTAATCCGGGACACATCCATGGATGGTGGTGTCGACCTTGTAGGAACACATCTCAACTTTCTTAAATCCAGCCTGGTTCCGGCCCAGTGGATGGTCTTTCTGGGGCTTCTTTTGGTCACATCATGTCGACATGTCTTATTTCTGGAAGACAATATTCTGGCCCTGCATTCATTATTATGGTCCTTTTTTGAACACGCACCCACCAGGTGTCCATTCTGCAGTTGCTGTGGAAGATGGAAGTCCCATTTGCTCACTTCCAAACCAGGGCTCTCCAGCATCATAGCCTGTGGAATTGGAGGAAACTGGATCCTCATCTGGAAAGACACTTGTTCAGTCTGTCACTTCTGGTCCACCAGGTGTGGTGTGGAGGCAGACCCTGGGGGTGCGGCAAGCCTTGAAGAGAAGGTATGGTGGAATATTTTATCCAACCTATACAGGTGATTCTTCCTTGTTGATCCTGTCCAAACTTTCATACAGGGTACTGTGCAGCCGTCGTACATTCAGTCTGTCCTGACTTGAGACCACAGTTTGGTCCTGGAGGCGCTTCAGTGGGCTCCTTCTGAGCCTCTGCAGTTAATTGACCTACAGTGGCTTACTTGGGAGGAGACGTGTCTTTTGGTAATTGCCTCTTGGAGGATCTCTGAACTGGCAGCGCTGTATGCTAGATCTCCTGGAAGACACTGACTAGCTGTAGCCAGATAAGAAAGCTTAGAATTGTTGTGGGGGAGGGCAGGTGTTTCAGCTTCAATAGTTTAACTATTTATTATCTCAGCCTCCCCACTATACCCAGTCTGTAGTGTCCCCCAGGAGGAATTTGATTTATGGTGAGCACAAAAAAATCCTCTTGGTTCTCAGGAGGATATATATGCATGGAAGTCCCTAGGTAAAATGCTCTTGACATTCAAATCAGTGCATTTTACAAGATGGTAGATACAGGGAGTGGTACAAGGTTATCCAAGCAAGTGATGTCTTAGTAAACGTGTTGAAAATTAGGTACTTAGAGCTATTTCGCACACAACCAACGAATTTGTCCGTCTGGCAAAAATACCCGGACTTTTTTTTTCCGTTTAACTTCAGTGGAAGTTACAAGTGCATCAGGGCTTTCACACTGCACAAACACTGCGTGGTCGCAATGTTACTGCCGTGATAACCACTGACTAGGGCGGCTGCCATCCACGGTTTTCAGTTCGACAGATTGAAAAGAGATTCAAACACACGGCAATAATATTACACAAAACCATTGCTTGTGAAAGGGACTGATCCCCCAGTCGGACTCTTATTTTTTTTCTTCTTTCTGTCTGGACAAAACCGTGTGTATGTGAAACTAGCCTTAACGTGGGTACACACTGCAAGGATATATCTGTAGATGGTCGTTCATATACACTGAACGGCCATCTTCCAGACAGCCGTGGGTCCCGCTGGTCGGGGGTGGGGCCACCCCCTTCCAGAGGCTGCCGCTGCAATGTGCACGGGCGATCGGCTGACAGCTACCGGTATATCTGCAGACCGATATGTCTACCGGCTGTGCAGCCCAGCCGATGTAATATGTCTGTGAATGACGTCGTTCAGACATATGGCTGGTACACACTGGCGGACGGGCACCAAATATGTTGGTAGATCAATTGATCGGCCAATATATGTCAGTGTGTACCCAGCTTTAGTGTTTACATAGCACCACATTATATCGTCTGTGATTATCTCATACAGTGGATAGAAAGGCATATAGGAGGAATGCACATGTAATGTAATGGATGTAAATCATAGCTCTGGGCAGGTTTGTCAGCCAAAAGAACATGAAAATATGGGAACATGCAGATGAGGAAATGTAGATGTTATAATTAATTTACAGCGTGCAATCTCCCTGTATGGTACTTGTGCAACTTGATATATTTGATGAGCAGGAGGTTGAAATGGAATAACAGCAGCATATAGTCTCCATCTCAAAACTCCCCTGAATCTTCTCCTCAGCGCAAGCAGCTCAGTTATGTAGTACGCTGCTATCACAGCAATAAGTGTTTCCTATAGCAGCTCTATCATGAGGGAACCACGACTAGGCATAGCTATAGAAGAGCTTCCTCCGGAGTGATCCTACATCTATTTCAGGTATATCTCGCCAGAGTTCCTCTTACAGTAATTGGATTGTGAGGGGCATGTTTTATGTTTGGAGTAAGATGTAATCTTTGCATCAACTTGATGAGCACTGTGGGATAATTAATACATTTAGACATTTTAAAATTGTTCTGTTGTAATCGGGGTTTCTTGAACATTGGTGGGATTATTGTATTTTAAACGTCCTATCCGATATGATGCAAAACACTTTAGAAAAAAAAAAAATTTCATGCTTGTTATATTTCAGCTTTTATATTTGTAGTTTTTAGTTTTGTGATCAATTTGATTTTTATTCTCCTACCTCCATTAGTCTGTTCCAGGTCATCAGCCAATGCCATCTGTCCTACCTCTGTCTGCGGTGCCAGCAGTTCAGACTCTTCAGCCTGCTACTACGTTGCCTTCTCTTCAAGGCTTGCCGCACCCACAGGGTCTGCCTCCACCACAAGGGCTTCCACTCCCACAAGGATTACATATTCCACCATCATTGCCACCTTTACAAGGAATGCCTATGCCTCAAGGATTGCATTTCCCAGGCCCCATAAACATACCTCCGCCTGGTTTTGCTCCTGGCGTTCCCCCGCCGATGTTTATGAGGCCAGGATTTAACCCAATGCAGATGCCGCCAGGTAAGGTGTTCACACAACAGCAGAATGATCTGTTTGTAGCGTATCCAGGGATGTGATGTAGAACAAGTGAATGGTACAAAGTATTTAAGTTTACGCGTCATATAGGTACAAAATACATTGGCTTTTTGAATTATACTTTAAATACTAAAGGCATGGGTGTATCTATAATGGGTGCAGGTAGTGCGGTGCACATAGGCCACTAGGTCTACAGGGGCCCACACTGCACACCCTGTACCCATAGAATATAGTTGCCCCTCTGCCGAACACCGCAGAAATCACAGGGAAAATGGCGCTTTCACCATTTTATCGGAGACTTGCTCATGCACAGTAGACTCTGGCTCATGGCCAAAGTCTGCTTGGTGCAGGCACTAGTGAGGAGGGGGTTGCACGGAGACTGCACATGGGTCTCTTCTCTCGAACAGCCTCTGACTAAAGGTTTTCATACAGTGTCTGTTACCATAATCTTTTCTACACATTGACCACCCCATTGAGGAGTTTGATGCTGCAATGCGATAGCGCTGCCAGCAAGTGTAATGAGCTGCTGCGGTTATTGTAGGTTACATGGTGAGCTCACAGAAACTATGTGTAAGGCGCTAGATATAAAAGATATTGACTAATTTAATACATATATACAATATAGCATATTACACAATCAATAATAGCATGGATAAAAAACAATAATAAATTGAAAAATGAAAAATAATAAATTACATCAGAAAAAGTAATATATGCGCACTGGCAGTGTCACATCAGTGACCTGAAACATGGATATAGTGTACACAAATAAGTAAATATATGACCAAAAAATAAAAAAATTGTAAAAAAAATGGTGTGGCCACAAAAGAAAATATATATCTAAAATATTTATCCAACTGTCTCTCTTTTATGGAGAATGTTGTAATTTGTATCCTTTTATTTATGCAAGTGCTTGTTGCACTATCGCTGTCCGCTTATAGCAGTAAGATTTTCGACAGGGATAAATCAGTTGTTCCAACAACAATTACTTAAAAAAATTTTTTCCTGCTGTGGATTTGAGAATGTTGTATTTTGTATCCTTTTTTATGCAGGTACTTGTTGCATTATCGCTGTCCGCTTATAGCAGTAAAAAATGTTTAAACAATTTCCAGCAAGGATAAATAAGTTGTTTCAATTGTGGATTGAATTACATATGGGTTGCTGGGAGAGTATACGTAGCATGCATGCATACCATTTTAGACATTTAGTGTATGCAGTCCCGCAATGGCATTTAGTCAATCATCGTGTACCTCATAGAGCCGATGATGCAACAAGCACCTGCATAAAAAAGGATACAAAATACAACATTCTCCATAAAAGAGATAGTTGGATAAATATTTTAGATATATATTTTCTTTTGTGGCCACACAGTTTTTTTACTAATTTTTTATTTTTGTTTATTTCTTGGTCATATATTTACCTATTTGTGTACACTATATCCATGTTTCAGGTCACTGATGTGACACTGCCAGTGCATATATTACTTTTTCTGATGTAATTAATTTTTCATTTTTCAATTTATTGTTTTTTATCCATGCTATTGATTGTGTAATATGCTATATTGTATATGTGTATTAAATTAGTCAATATCTTTTATATCTAGTGCCTTCCACATAGTTTTTCTGTTGAGTCTTTTTGTTTTTTGGAGGTATCCAGTATCCCCCCATTTGTAGTAGGCGAGCTGTGAATAAGATATTGGCAACATGGTTGAATATATCTGTCTACAGTAGGGTCAGCGCCTGGTATTGTGTTTCATGGTGAGCTGGCAAATAGTCCTCAATGTGTGGTGTCAAAAGATTTGCTTCCCAGGGTAGTCTGACATTTCAGCATTGTAGTTACTTTTTTTTTTTGTAAAGGTGTTTTTATCAGTTGTGTAAACTATTGATGAATTATTCACAGGTTTTCGTTACATTTCATAAATGCCTTTATTTTATGGACTGCAGATGCCATGGTACAATTACTGTGATCAGCTCAGTGATTGCATTTTTCAGGTTTTTACTTTTGCCATTTAAATAAGTAAATAGGTGCTGTAACAATGGCTGGTCGCTGTGTAAACAACATACATGCTAATCACACAGGCTGCACCTTGATAAGGCACAGACCAAAATAGGAGAGAATATCAAATGTACAAGTGTAACCAGCGGTTTTCTGGGAAAGGATATTTCCCCAAGGTTGCAGCTCTGGTACTTTTCCTTGCAATTAGTCTGTACAAACCCTTAGGGTTTGGTTGTTCTATAGCAGTGTTTCTCACACCTAACTGAACCCTAATGCTGGGTACACACTAGCCGACATATCAGCCGTTCAATTGAATGTCCGATATATTGTGTGCATGACAGGCAATGTGTACAGACGATATATCGCGATCAGCCGACCGCCTGTACAATTAATGCAGGAAGGGTGTTGCGAACGGACCCGAGACCAGAGGCAGGGATATTGGTTGTGTGTATAAACAACATCATCTGCAGAGATGTCTTTCCAGTGTGTACCCACCTTAACAGTGCATGTTATCAAGGTATACTCAGTAATAATTACTACCACCTGTAGATCTATTGTCAGTTAACACACCTATTCTGCAGCCACATGATGTGGAGAACGTACTGTTAGGGTTCCATGAGGACCCGGTGTGAGAAACACTGTTCCATAGAATATTTGTATAAAGACAGTCTAGTGTGTTTTTTTTTTTTTTGTTGTTGTTTGAGATAGATGTGTTTTTTTTTTTTTTTTCGGGACTAGTCCTCACAAATACTTTGCAGATGTAGAGGACCGGTAGTTGTAAACATGTTGCAATATTTACGGTTATCCCTAAAGGCCCCTACACACGGAAAGATGTAGGCAACAATGCGATCTCGTTAACAATTTTCCTTGACCGCTCCCCGTCACTCCAGGACACGATGTGCAGCAAAAGCTGCACGATGTGAGACAAGATCTATCATGCACAATCTAAAGATTCTAATATCATTAGATCGTGCGTGATAGCAGACAGATTCTTGCACGGATCAGGGAGATCCGTGATACAAGCATTGTCACAGATGCACGCATGCACCAGTGCGATCCGTGCTACAAGCATCTTTGCAAAAAAAATAAAATTAATAAGACACAGATGTATGGACAGATCAGTGAGATCCGTCCATGCATATGTGTTTAAAAAAAAATATATATATATATATATATAGGGAAGCCGTGCGTGATCCACCCCCCAAAGCCGGCACTTGCATGCAAGGATCAGGGAGATCCGTGATGATGCAAGCATTTAGTCACAGATGAATGGACGAACCCCCCCCCCTCCACCCCAAAACACAACCATCCCCGGGCTCTACATTGCCGCTCCTGGTTGTCAAATACAGGGGACAAAAGACGTAGGGGTCCCATGTATTTAGCACAACCAGCACTGGGCTCAGCTGAGGTGGTCCGTGTATTTTCGTTGTTTTTTTTTTTTTTTTCGTTTTGCCAAGACCAGGGATGTCTACATGGAACGAAGAGGACGTGATCCACACATAGGATGTTGCAAGTGTGGTATGTTTTTTTACAGGTACCCGTGGATTATCTGCTTGGAGAAGTGGACGTGATTGGCTTCAGGGATACTAGGTGAGTATGAGTGTTAGGGAGTGTGAGTGTGCATGTTTGTTTTAACAAACTTGTACTTTCACGTTATGTGTGTACTGTTTATTTTAATATTTATTTTCCAGTGGAACTACAGGTACCAGCGTGCTCGTAATGCCCCGCATGCTGGTACTCGTGGTTCTCCAAGTACCAGCATGCGGGGGAGGCTTGCCGGGACCTGCAATTCTATTGCAAAAGGCAATCTTTTTACTTTTCATTTGTACCACACTTTACACTATCAATCCAGCACCCACCGCTCCAGGGGTGCCGGGGATAGCCCCAGGCTATCAGTCTAGGCCTGGGGTTCCCTGGAGAGTGGGACCCCTTTATTGGGGGGGGATCCTTGGTTTGGGCAGACTAGCGGTCAGGGGTAATGCTTTGGCCGGGGGACCCAATGAAAGGGTTCCCCTGACTGTAGCATTACTCCCCCGCTAGAAAGGGTCCGGTGCTGGTTATGGATAATACATGGGACCCCTATGCTTTTGGTCTCCTGTATTCCCAGCACCGGCTCGGCTGAACCCAGTGCCGGTTGTGCTAAATACAGGCGACCCCTTACGTCTTTTGTCCCCTGTATTTTGGCAACCAGGGCCGGCTCTGAAAAGCCCGGTGCTGATTGTGCTAAATACAGGGGACCCCTACGACGTTTGTCCCCTGTATTTTCACAACCAGGACCAGCTGTGAAAAGCCCTGGGCTGGTTGTGCTTTAGGGTGGAGGGAGGACGGAGTATCCGTCCATTCATCTGTCTCTTGATGCTTGCATCACGGATCTCCCTGATGCATACAAGTGCCGGCAGCATCGTATGCGGGAATAACATATGGTTCGGGCATAACGACATGCCGCTGGGTCGTGTGCGAGATCAACAGATCTTTCCTGCAGCAGGAAAACTTAGAGATTACATTAAGATAGAAGAACAGGATGGTGGAATTATTTGATATGCTTTTAATTAATGTGTGAATTACATCCAGTATCATAACTGTGTTCTCCGTAGTTTTCATTATAAAAGGGGAGAGCCTTTTTCACCCTCTTGGTGCTGGTCACCGGAGGGGTTATTGTGGGTTTTCTTTTTTTTTTTTTTTAAAGAACTATTTGGAAGACCAGATGTCAGTTTGTCAATCACGTCCTGTTCTGTCCACTGGAAAGTTCTTGGTTTAGACTGATGACAAGCACTACACTATTGTGTGGCAAAAGTTTGCCAAAATGTCTGATTTGATCACACTTATTTGGGTAGAATTCACTGAATTAGTGTTAAATTGGTTTAAAAATCTTGTAATCTTATAATGCTGATGTATAGACCCCATACATAATCTTGTATGGGGTCTATACATCAGCAATCAGTTGGGGGCAATTTAGCTTTTTACAGATTGTATAATAAGCCGGCAATGTATGGGGCTCGCCCATTCTGACCAAAACGTGATCGTAATCGGTCAATCAGGTTGTCCAACATGTTGGATTTCACAAACTAATCGGGGCTGTAGATTACTAGGAAAATGGGCACCTTCATGACTTGCAGATTTGATCTTTGGATGAAAAAGATCTGGAAACTACTTCCAAATATCGGCAGTGTATGGGCTTGGGCACAAATTGGTAGATTGGACAATTGCTAAATCGGGAGGGGGGACAGAATTTCCAGTTTCATTTGGTTCTAGTTGAATATCTTGTACTCAGTGGCGTCCCTTCCCGTGGTGACACCCGGTGCGGGGAGGGACGCCATGTGCGCGGCACCCGCCAAAATGGGGGCGTGGCTTTCCGGAGGGGGTGTCGGGGGCGTGACCTCACAGGGCAGACCTACGGGAGGGGCGTGGCCTCACTGCGCGAACCCGGCCCGTGGCCGCTGTAAACAAAATGTATGAAGCATGTATCAATGGGGTGGTGCCGGTGGGGGGTGCAGGAGGTGCGGGCATGGGCAGTGCCGGCTCACTCACTGACAGGAGCCGAGTGCTGCACTTAATGCTATAGTGCAGCACCCGGCTCCTGTCACTGAGGGATAGCCTGCACCTTGGTGTCACCCCTCAGCGGGTGACACCTTGGTGCGTGCCGCACCCACCTTGTGACGCCACTGCTTCTACTGCATGGATGTGACAGTGAATGGCATCTTCAGTAAGCTGCAGGTTGAGTCGCACGGTCTGTTTCTGCAGGCAGAGTGCCAGGTGTCTATAATTGAATTGATCCAGACACTCTGGAAGAATATAGTAAAACAAAGACAAAAAACAACCGCACAAGGTATAGATTATATCTCGTTCTCTATATGGCCCCTAATGCCTTCTTATTGGAAATAAATATATATATGTGTGTGGCAAGGGGGTGCGACCACTTCACAAAAAATTCAAATATAAAAAATGGAAAGACAAAAGAATTGTATATTGTGGTGCACAAAAGGTCAATTTAAATAAAATATAGCTTTTAAAATATATCATATATATATATATATATATATTCTAACAAAGACTGCAAAATAATATGTAAATAAGTGATGTAAAATAAAGAGAGAAATAGTGGTTTAAAAATAATGCTGTGTGCAGGGATGCCGCTGTCCGTCTCAATAAATATTTATTGTATCCAAGATTAATATAGCACCTTCTAATAGGGATGACGTATGTTACAGAGGATGTTTACAATTTGATCTTTTATCCACTGATGCTGAGATATTAAGGTAAATAGAATTTAGATGACCAGTGTAGGTTTATACATAACAGATCTTTGTCACTCAATCTCTTCGAGTGAATGCTAATGGTTTGATTGTTCACAGATCGTGCACTGTGAATGAATCAATGTTCAGTTCTATTATATAATAAATCCCAGATTTATATTACACCTTTTAGTAGGGATGACGTGTTACAGACAAGGTACACAATATAACCTTTTATCCACTAGTGCTGAGGTACTGTCAAGGTGGATGGTAATTAAATTACCAGCATGGGATTTTATATGGCAAATCTCTGACTAAATCAGTTTTATTAATTGTGGTGTAGATATTGTAATCATATATGGGTCACGCGCCAAATAATATATCATGTGTAGTACTCATGTAATTGTAATGCTGTCAGATTCCCTATGATTATTATAGCATTGCAATCTGTGCTATTAAATAGTGGACAGCTATCCTCTGTCTGCAATCACATCCCCTTCACACTGTATGTACACATCTAATCCTCCTCAGCCTTGATAATCAAGAGTCTGAGTGTATACAGCGGTTATAGATCACAATAGATCCTTAAGGCTCTTACGTGCACAAGGGAATGTTGGTGACCTGTAGGAATCTTATGGCCAAGTAGTGCACAAGTTCTATGTCCCCAATGTCCATCCTGCCGTCTATGAAGCAGCGCATATGGGTTACACGGTTTTTTTCATAGGGGACAGTGATCACTGGTGTAGTTAGGTAACTTCTTCTGTTTCTAGTTTTCATATGCCAGTATACCTTTTATCTAACAATTATGTGATCGCATAAGGTAAATTTTGTTATGCAAAGCGTATATCTGTGACGACCAACATGTGCAACTTTTTTGAGCTGCCCCCATACATACTATGTTTTTAAATGGCTACTAATCTTCTCTGTGTTATGCAGTTTTGGTCAGGAGGGTTTAACTAGGCTAAAATCTGCAGAAACAGTGTAGCTGTTCCCCCTGCCAGCTATATAGCATTCATTTATGCAGCCCAAGTCTCATACTTTGAAATTTCAGACTAGAAAAAAAGCTCCCCAGCATACTGCAATAGACCAGCAATAAGATTTGAATACTACATGATAATAGAAATGCAGATATCTTTGTTGCATATATTTGCAAAGAAGAAATTTTAAATTGCAGCCAAAGCTTAGTGGCTGCAAACAATCTTTTATTTAACAATCAACCACTTAACATTAACCTTTTTTCCCCCTTACTCTTTAGGCTTTCTACCTCCTCCAGGAATACCCCCTCCTATGACTCCTATGACTCCTGTGTCTCTTCCCCCTCCAATGTCTGGAATAAGCATCCCAACCTGTAAGTGCCTGCCTTTCCAAGCACCATGGGGTATACTTTTGTCTGTATTATACATTCTTATTGTATGTTGCTTTGTGATGTAGTATAATCTTGGAAATGAATTTATACTAAGATGCTTTTTCTCATATCTGCTCCCAGGCTGAAAGGAAAGTGTCCACCTTGTGCATATTGCAGACATCACGTATAGGCTTTTCCACAACTGCATTCTTCCCTGCATAGAGCTCCTTGGCTTTTAAATGGCTCATACAAAAGATGAGACCTCCATTGAATTTCAGCAGAGTGGAATTGCAAGTTTGTGGGAATCATATGTTGAGGGGCAGAATGTTAACCGATACAATGCTAGTGAGGAACACACTGTACCAGTACCTGGTATAACACTGCATAACGTTTAGGCTGATGTACAGATGTGTCCACATACATCTGTCCTCCATGCGCTACAAGTCGTTTTACGCAACGCTTGAGACATTAGCGCAGAGCTTCTTTTCGTGAAACTTTACCTTCAAAGGCGTCTTATTCGCACAGAGGTGCCAATAGCTAGCGCAAGCAGCTTCGGATAAAAATGATCTGCGGCATGCCTATGTTCTGTGTGCGTCTGCGGGTGTATCTGCATATGAAATGCTACATTACAGTGATGGCGGCTGTGACCCTGTAACGTAGCGTTTCATATGCAGATATACCCTATCATGTTAATCAGAAGCTGCTTGTGCGTTCTATACGCATCATTGTGCAAATAAGATGCATTTGAAGGTAAAAAGTCACACCAAGAAACGCTTGGCGTTAGTCACGGCATGGCGTGATTAGAAGGGCTCTTTCTAGTGCTAGGAGGCTAGATGTATGAGGACACCTCTGTAGTGGACAATGCTCTCTGATTCCTGTGCATTTTTTTTTACACTGCTGCCACTAGCGTTATTAAATAACAGTGTGCTATTTGGTTACATCCACACATAATGGCGATATGGGTGCGGTTAGGCTTTGATGTAAGTAGTAGGTTTTGCCACTACTTCAATGTGTTGCCTTGTATCTTGTATAGGCTCCTCTGGAACTTTTTCTAAATATATTGCGGTTTGTGCACTTCGCCACTTGGTAAGGGTTGCCATTTAAAAAAAAAATAATAACATTTTGGAGCCTTTAAGAAGCTGAGTATTTTGGACTGGGTGCAATGTTGTGTTCACCACTGATGATTGTGTGCAGAGGACAGACTGTAAGTGATGCCCAGAGCTCTGTGAATGACATCTTCTTTTCTTAGCTACTGCAGGTGCTCCATCTAATGACTCAGATATATCTCAAGGAAATCCTTTGCCTCTTGTATCTGGAAGAGAAAATATTGAATCTGATGATGATGGGAAAGGATTTGGGCCTGCTCCACAAGGAGGGCCAAATAATGCTCCTGGGCCAATGAACCCACATCATGGTAAGTCTTTCTTACAGAGCTTCTTCAAAACTGTGTTATCCAAACCTCTGCTGAACGCAATTGGTTTTAGTTGAGATACTCTTCAGACATGAGGGTGGTGTCACATTGGTACTTTTAACTCTGCTTTTTCTATGGACCCATACTGAAATGGATGTCGAACTAGTGCGTATTGGCATATTAAACACAAGTCCAAAGCACTGAGTACTAACACTTCCCAATTGAAAGTCAGTATTTGTGCAGTCCCAAGGCAGGGTGCGTAGTATTATAAGCCCTGACCTGACAGCGCTGAGATAAAGCCACTATGAGAATTAAGCCAGTGTTTCTCAAACTGGGAAAGCGCCAGTGTGACACCACCTAAAGGCTGCCATTATATATCATGCAGGCATTATATTAACATCAGTGTTTACTGTATGGTGAAGCTGTTCTAAATCTGGTCATGTTGGTGCCTGGGTAATTGGAGATCTGAGGTTCCCTTTTAGATGCTGTAGTGGTTATTGGTGTAGTTCGCTTACATGCATATAGCTTCAAATATGTTTCTGATTTTTCGTGTCATTTCTGTACCGAATTATACATGATAAAAATAGTGCTGCAATACATGCATTCATGTACATTTATAGGCGTTTTATGGTCTCGGCTGTAGGAGTCATAAGTCTCATGTCTAGTGAGGTTTGTCATCTATTCAGGTAGTCTTAGAACTTTTTGTTTTTGTACTACAATTTATTTTCAAGATTTAATGAAGAGATTTACTGAAAGCCTATTACATATATAAAGTGAGATTTACTCCAGTATTCTTATGCCTACAAGATGGGTTCCAAGTATGACCCTTCTATTACAGGGTTAGGCAAACTGTGGTTCTCCAGCTACTGTGGAACTACACAACTCAGCATGCCTTGCCACAGTTTTTTTTTAGATCATTAGTTCCACAGCAGCTGGAGTGCTCACAGGTTACCCACCCCTGTTCTATTAGGTTATTTCTGTCCTTCCCTGGTATTGCAAGACTTGCCAGTATGCATCCTTAGAAGTTCGGCTTTGATGTGTAAGTGTGGGTAATCTTTGTCCAACCAGCGCAAAAGTCTTCTGGCATTAGCAGATTAACCATAAAACACGCATTTCTACATAGCTTTATGCAGCAGTTTTTCACAGGGCTCTGTAATTCATCTCGGCACCAGACAATCTCCCCGACCTTTCTGCAGCTAGTTTTAAAGTACTGGAAGAGTTTGCTGGATTAGGTGGTGATGATGTACCGAGAGTTTGCACAACTCGCCACTAATAAGTGATCATGATCCTGTAAATGGAGAAAAGAAAGCAGACTTGGATGTTTTAATGTTCATTTGGACACCAGGACCACTTAAATCTAGGTACATGCTGCTGGGCTAATGCAGAGATCTGACCAATATCCCAATGTTTACTCATTTCAGATTTTAGGGTTAAAGTTTGGGGATTATTTTTATAAATGGGTGTTGTGGGTACTTTTCATTAGCTGGCTGTACTTATCACACTATGTAGGGAATTCTATTAGCTGCTGTAATTTACTCCGTGCGGATTGATCCCCTGGGGCTATTCAATTAGTCCCGCAGGCTGCAATTAACGGGGATTTTTTTTCGGGGTCTTGTCAGACCCGAAAATAGATCCCCAATAGGTAGCATGTTAACACATAGGCCCGTGAACATTCCACAAGTCGTGTTGACGCCCCTTAGCTTGGTGGGTGTTAAGTGGCCTAGGTGAAAAAGGGGCTTTAATTGAATAGCCCTGGGCAATAAAGCCCAAGGATATCACCCTTTTCATGCCCGTTAAATTAACGGGACTAATTGAATCCCCCCCTATATATATATTCTCGAGTTTAATGTAGTATATGAGAAGCCACATTGTAGCGGCTTTCTAATAAATATGAAGACTATTACTTTAATATAGATGCTGCAGTTTTTTCCATTGTTCTTAATGTGTATAGTTGAGTCTTAAATCAATTAACTTCATAAATTTATATATAAATTACCAGCTGAATATATAAATTGTAGAGTAATAATTTATAATACTTTGTTCTGCCATCATCGTGCACTGAATAAGAGGCATAAGGCATTGATTTATACGAATACTTTCACTTTTAACAAGTATCAATAACCAGAAAGTAAACAACCCAACCATCTACACCCTGCTTAGATCATACTGGAATGTAGCATTAGAACTGGGATAATTTCAGGGGATGGGTAGTAGCTTTTTTTTTTTTTTTTTTTTTTTTTTTTAAGTTTCTGCTTTTTTTTTTTTTTCCTGTTGGTACATAACTTGGCCTCATACGGAAGAATTCAGTTAGCATTGCGGGGGTGTAGCTGCCGAGTAAAATGTGCAGAGCTGTTCAATTACTCCCATGGTAAGCCGGCGACTAGCCCTTAACGCTGATTTCTGCTTGCAGACTTCTGAGGGTGCGAGCTGACATCCACATTAACTAGAGCAGGCCTGGTCAACCTGTGGCTCTCCAGCTGTTGTGAAACTACACATCTCAGCATGCCCTGCCACAGTTTTAGCATTCCCTAATAGCAAAACTGAAGCAGTGCATGCTGGGACTTGTAGTTTTACAACAGCTGGAGAGCCACAGGTTGGCCCTTCCTGAACTAGGGGCTAGATGCAAGCTTACCGCGTGCGGTAACTACAAAGCGCTTGGCACATAACCCAGGAGATCCAGTTTACCGCAGCTTAGCCCGGGCTTTATTTGCAGTAAGGTGCATTTCCCAGGCTAAGTACTGGACGTAATGCAGTCAGTTGAATAGATCCGGGAGCTACATCACTGTGATAACTGAAGTTCCTCCTTAGTCACTGTAGGTGTTAATAAGGGTGTAACATTTCTGAAGTTGATATCCATATCCTGTAATGAGTACCTTTTTATGAGTCCAGTTGAGGGTCTACCATTTTTTTTTCACATAGCAAATGTTACATATTCTGTATTGCAGTGATCTCCCCACACTATAAATTGTACAGATTCTATTTTGCAGTCATCTCACATTTGTAAATTGTACAGACACTATTGCAATCATAGGGCAAAATGTAATCGGGTAAGAGTCCGGAAACGTGCATATTTTTCAGGCTCGAAAAACTCACAATTTATACTCTGATCCAGGTGTTTTCCCATTTTGAAGATGCAACTTGACCAATGTAATAGTGAGAGTTTACTGCTAAACTGTCATTTTATAAACTCTCACCCTATTACATATGGCCTATAGTTTTTATTCTAGCACCCTGCACTTGTCACAACCCGTGCAGTTCCTCATTCCTGCCTGGGGTGCCACACTCTGCTCTAGTGCTTCTAGCACACTCTGGTCTGCATCTTAGCAATTTGTTGCATCATTCGAGTCTGCTAAGAGCACCAGTGCAGAGAGCGCCACCCCACGCAGGAAAGAGGAACTGCGTGGGTTGTGGCGGGTGCAGGGTGCTAAAACAAACACTAGTCATATCCCCTCGTTGTAAATTGTACAGACACCATTGCAGTCCTATCCCCATGTTGTAAATTGTACAGAGACTGTTGCAGTCCTAACCTCACGTTGTATATTGTACATACTCTGTTTTGTAAAGGGCACAAACAAGGAGAGGATTACAATACAAAGTGCATAAATGAACAAGTAAAAATGTTTTGCACTAACCACTTCAGTGTTGGGTTAGTGGAGAAACCCATTAGTGACTGTAGAAGTCATGGCACTTACATTTTATCACTTTACCTAGTCAACGTGCACACCGGATAATCACTGACATCTAGATACATACAGCAGTGTGTTAGATTGCTTTGTTTTTTAAGTTGATTCTATAGCATTTTCCAATGCTACTGAAGCTTGTGCAAATGCCAAGGAAACGTTCATGTGTATGAAGCAAGAGGATGCATGGAGCGCCTTTGCAGTGGTTCCTGCTCCTAAGACTTGAGGCATAACCAACACAATATGAACTTTTGAGACCTCAGTCTCTCCAGAAGTCGCCAAACAGTATGTTACACTGAACAAAGCAATCGTAGGCGATGCTCTTCTAAACGGAAAGGTAAGCTTCTCTCCTTGTAGAATTTATTGCAGATCCGTGTTAATATCCCCGCGTAATATCAAAACGGTATTTTCAGGGATTAGCTGACAGAACTGGTTAGTGGGTCTCTGGGGAATGTATGCTGTAATCCAGTGTAACAATGTATCTGGAATTTGTCCAAGTAGGGATATACCTTGCATGTTACATTGGGTTTTCCTTTCTCCGGAAACATTCTGAATATGCTTATTTATAGATTTCTTTTAAAGATCTTTCATAACTTTCTGAGACGTATTAGGCAGCAATATGGTGAGGTAATTATAATATGTGCCGCACAATGAAATACCACCCACTGCCATTTCCAAACACACTACTGGAAACGATGACCTTTTACGGCTGTCTACACACTGGTCATTGACAAACCTTATTTGGTTTTATTTGCTATAATGCATATAAATTGCATTTACTTTATGGGTTTGTTTAATAAATGTATAATGAACACCTTTACAATGACACATAAATGTGCCCGACTAAACATGAGTTTATGTTCTCAAAGCCAAATGCATAAGTAAAAATGCAACCATGTCTCATTGGGATTACAAACCCATTGATGCAAATTGGCCAACGTACTAAAGAAGATAACAGTATCTTTTGGCACAATGATTTACCAACCATCTACATGTGCTTACCTTGGGTTTGAAAGGCCTCATGCAGAATTCTAACACCAGTGTGTGTATGTAGCCTTAATCTGTCTTTAAGGATTACAGTAGAAAATATTGAAAAGTGACACGTTAATACCGTTTTTATTGAGATGGATGCCTAGAAAGTGATCACAAAGTAGTAACATTTACATAAGATCACCTTTAACTGGAAAAAACTTTTTGTTTGTCATTAAGGACAACAGGCCTCCGTGCTTACCTTAGAATAGTACTAACAGTTGGGGGTGACAGTCTGAATCCTGTTTCTAATTCACCAATATCATGTACGTGCATTGCAGCTGGGCAGCTTTCATAGTTACATTAAGGGCTACATGTAGTAATTTTAGTAATTAACATGGTACTTAGTCTTTGGATTGCACAAGAGTAGGCTACATGATTTCACATTCAATGACCTGCTTAGACTGACGGTCAGTAGGGTTTACAGCACTCCAGAGCCTGATGAACTTTTATTGTTCTTTCTAAACCTATAGATCTTAAATGATGCACTAACCTTTTATAATATTTACTTGGGAGAATGGAACTTTCAGATTACCTAGAAGGATGTTCTTTTGCACTATGTATTGTTTTGTCAACTTTTTTTTTTAAATAAAGTTTGGTTCGAAATCTGTGCGTTGTGTAATGATTCAGTCGTGACACACCCTCCATGCGCCAGGACCTAATCCTCATTCACTTACATTGTAACTTGCACACTGAGCATAGCGGACCTGACATTAAGAACAGCTTTGACTGTTAAGGAACAGAAACCAATCTAGACATTGTACTACAGCCACTATCTATGGCTTACATGCATTGGATCAGGATTTTGGCATTTTTATTTGACCTGACAGCGCTTTTCAGCACAAGTATGTAAGTAGTTTAAGATATTCTACAAATTGTTTTTCTGGTGGTAGAACACACATTGGGCTAACCAAGTCTTGCAATATAGGTGGGTAAGTACAAGTGGGTCAGGTGCTTGAAAAGGAAGAGTTGTGAAAAGTGTTTTGTCTTTAAATCCCAGCACACATCAATCTAAAACAGAACAGACTTCCTAACGGTCCTCTATTCCACTCACTGTATTGTATGAATACCAATATTTGGTGTTCACACGTACAGTGCAACCACATTCCTATTTTGCATCCAGTCTTCGTAGCCACCTCTTTCTACAGCCAAAAGTTTTGAGAATGACAAGTATTGGTTTTCACAAGTTTGCTGCTTCAGTGTTTTTAGACCTTTTTGTCAGGTGTTACTATGGTGTACTGAAGTAATATTACAAGCATTTCATAAGTGTCAAAGGCTTTTATTGACAATTACATTAAGTTTATGCAAAGAGCCAATATTTGCAGTGTTGACCCTTCTTTTTCAAGACCTCTGCAGTTTGCCCTGGCATGCTGTCAATCAAATCTGGGCCACATACTGACTGATGGCCACCCATTCTTGCCTAATCAATGCTTGCAGTTTGTCAGAATTTGTGGATTTTTGTTTGTCCACCCGCCTCTTGAGGATTGACCACAACTTCTCAATGGGATTAAGATCTGGGAAGTTTCCTGGCCATGGATTAAAAATTTCGATGTTTTGTTCCCCGAGCCACTTGGAGCATCTTGCCATAAGGCAAAAGTGATAACTATCATGCTGGAAAAGGCATTGTTCGTCACCAAACTGTTCTTGGATGGTTGGGAGAAGTTGCTCTTGGAGGATGTTTTGTTACTATTCTTTATTCATGGCGGTGTTCTTAGGCAAAATTGTGAGTGTTCCCACTCCCTTGGCTGAGAAGCAACCCCACACATGAATGGTCTCAGGATGTTTTACTGTTGGCCTGACACAGGATGAAGACTTTTGGAGGATGGCCTGGTGTCGAGAAGGGCAGTAAAAAAGCCACTTCTCTCCAGGAAAAACATCAGGGACAGACTGATATTCTGCAAAAGGCACAGGGATTGGACTGCGGTAAAGTTATTTTCTCTGATGAATCCCCTTTCAGATTGTTTAGGGCATCTGGAAAAACGCTTGTCAGGAGAAGGTAAGGTGAGCGCTACAGTCAGTCCTGTCAGGCCAACAGGTAAAGCACCCTGAGACCATTCATGTGTGAGGTTGCTTCTCGGCCAAGGGAGTGGGATCACTCACAATTTTGCTTAAGAACACAGCCATGAATAAAGAATTGTACCAAGACATCCTCCAAGAGCAACTTCTCCCAACCATCCAAGAACAGTTTGACGAACAATGCCTTTTCCAGCATGATAGTTATCACTTTTGCCTTATGGCAAGGTGCTCCAAGTGGCTCGGGGAACAAAACATCGAATTTTTGGGTCCATGGCCAGGAAACTCCCCAGACCTTAATCCCATTAAGACCCTGTCGTCAATCCTCAAGAGGCGGGTGGACAAACAAAAACCCCCAAAATCTTGACAAAACTCCAAGCTTTGATTAGGCAAGAATGGACGGCCACCAGTCAGTATGTGGCCCAGAAGCTGAATGACGGCATGCCAGGGCGAATTGCAGAGGTATTGAAAAAGAAGGGTCAACACTGCAAATATTGACTTTTTGCATAAATTTTATGTAATTGTCAATAAAAGCCTTTGACACATATGAAATGCTTGTAATTTTACTTCAGTACACCATAGTAACATCTGACAAAAAGGTCTGAAGCAGCAGACTTTGTGAAAACCAATACTTGTCATTCTCAACTTTTGGCCTTGGCTGTAGTATGACAGGTTGATTTGTGGAACAGTAATGTGTTACATAACTGCCGAATTGTTCATCCGCATTAGCTGCTCCCAGGCCTAGCACCATATATTGCTATATGCAAAATGTTTATTTCATATATGGAGTTCTTGCATATAGAGAGAATATTTCATAAACCAGCCAGTAAGTGACAAAACCAGCAATGGCTCATTAAAGGTCTTGCAAATTCTAGTTTGTGTATATTGTTCATCGTGTCAAATCCAGCACCAATCAAGTGAACAAGTGCAGACAATAGAAAGATGTGTGATATGTGCCTAGAGATATCATGACACCACGATGGAACTTAAATATCAAAGTAGCTTTTTGTATTTTCATTCGCTTTTATTTGAGTAATTTTTGTGTCAGTCTCAGGTCTTTTCAGATTCTAACTAGACATTTGACCTATATACAGTTTCGGTCTCCATGTGTAAATATGTTAAAATTGGATTTCCAAAATTTGTTACTTTTGCCACTTGCGTTTATAATTGCTTCATTTTTCTAAATAAATCACGCTTGGGCAGAGAAGCCAGATCTTTTTGTTCTCGGCCTATGTAGGAACGATATAAAAGGTTGCATTCTTGCGATACCATGTAGCTCTCATGCCCCACTAGTTCTGTAATGTAAATATGTTGTTTTTGTACCAAGTTGCACTATAAAATGGCATGAAAATGTTACAACAGTAGTGTCTGGTAAGCGGGAAGCTCCGGAATACGAGGGTAATGCAGGCTTCGGTGTATAGTGTGTGTATCTACATTTACTGTCTGTCTACATATGGGGTAATGCACGATCCTTATGGTGTATACACACGGTCATATTTTGTAGGACGATATAAACTATCGTTAATATCGTCCATTGTTAGCCCCTTCCAACCCCCAAACGACGGACGATACGCGGGCACAGATGGTCGATAACGACCATCGTCCATGCATGCAGTTCAACCTAGTCATTGGTGCTGTGCTGGATGATCGATATGTATCATCCAGCACATGCAGGGCGATCAGACAGCGATATAGTCTGATCTGACCGTGTGTATGAACCATTAAAGGGGAGAGGTAAATTAGAGTACCACATTACACTTTTTTCATTATAAATGCTAATTAAGCACAAGTAGAAAATAGACTGGTAAGAGAGGGACTGCTTTCCCTTTAAAATAATTCTAAATATTAAAACAGAATTGTTTCTAAAGTTGAACCATGGTCACAATAACTTCACATATTTTAAGGATGAATTAATAAGGATCAATTCAGCATAAGAGTACGATAAACACAAGTAGTGACTAGCAACCCACATTTTTTTTTACAGTAAATCCTCATTGTATGGACGGCTTAATTTAACCATTAGATGTCAAAGTTTATGGTCATAAATTACTAATTGAGGCTCTGTAGGCACAAGTACTGACCAGTCTAAAAATCACAGGGATTTCAGGTTGCAGTGAGGGGTATATAGGAGTGCTATAGAGCTGGTCTAATTCCAGCATATAATAGGTTTGGCTTGAAGAAGTCATTGACTTATACGACATAACATTAAAGTCCTAATTACCATCTTTGTGTAGAATAGAAAGATTGCACTGCAGCCTGTGAGGTATAATGTGCTAGTGCAGTGACTGCAATCAGTCTGACCGTCACGCTGTCCCTCTACCCCAGTTGCTCTAAAAAAAATTATTCTTGTGGAAATTTTATGTCTATTTTATTAACTTTGTACCTGCTATAAGCATTCACTTTTCCTTAATCTTGTATATATTAAGTAGTAGTTAGTATTGTAGGTTTGTAACTAATTGAACTCCACCAAAAACTGATTTTTCTGTTATCCTTTAAAGTAATTGTCCGCTTTTGGTAAACTTTCTTATTTAAGCCTTCCCCCTATATAAAACTTTACAGAATATGCTGTTTCTACACAAATTCATGTTCCCTACTGGGAATAACCCCTGCTGCTAAAGTTAAATATTAAGCTAGCAGAGAACCTTGATCGTTTTGTCTGCAGGCAAAATTAATGCATTGCACGCCGTACATTTACTTGTATAGCTCTGCAGCTATTGGAACAGTATGTGTTCGGGGAAGGTTTAATTAACAAATCTATTGGTTAGGGTATAACTGGCCGGGGCATTTCAGCTTATTGCTTCATATATGGCTTTTTGTTTTAAAATACCACTTCAACAGGACATTTCTGGGTACTTGTGTACTTTATGGACTCATTCCAAAGAGAACCCAGTGAATGTTTTAAATGGTACTTGTGTACTTTACGTACACAAGTACCGAAAGTTGTCCCCTAGCAGGCTCGCTACACTCTCCACAAGGTTATATTCCGCCTCTATGCTCACTTGGGTGGTAGGGAATAACGCTGGACACTGGCTGATGTCGTCGGGGTCCTCTCCGTGAAGGGGATTTAGACCTTACCATGATTGATAATAATGCTAATGAGTGTAGGACACTTGGGTTCTCTCTGCAATGAGTCCGTAAAGTACACAAGTACCCATTTCTGCTTATCGTACACTTTCTCATTATTTCCCACAGAAGCAAAGCACCTTGTAAAGAGGAATACATCTGATCTCCCCATTAATAGTTGTAGAATTAATATTGGTCATTTTATCTAATCCCAAACAATACTTTTAAAATTAATTCCTTGCATTGTTAGCATGCCACACAGTCAGGGGACAGTCACTGAAGCACTTATAATAATCCATCTTTTAGTTCATATACTGTTTCCACATTTGTTGTAGTGTTGAGTACACTGTAAGGGGTTAAATTTACTAAAGTGAGTTTTAGAAGAGATGTTGCCCATAGCAACCAATCAGATTCTAGCTATTCTAGAGAAGGTGCTAGTTAAATGTTAAGTATAATCTGATTGGTTGCTATGGGCAACATCTTTTCTAAAAACCTCTCGCTTTAATAAATTTACCCCTAACTGTCTTGGTTTAAAAATAAAAAGCTTGGCTAAAATAAAAGCGTTTGACAGCTTTGGATGATACTACAGTGATAAACTATTTCCTTTGCAGAAAAGAGGGGGAGTACTGGGAACATTTTAAAATGTTTTTTGAGTTTTCAATCACAAAATCGATCTGTGCTTTATACTACACCTTACAGTTACATTTACTATACATGCATTTAAACATCGGTGTCATGGCCTAACAATTAATGGATACCATCTGTCGAGAGGAACTGGACAGAAAATAATCAAAAACACATGCTGAAGATGGAGTGGAGGACTGAAGTGGTCAATAGGAATGGGTAACTTTTTTTATTTTCTAATCTCCAAACCACCAATAACAATGATCATAAACATTGGGTTTCTATTTCTTTTCTCTTATAGAGTATTTGACTCTGGGTGCTCAGTGTGGTTAGTTTCTAGCGTACAAAATATAGTTTAGGGCATTTTACACTGTCATTTTATATTTATATTCCCTTAATCATTCACTGCAGGTGTCATTCCATTGTTCTCTCATGTCAGTTTTACTGAGTACCATGGTCAGACGATACAGTATGTTGGCCTAGTAAAAAGTAGGGTCATGTTTGGGGTGCATTGACTGTACTTGGGGATGTGGCCAAGTCCCGAGAAAACAAAAATATGACTGAACTGGTAAGAAAATAGCATTCACAATTCCCTGGATAATACATTTTTTTTTAGTGAATGCAATAGTTTGTTATAACACTGCAGAATTGGAGTACAAATTGCAAGAATGTTAGATTTGGCCTCTGCTCCTAAGAGCCAACAGTGTAGATGAGCTGCAACTGGGCCGTAATCCCAAATAAATCCAATACCACTTATTGGTGGCACAAGCCATTCATGCTCGGGCTCTGAAGGTTTTCTGGCTGCAAGAGCCAAAGCCCCCGATAAGTACCATACCCGAATGGAAAGACATGGTTGTGTCAGACGAAGGTGCTTAGGAGTCTGTCTGTAATGAAGGTTTTACAATTTTGGGTGGAATTGGGTAAAGTAACTGTAAACCACTAAATTGTTCCTTTTTTGCTCTTATTTGGATGGTCCTCCGATGCCTTGGACAGATATAATCCATTGCTTGGAAGAGCTTTTATTATTTGTCAGTTACCAATCTAATGTTGGGTTTGTCAATGTCCTCCACCATGGACTTGAGCTTAACTTAAGGTGCACATCCACTAGGTGATATTAATGAGCGATTGAACGATATTGTTATCGTTCAATCGCTCATTAATCGTGCACTAATGTCGTAAACGACCAGCGATTTGCGCTACCGCTGGTTGTTTCCGACATCAGTCATCGCCCGAACATGCCGGTCAATCTGCCAATTGGCCATGTTCGGGGATGATGGAGGGTGCCTACACTGAACTATATATCGTTCAGTGTAGGCACTGCACAGTACAATGAGCGACAATATCGTTCAGTCTTTTCATTGTCGCCTATTGGATGTGCCCCTTTATTTTACCTAAATTCACCCAAAACTACATTTGTACTTTTCTCTTGAAATTGCCATTTAAGCATTGCATCTAATCTCATATTTAGCTTTACCACTGCACACCACCTTTCTCACATGATTGAATAAACCTCAACTACTCATATTTAGCTTTACCACTGCACACCACCTTTCTCACATGATTGGATAAACCTCAACTACAGATTTGAAAGGTCTATTAACATTTTATTTGGCAGCAATTTTCAGCTCTCCCAGTTTCTCAGAAATATTTATTTGCTATTCCAATTGGAATATTTTTGTTTAATTTTTAAAAAATTTTTTTAACTATATACTGTTTTACCCTTTATGATGTGATGTTTTTGCAAACTAACAAAATAAACAAACACTGTGTAGTTTCATGTTACGCAAACATTCTTGTGTCTTCATAGCTGGATGAAGAATTTTACACAAGATTGAGACCAGCATTGCACCATGAGATGTTTTCTCCTATCTAGCTTTTTCAAGGGTGTTGCAACAATGGATCAACAGCGAGATTGGCTATTACTTTCCCAAGTTCCATAACTGCCACGTTTTAAGTGTATGAAATTACAGAAGAGTTTGGGGAATGTGGGAGCCAATACTTAAGTCCATATGCTATGATCTGATTAGACAGTTTGTGGTTTTATCATTTGGCCCAATATCCTCTCTTGTGAGCATAAAGGAATTGGCCTCCTTATTTTAAAAATAACATGGCAGTCAATTGGACCTTGTGCATCACTGCATGGACCGTCCCCACTGTCCAACTTGTTCTATGGTGTTAGATTGTGGCCAAATTTAAAGGGATTATGGACTATATTTACTAAGAGCTTTTAATATTTGCACTTCTAAATGTCGGAGCCAGAACTGCCAACAAGGGCAGTTTTGAAAGTGCCACTTAGTAAATATGCCCCTTTGTGTTACACTTGTGTCAAATGATAAGTTAACAATAGGAATAGCAGAATTTACAGTCTGATCATGGTTTGTAATGCATGCTGTAACAAAGCCACATAAGTGCAGGGGAGGGAATATATTTGGAATCCCTATATTCGAGACAAATCATGTTACCTTGTTGGTTTCACTAATTATGTAAGTGTGTAGAAATTCAGGAAGTGTAGGGGTGTTTTATGTGATTTTCTTGCTCATAAAATGAAGATAGATAATCCATTTTATTTAGCCAAATGTCAGCTAAATCTCTTCTGTGTGCATTCATGCAAGTCATCCTTGCATGAATGCACAAATATGTTTCTTATTCAAGTAGATGAATGAGAATCTCCTGTCCTAAACGGGTTTCATGTGGTGTTCGCATTGTTGGCTACAAGATTTCATAGCCACCAATAGCAAAAGCAATCAGGACTTGTGCACACACTGACACGCGAGTCTGCAGTGAAGTTGGTTGGTTACATTAGATATTTACATAATTGTTTAAACTGGTGTATTCATAGGCTTTGCTTCACAAACACTACTTGTTAATGCATATTATTTATATTCAGACACATTGATCAGCATTATCTGCTGGAATTGCATCTGTTTCGGATCAGGTCCCACAGGTAAATAAAAAGATTGGTTTGGGCAAGGATAAAATGTTAACTCTTCTTTAAATGAGTTTTTCTGTTAAACTCTGGGTAAGTACCTCCTTATTAGTGAACTGCGATCTAGCCTCTAAAGTGTGAACTTGGATTTAAAAAAAAAAATTCACCTGTTGTGAAACCTAATTTCTGGAAAGTCTGGTTTGTTGGCTAGTCTCAGAATTGACAGATTTGAATCGGCACTTTTACCAGGTACCTTCTTAAAATTTCAATGTTAAGAAATTGCTCCACTTTTATGATGGCTTTTACTGTGATCTCAAGTACACGGAAACCATTCCCATTTTGTCACTAGACACATTCCCACAACTATTTTTTTTTTTTTTTTGCTGTCATGGGATATAAGTGTCAGGACAGGAAACCACGTAACATGGAAGCTGAAGTGTACTTCTACAGCTGGGGTAATGAAGAGTTTAAACAAGCTATATTTTGCAGGTGAAGTAGACCATGTTCAGGTTTCAATTATTTGGATTCACAGGTTTAAACAGAGCACATACATAATTGACATAACATTTAAGAAACCGCATTGAAATCATGTCTGCTGCTGATTTGTGGCCAATTATGAGCATACAGTCTGTGACTTCACTAGAAACTAATGGAATTACTCAGACCATAGACAACAATAAGCTGCTTTTTGGTTTTGTTTTATCTTGGTTTGTTCTGATAGACATTGCTTTACTTCGGGCACACTAATTTGAGCAGGAGCAGCCTTAGTTTTTTGTTTGTTTTTTTTTAACCCAGGGTTTTATGTTATGTATATTTAAAAAAAAAATTAAATTTAAGGGGTTTGTTGGAGGGCTTGTATTTTTTTGCATAACTATGGTGGAAGTTTTTTTTGTATTGATCTTTAAAAAAAAAAAAAAATACCCTTATCGCCCAACTACCTAATAGATTTTTGGAGGGGAGTTTACCCCTGTGGAACCCTGCTTCCCCCCCATGGTTTGCTCACATTACCATGTTCACTGGCTCTTTCATGTGTCTGGGATCAGTGCTGAGGAACCCCATCCCAAAGTACTATTTCTAGATTCAAAAAGCAATTTTAATTTCTATAGGTGGGAGGGGGCCTAGGATCCTGCATCACACACAGTTTTATTTATATTTCAAGCTTTAGGGGTTCGACTGGGTATTCTCAGAAATTAAAGTACTTTGCAGTCATGAAACTTACATTACAATACAGTTTGTAATCTAATGCCTTAAATTTGTTTGCAAATTTCAGTTAGGACTGTATTTAGGAAAACATCTTCACTCATACATTGTGCAGTGTTACAGAATGCCAATTCATTCTACTATGTCCACTTGTACAGAGGCCAATGAGTTAAAAGCTTGACTTTTTTCTGGTTACTAGAAGAATTTTAAATTTCCAAAATAAAAAACCCAAACTATTTTATGTCTATCTGTTTTTTTAACATGGATCATCACCTAGTAAAACATTTTACTAAGAAGCTTCTCCCACTGGCTGGAGCCCCTGGGCTGCATTGTGTAGCTATTTTCCCATGGTTCTGTCGCTGCCAAAAATCTAGGTTCGTTGGAGTGAGCATAAAGTCTTGTCCGGTATGCAAGCAACAAATTCTGTTACACTAATTTTCATTTGAAAAAGAGACTGTTTAAATCTAGCCATTCATGCTATAATGTGAGAGAACAACCCAATTTGTGAGATACTTTAGCCAATGTCACTTGGTAGCTCTAAAAGTTGTAGGCCACTGGGGCTCTGTTTGAGTGGGGTTGTTTTTTTTTTTTTTATACTATGAGCATTAAAGTAAAGTAGGAACTCACAAAAACCAGATCAATCAGGATCTTATTGGCGCATGTAAAGATTACCTCTGCCCCATCACCATCCTCCCTTATGAAGCTTGTGACCTTCTATACTGCATACTGCTTGTACATAATTTCCGTAAAGCACACTAAAGGGAGCCTTTCCTGAATGTGGACAATGGTACAGTAAGGTACAAAAATGGGTTACATCGGGATATTGACTCATGTTGAAGCATAGAATCTTTGGCATATGCATTTTGAAAAGATGCAGCTTTTTATTTTTTTTAAACACCTTTTTATTGTAGTATGGCAACGTATTGGTTCTTTAGTGTCGCACATAGGAGATAGAAGGTACAAAGAGTCAACATAAGACAATTAGACAAGTTCACAAATTAACATTATACATAGTAAAACCAAAAGGTGGTGTCCCTGCTTGTGATAGCTCACATTCTTTTTCATGTTTGGTTCAACCTGTAAAGAGCAAAACAAAAAAATAAACTACTCAAGACCTTTGGCATTTTAATTCACATTTTGCTACCAATATTATACATGTAAATATTATTTTTAATATGCCTTTTGCTATTTCATAATATGCTATATTTTATACATTTTTGTGCCTTTTCCTGTTCTGTTTTCTGGCAATTTCTTGTGTTAAGACAATATACATTCATTAGGTGGCATGATCTAACCATAGATGAGTTGGCTACACATGCCAGATCCTGCTACACACACATGTAGTTGGCCAGAGGGATAGAAATCTTGTCGTTTAACATGACAGGGGATTGCCCGTGAAGTTAGAAAGTGATATACGGTGTGGTATCTTATTAACCAATATCAGATAATGATGGTTTAAGTGCTTTTAGGAAATGTCCGTAAATACATACACAACTGCTCTACTCTGTATCGTTACTGGCTCTCGCATAGTGGAATCGACAATCTTTTATTTGTTTTAGAACACACGCAAAGCAGCAATATTAGGAATGTTTGTGGTAAGTTTTTTTTTTTTTTTTGTTTTTGTTTTTTTTTCAGGGTTCCAATTGTGATAAAATGTGACTCTATGACATTCTTGTTTATGGATGCTACAAATATTTCCAGACATGTTTCAGTTGGCTAAAAGTCACCAATATAGGATGAATGGTCTAAAAATCCAGTTCACTTACCTATACATATGTGTGAAGTTATGCCCCTTCAAGGTCCTGATTCACTGCTGATCGCTGTTGCGAATACACTCGCAGACCTACTGCGAAAATATGCTAATGTTTGCAATCGCATAGCCAGCATACAGACGGCCACTACCACTTCGCACATCCGTAAGGTCTCGCAGACCTGTATATACATCTGTACCATCGGCCCCTCATGCAAAATTACAACAGGTCTGACCTTACTCATAAATTGCAACTATCGTCGCACACAGTGAGTACTCAAGCTGTGTATGCCGTCGCAGCAGCTAATTTATGCACCTCCAGGAAACGGCGTTCAAACGGACAGGCATGCCTGCGTTTCCCCAACCACTCCCCTGTCGCCAGCCCCCAAACGCTGACGTCCCGTCCCTCGGTCTGCGATGGCTTTGTGTCTGCGTGAGTTTATCGCAGAGCGATTGCAATGTGAACTTGCGCACTGCAATGCATGTGCGTGAGTTAACATTGCACAGTGTACGCACCATCGACCGATCTGCGTACACTGTGCAGTTGCGATCTATGATGAATTCAACCCTAGATCCTCAATATTTTTGCCTGTTTGTTTTGGGGTTTTTTTTTCCCTCATATAATTAAAAAATGGATGTCAAGAATTCAAGCAGCCCTACAAGAGTTATTAGGTAACCTATGACTAGGTAACAGACTTAAGGTGCATACACACGTAACGATTTGTCCTTAACGACATCGTTATCGTTCAAAAAATCGTTCAGTTTCTGAGTTATAACGATAATCGTTTAAGTACGCTCCCGTATGTAGTTATCGTTCATCGTCCATTTCAGTCTGTCCAACATAATGATTTTCATTAAGAGAAGGAACATTTTTCGTTCATCGTTGTAAAAATCGTTCACTTTTTCAAGGAAAAATCTGACAGATAATCTGACAGAAAATCGTTGGTTACAAAATCGTTACGTGTGTATGCACCTAAAGTTGTTTTGCTTGATTAAAACCATGTATTTATAATATTGAGCATCTGATTTATGGATTGGTTCTGCACAATTGTAGAAAAAAAAAAAAAACACTAGCTAACCAGGGTTGCATAAAATTGGATTTTTAAAACAAAATAAAAACAGATTTATTTGATTTAAATAGGATTTTTTATAATTTTTTTTTTTTTTAAATAAACGTTTAACATTTTTTTAAAAGGTTAAATAAAAAAAATGAAGTCCTATTTAATTCCAAAAAATTTGATTTAAATCAAATCCATTTTTTGATTATTTTTTTTTTTTAAATCCAATTTTAAGCTCACCTAATTCACTTTTCTTTACAAATCCATCTTTGTGTAATATTACACTATAATCTGACTAGAAACCAATGGCCGACTTTTGTCTCTATAAAAATAGTGGATGCAGCATTAGTATGGTTTCTAATCTCTAATTTATTTATTTTTTTAGTCTTTAGTCCCGCACATTCTCAATCTTTCTCCATAGCCATTCTGTAATTTTATTGTACACGTGTCCTCATAAACTACTACTGCAGTCACGCCAAACAGCCCTTCTCGGTGCGTCAGGTCCCGTGCGACTCAGTTTGTGCTGAGCATCTTTTCAGTCTTGAAAATGCATCTTAGTTTGCGTCCAAGGCGCATTTTCGGGTGGAAAAATATATAGGCATATATTTTGAGGTATCCAGAAAGAAGATTGACAATGTATATGTCGGCATTTAATAGGTCTACAGATTCAAATTGTCGATGCGTGTTTTGTTTTCAAAGTTAGGGTTACATTACAAAAAAAGTCTACCATTTTTGTGTCAACCTTTTAACCCTGCGACCTATTGCAAGTCTATCATTTTGTGTCGACCTATTGACTGTAAACCTTTTTATTGTCTATCTTTTATATCACACCCATAATTTGTAGTGCTATATTGATGTAATTTTTTTGTTTTGTACAAGTGAATAACATAAGCAGTTCAGTATGAGATTGTCTGCATATTTCTTTACATTAGCTGTAACAAATGTCCTATTGGAATATGTAATGCATTAAAGAAAAGTACATTATTGCGGAAGACATATTTTAAATTTTGCTTCTATAATTTAAAAAAAAAAAAAAAAAAAAGTCACAGGCAATAGGATTTTTTTTTTATTGCTTTAATCAACATACAGACCTTTGCATTCAGCAATACAATGCAACAATGATTTCATTGTGTTCTGTTCATTTTGTTCTGTTCATCTCTGTTCTGTGCACAGAGTCTTGATTGGAGGAGGGTGGGGAGGAAGAAACTGGTATAACTTATGGTTTAACCGCTCATTTTGGGTCCCTGAATCTGTTTATTGTGGTCTTCCCGAATCTCCAATAAGCAGTATATTTTATTGCAATCTAGCGGTTTTGAAGTCTCAGAAGACGCCCTCTGATACTTGGGTACCCAGCTAATAAAAGGGTCACGTGGCACTGGCCTAGAGTGCGACCTCTCTGGAGGATCCTGCACTCACCACAGGTACTGTAAGCATTATTTGTATGGCTGAACAAGGCTTCAACTCTGAACCCCAGGCACTGGATTAAAAAATTAGTGATGGAGAATAGCTCAGAAGTCATATGGTTATATATACACATTAGCTATTATGAAACACTTTTGAACAGGTAATCAAACTAATTTTACTTATGTTCCTTCTGGTGCATTTAAATGAAAGCATGACTATTGAAATGTGCTGTTTACATCCACACACACAAAATGGCTCCCTCTGTGTGTCATCTCCACTCCCAGGTGATGCCACCACTCTCTACAGATGTAAGTCTGGTCTCCAAACACTTTAGTAGCAGGCCTTTTCATTAGTTGTCATTTATATATCTTTTTTCTTTAAAATAGGGTTAGGTATAGCCACTTTTGTGTCTTCATATAACGTGTGAGCAAATGCAGGGACCGTCATCTATCTGGTGCCAAAGTCCTTTTGTTTAATGGCAATGATTGAGTGCACCTGTACAGCAAAAAAGAAAAATGGTTACCTTAGCCTTGTTTCATTGATGATTAGTGTTTGTAGTGCTCTGCAAAATGAGATGCCTCTGTACTCCTACTGTACTTAGTACACACCCTCACTCTCCCGCACGCTTAGCACTGCATCCTGAAAACTTTTGCAGCTACGCCGCTAACCTATTCACCTAGGCTGAAAGCTGGTTTTTACTCTGTCCATTGGCATGTTACCAGATAGTACTGCATTGCATATGAGACAACTGTATGTCTCAACAGGGATTTTATATACACATTGAACATAGAAAATGAACATTTGTACAGTGCAGATTTTTATGGCTTGTAATAGCCGTGGCTCAGATTTGAATTAAATCCTAGATATACACTTCTTTTTTTTTTTTTTTTTACTTGCATTTTACATAATTCTAATTATTGCACTATACCTTTTTTAGGAATTAAATTTACTTTTAGATAACGCATTAGTACACAACAGTTTCACGAACAACGGTTCATGGGGATCCGTTTTCGGATCAAAGTAATTTAGAAACCCTGGATTAGTTTATGTAATAAAGGCAGTTTTGCAGTCCTTTTAAGTGTTGTGTGCAACTGCTGGGTTTAGTATAAAAGATAGACAAGAATAAGAGACGACAGATGATACAGGTGATAGGTCAACAGGGACAAAAGATTGACACTTTTTTTTCATAGCCTGAATCCTCCCCTTGGTCACTATCCCTGACCCCTCCCTCCTGGTGCCTAACCATGAAATTTTTTTTTGTCGACCTTTTGTTCATGTCAACCTACATCCATGTTGACCTATTCTGTGTCAACCTTTTGTCCCTGTTGACCTATTGCATGTGTCTAACATCTGTTGTCTATGTAGACCTTGTCAACCTTATTAATGTCTATTGTCTGGAACCCATTGACTGCTTTACTGGCATAATTCATACAGATTTTGCTTCCCAACATTCTCGCTTATATGTGCTGACAAGATTGATGAGCATGGGTGTGCTATTTAGTATGTTTTGTTTTTTTATGTGGCAAGAAGCCTCACTGGATACCACACTCATAAACAAGCCCAGGTGACAGTGACCACTTACACAAAGTTTTCCCTTCCAATTGTTCAATTCAAGCACAACTAATTTTTTTATTATTGCTTTTGAGTTTTTTAACTTTCCATGTATTTTGGGGAATTTGCTCCTGTTGAAGGAATGACAAAGATGTGATCTATTTTTACAAGCTTTGTACCATGATCTGCTTATAAGCTGTAACTTCTGGATTTTCATAAGAAACCATTATGATGAATTTGTACACAACTGTTTGGCCTATTTATAAAGCAAATTAGCTTCTATGGTCTATAAAGTGATTTATTTATTTTTTTACACCCACCATATACAATGTGGCCATAATTGTTTCCTCTACAGAGCTATTTGCACCTGTTACTAAATTTGGTGGCATGACGCCGATTTAAGTGTACTATTTAAGGCATTTCTAATTTTTATTATTCCACTCTATAAAAATTGAAAAGGAAACTGAGCTTACCTGAAATTTTTATTGCACTTTATTCAGAAAAAGAAAAGACCAGCTACTTTAAGTGCCTTCAAACCCTTTTCATTAAAATTGTAAACTTTGCTATTTTTAAATTGTTTAATCAATGTAAAAAATTATATTCATAAATCAAACCAAATTTTTTAGGTTTATTTGGAAATCCTGATTTATATATTCCTGTATTATCATTTATGCTAATTTCCTCATAATGGGATACATGTTTATTGTCTTAGTGAAAAAATGTAAATAAAAGTATGAGAAACATTGTGAATATATATAGAATTTTAATATATGATATGAATTAAACATTTATACACAATCACAAGGGAATATTAATCCAGATAAATTATTAAAGGCTATAAATGTACACATCTAGTCTCTCTTAAATCACAGGTTTACATGCATCTTTTTTCAATATTTCTCATTTGTTTTTAATATTTTGCTAATAAAGACAAAAAAAAGACTTCACCCATTAGGAGGAAGTGTGCAGAAATGTTAAATACAGAAATATATAACTCAGGACTTTCAAATGAACCTAGCTATTTGGTTTGATTTATAAATACCATTTTACATTACTATTTGGAGACATTGCACCTATATTAAATTGTTTGAATAAAGTTTACTATTTTAATGAAGAGGGCTTGAGTGTACGTAATACTAGCTTGTGTTTTCTCTCTTTCTGACTATAGTGCAGTTCATTCTACTAGCTACAACATTAGCACCACATCCTAACTTATAAAAATAGGGAGTCAATACGCACTAATCCCTAATAATTTAGTACCTTCACAGTATTTGTGATTTAATATAGATCAATTTCTAGTGTTGGAAACTTTCCCGATCTACAGAAATTTGAAATCCAAATTTAAAATCCAGTTTTTACAATGAGTTAAAATGTGAAATTTAAATTTTTAGGGTCCCTCATTGGGATATTATTTTTCTTAACTGAATCCTTTTCCCTATACCTTGAATTGTATACTTACTAAATTTGGTGGCTTTTCACCTATTAGAGCTACGGAAAGCCCTGAATTGGGAAACTTTAATTATGGGCATATTCTGTGTATATATAATTATGATTATTCATGGTTAGAGGTTTACAGCACATATAAAGTATATGTATATTTATGTATGTTTTATAATTGCAAATTTTTTATACATCTTTTTAGTCTTAATAAATTACTTTTATCTAAATGGTTTACTTGTATACAACCATGATACAGATTAAGCACCAGTTGTCACACATGCAGGCACTACCATTAACACCTAAAGTTAGCGCTCTGGTCACTATTACTAGATTTATAATATGCTGCATGTTGAAATTTTTTTTTCTACTTATGTATTTTTTTTATTTTTTCTTAGAACTGTGTACTTGTTCTATAGGATATAGTCATTAGCCAGCCAATAACCTATAAATGTGTCAAGAAAATATTTTGGACCAATAGGTATCCTACAATTGTGACCGGTTTTACGATTTCCAACCACCAGCCCTCTTGCTTGTTATAAGAACGCTACACTTTCATAAGATTATTCCTCAAGGTGCTAAAGTCAAATCTTTTTTTTTTAATAAATTATTAATAGTACAAAATGTACATTAAAAATTGCACACAAAAATAGCAGAGTTTGCAATTCACCCTAAAAATGTAATTGCACTTGAATCACACCAAACTGAGCCCATGGCTCATACAAGCTATAACTATTTTTTTGTTTTTATTATTTGTCTGTGAAATTTAAAAGGTGCATATTTTTTTTTATAAAGAGATTCATTATACAAAAAAAAAATACACCTGGACTCTTCATAGATCTTATTTTGCTTGCCACAAAATTCAAAGTGTAGCATTCATTAGTTTGTTTGCAGCAGGCTCATTCTATTTAGCTTTTGGTTAAATAAAATGATTGTCTGCGTTAATCTTTAGATGTTTTTAGAATTCTAACCGTTTGTTTTTTTAAGAGTCCAAACACTGATGTTTGGCAATACTGTGTTTATCCGTTTAACTTTTTATAGCCATCAGCATGGCACATTAGCAGCTCTAATTATTGGGAGTGAAAGTATTGTCATCCGTACCAAGGAATGCCAAAAATAACCATCCATTTCATTTCATCAGACTAAATATTTGTCTTATAAGCGAGCTCCATGAAAGCATGACTCAGTTCAGTAATGTATACTTGCTGTTGGTCGTGTGTCACCCTAGACTGCTTCTAGCAGTCCTCAAACAATAGTCAGAAATTACCCTTCCTGGTCTTGTACAAATTTCTGAAATACTACTAAAGATCTTAAATCTTCTATAGCTGGTAACAGAGAAAAATCCCAAATCCACTAATCCAGAGGTGTTTAAATCTCTCTGAAGAGGTAGGAGTTTGTTATGATACGCTTAAGAGTGAATTGTGATGGAGTCAGTTGTGTATTGTCTGGTTGGAAAGTGGATTTTGGGTTTTTATATTTTTCTGAGAATAAAATCTTTTGTAGCATTTAAGAAATATTCAGCAGTCTGGGAAAGAAAGATTATATTACTGGTTGAGTACTGCTGAAAATAGTTTTACGACCACTCACTTCCCACTGAAGTATACATTTATAAGTGATATCTCTAATATGTCTTGATAAAACATTCACTGTGAAACACGCATCAGTTGTATTTTTTTTTCCCCCTTGTTTCTACAATTGGCTGATTGCCAGCAAGCTGTACACAATGAGAAGCCATTAGGTGTAGCCACAGTTTGAAAGATTTTACTGTATTCCAGTCAGTGTCTCACTTGCACATCATTTGATCTAACTAGGAAGACTAATTCTGATAATTTTTCAAACAGAATCTAGACGCTTCTCTGGTTGGTGCTGAAAATTTAAAGCCGCACTAACATTCGGTGTAAAGCACGCCCAGTTTTACAGTGATGATCGCGCCACTTTAAATGTTCAGCTCCGACCTGCCGAAAAGGTATAAGGCGCCGCATCATAAATATATCCCAATGTCTGCGGTCCTATCCACTATTACTGTGTGAACTTGCTCCTATATTATTTATGGGGACTTATCAAATATACTCAGTTTATAAAGTGATAATCAGTATACAATCTATGTTGCAATACTTGGTTAACCAACAACATTATAAATTCGGCTTGGCACAATTATTTATGCAAAGTATTAGAAATGTATTTTCTTCTATTGTGACACAACTGGAAGATTCCGCTGCCTCACGTGTATGTATAAGGTGATTAGTGGAAGTTATTTACCTTTAATATTACATAATACCATGTATTATAGTGTCATTCCTATTACAAAATAAATATCTTTAAGGTCACACCAGACCATTTATTAATCTCCAGTGTAGATAATATATTTGCAGAATAATGGCACTCATAACAGTGTTTAATACAAGCCCTATGCAATAAGGTGGTCTTAAGGTAATTCTGAATTATTAAGGTATATAGCAGTAGAAAGGACACCAAAGAAAAAATAATAGAAAATGATAAAAGGAAATTAGAGCACCAATGATTATTGTAAAACACTATTTGCACACTTCTGAATTTATATTTGTATTTTGATGGTTTTTACCATTGTAATTTACAGAATAATACAGGGATGTCGTTTGTTTAGCCCACTAGAGCGTCACTTTAGCTCACTACATTAATTTCTATTTGAAGATCAGATTTAGCGTGACTGCATCTCCTTGAGCCAAATAAGGATTTTTGTTCCCATAAATATCCAGTAGATGGTTGTGCATTTTGGAAATACAAACTGCAGTTATTTCACAAGTCTTTTGTAACTACTGCTAGAAATACTGTAGAAATGAAAGTAATTTTATATTATTGTGAATTTAATTCCTGATAGACAGATTATACAGTACTACTACAGGTAGGTACACACTATACACTTATTGGCTGATTTGCCAATAATCAGGTGATCGGCCTGTTTTATTGTATAGTGTGCAGACTTGAGCATTTTGCCGATAAACTGTTAAATCCATCCACAAGCGCATTCCTTCGATCATCCGATCGGCCAAGACCAAAAGTCTGTTTCAATCTTCTTATACCAAGCAATGCCTGTCCATTCTCGATAATCTGCCCAGATTATTATTTATTTATTTATATGACGCCACAAGTGTTCCGCAGCGCCTTACAAAGTATATAAACAGGTGACCAAAGACTTATAGTACAATGCAGGACAAGGATATGGACAATATACATTGCTACATTAGCGACTATAACACCCACAGAAGCAGCAGAGCTTAAGCAACCAAGTGTTAGGTGCCCTAGTGACCATTTCTCCACTGGTATCCCAAGACTACATCATCCACCTTATTGGTGAACATATGGAAAATCAGTGTTGTGTGGCCCAAAAAATAGTCAACTTATAATAAAACAAATCGCATATTGTGTAGCACAGATATTGAGGCTTTTGCTTTGTCGAAAAACCTCCCCGTTTGTTGGCCCGAGCAAAAATATCTGACATGTACCAAGCTTAAGTATAATCATAAAAGTTGAGTGTATAAACAGTGGATTTGACAAACATTGATGGTTTAACAGTGTCTGCATGATCGTGGATGTTTCTTTGGATCTTTAAAATAAATGTAAAAAAATTACAATTATAAATACATTCAACTATTAACTTGGACAATCACATGTGACCAGAAGCTGAATATACTGAACCTTCTGAAACAAGCTAAACAAAAATATGAACACTTAGATTATGGCAAGTGAAATAAGAGTTTATGGATTTCAGGATTTAATAACTTTTTTTTTAATTTTCTTTATACAAAAAAAATTGCATCTTTTAATTTTATATACCCATTTCGGTTTGTATAACATTAAAGCACTCTTTAGTGTAATAGAACACACATGCTTTAATGCGTATGTGATCTGTATATACTGAAACCGTAAAATTATATAATTCTCTTGCTTCAAGGAAAGTGATAATTTTTGTGTTTTGGGGGATGTGTGTGCTATCTTTTGGCTAAATACATGAACTATACAATAAAACATTACAAATAGGTGCAATCCCAAATCTATCACAACACAAAATGCTATTTGCAGTAACCACACTAGCTATGTCCCTACAATAGGGAATAATGGGGAGATGTTTTAAAGAGGATAGGTGGAGCAACCAATCCTTATAGCAATAATTTTAGATAATGTAAAAGATAAATGATAGCTTGCAGCTGATTGGTTGCAATGGGCAAATTCTCATTTCCTCTTTAGAAGGTTTGATGCATCTCCCTAGATGGGTCAAAGCTGGTACACATTAGCGCAGGTTCAATTAGTCGCAGGATTTACCCCACGGTTAATCGTCAGCGTGGACCTATTCAATCAGGTCCCATATCCCTGCGCCTAAAGTCCCAGAGGGAGCAGATTTTTGTTTTTGTCACAGCCTCAGGAGCTGCAAGGAAAAATCCATGTTGAGTGCACCCTCTGGGGCTTAACGTGTGGGGTAAACCATAGAGTCCACATTAAGAGCAAGAATCTATGGTTTACTGTGCAGGGAAAATGCAGAAAAATTTAATCGCTCTGAGCATTAAACCTAGAGTTTTACCCGCATGGATAACACTATGGGTAAATTAATCTGCCCCAATGTGCTGCAACCTGGAGTTGAGTCACATTCTATCACACTTTTCAAATTCTACCTTACAAAATAGAAAGTTGTTCACATGAAGTCCCCTAATAAGCAGTAGTATTATCCAAATACGTTTGTACTATATATAATTGCAGTACATCAATCTAAATTTAGGGGTCTAGTTACTAAGCAGTGTTAGGAGACAGAGTGAAAAGTAATAAGAAAGTGAATAAGGTGCCAGCCAATCAGCTCCCAACTGTCATTTTTCAAACACAGCCTGTGAGATGACAGTTGGGAGCTGATTGGCTGGCACCTTATTACAGACTTATCACTTTTCACTCTGTCTCATAACACTGCTTAATAATGAGAGGTATACTATTATTGCTGCTTTGAGTTTGTGTTTGTTCATGTTTGTGTTATACACTTATCAACTGATTGTAAAACAGTCTCTGACCGTCCTGTTTGCGGAAGATGTGGGAATAAGAACACAACACCAACTAGAAACCTATGTGTAATATAATGCATTATTTTTGTGTAAAGTGATACAAAAAAAAAACCTACCCTTTTTATTATCTGTATACTTTTGTACAGTCTGCGAAAGTAACAGCATGCTTGGTCTCTAGCTACTTTTCCTGCTGTTACATGTGTTTCTCCTAAAAGCAATAATTCCCCCTCTGCACTTTACTGATTAGTCCAACTGTCCATATGTACTCAAGAAACCGGCCCCACCAGCCTGCAGCTTACTCAGTCAATTTGAAAGTATTCTTGGTTCTGCATCAATGGAGTGAAAACCCATCTAGGTGTAAGAAGTGTGTAATCAAGTGGATTTTTCGAGTGGACCACAAACCTACTCTACTCTACATTTCTGCCTGGGCTCCTCTTTGATAAAAGCATTTATCATGCAAGCTCAACTGTTGGACCTGGTTGTGGTAAGAATTAGGAGCTGCCATTTTGGGGGAGTTATGTCTTATTTACACATTATCACAGGTTACACAGATAAACATAAAGGGACCATTGAATAGCTCAGTACAAGTCAATAGTAATAGCACTGACACTGTGTGCACAGAACTAAATCGTTACTCAGATGTATGCAATCTGATTGGCCGCCCCTGTACCTACGATTGGTTTCATAGCTGCACTTTTGCACTAGGTCCAAAAGATAAATCTGGAAGCCGGCGTATTTACGTCTACACACTACTGGGCATACCTCCTAATACTGCAAACATGCCCTTATAAACTCCTACGTGCAAACACCATTTACCATGCAGTTATACCTCTTCAGCTGCAATTAGAGACAAGTCTGATCTGCGTACAAATCTGAATTGTCCCTAGTTCTATACATTGAGCTGTGGATATAAATGTAGTGCCAAAATGCACAAGCTGTCCTCAAAACGGCCGTGCATTCAGCTCTGCAGTGTTTCTACTGGGAGAGAATACATCTACTTAAAGTACAATACTATGTAATTTCAAGCTTTGATAATGATTGATGACTGACTTATTTTTTTCTAAACAATATGAATGGTTAACTTTTTTTTATTTTTAAGTTCCCGTATGCTATTGCTGCAGTTTACGTTTCGGTCCGTGCCAGGCTTTGTGGACGTATTGTGGGCTGAACTGCTCTCGGACTGCAGCCTAGTTTGATAACTGGAGTCGCTGTTTCTGTGCCTGCCTTATGTATAAATGACAGACACGTGACATTAATGGCGACCTCTATCCAACAAGCCTTGGGATAATACCCATGTAATGCTGTAAGTCCCATTCAAATCGTGCTGAGCTGCGGCAGCTTAATTCTGTACATTACATAAATTATAACTTCAAGCCCAACCACTTAGATGATTTAGAGATCTAAAGACAGAAGAGATCGGTAATGATTTCTTTGCGAGACTTGTCTTGCAAAAAAAAAGTTAAGTATGGTATTTGATCAAGTTTTTGGAGCTATTTTAGTGTTATCTACCAGATCAACATTTCTTAGCTTGTGCTGAATCATCCACATAATATTGGGCCTGATCCAGAGATGGACGTTGTAGCACAGCCACTGTGTCTGTGTCGGCTTCTCTGATCCGATGCAGCCATCAGATCAACTACGTGACCATCGGACATCTGAGTAACCCGCAGGTTACTCAGGATGGCCGGGGATTTCGCTCTGCCAGCGATCATGCTTCCAAGAACACAGTCACTTGCCCTGAAACTGACAGAAAAAGAGACTGACACCCCCCATATTTTGGGTTGGTAGCTGAGAGGGGCACTGCAACCGCCATCGCAGACACTGATCTGCCCACGTCAGAGTTGTACGGAAATCATCGGATTTGCGTACAACTCTGCATCAGGCCCATTATGGTTTTACAGAATATAGCTATGCGGGATCATCCCTGCCCAGTAAACCATAGCTCAGAAATGACCTAGTAATTGTAGTGGAGGCAGGGAGAAATTCTATATCCATAATACTGGCTTTATTCTACTCTGTATATACATTTGTTAACAGTCCCACATTGCATTTCAGCACAGTTTAAGTTCTAAAAACTTTAGAAATAGCAATGCTTTATATATTTATTTTATACTATTTTACAGATGTTATATGAAATTACTCTGCTGACAAATGTTTATATATATATATATATATATAGAGAGAGAGAGAGAGAGAGAAAGCTGTAGCTCCAGTGTTTATTAATTTCATCTCTACAAGGACCTTAGGGCTATGTTTACTAAGAATTGACTTTTGCAAGACCCCAATTATTTTCCTTTTTGACTCTGAAATTTAAAGTGGTTTTGCATTTAATATGGGTTTTAAATTTCGATGTCCAAATGAGTACATACTAATAAGTGCCACCTAGTAGATCTAGACCTTAAGGCGGGTATCCACTACACGACAGTAAAAAGACTGAACGATGTCGTTCACTACACTGCACAGTGCCCACACTGATAACGATATATATCGCTCAATGTAGGCACCCTCCCTCATCCCCGAACATGGTCGATATCGTCAGGTTGACCAGCATGTTCAAGCGAAGCCGGCAACGACTAGCGTGAACGCGTATCGCTGGTCGTTGCCGACATTTTACTGCCCGATTAACAAACGATTGAACGATAAAGATGCAGTTATCATTCAGTCGCTCTGTGTAATCGGGTAGTGGATATGCACCTTTAGAAGTGTAACTTTCCATGCCAGAACTTTGCTAAGCTGTCCCTGTACGGCACATGTTCTTCAGGTGTTTTACGTGGTCGCTAAACCTGCAGTACACATTGCACTATATAAATGAGCTACTGATTACACTTTCAAATATAAGATTGTCATCTGTTATTCAGGATGCTTTAAGCTGGGTACACACCTCAGCGTTTCGCCGACCCAGCAACATGACGATGTGATGAACCGATATATTGCATCGCTGTACACAGTTCATGATCAGTCACTGTTCTATATATATCGTTATATGCTTAATGTAACTATACCTCATTGTCCATCACATCGTCCTATCTGATCAGCATATCGGATGGGAAGATGCGACCATACAATTCATCAAACAATGATTAGGGGGTATACACTATATAATAGTCATTGCAGGATTGACCAACATATCTTATAGGGTGAACCCAGTTTTAGACTTTGAAGGGAAATGTGGGGTCTGTAATATGGGCACCAAGTTTAAAGCTATTTTACCACCCGATCAAATATTTGAAAGTATCCTTTCTGTTAGCTGGTGTCCCTAAAGCTGCTCTGTTCCCTTTTACAGCCGCAGACCAAAAAAACCCAAAGAATTTGGGCTAAGGGAGAGAACCAATCACAAGCCACAATGAAGAGATTGTGTAATGTTATTGGTCCTTCTGCTCATACACTCCCTCCACAGCCATTTAAAGCTAGTTAACAAACTGGTTATGTATAGGGTAAGGGACATTGTAGTAAAATATTTTACATAGGTGGTAGTATAACTTTAGAGTATACTAAAATTGAAATATCTGATTAAATTCAGCAGCTGTGCTTCTCAGTAAATCTAGGAGTAAATGCTATTTTATACCGCTGCAACTATTTACTGGGTTTTCATATTTTTTTGTGGCAAATAAGAGTTTAGCATTACATTGGGAAAAACCATCTCCAACAAGATCACAACTTGATCTGTACTATCCACTGTACATTATTGCAGTCATTGTATACTTATTATATTACAGTTTTTGCAGCATTGCGAGTTATGTAGCTAAGTAAATAACCTCTCGGGGAACAGATCTAGAGTACTGCGCCAGTTTACATTGCCCAGGCCCATAACTGTAAGCGAATGAGCCCGTGGAGATTTCTGCGATTCTGCCACTCATGCCGGGATGTGGAGAAATGTGGACACTTAGACCGGGGGAAAAAAAGTCGTATTTGCGTGTAGTCAAGAGCAGGCGCAAATAGCGGGTGATGGATGTAGCCAGCACTAGTGAACCGCTTGTGATTGGCTCCTTGTGAACCTTATTCTTCTGTGAGTGTTCAATTACTCTTTTTTTTTTTTTTTTGCATTATTAGTTTTTGTGTATTACAGAGGCTTTGGTAGTTTTACCTGATGCCAAATGGTGAATGTATTGGTTGCACATAAAATCTCTTACAACATGGATGCAAGTGTCTGATGTGTAAATCGGACACATTTCCTGTTGTTGCCCACCAGAATGCATTTGGAGCTGTACATATGGAGATACTCTAATTTGCGCACTTTTTAAAAAATAATTTGAAAGCGTAATTGATGACAATTTTGCAACCGAATCTGCATCAGCCTTATTATGAGCGAAATGTGCACTGACTGCAGAACTTAGGGGCAAGTTCAAGAACAGCCCATACAACATAGAGAACCAGCAGCCTAGTAACTTGACCTTCAAAAATGTCTGCATTTTCATCATAACATACTGCAGAATGTTGGCGATGTCACTTGACGAGACCTGTTAGACACGAGATGCGATAATTCTATACATGGGCGTATCTGTAATGTGTGCACCAGTGGGGGCCCACACGGCACACCCTGCACCCATAATTTTAATACTTACCTCTCCGGAGTCCCACGTCTGCTCTGTCAGTGCTGCAAAAATCGCCTGGAAAAAGGCTGCTGCTACCATTTTCTCACAGTTTTGCACATGCACAATAGAGAAATCGCAAGGAAAATGTCCAATCTGGCTGGTTGGAATGAAAACCTGGTAATGTATGGGAGCAAATGACCATTTGCTCATAAACACTGGAAAATAGACAAAAATGTCCATTCAGACAAATTAGTTAACTTAAAACACATGAATTTAACCAATTTGAACAATTTGTTTTTTGTCCATTTTCCAGTGTTTAAGACCACATGATCGACTGTCATTTGCTCCCATACATTACCAGGTTTTCATTCCAACCAGCCAGATTGGACAGATATCTGACAGATAATTGTACAATGCATGCCCAGCATTAGGAAGCCGAAACTGCAGGAAGTAGGTTTATTTTCACACAAAGAAATGACAAATGTTGGGTGGATGCAACACAATTGTTAAAGTAGTTGCATCATTTGTTTAGTCCTGTTCCATAGGCTCAGTAAAGGCTATATATTTTATGAATGTACTACTTGGTTAGTCATGATTTGTTTTGAATGTACCTGGACTTTTATGTATCTGAATTTGTTTGTATGATTGTCAACTTTTATTCACAAGTACTGAGCCATGTTGATACTTTCCAAGTTGTGTCATTTTGGGCCTGATCGCAGTTGCTAATACGCATGCAGTCAGCCGATTGTTGCGTTTTGCGTGAGCGCGAACCGGCCACTGCAATCGGGACTGTGATCGTAGTGACTACGCAGAGTGATTGACAGTAAGTGCAGTTTGTGGGTGGTGATGGTGGGGGGGTATGGGCGTGCATAAATTATCCACAGCGATGCCGTACGCAGCCTGAGGCCTGATAACGTGCGATGAAGTTAGCAATTTCTGAGTAAGGTCAGGTCAGTGCAAGTCTGCGTGAGGCTGCGATTGTACTCTATTGTACCAATGTGTTCGCAGCCTTGCTAAACATTACAGATGTGTGTAAGGTAAAGTGGGCATCCATGTATAGCGCTGCAGCGGCATAGCAATTGCAATGAATAAGCATCCTATCGCAGTCAAACTCGCAGCTGCGATCGCAATAGTGTTCCAAGCTGAATGAGGCCCTTTGTCATTAAATATTTTGTAAAATATAGTAGGAAATATAAGTAGTTGTTGGATTAGCAGTAGGAAGGCCAATTCTGGGATAGAGATCCCGAGATTTTGGCCTAAAAATGGCTGGAATTGAATCCCGAGATTGGGGATTGGCCTCCCTACCGGTGATTAGGGAGGGAGTTCAGCTCTCTGCCTAGTCACCGCTGCCCAGCTCCCCTGGCTGTGTACAGTGCACTGGGAGGGTGGGCGGATGAACGCAAGGCTGCACAGCATGACCTCTGTCCTCATGTCATGCTGCGCAGCCCTGTGCCAGCTGGATCGCCTGACTGCACCCCTCTACTCTGCACGCGTTGTAAAGCCCCGCCGCCCGGTAAGTCACCGTGGGAGCTGGGTGGCTGGCATATATTTTCAAAACAAAGCCAATCTCGGGACTGAAAAAACAGCCCAGGATTTGCCTCCCTAATTAGCAGATAGCTAACGTATTGTAGTCGGTACACGTTACCATGCTCATTACCCACTTAGTGAGTCCGTTAATTTGTTCTAAAATGTTCACAGGTTACACAAATTTAGACATTTACCAAATTTATGTAGAGGTCTTCCCTGGATGTCCAACAAAATTGTGAAAATTTTGAGGTATTTCTAGAAGCTGAATTTATTACACATAGTAACAGGTCTCAGGATTGGTGATGCCGTTACTGACACTGATAGTAGGCTGAGTTATGAAGGGTAATTTACACAAGATAGCACTTAAGCTATTTTCATAGTATTTTATATGGAGGTTATTGTGAACTATTGGGTTACAATGATTTGTTCACATTAGTGGTGGCAGTTGTATAATGAGTAGAGGTTATCACTGTAAAATGGTGATTCTGTAACCGGTGGAATTGGCCAATCGCAACTACTCAGACAGTGGTAAAAGCCTTTTTTCCAGTTAGGCCAGTGTCCTCACAGGCTTAGAATCCAGATCACTCCTCCATAACCCTAATCCTACACCAAGTGTACGACTTCACTTGTACCATGTAAATTGAAACCATTTAACATACCCTACAGAATAATCAGCTGAACTTGAAGGTGAAAATCATTTAAACATCGGACTTGATAATAGCAGATTTTCTTTGCCCCCCTTTGTGTCTAGTTTAGCACATTTTCAAAAAATAATTTGCATCAGTCCAAATGGATTGTGACAAGTTCATATAAGCTACCGCAGGCGTTATCGCTCTGTAGGATATGTACTGTGTAAGGTCTTGTTGCCTACAGTGTTTCTGATTTCTTACTGGCCAGTGTCGTCACTGTGGTGTTTATCTATAATGGTCATATATCAGTGACCCCTATTCCATAGATTCCGCACGTGGCTGCATACAACTCAGATTAACAGATAACAGGCAAAGGACAAGTTGCGGGTTGGATGTAACCTCTGTCTTACTCTGCATGTGCCCTGAGAATGATAATGCACACAGGACGTTGGAGTATAGCAGGGATTCTTTGCTGACCTAACTGGTCAGTTTTCCTTTCCATGGATAACATCAATTTCCTTAGGTCTTGCTCTGAAGCCCTGGTGCATTGCTATTCTCTGGTCAAATGCAGTCAGAGACCTCACTTTCAAAGTCGATGGCTACCTACTGCCATCACTGTACCCTAAATATCATAGTTGGAGGTTCGGTTTACGGTCAGGTACCTTCAATTAGGTATCATTTTGATTACTTAGGTTTCAACTTCAGCGGGGCCCATAGTATAGGATGATCACCGAGCTAAGCTATGAATAAAACGTGTCTGGAAGATCTTGCTTCTAACATGGAAGCATTATGCCGATTTGCATTGCATGCCCTCTGGGGGAGCTACGAGGCTCCGCGCACAAGTTAAGTTGCATGGAAAAAATATATTTATGTGGGCTGACTAATGCCCTGAGGAAAGTTTTGGAAATAAACTGAAACGTCAGACAGTAGCCACTGCTGTTGATGAGTACAGCTTGATGGTTGATGACAAGACTTTTTATCACATAGTGCTTATACTGTGAAAACATTTGACTAATAGGGGTGTATTTACTAACCACCGTACTTTCAAAGCCAAAGATCATCAGCCGCTTTGGCTGATGGATTTTAAACGGCAAATACATACTAAACAAGTCTGTTTTATGCATCTATACTGATAAGCTAATTTTTGTGTAAAGTAATACTGCATTAGGTCTTGTTCAGTAGCTTCACATCAGGAATTGTATTAACGATTTCATCTACAGCAGGGGTGGGGAACCTTTTTTCTGCCGAGGGCCATTTTGGGAAGCACAGACAGTTTAATGGTTAGCATTACTGCCTCACAGCACTGAGGTCATGGGTTCAGTTCCCATACGGCCCTAACTGTGTGCAGTTTGTATATTCTTCCTGTGCTTGCGCGGGTTTCCTCCGGTTTCCTCCCACACTCTCAAAATATAGTAGTAGGTTAATTGGCTCCCAACAAAAATTAGCCCTAGTGTGTATGTGTGTATACATGTGGTAGGGAATATAGAGTGTAAGCTCCACTGTGGCAGAGACTGATGTGAATGGCCAAATATTCTCTGTAAAGCGCTGCAGAATATGTGTGTGCTATATAAATAACTGGTAATAATAATTTTGATATATATAACATTATTCACAGGCCCAGTGCAGGCCACGACCCCTCCGTGTGATGTCACACAGGGGCGAGGCCACAATTGCCGGTGATTACAGCAATGCCCGTAGCATCTTGAGGATGCCCTGGGGAGCTGTAAGGGCAGTGGTGTGACCGTCTGAAGCGTCCAGGCGGCACTGCTGCATAGATTAAGGCTGCAGGGTCCATCCTAGGCACCCTGCTGGCCAGATGAGGCTAGCAGAAAAAAAGCACCGCGGGCCAGACCATATGATTCCAGGGGCCCCCATCCCTGATCTACAATTTACAATCTCCCCTCTTATACACATTTTATTGTAATGCTATGAAACAAATGTATACGTGTATTTCTTTTCCTCTGGTGATCATTTAGACCGCGAAGGATGGCCAAATAAAAAATATCTGTAGCTGAATGTGTAATTAAACTTTGTACTAATAGTTACTCAGTGCGGGATTTGTACTTTCAGGCTTCACAAACTTTTCTAGAGCTAATAAAATAATCATATTTATTTATTTTAATTCCTATACTACATGTTTTCGGTTTGAAGTGCAGTATGTATTGGTGCCTAACTTATCTTCATATTTATTTATTTTTTGTTGTGTTCATTTGTTCTATATACTTAAATATTTTTAGAAATGTTTGTGATTTATTGTGTGTTTTAGTGCACTCCAAAATATGAATCAATGTTTTGATAATTGTATATTTGTGATGCTTTCAATATTTTTTACAATACCTGTAGGTTTGATGTTCTGGAGATTCCTTTTTTATTTTACAAAATATGTAGTAAAATTTAAGTACTTTTTATGTTGTGTATAGTCTAAATAATATTCAATCATGTAAGGAATGTACTTCATGTTGTTTTCTCCTGTTGTATCCAGATTAAGGCCTTAGTGATGTCTTCACAATTCATCTGCAATATGATTTCCTTAGAACATGTTGTACAGTGACTTATTCTGTGCTTCTGTGCTGTTTCCATATAAGAGACTGGAAATTATTATATATGTGGACATACCTTATGATGTGGGATATATACATATATATATTAATATAATCAGGATGGAATCCCTGTCACTGTACGGTTCTGTTTGGGCAATGTAGCACTTACTGCAGTAACCAGCTCAGGAAATAGTGTCAGCTGAGCCTCATTCACAGAGTGGCAAATGTACCGTGCCTCTTGAAACCCGCCGTTTCGTAAAAACCCTAAATATAGTCACTCGTTTTCCCTTCAAAATATTATCTTTGGTGTGAAGTAGGGTATAGGAGATCATGGCCAATTGCATAACAGGCTCTTTAAAAAATATGCCCATAAATCACTTTAGAATGAATCAATATTTTATGATCTGGGTTCCACATTGTATGATTGGCAATAATAAAGATGCATATGAAACCAAGCCTAACCCAGTGGTTCCCAAAGTTCGAGGCACCCTTAAGGACTCCATCATTTTTGAAGGCACCCCTAAGTCAAAATAATTATCGAGCAGTCCCATTTTTAAAGTAGTTGGGTAAAAAAAATTTAATAACTATTTAAAAAAAAAAAAAAAAACACCAACCTTATTCTTAATAAGTATCTCTAAGTCTCTCTCTCCCTTTGCACCCTCCATGTGTCTCCAGGTTCCCTTTGTTGCCCCTTCCATGTGTCTCCTTTTGCAGCCCCCTCCCATCTCCTTTTGCAGCCCCCCTTCCACCTCTCTAGTTTCATATACGGCCCCCACCCTGTAGAACACCGTGGCACTCAGCACTATGTACTCCTCCCCTCCCCAGGCTCCACTCACCAACCCGACCTGCCCCCACCTCACTGTAGTTCCCTATGAGGCCCCCTCCCTGTAGAACACTGTGGCACTCAGTACTATGTGCGTGCCCTCCACCCCCGGCTCTGCTCACCAACCCGAACCTCTCCACTGTCGTTCCCCATGTAGCCCCCTCCCTAAAGTATAGCTATTTCTCATTGCAGCTTCCCCTCCCCATTACTTACCTTTTAGTAGCAACAATTACCAGCGCATTTGAGCTTCGAACCCTTAGATCAGCCAGGACCCAATTCAGCAACAGGCAGCCTCTCTGCCTGCTGCTTACTACTGCCAGCTCCCGCACACTCCCGCATTCTGCAATTCCCCTACTCTGCTCACCTCACCTCCCCGATTGTCTTCCGCCATGGACAATAAATAACAGAGGCTCGTTAGGACACCGGCCACGGCACCCCAGGTAGCCGCGGCACACAGATTGGGAACCGCTGGCCTAACCTATGCTGATATATTAAAATGGATTTTCAAACTGGTATTCAGATTTACTAAGTAGCTATATTTCTTATTGTTTATAGTTTGAATAAGATACCTGTTTAATTTTATGCCCTCTTATTTCACATCTGGTAACCTTTTAATTTGGTCTCTTTTAAATTGTAGGTGCTTCACATGGTGGTCCATCCCAGGGATCTCAGACAGGTGGTCCTCCAGGGCTATCCCAGGGCCCTCCAAATTTATTCCAAAATCAAGGTCCTCCTAGTCCGCCCCAAGGCCTTCCTGGTCCGTCTGGTCCTCCCCAAGGTCCGTCTATTCCACACCAAGGTGGTCCTGGTCCACACCAAGGCGGTCCTGGTCCACACCAAGGCGGTCCTGGTCCACACCAAGGCGGTCCTGGTCCACACCAAGGTCCTCAGACAGGCCCCCCACAGGGACACTCAGCAGGAGCACCACCAGGACCTTTAATGGGATTGCAGAGTCCATCAACAGGTCTTTTGGGAGCAAGACCAGGATTAATACCCCTGCAAAGACCACCTGGAGTTCCCCCACCTCACATGCAAAGATTTCCTGGAGTGTCACACCGACAACTGCCTCCCCACATGGCACACAGAGGTCCTCCTCCTGGGCCTGGTGGTTATGGTATTCCACCACCTCATGGGATGAGAGGTCCCTATCCACCTCAGGGCCACTTTGGACGGCAGGGAGGACATGGAGGTCCAGAAGAGAGAGGAGGGAGGTCATTTAGAATTGATAGGCATGGATTTAACCCTGATAGGAATGATAGGCATGGATTTAATCCTGATAGAGGTGATAGGCAAGGCTTTAATCCAGACCGCAATGAGAGGCACAGGTTTGATCCTGAGGCAGGTGATGGATTCAATCCTGAGATGAATGAGGAGCCTGATTTTAACCCTGAGATGGAGGAGGAGCCTGATTTTAACCCTGAGATGGATGAGGAGCCTGAATTCACTCCTGACAGGCCAGTATACAATCCTGATAGGCCAGGTTTTGGTGCTGACAGGAAAGGATTTCATCCTGATAGACAAGGCTTTAATCCAGAAAGGCAAGGGTTTCCCCCTGATAGAAACGATAGGCAAGGTTTTAATCCTGACAGAGAGAGGTTTGGTAGGAGGTCATACGGTAACCGTAATGAGGATGATCGGGAACCCTTTGGTAACCGTTTTGATGAACGAGATCACGAACGACCTGAACGACCAGGTCGTGGTAGAAGAATTTGGAGCAGAGGAAGTCCTGACCGTGACCGACATAGGGACCCTGAGGAGAGAAACAGATGGTCAGCAGGACGAGAAAGGGAGCCTCGCAGAGGACTACTAGATTTCCCCGACAACCGAAAACACGATATGACTGAAAACCATGAGCCTGTAAGTGGTAACAAAGAAAAACCTGAAAATCCTGTTCCTGAACCTAGTAAAGAGAAAACTGAAACTTCAGAGCAGAAACCTGCTGAAGTGAAGACACCTAAGCTTGCCTCACCAGCTGATACCGCAGAAAAGGAATCTGGGTCTGTGTCGGAAGCTGCACAATGAGACTTGAGGGTGGAATCCCGTGCAGAGCTTTAGACTTGTACATTATGCTGTAAAATATTTGCTTCTAATTGCCATCTCGTAATAGCTTCTTAAGAATTGTAAACTAATTGGCTTTCCTTCTATTTAAAATGGTTACGAAATGCTTCAACATCATATTAAAAGAAAAATAAATATAAGCCTCCCTTGTTTTGCTGTAACTCTTGAATTACCTGGTTTAATAAGGTAACAGTTTCTAGGTTTGTTTGTTTTTTTATGGGAGAAAAACAAAAACACATTTTAAGCTCTTGAAAAAAATAATTAGGAGTGTGTTTTTAATAAACTCTATTTTCGTAACAATTTTTGTGTCATTCTTAGTCCTGGGGGGGGGGATGGATTTGCTTAGCCTATTCATCCAGATACATTGACCACAGTAATGGATGAGTTGTTGAAATTTTTTCTGTAGCGATCAAATATCTTTTGTTTTATCAGTATTAATGTTCAGGTCTTAGATTTAGATTTATAGAACATAGGAAACTGAAATTTTTCAATCCTTTTTTTTTATTTTTTATTTTATTTAGTAATGAAATAGAGTACTGAGCTACACTCGCGCTTAAACGCATATTTATGTATTAGAACATCCAATATTTGCTTCAATGACTTATCCAAAGTTATGTTATTGAACAGTTTAAGGGGAGAATTCAGTTTGCCGTGATAATGCGATACGTGCGTAAAGATATTGTACCCTTTGCAGTGTCCGCATTTTTTTGTGCAATCCTATTGCAAAAGTTGGTATGCCACATTCGCGCTAAAAAAAAAATTGTGTATTTTGTTGCGATAAGTATAGGTAAAAATGGGTAAATCTGCCTGTTCCCCAAAAAAAGCCAAACTGATATAGGATAACAATATAAAAGTGTATTAGTGGCCATAATAAGTGTTTGGGGTTCTTAAAATGTGTCAAATTATTGTTATATGCATGTTTTTAAAACAGTGAAATAATGATTAGTTTTGTTTTTTTTCTAAATGTTTTTAAATTGGGGGTGCATTAAAATGCCTATAAGTATATATTTGTCATTAAGACACTTAAGCTGGCCACACACTAGACCAACTTACATCCAACCAGCCAACTAGTTGATTGGTTGGAATGAAAATCTGGTAAGGGATGAAAGCAAATGACAATCAGCAATTTGCTCCCAAACGCCGGAAAATGAACAAAAACTGTTGTTTGAACAAATTGTTTAGATCAAACATTTAACAAACTTATCTGAGCGACCATTTTCATTTGTTTTCTGGCATTTAGGAGCAAATTGCTGATCATCAGTTACTCCCATTCCTTACCAGATTTTCATTCCAACCAATCAACTAGTTGGATGGTTGGATGAAAGTTGGTCTAGTGTGTGGCCAGCTTTAAACTTTCAAAATGCACCTATAAAACCTACCTGCAATCTTAAAAACACCTGTCCCATTAATACAGCAGCCTCCATATACCTGTCCTACATTAGTTAACCCATTTTCCAGCACTTGTACTTTTTCACCCCAAAAATGACGTCATTATTGGCCATATTAAGTTAATTAAAAACTTACTTTTGCCTAATTAGTCATTAAGCAGGGTGTCCCAGTGGTTCTGGACCAAGTCCCCACATTTTAGTAAAAAAATAAATAAATAAGGGTTTAGCACAACTTTTCACCTGCTAAGGAGGTCGTGAAAATTTTATGCAGCAAATTTTATGGAGAATTTGCACCCGCGAAAAGTCGTGACCAATAGGATTGCATAAGTACAAATTTGCATGATATGCCGTTTTTCTTGGAAACTGCAAATATGGACAACTTCCTTCGCAACAGGTTTCCCTGGAATTTGAACCACCCTAAATTTTAAAAGCACAAGGGTCTCCATGTGCTAGAACTAATGTATGGCTTTAACTTGAGACTTTAATTGAATCTGACCTACACACTAGTAGAAGAAACCTTTAGACCAGTTGCAGAAGAATGCTGGGTCCCTTGGGGTCTGTAGTTCCATGGATTAGCATATAAATAGAAGTTAATCATATGAAGCCAGCGTAGTCCCGGCTGCACAGGGCGATCCTGGCACTAGACCATTTTCAGTTTGGCGACACGTGGTGGTCAAATTAGGATTAGGTACTTGAGGTTAGATCATGGGGAGAGCTGTAGCCATGGTCAACAGGCTCAAAGGGCTACAAGTGAATTTAGGATGTATGTCAAAGTGGAGCGTGTGTTACTTTTATTCGTACCCCATGTAAACCTACCTTTGTCTTAAATTGCCTTTAAATACCAAATATAAATTGCCATCTTGTAATGATGAAATATAGATGTAAATGTCCAGATCAATGTTACAGAATTGGACACCGTACATTTGCTGTGCAGCTATAATTCGCAGCCCGCAATTCCAGGTGCAGAAAAACCCATTGTCTGTGTTCTATAGTAGACTTAGGGGGAGATGTATCAAATAGTCTAAAGAGGACAATTGGAGACGTAATCTGCTTCTACTTATATATCTGTTTAGTACATTTTATAAAATAGCTTGGTTGCCATGCCCCCGTCACTAAGGTTTAATCACCCCTTTAGAGGCAAATAGTTAATTTATCTAAGATACATGAACTGTTCACTTAGTTTGTTAGTGTTCTTACTATGGGGGCTATTCAATTCAGTGCGCTGTCTGGGCGCGCTAAGGATTTTTTCTCGCACCCCCCTGTGGATGCAAGGAGTAATCCAACCAAAGTGCCGGGTGCGCAGCTGTTTTTCTGCTTAGCGCGGCGCGAACAGTTGCGCGCTCTGCACTTTGGTCAGAGAATGCCGGTTAACGCGCCTTAACACTTGTTAAGGCGCGATAACCGGCATTCTCCGACCACACAGCGCACTGAATTGAATAGCATTCCCCCCTATGAGACACTTAGGCTGAATACTCATTTTTAAACATGACAACTATTCCAATATTAGTCCCCACAAAGCGCTGAAGTTTATATTTTTAAACTACTAAAATTTCTGCTTAAAGTTTCTCCTGCATCTGTAAAACATTGCCATCGGGGAAGGTGTATATCGGAAATGTGACTCCATAATCATCCCACAGCAGGGACTTCACTGACAGTGCTCTCAGGGACAGTTCCATGCCGTTGTCTAGCAGTCTATGGCTTCCTGCTTGAAATTGTGCCTCTGCTATATGCAGCCCAGCCATCAAACAACTGTACGGGTCACTACCTCCCACAAAAGATCAGCACATTCATCTGAAATACTCTGTTCACCTGCAAACAGTCCAGTGATCTGATTGGCTACAAGCTGATCTGTCCACACCCGCTTCATAATTGAGAACATCCCCCAGGCATGCAGAAGAACTTGATTAATTGCGCCATACAAAGAGAACAGTATTAGAGGTATATATGTGTGTGTATATATATTATGTATAATATATGGGTTGGGTGTGGGATCCCAGTGCCCGGCTGTTGGAATACAGACAGCAGCATCCAGACAACAGAATCCTGTCACCCAAAGGTAAGTTGCTGTATAAAGGTGGGTTTCGTTCTGATCGAAGTGAATGGCCATATACATAACCAACTGAGTGCAAATTAACACACTTTATTACAAGTAACAAAAAAAACGAACAACATACAAAGTAAATACAAAATTTTTCTATGTATGCAGACAACACCAATGATTCATCTTCTTGAGATTTACTTCATCTGGGGAGCCCTCGTTTCACAACGCCCAGGTCTTTTAATTTACATTGTAGGCACCTTACTGCAGTCTCAGGTCCATACATTAATACCATATTAGTTGCATACTGGGTACCAAGCACTGGTTGGTACAACATTGCATGGACCATTCTGATCTCTTGCACCAACATATACAACCAAGACAAAGAAATACAGTTATGACGTGTCCTAGGATGTCTAGAGTTGCCCTATCTTTCAAAGCCCCTTTGTCTAGAATATGGGCATTTCGATTAGTAACCCATAATGCTTAGCATCTCTACACACCTTACAATGGTCGTTCTATTCTAATGTGGATCACTGTCTAATGCTAACACCATATAAGGTCTTAAAGGCCCATTCTACATCTCTGCTAATGTCAGGTACAAGTAGGCACCTGACCCTAAAGGTGAAGCTGACCATTCTGGGGAAGTATGCATAGACTAGAACCATATGAATACAATGTCCTTTTCGAACCTTAAAGGGGCCCAGCAAAGGTATAGGTATTACAACTTATATGCTTAGGTAATAATTAATTTAACTCACTGGTTACAGTTGCTTAACCCACCTTTCCCACAGTCTATTCCCTTGCAATTTACACTCTTTTTTTTTTATTAATGCAATTAATATCTTTCACATACTACATAAAAAGCTTATTCATTATATCTAGAACAGGGGTCTTCAAACTTGGCCTTCCAGCTGCTGTGGAACTACACATCCCAGCATGCACTGCCACCTTTTTGATATAAGCATGCTAAAACTATGTGCAGTGCATGCTGGGATGTGTAGTTCCTCAGCATCTGGAGGGCCAAGTTTGAAGACTCCTGATCTAGAATATTTGTATGGGGAAAACAAGCATCCCCCAATTTCCAGTATAATGCGCACAGTGAATACCAGCTATAATATATCATGGTAAAATAGATGTATTCAGACCACCTATGGTTTTATTTTGCTTTCATAATGTAAAAGTAAGACAACACACCTGATTAACACAGCACCATATACAAACCAATTGTCTTATGGTCCTGACCCCCTTTAAAAAGAGGAACCATCTTCAATATAGACAGTTGCTTATACCTAGAAGCAGTACCACATAGGCTTGGAGCTGAAACTGATGAAGGGCCCATTGTGTGCCGCCGGAGGGGGTGTGACTAGTGATGTGGTAGGCATGACCAATGCTGTGGGGCGTGGCCTCGGCTGCGGGGTGTGGGTAGCACATAAATGGGATGGGGAAGTGCAGGAGGCAGACCGAGGTGACCCGGGTCTCTTTACTAGTGTGCTTATTGGATTTTTTTTTTTTTTTTTTTAAATGACGGGAAAAAAAAGCTAAAATCACATAAATTGGGCTTTTTTTTTCTTCCTAGAGTATTCTTAACCTCAATAACATTAATTTCCAGTCAATTTAGACCACCTCACAGCTTATAATATTGTTTTCACCATTATTGTCCAAAGGTTGCAGTGCGCTGACTGGTTACTAAGCGACAGAGCAGCGGCACAGACACCACAGTATAAAGCACATCTATGACACATTGCCACACAGCAGTGGCAGAAATGAAAAGTAGTGCAAGATGAAATTGTCTTTGGGCCCTTCCACCCACCCAGTGGGGTACAGCCAGCAGTCACAGTACTTGTTTACACAGGTGGCTACAGCCCAAGGAGTCAAACTGCACAATATTATTCACATTACAAAGCACACAGTGCCCCTGATTCACATTACACCATAAAGTAGTGTCTCTTGTTTGTTACGACACAGTAGTGACCCTTTTACACAATGTCCACATTAGTGACCCTTATACACAAAGCCCACAGTAGTAGTGCCCCTTATACAATGTCCACAGCAATAGTGCCCCTATGCAATGCCCCCATTAGTAGTTCCCCCAGTAGTATGCCCCCAGTAGTAGTGTCCCTAGTAGTATGCCCCTAGTATGACCCAGTAGTAGTGTCTCTAGTAGTATGCCCCCAGTAGTAGTGTCCCCTTACACACACAGAAAAAAAAACGTACCTGAATCCCCGCTCCTGCCATGACTGCAGCCGTCCGCTCCTCTCTGTACTATGGGAGAGACGTCATGACGTCTCTCCCATCACCCGCAGGGGGGGGAGCCGGAAGGTGGAGCTCATGAGTGAGTTCCAGCTGGCTCCCGCCGTGGATGCAGCAGCCAATGAGAGTCTGTCTGACTCCCATTGGCTGCTATAACAAACAGCCGCTGGTGGCGGGTGTGTGTTTGGGCCCTGACGTCGGATCCTCTCACAAGGATCCGACGGCAGGAGGCTGCCGTTCGCCCTCGAAGTGGGATCCGAGTCAGATGGGGAACACCCGAACAGGGTTTGGGTGGACTCAAATCCCCGATGTTCGTAGCTCATCCCTACTTTAGACTGCTCAGCTACTCTGTCCGTTTAGGTGCTGAGGGGTTGCTGAGACCATATGTTGCGCATAGAGAGCTTGTGAAGCCTTTATTATGTCCCGGACGTAACTAAAACTTTGTGGGTCCCACGGCAAAATTTTAAAGGACCCCTTCCCCCATAGCTTTTACAGAGACGCATCATTTTTAATGCAAGCATACAGCTGACTTGTTTTAAACTGAATGACTCCATTAGTTAATATATAGTTTGTACAATTATAAATTGTGCCCCAAAACTCAGCATTTCTAAATGTGATAATATAATACCTCACTCATATAGGGAATTGCTAGCCCAGATCCCTGGTACCCACCAAGGCCCTTCTTCCACAAGGATTTCTGCAGTGCTCAGGAAGTCCATAAGGTCCACAGGATACCTTGGGGTATAGGTGATGACGTCAGGCATCGGACACCACAGAGTTAATTTTCAGTCTCCCAGGATGCAGCGGGGTCCCTCTCCTATACTCCGAGCCAAAGCAAATCAGTTTTGTAAAACAAGCCATAGGCCGGAGGAGGAGAACAAAGAGAGAGAAGAAAGTCTGGAACACACAAGAATCACATTCTCACCAGAAGGAGATGGAAAACACGGTGACCAGATCAAAGCCCATCTGCAGTACAGGTGCGACAGGGCGGGAGCCTGTGGAACCCTATGGACTTTGTAGAAATAGAGATAACAAAGGTAAGCTCTTACCATATCTTTTATTTTCTACTTCAAGGTCCATAGGGTATCCACAGGATACCTTGGGGATGTCCCAAAGCTGTATCTTTTAAGGGTGGGGACGCTCCTGTGCTGTAAGGAGAATCCGCCGCCCGAAGGAAGTATCCTGAGAGGTGAAGGTATCAAATGCATAATACCTCACAAAGGTATGGACAGAAGACCACATGGCTGCCTTGCACAGCTGAACTGCAGAGGCACCACGGTGAGCTGCCCATGAAGGACCCACAGACCGAATAGAGTGAGCTTTAAGAGAGGATGGTACAGACAGGCCCTCATGAATGTACTGTAAGCCTCAGAAATTGCCATGTGAATCCATCCTGCCAAAGTTTGCTTAGTGGCAGGCCAACCCTTCTTTTGGAAACAATAGAGGACAAACAGAGTCCAATTTCCTAAATGAACTGGTACGGTCAACATAAATCTTTAAGGCTTGTACCACATACAAGGAGGCCTCACCAGGTCTGGGGAATTGAAGGCCGGTACTTTTATTTCCTCATTGATATGAAAACTAGATACCACCTTAGGTAGGAACCCAGGACGAGTGCGCAGCACTGCCCTGTCGCTATGAAAAATTTGAAATGGGAGGGCGACATGAGAGCCCCCAAATCTGACACTCTTCTGGCCGAAGCAATGGCCAGAAGAAACACAGTCCTTCAGTGGTATTCAATATGGGAGCGAAAAGTCCGTGCTGGACTTTTCGCTCCACATCAGAGCTTTTCCTGGGATAAAGTATCGGGCGGGCGCCCACTTTATCCCCGTATTCAATTAAAAAGCTACGAAAATGGGAGCTGGCGAAATAGGATCGGCGAAAAAAAAACGGGATTTACCTTGAATAAATTGTAGAACCCCCCTAAAGCTGTCAAAACATGGGGGATCACTATGGGTACCCCCGTTTTAGCCTGCAAATGAAAGTCGGGGTTTGAAATAGCCGCGGCAGGTGTTTTTTTTTCCGGCATTGAAGAAGTGATGCAGAAGAGCACTTAGGTTATTTTTTTTTGTTTTTTTAAGTGGTCGCATCAAATTTGGGGTAAATGAAAATGGGTAATAGCATATTTTTATGTCCCTAAAGTAATTTTTACAAAATTCTGCAAAAATGCACCTGCCGCTAATAATCTATTCTAGAAAACACCTGCCGCATACTTGCAGAATAGCCCTGAACCTATTTCCCTATTTCTATACACTTTTTTTTTTCACCCCAATTTAAAAAAATTTTTTGGGGTGTCCCTATTTTTTTCTTTAAACTTTTTTTGACACAGTTTTTTTTTAAATGTCATTCCCAGGGATGCAGGCTATTTTTTTTAAGCCTGCACCCCTAAACCCCAATTCTGCACTTTTTTTCGCCACCTATTCAGTGGTGAAAAGTTATCCCCATTTTTTTTCAAAGACTTTTCGAACCTGCGAAAATTCTTTGAAATTGAATACGGGGATAATTGAAATCGGTGAAAATTACGTCATCAGCGATAATTTATCGCCAATTCCGAAATTTTTGCTCCAAATTGAATACCCCTGTTAGCTGTGAGCCATTTTAGATTCACTGAGCCCAGTGGTTCAAATGGCGGTCCTTGGAGAGCCCTAAGTACCACAGTCAAGTCCCAAGGAGCCACAGGTGGAACAAAGGGAGGCTGTATGCGAAGTACACCTTGCATGAAGGTGTGGACATCAGGTAGTGTAGCAATCCTACGCTGAAACCACACTGAGAGGGCGGAAACCTGCACCTTCAGTGAAGCAAGGCGAAGACCGTGATCTAAGCCCGTCTGTAGGAAAGCCAAAATCCTGGATATCCTAAAAATCTGAGGATCATATCCTCTAAGTCGACACCATTCAAAGAAAGTATGCCACACTCGATGGTAAATTCTTGCAGAAGATGGCTTCCGAGCTCTGAGCATGGTGGAAACAACAGAGTTGGAAATACCCCTGGACCTCAAGAGGGCAGTCTCAACAGCCACGCCGTCAAAGACAGACGGCCCAGGTCCGGGTGATGACAAGGACCTTGAGACAACAGGTCCGGACGTAGAGGCAACAGCATCGGAGCGTCTATGGATAGGCTCCTGAGATCTGAGTACCAGTGCCGTCTGGGCCACACTGGAGCTATCAGCAGGAGCGTGCCGCCTTCTTGCTTGAATTTGCGAATCACTCGAGAAAGAAGGGAGAACGGAGGGAAGAGGTACGCAAACTGGAAGGTCCATCTGACCGACAGGGCATCTACTAGAAGCGCATTTGCGTCTCTTGTTCTTGACCCATACACAGGCCGCTTGTTGTTGTGTCGGGAGGCCATGAGATCTATCTCTGGAAGGCCCCACTTGTTCACCAGTAGCTGAAACACCTCCTGGTGAAGAGACCACTCCTGGATGCACGTCTTGACGGCTGAGAAAGTCTGCTTCCCAGTTGAGGACTCCTGGTATGAACACTGCCGAGATGGCAGGGAGATTGCCTTCCGCCCACGCTAGAATGCGGGACACCTCTGTCAGAGCTGCCTGACAGCGGGTTCCTCCTTGGCGGTTTATGTAAGCCACCGTGGTGGCGTTGTTCGACTGTACCTGCACAGGCTTTCCGTGGAGGACATGTCTTGCCTGTTGGAGAGCTCGGAATACTGCCCTCAGTTCCAAGATATTTATTGGAAGTGCAGATTCTGCTGGTGTCCACCTTCCCTGAAAGAAGTGTGGGCCCGAGACTGCTTCCCAACCTCAGAGACTGGCATCCGTAGTCAGAAGGACCCAATCCACAATCCAAAAGGGACGCCCCCTGTTCAGGTGCGTAGTCTGCAGCCACCAGGCTAATGACAGACGTACCTCCGTGGACAGTAACATTGTCTGAGTCTTTATCCAGTGGGGCAACCCATTCCATCTGGAGAGGATCATCTTCTGGAGTGAAACTGGGCAAACTCCACCATGTCGAACATCGACACCATGGATCCCTGTAACCTCATCGCCGAGTGAATAGACACCCAGCGACTCTGCAGGCAACTGCGTACTCTTGCCTGCAATGCAGAGATCTTTTCCTCCATCACAAAGATCCTCTGATGTTGGGAGTCCAACAGGGGTCCGAGATGGAGCATCCTCTATGATGGTACCAGAGATGATTTCTTCCAGTTTATCAGCCAGCTGTGAACCTGCAACACAGAGACTGTCAGTTGCAGATGGCGCTGAATGACCTCTGGAGACCTTGCCAACAGCAGAAGGTCGTCCAGATAAGGCAACAGGCAGACCCCCTGTGCCCGCAGGTGAGCTGCGATGACTGCCATGACTTTGGTAAACACTTGAGGCGCTGTGGCCAGACCAAAGGGCAGTGCCTGAAATTGGAAGTGTTGGTCTTTTACTGCAAACCTGAGGAAACGCTGGTGTGTTGAGACAATAGGAATATGCAGGAAGGCATCCTGAATATCTAGCGACACCATAAAATCCCCAGGCTCCATTGCCAAAATGATGGAGCGCAGAGTCTCCATCCTGAACCGAGGAACCCTCAAAAATTTGTTGAGAGATTTGAGGTTGAGGATGGGCCTGTAAGACCCATTGGGTTTCTGTACCAGAAAGAGATTGGAGTATTACCCCAATCCTCTCTGGGACAATGGGACCGGCACTATTACTCCAGCCTCGAGCATAGAGTGGATCACCTTCCGGAATTCCTGGGCCTTGTCTTGATGTGACTGAAGGCCCGTGATGAAAAACCGACTGGGAGGCCTCCGTCGAAAGGAGAGGGCGTACCCCTAAGAATCCACTTCTCTTACCCAAGTGTCTGCGGTTGTGAGACACCAGCACTGGGCGAGCTGAAGAAGTCGGCCTCCCACTTTGGAGTCCCCCAAGGGGAGGCCCGTCCCATCAGGCAGAGGGCTTATCGTCTGACTTAGGAGTTGGACGTCTTGTACTCCAAGACTGTTTCTTTGGCTTGTCAGGTTTCTTGGCCCCTGCCTGTCTCGGAAAGGATTGCACTTTGAACTTACCCTGGGCCCTATAGGGCCGAAAGGACAGAGTACCAGACCCTGATGGGACTGTCGCCGATGGCAGACACGCAGACTTAGCCGCTGCCAGAGTGGCCACAATTTTGTCCAGATCAGGGCCAAACAGGACCTGTCCATTAAAGGGCAAGCATTCCCGTCCCTTTTTGCAATCTGCGTCTGCTTTCCAAGAACGCAACCAGAGGGTGCGGCGTACAGCCACTGCTGCTGAGGAAATTCTGGAAGTGAGGAGCCCTATATCTAAAGCTGCCTCATTAATATACGTAGCTGAGTCTCTGAGGTTACCCACTAACTCCACCTGCTCAGGTGATGAGTCAGGGTCTAGAGACATCTCCAAGCTATCAGCCCAACTCTCCAGGGCTCTGGCTACCCAGCACACGCCCCCTCCCCCCGCAAGGGAATAAATGGATTTCAGGCATAGTTCCACCTTGCGATCCGTGACATCCTTTAAGGAGGACATGGAAGGCATGGGCAATGTAACACTCCTCACAAGGCGTGTGACATGAGAATCCACCGGTGGAGGGGTTTCCCATTTGGCAAAATAATTATCTGCAAAGGGGTATGCAAAAGCCAAACATTCATATTCACAAAAATAATTGATCTTACAAGTCCGCGCTATGAGATGTTCCAAATAATGAATCTTTTCAGACTCAAATAGTTTTTCAATTAGTCCATATGCAAAAAAAACACATTTAAAGAGAAACTTTTTTGTCATAAAGTTCACACTGTAAACTTTCCACACCCCAGGTGTCAGGAATGGATGGAGAGGTGATGACAGTCCCAATCCAAAGTAGGAGAATATCTTGAGATATCCAAAGTTCCGTTAAAATACACCCCCAACGTGATATTCACAGAAATGGTGCTTACATGTTTGCTTACATGAATAAAATGTGAAGAGAATACGTAGCGGTTTCTTTTATGGTCTCCTTTCACAATAAAGATCCACAAATCCTCAGATGGATAAAGTCCACAGCACCCCAAAAAAAATGAAGGGACCACAAGAAGTCACAAAAAATGGCTAATTCTCCATAAATTTATTGAAAACACATATTAAAAAACATATACACACCCTATGTGCATAACAGCAAATCCTACTGCGGAAGATGGAACCCGGGAATACCGCTAAGTAGGTGCCGTGGATCACACAGGGTAAGCATAGATCACAACCAGACACTAGGACGCGTTTTGACGCTCTGCGGCGTCTTTATCAACATAAGTGTCTGCATAAGAAAGGAAATATGGATTTATGTAAAGATCCATAAAGGTATTAAACAAAAACATTTCCATTAAGGGGAACATACTATTACTCACCAAAAACGGAGCATACAATATCATGCGGCCGCCATCTTATTTTTCAGGACTACAGATCCCATAAGGCACTGCTGGTATTTATGCCCTATGGATGGTTTCCGTGCCCTTACAAGGAGCAAAGAAATTAGCTCCTTAATTAGACACTTAGATCACATGACCGTCTCTCGGCCCCACCGGCTCAGTCATCAGTAAGTGCCGCGCACGCCGCTATAACACCGGCCGCAGGCACTTAAAGACACATGGAGCATATTGGTCATCACATGGTCACTTCGTGTCAGTCACGTGCGGACCCATGCGCTGGTCACATGACGCACCCTCTATTGAATAGTCACTTAGCAACCAGAAAAAGGGTGATTAAACCCATAAATAAAAAACCTTATGCACTATTGCCGGTTTCCATCTTATCCATAAAACATGAAATTTAAAATAAAATTTAAAACACTCATAAAAACCACTTAATTTCAAATCGGAGTTTAGCCCTGTGGGTTTCAGTGTCTGTAATTCATATATACAACGCAACTCTGTTTTGGCAAGTCTTATATCTCTGTCCCTAATTCACCAATTTTCCTTAACCCAAATGAGGCCACAACAGTATTTAAGACCTTTAATTGAACTGTTGTGCTTTTCTTTGAAATGCATAGAGAAAGGGTGATTTTCGCAACCTTTGATAATGTTGCGCACATGTTCAGTCCATCTTATTTTTAGCTGACGTTTGTTTTTTCCAATATATGTTAAATCACATTTACATGTCACTGCATATATAACATAATTGGTCTGGCAGGTGATAAAATCCACTAGGAAATACAAATGATAATCACAAGGCCAGAAATAGGCATTTTTTGGGTCTTTGTGAAAAGAAACGAAAGAGAGGTCTTAGAGCAGGTAAAAAGAAATTTGTGAAAAAAGCTAAAAGGATCAATATCGTTTCAGATACAGAAACTAATGACTTTACAATAAATAATACTGAGGAGGGCGTTAAAATCTTTAACCTCTGCACTTACGTTCTGAACGAAATTGAGAAAAAGGTTTTACAGAAAGGCCTGAAATTCTCACCATCTAACGATATTAATTATTTCGACATATATGTCAATTTACAAAAATTCATCCGAAAATTGTCCCTAAAAAGATTTTTTGGTAAAAATTTGGAGTCTGAAGATGTTAATACTGTTAATATCTTTAAGAAAAAATCTATTTTTAACCCGACCCACAGTCGAGGATGTTTTGTTGAAACGTTCTATAAAATTGTAATGGACGATATTGAAAAAATGAAAGTTTTAAATATAAAAATAATTTAAATAAGAAAGGAAGAGAACCATTAAAATCATTGCAAGATAACAAAACTATAATTATTAAACCTGCGGACAAGGGGGGGGTATTGTCGTAACGGACAAAGATTCATACATCAAAGAAGGGATACGACAATTACATGATGGAGTGACATATTCTAAATTAAGAAGTGATCGCTCCGCTTATATCTTTAAAAACTATCAATCTATGATTAATTCATATAAAGTTTTAGGTACTATTAGCAAAGAAACATCTGAGTATCTAATTAATGAGAATTTTTCTGTCCCTGTGCTATATTTATTGCCCAAGATACACAAGAGTATCCACGATCCGCCGGGTAGACCTATAGTGGCAGGGACCAATTCTATTACTTCAAACTTGTCAGCGTATATCGATCATTATCTCCAACCTTTTGTTATAAAAGGAAGATCACATTTGAAAGTAACTAAAGATGTCCTAAATAAACTTGATAAGTTAGAGTGGAAGGAAAATTATTTCCTTGTCACTGCTGATGTATCATCGTTATACACCATTATCCATTATTTCCCATTCACAAGGGATAGAGGCCATACAAACAATTCTAGAAGGAGAAAACCTTGACAAAATGACAAGTAGGTTTATTCTTGACGGTATAAGGTTCATATTAAATCACAACTATTTAACTTTGACGGCAATTTTTACAAACAACTTGTCGATATGGCTATGGGCACCAGGTTTGCGCCCAGCTATGCCAATCTGTTTATGTCCAGGTGGGAGGAGTCTCATGTGTGGTCTGGGCATGGCTGGGGCGCAAACTTGGTGCAGTGGTGGCGTTATATAGACGACATCCTTTTTGTTTGGGACAGTGATGAAAAAAGTTTGGAGGAGTTTTGCTCATATCTCAATGAGAATCTTTATAATATAGTCCTTACTTTCTCTAGTAGCTATGATACTGTTAATTTTTTGGATTTACAAATCAATGTGATAGATGGTAAGATTGAGACTAGTAATTTTAATAAACCAACAGACTGCAATACATATATTGATAGAAACTGTAACCATCTTCCCCTGTGGTTGGAAAATGTACGACTCAGACTTAACTATTCCAAAGATCTAACATATAAAGTCCAGGCTAAAGAGATGATTAGCAATTTTGTTAAAAAGGGAAATAGTCCCTTGAAACTTAAAAAATATATGGAGGAGGTACAAAAGGTGGATAGAAATTTCCTGTTGGATGAAAATAAAAATAAAAATAATAAAGATAATTATATGGTGTCCTTTAATACACAGTTTAACAATAAATATACACATATTGAAGGTATTTTTAAAAAGCATTGGGGGATGTTATTAAAGGATGTTATCCTGAAATAGATCTTACAAAAAAAACCTAAAATCATATATAAAAATATCAAAAATAGATTGGTGTCTAGTGCATTACCTATGGATGGGAGACGCCTATTAACAAGGAATAAAGGTTTTTATAGATGCGGAGATTGCAAAATGTGCAAAGCATGCAGAATTCCACAATCCAAAATTACTGAGGTGCATATTAATGGACAACTTTTTCCCATTAGGGATTTTATCACCTGCCAGACCAATTATGTTATATATGCAGTGACATGTAAATGTGATTTAACATATATTGGAAAAACCAAACGTCAGCTAAATATAAGATGGGCTGAACATGTGCGCAACATCATCAAAGGTTGCGAAAATCACCCTTTCTCTATGCATTTCAAAGAAAAGCACAACAGTTCAATTAAAGGTCTTAAATACTGTTGTGGCCTCATTTGGGTTAAGGAAAATTGTCGACTTAGGGACAGAGATATAAGACTTGCCAAAACAGAGTTGCGTTGTATATATGAATTACAGACACTGAAACCCACAGGGCTAAACTCTGAATTTGAAATTAAGTGGTTTTTATAAGTGTGTTAAATTTTAAGTTTTATTTTATTTTAAATTTCAAGTTTTATGGATAAGATGGAAACCGGCAATAGTGCATAAGGTTTTTTATTTATGGGTTTAATCACCCTTTTTCTGGTTGCTAAGCAACTGAGTTACATCGCTTTTGAGTGACTATTCAATAGAGGGTGCGTCATGTGACCAGCGCATGGGTCCGCACGTGACTGACACGAAGTGATCATGTGATGACCAATATGCTCCATGTGTCTTTAAGTGCCTGCGGCCGGAGTTATAGCGGCGTGCGCGGCACTTACTGATGACTGAGCCGGTGGGGCCGAGAGACGGTCATGTGATCAAAGTGTCTAATTAAGGAGCTAATTTCTTTGCTCCTTGTAAGGGCACGGAAACCATCCATAGGGCATAAATACCAGCAGTGCCTTATGGGATCTGTAGTCCTGAAAAACAAGATGGCGGCCGCATGATATTTTATGCTCCGTTTTTGGTGAGTAATAGTATATTCCCCTTAATGGAAATGTTTTTGTTTAATACCTTTATGGATCTTTACATAAATCCATATTTCCTTTCTTATGCAGACACTTATGTTGATAAAGACGCCACAGAGCGTCGAAACGCGTCCTAGTGTCTGGTTGTGATCTATGCTTACCTGTGTGATCCATGGCACCTACTTAGCGGTATTCCCGGGTTCCATCTTCCGCAGTAGGATTTGCTGTTATGCACATAGGGTGTGTATATGTTTTTTGATATGTGTTTTCAATTAATTTATGGAGAATTAGCCATTTTTTGTGACTTCTTGTGGTCCCTTCATTTTTTTGGGGTGCTGTGGACTTTATCCATCTGAGGATTTGTGGATCTTTATTGTGAAAGGAGACCATAAAAGAAACCGCTACGTATTCTCTTCACATTTTATTCATGTAAGCACCATTTCTGTGAATATCACGTTGGGGGTGTATTTTAGTGGAACTTTGGATATCTCAAGATCTTCTCCTACTTTGGATTGGGACTGTCATCACCTCTCCATCCATTCCTGACAACGGGGGTGTGGAAAGTTTACAGTGTGAACTTTATGACAAAAAAGTTTCTCTTTAAATGTGTTTTTTTGCATATGGACTAATTGAAAAACGATTGGAGTCTGTGAAAAGATTCATTATTTGGAACATCTCATAGCGTGGACTTGTAAGATCAATTCTTTTTGTGTATATGATTGTATCTATAAGTTGGTGACTTATATTTTGATCTGTTTCTGCTGCTATATGAAGCAGCGCCAAAGGTTGTGAAAGTTTTATTTTGTTATAAAAGCGAAACATTTTTGAGGCTGGTACCGCTTACTTGGATTTTTCCACGCCTCCTCTAAATGATCCTCTAACTGACCAGATAGAGGAAATATAGTGGCATCACCCTTAATATCCTTAAAGAAGGCATATTTAGATTTGGCCACGGGGGGGATCGTCATGTGTAATAACCAAGGCCGCACGGACTGCCCGTATAAGGCCAGGTATATAAATGTTTGACTTAGACTCCACCTCCCTAGTACGGGAGAGAGCTCTTGGTCTGAGAGGTCAAAAATCTCTCCGTCATCAGATGTCATGTCATCCTCCTCATAATGAGCAATCTGCGACACTAAAGGCCGCTTTGCAGGCCGCATTGATGACTCCCCCTGTAAAATGTCCGTCAGGTGCTTTACCGTATTGGACAATGAATTTACACACGCAGGTTCCTGGGAGACCTGGGGGTGAAAACAGTGGGAGACACCGGGGTACCATCAACTGTCTAGGGAACCCCTGCATGGGTGATGACCCGAATGACTGCTGCGATAACCCTATTTGGGGAAGCGCAGGGAGTGTCGCCAGCTGACCCACCAGGGTTGTAAGTGCCGTAGCAAAACAGGCCCAGGGCGGTTCCTGCACAGGCGCAGTGACAGTAATCGGGCGTGAAATTATATAACATGCCCGACATACACCTTCAGTGTGTCCCTCACTCTCCACTATTGGTACATTACATTTGGTACACCTTAGCTCAGGGGTTCCCAACCACGGTCCTCGAGGCGCACTAACAGTCCAGGTTTTAAGGCTAGCCATAGCTGGGCACAAGTGACTTAATTAGTACCTCAGTTATTTTGACTTAATCATCTGTGCTTAAGCATGGATATCACTAATAACTGGACTGTTAGTGTGCCTTGAGGACTGTGGTTGGGAATCACTGCCTTAGCTGGAGAGGAAAATCACGTTCACTTTCAGACATGATGAGTGTAATGGAGGGTATGTGACTCCCCTCACAGACAATATATTTTACTGTGAGGACCCTGCAACACCGCACCGCAAGGGCTTTAGCAGAAGAAGAACAGGGATAGTAAAATGGCTGACAGTCAGAATGAAAGTACAGGCAAACAGCGCTAGCATTAAGTCACATACAATGCAGAAATAACTCCCTGCACTATTAACACTGTAATCAACTACACAGACACAGAGCCTGGTAGGAACAGTGCAGCATACTCTGACCTTACTTTGGAGGAGAGGAATGCAGGGGGACCCGGACCACAAAACCTGTATCAGCTTCCAGCAGCGCTTGTCATTCCCAGCACATGTAGTGAGAAAATGGCCACCGAGGAGTGGGTCCGGGGGAGGAGAGCTGACACAGCCTGCTCAGACCGCTGTGGAATGGCACTGTGCAGCGGGGGAGGTGCCGGCTGTTAGACAGGGAAGGCGCTCTCCCCTGGCATGCTATATAACCCTGGGACGCCGCGCTGTACCGCGCCTGTCGCGGTCCGCTGTCCTTGGTGGTCTAGTGGAAGGCGCAGGATCAGTACCTGGCCCCATGCGCAGCCGGTCCCCAGGGAGCCCCCTGCCTGGGGACACAAAGGACTGTGTTACCGGCGGGTGCCCGCCGCGGGACCCCGCAGCTTACCTGCCCCCTTGAATCAGGCAACAGTCCTGGCTATCCGGGGTCACCACTAGCTGTGACCCCGGATACCTACCAGCATCCCCAGATCAGTTCTGGTCTGGCGGGCTGTAGGAGTGACAGCATGGACGTCAGTACTGACTGTCCATGCTATACAGCTCATCTTGTGCAGCCACAGCTGCTCTTTGAAGAAACTTCAGGGGCCATTACAGCCCCCCACTGTGAACGTGATTGGCCGGACACCCACGAAACTGATTTGCCTTGGCTCGGGGCGGGGCACAGGAGAGGGACCCCGGGGCATCCTGGGAGGCTGAAAATTAACTCTGTGGTGTCTGATGCCTGACATCAACACCTATACCCCAAGGTATCCTGTGGATACCCAATGGACCCTGAAGTAGAAATATATATTCCACACATATATATGCACACACACATACCTCCCAACTGTCCCACTTTGGGCAGGACAATCCCATTTTCCTGGGACTGTTCCGCCGTCCCACCCATGGGCCGCAGTGTCCCGCTGTGTGGGGGGGATGTTGCATACAGGCCACATCTGCATGCCCACTCTGCACTGTTGGAGACAGTTTTGCTTCCTAATGTTTGCTTCAGTGCAGTGGCGTATCTGTAATTGGTGCAGAGTGTACAGTACACACCTATTCATTATACTTACCTTGTGCAGCTGCTAGCACGATAGAGGAATCACCAGGAAAACCGCACCAGCCCAGTGCAAGAGTCTACCTACCATGCACTAGCACAAGGGGGGAGGGGCCCACTTGGACACCACACAAGGACCTCCTCCCCTCATAAGATGTCCCTGGTCTCAAGTGATTTGCGGACTATTCCATCAGACCAGTAGCCAGAGCTCTTACACTGGTCTGCTCCCATCTGGATATTACTGTGGACTACACCACCGGACCATCAGTAGCCAGAGCTCTCACAATGGCCTGCTCCCACTCAGATACTAGAGTGGACCATCCTCACTGAGCTTTCCATCTGCCAGGATATCAACCTAGTGTCTCTCTCACCGTACGATTTTGTGGTTATCCACCATGGACAGTGCTGACTGTCTACACCTGGTACAGGGCCGGCTCTAAGCTTGTTCCTCCGGGGTGGCCACACAAGAGCACAACCACATAGTGGGGTGAGTCACGGACACACAGTGGCAGGGCAGGCTGAGGTGCTGAGGGCACAGTGCTGACTACGGCTGGCTTTGGTGTGTTGAAGACTCTGTCTGCGGTGCTGAGGCAGCTAAGCCAGTGATGGATGACTCTTCCAATTTAGAAATTGATGTTAAATGCTTTTAACTCCACATAATGAATGCAGGAGATAGCAGGTGGGAAATTAGTGAGAGAATAAGGAGCAGGTTGTTCTCTTATTGTGAAGAGGATCCTGGTTAGGGGGGAGCAGCCATGTTATATACAGTGTAGTTCTCCAGATAAGCAACATTTTCAGAACTGTTATGTTGAGTACAGAGCGGGTTCTATACAAAGTGGAGGCAAGGGCAGAAATTTCCCTTGGTGCGCCCTACTAAAAATGTACATATGTCAGATTAATCATAACAATAGGTGGCACAAGGCATGGCGCGGGTCACTTGTATTAGACCTCTGACCTTTGTCTTTTTTTTTACCCAGATTACGTACTTTTTTCTTGTATTTTGAGTCTTAATTCAATGAGTGTAATAAATTGTTGGTACAGACGTACTTATTGTAGGTTTATTCTCAACATCCATTTTCTAATATGGTTTGAAGATTTACATTACAGCAAGACAGGTTGCACTTTACATGTAATGTAAGGTATCCAACATTTCTCTCACAGGCCGGGATGTACTAAGGTTGTGGTGACCATTCCGGCCAGTCACCGCAACCTTACTAATCGCATATGTACTAACATATGCGATTAGTATCGCAAAGGACAGCTCTTGCGATAAGAGCTGCCCTTTGCGAAGCAGCCGACACAGCGTGACGGGGTCTTCGTGGGACCCTGCCCCCTCCGAGTTCCGGGAGCTTCCTGCTGGTCACCTGTGCAGGAAGCCCCGGGCTCCTCCTCCCTGTACCCGGAAGATTAGAAGGAGGCGGAGGACCCAGGAGGAGTGCGGGCCGGCGACCATGGAGAGCAGGTGAGTTGGAGCCAGCGCTGGGCGGCATCGAAGCATCGGATGCGGTAAGAAGCCCATAGGCTTCTATAGGGTAACTCCAGGTTTTTCTGGCGTTACCCTCTGCACCGATAAAAGTGCGGCCGGGGCTTAGTAAATATGGAAATGCGGTAAAAACTGCGAAAACTGGGTTTTTACCGTATTTTTCCTTTAGTACATCCCGGCCACAGGCTGCTAGTAGACCTAGGGCCCACCCTGAGCTGCCATTGATCCAAGCACCCAGCAGGATTAGTTGATAACAGGCACATTGTTATTTGATTTTTGTTCCAAGTGCCCCTTTATATACATTGGAGCTACTGTGCTTATACTAATATACCACCACATTTTTATTGATATTGGTTCTTATATGATCGTAAGATTAAACCTGTATGATATTAACTTCACTCTTGCTGTTTAGAAATGTAATGATATATGTTTAGGTGGTCTCATAGCACTTGCATTTGTCTATATTGCACCTAAATAAAGTCTGTATCATTGGAACCCTTACCACAGCCCAAAGTTACCACATCACACCTAAGGTGTCAGTAATCCATGTGGGCTTCATACAAAGATTTTATGCAATTCAGACCCTTCTGAGTGTCACAGAATTAATTTAGCTTTTTTATTTGTTTCTTTTCTCTTCAGTCAGATACTGTTTTGTAAATTATTAATGTGACTGGACCTTTTTTGAAATTTTTCCCCTCAGCTCACTTTAAAAGTGTAAAGGAGAAAAGTGGATAAAAGCAATTATAAGTGTAAAGCTGCATACACACGTAAAGATTTTCTGTCCAACCATCCAACTAGTTGATTGGTTGGAATGAAAATCTGGTAAGCTATGAAAGCAAACGACAATCAACAATTTGCTCCCAAACGCCGGAAAATCAACAAAAACTGTTGTTTGAACGAATTGTTTAGATCAAACATTTAACAAACTTGTCTGAAGACCATTTTCATCTGTTTTCTGGCAGTTGAGAGCAAATTACTGATCATCAGTTACTCCCATACATTACCAGATTTTCATTCCAACCAATCAACTAGTTGGATGGTTGGACAGAAAATCTTTACATGTGTACCCAGCCTGTGATCACATTCCTCATTCTGTAAGCTGCAGATTTATGCAGTGGGTATCCTGTTAGTCGCTTTTAATTTTACCCTTGTATATTTTATTATCATGTATTGCTAATCGCACATTGTAACCTATGAAGAGCACCCAAGATGGCTGCCTCGCCTGGTGCTCTCTTGTGTAGAATAAAATAATGCATGGTACTGATGATTTAGCAAGGATCTCTCTTAGTATTTTTCATATGTAGTGTGCCTAAAATGGCTGCCTCACCTGGATCCTTTGTGGGTAGGATGAATAATCCTTAGAATTCATGACCTACAATGGCTGCTACTTGTATTTTATTCATGGTTTCTGTATTTTATGAAAATGTAAACCTCTGTATTATGTTCATAGTATCTGTAAAGCGCCTTGAGTTCTATTGGAGAAAAGCGCTATATAAATGTAATATTATTATTATTTTGTATTTAATTTATTATTGTTACTACTTAGCAGGAGTCTATCACCTATATATGGTATTTTTGACTTGCATTAATCTCTCACATACATGTTTCCCTACCAATTCTAGATCACATATTACTCAGAGGCATCAATCCATTCTCAGAATTTCTCCATAAACCCCTCTCATTTGCATTGTCACCTCAGTCTTTAGGCTCTAAAGGTGCCCACACACATAGCGATCTGCACACGATCCCACGATGTGTGCGATTTCCCCTGAACTCTCCCCCGGCAGCTCCCCGGCAGCTCCTACACAATATTTGGAGTAAAAAGCATCCAATCCGACTTAAGATCTATCTTGCATCTTAACTTTTTTTTTTTTTTTTTCCAGTGCATTGTGTCCCAGATTGTCAGATCTGCCCTACTGCACGGCAGATCTGACGATGCGATATGCGACCAGCGGGGACGCGCATCGCATCCAGATCGTGAGTGGGGACTCACGATTTACTCTCAATTTGGCATATTTTATACGATTTGTCGTTCCAATGTGTCGGAATCAGCCAGATCGGGTAAAATATCGCTATGTGTGTGGCCAGCTTAAGCCTGCAGATCTCACACCTCTACCTGTACTTTATCTAAGCTGAGCATTCATCCTCTCAGCCTCCCCACCACCATATTACTTCCATTACCAACTCTGCTCTCATTTACCTCGCCAGGCCTCACTTCAGCCTCTTCACCTTGTGAGAACATTTCTTAATAAAAATAAAGACAACTTCAAGCAACATATATATATATAAAAAAAAAAATGATTTAAACTTTTATCTAAAGTAAAATGTCAACTTGTTTTTATTTACAGTATTCTGCATTATAAAATAGAGAAATCTGGACCAATATTGATCCAGAATTCTTAAGGTGCAAATCCACTACATGAGTGTAAGAACGACTGTACGATAACATCGTAATCGTTCATCATCCTGTGCAGTGGATAATGTGCCCATACTGAATGATATGTCGGTCAGTGCAGGCACCCTCCCTCATCCCCGAACATGCACAACCTGTCGATCTCGGCAGGTTGGCCTGCATGTTCAGGCGATGACAGAAGCCGGCAACGACCAGCGGGAGTGTGCATCGCTGGTCGTTGCCGGCATATTCACTGCATGATTAATGAACGATGTCGTAATCATTCAGACGCTCAATTTGTCGTGTAGTGGATATGCGCCTTTACACTCTTGTTCTATAAGAGGAACAAGATGGCGGAAACCTCATGACTCACAAAGAATCATCCTTCAGCACTCAGGAGAGGAAAAACCCCCTGTGGAGGAAACCTCTGGGGACCCATGGCTGAAGGACTGCCCGTCCCTCTAGGCATTAAGAGGCTATGCAGAGTTTGCCCAAATCACCCACCCACCACTAACCGTGCATAACCCGTCATCCCTTCTGTCATCTCAATCTGCTATTTTAACCTGTTACCCGGCCGGTGATAAAACGCATTTGCACGTCGATGGCGGGCGCATGTCCATGATGAGAGATAGAAAAGAGTGTGACAGACAGGGGAAGTGGGCATGGGAGGGGGAGAGATAAGACAGAGAGGTGAAGAGGGGGGTGGTCTGAAAAAACACTAGAACCCCTTAGTATTTAGAGCTCCATGTAAGAAAGAGTCACAATCCCTTTAGTCCTCATTTCTGGTGCTAAAAGGGGTGATAGATGCAATGCTATATTCAGCAAACAGCTCTAACGCCGTTTCTGAAGTCCCCACAGGGTTTGAGCTCTATGCGCATACACAGACGGTCATCACGTATGTACATTAGTCAGTGACCCATCGCCGGCAGCGTTAGGCTGCCAGCAATATAGCAGGGGATGCAGCAGAGGAGGAGGACACCACTGGACCTCCCTGCGGTGGTAAATACTAGCAGCATATTCGTATGTATCACAGTGACACAAAACAAAATATGCCACCAGCATTTAGTATCACTCTTACATGGAGCCCAAACTATGATCTAGATGTAACATTACTAAAGACAGTATTGGATAAAAACAAATAACTACTGTAAAGCACAGTGTGCTATAATTCTCTCACACCTCTGCACATTAATAACAATGGAACAGGCCGCAATACTGGCATACCAGGCTTAGGAGGCAGAGGGTAAAGGAATTGATTAGGAACAGTATAGTCCCATCCAGACAGTGCCCACCTAACACCTATAAGAGATGTCCCAGATGCAGCCGCTTTGGGCTGTAATGACACTGTCCCACTAGGTGTGAGATTCTGTTTTTATCCTATCCTGCCCTGTCCCCAAGGTCATAAGTCATATATTATAGTAGTCACGCTGTCTGCCGACGCATGGAGCTAAGCTGCCCTTATCTTTGTCCAGTCACTAACCTGATGCGAGTATCTCCTGCTGGTGTGTGCTGCAGTGTCAGTGACCTGGTAGTGTATGAGAGAGGCAGCAACAGCAAAGCCCTGATACAGGCAGTTACCATTATGACATCACAGCATGACCTCACAGACTCCAACAGACAGGCCAAGACTGGTTATTTCTGGTTTGAGGCCCCTGGTGTCTTTTATATGACTGACCTAAGGGATATGTGATGTCACTCCTTATATACAACTATTACATTCACATCAGATTATTATTATTTCTATTATACTATTTTTATGGCAGGGTTTCCCTATTAATCTTTAGCTATATAGGGCTTTGTATGAACCCAATATCACTGTGGTTACTTTGTTTTTCAATGTTACAGTGTATCAGTCATCACCTCAATTAAGAATTAAACACTGTTTATGGCACTGATCTCCCTCAGAAGTATTGTGATACTTTTAATTAAACATAATTTTGGCCAAAAACTCAACTCCCCATCCTCTCGATTCCCCATTAAGATCTGCAGAGCAATTATGGAAAGTGTCGTAGAACTTTATTTAAATAAAATAATATATATAATAAAAATAAAAAATATAATAATTAATAACAGTTGTCAAAAGCAGTACCAGATTAAGGTGCACATGGGCCTGGAGCTGAAACTTATGAAGGGCCTATTGTGCGCTGCTGGGGGAGTGACCAGCGCACAGGGGTGTGACTAATGATGTGGTAGGCATGATGACCAATGCTGCAGGGTGTGGGTGGCACATAAATGGGATGGGTCAGTGAGGGAGGCAGACCGAGGTGACCTGGGTCTCTGTATTAGTGTGCATATTGACACCCTAGTGGACAGGCTCATAAGGCGGCCCGGACTGACTTCACAGACTTTAGGCTGCTCAGTCCCTTTAGGTGCTGAGGGGCCCCTGAGACCATATGTTGTGCATGGAGAGCTTGTGAAGCCTTTCACTGTGCTGCTGCAGCATCTGTAATATGCCCTGGACCAGGGACGTAACTAGAACTTTGAGGGCCCCCACGGCAACATTTTAAAGGACCCCTTCCCCCCATAGCTTTTATCTCTCTGCAGTGTTCGACCGCAGTGATATGGGGGTGTGCTTACTGCTGCCTATCATTACTAATGCAAGCATAAAGCCAAAGTTTTTTGAAACTGGATAACCCCATTAGTGTATATATATATTTATTACAATTATAAATTCTGCCCCAAAACTCAGCATTTCTAAATGCAGTAATAATATAATAAATCACTCATATAGGGAAGCGCTAGCAAGATCCTGGGTACCCACCAAGGTCGGGCCCGTCTGCCACAAGGATTTCTGTGGTGCTCAGTCTCTCTCTGACTCTGGGCTCCATTTCCCAATGAGACATAACCCCTTTAGCACTCATTACAGGGGTTATGTTCTCCAATCAGTATGTAACACACAGCAGTAAGCTCACCTTACAGCTGTCTATCACTGTATCACTAACACCAACGCTGGCAATAAGGGGGGATTTAATAGAGCTTGGAGGGAGATAAAATTGTGAGAGAGAAAGCACCAGCCAATCAGATAGATAGATATGGAAGTTCCTGCATATATAGAGATTTCTTGGTACCATACGCAAGTTGCTGGAGTTGCTTCCATAGTCATGATAATATCTTCAACATTATATTATAATGTCACTGCTGGGTTCAATCCACAGCCATTGTGCTCCTACAGTCAGAACCACAGTCAGGATGACAGGCCGAGGTAATGAAATAACTGTAATTACGCTTTACGCCACCGGTGCTGCCGCCAGCATCAAACGCAGTAAGTGCCCAGCCTGTCACTTACTGTGGGGCCCTGCTGCTGATAAACCGGTACTGGGCAGTGGGTAGAGATCGCAGGGAGGCGGCCGTCACACAGTTGCTCCCACAAGACCCAGGCAGTTGTGTTCTGTTTGATGCATGACAGGGTGCAGAGGGGAAGGCGGGCCTTGGGGGCAGGGCGCACCCAGTAAGCAGTAGCAACTGCACCCACGCCACGTTCGTTATGCCTAGATCTCCCAGCTGGGACGACTGGAGAGGATGGAGATAGCGAAAGTGGCACAGCGGAGTCTCAGTGGGTGGGGCCATGAACACCACACAGCAGCTGGCAGGAAAAATAAAAATTCCTGCCAACACTACCAGCAGATAGTGGGGGCCTATTTCCATGGGTGGGCCTGGAGCTGCATCTCCACCCATCCCATCATTAATCCAGCCCTGCCTAGAAGAAAAGTTGGTCTCAGCACTGGATCGCCAATTGTACAGTATATGGAAAAGTTTCCACCCCAAACACTAATAGGTTTGGATTATTTGGAAAGGTTCTCCCAGAAGCAAAACATGGATTAAAAAAAAAAGAAGCAAAAAGTACTTCCCTATGGGGTACACTAAAGTCAGAGGCTATAAAAGGATCTTACCTAAATATAATTTATGGGTGGACTTACACAGAACATACAAAAAACAAACAAACACACAGGGCATGTAAACCTAATTGGTTATGTAGAATGGGATATCTGAACTGAATGAAATTCTGCTATCAATCAATTAGGGTCCATACTCCCATACACAAGTAATTTACAAAACACTAGACTAATAAGAAAAGGGCAAAATATGTGATCTACATAAAGAATATGAAAAAGGCCAACATATAAAGACAATAATAAAATGATACCGCACATAATAAATAAATATATATTGGTCAAATTGCATGTGTAGTATTCCTGTTGTTCCGTATAATCCCTCGACAATAGGGATACTGCTGGGTATAATAAATAAGGAATAAAATATATCTATGTTTAGCCTCTCCTCTTGATCCTAAAAGGTCTGTCAGTCACTGTAATAGTGTTTAGCAAAAATAATCAGGTTGTCCAGCAGCTTTAAATTCCTATTCAGCAATTATTATTCAGCAATTATTATTCAGCAATTATTATTCAGCAATTATTCCTATTCAGCAATTATTATTCAGCAATTAAGGATCAGCTCTTGATGTATATATACTGTAAGCCGTAACACCACTAATTATATATATATATATATATGTATATATTAGGGGTGAGCGGGTTCGGTTTTACTCGGATTTACTCGGATCTTTAAATGGCATTTTATTGGTTATCGCCTATCATGTGTTTTGGATAGCCAATATAATAAATCCGAATTTGCTGTAAAGTGGCGATAAGAACCGAGTAAATCCGAGTAAAACCGAACCCGCTCACCCCTAATATATATATATATTTGTAAATAAATAAGATGCCTGCAAACATCCACAGTGTAACTCATGAGGAAAGAGGTCGTCAATAACCATCAACTGTTTGCAAGGGCTACTAAATTGAAGCCATCACTTTAAGGAGAATGCATGCTTGAACACACATATATATTACAATAAACAGCACAGTGATAAATGCAGCATACTTCAGGCATGTGTGCTGATGTGTGTGTGTGTGTGTGTGTATATATATATATATATATATATATATTAGGGGTGAGCGGGTTCGGATTTCTGAAATCCGAACCCCCCCGATCCGAGTCCGATCCGAGTCAGGCTCGACTTTTCCCGCCTGACTCGGATCTGACATCGAGGCAAAACGTCATCATCCCGCCTTCCGAGTCTCGCGGGTTTTGGATCCTATATAAGGTACCCGCGTCGGCGCCATTTTCTCACTCGGCTGTGGACAGTGAAGAGGGAGGGTGGGAGTTAGTGCTGTGTAGTGTAGTGTAGTGTAGTGCTGCTGTTGTCCACTACTTCAAAGTCCATAGGGGCTGGCTGTGTTGTGCTGTGCTGCTGTTGTTAATAGGGGCTGTGTCCACTACTTCAAAGTCCATAGGGGCTGGCTGGACTGTGTTGTGCAGTCAGTTCTCCATAGGGGCTGTGTCCACTCCAAAGTCCTGTGCAGTGTCCCAGTCCTAAAGGGGTGCTGTAGTGTTGTCCAGGGGGTGCTCTGTCCATCAGGGGTGCTCCCCCCAAGTGCTAAAAAAATAATATATTTTCTGTGTTTGTGAATTGTGTGCGCAGTAGCCGCACGTGCATCAACAAAGTAGTGCCAAGCGTGCGCCTGTGTCATAAGTAAAGGGCCGGCTGGCTTGACCGTTAAAGGGTGCTGTAACCCCCGAAAGTACACTCCAGTCCAAACCAAAAAAAAATTATTTTCTGTGTTTGTGAATTGTGTGCGCAGTAGCCGCACGTGCATCAACAAAGTAGTGCCAAGCGTGCGCCTGTGTCATAAGTAAAGGGCCGGCTGGCTTGATCGTTAAGGGTGCTGTAACCCCCGAAAGTACACTCCAGTCCAAACCAAAAAAAAAATTATTTTCTGTGTTTGTGAATTGTGTGCGCAGTAGCCGCACGTGCATCAACAAAGTAGTGCCAAACGTGCGCCTGTGTCATAAGTAAAGGGCCGGCTGGCTTGACCGTTAAGGGTGCTGTAACCCCCGAAAGTACACTCCAGTCCAAACCAAAAAAAAAATTATTTTCTGTGTTTGTGAATTGTGTGCGCAGTAGCCGCACGTGCATCAACAAAGTAGTGCCAAACGTGCGCCTGTGTCATAAGTAAAGGGCCGGCTGGCTTGACCGTTAAGGGTGCTGTAACCCCCGAAAGTACACTCCAGTCCAAACCAAAAAAAAAATTATTTTCTGTGTTTGTGAATTGTGTGCGCAGTAGCCGCACGTGCATCAACAAAGTAGTGCCAAGCGTGCGCCTGTGTCATAAGTAAAGGGCCGGCTGGCTTGACCGTTAAGGGTGCTGTAACCCCCGAAAGTACACTCCAGTCCAAACCAAAAAAAAAATTATTTTCTGTGTTTGTGAATTGTGTGCGCAGTAGCCGCACGTGCATCAACAAAGTAGTGCCAAGCGTGCGCCTGTGTCATAAGTAAAGGGCCGGCTGGCTTGACCGTTAAAGGGTGCTGTAACCCCCGAAAGTACACTCCAGTCCAAACCAAAAAAAAATTATTTTCTGTGTTTGTGAATTGTGTGCGCAGTAGCCGCACGTGCATCAACAAAGTAGTGCCAAGCGTGCGCCTGTGTCATAAGTAAAGGGCCGGCTGGCTTGACCGTTAAGGGTGCTGTAACCCCCGAAAGTACACTCCAGTCCAAACCTAAAAAAAAATTATTTTCTGTGTTTGTGAATTGTGTGCGCAGTAGCCGCACGTGCATCAACAAAGTAGTGCCAAGCGTGCGCCTGTGTCATAAGTAAAGGGCCAGCTGGCTTGACCGTTAAAGGGTGCTGTAACCCCCGAAAGTACACTCCAGTCCAAACCAAAAAAAAATTATTTTCTGTGTTTGTGAATTGTGTGCGCAGTAGCCGCACGTGCATCAACAAAGTAGTGCCAAGCGTGCGCCTGTGTCATAAGTAAAGGGCCGGCTGGCTTGACCGTTAAGGGTGCTGTAACCCCTGAAAGTACACTCCAGTCCAAACCTAAAAAAAAATTATTTTCTGTGTTTGTGAATTGTGTGCGCAGTAGCCGCACGTGCATCAACAAAGTAGTGCCAAGCGTGCGCCTGTGTCATAAGTAAAGGGCCGGCTGGCTTGACCGTTAAGGGTGCTGTAACCCCCGAAAGTACACTCCAGTCCAAACCAAAAAAAAAATTATTTTCTGTGTTTGTGAATTGTGTGCGCAGTAGCCGCACGTGCATCAACAAAGTAGTGCCAAGCGTGCGCCTGTGTCATAAGTAAAGGGCCGGCTGGCTTGACCGTTAAAGGGTGCTGTAACCCCTGAAAGTACACTCCAGTCCAAACCTAAAAAAAAATTATTTTCTGTGTTTGTGAATTGTGTGCGCAGTAGCCGCACGTGCATCAACAAAGTAGTGCCAAGCGTGCGCCTGTGTCATAAGTAAAGGGCCGGCTGGCTTGACCGTTAAGGGTGCTGTAACCCCCGAAAGTACACTCCAGTCCAAACCAAAAAAAAAATAATTTTCTGTGTTTGTGAATTGTGTGCGCAGTAGCCGCACGTGCATCAACAAAGTAGTGCCAAGCGTGCGCCTGTGTCATAAGTAAAGGGCCGGCTGGCTTGACCGTTAAAGGGTGCTGTAACCCCCGAAAGTACACTCCAGTCCAAACCAAAAAAAAATTATTTTCTGTGTTTGTGAATTGTGTGCGCAGTAGCCGCACGTGCATCAACAAAGTAGTGCCAAGCGTGCGCCTGTGTCATAAGTAAAGGGCCGGCTGGCTTGACCGTTAAAGGGTGCTGTAACCCCCAAAGTACACTCCAGTCCAAACCAAAAAAAAATTATTTTCTGTGTTTGTGAATTGTGTGCGCAGTAGCCGCACGTGCATCAACAAAGTAGTGCCAAGAGTGCGCCTGTGTCATAAGTAAAGGGCCGGCTGGCTTGACCGTTAAAGGGTGCTGTAACCCACAAAGTACACTCCAGTCCAAACCCAAAAAAAAATTATTTTCTGTGTTTAGCCGCACGTATATATCAAATCGATATAACATAAATGGAGGACCAAACTTTCTCCGATAAAAATAAAATAGAGAAAGATCAAGAACCACTTCCTCCTAGTGCTGAAGCTGCTGCCACTAGTCATGACATAGACGATAACATGCCATCAACGTCGTCTGCCAAGGCCGATGCCCAATGTCATAGTAGAGGGCACATACAATCCCAAATGGCAAAGTTCAGGAAAATGACCTTGAAAAAGACATTTAAATCAGCTGAAGAGAAACGTAAACTTGCCAATATGCCATTTACGACACGGAGTGGCAAGGAACGGCTAAGGTCGATCCCTAGTATGTTCATGACTAGTGGTTCAGCTTCACATGACGATGGAAGCACTCCTCCCACTAAAAAAATCAAAAGAGTTAAGCTGGCAAAAGCACAGCGAAGAACTGTGCTTTCTAAGAAGATATCACAAATCCCCAAGGAGAGTCCAAGTGTGGTGGTGGTTGCGATGCCTGACCTTCCCAGCACTGGACGGGAAGAGGTGGCTCTTTCCACCATTTGCACGCCCCCTGCAAGTGCTGAAAGGAGCACCCACAGTCCACTTGCTGATATGCAAATTGAAGATGTCACTGTTGAAGTACAACAGGATGAGGATACTGGTGTAGCTGGCGCTGAGGAGGAAGTTGGCGAGGAGGATTCTGATGGTGATGTGGTTTGTTTAAATCAGGCTCCGGGGGAGACAGTTGTTGTCCGTGGGATGAAAAAGCCCATCACGGTCATGCCTGGGCAGAAGACCAAACATTCCACCTCTTTGGTCTGGCAATATTTCTATCCAAATCCGGACAACAACTGTCTTGCCATATGTACCATATGTAAAGGTGAAATAAGTAGGGGTAGGGACGTCAACCACCTAGGAACATCCTCCCTTATACGGCACCTGCAGCGCGTTCATAAAAAGTTACTGTCAAGTTCAGAAACTTTGGCTCAGACCGTAAGCAGTCCAGGGACACCTAAATCCCGTTGTCCTGTTGTATCCAAGCGCCTGCAAACCACACCGTCAACTCCCTCCTCGTCAGTTTCCTCCTTAGTCAGGATCGGAAGTAGTCCTGCAGGCCATATCACTGGCATGACTGACTCTCCTATCCGGGATTCCTCCGGAGGATCCTGCATTGCTACGCCTACTGCTGCCGCTGCTGCTGTTGCTGCTGCTGCTGGGAGTCGTTCATCATCCCAGAGAGGAAGTAGGAACACCACTACTTTTACTAAACAATTGACCCTCCAACAGTCCTTAGCGAGGAGGATGAAGTACGACAGCAGTCATCCTGAAGCAAAACGTATAACTGAGGCCTTGACTGCTATGTTGGTGTTAGACGTGCGTCCGGTATCCGCCATTAGTGCAGTGGGATTTAGACAATTGATGGAGGTAGTGTGTCCCCGGTTCCAAATCCCGTCTAGATTCCACTTCACTAGGCAGGCGATACCGAGACTGTACAGAAACGTCAGAAAAAGTGTCCTCAGTGTCCTGAAAAATGCCGTTGTACACAATGTCCACTTAACCACGGACATGTGGACAAGTGGAACAGGGCAGACTAAGGACTATATGACTGTGACAGCCCACTGGGTAGATGTATCACCTTACGCAGCAACAGCAGCAGCGTCACCAGTAGCAGCATCTCAGAAATGCCAGCTCGTTACAAGGCAGGCTACGCTGTGTATCACCGGTTTCAGTAAGAGGCACACCGCCGACAACCTCTTAGAGAAACTGAGGGAAATCATCGCCCAGTGGCTTACCCCACTTAGACTCTCCTGGGGATTTGTGATATCTGACAACGCCACCAATATTGTGCGGGCATTACATCTGGGCAAATTCCAGCACGTCCCATGTTTTGCTCACACAATAAACTTGGTGGTGCAGAATTTTCTGAAAAGCGACAGGGGCGTGCAGGAGACGCTTTGGGTGGCCCGAAAAATTTCTGGCCACTTTCGCCATTCAGCGACTGCGTGCCGAAGACTGGAGCGCCAGCAAACACTCTTGAACCTGCCCCGCCATCACCTGAAGCAAGAGGTTGTGACGCGGTGGAACTCAACCCTCTATATGCTTCAGAGGATGGAGGAGCAGCAAAAGGCCATACAAGCCTATACATCCACCTATGACATAGGCAAAGGAGGGGGTATGCACCTGACTCAAGCGCAGTGGAGAATGATTTCCGTGTTGTGCAAGGTTCTCCAGCCCTTCGAACTTGCCACACGTGAAGTCAGTTCAGACACTGCCAGCTTGAGTCAGGTCATTCCCCTCATCAGGCTTTTGCAGAAGCAGCTGGAGAAAGTGAAGGAGGAGCTAAGACGGAGCGATTCCGCTCGGCATGTGGGACTTGTGGATGAAGCCCTTCATTCGCTTTGCCAGGATTCCAGGGTGGTCAATCTGTTGAAATCAGACCACTACGTTTTGGCCACCGTGCTCGATCCTAGGTTTAAAGCCTATGTGGTGTCTCTCTTTCCGGCCGACACAAGCCTGCAGAGGTGCAAAGACCTGCTGGTGAACACACTGTCAGCTGAAGCGGAACGTGACACGTCAACGGCTCCTTCTTCATTTTCTCCTGCAACTGGGGCTGCCAGGAAAAAACTTAGGTATCCTAAGCAACCCGCTGGCGGTGATGCAGGGCAGGCAGGACCAAGTTTGGACATCTGGTCCGGACTGAAGGACCTGGCAACAATTTCTGACATGTCTACTGTCACTGCATATGATACTGTCACCATTGACAGAATGGTGGAGGATTACATCGGTGACAGCATCCAAGTAGGCATGGCAGACAGTCCATACCTGTACTGGCAGGAAAAAGAGGCAATTTGGAGGCCCCTGTACAAACTGGCTCTATTTTACCTGAGTTGCCCCCCCTCCAGTGTGTACTCCGAAAGAGTGTTTAGTGCAGCCGGGAACCTTGTCAGCGAAAGGCGTAGGAGGTTGCTTCCACAGAATGTGGAGAAGATGATGTTCATCAAAATGAATTATCAGCTCTTCCAGGGAGACCAGCCTCCAGAAGGTACAGAGGGACCTGTGGTGGTGGATTCAAGTGGGGACGAGTTAATACTTTGTGAGGATGAGGATGTACACACTGAAGAGGGTGAGGAATCGGTGGATGAGGAGGATGAGGATGACATCTTGCCTCCATAGAGCCAGTTTGTGCAGGGACACATTAATTGCCAGCTTGTTTTGTGGGGGCCCAAACGAACCAATCATTTCAGCCACAGTTGTGTGGCAGACCCTGGCGCTGAAATGATTGGTTTGTTAAAGTGTGCATGTCCTGTTTATACAACATAAGGGTGGGTGGGAGGGCCCAAGGACAATTCCATCTTGCACCTCTTTTTTTTCTTTGCATTATGTACAGTTTGGGGCCTAGTTTTTCAAACTGCCATCCTGTCTGCCACTGCAGTTTCACGCCTAGATGGGTCACGTGTTTGTGCCGCCCACTCGTGTCGCTTAGCATAGTCATCCAGCTACCTCGGTGCAACGTTTTGGACATAAAAACACTATTGTGAGGTGTGAGGTGTTCAGAATAGACTGGAAATGAGTGGAAATTAAGGTTATTGAGGTTAATAATAGCATAGGAGCAGAAAAACCCACACATTCTGTGATTTTAGCTGTTTTTATGCTTTTTTAAAAAAAAATACAGATCCAAAACACAAAACCCAGAACCCAAAACACGGAAGGGTGGTTTTGGCAAAACCAATCCAGATCCAAAACACGAAGAAAGATCCAGATCCAAAACCAAAACACAAAACACGAAAAGTGGCCGGTGCACACCCCTAATATATATATATATATTATATATACACACACACACACACACACACACATCAGCACACATGCCTGAAGTATGCTGCATCTATCTGTATATGAGATACATGCAAATATCCAGTGTGACTCATGAGAAAAGGCCATCATTAACCATCAGCTGTTTGAAGCCATCACCTAAAAAAAAGTGCATGCTTCTATTATAGATGCAGTATACTAGGCATTTTGTGAGCTGAAACTCCTCATATACAGGGGAAAGACATTATTTATCCCATTGCTGGGCTGCTAAATTTTATGAGCTATCGCTGCTTGAGTAGGGGGAAAAGCTGACACTGCTACTTTTCTTTTCTACAGCCCTCTCCAAGCAAAGTCTGAGCGCTTACAGGTCGCTGACTGCTGCTGTCACCGTTTGCCTGGGCATTGGACGGTGATGAGCGAGTAGGCACATTGGTTCAGAGAAAGTACATTTGAAGTAAAGAGCTGCCTCTACTGTTAGCCCTGGGTGCAGGCCTGATGCTGCAGCAGCACAGGATGGACCCTATAGTGGCAGCTAGTGATTACAGCCAAAGGAGAAATACCTTGCAGCATTGGAGTCAGGAGCACAGGAGGATGTGACAGATGGGAGACCCATAGCGCTACCGGGGTCTCCCAAGTCCAGTCGTATGTTTCGCCGACCTGGGCTTGTTCACTGAAGCTGAAGGAGAAATACCTTGTAGTATTGGTCAGGAGCACAGGAGGATGTGGCAGATGGGGAGCCCCAGAGCGCTACCGGAGTCTCGAGTCCAGACGTACGTCTGGATTTGGGAGACCCCGGAAGCGCTCTGGGGCTCCCCATCTGCCACATCCTCCTGTGCTCCTTACTCCAATGCTGCAAGGTATTTCTCCTTTGGCGGTACTCATTAGCTGCCACTGTAGGGTCCATCCTGCGCTGCTGCGGCATCAGGCCTGCACCCAGGGCTAACAGTAGAGGCAGCTCTTTACTTTAAAAGTACTGTCTCTGAGCCATTGTGCCTACTCGCTCATCACCGTCCAATGCCCAGGCAAACGGTGACAGCAGCAGTCAGCGACCTGTAAGTGCTCAGACTTTGCTACTTTTCTTTTGTTCGTCGGAAGGGTTGCCATCTAGCAACAGCTGGTGGGTTAGGTGCAAGCCTCCCGACGATCGCGGAGAAGGTAAAGTGAAAGAAAACTTTCATTTACCTTCTCCACAGCCAGGGGGGAGAGCGGGGCTCAGAAGACTCGCGAATTGCGGGTCCTAGGCACTATAAGCGCTCGTCCATCACGGACGCGCACGCACGCTGGGCACGTGCTCAGTATAAAGGGCTGAGCCACGTTACCCCATGTTAGATTTTACCTCAGCGCGATGGAGGACACAGTGTCCCCATCTGTCAGCAAAAGAGGTAGGCAGTCCACCAGGCATAACCTGGATGAGGCTGCTACTACTTCTTCCTCAGAGGAAGAAATTACTTTCAAAAGAAGAAAATTAATGAACCCTGTCAGGTGAGGCTGCTACTACTTCTTCCTCAGAGGAAGAAATTACTTTCAAAAGAAGAAAATTAATGAACCCTGTCAGGTCGGAGGACAGCAGGGACACCTCTGAAGAGGGGGAGATTAGTCAGGCTGCAGAGACTCCTTCCCCTCCTGCATATTCTCACGGAGTGGTGAGAAAATGCTCATATACAAAAGAAACATACTGACCGTGTTTCTTCAAGAGATGCCTCTCCAGGAAAAAACATCTCTTTCCCAGGTATTGCCCGTGGCTGAAATACCTCTAAGGTCCACAACAGACCTTTCTCTCCTGCCCATGGCCGGCACATATTTCCTGCCTCAGACCGGCAAGTCGCGCCACAGCGCGCTCATAAGGGTGCTAATCACCACCTCACACCACCGCCGACTCACTCAAATAGGGACGCTACCTTCCAGTAGATTGGGAGTCAGAGGAGGTAACTAGGACTAGCGCGTCCTCTCGCAGAGGCGAGTATAGTGATTTACAAATGGCCCGGGTAGCATTAGCTGGCAGAATGCCCCCATCCAAAATTCATTCCTCTCACTGGGCCCTGAGCGAGCAGTCCCAGGTATACAATTTTGCTCAGCTAGCCTTTAGAACGGCTCTCATTAAAGAGGACGAAATGGTTCTCCGCAACCAAACTGGCATCCCTGACATTCCCGCTCTGTTTGCCCCAGAAATTGATCCAGCCCTTACGTCACTTGTTGGGGATAAGGCCCAGAGTGATTCTACAGATAAACTATTTAGGAAAATTCAGCTTAAAGTTGCGGATGCGGCTGGTCCTCTGTTATTTGTCCTAGACAAAGCAGAAAAAGAGGGGGTCTCAGGGGGCTCCCTAGATTCCCTGGTAGCTTCCAAGATGGCCCTCTTAAAAGCTATAAGCAGGGCTACCCTAATGATTGTCCAGACTTTTGATTTCATGTCAAATTCCCGTAGAACTCGCTGGCTGACTAATGCAGGTCTGACTAACCTAGCCCACAGGCCACTAGATGTTCCTAACTTAACAGATTCTGACCTGTTTGGCCCTGACTTCATAGATGAAGTAAAAGTGCCCTATAAGGCCCGTAAGTCATTTGCAGACCTGAAGGGCCCCCAGCCATCCAAACGGCCCTTTCGTCAGGAGGGTCGTTCTGCAGGAGCCAGCAGTTCCACCCGTGACCAGCGGGGTGCCCCCAGAGGAGGATTCTCCCGGACACGGATTGCAAGAGGCACCATATCCGGCAATGCATATTCCTCCAGGAAAGAAAGAGGATACGGTAAGTCAATTGCCTTTGCTTCCTCCTCCTCGTCTTTCCCAAACAATAGTTTCCTGGAGGCAGATCACCACATACAGGTGGTTGCTAAGGATTGTGGAGAAAGGTTTGTCCCTTCCACATCAGGTATATCCCTGCTCAAAAAACACCAGTCCATTATTAGAGGGTGTCCTAACACTTGCCCTACAGCAGGGCAAAATAGAATTGGCAGATACTTCCAAAAACAGGCCAATTTTAAATGTCAAAACCCTAAACTAATATATAAAACCTCGATCTTTCCGTATGAAGGGCTTAGCGGATGTATCCTTCCTACTCGCCAAGAACGATTCTGTATCAAAATAGACCTCAAAGAGGCCTTTCACACAATTCAAATGCATCCAAATCACAGGAGACTCTTAAGATTCCTCTGGAACGGCGTCCTCTATCAGTGGACATTAATGGTTTTCGGGCTATCCAAAGCCTTATGACGGCAGTAGTTACACACCTCCGTCAGATGGGAGTCCGCTGTATAATTTACCTGGACGATCTCCTGGTGGCCCACTTGGACCAGGACTCCCTTTACTCAACGGGCACCTTATACTATCGCTCATACGGAATCTGGGGTTTACCATAAATCTCGACAAATCCGTGTTAATCCCTTCACAGGCAATCATATTTCTGGGATTCTTGATAGATACCCCTTCTTTATCAATAGCAGTTCCCCCAGACAAATGGAGGGATATTCAAAACTTTGTGTCTCAAACCCTCGAACATCAATTCTTACTGAGGGATTTAGCCAAAATGAGAGCCTTAGATCCAGGGTTTCTCCATGCTCCCCTAGTATGCAGGCACTCTCAGAACCTCCTCTCAACTCTCCTTCGACAGAGTCGGGTTTGGACGGACAAAATCCTCCTAGATCCCAGAGAGATCTGCAGCTGGACAGTCCTTCCCCTACCCTTTCCCAAACTTCTGCTTCCTCCTCCACCAGACATAGTCATCACGTCAGACGCCTCTCTTTCAGGCTGGGGAGCGTATACAAAACACAAAGCAGTAAGGGGAGGGTGGTCGGCTCAAGAATCGACAGCTCATATCAATCTCTTGGAATTGAGGCCTGCCAGGTTAGCTCTTTCTGCACTGGTCCCACCGAATTCCCAGGGGATATCTGTCCAGCTCTGCCTGGACAACAGGACCGCGGTTTCTTATCTCAACAGAATGGGAGGCACTCAATCCCTAATTCTCTGCCAAGAGGCAATAGACATCTGGAACTGGGCGGTGGAGCGATCCATAATCCTATGCGCAATATACGTTCCAGGAGAGCTAAACGAGTTAGCCGATTCCTTATCCAGGAAAAAACTCACACTATATCGGGCAACTCTGAAACTGGAGGGATTTCTCAACATTGTAAAGACCATTGGACAACCACAGGTGGACCTGTTTGCAACTCTGTCAAACACTCAGGTTCCAACCTTCGTCTCCAGAATCTGGACTCAAGGGGCCATGCACATGGACGCAATGTCCTCCCCACAGCTACCTAAGGATAAGAAGTAGTTTCATCCTTATCTTCTATACTCACCACAAGTTCACAGGAGTTTAAGACTATGATCCAGTTTCAAGGCAATATAGGAGATCGTTCTTCCTCCATTCCCAGTTGCCTTCCAGATTACTTTATATTACAGTTTGCAGATTTCTAATAAACTTATTTTTTCTGCATCAACATAGTCTGTCTCCTTTGTGCTTAGGTTACAGGAATTAGGGCGATTTCACCCTTCCCAACTTCCCTCTGGTTCTAGTCGGGATTGCCATCTGTAAGCTTCTGTAAAATCTAACATGGGGGGCGTGGCTCAGCCCTTTATACTGAGCGTGCATGCGCTTATAGCGCCTAGGACCCACGATTCCCAGGTCTCCTTAGCCTCGCTCTCCCCCCCTGGCTGTGGAGAAGGGAAGTGAAAGTTTTTTCACTTTACCTTCTCCACGATCATTGGGGGGCTTGCACCTAACCCACCAGCTGTTGCTCGGTGGCAGTCCTATTGCCTAGAACAAAGACAGTTTGCAGGTTATAGATTCCTGCAAACTAGTGTTTCTACAGCCCTCTCCAGTGTCAGCTGTTCACCTACTCAAGCAGTGATAGCTCATAAAATTTAGCAGCCCAGCGATGGCATATATGTCTTTCCCCTGTATATGAGGAATTTCAGCTCACAAATGTACTGCATCTATACTATATGGGAGTATGGACCCTAACTGATTGATAGCAGAATTTCATTCAGTTCAGATATCCCATTATACAGAACCAATTTGGTTTACATGCCCTGTGTTTTTTGTAAGTCCAGCCATAAATTATATTTAGGAAAGATCCTTTTATAGCTTCTGAATATAGTGCACCCCATAGGGAAGTACTTTTTTATTTTTTTAGTTGCTTATACCTGTCTGTTAGATGATTGGCCCAAACATCCCAAAAAAATTATTTAATATTTCAGTATTGGCTTATTCACTTTCAAAGCCCTACATAACCAGGATCCAATTTGCCTGAAGCAGCTTCCGATTCCTTACCGTGATCTGTAGCTGAAGGATTATTAGCATTATCTAGAATATCCCTTAATTAATTTGGGGGGTCAAGCTTTTAATATTGCGGTTCCAACGCTATGAAACTCACTTCCACGTGCAGGTCGAGAGGCCTCCTCTATAATCCTACCAAAGCAGACTCATGACTTTAATATGAGCTAAAAAGGGACATTAGTGGAAAAAAAAAAAAAATATTAAAAATATACTACCAAACTGCTTAGTTTTCTGTTCATATTTTTTTTTTTTAAAGCAAATGTAAAGCACTGAGACCTATTGGCATAAAAGTGCTATATAAATAACATTTTGGAAAGAAACCCAATCAGAAATATTGGCAGCACAGGACATAAAAACACCAATGCCTTGAAAGCCCATTAAAAGGATAATCCATGGCATGATCACCGTATTCATATCCTGACTGGTGTATAATATTACTGCCTGGAGAAGTTCCCAATTGTCACCAATCAACATCCCCCTAAATACCTTTATATTAAGGAACATGTACTAACATGGAGACTGTACCTAAACAACAGAGCAGTATGTGCAACATAATTATCACTCTAGTGGACCTATGGGTATAAAATACACAATTACATATTGCCTTAATTTATATAAGGAAAGGGCCAATGACAGCCAGTCCATTAGTTAAAGCAAAACACGGATTATCAGAAGTCTCATCAGCTATATGTGGTCCAACTTAGACCCATAGATCAGTTACCAGCTTATAAGGCTTTACTTGAAGTTAAGAAAATTAGATTTCCAATTAACTGGTGGAGGTGTGCATATACCAGCGTGTTACAGAGTACTAGCACTAATATGGGCACTCATGAGTGGCTGTGACTGTAAATGTCATAGGGTCTTTGACGGAGCAGTTATTTTTTGAATGCTAAAAGCACAGTTACATTTAACACAAGAGCCAAGTGCAGGTGTTTTTTTTAATACAGAACCAGCAAATCTTTCCCTTAAAGAGGGGCAGACCCACAGATCTGGGAGGCCCCCATACATTTTGGGATGTACAGACCCAAATTAAATGAATGGGGGGGGGATAGTCTATGCAGTTTCCCTTTGCGATCCAGGCAGGTTAGGTAAAAATAGTCTGACATTTGGAAACCCTCCTGGAGTCACCCAATGTACCACAAATAATCCTGATTATTCTCCAAGCCCTGCCCCCGCTGTCCAGAGTATCCCAGCAGCAATAACAGTTTCTCCATAGAAAGATTTGGCGGTCATATATCTTGTTTGGCAACACTGACTGGAACTCTAATGCCCACTGCATTTAATAAAGTGTTCATTACTACTGTGCCTCATTATAACAAATAACTACTTCCAAATCACTATATAGATGGATAGCATTGTGTCAGACTGTCCGTGTCCCTTCGCTGGCCTGATGGGTATAATAGGAACTCCATTGACAGCTTTTTTCCTGGTCATTTTATTGGCATTTAACACTCACGGAACCACATGAATGGACTCCATACAATTTAGAACATTTACAACCAGTGGTGTCTTTTAAAAAAGGATTGTAGACCAGTCTTATTCCCATGATTGTGCCTCATCTTTTGAATGTTTGGAAACCTGGAGATTTATAGACCTATTTTCTAAAGCAGCCTGTAATCCACAATGATTATTGTAACCATTCCAACAATAAGGCCATTATCCAGTATACTTCCTGTTCCCTATGTAACTGCACATATCACATTCTCACCATTTAAATACAATAAGCACCGTAGGTCACAAGTAATGCAATGAATAAGGACACGTGGTAACAGTTTCAACAGTATTTTATAATAAAAAAAATATGATGCAATAATAGCGGAGAACTGGGGATGTGATTAACTTCACTATAAACTGCAGGTTAGCACAACAGAGGGATTACTGCAGTAGGTATAATGGTGTAATGCCAGACTGCAGAGATTTGTAGTTATTGGCAGATTCCAATGACCCCACAGGCCAGACGCCCACCAGCGTTCCCGGTCACCAGGCTCTCGCTGTTCCCCCCTTTGCCCAGGTCATCTTCTTTCTCATGGACCTGGATGAAACAGTATTAGGAAAGTGCATGTTACACAATACAAAATAGCAGGAGCCTGCACTGTATGGCAACAGCCATTATATTATCACTTTCTGCTTTCCAGCATTGTTCTACTTGCCCAGAGCTGCAGAGTAATCACAATCTGTCACAGGTACCAGTTACAAAACACCTGTATACTAAAAACTGATAGAACTCTACATTAAGTTCTAACAGCAATGCCCCTCCCTCTATCTAGCACAGGTCACTTACAGACAAAGGTAGATAGGATGACAGAATTGCAATAAGCTCCTGCTGGGAGCACACTACCGATGTGATGCTGGGGGCTATAGGTGCATGACAGAAACCCCCCTAATAGCACTGCTGGGAGCACACTACTACCGATGTGATGCTGGGGGATATAGGTGCATGACAGAAACCCCCCTAATAGCACTGCTGGGAGCACACTACTACCGATGTGATGCTGGGGGATATAGGTGCATGACAGAAACCCCCCTAATAGCACTGCTGGGAGCACACTACTACCGATGTGATGCTGGGGGATATAGGTGCATGACAGAAACCCCCCTAATAGCACTGCTGGGAGCACACTACTACCGATGTGATGCTGGGGGATATAGGTGCATGACAGAAACCCCCCTAATAGCACTGCTGGGAGCACACTACTACCGATGTGATGCTGGGGGCTATAGGTGCATGACAGAAACCCCCCTAATAGCACTGTTGGGAGCACACTACTACCGATGTGATGCTGGGGAATATAGGTGCATGACAGAAACCCCCCTAATAGCACTGCTGGGAGCACACTACTACCGATGTGATGCTGGGGGATATAGGTGCATGACAGAAACCCCCCTAATAGCACTGCTGGGAGCACACTACTACCGATGTGATGCTGGGGGCTATAGGTGCATGACAGAAACCCCCCTAATAGCACTGCTGGGAGCACACTACTACCGATGTGATACTGGGGGATATAGGTGCATGACAGAAACCCCCCTAATAGAACTGCTGGGAGCACACTACTACTGATGTGATGCTGGGGATATAGGTGCATGACAGAAACCCCCCTAATAGCACTGCTGGGAGCATACTACTACTGATGTACAGCTGGGGGCTATAGGTGCATGAAGCCTTACTAGTGCTGCTGGGGACTCTGGGCCTGATTCAGATCCGCTCGCAAGCGGGTCAATGGTGGCCCAGTGCGCATGCGCGAGACCCGGATAGCGACGGGCAAACAGTCGCTCCGGGTCTCGTACCAAAGGGGGCATGCTGTCGATGTTGAGTGACAGCACGCCCCCTTTGGTGGGCGGGCCAGGGGCGTGGCTGCCCAGATGGAGGCGTTCCCATGGGAACGCCTACCGTCTGGGGCCGGCCCCACTGACATCACAAGTGATATCAGTGGGAGTGCTCTCGGCACTGATAGAGCCGAAAGCACTCCAGGGCTTGCGGCAACGAGACCCTACCACAAGGGTCTCGTCGCAAGCCTGATGGTCACGATGGTCTTGACCATCTTCCTGGCCGCTCGCTATAGCTGTGGGTGGTCACCCACAGCTATGCGAGCGGCCAGGAGGCCGCTCTAAAAAAAAAAAAAAACCAGGAGGCCGGCCCTGATTCAGAGCGAGCGCTGTGAGAGAGCGTCCGGCTCTGAATCAGGCCCTCTGCTCCTTCCAACGGCACAAGACAGCCTCACCTAAACAGCTATAGTCATAGGAGCTGACCAGGGTTCCCATATGGCCAGCAAGCCCATCTCCTGATATGATGTGTGCTCTGTGACCATTCTCATACTCCATCAGCTCCTGCTAAATAAGGATTAAAGCACTCCCCTAACCAAACATTAAAGGCTGTATTAACCCGCTTACTTCTGCCCAACAAATAAGGCTGCATCATGGCAGCGCACTTGTTTCCATGACCTCTATTGCCACTATGAAACAAACTATGAATTACTTTTAGAGTCAAATAAATGGTCGCTGATGTACAATACTGGAAAGTACCTACTGACATGGGAAATGCAGAGACGTACAGATGACATGAAAGCGACACTTACCACCACCGTGCGTCCTATAACACAGTTTGGCCCTTCCAGCGATATGACCTTGTCTTTCAGTACAAATTCAGCCAGTCCCCCAGTGGCGGTGACATTTCCAAGGTCTCCAACGTGTCTGAGAGAAACATTTCATAAAAGGTTAATAAAAAGCTAAAACCTGAATAACCATAAAGCCAGTTATGCTCTGCAGCACATACACCACTCAGGAGTAGGCTTCGTTTTCTCCGGGGGATTGTACATAGTGTGAAAGGGATGCTGGCAACATGTGGCACTCCATCTGCTGTGGAACTACACCTCCCAGCATGCACTGCCAGAGTTATAATTGGCAGGGTATGCTGGGAGGTGTAGTTCCACATGTTTCCTTCCCCACTGTAGTCATTTCCAGTCATTACACAAAGTATTCCCTTTGAGTGCTACCAGCTTAATGTGTTAACCCATCATGTGTAAAGTGTACCAGCATGTATAAAGAGAAGTCAGTCATTATGGGCAGCAGTTATCCATTCACAGCCAATTAGCTCACTAGAAGCTAATGACATATCCATGAGTGAGGTAACCAGCCAATCACTCAGAGGCTGCCATCTCAAATTCAGATATATCCATAACCTGTGTGTGAAAACTATATCAACAAAAGCCAATCTCAGTACCCTCCTCTTGACCTACAGTTCTTACTGGCCCAGAGAAATAAAGCAAAGCACCCCAGGGGGACCAGGTGACATTAAATATTTTGTACTCCACATGCATGTATAAGATTCTTGCCAATTACCTCTCAGCATCCGCCGGTGCACCATGGTTCTTGCCCTGTGGGTTGAAGTGCGGACCTGCGCTTATACAGCCTGTGGATATAAATGCATATAGAGTTATATTTAGATCAGAAAAATCTTAGACGCAAACAGATTTCAGGCAATCATTGTCAACTATCTTGTTATATAAATGGCTTTTGGGTAAGTACAGAAGGATACATGCACTTCTTTCTAAAATGGACCTGTAACTTGCGCTGAACAATCAAAAGAACATAGACTATGCACTCACTAGGAACAGGCAGGCCACGAGTACTGGGCAGTGTCTGACGACTCTGGTTTCTTACAAAATGGTAGGCTGAATGCGGGTTCCGCCCACAAAGTGGCTGCTTCCACTGTAGGCGATCGGTTCACTTTACCACACCTTTGGTAATAAAGCACTGAGCCCTAGTGATTGCAAAAACACGCTATAGCGCACATTAAACCCAGTATTAAGGAGCAGGGACTCAGTTTTAAAAAATGGTCGGGTCCCCAGGTACGTGCTGTGACCAATCCCTGAGAGGCTGTCAGGGATTGGCCACAGAACATCTTCAGGGACCCGGCACACACCCTGCTGGGAGGTATTCATGTCTACTTAATTCACTGCAGAGTGTGCACGCATCACCAATAGCGCTCCTGTCATGTAAATAGTCACTGGTCACGAACCAATCGCAGCTCGCAGCCCAGCAGCGGCTGCCGGTCTGCGAGCTGCACCAGTTTTGAATGACCGTGCTCACTCTCTCAAAGGCTGCACTGAGTGCCGGGCTGGTGCGGCTGTCTGCTGATGCGGGCGTGGGGGCCCCATCCAGCTGATGCAGATGAGGGCTGCTAGAGGGACACAGCTAGGTAAGAGGCTGCTGGGAAGGGGGGGGATGCATTACTGTGGCATAACTTCTTAGGGCCTGGCATTACTGTTTGGCAGAGTGTGTAAGGGGCATTACTGCGTGGCATAAACATGTAAAAGGCATTACTGCATGGCATAATGTGTTATAAGGAGCACTACTGTGGTGACGCAAGAATAAAGGGCACTACACAGTGAAAAGCTAAAAACAGCCATCCCATCCTGTGGGCCGCAGTGACCAGCATGGCATCTATTCACACTGCAGAGACAGCTTGGGGGCAGCCCAGCATCTCTGTGATTGCTAGGCACGCCCCCTACAGTGAGGAAAAGGGGGCACATCTCAAGTACACGCCCCTTTTCTAAATGACCACTCCTTTTTCAGGCACACAGTGAAGTGTCCCTTGCTGATAGGTGTCATTCCCCCCTGCCTGGCCTGACGTGAAGACTAGGGGATTGCAGCAGATATTTGGAATTTATGCTGTAGTCCCCTGTACATACATCCTGGTAGTTAATATTTACATACCACCTCCGAAAACTGTTTTCTTGGTAACACCACACATTCTTTGATAAATATGCCTCTTTATTACCTAATGCCTTATTCACTGTGGGTTTTGTGTACAGACAAGTCATATCACCTGTTGGATCATGGATGCATTAAACATGCATTTAAGTGGCATGTGGGGAGATCTGATGCTGTTGGGGTATCAGATCTGATGCTGTGGGGAAGTCGGGGGCATATGGGGGAGCTCTAAAGCAAATTATGATGGGACACAGAAATGGTCAGGTAGGACCCCATTTTTTTATTTATTTATTTTTAAAGTGCAGGGTCCCTGGGACCCACATTTTGGCACTCAGCGTGATCACTGGACCCCTACATGTACAATATAAACACCATAAAGCAAATAAAAATAGCCACCACATTCAGGAAAAGAATAGTATTTAAAGGCGTGCCATACACTGTAAGCAATTACTTACCATTAGTGTTATCACCATAAACATGGATATGAAAGCCATGCTCCCCATCAGTCAGTCCAGTGATTTTACCTGTCACCGTAACTTCATCGCCTTCCTGAACACCGTGAGAAAAAAAAAAAAAAAAAAAGAAGATTAGTTAACATTTTCTATTAAAAAGGATTATACTTCTGTTACCAGGACTAGAAACCCGACCCAGCACTAAGCATAGCTTAATTTAACATGTCCTATTGTCAGGTATACAAATATCCTAGTGGGAACCAGCCTATGGGCTCTATTTACTACAATCCGCATTTGTAATGCAGATTGTAGTGTAGTATTACAGACTGAACGCGCATTGCGAATTCAGACAATATCAGGGATTTACTACAAATTCCGTGCAGGGACAGAGCTTGCGATAAAGCTCTGTCCCTGCGAATCCCCTCCACACACTTATCACTGTATTTCGCAAAAATTACAGTGACAAGTGCCAACTCATGCGCCGACTGACCGTTGCTAGGCCCTGCCCACAGGCGCTAAGCCCCACCGCCCACGATCGCAGAACCTTCGCGAGCGCCCCCCCTCAATTACACTTACCTGCAGTCATCGGTGCTCCGATGATGTCCTCCATGGCTATGGTCAGTTGACATCCCATACTGTACTGGGACTTGGTCAGGTGACAACCGGGCACCAGTGTAGGCTGGGAGGCCAGCTGACCGGAGGGAGGATATCACAGGAGCCCCGATCGCCGGTCCCTGGACTCATGCAAGTTCTTTTCTTTACTATATTTTCTTTTTTTTTTTTTTTTTTAGCAGAGATCAGCATGTGGTCTGTTTAGACCACACAGCTGACCACTGGGGCCAGCGCCAGGCTCTGCCCGTTAGAGCGGAGCAGGATTCCGGTGACCAGTGGGAAACCCTGGATAACGCCACCTCCAGGTGGCATTATCACTGGGCTTTCCCCGGTATTTTGTCACAATTTTTAGTAACTTTGGCCAAATCACATTTCCCATTACAATTATGAGAAATGCGATGTGCTTACTAAAAATAAGTGATAATTAGGGGTTGGAGTAGAATTTTACGAATTCTACTCCAATTGACCTGTAGTAACTTTAGGTCAGGGGGTCTTCAACCTTGGCTCTCCAGCTACTGTGGAACTACACATCCCAGCATGCACTGCCACCTTCTTGATATAACAGCATGCTAAAACTATGGCAGTGCATGCTGGGATGTGTAGTTCCACAGCAGCTGGAGGGCCAAGGTTGAAGACCCCTGCTTTAGGTGATACTAAAATAATGTGAAAAACACAATTTTTCACTTTATTTTAGTAAAAATAATGTTAATAAATAGAGCCATATGTGAGAAGTGGCAACCCCTGAAACTCTGTCGAAACACTTACAGCCCAATGTTGTGCAATTTAAGGCCAGGGGGTTCCATCAGTTTTGGGGTACATTAAGGTATTTAAGGTTTATTGTTAGCGCTACAGCTATATCATAGGTGTCATAATGTTACATACAGTACAACTATACAGTAACCACAGTGCCAGATAAAGCTCCTATATAATCCTAACCATTCAGCCAAGTTCAGTGCAGAGATCCCCACTGGCCTGTGGGCACAGTGGTCTACTGATCAGCTCATTAGTGCAGTAGACAGCTTGTCCAGTTTGGCCACCATATGTGACCTGTTTCACTGCCATGAGTCTTCAGCAGGATTCACACAATGGAATCATAGGGCTCGATTCTATTCTGCGCTAAGTGAATGGCGCCGTGAATCAGCTCCCGGAGCTATTCAATACACCGCGCAGCTAACCCCGACTAAGGATTTCTTCTTGCACCCCTCCGGGGATGCGAGCAGAAATCTGACAAAAGTCCCGGCGCGAGGCTGTTTTCTGCCCTTTACGCAGGGCAAACAGCATCGCGCCGGGAAGTTAGGTCGGGGAATGCCCATTCTCACACTTTAAACAGGGTGTTTAATCACGAGAACAGGCATTCTCCGACTAAACACCACGCACAATTGAATAGCTCCGGGAGCTATCTCCCGGCGCCATTTACATCACGGGCTATTGAATCGAGCCCTTTATATCCCTGTGATTCCATTCAGCACATGCTAGACTTGGGGGCATATTCAACCAGGGCGAGAATAGCAAAATACCACACATGCAAGGTTATTCCTGCAAGTGAGGGATTTTTGCTATTGAATGAGGTGCGTTATTTTTAGATTTGAGGAGTAGGAGGTTTTTCCTCGCACCTCCAGATAAAATCTGATTTTTTTCTACAATCGTTAATTTTAGGAAAAAGTAGCAGGACTTGCTCTGGGACCCCGGCGGCAACCCATGAGGACCAATTAAGCAATTGGAAGTTTCCAATTCGCTTAATTAGTCCTTACTTACCTTCCGAAGAGTGTCTTCTCCAGCGTCAGGACCCGTCTCCTGCAGCAGCGGTATGCCAGTGTGTTTTTAAGTGTGTATGAGTGACCCCCGGTGTGTGTCCCCTCCCTGTAACGGGCGATGGAAGAATTACATGTCCCAGTAGCCCTTGCTCCTCCCACCAGAGCTTTTTTTTACATGGCTTTTCAGAGCTGAAAACCCTGCTACCACTTTATTATTGGAAACCACTGGTATCGGTAGCACGCATACCCGCGGTAATCCAAAATTGGGCCTTGCTGAACCTCGCGCCCAATTGAATATGCTCCTTAAAGGTTACATTTAGGGGGAGATGCATCAAGCTTTGGGGGCCCATTTATCATTAACTAATTGCAGCATATTCCCTGGAAAAGCCTGTTTTCGGGAAAAATATGCAAATATTTAGTATCTCCGAGTTGTATTATACATGGACCGCAGCAGATAACTTCTTCTGTCCCTCCATATCCAACAGCAGTCACAATCCCCAGAGACTTCTATGGGGGGGATGTGATTCTGTAAGATTTACCAAGCTTGGCCCCGTAGCCAACAGCATCTTAAGATGGCGTTGTGCTGCTGTAGTCTTTGCTACACATCAAGTAACCGTGGGGGCTCTGGAGGAACCCTCCCCAGCAATGGCTGCCATGCATGCACAGGAGCCCGGGTCAGGAGTGAAGAGACTGTTCAGCTCGCAGGGACGGGCTCCTTTTGGCGAAGGGTCTATTTGATACATGCCAGCACTAAAATCACATTCTGCAATGAGATCATGGTCCTGGTATCAAGCCCAGATGGCATTGCACATGCAATTGTTGATCAATGTGGCCCTTGAGAGATAAAATACCAATCAGCTCCTGTCAACTTACAGGCTGTTTGAAAAAATGACAGTTAGGAGCTGATTGGTTGGTACTTTATCTCTAAGGCTGGATATATCCCACCCCATATCTACTTAACTACAGTCTGGATTAGAAGTCATGATCATTTGTAGCTGGAGTCAGGGCATCACCATTTATGATCAATATTGCAACACTTTATCCCCTTCTACTAACAGAACACAGGAACTACTTTAATACGAACAGGCACTTATAAAGTAAAAGATTATATGCATGATTTTAGGGAAAAATTTTTTTTATTTAAGTCTGTAGTCTGTGCTGTAAAGTCACACACCATTATAAATGCCTACGACACACACTGAAGTTACACATTGTATTTAGCATTTGCCTTAAGGGTCTGGGGCACAGTCACATGTAACCCTCCTGCTCCACAATGACCTACAGACTCACTGGAAACACACACACACACACAGTATAATATCTCATGGGGCATCAAGGAATGGGAGATTCTACATAGGCAAATAGGATTCATGGTCCTTTATGTACCTGGGCAATCTACAAACATGGTCTTAAGCAAAAATGTGAAAGTCTACACACAGACAAATAAAACTGCAGAGTCACTGTTCTACAACACACATGCCAAGGCCAATGTGCATGCATTAGGATCTGCAAAACAATCACACTGGCAGACACCTGGCAGAGGTGGCAAAGCAGTAATGAATGCAAAGGGAACAGGCTCCATTCTATGCTATATATCAATAACAGTATCAATTCACTGAGCTGCAAGGCTCAATACAATACAGATCTCCAGCGAGACGACAACATGCATGCAATGCAGCCTATACTGAAGGCAGCAGGACCTCTAAGGAGGATACCCCCATACACTGTATAAGTAATACCCATATCACACAAAGATTAATCTAGTCACACTTCTCATTAGCTGCAAGGCGCTGACCCATTACACAGCAGCTCAGGGTTTTAAAAGTCCTGGATTTTTATCTTCCCCAGTTTAATGGGTGACCAGATGTCAGACAAGTCCAAAGAGCATTATGTGATGGTTCACTGCAGGGCTTAGAGGCCCAGCTGGGGCTCTGCAATTCAGGTTATGGCAGAGCGGTGCAGCACAGAGCAGGGGGGGGGTGAGGTGCAGGCACAGAGCAGGGGGGGGTGAGGTGCAGGCACAGAGCAGGGGGGGGTGAGGTGCAGGCACAGAGCAGGGGGGGGTGAGGTGCAGGCACAGAGCAGGGGGGGGGGGTGAGGTGCAGCACAATGTGCAGCGCAACAGGTCATCCCAACACACTTGCACAGCAAAACACAGGGACAGCAGCCATGTGTAGGGATAACGCCTGCACTACAGGTAACAAAGCAAGGTACAGTATAATGCATCACGTGCCCCGTCCCTAAGTGATCCCAGATACTTGGCAGCATTCTGCCTCCAGGGAAGGAGAGGTTGCCAGCTGGGGAGGGGGTGGGGGCAAGTGAGAAATACTGGGGCAGTGGGTGTTATGTAACCAGCAGCCCCCGAGGAAGGAGGAGGTGTGTGCAGGAACAGCAGCTCTACATAGGGTACAACGTCAAACCACTGCACAGGGGAATCTGAGTGCACGCTGGCACTTGTAGCTCTGCAACAGCCCAGATCCGACACACACCGCCATGGACACGACACAAAGCAGCGCCATCATCCCTCCCCGGGAAAAGAGCCATGCTTGCCTGCTGGAAGTGCACCACGCCTTTGGTCTCCCCGGAGCCCTGCAGGACGCACACCGCCTTCACCATGATGACCGCGCTGTCTGAGAGTGACACTTAGTGACCCGCCCCTCAGCCCGACAGCCGCTCTTACCTCATCTCCGGGAGGTACCGCTCTGCCCGGCGACCAATCAGAGAGACGCCTGCCCGTCACCGCCCTAGGCTCCGACCAATAGGAGGCCGAGCCCCCGCGCACGTGACCCGTGAGAGGCAGGCGCCGATCGGGGTAAATCCGGGTGATCTATGTCAGTGTGTGAGGAGAACGTTACCCCCTCGGTCTATTATATACACGTCACGGACCCTGTGGGGAAATATAGGTCAGGGGGTCTTCAGCTACTGTGGAACTACACATCCCAGGTGCCAATGTTTCTGGGCCTGGATCGCAACTGCTAATAGGCACGCAAAGCGGCCGATTGCTGCACGTATGCGTCGCAGTGCGCGAATTGGCCACTGCGATCGCAGCGGTAACGCAGACCCATCGCAGAGTGGCTGATGGGAAGTGCTGTTTGTGGGTGGTGATGGGGGGGGGGGTGGTCGGGGAAACGCAAGCGTGCCAGTGCATTTGAACGCCTCTGCATGGGCGTGCCTATATTTAGCCACTGCGATGCCGTAGGCAGCCTGAGGCCTGATAGCGTGCAATGAAGTTAGCGATTTCTGAGTGAGGTCAGGGATTGTGCAAGTGTGCGTGAGGCAGTGATGGTACTCGATTGTACCGATGTTCTCGCTGACTTGCTAAACATTATAGACGTGTGTAAGACCGTCCTTATGTAGTGCTGCGGAGACATAGTATTCGGAATGGATTAGTATACTATCGCAGTTGAACTCCGTGGGCGTAATCGCAGCTGCGATAGCGATCCTTGATGAATCAGACATACCTCCCAACATTTTAACATAGCAAGTAGGGACAGGGCACACTGCCGAAAAGGGGGTGTGGCTTGTGAAAATGGGGTGGAGTCTATGGAAAATGGGGTGGAGCCTCACAGCTTCCCCCGTTTTCGTCACTTTGGGGGGCCCCAGGCAGTCCATTCACAAGAGATAAGATGCCGTGCGCACGCACCTTACCCAGAAGTCAGAAAGGATGACCTAATAAAAGGGATAAAGCTGGTCGTACACTAGACCAACTTACATCCAACTAGGGAGATGGAGAAAGAATGTAGAGGCACAGAGAGGCCATTTCAGTTATGTTCCTAGGATGTAACAGGGGCATTACTGTGTGGGGCATTGTATGGCATATGGGGCATTACTGTGTGATGTAACATGAATGAGGGGCACTACTGTGCGGTGTAATGTGACAAAGGGGCACTACTGTGTGGTGTAATGTGACGAAGGAGCACTGCTATGCGGTATAATGTGACGAAGGGCCACTTCTGTGGCATCACTTGAATCGGAGGTACTATTGTGTGGTCACGCCCCTTCCCAGGGAGCCCACACCTGTTTTATGTTTGTCGGTGCACACACTCTGCTTCTGTTATGGAGGGGGGCACCAATGCTCTTTATGTACACAGGGCACCAAAATGTGACGTTACGGCTCTGCTTTGGTGTGCACAGATGTGTGCTCTGTGTTCAGCACCCCCTGCCCTAAAAATACTACACTGAACACTAGCTAATCCTCTACAACTGCTAAGCTAGTGCTTGGTCAATTGGGAAAATGCCTTCGCTTTTCTTTGGGTGTGATCTACACCAATGAAGTGCCAAGCTTTACCTAACAGAACCAACCAAATACCAAATGTTTGACTATGGCACATGTTATAATCCCCTGGAGGTTGAGCTCTGTTGTGTGTATTTCTACTTCAGGGTCCATAGGGTATCCACAGGATACCTTGGGGTATAGGTGTGACGTCAGTCATCGGGCACCATAGAGTTAAGCTTTAAGCCTCCCAGGATGCACTAGGGTCCCCCTCCTATACCCCGCCCCGAGCCAAGGCACCTCAGTTTAGTTTGGTGCCCGGCCGGAGTCGGGTGCACCTGTTGGAGTGGGGGCTAAGAAGAGCCCCTGAAGTTTTCCTGCATACAGCTGTGGCTGCACATCTGGATGTACAGCATGGACAGTCAGTCCTGACGTCCATGCTGTCTTCCCTACACCCCTGCTGGTATCAGAACGCCGGTACTGATCCGGGGATGCTGGTGAGCATCTGGGGTCACAGCTAGCGGTGACCCCAGATGTTCCGGACCATGGCCGGAATCAAGGGGGACAGCAAGGTAAGCAGCGGGGTCCCGCAGTGGGTCCCCGCTGTTACATGGTCCAGAGTCCCCAGGCAGGGGGCTCCCTGGGGACTGGCTGCAGCGTGGAGCCAGGTAAGAACCTGCGCTTCCACTACCCCCCTGGGACAGCGGACCGCAGCAGAGCGGAAGCGCTGCGGCGTCCCGGGGGTTAAATGCATGCCAGGGGAGCGCGCCTTCCCTGTCTCACAGCCGGCGCCTCCTCCGCTGCACACAGCCCTCTCTGCACTCTGCCGACTGGCCCTGTGGCAGCGCTCCTCCCCCAGGCCAGCCTCCTCTCTGCTCCTCGGCGGCCATCTTCCTGAACGCATGGTGAACGCTGCTGGAAGCCTGGACGGAAGCATCGTGGTCTGGGTCCCCCCGCATACCTCTCCTCCGCTGTGGTCAGGTCTGTGTATGCAGCGCTGTGTCCTACCAGACTCTGTGTCTGCGTAGTTAAATGATCAGCGCTGGTTAGTGCAGGAATTGATTTTCTTTACATTGTATGTGACTGTGCTAGCGCTGCTGCCTGTATCTTCTATTCTGACTGTCAGCTTTATTACTGTCCCTGTTCTTTCTGCTAAGCCCTTGCGGTGCGGTGCTGCAGGGTGGTCTCTCACCTCTTTAAAATACAATTGGTGAGAGGGGTCACATACTCGGTACCATCATGTCTGAAAGTGATTTTCCTCTCTGGCTACAGTGTACTACGTGTAAAGTACCTTTAACGGAGGGAGAGGGTAGCGCGGAGGGCCTCTGCCGGCAGTGTTTGTCAATGGCGCGGCCTATTACGGTTACAGCACCGGTACAGGAGACGCCCTGGGCTTGTTTCGCTCAGGCGCTTACCTTAGTGGGCCAGTTAGCTCCGAAGCCCGCGTTTACGCAGATGGGTTTGTCCCAGCAGTCAATGGTGTCGTCACCCATGCAGGGTTTCCCAAGACAATTGGTGGTACCCCGCAGTCTCCCTATTTCCCCTCTCCCGGTTTCTCAGGAGCCGGCGTGGGTTAACTCCCTGATGAGTTCTGTACAGCACTTGTCGGATGTGTTGCAGGGGGGAGGCTGTGATGCGGCCACATAAACGGCCGGTGGCGTCTCTGTCAGCTCCTTATGAGGATGACGAAGGGACGTCTGATGATGGGGAGATTCTGGATCCTTACGATCAGGAACCTCTCCATACTAAGGACGCTGACGCTAGGTCCAAGGTGTATATTCCTGGACTTATTCGGGCAGTCCGCACAGCCTTGGTGATTGAGGACGAAGTTCCCCCAGCTGCTAAATCAAAGTATGCCTTTTTTAAGGATGTGAAGGGTGACGCCACAGTCTTTCCTCTTTCGGGTCAGTTAATGGACCATTTAGAGGAGGCGTGAAAACAGCCTGGCAAGCGATACCAGCCGCAGAGGCGCCTAGCAGTGGCTTATCCGTTCGCGGATAATTATTTTGCTAAGTGGGAATCCCCTCCACAGGTGGATTCTCATGTGACACGTCTTGTCCGTAGTGCCACATTGCCGATGCCATCCATGTCCTCCCTTAAGGATGCTACGGACCGCAAGGTGGAGATCTGCCTGAAGTCCGCTTATTCTCTTGCGGGGGGGGGGGCAGCACGGCCGGCTATGGCCATTTGCTGGGTTGCCAGAGCGATGGAGCGCTTGGTGGATTCATTGGAGGCGTCCTTTGATTCCGACTGTCCGGCCGAACAAACGGAGTTGATTGGTAATCTCCGTGATTCGGCCACTTATATCAACGAGGCGGCCTTACACATTAGTACACTGGTGTCTCGAATTTCTTCAGCAGTGGTGGCTGCTCGTCGCACCTTGTGGTTGCGATCCTGGAAGGCGGACGCTGACTCCAAAAAGGGTTTGGAGGCGTTGCCCTTTAACGGAGAAGTTCTCTTCAGTCCAGATCTGGACAAGATTGTGGCCACGCTGGCGGCAGCCAAATTGGCATGTCTCCCGTCGGCCGCGGCTCCTTCTGGTTCAGGACCATCGTCCTTTTGGTCTTATAGGGCCCAGGGCAGGCCCAAACCACAGTCTTTTCCCCAACAGGCTGGTCCCAAGAAATCGGCCAAGCCCTGGAAGCAGGCATGGAGTACCAGACGTCCGGCCCCTAAGCCTGATGACAAGCCTGCGGCCTGACGGTCCGGGCCTCCCGTTGGGGGATCCCAAAGTGGGAGGCCGCCTGCTGCAGTTCGCCCGGTGTTGGTCGGTCACCACGACAGACACTTGGGTTCTTGAGGTGGTCTCCCACGGGTACGCCCTCTCTTTCTGGCACAGACCCCCGGCTCGATTTTTTACCACGGGTCTACCACCAGACCGGAACAAGGCCACGGAGCTGCGGAAGGTCTTGCACACTATGCTCCAGGCTGGAGTTATAGTGCCTGTTCCATTCTCCCAGAGTGGCCAGGGTTTCTATTCCAATCTTTTTCTGGTGCAGAAACCCAATGGGTCGTATCGTCCGATTCTCAACCTTAAAGCTCTCAACAAGTCTTTGCGGGTGCCGAAGTTTCGGATGGAGACCCTACGGTCCATCATTCTGGCGTTGGAACCTGGGGACTACATGGTGTCATTGGACATACAGGACTCTTACCTGCATGTCCCTATTCTTTTGCGCCATCAACAGTTCCTCAGGTTTGCAATCCGCAGCGACCACTTTCAGTTTCGGGCGTTACATTTTGGCCTGGCAACAGCACCGCGTGTGTTCACCAAGGTGATGGCAGTCATGGCGGCTTCTCTGCGGCTGCAGGGAGTCAGCATGTTGCCGTACTTGGACGACCTTTTATTAGTGGCAGGATCTCCGGAGCGCCTTCTACGCCACTTGGACCTGACCATTGCACTACTGCAACGGCACGGCTGGTTAATAAACTGGCAGAAGTCCACTCTAATCCCGTCTCGGCGGATTCTGCACCTCGGAGCCTTATTGGACTCGGGTCAGCAAAGGATCTTTGTGACGGAGTAAAAGATCTCTGCTTTACAGTCGAGGGTTCGCAGTTGTCTGCACAGCCGCCGGGTGTCTCTACACTCGGCGATGAGGTTACTGGGCTCCATGGTGTCGGTGTTCGACATGGTGGAATATGCCCAGTTTCACTCCAGACCTCTGCAGCACCTGATCTTGTCCAAGTGGAACGGGCTGCCTCAGTCTCTGAAGTCCCAGACGATAGTGCTCACCCCGGAGGTTCGCCTGTCCCTTGCCTGGTGGTTGCAGACGACCCATCTCAGCAAGGGACGTCCGTTCTGGGTACCAAATTGGGTCCAGTTGACAACGGACGCCAGTCTTCGGGGCTGGGGAGCAGTTTCGGGTCCACACTTGTTCCAGGGCAGGTGGACGCAGACAGAAGCGGAGCTTCCAATAAATATCTTGGAACTCCGAGCGGTCTTCAATGCTTTCCAGCAGGCACATCGGGTTCTCCAGGGTCGCCCGGTGCAGGTCCAGTCGGACAACGCTACCACCGTGGCCTACATAAACAGGCAAGGAGGAACCCGAAGTCGGGCGGCTCTCGTAGAGGTGTCTCGGATCCTGGTATGGGCGGAGCGCAATCTCCCGGCCATATCAGCGGTCTTCATCCCGGGAGTGCTAAATTGGGAGGCGGACCTTTTAAGTCGCCAGGACGTTCATTCGGGGGAATGGTCCCTGCACCCAGACGTTTTTCAACTGCTGGTGGACAGGTGGGGTCTTCCAGAGATCGACCTCATGGCGTCCCGGCACAACAACAAGTTGCCGGTGTATGGGTCTCGCACAAGAGACGAAGAGGCGTCTCTGGTGGATGCTCTGTCCGTCCGGTGGACGTTCCGGTTCGCATACCTGTTTCCTCCGGTTTCCCTTCTTCCACGGGTATCAAACAGGAAGGAGGGACGCTCCTGTTGATAGCTCCCGCGTGGCCCAGACGGCACTGGTTCTCAGACCTTCAGGGTCTGTCCGTGGACAGTCCTCTGCGGTTGCCGCTACGACCGGACCTTCTGTCGCAGGGTCCTTGTCCTCACCCGGACCTGGCTCAGCTGTCTTTGACAGCGTGGCTGTTGAGACAGCCATGTTGAGGTCCAGGGGGTTTTCCAGCTCGGTGGTGCGTACCATGTTGCGAGCTCGGAAACCGTCGTCCGCGAGGATATACCATCGCGTGTGGCATACGTTCTTCCAATGGTGTCGACCGAGAGGTTATGCACCGCGGGAGTTTCGTCTGTCTAAGATACTTGCCTTCCTACAAGCGGGACTAGATCATGGGCTTCGCCTTGCTTCTTTGAAGGTACAGGTTTCGGCCCTGTCTGGTTTCACCGTAGGATTGCTACAATCCCGGATGTGCGCACCTTTATGCAAGGTGTTCTCCGCATTTAGCCGCCCTTTGTTCCACCTGTGGCGCCTTGGGATTTGGCTGTGGTCCTGAGGGCTCTCCAGGGACCGCCGTTTGAACCACTGGGCTCAGTGGATCTTAAATGGCTAACAGCTAAGACTGTTTTCCTTCTGGCCATAGCTTCGGCCAGACTTGTTTCTGATTTAGGGCTCTCTCTTGTAGACCCCCTTTCTTGATTTTTCATGGGAACAGGGCAGTGCTCCGCACTCGGCCTGAATTTCTTCCCAAAGTTGTTTCCCAGTTTCATGTTAACGAGAAAATAGTTGTTCCGGCCTTTAACTCACCTGGTCTTTCAGTGGGTGAGGCCACTTTGGGTGTTGTGCGGGCCTGAAGGACTTATGTTGACCGCACTTCTTCGTTTAGGAAGTCGGACGCCTTGTTTGTCCTCTATGGCTTCCGTAAAAAGGGTTGGCCTGCTTCAAAGCAAACTTTGGCAGCCCTGATCCGTATGGCTATTTCTGAAGCTTATCTTCATGAAGGTCTGCCGGTTCCTCCTTCTTTGAAGGCTCATTCCACTAGGTCTGTGGGTCCTTCGTGGGCAGCTCGACGTGGTGCCTCTGCAGTCCAGATCTGCAAGGCTGCTACGTGGTCCTCTGTCCATACCTTCGTGAGGTATTACAGGTTTGACACCTTCGCCTCTCAGGATGCTTCCTTCGGGCGGTGGATTCTTCTTTCAGCACAGGAGCGTCCCCACCCTTAAAGGATACTGCTTTGGGACATCCCCAAGGTATCCTGTGGATACCCTATGGACCCTGAATTAGAAAATATGAGATATGGTAAGAACTTACCTTTGTTATCTCTATTTCTACGAAGTCCATAGGGTTCCACAGGACTTCCGCCCTGTCGCACCTGTGCTGCAGATGGGCTTTACTCTGGTCACCGGTTTTTCCGTCTCCCTCTGGTGAGAATGTGATTCTTGTGTGTGTCCAGATCTTCTTTCTCTCTCTTCCTTCTCCTCCTCCGGCCTATGGCTTGGTAACTAACTGAGGTGCCTTGGCTCGGGGGCGGGGTATAGGAGGGGGACCCTAGTGCATCCTGGGAGGCTGAAAGCTTAACTCTATGGTGCCCGATGACTGACGTCACACCTATACCCCAAGGTATCCTGTGGAACCCTATGGACTTCGTAGAAATAGAGATAACAAAGGTAAGTTCTTACCATATCTCATATTTTTAATACAGAGAATAATGTACACTTTTATGTTGTTTTAATATTATATGTGTAAGAGCATAGACTAAACTGTGGCAGGAGTCAGGAATAGTAAGGCCAGGAACCAGATGCTGATACCGAGCTGGGCCTGTGTGCTTTAAAGTGTCAGGGCCTATTTTTTAGTCCCAATCCTGCCCTGCTACCTGGGATGTACTTAGCGCTGTGAGGAGCCTAGGAGCTGGAGGAACAGCAGTTCCCATGACACTCAGCATGCTCTGTGGGGCCAGGCAGGTGGACAGAAGCAGCGGCGAGCTCCTTACAGCAGGTGGGTGATGTCATGACATCACCTGCGCGCTGCACTCCTGGGAGCTAAGGCTTCTGGGGCTCTGGAAACCATTTCAGGTTTATTTGGTCGCGATCTACCGGCGGATGCCCCATGAGCTACCGGTAGATTGTGGTCTACCTTTAGCCAGGTGTGCTATAAAGGTTGTTGCAACAAAAGCAATTAACCCTAATATATGTGTATGTCCATAAGGTAGGCACTGCACTATAGATTGTAAGATCTGCTGGGGAGGGATTTATGATTAAACATAGGGCTGGATTCTAAGTCACACATATCTTTATATGTAGCCACATCTAGTGATTGTTCGCATACTGCACATGCGCTACGGGCTGCATACGCATCTGCCAATGTACACACTATTCAGAGTCATACACAACTCAGCCAATTCTAAATGCCATTTCTGGGTGGCAACAATGTGAACGGATAAAAGAGATCCATTTCGTGGGCGTTTCAGGGTGTGCCGTGGGCATCTGGTTACAGAGGAAATGTAGAAGCTGCGCTAGTTCTATCACACATAAGGGGATAGGCTGTATACTCGGTTGCTGCTATGGGAATAAGGGGTGGATGGGGACACTACAAATCCCAAATCGAAAATATGTAAAGGGAAATTATTCACAACGCACACCTACCAGCATATCAATCAGTGGTGTCACAAGGGGGGTGCGGCCCGCACGGTTGTCATCCGCCGAGGGGTGACACCAAAGTGCTGACTCCCTCTCAGTGACAGGAGCTGGGTGCTACACTGTATAATTAAGTGCAACCCTCGGCTCCTGACTGGTGAGAGAGCTGTCAGAGGCAGGACAAAAAGCCCCTGACACCAAAACTCAGTGACAACGCATACTTGAAAGCAGTGATTACAGCCTGACGGAACCCGGGATATCTAAAGGTGCCCACACATATACCGATGTGCTCACGATATGATTTTTTGGCCAATTTCCTCATGAACTTTCACGGGAGCTCCCTTGCCGTCGTGATCACGATTTTGGAAAAAAGACACCCAATCTGTTTTACGATCTCACGATCTATCGGATCGTACGCATCGTGAGATTTGCCATAACAAATCGTGAGTTTAAAAAAAAAAAAACAGGCTCTTGACTATTGGTGGGAAATTTAAATAGTCAAAACAATGGGAGGGGCTATCTAGGGAGTATAAAAAGCAGGCACCCTTTAAACTCTGTACATTCTGCTCTGCTACTAGATGAGGCTAGGTGTATTCCTGCTGAATCCTGTACATTGCTACTGTGCTCTTTGTATTTGGCTTGCCTTTTACAAAGTTTATTCTACCTGCAAGTGTGTGCTACCTACCTGCATTCTATCCTGTTCCTGAATTCTGTACTGATGCGTCCCTATCAGTATAGAGTGTTGGTCGCTGAAGCTGGGGTCCGGGAGATTAGGAAGAGGGCCCAGCGAAGAAGGACGAGAGCATGCTGGACCAAGGAGTGGCTTCTACAAAGGGATACCCGCTCTCACATGTCCCTGCTGATGGAGATCAAGGAGAACAACCCGGACGACTATCGGAACTACCTGCGCATGGATCACGCCACCTTCCAAGAATTGCTGCATCTGGTGACCCCCCACATCCAGAGACAGGACACAAGGTGGTGGAGGGCAATCCCTGCTGAAGACAGACTGGTGGCTACCCTAAGGCAGGGCTGCAACTAGGGGGGGGGCTAGAGGTGCACGTGCACTGGGAGGGGATAGCGGGGGGGTGAAAAAGCAGACTCTGCCATCTGAAAATGGCCGCCGCCAAAGAGGAGACTAATGCTAGAGGTCCTTACTGGACCTCTAGTGTCTGTCTCTTTCTTGGCGGCGGCCATTTTTGGATGGCCGTTTTCGGCAGATTCCATGCGGATTAGCCGTCCGCCAAGGAAGAGACAGATGCTAGAGGTCCTACTGGACCTCTAGTGTCTGTTAGCAGAGCGCAATGCACACAGCGTTCCCGGAAGTGCCGGGAATGCTGGCGCTGCAGGGAGAGGATGCTGAGAGCTGCATCTTCTCCATTCAAACCCCCCTGGCAACGAGCATAAACCCCCCCTGGCTGAGCATAAACCCCCATGGCAATGAGCATGGAACCCCTGACAACAAGCAGGAAACCCCCTGGCAATGAGCATAAATCCCCTGACAACAAGCATGAAGCCCCCTGGCAATGAGCATGTAACCCCTGGCAACGAGCATGAAACCCCATGGCAACGAGCAGGTAATTTTAAAGTAATTAAAAGCATTACTGTGGGGCATAAAATGGTGTCGGGCAAATATGTAAGTGGCACTTTGGTAATAGGCATTACAGTGTGTGGCATAATGTGTAATCGGCATTATGGTGTATGGAATAATGTAAGTCACTATACCAGGGACGTCTGAGTAATGCACTGCCTTATGGAGGAGCAAGGACAAAATCCAGGTATGGGAAGGGAGGGGGGGGCGCAAAATTGCTGCCTTGCACCGGGTGACAGATATCCTAGTTTCGGCCCTGCCTAAGGTACCTGGCTACAGGAAGGTCATTTGAAGACCTGAAGTTTGGGACACTCATCTCACCTCAGTCCTTGGGCGTCATCATTCCGGAGACCTGCAAAGCCATCGTAAAAGTGCTACAGTACCAGTATTGCAAGGTAAGTTAAAAAAAAACACCACACATTGGTTTCTTGTTTAAAGAAATTTTTTTATTTTTACTCAACATAAAGCAAAAAATAGCCTTCATTTAGTACAATGTGCACTGACCTGCAGGCAACTGAAAGTGTGCACTAAACTGTGTGCAATATACTTTTTTTGTAACAAGTTCACAAAAGAACATTATCACCAAATTTTATGAATCCCAATAGGTAGCCGGCTGTATGTGATAGGGTGGGTCAGACGCCAGTTTGAACAGGCCAATACACACATGGCACAAGTATACATTGTGGCCCCGGCTTCCAGCAATGTGTACTTGTGACATGTGTGTAGTGACCTTGTCCAAATGGCGTCATCACCACCCTATCCCATGCAGCAAGCACCTATTAGAAATCATAAAATTTGGTGACATTAAAAGCAAGAAAAAATTTACATCTCTGTATATTGGGGCGACTCATCCACTGCATCCAGCAGAGCATTATACAAGGTTGGGCTGGTGCTTGGTGGGGGAGTAATATCTAACTGGGCAGGGGGGGGACGGACATACCTATTTGAGGCAGGGGAAAATAGCATTGGATCTGCAATGTATGTAGAATTTGTGAGATTTTTGCTCATACAGCGACTCAACAGGTCGTGGGTTAACCTTAGAAAATTTCTTTGGATATCTGTATCCATATTTCTCAATGTGCTGTTCACATGAGCTGTGAAATCATCTATTGCATCTGGGGGTTTCTGCAGCAGCTGTTCTGCGTTTTGGAAAAAATTGTCCTCACGCTCAGTAAGATTCTCCTTTCTCCCTTGTTTTTTTTTCTTTTTTTGGGGTTGTTGAGAAGATGAGGGTCCAGGTGGAAGTGGAGTTTCCACTTGTGTGGTATTCTCCGGCTCACTGTCACCACCGAGCAGACTGAGGTCTGGTGTGGATGATAAATCAGGGTGTTGGGTGGGAGTCTGTATAGGAAAAAAAGATATAAAAAAATATTATAGTCATGTTTTAACATCTTTTTTACTATTTTTACAGTTTCCTAACACCGTGGAGGAGTGGACCAGCATCGCGGAAGATTTTGAACAACGTTGGAATTTCCCTGACTGCGGAGGAGCCATCGATGGGAAACACATCCGCATCAACCCACCTGCCAACACCGGATCATATTACTACAACTACAAAGGATTCTTCAGCATCGTTCTGATGGCAGTGGTGAATGCCAACTACGAATTTCTGTTTGTGGATGTCGGCAAGAATGGCCGTGCTTCGGATGGTGGGTCCTTCAAAAAGACGGCTTTCTACCAGAGACTCGCCAACAAAACCCTCAACTTGCCCTCACTGGACCAAACAAAGCACGGCCTAAATTACGTTTTCGTTGCAGACGAGGCTTTTGCATTACATGAACATGTGATGAAGCAATTTGCACACAGGGGCCTGACCAGAGAGAAAAGGATCTACAACTACCGTCTATCCCGGGCACGACGCATTGTGGAAAATGCGTTTGGAATAATGAGCAACCGCTTCCGTATTTTCCACACCACCATCAATCTACATGTGGAGAAGATAGACTGGGTCGTGATGGCGTGCTGTGTGCTGCACAACTTTCTGCAAAGAAAATCTACTCAACGAGGACCAGTCCCAGCTAGACCCGAAGATGTAGGACTCCTGGAGGACATTGAACATTTGACTTCTGTGTTTGCACCACCAACTACAACAACATCCACCGCACGTGCCAAAGAAGTGAGGGAGGAGTACATGACCTATTTCAATGGACCAGGTGCTGTACCATGGCAGGAGGACTGTCTGTGAACTACTGACTAAATTGGACAATTTGGATTTAACAACAAAAACATTAAGGATTTTGGTTTAAACGCGTCACTACTTACCAAGACTTCTGCAACCTCCTCTTCTCCCTCACGCTCAGCCATCAAGACGATAGATTCCCTTTGAGGCTCTTGTTCACTGATGAATGACATCATATGGTAGGACTATATATTTAATCTGTGCACGCTCCTGATTTTTTGGAGTCATCCACCTTCTTTTTTTCTTTGATGTACACTGTCCTGAGATTTTGAATCTTTTGCCGTACAGTTTTCAGGTCTGCATCAGATATGTATTTTTTCGTATACACCAAAAGTTCCTCTAGTGCGGCCAACTTGTGTGACTTATTGTGGTACTTCCGAGAACTGATCTTCCACAGACACTCTTTCGAGTGCAGGATTTCAATGAATCCTGTAACTAATTCACGTTCAGAATCCATGGACATTATCTATGAATAAGAAAAAAAAGGACATTTAAATATTTGTGTATATAGTTTTGTTAAATGTAATGTTGTTATAGTTCACATTTTTAATGTTTTAATATTTTATTTTTTACAGGGTTTTAAAGGTTTGTTATGGTATTCTAATCGTGTTTTTTTTTATAGGAATGTCATGTGTTCATTGCTTGGTAATATAATGTTTTTCTTTGACAGTATGGGTTTTCCATCTTTGGGCCTGTCGTTGTGGTAGAACTACAGATCCCAGGATGCCCTAAAAACAGTTTCAAAGGTGGGTGGCAGGTCATCCTGGGATCTGTAGTTCCACAACAGCTGGAGACCGAAAGGTAGAAGACCCCCAGCTTTAAATAATGTGTGTTTTTAAATGTAATGTATGGTGATTATTTTGTAAAATACGTGTTTATTTATTTATTTTTTTGTTATATTACACACATTGGTGGGCAGTGGGGGAGCTTAATGCATGACCTAGCCACCGCCCGCCTCAATACGGCGGGCGGTGGCTGGGTCAGGCATTAATTACTTAGGGGCACACATTGGTGGGCAGTGTGGTTGTATTTAAACTGTACCTATACTCACCAAATATTGTCCAAAACAAGAATCCAGTGTGCAGGCTCCTCAATGTGCGTCTGTCTTGCTCCATACACGATTCTGCACAAGATGGCGATGGGGCGTGTCCAGGCTTCTGTCAGTCAAATTCCGCATTGTGATGAATCGTACGATTCATCGTGAGGAAAAAAACCCTCACGTTCGGCTTCCATCGTGTTCATGGTTGGCTAATCTGCCCTACAGCACGGCAGATCAGAAGATGCGATATACGACGAGCGGGGACGCGCCTCGGCATCGTACTCGTGAGTATAAACTCACGATTTGTACTTTTTTTTCCCGATTCGTCGTCACGATTCGTCGAAATCGGCCAAATCGTGTAAAATGTTGCTATATGTGTGGGCACCTTAAGAACAGGAACCAGCAAGCCGACAGAGGCAGGATATAAAGCCCCTGATAACACGGTACCTCTTATCCATAACTATGAATCAGGGTGTACCCTTTCTGTTTTAAATACTGGGGTGAATAAAATGCACAATGCGTATCACCACCAGATGTATAGAGAATTATTGGCATTTAGCCTTATGAACAATATTTCCTGATAGCAAGGTATTTATTTGTATACCTATCCTATTTTACTATCAATAAATATATTATATTTGAAGCATTGAGACTTTGGATCATTGATTTACTTATTCTCTATTTATTCATTGATTAATTTATCTTATTGATATCAGGCGTCCCTTCCTGCGGTGTCACCTGGTGCGGGGAGGGATGCTGTGCGCATGCTGACAAAAAGGGGGCGGGGCCTCGCTGGAAGGGGCGGGGCCTCGCTGCCTGAACCCCCGTGGTTACAGTAAGTGTGCATACAGTGGGGAATGAGGGGTGCCGGAAGTGTGTAGTATCTGGCCTGTTACACGCGTGTTTTTATTATAAACAAATTTTTTAAGTTGACAAGTTATACAGCACTTAGGGCCTGATTCAGACCCGCTCGCTAAGATGCATACTCTCGCTGCTGCCGATGGTAAGCAGTGTGTATGCATTGTGCGCATGTGCAGGCCTTAGCGAAAGCTCACCATACATTCGCTCGCTGCACATAGACAGCCCAGCAGAGTGAGTGACAGGGGAAGCCGTTTTTAGGATGGTAACAGGGGCTGGCCATTAAAAACGGGGGAGTGGAGGTGCAAACGCAGGCGTGCCGGAGCATCTCAACGGCGTATTAGAGGTGTGCATAATTCTAAGACAGCATCATAGTACACGTCACCTGGCTTGTTTTTACACTGAAGTGCTCGCAGTGCTTGTGGCAGGGTTTGGTCAACCCCAAGCGCTGCGATAACATCCGATGTACCGATGGTTGCATACACTTTCTGGACATGATGTGCACAAGTGGGCGTCTTAAGACAGGCTGGTGGGTGTCTGCAGGGCCGGATTAGTAATGGGGCTGATGGAGCTACAGCTCCAGGCCTACAATCAGAATAGGCCCACAGCCCTCTGATGCGTGTCTGCTGCTGTATAAAGGAAATTTTATTTCCTCCTGCAGCAGCCTCAGGGCCGACCACGCCCCCCCCGCTGGCCGCGCATAACACTTGCGGCTGTGACACCGGAATGCCGGGGTACAAAAATACTGTAAGGGCAGGCAGCGCAATGGAGGGCTTCTCTAGCCCTCCAAGCGCAGCGAATAGGCAGCGGCGGAGCCTGCCCGTCGTGTGACGTAGGTCCCGCACGCCGCCGCCACCACCGCACCGCGTCCACACGTAGCCCGTCCCCGGCTGTGCACCGTCCCTCTGCAGCAGCCTGTGGGCCGACCACACCCCACCCCCGGCCGTGCATCGACCACTGGCAGCAACTGTCTCAGACGCACGACAGCAGCAGCAGCAGCAGCTTGATCTGCAGGGTCCTGTTTAGTCCCCCAAAGGTGAGCAGAGCTGGGTTTCAGTCCTCAATTCCATGCTGCTGTGTACTGTATATGTATTGATATGTATGCATACCAATCATATACATATCCATACATAATATTAAATTATTAAATATCCTTAAAAATATGTTTATAAATATATATATTGTGTGTACAAAGTATATTGCAAAGAAAAGACCATGCATACAAGCTATGTTCATGTGTGTATGTATAAATATATATATATATATATATATATATATAGTATATATACACACATATAACTGTATGTGTGTATATATATACATATATATATGTATGTGTATATATATATATATATATATATATATACACATTATACAGACTTGCCTACCTTTAGGCTGTCCCTTCCGGGAGGGGACAGCCTGGACCACGCTCTTTACACATCAGGTGGGCGGAGCGGGGGGCGTGGCGGCTCAAAACGTAATCGTGGCCCCCCCCCCGCTGTGCAGAGCCCGTAATACAGACACTGTACTGCGGGGGGCGGGGCTTCGATGACGCGTTTTAACGTGAATCGCGTCATCTGATCCCCCGGGCTGCATATTATGTGGCCGCCAACGGGGGGGTGCGGATGACTGCGGCTGGTTCCGGGAAACTTGCCTGCCTTCCCGGGAGGTCGGGAGCGGCACCCGATTTTCGGGAGGCTCCCGACCAAATCGGGAGGGTAGGCAAGTATGACATTATATATACTGTTTATATCTATATATGTACTGTGTGTGTATATATATATATATATACATATATATATATATGTATATATATACATATAAACTGTGTATATATATATATATATATATATACATACACACACACTGTATATATTATACACTATATATATATATATATATAATATAAAACTAAGGCCCGTATTCAATTTGAAGCGTTAAGTCCGGATCCGCGTTAAGTTACCACCGATGATGTCATTATCGCCTGTTTTGGTTTTAAATTTGAAAGACTTTCCGCCTCAATGCAGTGTAATAGGCGGTAAAGTATCGCCTATGAATAGCAGGCCGAAAAAAGTACAGAATTGGGGTTTTGGGGTGCAAACTTTCGGGAACCCCCATGCAGCCTTCAGACAGTCCCCCAAAGGTAATCTGTGTAAAAAAAAACAAAAAAAAAACTTAAGGACACCCCAAAAATTTACTTTGAAAAAGGGGGCAAAAAAAATAAATGTTGGGGTACAAACTTAAAAAATAGCAAACTTGCCTCTGGGGGGGTCCCCAAGTATGCCCAAGGTGGTTTTTTTGATTGCAGGTGTTTGTGGCAGGTGGATTTTTCAAAATTTTTTCAAGTTCACTTTTTCAACTTTAAATATGCTGACCCACATTTTCAAGTACCCCAAATTTGCTGGGATAACTTATTTTCAGGAAAAAATACTCCTAAATACTATTCTGCACCAGTTATAGAGAAACGCTATTTAGCAGCTATTGATCCCATTTAAAAACACCAAATACCTTCAGCGAGCCAAATCGGGGGGTACCATAATGAACCCCCATGTCAGATCATTATTTGGGGGGTGACGGCTGATTTCCCCAAAAATGACAGTACTTTCCGCCAGTTACAGTATCGCCGGGTGCCGTTTACACGTACTTTCAAATTGAATACGGGGAAAAGCGTGCACGCGTGCGATACTTTAACGCCTACAAACAGGCGAAGTCGGCGTTAAATCCGGGCCGTGTTAACTTAACTCGGCTCAAATTGAATACGGCTCCATATGTGTGTAGATATATATATATATATATATAGATAGATATATATTCACACATACATACACATTGGCGGTGCCCTCACAACAAAAGCAAAACATGTAGTAGAGTAAGGTGCGGCACTCGGGGCAATAGCAGGCATTGACAATCGGATGTAATCAACGTTTCAGTGTTAGCAGGGCCGGATTAACAATGGGGCGGGTGGAGCTTCTGCTCCAGGCCGCCAATCAAAGTAGGCCCACAACATGCAGCTACACTGCTGTAGACAGGATTGTTTTTTCCTGTTACAGCAGCCTGACAGTAGCCTCCTAAGGCCCCGCCCCCTATCGCAAGCCGCGACCATCCCACCCCACGGCCGTGGGGGATCAAACACCAGCATCTGCTTTTAATACACACACAGATTAATAGGCGCGGTGGAAGGCTTCTGTAGTCCTCCCTGCGCCACTTATGCACTGTGTCTCTCCACCTCCGCTGTGCCGAGTGACGTCATAACGCATGACATCACTTAGATACCGCCTCTTTGCCAGTCCGCGCCGAGAAGAAGCAGTTGCCCTTCTCCAAAGAAACCACTCAGACTGAGCTCCATGAAGGCTGGGTAAGTAATTAATCCACCAGAAAGTTGTCAGGGAGGCTGCTGCTGATCACATGTGTTAATTGAAAGTAAATATGCATGTGTATATTCATAGATGTGTGAGTGTATATGTGAATATATGTATACAGTATATGAATATATATTTTATATATATATATATATATATATATATATATATACACTGTGTGTGTGTGTATATATATATATGTTAGCAATGATCCGGCACTCCATCTGCAAATGTTTCAATCAGCAGCAGTGCCCCCGCACCCTTACAGATGTAAACACATAGGTATAGATAAATGTGCGGCACTCGGCATACAAATAATGTATTATACGCCGAGTGCAGCATATTTATATATATATATATATATATATATATATATATATACTGTAGGTATGTATATACAGTATATATTCACAAATAAGGACGGCACTCAGAGGATTTGTATTAATAGTTCATGCTATTCCATAACGTTTCAGTGCTCTCAGCACCGTCTTCGGGATAATACATGCATAGAATCAGCGTGCTACACACACATAATAACATCTACAACCTAAGATCAGTGTGTGTGTATCAGTGCAGCAGGCACGGTACTCCCAGGCAGCAGAAAGTTTATCATGTCGGGCTGCGGGATGGTGGCGCCCTCCTCACTGTGGTGCTCTATGCGCTCGCGTACCCAGCGTAATGGTCGGGCCGGCCCTGAGTGTATATATTAGGCACAACAGGTGTGTACAGTTGTAGAATGTAAAAGATTTTGTAAACACCTAATCTGTCATGCACGTTGCAATAAACATTAAGCACTAAACCTACCTACTTCCGCTTGTAATGCTCTGATCAGTCGGTATGTCACAGACCACTCTCCGGCAACTTTCAGTGTTGGATACTGGCAAGGACTCCTAAATGCCGCTGGTTGGAGTAGCATAGAAGGCATGTAAGCAGTGCGGGGAGAAAAGCCTAGGGGGAACCCAACCACTCGGGGAGCACTAAACTCGCCCCCAGAGTGACAAATACAGGACACGTCCCTCACCTGTGGTCAAAGATAGACGGGTAGCTTTGCCCTCCATGTTGCTAGCCACACCCAGTGGCACAGACCACACCCTCTCACCAGTAGTCACCCACCCACTGTGCTAGTCTCACCTCCTGTGGCAGCACTCAGTAGGCCCTTCATAAATTTCAGCTCCAGGCCCAGGTAGACCTTAATCTGGCACTGGGTGTCTGCATACACTATGTGATCGCTCTCCAAGAAATACTGGGCGTGCTAATACATTGCTGTGCGACAGCACTGCTTACGCAATCTGCATACACATTGTGCGAGCGACTCTGAATCAGGCCCTTAAAGCATAAATCCCCTAATGTGCATGTTTCTTAACATTCTTAAATGTATATACTTGGGTGTTTTTTTTCTTTATGTTAGCACCCCCACCTTTCTACAATTCATTCTGAACTCTGCTGATTTGGACTCACGAACGGGCCAGTGAGGAGGGTGCAGTCTCATCATGCCCATGCAATGCCCACCACTCAAAGCAGCCGCAAGAAGGTTCTGTGTGGCTCAGGTCATCTCGGATATAGCGCACCAGGGAGTATCTAGTCACAACTGGAGACAGGTTGGGAGTGTAAGTTTACATTTGTAGCATCATCGACTTTAAAAGTAAAACCTGATTTGTGTAGGTGGAAAGATGAAGCCTCGCAGGTAACGTAGTTCATAATTCGTGTGACTCATCTGAAAGGGCACGTGCCACACCTGGGGGGCCTGATTCTGAGCCGCACCCTATGTCCATGTAATTATGGAATTTTATTTTACCCAGTGCTACTGCCTAACAGTGCACAAACAAATTCAAGATGCCACACAAAACTGTACATACATACATACAGGTACAAAAAAAATATAAACCTAAAGGACTCATTGAGTCCACAAGGTACCAAAGCATCTCAATGTATGTATCTAATGGGACTGTGTGTGTGATTATATATATATATATATATATATATTTCTACTTCAGGGTCCATAGGGGGTCCACAGGGTTGACCTTGGGTATAGCTGGATCTGGATCCACGGGCACCACGCAGTTAAAGCTTTGCTACTCCCAGGATGCACTTGGGTCCGTCCTCCTCTATACCCCGAGCCACAGGCACCTCAGTTTTAGTTGGTGCCCGGCCAGAGTCGGGTCACCCTGGGCAGTGGGGCTGCATAAGCAGCCCCTAAGCTTTATTCTTTTAAGATGATTTTATTTCTTTATTTTTACTATCTTCAGAGCGGCAGCATCAGACTGTCCATCTGGACGTCCACGCTGCCACTCCAACAGCCCCGCTGGCGCTGCAACGCCAGTACTGATCTGGGAATCACAGCGGGACCCCGGAGTCAGTACTAGCGTGGCTACGGGACCTCCCACAGACTGCTGCCGGACGCACGGGGCCAGGTAAGCAGTGTGCAGCGCTGCGCGCGGGGGAAAACAGGCAGTCTTCAGCCGCCGGTCTCTGGGGACAGACCGGCGGCGCTAGTAGCGGGCTCCCCCTCTTCAGGAATACCCCGCGTGACCGCTGGACCACCAGCGTCCCTGGGGGTTAATTACTAGCCAGGGGAGGCAGCCTTCCCTGGTTTAGCGGCTCCTCCCCTCAGCCCAGCGCACCTTGTCTCATGCGTGCTGGCGTCGCTGGGCTGTTCTCTCTCTCGGCCACTCCTCCTCAGAGTTCTCCGGCGGCCATCTTCTCAGGGCAGCAACGCAGAGCTCCCAGGCGGTATCCAGTGGACTGGTCCCCCTGCGTACCTCTCCCCTGCAAAGGACAGTGTTCGCAGCGCTATAGCCCTCCCAGACACTGAATCTGGGAGGTTGATTGTAGCTGAAGGTGCAGTGAGTATAACTTCCTGCATGGTATGTGACTATTGCTAGTGCTGCTGTCTGTGCTTATTTCTACTTACTGTCAGCTTATACCTATCCCTTTCCTTCTCCTACGGCCCGCAGGTGCGTGGGGGAGGGGTGTTCTTTCTGTGTACCTCACTTATATAGATCTACGTATTTGTGAGGTCCGTCACATACAGTGGTGTGCTACACAGTACCATATTGTGGGCTGTTTGTGTTGCATACTTGGGAGTGCGCAGGTGTTATACGCCTTACCTCTTTTCGGTGATACTCTTTTATTGCAAAAGTTTTTGTGTCATGTCTGATGAGGAGAATGAGCGCTCCGTGGCTCCTGTGTTGTTTTCCTGCAGGCGCTGTTCGGCAGGGGTTGATGGGGTGCATTTGTCTCAGGACGGTCTGTGCGGGCGGTGCCAGCTGGTACCTGGTCCCTCTAAACCCCCGGTGGTGCAGGATCCTCCTTGGGCAATGTTTACACAAGTGCTGGCGTCGATCGCGGACCGGCTTGCGGTCCCGACTGCGGTCCCTTCTGGGGCGTTGCCCCAGCCTACCATCCCCCGTTCCCCGGGTGTTACGCATCTGGTGCAGTCTCCTCCCGTGTCTCAGACTGTGGGTCCTTATGTGGGATTGCCTGTATACGTGCAGTCTCCCACGGTGACGCAGCAGTCAATGGTACCCTTTCAGGGGTATCTTCAGACGGTACCCCCTCCCTGGGTGGATGTCCTCTCCAGCTCTGTTCGGAGCCTGGCGGCTTCGTCATCGGCTTTTCAGTCAGTGTTGCACAGTGATTTGCCCCAAAGGCGTCCAAGCGACCCATTCCGGTTTCACTGGCGGCGCAGTTCACGGACATGTCTTCGGATGACTGAGAGATCCATGATGACTCTGACTCGGATGCCGGGGCCCAGGAGGTGGAGGCTAAATCCTCCATTAATGTGCTGGCATTGGTTAGGGCGGTGCGGGCCATCCTTCATATAGAGGAGGATGCGCCGGCTCCCAGGTCGAAGTACCCTAATTTTAAAAAGGCCAAAGTAGCTTCGACTGTTTTTCCCCTGTCCGACCAGTTGACGGATCATATGGCGGGGGCCTGGCAGTTGCCCAGTAAGAGATTCCAACCGCAGAAACGGTTGGCTTCCAACTATCCTTTTCCTGAGGCTCATTGCAGGAAATGGGAAACTCCACCTGCGGTGGATTCCCATGTCACCCGCTTAATTAAAAGCGCTACGTTGCCTTTACCGTGTATCTCCTCCCTGAAGGATCCCACGGACAGGAAAGAGGAGACTTGTTTAAAGTCTATCTACTCTCTCTCTGGGGCTGTGACCCGTCCGTCCATGGCCATCTCTTGGGTGGCTAAGGCCATCGAGAGCTGGGCCAATGCTTTGGAGGATACCTTTCCGGATGATGCTCTGGAGATCCAGAGAGCGTTGATAGGACAAATGAGGGATGCGGCTTCCTACATTGGGGAAGCATCGTTGGACGCGAGCCTGTTGACCTCTAGGGTGTCGGCTGCAGCTGTGTCGGCGCGTCGGTCCTTGTGGCTGCGGTCTTGGAGAGCTGACGCAGACTCCAAAAAATGCCTGGAGGCCTTACCTTTTAATGGAGAGTTGCTTTTTGGTCCAGACTTGGACAAAATAGTGGATACTCTGGCTAAGTCTAAATCAGCCTTCCTCCCTTCGGCTTCTGCACCTACCAAGGTACGGAGCTCTGCCTTTCGGTCCTTTCGGGTTCAGGGCAAGGCCAAAGGTCAATCTTCCAGAGACAGTGGGCGACCAAGGCCGCTTCTAAGCCCAAGAAGCAGGCCTGGAGTGCCAGGCGCCCTTCTTCCAAGCAGGAAGATAAACCTTCTGCCTGATAAGACAGGCCTCCCTCTGGGGGACCCCAGAGTGGGAGGCCGACTTCTTCAATTTGCCCAGTGCTGGCACAAAACCATCACGGATGCTTGGGTTCGAGAAGTGGTCTCCCAGGGGTACGCCCTGTGTTTTCGGCACAGGCCGCTCCACCAGTTTTTCTGCACGAGTCCTTCTCAGGACAAGACCAAGGCTTTACAGATTCAGGAGGCTATAGAGTCCTTGCTGAAAGCAGGGGTCATTGTTCCCGTTCCTCAATCACAACGAGGGACGGGGTACTATTCTACTCTTTTTCTGGTGCAGAAACCCAATGGTTCTCATCGTCCTATCCTCAATTTGAAGTCTCTGAACAAATTCCTCAGAGTTCCCAAATTCAGGATGGAAACGTTACGTTCCATAATTCTGGCGATGGAACCGGGGGATTACATGGTGTCCCTGGATATCCAGGACGGCTACCTCCATGTTCCGATAGCACCTTTGCACCAGCGGTATCTGCGGTTCGCTATCCTTCAGCATCATTATCAGTTCCAGGCGCTATCCTTTGGCCTCTCCACGGCACCGAGGGTATTCACAAAGGTTATGGCAGTCAGGGCCGCACATCTTCGGAACCAGAATGTACGGCTGCTGTATCTGGACGACCGCCTGTTGCTGGCGAGCTCTCCGGAGGTACTGCTTCAACTTCTCCACCTGACGATTGCTTGCCTGCAAGTGCACTTGTGGATGATAAATTGGAGAAAGTCCTCCCTGATTCCATCACAGCGGATGGTTCATTTGGGAGCTCTGCTGGATTCTTGTCAGCAAAGGATCTTCCTGACTCCGGAGAAGGTCTCCTCCCTACAGCTGCGGATACGCAGTTGCCGCCTGTCGGTCCGTTCGGCAATGAGAGTTCTGGGGTCCATGGTGTCAACATTCGACATGGTAGAATTTGCCCAGTTCCATTCCCGGCCCCTGCAGGGGCTGATTCTATCGGAATGGAACGGGTTACCTCACCGGATCCGCTCTCAGATGCTGGTGTTGTCCCCGGAGGTTCGGCAGTCTTTGGCTTGGTGGCTTCAGACAGCTCATCTGGTCGAGGGGCGCCCCTTTTGGATACCGGACTAGGTCCTGCTCACGACGGATGCCAGTCTCCGGGGTTGGGGGGCAGTGACCGGCTCGTTGTCGCTTCAGGGTTGTTGGTCTGCGGAAGAAGCTCTTCTCCCCCTCAACATCCTGGAACTGCGGGCAGTATACAGGGCCCTGCAGTCGTCCGGCCCCGCTCTTCACAGAAGGGCGGTTCAGGTGCAGTCCGACAACGCCACCACGGTGGCATATATCAACTACCAAGGAGGAACTCGCATTCGGGCAGCGATGTCGGAGGTTTCTTGCATCCTTGCTTGGGCGGAGTGCCAAATTCCAGCGATCTCGGCGGTCTTCATCCCCGAAGTCCTCAATTGGGAGGTGGACTTCCTCAGTCATCACGACGTGCATCCCGGGGAATGGTCACTTCACCCAGAGGTGTTTCAGCTACTCGTGGACAGATGGGGGCTGCCGGAGCTGGACTTGATGGCCTCCCGTCACGATCACAAGTTGCCCGTTTACGGGTCAAGGACAAAAGACGCAGGCGCCTGTCTGGTAGATGCTCTGTCGGTGAAATGGACGTTTCACCTGGCATATCTGTTTTCTCCGATATCCCTACTTTCTTGGGTCCTGCAGAAATTCAAGCAGGACGGCAGCACGCTCGTGCTGGTGGCTTCGGCGTGGCCCAGACGTCCTTGGGACTCCGATCTGAGGAGCCTCTCCATCGACGCTCCGTACCTTCTTCCTCAGCGTCGGGACCTGTTGTCTCAAGGGCCCTGTCTTTACCCGGATCTGGGTCGGCTGTCTTTGACGGCGTGGCTCTTGAGACAGCCGTCTTGAGGTCTCGGGGCTTCTCCAGTTCGGTTATTGGTACCATGCTCAGGGCAAACAAGCCTGCTTCTGCACGGATTTACCACAGGGTGTGGCGCACTTACTTTCAGTGGTGTGAGTCCAGAAGCTATGATCCTCAGGTGTTCCGAGTTTCTAGAATCTTGGAATTTCTTCAATCGGGTTTGGACCTCGGCTTACGTCTTGCCTCTCTGAAGGTTCATGTGTCCGCTTTGTCCGTGTGGTTCCAACGACAGATTGCTACACTGCCAGATGTTCACACTTTCCAAGGTGTTCTCAGGATCCAGCCTCCATTCGTGCCTCCTGTGGCTCCTTGGGACTTGGCGGTGGTGCTACGGGTCCTCCTTTTGAGCCTCTTGAGTCAGTGGAACTCAAGTGGCTGACATTTAAGACCGTTTTTCTCCTGGAAATTGCTTCTGCCAGGAGGGTTTCAGAATTGGGGGCGCTTTCCTGTCGCCCCCCTTTTCTGATTTTTCACCAGGACAGAGCGGTGCTCCGCACTCGTCCTGAGTTTTTGCCTAAAGTAGTCTCAAAGTTCCACATCAATCAGGAACTTGTTGTGCCAGCTTTTCAGTCACCTGATCTTTCTGCTGGTGAGGCTTCCTTAGATGTAGTCCGGGCGCTTAGAATCTATGTGGACCGGCCTGCTTCGGTTAGGAAGTCTGATTCATTGTTTGTCCTCTTTGGTTTTCACAAGAGGGGTTGGCCTGCCAACAAACAAACGTTAGCCCGTTGGCTTTATTCCTTTATTTGTGAGGCTTATGCACAGGAGGGTTTACCTGTGCCAGCCTCTGTTTAGGCTCATTCCACTCGTTCTGTGGGTCCCTCTTGGGCTGCTAGACGTGGCACCTCTGCTGTTCAGCTGTGCAAGGTAGCCACTTGGTCTTCAATTCAGACGTTTTTGAGGTTTTATGCGTTTGACACCTTCGCCTCTCAGGATGCATCCTTTGGGCGCCGGGTACTCCTTTCAGCACAGGAGCATCCCCGCCCTTAGTTGAACTGCTTTGGGACATCCCCAAGGTCAACCCTGTGGACCCCCTATGCACCCTGAAGTAGAAAACAAGAGATATGGTAAGAACTTACCTTTGTTATCTCTGTTTCTACGAAGTCCATAGGGTCCACAGGGCGCCCGCCCTGACTTCATATGGGCTGTGTGGCTGGTCACCGGTTTTCCGTCTCCCATTTCCATGAGTATGGTTTCTTGTGTGTTCCAGTCTTCCTTCTCTCTGTTTAGTCTCCTCCTCCGGCCTTTGCTGCTTACCAACTGAGGTGCCTGTGGCTCGGGGGTGGGGTATAGAGGACGGACCCAAGTGCATCCTGGGAGCAGCAAAGCTTTAACTGCGTGGTACCCGTGGATCCAGATCCAGCTATACCCCAAGGTCAACCCTGTGGACCCTATGGACTTCGTAGAAACAGAGATAACAAAGGTAAGTTCTTACCATATCTCTTGTTATTACATAACTACAATCTCTACTCCCTAAAAACACAAATTTCAATGTACAGTGGGCCTGATTCAGAGCCGCTCGTAAGCGGCCGCTTGTTCGCTCCGAGCGATGTTCGCACATCTGCGCATGCGTATTGGTTGTAAACTTGTAATACGCATGCGCCAACCAGTCAGTGCGGTCGGAAATCGTGTGTTTGCAAAATAGCGAATGCCTGCTAATTTGAGTGACAAAAGTGGGTGGTAACAGGGGAAGGTGCTTGAAAACGGGGAGTGGAGATCCGAACGCAGGCATGCTAAACGGTCAAAACGGGCGTTTTAAGGGTGTGCATAATTAAAAAGCAGCGTCATCGACCATGTTATTTGGTTGTCTTTTAGCCTGAACTGCTCGCATGATTGCGGTAGGAAAATGCTACCACAAGAATAGCGAGCAGTTCATACGCCTTTCGATGTACTCGATTAATCTAATAAATAGTGGAGATGACGTATGATGCGAGCGGCCAGGGGGCGTCTTTACAAAATAGCGAGCGCATGTTTCGTTCGCTCGTTCAGACATAGAGGCGTCAACAGACCGCAAAGAGCGAGCGCTCTATTTAAATATCCGGCCCCTTTTTCTGAACGAGCGAGCGCAAATAGCATCCGGCTCTGAATCAGGCCCAGTAATTCCCTGATAACACCAACACTATATGACTAGAACCCTCTTTCTCTGCACACTGTGAAGCTCAGAAGGATGGAATATATAGGAGAGTACAGGAGGGTAAGGTTATGGGGAGATGAAGAGGAAATGGGGCGGAGGGCCTCAGGGAGAGTAGAAGATTAGAGAGGTTAAAATCAGAAAGGGACGGAGCATCATAGCAGAAAAAGGGGTGGAGTCTTGGGGTGGAAAGATACTAGAGTATGATTAACATTGGGGATTCGGAGCATACTCTCACGACACGAAGCATACAGAGCACAATAAGAGCAGCACAGCCACATCACAGATCTGAAAAGATGGGGTGAAAGTCTTGTGAGATGAACAGCTGGGGAACTTAGGGATTTTTAAGCCATCCCCAGCTGTTGACTGCTGGCATCGGTGGCAGGGGGCCCCCCAGTCCCCACCGGGCCATAAACAACTTGCTCAGCTGCGTCAGTGCTCTTGACTTCTGAGCCGCCTTGCTCTGAAACTTTTAACACGGAGAGGAGCAGAGCCAACAAATTTCTAGTCTATTGTCAGACTCAGCCCCAGCTAATAGGTGGTGCCACACTGCCAATTACAGACAGTACAGGTCAGACTTGCCAGTCAGCACACTGCAGCCACAGCCCTACTCAGCCTCTACTTCAATCAGTAATGCCGATATAACCATAGCCTGGTCCCCAGAATCTGCTCGCTCCCTGCCTCTGCTCAGCACGCAGATCGGTCCACAACTACTCTAAACACTCACCCCTGCTACCGCGGCCCTTGTTGGAGGGTGGGCCAGGGTACATCTGAGGTGGTCCAGCGGGAAGTGTCCCGGTTTCCCGGCGGCCCAATCCGCCCCTGTATTTGCCTATGAAGCGCCATTGTTATTGTCATATCCCGGGTAAGTTTCAGCAGGATCTCATTAGATTCCCTGCTGAGAAACCATCAATAAGCATGTATCTGCAGTCTAAGCTACACCTGCTTGAACATTATAGTAATGCACAAGTGAATTAGCTTCTATGCCTAGTGAAAATTAGGGATGAGCAGGTCCGGTTCTCCGAGAACCAGACCCAACCAAACGTCGTGATACGAGGCGAGATCAGAGTCCGGCTTGGGGTTTCGATTTGAAAACGAGGAAAAACTTAATCCTCCCACTATCGGATTCTCGCGGGTTTTGGATTGTATAAAGGTCTTGGTGATCGGCGCCATTTTCATTCCGGCTGTGGAGAGTGTACAGAGCAGACATGCTGTGTTCTTCTAGGGTGCAGTCAGTGACTTGTCACTATTTGTTCAAGGGTGCAGTGTTGTCAGGCTGGGGCTGCAGTACATAAAGTGGGGGGTGCTGCTGTGTCACTCACTGTTCTGTCATTCAAGGGACTAGGGCTGCAGTACATAAAGGGCTGCTGCTGTGTTGTCCTGTCCATCAAGAGGCAGGGGCTGCAGTACATAAAGGGCTGCTGCTGTGTTGTCCTGTCTATCAAGGGGCAGGGGCTGCAGTACATAAAGGGCTGCTGCTGTGTTGTCCTGTCCATCAAGGGGCTAGAGCTGTAGTTTATAAAGGGATGCTGTGTTGTCCAGGGGTGCTCTTCACCAGTGTAAAAAAATAAGTGTTAAAATTAAAATATAAATGGAAAGTCCTGATTTAATTGCTCCAATGAACAATAGCCCTGTATATTAAAGTCTGCCCTTTATAATAATCATATACACTTTGCAAACCGAGTGGTTATCTTACTTTGGGCCTGATTTAGAGATGGATGGTATAGCATAGCCAATGTATCTTTGTACGCAGCGTCTGTGCCAAATATGATAAAGCAGCAGGAGGCGTCTTAAGTAAACAGATACCCACTGCCGGCTACTCCGATCCGCTGCTGCATCCAAAGACGCAGCCATCGGATCAACTGAGTGACCATCGGCCATCCGTGTGACCCTCAGGTTGCTTAGGATGCCTGGGAAAATCATGCTGCTGTGGCTAGTGACGCTGCGTCTAAAGAAGCAGCCACTGGCTTCGACACGCCCAGAAAACAGGGCCGAACCCCACCCCACTCTGGAACGCTTTATGTCGCCGCCCCCAATCACCAGCAGCGATATTGCAGCCTCAGATCTGCACACGCGCAGTGCGGCTTCTGTGCGCCTACAGGCATAAAAACATTGGAAATGTGCTTAAACATCAAATTTACATACATCTCTGATTTAGGCCCTTAGTCCAGATGGGACAGAATTCCATATTAGAAAACTCAGCAGCAAGCTGAAATTCTACTGTCCACGTGCTGGGGAAGCGAGTGGTATGACTATAGCAGTACCGATTCTTGCAGGGTTGTAGTGGTGGAATAAGTTTCAAGGTCCCAAGGCGGCTTTTACCAGGTAATCAATAGGTTAGAAATCCATGTTTGGGGGCCATGGTATGAGCGTTCTGATGTTGATAACAGGTAGCCGCAGACTTGCCGACATTTAGCTCCCTCCTTCCGGGAGGGAGCTGTAGGGCTTACAGAGCAGCGGGGTGTGGCACGGTCAAACGGGGCGGGACCCAGTGACTCATCATTTTCTGACTTCCCCGGTTCTCAGACAGCCTAGATCCGCCTAAGTCGGTCTCATGTGGCTGTAGACCGCTGTAGTAGTAAAAGGCATTGATAAAAATAAAAATGAGAGTTATGGTAAAACTTACCTTTGTTAACTCTCTTTCTTCGAAGTCCATAGGGTCCACAGGGATACCTTGGGGTTTAGGTGGAGGTTAGGACCAGACAGTTAAAGCTGTTGACTCCCAAGATGCACTGGTCCTTCCTCCTATACCCCGCCCCCAAGCCAGATGCCCTTCAGTTAGTTCTGATGTCTGCAGGAGTCAGATCACCGTTTAAGCAGCCCATAAGCTTTTATTTGATTAGTTTTTACTTATTTTACCACTCCATCATCCCTCTGGCGTCGCGACTCCAGTTCCGTCTGGTACTCTCGACAGGCTCCCGGGGACCTTGCTAGCTGGCCCCGCGGGATGACCATAGACTGCAACTCGGACACAGGGGACATGTAAGACGGGTTACCGCTTGCGGAAACCCGCACGTGGGCAGTCTTTCATATGGTCTCAAGCGACGGACCGGAGAACGCTGAGTGTGTACACCGGGGTAGTCCGCATGCTCGACTAAGACCACCAGGGTACATATGGTGCGGGAAACCAGCATCCCTGGGGTCAATAATCAGCCAGGGGAGGCCAGCTTTCCCTGTTTAAGAGGCCCCTCCCCCAGGACAGTGTGCCATTCCGCAGGGTCTAAACTGCTCTGAGCTGCATTTCCTCTCCGGCCACGCCCCCTCAGAGGTCTCTGACGGCCATCTTCTCCAAGGCTCAGCCACAGCTCTCTCAGGGAAACGCTGGGTCCGGGTCCCCCTACATACCTCTCCCTGGAGCTAGGTTATGTAGCGCTATAGCCTACCAGACATTAGAGTCTGAGTAGTTGATTTTAGTGCCAATTGTGCAGTTACGTTTCTGCATTGTATGCGATATGCTAGCGCTGTGTGTAGGTTTGATATTTTCACACGCTGCCAAACTTTGCCTATCATTTTTTTCTCTCTGGGTCCCTAACAATACCGGTGTATTAAGGGTCCATATACACTTCATCTCTTACTGGAGTTGTGAAGTTATCGCATACTGGGGCAGTTGCACTATACATAGTGCCATGAACGTGCTGAAGTTCTATAGCTTATATTGCTTCCCCCTTGAGTTTAGCTTTTGTCACATACTCCGTGGTTGTATACTGCCTCATACCATAGTGCTATACTACTCTACAATATGTCTAACACAAGCAAGAGTAATAAAAACAAGAGATATGGTAAGAACTTACCTTTGTTATCTCTGTTTCTACGAAGTCCATAGGGTCCACAGGGTTGACCTTGGGGTATAGCTGGATCTGGATCCACGGGCACCACGCAGTTAAAGGTTTGCTGCTCCCAGGATGCACTTGGGTCCGTCCTCCTCTATACCCCGCCCCCGGCCACAGGCACCTCAGTTGGTAAGCAGCTAAGGCCGGAGGAGACTAAACAGAGAGAAGGAAGACTGGAACACACAAGAAACCATACTCACAGAAATGGGAGACGGAAAACCGGTGACCAGCCACACAGCCCATTTGAAGCCAGGTGCGTCAGGGCGGGCGCCCTGTGGACCCTATGGACTTCGTAGAAAGAGATAACAAAGGTAAGTTCTTACCATATCTCTTGTTTTCTACTTCAGGGTCCATAGGGGGTCCACAGGGTTGACCTTGGGGATGTCCCAAAGCAGTTCAACTAAGGGCGGGGACGCTCCTGTGCTGAAAGGAGTACCAGGCGCCCAAAGGATGCATCCTGAGAGGCGAAGGTGTCAAACGCATAAAACCTCAAAATCGTCTGAATTGAAGACCAAGTAGACGCCTTACACAGCTGAACAGCGGAGGCGCCACGTCTAGCAGCCCAAGAGGGACCCACAGAACGAGTGGAATGAGCCTTAACAGAGGCTGGCACAGGTAAACCCTCCTGTGCATAAGCCTCACAAATAACTGAACGAAGCCAACGGGCTAACGTTTGTTTGTTGGCAGGCCAACCCCTCTTGTGAAAACCGAAGAGGAAAAACAAAGAATCCGACTTCCTAACCGAAGCAGTCCGGTCCACGTAGATTCTAAGTGCCCGGACTACATCTAAGGAAGCCTCACCAGCGGAAAGATCAGGTGACTGAAAAGCTGGCACAACAAGTTCCTGATTAATGTGGAACTTTGAGACCACTTTGGGCAAAAACTCAGGACGAGTGCGGAGCACCGCCCTGTCCTGGTGAAAAATCAGAAAAGGGGGGCGACAGGAAAGCGCCCCCAATTCTGAAACCCTCCTGGCAGAAGCAATTGCCAGGAGAAAAATGGTCTTAAACGTCAGCCACTTGAGCTCCACCAACTCAAGCGGCTCAAAAGGAGGACCCTGCAAGACCCGCAGTACCACCGCCAAGTCCCACGGAGCCACCGGAGGCACGAAGGGAGGCTGGATCCTGAGAACACCTTGGAAAAAGGTGTGAACGTCTGGCAGTGTAGCAATCCGTCGCTGAAACCACACGGACAAAGCAGACACATGAACCTTCAGAGAGGCCAGGCGTAAGCCGAGGTCCAAACCCGATTGAAGAAACTCCAAGATTCTGGAAACCCGGAACACCTGCGGATCATAGTTTCTGGATTCACACCACTGAAAATAAGTGCGCCACACCCTGTGGTAAATCCACGCGGAAGCAGGCTTGCGTGCCCTAAGCATGGTACCAATGACCGAACTGGAGAAACCCCTAGACCTCAAGAAAGCTGTCTCAAGAGCCACGCCTTCAAAGACAGCCGACCCAGATCCGGGTAAAGGTAGGGCCCTTGAGACAACAGGTCCCGACGCTGAGGAAGAAGGTACGGAGCGTCGATGGAGAGGCACCTCAGATCGGAGTACCAAGGACGTCTGGGCCACGCCGGAGCCACCAGCACGAGCGTGCCGCCGTCCTGCTTGAATTTCCGCAGAACCCGAGGAAGCAGGGATATCGGAGGAAACAGATACGCCAGGTGAAACGTCCATTTCACCGACAGAGCGTCTACCAAACAGGCGCCTGCGTCTCTTGTCCTTGACCCGTAAACGGGCAACTTGTGATTGTGACGGGAGGCCATCAAGTCCAGCTCCGGCAGCCCCCACCTGTCCACGAGCAGCTGCCTCTGGGTGAAGCAACCATTCCCCGGGATGCACGTCGGGACGGCTGAGGAAGTTCGCCTCCCAATTGAGGACTCCGGGAATGAAGACTGCCGAGATCGCTGGAACGTGACACTCCGCCCAAGCAAGAATGCGAGACACCTCCGACATTGCTGCCCGACTGCGAGTTCCCCCTTGGTGGTTGATGTACGCCACCGTGGTTGCGTTGTCGGACTGCACCTGAACCGCCCTTCCGTGAAGAGCGGGGCCGGACGACTGCAGGGCCCTGTACACAGCCCGCAGTTCCAGGATGTTGATGGGGAGAAGTGCTTCTTCCGCGGACCAACGACCCTGAAGCGATAATGAGCCGGTCACTGCCCCCCAACCCCGGAGACTGGCATCCGTCGTGAGCAGGACCCAGTCCGGGATCCAAAAGGGGCGCCCCTCGACCAGATGCGCCGTCTGAAGCCACCAAGCCAAAGACTGCCGAACCTCCGGGGACAACACCAGCATCTGAGAGCGGATCCGGTGAGGTAACCCGTTCCATTCCGATAGAATCAGCCCCTGCAGGGGCCCGGAATGGAACTGGGCAAATTCCACCATGTCGAATGTCTACACCATGGACCCCAGAACTCTGATAGCAGAATGGACCGACAGGCGGCAACTGCTCAGGCAACTGTGTATCCGCAGCTGCAGGGAGGAGACCTTCTCCGGAGTCTGGAAAATCCGTTGCTGACGAGAATCCAGCAGGGCTCCCAAATGAACCATCCGCTGTGATGGAATCAGGGAGGACTTCTTCCAGTTTATCAACCACCCGTGTGCTTGAAGACAAGCAATGGTCAGGTGGAGATGTCGAAGAAGCACCTCCGGGGAGCTCGCCAGCAGCAGAAGATCGTCCAGGTACGGCAACAAACGTAGACCCTGACCCCGAAGGTGGGCAGCCATAACTGCCATCACCTTGGTGAACACCCTCGGAGCCGTGGAAAGGCCAAAAGGCAACGCCCGAAATTGGTAGTGATGGTTCAGGATAGCAAACCTCAGATACCGCTGATGTGCCGGTGCTATGGGCACATGGAGATAGGCGTCCTGGATATTGAGGGAGACCATATAATCCCCGGGTTCCATCGCCAGAATGATGGAACGTAACGTTTCCATCCTGAACCTGGGAACTCTGAGGTATCTGTTCAGAGACTTCAAATTCAGGATAGGGCGATGAGAACCATTGGGTTTCTGTACCAGAAACAGAGTAGAATAGTACCCCGTCCCGCGCTGAGACTACGGAACGGGAACAATTACCCCTGCTTGTAGCAAGGATTCTATAGCTACCTGAATCTGACCAGCTTTGGTCTTGTCCAGAGAAGGACTCGTACAGAAAAACTGATTGGGGCGGCCTGAACCGAAAAGACAGGGCGTACGCCTGAGAGACTACTTCTCGAACCCAGGCATCCGTGGCGGTATTGTGCCAACACTGGGCGAATTGGAGAAGTCGGCCTCCCACTCTGGGGTCCCCCAGAGAGGCCCGTCCCATCAGGCAACAGGCTTATCCTCCTGCTTGGAAGAAGGGCGCCGAGCACTCCATGCTTGCTTCTTGGGCTTGGGTGCGGCCTTGGTCGCCAAATGTCTCGGGAAGGACTGGCCCTTGGCCTTACCCTGAACCCGAAAGGACCGAAAGGCAGAGCTCCTCACTTTAGCTGGCGCAGAGGCCGAAGGGAGGAAAGCCGACTTGGACTTAGCCAAAGTATCCACTATTTTGTCCAAATCCGGACCAAATAGTAAATCACCATTAAAAGGCAAGGCCTCCAGACCCTTTTTTGAATCTGCATCAGCCCTCCAGGACCTCAGCCACAGGGAGCGCCGAGCAGACACCGCTGCAGCCGACACCCTAGAAGTGAGCAGGCTGGCATCCAAAGACGCTTCCCCAATATAGGAAGCTGCATCCCGCATCTGTCCCACTAACGCTCTCTGGATATCCGGAGCCTCATCAGGAAAGGTATCCTCCAAGGCATTGGCCCATGCCTCAATGGCTTTAGCCACCCAGGAGATAGCCATGGACGGGCGAGCCACCGCCCCGGAAAGAGAATAAATGGACTTTAAACAAGTCTCCACCTTCCTGTCCGTGGGATCCTTCAAAGAGGAGATAGACGGCAATGGCAGCGTCGCGCTTTTGATCAAGCGGGTAACGTGGGAATCCACCGCCGGCGGAGTCTCCCATTTCCTGCAATGAGCTTCAGGAAAAGGATAGTTCGCCGCCAACCTCTTCTGTGGATGGAAACTCTTACTGGGTAATTGCCAGGCCGCCGCCATATGATCCGATAATTGATCAGACAGGGGGAACACAGTTGAAGTCACCTTGGCCTTTTTAAAATTAGGAAACTTCGACCTAGGAGCCGGCGCATCATCCTCAACATGTAGGATAGCCCGCACCGCCCTATTTAAGGCTGGAACATTAATGGAGGACTTAGATTCCACCTCCTGCCCCATGACATCAGAGTCAGAGTCCTCATGGATTTCTCCATCATCTGAGGACACTTCCGAGTCCGACAACTGCGCAGCTAGTGAACTCACAACCGGACGTTTAGACGCCCTTGGTGGCACATCACCTTGCAACATGGACTGAAACACCGAGGATGAAGCCGCCAGACTCTGTAAGGAGCTGGAGAGAACATCCACCCAAGGCGGAGGAGCCGTCGGAGCAAAACTCTGCAAAGGCACTACAGACTGACGCGTCCCTGGGGAAGACTGCACATACACAGGCAGTCCCGAGTAAGGACCCACAGTCTGGGCCCCGGGGGGAGACCGCAACATTTGTGGAACACCCGGGGAATGGGGGATGGTGGGCTGCGGCAACGCCCTAGAAGGGACCGCTGATGGGACCGATAACCGGTCCGCAATAGACGCCAGCACCTGTGAAAACATCGTCCAAGGAGGGTCCTGTGATACAGGGGGGTTGGAGGGGCCCGGTACCAGCTGGCACCGCCCGCACAGACCATCCTGAGATAAATCCTCCCCATCAACTCCAGCAGCACAGCGTCTGCAGGAAAATAGCACAGGAGCCACAGAGCGCTCAGTCTCCTCATCAGACATGATACCGTAAATCACAAGAAATAGGTATCACCAGAGGAATTACGGTTTTAACACCCGTGCACTCACCAGTATGCGACACAACAGCCCAGATATGGTACTGTGTAGCACACAACAGTATGTGACTGACCCCACAAATACGTGTTTTATATAAGTGAGGGTCTCAGAAAAACGCCCTTCCCCCACACACCTGCCGGGCCGCAGGAGAAGGAAAGGGATAGTTATAAGCTGACAGCAAGGAGAGTAAGTCACAGACAGGCAGCACTAGCAATAGTCACATACAATGCAGAAAAGTTAGTACTCACTGCACCTTCCGCTACAATCAACCGCCCAGATTCAGTGTCTGGGAGGGCTATAGCACTGTGTACACTGTCCTTTAGCAGGGGAGAGGTACACAGGGGGACCGGTCCACTTGATACCGCCTGGGAGTCTGCGATGTGCCAGTAAAGATGGCCGCCGGAGACCTCAGAGGAGGAGTGGCCGTAAGATAAGAGCAGCTCAGCAACGCCAGACTGCTTGTTGAAAGGCGCGCTGAGCTGAGTGGAGGAGCCGCTAGACAGGGAAGGCTGCCTCCCCTGGCTAGCAATTAACCCCCGGGTTGCCGGTCCCGCTACCAGCCTGTTACCCTGGTGGTCTAGCGGACACGCGGGGTATTCCTCAATTGAGGGGGAGCCCGCCGCCGCCGCTAGCGCCTCCGGTCTGTCCCCAGAGACCGGAGGCTTCTGACTGCATACAAAGTATCCGCGGGCCACCGCACGCGGCGACCCGCGGCTTGCCTGATCCCCGTCGCGTCCAGCAGCAGTCAAGGGAGTCCCCAGAGCCCGGCTAGTACAGGCTCTGGGGTCCCGCCGCGATCCCCAGAGCTGTACTGGCGTCGCGGCGCCAGCGGGGAGAAGGAGCGGCAGCGTGGACGTCCTAAAGGACAGTCTGATGCTGCCGCTCTAAAAGTGTAAAAAAAGTAGAAAAAAATAAAAAATTTCTCTTTTAAAATAAAGCTTAGGGGCTGCTCCTGCAGCCCCACTGCGACAGGGTGACCCGACTCCGGCCGGGCACCAACTAAAACTGAGGTGCCTGTGGCCGGGGGCGGGGTATAGAGGAGGACGGACCCAAGTGCATCCTGGGAGCAGCAAAGCTTTAACTGCGTGGTGCCCGTGGATCCAGATCCAGCTATACCCCAAGGTCAACCCTGTGGACCCCCTATGGACCCTGAAGTAGAAATAGCTTCTGCACCCACACTGCTCTCATGTAAATCATGTGCTGAAGGATTAAATGAGGATGATTTAATCCAAGAGGGACTTTGTGCCACCTGTTAAAATACACCTGGCCCATCAGTTCCCCCAGCCCCTGTCCAAGAGCCCCCCTGGGCTTCCTTTACTCAGGTGCTAAATACACTTGTTGACCACCTAACAGTCCCGGCAGTAATTCCTCCTCTGGGGTTGCCACAGCCGGTACAGGCTGTAATTTCCCCTATGGGGCTGCCACAACAGGCACAAACTATACCAGTGCCTCCTCTGCCCGCTACCTTAGAGAAGATGGTATCCATGGCTGCTAATAGCAAGAGGTTGACCACAGATGCAGCGCCAAACCAATTTGCATCCTCCTCTGAATCAGGCCCTATTTCTGTGAACACCCTATAAAACAGTACCAGGCAGGATGGGGCTATGGAAGAGGGAGGAGATAACATCGGAGTATACTGTAGGTACCATCGTCATGAATGAGACTATGGACCAGATTCCGAGTCGCACGCAAAAGCAGACGCAGCAGCGCGTATTGGCGGTCCCCCATCTGTGAGTTTAGGCAAATGGCCTACAAATGTGGCTTAACACCCCCCCACTTAATGAATCTCTTCTTGGAATGTGATAAGTGTTACGAGGCCCGGTATAAACCCATAAGGGCTCAGTCCTTGGCTTTTACAGTTATTGCTGGTAAAGGGGCAGCTTCCAGGTGCAAACTAGCTCCATCTCACATAGGTATTCTAGACTACCCATTCATTTAGTTAGGAGAAAAGGATTTTAAGTAAATATTATTAAATTAATGATCACAAATTATATAAATTTTATTCAACAGCGGCATGGCTTGTACTCGCAGTTGCTATCGTTTATTGCATATGTTCAGAATAGAGGAACAATGATTAGGGTAAATGCAGAGACACCCGGAATGGTCCATCAATATAAAACTCACTATGGTTGTGCTCATATATACAGATTTCTCATAATTATAGTTTTGGAATCAATGAAAGCGTACCAGTCACCTATACTGTGAGTGCAGCCATCAATTCACTGGGGACTAGTGACAGCCGCAGTCATGGCGAGCTGGTAACCTGCGTTCCCGTGAATAGTGGCTTATTCCACAAAATAGCTGTCATTGTGGTCAGGCAACTGGTGCTCTGAGAGTTCAATTAAAATAAATATTCCTTGGCAATTCAGAGCAGGATAAGCACTAATCCTCATCTTACAGGATCCTCTCATAAAATAGCAGGTAGGCCTGTGAGCTGAGCACTTTGGTAATTGGCACTGTTTGCACCTGGCTGTCGCTGATGTGGTACCAATGGCCATTCAAAGGTTCCGTATTCGACACTGCAGGGAAATAAAGAAGCATAGAAAATTAGACAATAAAGATTTTTTGGTACTCACTGTTAAATCCGTTTCGCTTACTCCATTTGGGGGACTCTGCCAACTTTGAACATTAGTGGGAGCTGTGAGCAGTGGGTACATTAAGCTAAAGTTATTTTTGAACCCCTTTACATCCCATCAGCCCCCCTCAGCCAATCAGAAGCCAGTTGAAAACTTAAAATTCATAGGAGTCTAAACAAGTACTAAACTAGAACCACACTCAAACCTTAGAGTGAACAAATACAAAGTGTACAATGAGAGGGAGGGGAGCGCAGTGTCCGCAGATGGAATACAAAAACAGATTTAACAATGAGTATCAAATATAGTATATACTCCGATCTGGGGGACACTGCCAAACTTTAGGATGTTCAAAACTGCCCCAATGGGAGGGTATGCTTAGCCAAAGTAGTGTGCAAAACTTTCTGCCCAAAACTGGCGTCTCCAGCATTGAACTTGTAACATTTGGTAAAAGTGTGAATGGCCCTGTACAAATGCTCTATAGACGCAGGGTTAAGCCGCCCAAAAGGTGCTTACCGATCTAGCGGAATGACCCAAAATATGCTTTGGGAACACAAATCTGTTCCGAGATGTACACCTAAGAATATTAGCCATGATCCACCTGGACACTGATTGTTTGGCCAAACACATTGGTGCAGATCATACAAGATGAGCACACTGTCAGTCTCACGCAATTACGCCGATCTACAGTATGCAAATAGATCCTCAAGGCCCAGACTAAATTCAGAAGCGATAGGTTATCTTCACTACCTGGAGCCAAATAGTGAGGCAATGAAGGAATTACAATGACCTGATTTAAGTAAAATCAAGACACGATCTTTGGCAAGAAAGAGGGACCCCTTTGTAGGACAGCTCAATTCCGGTGGAAAACCAAATACAAAAATCTACATGAACAAGCCACCAGTTCAGACACTCATCTGGCAGAAGAGATGGGCAGCAGAAAAGACACCTTCCAGGTAAGGTACTTGAAGTCCACAAAATCAAGTGTCTCAAAGGGGTTATATTCTGCAATGCTAAGAGAACCAAGTTAAGGTCACAAGGGCCCACCAGTGGAACATGAAGTTGTTGGACATACAACACATCCTGAAGGAACGTTTGAACTTCCGGAATGGTTCTCTCCATCTTATAAAAAAGAGAAACGATACTTGCAAACCAATATTCCACTTTCCAGGCCATGCTGCAAGAATGAGAAGAGGCTTGCCAACTTCAACACAAAGCTTTTAAGAGACATATTTTGCAAACTCTGTGGTAGTTTTTGGAAGATAAAGGTTTCCTAGCCCCGATTATCGTCTGGATGACCCTGTGAGAACTCCTTGGAGGACCTTGGTTTCAACAGCCAAGCTGGACTAAGTCTGGATGGAAGAAGGGAACTTGACTTAGCAGGTCTACATAATCAGGTAGTCTTCACAGTGGCTCCACAGTCAGCAGACGAATGTCAGAATACCAAAACCAGAATAACTGGGACCTTTTCTGCCTCGACTTTCTTGAGGTCATGCAGAATGATGGGTAAAAGAAAACAAAGATGGTAATGCCAAGGAGCAGACATGGCATCCACTAGGATGTTCAATTACTCAGAGACTACATGGGGATCCCTGGTTCTTGCCCAACATAGCTGAACCTTATGGTTCAGTCAAGATGCCATCAGGTCTACCAGATGGAGAACAGACACTGGAGTGAAAGCCAAGAGCACTGACACCTGACGCAAGATGGCGAAAATCTTGTCTTTTGGCAAAAACACCTGAACAATCTTATGAGAAGAGACCCAGGAACTTTAGACAACGAAACAGTACCAAGCCATGTCCCCTCCAGAGTCTCTATTGTCAATTGGAGAAGTGCTGCAGAGTTTGCTTTTATAAGCAGGTCATTGAGGTACGGGATAACAGTCACCCCTTTCAACAGCAAAAGAGCAGCCATTACTGCCATGATCCTTGTGAAGAATCGTCGCTAGACCAAATGGAAGCACACGGGAATGAGCACTGCCCAATCCAAATCTGAATATTGCTCCAAAAATTTGTCTCCCTTCATGGCATGAATCACTGATGAGAGGGATCCCAGTAAGACTGCATGTGCAGATTCAAAGATTTTATATTCAAACGTGGGCCCCAGCGCGCGGTCCCCAGGCTAAGCAGTCATCGCCTTGGGGTGGAGAAAGTGGAGAAGCCCGGGTCTCCCCACCATTTAGAACTGGAGATCATGTGGGCAGCCACAGCGAAATGAACGTCAAGGGTGCTCATCTGCCCCCCCCTCTAGGAGAAGCAAGTGAAAAGTATAAAATAAAAAATACTCACAAAGCTGCTCCTTCAGCCAACGATGTTGGTGCAGACTCCAAGTGCACATAAAGAAAGCTTGATTCGGATTGACTAAGGGAGCTAATGGGATGAAATAGGGGGAGTGCTTAGCTTCAAAAAAGTTTAGTTTAATGTGTCAACTCCTCACAGAGCCCTCTACACCCCAAGGTGGGTAGTGTCCCCAAGAATAGAGGACAGACAAATACCTATATGCTAATAAGTATCTAATACATTGTTAGAAGACAGTATTACCTTCGGGAAGTACTCCGCGGAGTACTAGTTCACCCAGGTTAGGGTTTGGGACCCGTGATTTCACATAAGCGGTGTAGTGTCCAGAGCGCATGGTGCCACTGTGTTCTATTACTCCATACAAGGAGTACAGCAACCTACATTCTTCATTAGCGATATTCTGTGAATGACAAAGCAATAATAGCTACACAGCTCTATGGTTACCCCACCCTATCACCACACTATTCCACATATCCTCCTATAAACCACAGACACACAATACATAGAAGTTGTAGCTTAATGACTGAAAAAAACATTATGGAGAAAACTGCTACAATTTGGGGGAAATCCATTACATGGACTAGTAAATGTATTACCCAGAAGTCAATGCTACAGAAATTGAGAGACTCATTAGAATATTTGCTGCACTATAACTTTTTCTATGGTTTCTGTGAGTCGGCCTCAATAGCACTTAGATGCTGAGCAGGGCAATTCTGTGCCATAAACTAATAAGCTGACAATCTAATAATGTGACAAAGGGGGTAGCTTTACCTTTTCCCTAATACTTTACATTACTTTAGTGAGGTCATTAAATTCAATGTTTCTCCTTATAGTTTAGTACATCACCAAACATCGGAGAAACACACATCAGAAAAAAGTGAGCAATAGTAGCAACCATCACAGTCCTGCAATCAATTGCTGAGAACAATCACCATCGGACAGAAAACATCTATACCCATAGAAGCGGTATGAAATCCCGCCGGCCACATGGCCGGGAGTTCGAATCCCGGCAGCGGCAGGCAGACAAATGAAGAGATCCCGGCAGCGCTGGAAATCTTGATCGTCCGTAGGTAAGTACTTACTAACCTAACCCCCGTAACCCTAACCCTCCTTAGGGGTGCCTAACCCTAACCTCCCCCCCTATGCCTAACCCTAATCTCCCTTCTAAACGCCTAAACCTAACCCCCCCCTTCCCTGCTGCCTAAACCTAAGTCCCCCCGGGGTGGTGCCTAACCATAACCTCCCCCCCGGGGGTGCCTAACCCTAACCCTCCCTCCCCCTAGCCTAACCCTAACCCCCCCCCCCCCCTGGGAGCCCTAAACCTAACCCTCCTCCCCCGCAGCTGTCCGCTCGCGTCGCCCGGCATCGGAAAAATGACAGGCGTCTAGATTTAGACGCCTATCATTTAACCCTCGCCGGGATAAAGCAGTCGGCAAGCCGGCTGTCGGGCTTACGTCAGCCGGCTTCCCAATTGCATCCCATACCCATGGTTCCAGTGTCTCCAGTGGCCATCCCCAATTCTTTGCTCTACTCCTCTTTAAAGTCCCCCACTCACTCTATTTGCAAACCTAAGAAGTTTAAATTCCCCCACTGACATACCCCTACTCAGCCTCTATTACCGGCGGTGACAGGTATGAGATGGAATGTGCAGATTCCATGTGTGATCTATATGAAATCTTATAGTATGCATATGGACAGCCCAATGGAAGTGTAAGCGTGTTTATTTTATTTTATACAGTGTTGTATTTGAAAATGTTACAACTACACATTAAATCTGCTACATTCACAACTATTAATCCGTCCATTCAGCTGGTGTGGCAACATTAGCGCTCAGGTGGTGGAATGAACACATGGTGGCTGCCACCTACCTTACATTTGACCGTACAGAAGGGAGCCAGATCAATCACCTCTGGAAACTTTATATGCTTATTGATCTTGTGGAGATTAAAACCGTTCTAAAAAAAAAAAAAAAAAGTGATTGGCAAAATCCCCCCCACAAAAACAAATTTAAAGCCGACCACTAAAGTCAAGACAATTTGTAACTATAAACTTTAACAAATATTACCACCAACATAATACAAGGAAGAGATAAAATGTTGGCTAAGGGACTGTAGCAAGATAGAAAGTTTGGACACAAAGCTAAGGTTGGATAGCTCCATGGTATAGGGGAATGATGGCTTGTGGAGGAAGAGAGGACTGTAGTAACAGAAGAGTCCATTTTCCTAGTGACAGCACCTATAATGCTTTGGTTCTCGTGCGCCCACACTTAACACTATTCAGACCAGCTTCAATAGAACTGGCGGCGGATTTACCTGCTGAAACCTCTTTAAGTGAAGCGTCAGGATGGGAGGTGGGGCAGACACTAACATCTGTTTCTTGGCATTTGTATAAACAAACTTATTATCACCTGAAAACAAATGAAAAAAAAAAAAAACAAGTAGTGAAAACAGATAGAAGTAAATTTACAGAATTCAAAAATATACGTTGAATATTACTCGTGGGAAGAATGTTCTTTGCAAAACTATGGTGCAAAAACCCCACATCTTATTACCGCCGGTTACTTGCACTTTTTTCACAATGCACTTAAAGATTTCTAGATAAAAGACACCACTCCTGGCGTGAAGGGTTTTTGCCTGCTCTTAGGTCCGTGAGAAGGAACCATTCACGGGGATTGAATAGCAGTGTCCCTTCTCCCCCCAGATACAAATAGAAACCATAGATATATCCACTGCACTGGAGCTTACATAATAAACCTTATTGCTTCACCTCTCCTTGAACATATCACGATATAACAGTAAATAATACTAATTATAGAGTCCAGCAGAGAGGGGTGCTACCAAAGATTTATGTAGATATATAGAATTAGACCAGGGAATGGGGGAAGCGGAAAACAATCTTGGACTAGGTGCACTCGAGCAATATATCAAATATTAAAATGTAACTTTTATTAAATCATATGTTAAAAAGTTTTTTTAATTTTATTAGCACATGTGAAGCTAGCGAAATAAAAACATAAATAGAAAAGAATGTGTAAAGAAATAAACAAGTGATTAAAATGTGATACCGCTGATGCTTATATTTATTAGCATCCAAATGTTCCTATGTTGTCACCATAAAATAACAACTATTAAAAATATGCTGTTCTTAGTATATTTTAGTGCAGCTGCCAGTAGTATAACTGTTGCAGAAATTACCTCTATAATCGCAACAATGTTGTACTAGAATTGTTACACAGATTGCAGATTATATTGTACTGTTACATATGCATGATGTTCATTGTATCTGAGAATTAATGCCACAGCGGTCAGAAGAAAATTCCTCTGACATCCTTCAGTATGGATTGAAATCCTCTCATATGATAAATCAATCCTGTATTCTGTTGAAATATAAATGATATAACGCAGCTCCTGCAATTGCTGCAGTCAGGGACCTGACTTCCAGCTAGATCAGGGTGTCATCGGATATAGATATCATAGTGTGGATATACAGTTAACTGATGAAAGGGAAGATATCCCCATGTGGTATGTGCGTTGTAGCAGCACTCGTTGCTAACACTACGCAGGATCTAGATAATACCAGTCTCCCGCAGGCATACATATAATAATATTTTTAATAATTAGTGGTTATTATATGGTGACAACATAGGAAAATTTGGATGCTAATAAATATAAGCATCAGCGGTATCACATTTTAATCACTTGTTTATTTCTTTACACATTCTTTTCAATTTATGTTTTTATTTCGCTAGCTTCACATGTGCTAATAAAATTAAAAAACTTTTTATCATATGATTTAATAAAAGTTACATTTTAATATTTGCTATATTGCTCGAGTGCACCCAGTCCAAGATTCTTTTCCGGTTCCCCCATTCCCTGGTCTAATTCTATATTTCCCCCCAGATATACCCTTGGAAGCAGTTTAATAGCGGTCTGGTGAAGAGAGAATGGGAATGCCACCGAATGGAACGGTGCAAATTGCACTGCTTTGAAGGCAGAAACCTTCTATCTCATGACCTTCCTACAATGGTAAACAAAATACCCATCTGCAAATTAACACACCAAGATGACCTTGTCTCCTGGTAAGAACACTCTTTGCTGATGGGTCCTAGTATAATCATCCAAATAGAATCAGCCAGGTTTGATTTCGTGTAATTGATAATCTAACTATGAGACTCCAAAGTCTGGGTCTTCAGAACATAACCCGACATGCAGTAAGGCTGGAGGGATCTCCTTGACCAGCAGATTGTCCGAGTAAGGGATGAAAATCATCCTCTTGTACCTGAGAAGACACCGAAAGGAAGGGATTCAATGGCAACCAGAGGAGACAGGTGTTCCCCCTCCTTGACTGGAACATGTAAGGACATATCCATGATGTCTATAGACATCATGAACTCCTCCCATTACATGCTGTTGAAGACAGAACGCAAATACCCTTTTGAAGCTGCCCACCCACAATATTTAGAGAATTCCAGGATAGGTTGATAGGAAGTGTCCGGCATTTGGACTTGGTAGACTTGTAATGAAAAATAATCTGGGATTTCAAGAGATCTATGTCGTCTGTGGTGGAACTGAACCATTGAGAAGAAGACGGGCTCTCACTGATTGAGTTCCCAGAGGGCAGCCTGTCAGTCACGCTGAATCTTGCTGTCTACTTTGGAGACACGTCCCAGATGATGGCACATAATAGTGGTTATCTTTCTACTGTGTCTGCTAAGGGATCTGATCAGGCTATTAACAGGCGTTGTGCTCCTTTTCGGGCTACAGGCTGTGACATTGAGCCAATTGACAAACATAACATAAAGTGAGGTAGTAGCAGGTGGGCAGAACTAGGATTAAAAACATTTTTTTATTGTTTTACTGAACTAAAGAATATACCTGAAGTAAATAAATGTGTCCAGGATGTGATCTGTCTCATCTACGAGACTGATTCTAAGTGTAACGGACCTCTGTGCAATGACGCATGCCCATCCTGAGTCAGACAGAATGTGGCTGGATGTGTTCTGTGAAATTGGGCTTTTCGGGGCGGTGACAATGCGAGAACACAGAACCGCGCTGACTTGTGGGAGTGTCATGGACATGTATTAAAGCGCTGTGCCATCCTGAGCCGTGCATAAGTCCTCCATCCAGCCTCATAGTAAGCAGTGCCACAGCTCATGTCTCCTGCTCCCGACGGGCAGAATGTGCCGCAATATGGCGCTATATGAATAACTGTAATAATAATAACAACACTGTAATCAGGCTCAATAATAGAAATATGAGAAGCCCCTGTAGCATTCAAGACAAGAGACAATATTTTTAAGCCTGTGGTACCCAGCTGTTCATGTCTGTAGGAGGGTGACCTCAGAATAGTTCAATGCTGGGTTCTCTCTTCAAAATTCAGACTATGGGGGGAGATGTATCAAACCTTGGAGAAAGATAAAGTGGAGAAGTTGCCGATAGCAACCCATCAGCTTTTAACTGTCAATCTATAGCCTGTGCTCGATAAATGACAGCTAGAAGCTGATTGGTTACAATGAGAAACTTCGGTCACATTATCTCTCGAAGATATGATACATCCCCCCTTTATATTGGTAAGATGATGTACTATGGATGAGGAGCTGGGTTGTGGAATCTTGCTCTGTGCATTTTGTAGGTTTTCTTACCTTTAGTATTATTTTGTATTGCCTTTGCCTGCTTCTGTGTGCAGGTATTACAAAGCAGCTGGTTACTGCCCACCAGGTTCTCCTTGCGTGTGAATTGATAGAGGCAACTCAGGACTGACCACTCATCTAACTGCATCTCCTTTCTGTCCGAGAGGGTGCAAAAGGCCGTTTTGGGGTCTTCGTTCACCACCTCGTAGATTTGCACGCAATGAGGTTCATCGATTATTTCAATCTCGATGTCATTGGGTTCAAGGTCGGAGCTCAAATTGAGCCTATTGATGTTTTCTGTTAGTCGGCTGACCCCAGTGTCTTCTTCTGCTTGTGGACTCTCTGATCCATCTAAAGTCCTCGCTTTACCATCACTGTTATCAATGTTCAGTTGACTATCATCTGTGTTTTCAAGGACCTCAATTGTTTCACTGCTCGTTTCACAGTTATTGTCTAGATTTTCCGAGCCGTCTTCAGTGTTATCCTGATTCTTCAGACTCAATTCGTGGCCATCTTCCCGATCTCCTACAGCTCCATGGCTGAAGTCTTCTGCATCTACCACAGCATTGTTCTGCAGATTATTTACACTTAATTCTGTGTTATTTTCCACTTGCTCTAGATCTTCCCCAGTCTTTTCCACATCTGCTTTATCATTTCCGCTTAAGCAAAGCCCATCAGTTTCCTCTTGCAGCTCAGAGATGTCATCCACTGCGTTATTGTTAGTGATGGATTCTTCATCATCGGGAGGTCTCACATTGTGACCACTGAGCGTCACCGTCTTATCCTGGATTTTCTGCTGTCGGCGTTGATTCTGAGGAATTGTAGGAAAACAATATAAAAAAAAGAAATTCAAAAAATCAATCTTGGGCTTGGGAGGCAAAGCATAGGATTAGACGAGTTGGTTCTAAAACCATTAAAATATACAGCTGCATTTGAAACCCCTATTTTCTTGCATTAGTTTGACAGGGACGCAAGACCACTACTTAGTGCTGCTGAGGGACCTTGCGGTTTCCACTGTATAACCCTCAGTCTGTGGCTTCCTTCTCACTTTCATTCCTCTCCTCACATGATATTTCACAGAGGCCTCTCATCAACTATATCACACAGGCGACTCTTAAAAGATCATGAAAAGGTGTTGGGAATCTTATTCATATACACATGATATACCAGACTTAACATAAGATACGTGATATTGAAGCTTTTATTACGTAGGCCTGTTTGTGTGTTATTATCACCATCTTTCCAGCAAAGATCTTAAATCGATATAGCTATAGATCTACATATATATTACATCTCTCTCTACACTGAAACAAGACACTCCCAATACGGACCGTATACAGCGGGAGGAACTGAAGCTCTTTTACAATCTCCTCTCCCCTAATACAATTATTCCCATGGCTCAGTGATACTTGCAGTTCTATGAAGAAAAGCAGCAGAGCAATTGTATACACCACAAGTGTAGGGCTCGGTAAGAGATCAATGATCCCTACATGACAGCTATTTACATAATAGTCTTAAATCCAACCATGCAGGGATGACTGTGGAGTAAAGCCACTTATGAGCACATATATTACCATTTGATATACCTACAGCTACAGCATAGCTGTGATCAGACACACAGTGTATGTGTATAGCTGTGATCAGACACACAGTGTATGTGTATAGCTGTGATCAGACACACAGTGTATGTGTATAGCTGTGATCAGACACACAGTGTATGTGTATAGCTGTGATCACACACACAGTGTATGTGTATAGCTGTGATCAGACACACAGTGTATGTGTATAGCGGTGATCAGACACACAGTGTATGTGTATAGCGGTGATCAGACACACAGTGTATGTGTATAGCTGTGATCAGACACACAGTGTATGTGTATAGCTGTGATCAGACACACAGTGTATGTGTATAGCTGTGATCAGACACACAGTGTATGTGTATAGCTGTGATCAGACACACAGTGTATGTGTATAGCTGTGATCACACACACAGTGTATGTGTATAGCTGTGATCAGACACACAGTGTATGTGTATAGCTGTGATCAGACACACAGTGTATGTGTATAGCTGTGATCACACACACAGTGTATGTGTATAGCTGTGAGCAGACACACAGTGTATGTGTATAGCTGTGATCAGACACACAGTGTATGTGTATAGCTGTGATCAGACACACAGTGTATGTGTATAGCTGTGATCAGACACACAGTGTATGTGTATAGCTGTGATCAGACACACAGTGTATGTGTATAGCGGTGATCACACACACAGTGTATGTGTATAGCTGTGATCACACACACAGTGTATGTGTATAGCTGTGATCAGACACACAGTGTATGTGTATAGCTGTGATCACACACACAGTGTATGTGTATAGCTGTGATCAGACACACAGTGTATGTGTATAGCTGTGATCAGACACACAGTGTATGTGTATAGCTGTGAGCAGACACATAATGAAGCAGGGCATGTTCCATTCTTTAAGCCCCTTGGAGACTCAGAAGAGAGACAAGAAAGGTGAGCTCACAGGGATCATACATCCCGTAGGGACATATTAGTAACATTACCATATATTACATCACTGTGATCGTCGCCTTAATGCGCAGATCCCAGATCACCAACCTTGGCTTGTTTTCTCGCCTGCTTTTTTGCCTTCTTTTGCAGGTGTTTACTCCCTCCAGGAGCCACATCGTTCCTCTCTTTTACATAACTATCGTCGTCGTCCTCTGCATTCTTTACAGAGACAGGTTTTGGTGTTTTTGTGCTGTTTTTCTTTGCAGGCTGAAATGCACATTGCACACAATATTAGGAGGGCAATTTAAACATCTGAGCCCTGTAAAAAAACAAAACACTGTCTCACCCTCACTAGAGACACGGGCTGATACACGGGCTGATATGTTATCTAGAGGTCATTTGTGATAAATGCTTTGCATGTTTTTCTACAGTATCTTTGTTCTATCCAATTACACTATTAGCAACACTTTACAAATAACTATTCCCCTTTTTTTCTACACAAGCAAAATAAAATCAGCCCCCTTTACTAGGATGCAATTCTAAGCTCACCATAACACTATGACGTCCATTATCCAATCCCCACCACTTTCTTACATCTGTTGGGAATCGGGACAAATGTTCTGCAAGTACTTTGGGCAGTAGATTAAAGAATTAACCTCTCAGCCCAAAATGGAGGCACCACTGTGGAGAGAGGAAGCCAAGCTCCGTGTACACTGTATCTGTTTGTATCATATCTACCGTTTAGTTGTTTTAATAGCTATTGGTAAGCAGCCAACACTACTCTTCCTGAGGACCCTGCTCTACTCCTGCAAGATGCCGACAGTATATTTCGGCTCGAATCTTGTAACCTAACCCTCTAATCTGCCCCTGAGCTGCCCTATGTGCAAACCCAGCACCCTGGGTAAATGCTCTGCCTGCTGTCTTGCAGTACTGATGCTGATCAGGAGGAACCAGCCACAGTCACCTGCAAAGTGGTGCTGCAGCAGCTGTATGCAACAGTAAGCAGGTGCCGAAACTACTCTCCTACAGCTTTTGTGCAGTTGGCACTTCCAGTCTGAATGTTGGGTGGCCCAAGTAATACTAACAGGAGTTGTCAATAATGGCAGGTTACGGATGTTAGGCGAAACCACAAGTTCCCACACAAGGTGGCAGAATAAGCACAAATGGACTTTTTCAGTACATCTCTACCTAGTTATATTTTATAGCATTGATTTAATCTTTTTCCAGAAATGTTCTTTGTATTCTTGCTTTTAAAAACAGCTTGCCGTGCTCACTCATCACTCCTGAGGACAAATTATTGACAAATTTTACTTGACCGACAAGAGTACAAATGTTGCAGCCTTCAAAATAAATCAATAATCATCTTTCACTGCACATCAACAGCGTTCTTACCGAATCGTCCAGGACAGGAAGGGACAGATCAAGAAAGGGCTCACGGACTAACGATACCTTTAAAGAAAAAAACATTTTTTTTTTTTTTTATGGATAGTCTAATGCGCAGTTTACGTTTTGACTTTTCATTGAAGCATAATGTATTGGTGCAGAAACTATAAAGTGTAGATCACTCCAATATAGCATAAGCCTTCTGTGGGCTGAAGCAGTGCTGGATTAAGGGCCACATGGCCCTGGGGCTGAAAGTGACCAAGGGTCTATTGTGAAAAGTGGAGGAGGTGTGACCAGTGCTGTGTAGGTGTCGCCAATGTCATGTGGGTGTGGCCAGTGCTGTATGGGAGTGGCTAGAGCCATGTGGGCGTGTACAGCCCGTACACTAGCAGCTCCACTATCACCCTAAACACATAAAAATAGACCCATCTGCCCCACTGTTAATCTGGCCCTGGGTTGAAGTAATGTTTATGAACATTGGAAATTCTAAGTACTCACTATATGTTGTATAAAATAACGGATATTTGCAGCACGTGTCATCAGAAATAAACACCGCCAACATTTTCCCCATTTCTTCACTGAAGAAATAAATGCAGGGCAGGGTATAAATAAATATTCATGAAATAGCACTTTAAAGTGGCGGTAACAATCACAGCAATGTTCGTACCTGGAGCCTATTCTGAGCGGGGGAAGCCATTATGTGGACTGAACTGATACGCACAGCTATAAATCTAGTAGTAAGTAGCGTCATCTCTGGTGCACAAACCACAAACGTATCATTGGTTCAGCCCACAAACAGGCTTCTTCCATTGTGTATAGCTGGCGGGTACAATCTGAGGGCCCAATTCTGAGTAGGATGCTGCAGCGTCCGTGTGTGTGCGCGGCATTAGCTAGTATTGCTTCTGCATCTATGCATCAATGCCGCTACAAGCCCTTCCCTGATGTGCAAGTGTGCGTCTGTCTGTGCAAGGACTGAGACGCCCACTGTGGCGTGGTGCTTCTTTACACCTAACCATCAGTCGCACCATGGAAACCTAGCCCCATGCTAGGTGTCTATTTCCCCCCTGAGTATGGCCTCCAATGTGAACGATTAAGCAGCAACTTCAGCGCCGCGCCTGCGATACTCCCATAACATGGACCATCTACGTGCACCCGCACAGCCACCTCCCTGTCACTGCCCAAAACATTTTCAAACCATTTCTAAGGCTGTGTGTCTCAATCAACTGTGACTGTGCGCACGGACCCGGGAAGCGCAGTGCGACTTAAGATTCAGGCGCAGTAGAATAAAAAAAATGCTCAACTGTATCAGACACAGGCGTTTGTGTTCTCCCCGTTATTAGGCCCCAAATAAATAAAAAAGGATATTATAAAAGGTATTTTTCATCAATACAGTATTTAGAAATAACAGAAGACTAAACGCACCGTCTGACAGGCCTCGCACATTATCGTACTCGTGAGCTCGCCTCCAAACAAGCGATCCACAAAGTTCGGGATGGCTCTTCTTTTTTCATAATCTAAACAGCAAGATGATCACACAGTAAGGAGCGAGGCTTTATACAGCTTACTATACTGCAGGCTGGACATTACCCAGAACAAGTAAAACATAATACATACTGTGCATACATGAATACCTTTAATAATCTTTTTCACTTCACTCTCATCTATGGTCTCTGATGCATCCTGTATGGTCTTGGAAAGGGCTGAACTTACTCTCTAGAAGTAATAAAGAAATTAAATCAGTATGAGACATACATGAAGGAGACCGAATCCTCTGTAGCGGTCACCACTGGTGACTCTTAGGGGGCAAGATTCAATTGTTTTGCACCCCCTGCTGGTCGTCTACACGAATAGGCGCCCGACTAAACAATTCAATGGTTTCTCCTTTCGGGCGCCCTTTAGTATATAATGCGGCTACAACAGCGGCTAAACTTGTCTAAAGAAGTGGTTATGGCGCAAAAACAGCCATTTAGGCGCCCAAACTCAAACACCGGAGTTTGCCCACATTTCCTCTCGCACCTAAGGAAGCTGCAATCAGAAATGCGTCCTCCCGCGGCTTCAGGCATCCGAACGGAGCAACTATTTAATTGCTCTGTTGGGCGCCCAGTCGTATAGAGACCCAGCAAAGGGGGGGGGGGGGCGCTGAAAACAATTGAATTGCCCCCTAATTCTGCTAGCGGCCTTATTTTATGCCAGTCCTCAGCAATCACTAGAAGTGCTGTGAAAAACACAATGACCACAGGGGACTTAAGGTGTTGGTGCAAAATAGTTCTCTGCTCCTAAACCAGTCTAGATACAAGTTAGAGAAGACAACACAGATGGCCGCTCAGTGATACCTGGATCTCCTCTCCTCTCATGCCATCTAGGAGGTAGCGGAGAAGTTCCTGGCTGTCTTGCTGTTGGTATCCTCTGAACTGTGCAGCCCTGGAAGGAAACACAATGCACACAAACCACTCTCATGGAGAATTATTAAAATCAAACAAACAAATAAAAAGTACAAATAAAATGAGCCTCAAGCGAGATCACTTATGACACCAATTTAAGTACAAGGTGAACAAAGCAGCATAGGAAAGCCTAGAGGAGGAGATTAAGCAGGCTCCCATCTGTACTGCTCTGAGTACTTAGAAGAAGAGTAACAGTGCCTCTGGAGGCGAGTGCAGGTAATGACCTGGTGATTGGGTATAGGGTTAACCATTGGGTTATCTACAACGATTTCACCCTTCCTGGCTTACCAGTAGGTAAATACATACAGGTAAATATCAGAAATATAGAACAAATGCAGCTTTGGAATGTAGCATAATATTTTGTCACACTCTTGGTACATACTCACTTTTTACAGACCTGAGAGAAAAGCTCTTTGGGGGTTACAACTCCCTTTTTGGTCTCCTGCATTTCAGTCACAAACTGCCACATGGCCAAAGTCAGGGGTCCCGGTTGCTGCTCCAACTTCACTTCCCGGTGTGACTGTAAAACAGAAGTATATGTAGGCCTAGATCAGGCAGAAATGCACATACACATTAACTATAACCACATAAAGAGTAGTGTACGGATCTGGGTACCATAGTTCCTTTGTTGTTATGCCTCAACAGTGGATAGGGTTATCAAGACCCCTCCACTACTCTACTATTTTAATATATTTACAGCCAAGGTCAGGATCCACAGAACGTGTCTCCAGGAGGCTGTGGGTTTTATCGGCTACAGTCAAGAACAAATCCATTTACTGTGCCATCGGAGGGATTCACGGGAATGGGTGCCAGGGAGAAAAGTATCACAGCAGAGCTCCGTTAACAGCTTCATTTTTTTTTTTTTTTAGCCAAAACCACTCTGATTTTTTTTTTTTAATACTTAATAAAATGTATAATGTATTTTTAAAACCAGCACTTACAGGTTCAGAAGAATCAGACACCTGAACAGTCACAGTTTGTCCCGGATGCTTCACATCATCTAGAAGTTCTCGTAGTGTAGGCGTCTGCGACAAATTCTTATAGAAAAACACAAAAACATCATCATCAGTACTAGAGTTACACTAACGTCTAATCACGTGACACGTGGCTATATACCCACCTGCATTACAGCATTGAAGAAACAAGTGTTCCCCAGGTTACTGAGCCCTCTCACAGCGACTTCTTTACGCTCATTATGCGTGTTGGGCGTTTCCTCCCTTTTAGCTATACTCCTGGCATCTTCAGCCATTTGGCGCGTTTTGTTCTCCTGCGTTTTCTCAGGGTGGCATGCATCTTGGTCTGATTGAACTTTTAATGCAAACACAAAAAGGAATGATGTCAGCTGTCAAACAGACGTTCTGTCCCAGTAAGGCACTTTGCAGCACATTTACACAACAAATTCAAAAAGTTGTCATAACTGCTCCTGCTTCATGTTCTGAGTAACAAAAGGAAAATCAAGCACCAGAAACACAATTTCATTACCTTAAACTACACAGAACAAGAAAATATTGCTCATGTGAGACACTTCTAATAATACACCCCCCCCCCCTTTCCCCCAATAACTGCATCAGTTTCTGGCCAATTGCCTGGCTGCATTTTCATCAACATTTGTTTCATCAAATGGCAGCCGTGATTGTGTGTGGAAGAGAATGCTACACTAATCTCTCCAACTGCACTGCAAATGGAGGAGACTAACTGAGGTGCTCAATTTCTGGCTGGGCATATTTACCATATCCCAACTGTCCCAATGTAGGTGGGACAGTCCATAGTCTAGTACTGTAGCTGCCAGGACTTTTACTGAACTCGGTGGGCGGTGGCACATCCGACTGCCACTGAGGCATAGGGCATTCCAGGGGGGTATTTAGAGGTAAGGTTTTGGGACACCCGGCACTTCAAAAGTGCTAGGCACATGCCCTAGAGGACTAGGCCTGCTACCAGCATGACATAAGCACACCCCTTTTTTGGATTCCCAAGTCCAGAATTTGTTGGACAGTATGGAAGTGTGCCACCTAGAGGGCACAATAATAAAAACAACATTAACAGTCATAACAAGGTTTTATATAGGAGGTAGGAAGCATATCTTCCTGCAGGTTGAAAGAAGTCTAATATTATTACTCTGCTGTTGGGCTACATGTTGGCCTAGACCAGTGTTGGCTAACCTTGACACGCCAGCTGTTGTGGAACTATATATCCCAGCATGCCCTGCCACAGTTTTAGCATGCCCTAATAGCAAAACTGTAGCAGTGCATGCTGGGTTATGTAGTTCCATAACAGCTGGAGTGTCAAGGTTAGCCAACACTGGCCTAGACTTTCCCATTACATTTAAACTAGGACACATAGTAATTGCCAGAGTTGAAATATTCTGTACTGATGATACTATTCTAATGTGGGTCCAATGTCATATGGTAATCGTAGCTGAATGACGACGACATCCCCCTGTGTTAGCAATGACCGCACTAATATGACTCCATCGGAGGCAGATATTTGGCATATGGCTATACTACTGGTCTATGTCCATGCGATCCAGCAGCGAGTCGGGTGGAAAAATCAGAGTTATGATATAACACACCTTAGATAACTCTTTTTCTTCGAGGTCCATAGGGTCCACAGAATCTACCTTGTGGGTATGTAGTTAGAGAGATCCATTGCACCAAACAGCTACAGCTTTAAAGGTCCCAGCATACACTGGTCCTCCTCCCTATATATCCCGCCTCCAGCCACAGGCATTGAGTTTGTAAACAAGCCTAACGGCAAGAGACGGAAAGTGGAGAAGCAAGTACAATGTACCCAAGAAACACGCTCAAAATACCAAGAGGGAATCAGTGATGCAAAAAAGCAAAGAACAGATCCCAACTGACGCCAGGTGCGTCAGGGTGGGTGCTCTGTGGACCTCGAAGAAAAAAAAAAAAAAAAAAGAGTTATCTAAAGTATGTTATACCATAACTCTGATTTTCTTCTTCAGGGTCTATAGGGTCCACAGAATCTACCTTGGGGACATCCTAAAGCAGTTCCCTTAAGGATGGGGACGCTCCTGAGCGGAGAGGAGAATCCGCCGCCCAAAGGAAGCATCCTGGGAAGGCAAAAGTATCAAATGCATAGAATTTTATAAAAAGGTATGGACCAAGTGGCAGCCTTGCACAGCTGTGCAGCCGAGGCACCATGTCTAACCGCCCACGACGGTCCGACAGACCGAGTAAAATGTGCTGAACAAGGAGATCAGCCTGTATATAGACTTGAGCAATACTCGTACGCAACCAGCGAGCCAGAGTCTGCTTGTTAGCTGGCAGCCTCGTTTGTGAAACCCATATAACACAAAGAGCAAATCTGATTTCCTGATGGAGCTGGTACGATCCACGTAGATTCGAAGGGGTCGAACAACATCCAGGGAAGCTTCATCTGTAGACGGGTTTGAAGACTGAAAAGCCAGGACTACAATTTCCTCATTTATATGGAAACGGGATACTACCTTCGGAAGGTAACCCGCCTTAGTATGAAGGACAGCTCTATTTTGATGAAAAAAATCAAATATGGAGAGCAACATGACAGTGCTGCCAAGTCAGAAACACTATAAGCTTAGGAGATCGCGAGGAGAAAAAGGGTCTTAAGTCCACCTTATCCAAGGGTTCAAAGGGGAAAGCTTGCAGCGCCCTGAGAACCAAGGATAAATCCCATGGTGCTACCGGAGGGACAAACGAAGGTTGCAGTCGGAGAACCCCCTGCATAAAATGTTCTTACATCTGCCAGGGGCGCAATTCTGCGCTGGAACAAAATTGACAAAGCAGAAACCTGAACCCTCAAGGTAGCCAGACACAGACCTAAGACTAACCCAGCCTGCAGAAAAGAAAGTAGTCTTGAAACCTTAGGGTCATATTTTGTTTGGGAACACCAACGAAAATATGAATGCCAAATCCTGTGATAGATGCGGGCTGAAACAGGCTTCCTTGCCCTCAACTTCGTCTGGATCACAGAAGCAGAGAAACCTTTGGCCTTTAAGACGGAAGCCTGTCAAAGCCACGTCAAGCCACGCCGTCAAAGCCAGCAAGGTAAATCCGGATATAGGCAAGGACCCTGCACTAGCAAATACAATCGTAGAGGCAGTGGAAGTGGCTTGTCTATTGATAGACATGTCAGATCGGTGAACCAAAGTCGCCTGGGCCAGGCCGGATCTATTAGTATTAACCTGCCACCTTCCTGCTTGAACTTTCTGACGACTTTTGGGAGTAGGGATATCGGAGGAAACAGGTATGCCAACCTGAAGTTCCACCTCACCGCCAGAGCATCCACGAAGGTGGCTGAGGGGGTCCCTCGTTCTGGAGCCGTACCCGGGGACCTTGTGGTTGAGGCGTGACGCCATGAGGTCTATGTCTGGTAGTCCCCACCTGTCCACCAGGAGTTGAAAGACGCCCGAATGAAGAGCCCATTCTCCGGCGTGCATGTCCCGACTACTTAGGAAGTCCGCTTCCCAGTTGAGGACTCCTGGGATGAATATTGCTGAGACTGCTGGAAGATGGCATTCTGCCCACAGCAGAATGTTCACCACTTCTCTCATGGCTGTCGGACTTTGTGTGCCTCCCTGATGATTGATGTAGGCCACTGTGGTCGCATTGTCGGACTGAATCTGGACAGGCCTGCCGTGAAGAAGGTCCTGCGCCAGACTGAGCGCTCTGTGCACTGCACGAAGCTCCAAGATATTTATCGGTAGGTGACTTTCCTGAGTCATCCAACTTCCCTGAAAGGTGTGACACCCTGTCACTGCTCCCCATCCTCGCAGACTTGCATCCGTGGTGAGGAGTACCCAGTCTGGGACCCATAACGGACGACCCTTATCTAAATGAGTCGTCTCAAGCCACCAAGCGAGAGAGAGCCAAACCTCTGGCGAGATGCGGATCATCTGAGACTTTATCCGATGATATAAACCATCCCAATGAGACAGAATCCATTGCTGCTGGGACCTGGATTGGAACTGGCCATAGGCCACCATATCGAATGTGGACACCAAGGAGCCCAGCACCTGCATTGCCAGGTATACTGACACACTTTGTTTGCAGAGTAGACTGCGCACACAAGACTGTAGTGCCGCAATCTTGTCCTCTGGTAGGAGAATAATCTGGCCCAGAGAGTCCAGTAGCGCCCCCAAGTGCACCATCCACTGAGTTGGAGAAAGAGAGGACTTTTTCCAATTTATTATCCAGCTGTGCTCTTGTAAGCACACAATGGTCATCTGAAGATGACATTGTAACAACTCCTGCGATTGTGCCAATATCAGGAGGTTGTCCAAATATTGCAGTATCCTGACCCCTTGTTGTCAGAGATGAGCCGTCATCACTGCCATTATCTTGGTAAATACCCGAGGGGCTGTGGCCAGCCCGAAGGGTAGAGCATAAAATCTCCAGGCTCCATTGCCAGCATAATTGATGGTAGGGTTTCCATATGGAATTTGGGCACATGGAAGAATCTGAATCTGTTGAGAGACTTGAGACTGGGCGATGTGACCAATATTGTTCCTGAACCAAAAATAAAATTTGAATAAACCACCCCTTCGCTGTTGCGTTACAGGATTATGACTCCCGACCTCAGGAGGGCCCCAAGAGACTCCCGGAAGGCCAAAGGTAGGGTTGTACCAACAAACCTTTGAGGGGGATGCCTCAAGAACGTAATGGCGTTGCCCTGAGAGACCACCTCTCGAACCCAGGCATCTGTCGTGGTCTGATACCAGGCCTGAGAAAACTGTAGGAGTCGGCCTACAACCCTGAGACCCCCCAGGGGGAGGCCCGCCCCATCAGGCAGTGGGCTTACTGTCCGGCTTGGAAGCAGGACGCTTGGCTGACCAGGATTTCTTGGTCTGCCGTCTCCCGTGGGAATCATCCTGTCTAGATGAAGACTGTTCCTTTGCCCTACCACTGAGTAAGACCCCGAACTCTGAGTATCAGAGTGCGATGAGGAGGGTGGGCCAGAATCTTGAGGCAATGTCTGAAGAGAACCTCTCTTATGCCCCTGTTTCTTTACTGCCACTGGTCTATTTGCCTGCAGCATACTCTGACTAGAGTGAGCAAAAGAATCAAACCGACAGGGATTCATAGGGGACATGTACATAGAAGGATGCAACTGCTGTGGGTATCCCACAGTAGGAGGCAATATCGTGGTAGGAGCACACGACGCTGCGACCTCATGCACCATATGCGGCAAAACCTGCAACCAAGACGCCACCCAAGATGGCTCTAGTGTAGGTGCAGGTGTACCAGACAGGAAAGGTGGCTGTTTACAACAGGCACTACACAATCCATCTTGCACAAAATCCTGTTCAGACAGGCCTGCAAACCAGGATTTACATGACTTGAGCAACGGAGGCTCACCCTTCTCACCTTTACCCTCAGACATGCCAAATGTGTGATCGGTATAAGGTGTACAGTATAGATGCAATGTGACCCTCTTCACATATGAAAAACCCCACACACATTTTCAGGGGGATGAGGAGAAACACAGTGATAGATATAACTTACAGTTTGAAAGCAAAAGACAGTATATATACAGCAGCTAGCATGAAAGTCACATACAATACAGAAATACAAACATTGCTATTGCAAATTGACTCTGAATCAACTGACCAGCCCCGCCGGGGTATTGGCAGGATATAGAGCACTATATACCAGATCCAGAGGAGAGGTATACAGGGAGACAGACCAGACCTCCAAGACAACCAGCCTGCAGCAGTACGCACAACTGTGAACTGCGAGCGTCTCGCACACGAGGTGGTCAGAAGCAGCAACCCAGAGGCAGGAATCCGTAACCGGAAGTTGCCTCTGGGGCAGGGAAAGAGCGGCCGGGGGAGCGCCTATCTCCCCTATGCTGCGATTTTGACGGCACGGGTATGCTGGCCTCACAGTAGTAGACTCCAACTAGTGCGCTCTAGTTCGTCTACTACCCATCCGCGGCAACAGACGATATGGCCCCGGCCGCCTTAGTGAGTACACGTTACACGAGGCCTTCACCCGCAGCCGCCTCTGGTGCGTCTCCTACACCAGAGGCCTGGACTGCGTCTCGCACGATTCCCCTCAAGAGGAGTCGCTTACCTGCCATTTCTGAATCTGATCACAGTCCGGACCCAACCTACTCCGCTAGCTAAGCCGAAATCACTAGGGTATATAGCAGTACTGGCGTTTCGGCATCGGCGGAGGTAGATGGAGTTGCAGTACCTACGTCCTATTTGATGCTTAGTACTGCTCAACTCAGAAGTTCAAAAAAACTAAGGTAGATCATAAAAGAAAAAGCCTGGGACTGCCTAGGCAGTCCCGCTGTTAAACAGGTGCGTCTGCCGCGCAACAAAAAAACCCCAAAAAACTGAATGCCTGTGGCTGGAGGTGGGGTATATAGGGAGGACCACCAGTGCATGCTGGGAGCTTTAAAGCTGCAGCGCTTTGGTGTAATGGATCTCTCCAACTACATACCCCCAAGGTAGATTCTGTGGACCCTATGTCGCTGAAGAAAAAACAAGTGGGTTGTCCAACATTCAAGTTTTTCTTTTTTTCTATTAAATAAAGAGAAACGAAATGAGCTTATGCAGAGTCAAGTTTTGTCTAGATGATGAAGTTGGTCAACTGATCATGTTTTGATTCAACTTTCATGTGATTAACTTTAGGAGGGTCAAACGTAACTTTTACAATTACTGAACTTTAACTGAACAGAAAAAGAATATATTTTTCTAGTTCTTAGCCTTTAAAAGACGTTGTATGCAACCAGTTGTAAACAATGTACAGAAAAGATGCTCTGACCCTTGTTAAAAATACCTCACATGTACAAACCTGTGCTTGCCGTCCTAATGTTCAACTTAGATTTTTTTGTTATATATTCCACCAATTGCCGAAGCCGACCGGAACACTCGTAATCAATTTGGTTATCACACAGGTAGCACCTAGTACAGACAAGACACAATCAGCAAATACATTGCAGCCACATAAATAATTTATTTTGCAATGGAAAGATTATGTCTTACAATACATAAAGTCTCAGAATAAAGCGGGGATATAAGATACAGGCAGGTGCATAAATATTGGGACATTGACAGAATTTTCATATTTTGGCCTCTCTTCACCACCACAATGGCTTTGAAATGAAACAAACAAGATGTGCTTTAACTGCAGACTTTCAGATTTAATTTGAGGGTAATTACATCCAAATCGGGTGAACGGTGTAGGAATTACAATGGTTTCTATATGTGCCTCCCACTTTTTAAGGGGCCAAAAATAATGGGACTATCAACTCAAAAGCTATTTCATGGACAGGTGTGGGCTATTCCCTCGTTATTTCATTATCAATTAAGCAGGTAAAAGGTCTGGAGTTGATTCTAGGTGTGACATTTGCATTTGGAATCAGTTGCTGTCGACTCTCAATATGAGATCCAAAGAGCTGTCACTATCAGTGAAGCAAGCCATCATTAGGCTGAAAAATCAAAACAAACCCATCAGAGAGATAGCAAAAACATTAGTTGTGGCCAAATCAACTCTTTGGAACATTCTTAAAAAGAAAGAATGCACCGGAGAGCTCAGCAACACCAAAAGACCCGGAAGACCACGGAAAACAACTGTGGTGGATGACAGAAGAATTATTTCCCTGGTGAAGAAAAACCCCTTCACAACAGTTGGCCAAATCAAGAACAGTCTCCAGGAGGTAGGTGTATATGTGTCCAAGTCAACAATCAAGAGAAGACTTCACAAGAGTGAATATAAAGGGTTCACCACAAGATGTAAACCATTGGTTGAGCCACAAAAACAGGAAGACCAGATTAGAGTTTGCCAAACAACATCTAAAAAAGACATTACAGTTCTGGAACAACATCCTATGGACAGATGAGACAAAAATCAACTTGTACCAGAGTGATGGGAAGAGAAGAGTATGGAGAAGGCAAGGAACTGCTCATGATCCAAAACATACCACCTTATCAGTTAAGCATGGTGGTGGTAGTCTCATGGCGTGGGCATGTATGGCTGCCAATAGAACTGGTTCCCTTGTATTTATTGATGATGTGACTGCTGACAAAGGAGGAGAATGAATTCTGAAGTGTTTCGGGTAATATTACATACTCATATTCAGTCAAATGCTTCAGAACTCATTGGACAGCGCTTCACAGTGCAGATGGACAATGACCCGAAGCATACTGCAAAAGCAACCAAAGAGTTTTTTTAAGGCTAAAAAGTGGAATGTTATGGAATGGCCAAGTCAATCCCCTGACATTAATCCGATTGAGCATGCATTTCACTTGATGAAGACAAAACTGAAGGGAAAATGCCCCAAGAACAAGCAGGAACTGAAGACATTTGCAGTAGAGGCCTGGCAGAGCATCACCAGGGATGAAACCCAGCATCTGGTGATGTCTATGCGTTCCAGACTTCAGGCTGTAATTGCCTGCTAAGGATTTGCAACAAAGTATTAAAAAGTGAAAGTTAGATTTAGGATTGTTTAGTTTGTCCCATTACTTTTGGCCCCTTAAAAAGTGGGAGGCACATATAGAAACCGTTGTAAATCCTACACCGTTCACCTGATTTGGATGTAATTACTCTCAAATTAAATCTGAAAGTCTGCAGTTAAAGCACATCTTGTTTGTTTCATTTCAAAGCCATTGTGGTGGTGAATAGAGGCCAAAATATGAAAATTCTGTCAATGTCCCAATATTTATGCACCTGACTGTATTTACAGAAGTTTGCATATCATTAGCACCGCTTGTGAGCAGTCACAACAAACCACCTAATATCAATGTAGCATGTTAAAAGGGAAAACCATGTTGCATTCAAAAATAGTTACCCAACTATCACGACATTTAATAATGTGTACTTGGCTTTACCAAGCAGTACATTTTGAACAAAAGCGCTCATCAGTTAAGTCATACCCCAATTTATGTATCAAGAGATTAACATATTACCATACGTTCCAGTCCCCAACACTGAGCACCAGGCAGTGCGGCTCCGATCTTGGGGTGTTATAATGGTTCAGCGCATGCTGCTGCTCTGAATATCTGCCGCACCCCTGCAAGGACAATAAAACAAACACACAAAAATTATTCTGCTTTTCATACGCTGCAACAAGTTAACTACTGCAATCTTCTGCACCACTGACACATATGCTAGAGGTCACAATTACGTCACTAGTGGACAGACCATACAGACTGGGGACCCATATATCATGTGTGGAAATGTCCATGGTCCTGGGTGGGAGAAGAGAGTACAGTATATGGCTTCTTTCCGCTATAGACCATTTGTCTGCGGCAGACAAAGGGCAAAATTTACTAAAAGGAGGTTTGACGGCGGTTTCTATGCCATTGTAAACCCCGGCGGTTTGGTGGCGGTTTCTATTCTATTCTAAACCCCGGGGGTTTGGTGGCGGTTTTGCATTGGTTTCTAAATGACAGCCCTGTTCTATTGTATTCTATTCTAAAGTGTGTTTTGACTGCGGTTAGGCGGCGGTTTTGCTTTCTGCAGATTTACTAAGGCCAAAACCGCTGCAAAACTGCCATCAAAACACATTTTAGAATAGAATAGAACAGGGCTGTCATTTAGAAACCACTGCAAAACTGCCACCAAACCCCAGGGGTTTAGAACAGAATAGAACCCGCCACCAAACCACCGGGGTTTAGAACAGAATAAAACCCGCCACCAAACCCCAGGGGTTTAGAACAGAATAAAACCCGCCACCAAACCCCCAGGGGTTTAGAATAGAATAGAAACCGACTTCAAACCACCGCTTAGTAAATTTTGCCCAAAGAAGCTAATTTTGGAGACAGTGATTAGATAGATGGAGCATGTGAATACTTCTTTATCAAATAATTGATTGCTACAGGTCCTGATTGAATAAAAGGTCTGGTTTAGCCATTGTGCAGGCTGTAAAATGACGCTTCCATTATAGTCGTGATATGGAGAAGTATGATGGAGTCTTACCCTGTGACCACATCGCAGACACAGCCAGACCACGTCCGGTTCCCTGTGTTCCTCCTCTCCATCGTTCGCAGTTTCCTTGCAGTCTGTCTGGCAGTCCTGACAGGCGTCCCACTCCACATTCACCAGCGCTCTCTTCACCGTCCCCTCATCCAATCCCTTCCGGATGTGTTTACAGGTGGGTTCTGAAAGCACAAATGCTGCAATTCATGGAGGAGTAGCCATTTGTGGCCTGAACAAATTAAATCATATTTAGCAGGTGAGTCAATTGTTTTGGGTGTCCGTAGCCCCCGTCTAAAGAGACTGGAGCTATACAAATGTTTGCACAACCAGCCCCGCACTGGTCACGTCAACCGCATTCTCGCGCCCAAATGCACTGGATTAGAAGAGGCTTCTCCTGTGCCAAGTGCCAGGCGTACTGCAGCTGAGGTGCGTCCGGCCCCAAACCACTACTCTAGGGAGACTTCTCACCCCTCGGAAGGGTGCGAGCAGTAATCTGCAGTGTGTGCATCCTCCCGGTCAGTTCAGACGGGAGCTACGGGTGCCCAAAACAACTGAATCGCCCCATTAGAACCGAAAGACTAAAGGGAATTTTCTGTAAAAGAAAAATTTTGCCTTAAACTGTCTTTTAAGAATAGTTTTTGTATGTGCTCCATTTTCTATAACAGAGATTCCCATATTCCATAGTCCTCAAGGCACACTAACAGTCCCAGTTTCAAGGATATCCACACTAAAGCTGGGTACACACGTAAAGATTGTCTGTCCAACCAGCCAACTAGTTGATTGGTTGGAATGAAAATCTGGTAATGTATGGGAGTAACTGATGATCAGAAATTTGCTCCTAAATGCCAGAAAACAGATGAAAATGGTCTTCAGACAAGTTTGTTAAATGTTTAATCTAAACAATTTGTTCAAACAACAGTTTTTGTCCATTTTCCGGCGTTTGGGAGCAAATTGCTGATTGTCATTTGCTTTCATACCGCACCAGATTTTCATTCCAACCAATCAACTAGTTGGATGGTTGGACAGAAAATCTTTACGTGTGTACCCAGCTTTACATAGTAACTCAGACATTTTGATTTACCAATGTGTGCTCAACCATGGATAGCCTTAAAACCTGAAATGTTACATGCCTTTGGCACACAACTTGGGAACTGCTGTTCTATAATGTTATACCACCATTTTTTATACAACTTCCCCCTCAGCCTTTGCAAAGTAAAATAACAAACAAAAAACAAAACAAAAAAGCAAACGCACAGATGTGATATAGGGGACATAACTATTATCCCTACACATTCCCGACATCGTTTCCGGTTAGTCTCGCCTTAAAACAAACTGCTGCTTTAAATGTACATTCCACGTAATCATACACATCATGCTACCTGCTTCCACGGAATCCTGCACAGGGAGATTCTTCACTTTTCTCTTTACCATGTCACCGTTTTAACACTTCCTACAAAATACAATGGAATAAAGATGAGCCAAAAGCATAACGTATTGCATAACTTATTGATTGCACGCAGTGATTCATGGGGACAGTTAGTGGCAATATGAGCCCAAAGTCACTATCTGTGGTCAGACAAATCCTTATTATGAGATAGCGGGATGTACAACATCAACAGGGCAACTACTGCTTAGATAAATTTAAATGAAAGAGCACTCGCTTAATTTTCACAGCTATATACAGAAGAGATCAGCATAATTATACGTAAACTTTCCACAAAGGATAAAATCCTCCAACCTGTCTATTTCACCAATACATCATCTCTCCCATATTTAAACACATATAGCTAAAGCTACACTACCTGTACTTTATGTATTCACTTAAAGAAGTTATAAGGGATGTTCACCTTCAGGCCTCAACCCGTTGTAAGTAGCTGTCCTTGTGATAGCCAATATCAATCAATAAGGATACAGAAGGCCTATGACCGGTTACTAAAGAACAAAAGATACTATAGCTATCCAATTCCCTGGAGGCTATAGTAGTCTCAGCGCTTATAGAGAGGTATATCAATGCATAGAGATTTTTTTCTATGTACTAGAAATATTTACGGTCAATATAAATAAAAAAGATGAATTGTTTCAGCAATGCAGCTGGACTAAATGTCAGTTGCAATTCTGACATATAATAAAGAAACACCATAAATCAAATAGAGACCGCGCTATTGCTGACAAATCACCTGTCCTGAAAAAGCTCCCAGGTACGAGTGAAACGCATGGATTGGGATACCCTTGTTCACCTAACTACCTTGGAATAACCTATTTCTCTATTACAATCAGCGATCCATTTGTATATTTGTACCTCCCAGTGGCAGCCCTTTACCACCAATAGGCTGTGTACCCGTGACTCCAGGAGAAGGCGGGAGTAGTAACCATTAAGTTATTCACCCGGAATTTTAGACAAAACCGGGCGGCTGTACGAGATCCTCTTACGGCGTTACCAACCGAGACACAGAGAGCCGGGAAGCAGCACACTGGGACCCACAGCTATAATCTCACAAGGAAGGTGAGATAAACATTTATCATGCACCCTTCTCTCTTTCTTTGCATAATGATGTATTAGTGCAGGGCGTGACAAATCCTGGGGGCCAGGTCGCCATGGCGACCAGATTTTTGCTGCCTGGCTACCAGATTTTGCAGGGAGGGCGGAAGCAGACCCTCGTCAGCCCTAGTGCAGATTAGTGTCTGTAGTATTGCAGTGGTCATTTCATGCACAAGAGGACATGTGCTGAGAGTCGCCTCCGGTGACTGATGTGTCTGTCCGTCCTGGTTTCTCTTGTACGTCCCATCCTGTGCTGACTCATCCTCTCCATCCCGGGCCTGCTGTAACTCCTGCTGTCTGTCCCAGTCTGTGCTTATCCTCCTGTACGACCCGGCTATCCGCTGTATTCTAACTCCAGCTGCATCAAGCTTTCCGGTAAGAGGGTCTATGTATGGCCAGGGATTGCGAATCGGCTTCAGGAGGGATAGTGGTGTGACCACGAGGGGGGTGGTATGGCCGCAGAAGAGTGGTCTGCCATCGGGTACCCCCCTAGTTGTGTGGGTATTGGGGGGGGGGGCTAACTGCACAGTAATGTAACTGTGGGGGGGGGGTTGTTTATCTGGGTGGAAGCTGCACAGCAATGGTTTGCCTGGGGTACTCCCTCAGTAGTGTGGCTGTGGGGGCTGGTTGCCTGGGGGGTAGGTGCTCAGGAATGTGGCCCCGGGGGAGCTGTGCAGAGCAGTGAGGGGGCCTCCATTTTACTATATCCATTCAACTGCGTACGTTTTGTGGACTAGTATAGTGTGTATAACAGTTGCACAACACACAGAGCTGTGCTCCTCACTCATTCCTGTATTTTTCTTTGGGGGGGGGGGGGGGGCGGCGGTCTGGCTTCTACACTTTCTTCCTGGCTGCGAGATTTTAGAAAAATTTGTCAAGCCCTGTATTAGTGGGTATAAATATCCACATTTGGAAGGTCCCTGTACACCCTGAGGAAGGACCCTATTGGTCAGAAACACATTGGTGGTGAAAGGGGACCCTCCATCTGTATGGACTCATTCAGTTTGTTTTCCCATCAGCTAAGTTTTCTAATTCCAACTCATTTCAGGTGAGGAGGGTATGTTAGCCTTGTGAGACCATCTGTCATTTGGAGGACCTGTTGTTTTATTGACCGTTTACACTTTTTTTGGGAATGAAATACTTTTATGAAAATCATCCGGATCTTTTGATGTTCCACGATCACGATACCTTCATAATCTATGTACGGATCTACTGATATAAAGAAACCTTTTGAGGAACGCCTATACCTGTGCCCAGGCGAGTCTATCCCCAAGGGGGAGATGCATCACTATACCTTCTTTTCTGCTATATGGAGGGGTAAGAACACGAGAGATACCTTTCAGTGAATGTATTTCACCTTCATTAGGTGAGTTTGGAGTTGTTCCAGATTGCCGAATGTGTAGTTTACAGGCACTAAGGACTAATTAGTATATTGTGTCTATATTTCTTTCTTTTCCCTAGAGGGGTACATTCCCATTACCTGACTCTAGAGAAGACCGATATATTCCATTCAAGGGACAGCGCCTATTGGTCCGCTCATTTATTTAATATTTCAGCTAAACATTTGATTTGCTGCGGGGGCCCAGTGTACAACGGGCATCTATGAATTAAATCCACGACCAACTGGTACAGATATATGATCATATTGCTCATTTACAAATGTCATAATCTACCATAGACTCTGTTGATATTTATACATATGGTCATGATGCACGGCTAATTAAACTCTGTGGAGTGTTGCTGAAGTGGTGCACTACAAGCACCAGCCTGCACTAACAAACTGGACATTTACTGGAAAAATATCCCATTGAGTAGCTAAGGAATTCCAAACAATATCCATGCTGAAATACTGCAGTATATCTATTATTAAGAAAAATTTGGGACAATCAGTCTGGACAAGTTAATAGGAGCGCGGTGATTTATAAGTTTGAATCTGCTGATGAGAAGGGTGAATTGGATAGGAAGCACTGTGATTATAGGTTGCTAATATCACTATCCATAATTAGTTACAGTACATTGTATTGGTATTAACAATATTTGATACCTTTTATCTACGTTTACATTTTTAGAATTTCTGTATAATAAATTGTTACATGATACAGAGAAGCCTGTGATCATTCCAGTGTCATTTATCAATTGTCAGCAATAGCGCGGTCTATATTTCATTTATTCTATGACCTGTTACTACTCTCGGCAGTTAGAAGGAAGCTGGCTATCTGAAGTAAAAGTGGACACTTCCTTGTCTTAAGCTGGGTACAGACATGAACAATGGTGAAACGCGGCAATGTAACAATGTATCACATCACACAGACGTACACACGGGTTGGGTATGAAATCCCAGCTGTCGGGATACCGCTGGTCAGAATACTGACAGCCAGAATCCCGACACCAATAGGGAAGAAAGGGGTTTTCCTAACCCCTTCCATCGGTGAAAACCCTAACCTCCCCCCCTAGTGCCTCAGCCTAACCTCCCCCTCCCCGCACACTAAAAATAACACCCCCTCCCCGGTGCCTAAACCTAACCTCCCCCCTAGTGTCTAAACCTAACCTCCCCCTACTCGCACCCTAACCCTACCCCTAGTGCCTAACCTTAACCCCGCACCCTAACCTCCCCCTAACACCCTGATACTTACCTATGGGATCCCAGCAGTCGGGATCCTGGTGCCGGGATCCCGACCTGTTGGGATTTCGGCGCCGGTATTTAGACAGTCAGCATCCCGCACGGCGGGATGCCAACTACATCCCGTACACACTACACGATCCGCAGTACGACAATGCTTCATGTAACAATACTGCGTCGTCCGTGGCATTGTCCCATCTTTAGTGGAGCAAATCAAAAATGAAACTATGCAAAAACCTAATTCATCAAATGATGATTTGGGAGGATTTGCCCATACACACTATACGATGGTCGCTACCATCCTTCGCGGATCGCAAAATCAGCCGATATATTGCATAGTGTGTACCCTGCTTAAAATAAGTGTAGCAGCTCTTTTTAGTGTGTGATGTCCAAAGGCCTTTTCCCCTGTAATTACAAAAACAAGAAGTGGGAAAAGCAGGAGGACACTGTGAGGGGCCTCACTTCATAACTCCAGGTTATTTCCTCTCTTTGTGAAGGGACAGATCATTAAATTACTAATTTCATTGTCCGTCATAAAAATAGGCGGGCGTTAGCTTTACAATCTGGGAGCATGTGTTACCTGTTATAACTTTTTGAATAAGCAAGAGTATTTTTGTAATCCTGGATTTATGTAGAGAGGTTTTTTTTTTTTTGTTTGTTTTTTTAACCAGAGTCGTCAAAAAATGGGATTTCTGTACTTCTGGTAAATCCCTTCCTCCGAGTCAGGGGACACTGGAAACAATGGAGCATAGAGCGTAGTAACAAGAGCTTGGGTGCTGGGCAAAGCCACAAGCTCCTCCCCCTCTATGCTCCCATTGGCTGCTTTGGAACTTTCAATACACTACCAACAATAGATGGGAGAGGAGACAAACTACAATCTAAACAAGGAAAACTGGGAAGCAGCAAACAATGAACAGAAACACAAACAAAGAGCAAAATAAAAAGAGGGCGTCCAGTGTCCTCCATAAGATTCGGAGAAGAAGATTTAACAAATACAAAATTCACAGTTTCTCATTCATGCTCTGAAACTGGAAACGTCCATAGGTGATCTCTATGGGAGCAGGGTATGCTCAAAAGCGGTCACGGTCCAATGTAAGACTGGCACTGTAGTGAAGGAGGACACCTGCTTGCGAGCGAACAGGGACTTCACCAGCTCCTCTAGAAAGAGGACATTGGGGGAGATGTACCAAGCCTTGGAGTGTGATAAAGTACTAAGATGTCTATTTATCAAGCAGTGAAAAGCGTGTAGTGAACCAGTAGAGGAGTTGCCCATAGCAACCAATCAGCTCTCAAGTAGCATTTATCAAGTAGAGTCTATAAAATAATAGGGAGGAGCTGATTGGTTGCAATGGGCAACTTCTCCACTGGTTCACTTCTCCACACTTTTCACTGCTTGATAAATAGACCCCCTAGTCTTCATTCTAGCACCCTGCACCTGTCACAACCCGTGCAGTTCCTCTTTCCTGTCTGGCGTGTCACGCTCTGCTCTGGTGCTTCTAGCGCACTCAGCTGATGCAACAAACTGCTGATATACAGACCAGTGTGTGCTAGAAGCACCAGAGCTGAGTGACACACCCCAGACAGGAAAGAGGAACTGCACCGGTTGTGACAGGTGCGGGGTGCTAGAATGGAGACTAGTACCAACCATTCAGTTCCTAACTCTCACTTTTACAGGCTGTGTTTGAAAAATGGCAGTTAGGAGCTGATTGGTTGGTACATTATCTCCATCCATCCTATCACTGTCCAAGGCTTAGTGCATCTCCCCCATTGTCCTCTGGTAAGAAGATTCTGGTCTGACAGTACTAAAAAAAAAAAAAACACAAGAAAATAATCTGCAGGGAATGTGTCAGGTTGGATCTCTGTAAATGAAAATCCAACAGATCTCAGCTGTCTCCAGAACAGAATCTCTGGATCAGAAGGGAAGGGATGACCATCATCTCCCTGGATCGGAGAAGATCAACCACCACTGCTATAATCCTTCTGCGTACCCTCGACACTGTGGCCGGGACAAAAGACAGGGCCCGAGATTGAAAGGGATGGGACTGACCAGCAAATCTGAGGAGACACTGCTGTTCCTCCCTGACAGGAGCATGCAAGTATGTGTCCACAAACACTGTGCGGTTGATGACCAGCCTCAAGGACCCCATCTTGAACCAGTTCACCGTCACCTGAACGTTTAGTGATTGCAGAAGTAACATTCCGGTTTCTGGACCAGGATGAGATTTGAGTAAACCCCAATGGGAAGATGTATGAATGGGTGTTAGGTGTAAATTTGGGAACTTTGCACGTTATGTGCTGCAGTTACCGCTTTCCTGCATGTAAAAACGTAGAGAAGTGATCAGAATGACAGGGGAGCTATGCCTAGATAGGGCGCCAAAGTGGTCTGGCAAGTTATGAGCGGTTAGTGGCACAGACCACTCTGACAACCGCAGCTATCAATTTTGACAGCTGTAGCTGCTGTTGCCGCACCACAGCACTGTCCCCGGCTGTCGGAATACACAGCAGATTCAGCTCAAGCTCCAGTCAGACACCGAAGAGGGAGCGCACAATCCACCGGACAGGCCAGTTAATACTCTCCCTCTTCGGTAAAAGTTCTTTTTAATACATTCCGTCGGTAATTGGACCTGCATCACCTCCATAATGAGTGAAGCAGGGCCAAGCAGTTGCCGAACGTTAACCACCTGTTCCATATGGGAGGTAGTTGATATGCCGGCTGTCAGGATACCGATACTCAGAATGCCAGTGCCGGCATCCCGACGGTAAGTAGTGGGGCTAGGGGGAGGGCTACAGTTAGGCATTAGGGGGTGGAGGATTAAGCTGCGGGTAGAGAGGTTTAGTTAGGGGTTGGGTACCTACGTTGTCGGTATTTTAAACCTGTCGGATTGTGGCGTCAGGATTCTGACCTCCGAAAACCCGAGCGCCAGCATTCCGTACCCAACCCGATCATACATCTCCCCCTTGGGCCGTTGTGCTCATCTTCCATATTTACTAAATCAGTAAAAAATTATTTTCGAGGTGTCTTTTACCCCATTAAGGTTGATTAGAAAATCATGTGAGTTTTTCTTATTTACTTTCGGTATAACAACAACCAGAGTGATAGAGCCAGGTGTTATTATAACTCAATGCTATAGTTTGGCATAATGCAGAGGCTCCTGGAAGTGACATGGAGTGATTTGGGTGGATACTAAACACATACATGACTGACACTGATGCTGAATAGGACCAACCCCAAGAAAAGTGCCACAACACAGGCTGAGCAAATCTGTGACCGGCATTCCACTACAACTTCTTATCTGACTTACAACAAGGAGGTAATGACTCTGCCCACCTACCTCAGAGGGTCTGTGCAGGCATATGGTGGTGATGCTGGCAATAAGGGAGCACTGCTGGCAGGAATTGCTGGCACATACCAGAATAGTGGGTACTAGAGGTTACACAATGTCCACACGCGTGTCACCTATTCTCTAGGGCTCTTCTACTCACTACCGGCTTACGGAAGGAGATCTAGCTGCTCCCACCGGCTTACTGAGGCTGCTGTCCGCCCCCAAGCCTAGCACAAGGCAGTGCCAAAGATAGAGCTTATGTTGTCGATAACATATTGCACATATAATGTCTTCAGCTGAAGGGCCGAAAAGTGCGTGCATCGTCCATTTTGTCGGAGACCAGAATCACATAAGAGCTTAAGAGAATGGACCCACACAAAATGGTTCGTAGATTGGGGACAGAAGACAATGAGCCATCTACGGGATTGAGGCGCAGACGTCTATTTTACGGAAACGCGAGTTGATGGATATCTGGGTTCCACCAACTGAAATAGAGACACGAATCTAAAATGTGACGGAACCGTGATTAGGCTCTGACGATGTCCTCCATTTTTGCTCCACTTCATTACTTGATGACGGTTGCTGATCCACGCCAAAATGGCGTCCAAGGTGACAGTCTTTAGTCACATATTACAAACAAAGACCACTAATACATTATGATGCCTTGTTTGAATAGCATATATTATATATTTACCAGGTGAATTAAGTGGACTGGTAATGTGAAAATCGAGGTTGCTTCAGTAACGATTACCAGTTCCAAAATGGCCACATCGGAATCAGCCGAATGTGGCCATTTTGGAATTGGTAATCGTTGCTGAAGGATTCGGAACCTCAATCATTTTCACATTATCACTATCAGTAGAATGGTCCTGTTGATTTGCCGATGGTGGTTAGTAGACCTTCCCTGCAGCTGCTGTGAGTAGATCTTTGGACTCTAGTCATTGCTGCATTTGAGGAAATGCTTTGTAGCTAAAACCTCTGGAGGTTCTGGTATAGGTAAGTACAGTAGAAACTTTGCTGTAGCAGGCACCTATCCTAGACAGGGAACCTGTGACTCCAGCTGCTCCAGGAAGCAGGGATGTGTGCTACAACAGCGGGTGAGCACTGCTTTCTCTAGGCTAGTAGGATACAGTCTTCTGTGTGTTAATGACAATGTTACCAATGTAGAGACAAATTTAGTATAGATACAGTACCTGTTCCCTGGGTAATGCTCCTGGTTTACAGCATTGTCCAGCTGTCTAGTATAACTTCTCTTTTTTTCTGTAAGTAAAATGCAATGATCTCTTTTATTTTTCTCTGGCTTATATAAGTTAATATATATATATCAAAGACAATTATTTAAAGTACAAATAATCTGACATTATAGTAATTTTTCCTGCTGCACCAAGATCTGTGTAGCATGCTTAGGTACACTACCAGTGCCTCTGATCACCTCAGTCTGCCCAAGCTCTGTCTACCCCACCCCTTCTCGATCTGTTGCTCTGCACACTGCTTTTGAGATTCAATGAAGAGGATTAGCCATGTAGAGCTGTCTGTCGAAACCAAAAAAAAAAGGAACAGGGAGATTTGGATATGTAATAGACACCGTTAATAGTTTTTCTTTATATAAATGCAATTTTTATAATAAGAAAAAAAAAAGGAAAGTGCCACAGATGTGGCCGCCATATTTAACCAATGTACATAAGGATACAGCTTATCCACTCATTAGGAAGTAGTGACATCACAAGGAGACGGAGTACTTTGGTGATGTCACTTGCTTCTAGTGAATTGAACGGATGCATTGGTACAGTCCATAAAATGGCTGCCTCCACTGTGTGCTGACATGAGGTGAAGTGTAATGTACATGCTTTATATTATTATTTATGTACTGCTTCAACTACCGGCCTGTTTATCTAGGCTCTCCCCAAGAATGATGAGCCAGGAGGAAGCCGAGGCTCAGATCTCTGAGCTAGATCTCCTCTCCAGTATGTTCCCCACTGAAGAAGAGTTTGCTGTGAGTGACCAGCTTGCGCTGGTAGAGTTGAGGGATTATGCAGAAAGACGCAGCTCACTTACGCCAACATTCAACATTCAGTACTCACTTACCATGAAAGTGGAGGACCGTGATACCGCCAACATCCAGGTAAGTTATCTGTGTATAACACCCACATTCCTGCGCAGCTCACTCTATGTGACCTTATTGTCGGGGCTGGACATGTATGAAACGTGGAGCAATAGAAAAATGTGCTGTAACTCCTAGCAACCAGACAGGGTCTGTCATTTTGGGCCTGATTCTGAGTCACGAGCAGGTCACGTTGCAGGTGGTTTACACACATAATCGTACTGCGCCTGTACGTAGGTCTTAATGCATCGCACCACACCACACCCCCCTTTTCCCGTACATGAATTCAAAGATCATCATTATCATTGGTAGTTGCACCTTCCTCATGCCTGGCGCATGAGATGCAACTGAAATTGGCATCCTTTTGGCGTACACACGGCTCAGAATATGGTGTAACTCTGGCTATGCTGCCACCAGACAATCCTCTTCCGAGTTGACACGTAGAAATGCCCATATCATGGACGAAAAGGAATGCCCAAAGTTTGTCTGACTCGGAATCGCCCACAAATGCGCCAAGATGCGTATGTTGACTATGGCACATGCCCAGTTTGTAAAACTGGCCAGATGCAGCCACATTCTCTAGCAACTGAGAGCAGATATCTCACAGGTTTGCATAGAGGACCTGATTCAGTGGTGAACGCTGAGCAGCCGGTACTGCGAATCATGCTGCAGCCAATGGGCTGTCTATTGAGAGGCCCACCGGCTGCAGCTCTAATCCGCCGTGGTGCACCATTAAGGGGATATCGGCCGCACCATCAGACTTCTAAACAACCCACTGGTTGCTCAGAATGTCTGACAGTATTTTGGCTGCCGGTGTCAGTGGAGCTGCGTCTTCTGATGCAGTCCCTGACACCGGCACACCAGCCGACTCAAACCAAACCCACCTCTCACCTCCTAGGAATGCCTATCGGAACTGCATGACTGTCTATCTATCTGCGTCCAACGGCGGTAACTGTCAGGGTACATACGCAGGGTGTATACTTATCTGCGTCCAAAAACGGTGACTATCGGGACACATATGCAGGGTGTCTCAGATGCATGCGCATAAGTAAAGCGCCCAGTGTTTTTTTTTTTATCCTTCCACCTCTGAACCCCAGAGTCCCGATTTTCTTTATATGTCCCCAAATCTGTTCCCATGAGCTTAGGGTGGCTGTTCTGGTGGGTCATGCTGAATACATACTAGTACACAGATTTCTGGTTATAAAAGACTACTGCACCAAAATTACTATCTGCCCCTTATAACAGAACTACTAGCGACATTCAAAGATGTATGTATGTGTGTATATATATATATATATATATATATATATATACATACACATACATACACACACCTTGAAAGACCATGAGATGTTATAGATTTATCACTTAGGGACTCTTTATTTACTGATAGTGGGCGGAGCTGACATTGCACTCAGGAGTTGTTTTTTAGGGATGGGAAGTTCTCCATAATAAAGACTCCTTTTTGCACAACTGCCGTTACCGATACATATGAAACGCTGTAACCTGCCTTTGGTTTTCTTTATCATTTAATTTATGCCATTTAATTAACAGTGATCTCTTCTTTTTGTAGCATGTGCTTTCCATGCATTGCTCGTACCCCCCACACTATCCAAATGTGCCGCCAGAAATCGTAGTCAGGTAATGAGCACATGTATGTTCTGTAATATCACTGTAACTACTTGTCTACAAACTTTAATGTGAATATTAGTTTAAAACCCACTTACTGGCTGGTAACAGTTACAGACTTATCGCAGTAGCTGTAATCTGGTATGAGTTGTGTTCAGCTCCTTTGCCTCATGTGATTGTGATGGTCCCCGCTGTCATTTGCCCAGTACCATCGTCGGAGAGGTGCTGAACTCGGTTGTGATACCAATCTACTGTTCGGCTAACCCAGGCAACCAGCAGATATGTAAGGAGCAGAGCCAAATGTTACAACTTTGCACTGTGCCTGTTATTACGCACTAGTCCCTGCAATATGCGCCTGATTTGCTGTGACTAGCTGCTTGCTGTATACAGATCCTTCAGCACTGGTGGATTAATCCAGTTCTAGCTGTACAAGTGCCTGGGAAAGGAACGTGACTTGTTTGCACCAAGGAATTGCTTTGGCTGCAGATATACATTTCAAACAGCTGCCATGTGCCTATTTTCAAATTGCACCAAATAGCCCTGTTTGGCACGCAGCATAATGCATAGGCCGCCTCATGCGTCCCGCTGCACTGTTGTTACCGAGTATGCATAGAAGTCGTATCGCTAAAGCCACAAAAGGACAGTATGCGAGTAATCTGGACACTGCATCTGGCATTTCATACAGCAGCAGTGGGTGACTCGGATGCTAGGGGGATATTTACTGAAGTGGAGATGTTGCCCATAGCGACCAATCAGATACTAGCTATTATATTCTAGAAGGTGCTAGATAACTGTTAAGTAGAATCTGATTGGTTGCTATGGGAACATCTCCACTTCTAAAAACATGCACTATAGTAAATATACCCCACGTCTCCAGTTTCTGTGCTGAACGCTGTACTTCTGCAAGGTATCAGCCTGGCTGGCTCAGGAACTGAACTCCTAAATAGCAGAGGCTATCTAAAGGTGGAAAACTCCTTTAACATATGCAAAATCAGCCTTTACAAACCGCTCTGCCCAATTGCAATCTTTCAACATACTCGTTGTGAACTCCAATGGGAACAGCGTTATAATGCTACTCTTTATTATTGTATAACTTTATTCTGTTTTCCACTTTGAGTGGCATTGAGTTATGTGCACGGACCTGTCTATGATGAGACCTGATATAAGATGTATATTCCCAGCTTTCTAAATAGAATTGTTAATCCTTTAAAATGCTGCAGCAATATTCTGGCGGGGGCTCTGCTATTTTTTGAAGAAGTTTTGTTGTTTTTAAATAGATCCCCGTCCCTGGTCCGGTCGCAGCAAGCCCAGCTCAATTCCGATCTAAACGCTTTCCTGAGAAGCAGCTGCAATGGCGATGTCTGCATGTTAAGTGCCAGCGAGTGGGTGAAAGACAACGCTATCACCTACATGAATACGATGTCTTCTGCAGATCACCAGCCAGGAACAGTGACCTCGGAAGAAGCCGTGTTCACCAGATTGTGGATTTACAGTCACCATATATACAATAAGCAGAAAAGGAAACATATTTTAGAATGGTCGAAGGAGTTGGGACTCTCTGGGTTCAGCATGCCCGGGAAGCCTGGTATTGTGTGCGTGGAAGGAGCACAAGAGGCCTGTGAGGAGTTTTGGTCCAGGTGAGTGGTTAGAAGAAGCACAAATCTCCTATGTAGAGCAGAGGCAGCCATTATGTAGGATACTAACGATACTGGATCAGAACCTCTATATACCACTGCCTATACCTTCTAATATCCTACCTATAAACCTCTAAGGATGACGCTAATTTGCGTACGCAGTCATACAGTAAATAAAGACTTAAGACCTGGAATCTGTGGTTCCAAAGCACAAGTATTATTCAGTTAAAAGTACAGTCAGTTACACGCTATTGATCCAGACACAATTCGGCGCAAAGGAATTATACAGATCCAAGTACAGTATACATACGCAGCGCTCCTGGACCAGATGTTAGGCATCAGCAAGAAACCCCTCGTCTATCAGCATTCAGCACGAAGACTAAAGACCCAGTGTTGGAGCACACATGTTTATACCCCCCAGGAATAGACAAAACAATTGAGACGTTTGTTGCTGATGCTATTGGTTCCCAAGGGGGATCCATCTGTTACAGACCATTTAACCGGCTGATTCAAATAGACACAACCCAGCCTCCGACAACTGAGGGTCCCTAGATTCCCGCCACATGCAACATCCTAACAGTTATTCATATCATAGTCGAGAATGCATGATGCGATCTCCCCACCGATAATACCGGAATACTGTGGAAAGAGTACGCATCAGTACAAAACCAAACACGGCTTACTTATCATGTATAAAACCTTAGTTACCAAACAATCTTTATTTCATAGCATTTATACTCAATGAACAAACTTATCTTATACCTTAAAGCTTATGAAACCTTGTATGGGAATATGTAATGTGTGAGTATGCGGGGTTTGATATAAAGACGCTGGTTAACTTGGTGCGGGTGCGTGCGCATTTAGCTACTAAACAGTGTTTTCATATAGGAATTTAGGCATTCGCTAATATGCGACTAGTTAACAGCGCAATTGTGCGTATTAATGTGTATATGGGAAATGATGAAAGATGCAATCACATGATGCTATTAGTAATATCGCCATATGTACTTAAATGTGAGTTTATCTAAAATGGCTCTTGGGCGGCCATTCGCAAAATGGCGTCTTGCGATCTCATTTCCAAGATGGCGTCTTGCGGCCAGTCGCAAGATGGCGTCGCCACGATTCAATTTTAGACTGATCTTGTCTCAGCCAATTATCCAGCTTCGACAATACCATGATGGTGTCCCAGTGATGTCACTGGTTCCTAATAAACTGAGGCTGTACTCTCTGATTTATGGTTCCACCCACAATTCAGCTGCCGGAGTCCAGGACATTTTCTGCATGTTTAAATGTAAGATGTCACATTACATATATGTTGTTTTATAACAGAAGGGAACATGGAGCTTTCCAAGTTTGCAGGTCTCCAAATTAATGTATTAAGTTTATATTCACTATTCAGTAGACCATTTTGTTTGTGTAACTATATTAGACCTGCTCATGGTATTTGGAAGCACAGTATGCTTGAGCCCAGGGGCATATTTATAATGGGTGCAGGGAGGGCCAGCACCGCACTCCCATAAAACTTACCTCTCCGGAGTCCCACGTAGGCTCCGGTGTCTGCATCTGTAAAAAAAAAAAAATGGCTGAAAAATGGCTGCCGCTGCTATTTTCTCTACGTTTGCGCATGCGGAGCACAGGGAAATTGACCGCCATGGCCATTTTCCTGGTGACCTGCGCGTGCGATATAGACTCTGGGCACACTCTAGTGCCCAGAGTCTATAAGTGTGGCGCTAAACCGTGCACCGCTCAGTGCACAGTTGGCCGCTGAACGAAGAGGAGGGGGCCCATGGCGGAGACTGCACACGGGCCCCCTCCTCTCTAGAAACGCCCCTGCTTGAGCCGGTTGTGTCAGTGAGTTTGTGAGACCCTTCCAGTTCTTATACCAGGTGTATCTAGGTCAGTGGTTCTAACCTCCCAGTCCCCAACAGGTCATGTTTTGAGGTTTTCTGTACGTGGAAACGTGGGATAATCACTATCAAAATAAATGAACTCACCTATGCATGATTAAAGAAATCCACAAAACATGACCTGGTGGGGACTGGGGTTGAGAACACTGATCTTGGTGACTGACTAGCAAATCCAGGAAAGACAAGGGGAGTTTTTACAATTGGGTGAAACTCTGGCCCTCATTCAGAAGCGGTCGCAAGAAGCGATTGCTCGTTCTGAATGAGGGTGACCGCTTCTATTTTTTTGTGCGGCCTCCTGGTCACTAGCTAAGCTGTGGGTTACCACCCACAGCTTAGTGACCGACCAGGTTGATGGTCATGACGGTCAAGACCATCGAGGCTTGCAAAGAGACCCTAAGGTTGGGTCTCGGCAACCGCAAGCCCCAGGGAGCTTCCTGCTCTAATTGAACAGGAAACTCCCCACTGACATCACTGCTGATGTCAGTGCGGCCGCCAACAAAACGGTAGGCGTTCCTTAAGGAATGCCTCCATTTGTGAAACCACCCCTCTCTCTCGCTCCGGGGCTTGCGTACGCGCAGTGTGGCCGCTGCGTGTACGCAGGACCAAAACATCGACCCGGTTGCGAGCGCTCAGCGCTTGCGACCGGGTCTGAATGAGGTCCTCTGATCTTTAAAGTTAGAAGGTGTATAGAATAAACATGCAATTGATTTATTAGAGTTGACCTAAGAAAAGATAGAGGTTTTTTAATCCATCTTTATACAGATGTGTCCACATATATCTTACCTCCATGCGCTATAAGTCTTGTTAAACATAATGCGTGAGCACCGAGCGACTTTTTAGCTTCAAATGCTGACACTGTAATGTAGCATTTTGCGTGCAGATACACCCGCCGTCACACACAGAATATAGGCATGGCGCATATCATTTTAATCAGAAGAAGCTGCTCGTGCATCCAATTCGCTAGCATCTTTTTTGCATCTTTATTTTCACTGAAAATGTATCTAAATCGCAATGCGATGCGACTAGGAAGCGCTAGCAGACTGTGCTGATTAATGTGATATGAGACACCTGTATAGCTGTGTGCTCCTGAGTTTGCATGTGAAGCACAACAGAACTTGGAATGAAAAAAGCTGCGGGCGCGACATTGTAGTACTTCATATACAGATTCAGAGACTAATTAACACCCGGGAAACAGTCAAAATGCAGACGGCTGGGGAGCCATCTGACTAAATCCCAGCATCTAAATACCGACGTGGGACTAGAGATAGGCGTCGAAATCCTGACGCCGGAATCTAGACAGACTGCTTCCCGAACGAAGGTAAGCCGGGCAGTGTTAGTGCTTAGCCACGGAGGGGGGGGGGGTTAGGTTTAGGGACTCCCTGGGGGATTTAGGGTTAGGTACCACCCCAGGAGGGTTAGGTTTAGGGTTCAGGGATGGGGGGGTTAGGTTTAGGCACCCCTGGGGGCAGTTAGGATTAGGCACCTACTCGGGAGGTTAGGTTTAGGGTGCGCGGAGGGGAGGTTAGGTTTAGGCACCCCTGGGGGAGGTTAGGCACCACTAAGGGAGGGTTAAGGCGGGGAGAAGGGAGGGTTAGGGTACTTACCAGCCCCAGTCGGGATCTTCACCTTTCGGGCTTGTGGCGTCGGGATATAGTCAAACGGCTTTCCGGCCGTCAGCATTTCATACCCAACCCTCACACTCAGATATACAAGTGTCGCATATCAAATTAATCAGCATAGTTTACTAGTGCGTCCTAGTCACATCTCATTGCGACTAATCCGCATTTTCTGTGCAAAAAGATGCCCCAGCGTAGGCAAAGTCTTGCGGCACCTGGCGCGCCAGGAGTGGCTTTTTAGCGCGATTGCAGCAAAAATTTATAGGGACACATCTGCACCTGCTCAAAGTGAAGGAAGCACAACCGGTGAATCAGCGATAGACACATGCGCCCAAGGCTCATTGATCTACGTGGGTAGCGAAGGCTAGCCCGCCTGGTCCTATCCCACGGAAGAGATACTGTAGCACAAATTGCTGAAAAGGTTAATGGTGGCTATGATAGGAAGGTGTCAGAACACACAGAGCATCGCAGCTTGCTGTGTATCCGCAGACCAGTCAGAAAGCCCTTGCTGACCACTGTCCACCGCTGACAACTGGCACGTGAGCGTTAGAACTGGGCAGTGGAGCAATGAAAAAAAAAATGGCCTGTTCTGATGAATCACCATGGCAGGGTGTGTATGTATCATTTACCTGGGGAAGGGTTGGCACCAGGATGCACTATGGGAAGAAGGAAAGCTGGTGGAGGCAGTGTGATGCTCTGGGCAATGTTCTACTGAAAAACCGTGGCTCCCGGTTTTCATGTAGATATTACTTTGACATGTACTGACTACCTAAACATTGTTGCAGACAAGTACACCCCTTTATGTGAACGGTATTCCCTGATGGCTGTGACCTCTTACAGCAGGATAATGGGCCCTGCAGAGATGGTCTGAGGAACATGTCAAAAAGTTCAAAGTATTGACTTGGCCTCTAAATTCTCAGATCTGAATCGTGGAGTCCATGCCTTGACGGGGTAGATAGATATATATCAGTCTGTCTGTTTAGCCCGAATACTTAACAAAACTGTAGTTTTGTGGTTTCATAAATGCTTTTCACGTGACTTTACATGAATGCAATATTTACTTTATTTTGTCTTTTGAATCCTCAGAATAAGAAAACTGACTTGGAAGCGCATTTTAATTAGACATAAGGAAGATATCCAGCTCTCCTGCCCTGCATCAGACACACAGACAGCCACCCAGAAGCTGAGGAAGTTTCCAGCGCTAGAGGAGAAGGCCTTCGATGTACACGGCACCCGGGGAAACCACATGGATCTAGGACAGCTCTATCAGTTCCTCCAGGAAAATGGATGTGCTGAGGTTTTCCCTATGTACTTTGGGATTGAAGGACGGTAACGAGAATGGACATAATCTATGAAGAATGCCCTGGCTGTGGAGAACAATTACATGTATCTTCTTGTAGTAGTAATAAACTCTTACAGTTTTTAAATGCCTTGTTCGGTCTTAACAAAAAAACACGTTCAGTATATTTTCTAAAAGTCCATCCCTGTAGAGGTATCTTTATGATTTATTTTTACACACCTTGTAGTAGTCTCAAGAGGAGGCCTACCCGTACGACTCCTTCCTATGTCCTACAATCTGTTAAAAGTCGCGGTCACGACTTGTTTCCTTCAAGCAGTTTACCCAGTCAGGACGGGGTTACTCCAGTTTCTCCTGTTGCTAGGTGATCGGCACGCCTCAGGAAGTGACATGTCTTCCTCAGTGCAGCGTTATTGGTCCGTCCTTCTATTTGTACACACTGGACTTTTGCCGCCTCGCTGACTATAGCGTATCTGTGGGTTCCATCGGCTTGGCTGCATGGTCAGCGTTCTGTTCCTCCTCGTGGTATAGATTTATGGCTTTTCCTACCTCCGGCTCTCCAGCTTCTCTACGGCTTCCTAGCTGCATCTATATCACAGTGCTGCCATCGGCTCCCCAAAGCGGCAGCACCGACTACCTACTTCTACCATCAGCTTTTGCCGCACCAACTGCTTCCGTGCTGTTCCCGGTTCTTCAGCCTTTTCTACGGCTCCCAAGCCGCACCTACACCTCCGTGCTGCCATTGGCTTTCCAAGACGCAGCTTTACTGTTGACAACCTATTTCCGGCTGTTGCCACACTATCAGCACATTAGCCGCACCTTCGGCACATTTGCCGCCCATCGGCTCTCAAAACCACAGCATATCCATTAACTGTCTACCAATGGTTATTACCACTCCATTGGCACACAAGCCTCACCATCGGCACATTTGTTGCATCATCGGCACATTTGCTGTATCATCGGCTCTCAAAGCCACAGCATATCTATTTACTGTCTACCAACGGCCACTGCCGCACCATCGGCACATTAGCCGCACCATCGAATCTCAAAGCCACAACATATCCATCAACTGTCTACCAACTGTTATAGTCACACCATCGGCACACAAGCCTCACTATCAGCACATTTGCCACATCATCAGCACATTGGCGGCATCATCGGCACATTGGCTGCACCTTCGGGCTTCCAAAGCCCCAGCATTACCATAGACTGTCTATCTACGGCTATTGCCACACCATCGGCACAGTAGCCGCATAATTGGCACACTTCACATCATCGGCTACCAAGCCATATCTCTCCATCTGAATTATCTGCTCTTCCTGTACAAGACTCCTTCTTTTATTTTCAGGATTCCAGTTGACACTCCTGTAAGCTGCTACTACTCCGAGCAGTAAGTCCAGGCGGCCGCCTAAGTATTGGTGAGCAATCTATCTCTAAGGGAACAACTGGCGGTTGTTAGTGGCAGAAGACTCGTAGCCTGGGTTCTAGACAACTTACTTGGCGTGGTCACTGGTAATCGTAACACAATCACTGGTGGAGCACAGCAGCCACATCTTCTTTTGGCGGCAGAGGTATTGCCACAGGGTGAAAGGCTAAAGGCAGCACCTGATTGGACCATTGTGGTCCCTACACTATCAGGTGTTCTGTTTGAATCTTAAATATCTAATTGAAGAGAAAAAAAGACAAGCACCATTCATGTGTGGGGTTGTTTCTCAGCCAAGGGAGTGGGATCACTCACAATTTTGCCTAAGAACACAGCCATGAATAAAGAATGGTACCAAAATATCCTCCAAGAGCAACTTCTCCCAACCATCCAAGAACAGTTTGGTGACAAACTCAGACCTTAATCCCATTGAGAATTTGTGGTCAGTCCTCAAGAGGCGGGTGGACAAACAAAAACCCACAAATTCTGCCAAACTCCAAGTATTGATTAGGCAAGAATGGGCGGCCATCAGTCAGTATGTGGCCCAGAAGTTGATTGACAGCATGCCAGGGTGAATTGCAGAGGTCTTGAAAAAGAAGGGTCAACACTGCAAATATTGACTTTGCATAAATGTAATATTATTGTCAATAAAAGCCTTTGACACTTATGAAATGCTTGTAATTTTACTTCAGTATACCATGGTAACATCTGACAAAAAGGTTTAAAAACACTGAAGCAGCAAACTTTGTCAAAACCAATACTTGTCATTCTCAAAACTTTAGGCCATGGCTGTATACTGTAACATAATGGGTAAAATATTCTTTAGTAAAGTATTACTTTTCCCTTCCACACCTCAGATATTTGTTCCAGGCACTAATTCTACTTCTAGATTGCATGTTAATCTGATGATGGCATTGATCTGCAAAGGCTGGGAATGGCTTTTTGCCCATTAAGTTAAAAATGAATTTCTCAGCAGCCTTACATAAGGATATGTTTGCTGATTCTTATATAGTTGGGGGGTGCAGATGGGCAGGCGAGACTGAAGGCAACCTCCATCCCATCACGCACCAGAGGGGTGTGCTGGATCCGCCATGGCTGCAGACTGGCAGCTGAACAGCATGTTCCAGCCGGCTCCTGCCACACCTGACACAGGTCAGGGAACTCTGTTGTTCCAGCTGCCTGTGCTGGGGACACAGCACCCGGTGCTGCCGGCGTTGATGATGGGACCTGTTGCTGCCTGTGCTGGTTGGAATGATATCATCCTGGTGCATGGCCAGCTTTACACTGTTGATAACCTCTCTCTGGGGCTGACACACTTATGCAGACTTGTGCACGGCCGTGGCCAAAGTTGTGTGAAAAGCAAGGGAAGAAGCCTCCTAACATAGGCCAAGTACAGTAAAGGTGTGTATACAGTACACCAATGCAGCTCATGCATATACACCTGTAAGGAGGCGCATCTTGTGCTAATGCTACATGGCCAGAGCCGTCACTAGACTTTTTTGGTGCCCTGTGCCAGAAAGAGCATTGGTGCCCCCTCATTTTTCAAAGGGACATAATGCACCCAAAAAATGGCCATGGCTTCATGGGGAAGGGCCAGAGAAGAGACAGGAGAGGCCAGGAGATGCTGGGGATAAAATAAGAGGAAGCTACAAGCAAGAATGATAATAAACAGAAAATTTACAGGCCCAAACAGTACCCCCGGACCTGTGGTGCCCTGTGCGATGGCACCGGCCGCACTACCCTAGCTACGGCCCTGTACATGGCAGGTGCAGAGGGGCGCACTGATGGTAACACTGTGTAGTAAGCCAGGCACACATACTGCTGGTGCAGCAGAGGTAGACCCATCTCCATGTATATGACTCATTATATGAGCAGAAATATACCGGTAGGTGGAGGCAAATTATATTGTGAATTACACAGCTCTGGTACATGGAATTGTCATCAGCAGAAGCCCTCGGAACAGAGTGACCGACAATAATTTAATTAACACAAACCACGATCAGAAGACAGGACATTAGCATCAGTGGATAGATAGAATTTAGGGTAAGGGTAGAGCAGAGGCAAAGTCTGGCCACAGGCTGAGCTCTGCATCAGGAGAGGATAACTGGAAGCCACACTCAAGGTCAGACTCCACAGACAGAGGTCAGGAATGTGGGATTCGGAGTATGAGCTTGCAGAATACACATGGGGAAGGTTAGAAAGCAGAGTAGCCAAAATCCAAAACCAGGTCTGTATACAGGGATCCAGGCAAAGTGCTGAAGCTTCGGGAACACCTGTCAATGATGATGTGAGGCATTACTCTCAGGCTGAGGCTCACATAGGCCTCTGATTGTCATGATCAGTAGCTGCTGACAGTGAGCATGTGCAGACCAGACAGATGCAATTGAGTATGCCCAGGAATTCTGAAGGTAATCTACATAGAAATTAACTAGACATACTATGAGAAAATATATAATCCAGACAGGTTCCTGGCACAAGCATCTGACAAAATGTTCTATGTCTCATGAAAATATTTATAAACTACTATTACGGACCCATTTGCCGGGTTGCTGGCTGTTGTGCTCATCATTGGTGCCCCTCCCCCCCCATATGTCTGTCCAAAATTTCCCTCTCTCTCCCCTTGTCTTATGCCCTCTCTGGATCTCCCTATTCCTCTTTTTTTCCCTGTCTCTCTCTCTTTACCCGTCTTTCACCGCATCTCTCTCCCCTGTTGTCCCTGTCCAGCCTCCCCATGTCCCTCTCCCGCCACCAGTGAAGGGAGACTCCTCTCAGCACAGGGAGACTTGTGTCCGATCTGAAATCGGGACTTACACTGAAGGGTGGACTCTGTTATTATTCCATCTACAGGTGACCGTGTCCTCCACACTGCACCATTTTAGAGAACATTACAGCAGAAGAAGGAGGCCGCATTAGGAGAGGAGCATTTACCCCTGACTGGGCATATCAAGGACAGACTTTTTATAGCATTATATAATATTGTACATGTCTAATTATAGTGGTAAGACATCTCACACAGCTCATTTTTCAGTAGACTGCAATTCTTGTTTTTGCTTTTTGTTACAATATCCTTATCTTCTCCCATATCTGTGCTGATAATCTTCTTAGATGGGTAGCCTAATGGTATTGGGTAGATTATCTTATGGGCATGGCCAAGTTCCAAAACATATGGTGAAGATGTACCCACCTTCTTCAATTTTGGCCTCAGTCTAATATAAAACTATGTCTAGAAAAGGACCTGCAGAGCCAGCAAACCGCACCAGTTTAGTTTATTGCCCATTAAAAGTTCCATAGTTAAGTACTTAAAATGATGTGACAAAGGGGCCCATTTATAAATGATCACATACAATGTGTTGTGGCCGCGATATTAACGCCCATTATCTCATTGCAGTATGCAGTCATATCGGCCAAATATATCACAGAGCAACCGTAGGAACGGGCTCCTTTCTGTGTCTATCCTTTCAATGTGCTTGGAGTGAAGTCACCGCGTTAGCGGTCTCTTCACTCCTGCGCTGGGACTCCAGCGCACGTGCCTTCTACTGACCATGCAAGCGCCATGGCCATTGTCCACGCATGCCCCTCTCCTGGTATTTTTTTTCAATCTGTAGCCCATAGGCTACAGAAGTACAATGCCATCTTTAGATGGCGATAGCTGCGGAGCTTGATAAATCCGACAGCATTGCATTCCCCATAGAAACCTAAGAGGGTTGTGGCTGCTGCGGAAATGGAGGTCCCTCCATAATGCATTGCAGGGATACTAATTATTTGCAGATATCCCCACGAAAACGGGTGTTTATTGGGTGATATGCCGCAAATATTTAATGATAAATGGGCCCCAAAGAGCGGTATTCTAGGTTAGAAGTTAGAACCATACGGCATGTTGTGTAGGACCCATTGTTTTGGCCATTTACAGCCGTCTTATGGATAGGTGAATTTGAGATCAATTAAAACACACCCATACCCCATCCTCATCCACCTTGTGCAATGATGTTGAACCTGTCTGTCACTGATGAAACCATAAACTTATAACTGCTACCATTGTAGATTAAAACGTTTTAGTCAGTCTAAAGGTGCCCATCCACTAGACGATTTATGTGAGCTATTGAACGATATCATTATCGTTCATAAATCATTTGCAAAAATGTCTAAAACGACCAGCGATGCGCGTGCCCCATGGTCGTTTAGACATCTATCATTGTGTGACACCCCGTTAAGGGTGTGCTAGGGTGATTCCTTACCAAGTACTTGTCTCTGGCTCACCTTGGGTTCTTCCGGAAGGTTACCAAATAGATACAGGCAATAATGGCAATAAGATATTTATTCAATTATTTGTAGTGCAGCAAAGTAACAACTTCTACACTAGTATCACAATACAACAATTTCAAGTACAATTTGTTACACAACTTTACACCAGAAAAAGTACACTGAAATCCGTAAGCTTTATTATGACTGAAACTCAGGAACCTTTGTCCAAGCTGATGAGGAAAGGGGTTAAGCAATAGGCATGCAACAAGAAAATATTACCATATATCGTCAATAATGGATGTCATAAATTGCCCTATTCTTTTGTGCACAAAACAAATTATAATTTCTCGTCCATTATGCATGCAGTGGAGTGACTAGTTGATGTAATGTTTGCAAATGGTGCCCGAGATATTTACTGAAGTCACTATTATTTAACTCCTAGGGAAACTGCAGACTGTATTGACGTCTTTTGAGACCGACTAATAAGTTTATGGTCTCCTGCCTCTTTATTTTCCTTTCCTTTGTCATTACAGCTGACAAAACGTTGAAATAACGGCTAAAAGGTTGGTTATGCAGTGAGATTTTAAGATGCAATTCTTTTTATGGCGATATTCCAGTTTATTCCTCCTACAACTTACACAGCGTAATAACTCTACTACCTCCAATGGGGCTATGTGGTCACTGGTAGAATAAATATAAGATTTTCTGCTGCCCATTAACATAGGGGTTCTCGACAGTTCTTATCCAAAAATGTATTACTGACTTGGGCTGTTCTATCCTTGAAGAATAATACGGTAGGATAATGTTTGAGATCTCAATTGTCTACTTGAGTGAAGATAACAGAGACAGATATATTGGGGGATAATCTGCATACACACTGTCAATTCCAGTAAGTTTTAATGTACTTCTCTTGCGTCTGTTAACAAAGTCTCTGCTGACTATAACTATGGGGGTCACTGTTACACCTCTCTATTAAGTCTTGTCAGCCCCTGACACTGTGGTGGTGGTGTGTATGTTTTATTAAAAAGGCTGGCTGGATTACTCACACGTCCCACCTCCAGCTCAACCCCCGACTGAGGTAGTCGCGCCTTCGGTCTCCAACACCACCGACTGATCACAGGGAGGATGACGTTGGACAACTCATCACCTCTCCAGAACTCCTGCTTAGGGCAATCACCTAACCAGCGGCTGCGTCTCTCCTCACAGCAGCGGCAGCGGTTCACAGCATCTGCCGGTCAGTCCCGCTTCTCAGTCTCCTCAGACAGCTCTTCCCCTTATCACACTGCAGGGCAGGCCAGACTGAGGAAAAGCTCCGCCCGCTCTCCACTCCCCCGATCCGCCTCCTGTCAGCGCTGATTACAGGACGGCTGCGTTGGGGAAGACTTCAGATCTACCCACTGACGCCGCCCCAGGACATGGACTCTCTGCTGGGGCGCTACGCAGCTCAACCTCCCCTGGAGCTCTGAGGTGAGCGCAACGCTGTGTACAGGACCCCTCTGCACTAGCTGCCTCAGGCACACTACACTCCGAGCGGCACCTCTTCCCGCCGCCCGCACGCGCCGCTTTAGCCCACTGCACATACTGGGCTTCTCCTGGGGCCATCTCCTCCCCTCTCCTAACGTCCCTGCCGCGTGCCCCTCATTTCTTATTGTACAGAGAGGGTAGCCTGGACCAAATACCCCTCTGCAAAAGGGGGGGGGGGCACTCATGTGAATGGGCAGTTTTCTCAGTCGAAAGGGTACACGGTACATATATTAATTTATGTATTGGACATTATACACTTTTGGGGTATCACATTCCTCCCCGCTAGAATGATGCATGTCCCCATGCATCTGCTGTTCCTAACAAGTTTAAGCAAACTGTATTTACAATCATCACCTTTAGATACACTTGTAGCAACAACACTAGTCACAGATGTTACTAACAATAACTTTACAAGTAACAATTTAATTTGCAACAGTTACTAGACATACTATTGCCTGTATCTAATGGGTAGAATTTCCTTTGTGTCGCTTTGCTGATTTGGTACACGCCTTTTTCAGAATAGCTGCTACCTCTTGAGAGCTTACCGTGGTGAACTCGTGGTCTGGATGGTACCATGCTGGGAAAAGGCTTCTCACTGTTCTCTTAGCTGGACTAGGAGTATCGGTAGATATATCTAGTTCAAACTTCTGTGTAGCTGAAGCTGGGCATTGGGGTTTACGCGGTTCAGATTCTTCTGCCATGGCCGTGTGAATCTCCATTTCAGGTTCAACGGCCTTTGAATTTTCCTGGTTGAAATAATTTACTTGGGGAGGGATATCTTCCACTATAGCTTCGCTCTCAGGTTCTGTAGGAGATTGTGGCCAGATTACATTCTGCCGACTCTGCCGTGCTGCTTCACTTTCTGATTCTTGAGGTTCCTCTTTATATTCATGGTATTGGTAATTATGTGGAGAACTCCTGCGACGTAAATAGCGCCAATAACGCTTACGATCTGCAGCATATGTGCTGCCTTGTACTGGGAAACCACCAGGACCGGTGACATTCGCTGCTTGCAGCTCTTTCACTCCTTGGACCACATCAAACTCTACTTTTTCTCCATCTCCCAAACTGCAGAGGTACTTCCTGGGATTGTTCTTTTTGATTGCAGTGTAGTGGACAAACATGTCTTCTTTGGTGTCATCCCGGTTAATGAATCCATACCCGCGTTTCACATGGAACCAGACGACTTTTCCGGACATTCTTCCTGCAGGTTGAGCGCTCACAAGTTTTATTTGGTTCTGTGATATTGGGCCTTGATTCACTTCTCCGGGTTGCCTATCTTCCAGCATTGGGCCTATTCCATCTGCCCCTCCTGAGGGTTGGCCCTCAACCTCAGGACTTCCGTGTTTAACAACTCTTTCTGATTGCAATAACATTCGATGTGGCCACTCTGGTGGCATCTTCGACAGATGGGTCGTCCTTGGGCATCGTATCTATCCGTGGCTCTTCTCCTCTCCCAGTGCCAATTATCTTCTCTGGGTTCTGCTGCGTGTCTCAAAAATGTCTTCATCTCCTGAAACATATCTATCATTCCAGATGCTAATTTTTCCATCTGACTCATCAAGGTTTGTAAAGGATCCGAAACGGTTGACTGTGCACTTTGTGCCACATTCTCCTTTATCTTGACGGCACCCGATACTGGTACCTCCCGTGTTGCTTCTTGGAAACCAGGTATTTCTGGATAGGTAATATCATCATTTTGGCTGGACCCCGCTACCTTAATAGAGGCTTCTTTGAAGTCAAGAAATGTACTCCGGGGCATTTGCATCCGTAGAAGGCGTAGTTGTGCTCTAGTACTCTCCCCTCTGGATCCTTCACTGAATTGATTGATGAGGGTTTCATCTAGGTTTCGCACTTCATCGATATCCACCGCTTGGATTTTCCGCAGTGCTTCCTGAAGACTTAAAGCGAAGCTTCGGAGAGATTCTCCCAATTTCTGATTTCTTGCGTAAAATGTCAGTTTTTCTCCTGGGGCCATCTCCTCCCCTCTCCTGCGGCTATAGTCCAAATGTCCCTGCCGCGTGCCCCTCATTTCTTATAGTACAGAGAGGGCAGCCTGGACCAAATCCCCCTCTGCAAAGGGGTGGGGGGCACTCATGTGAATGGGCAGTTTTCTCAGTTCAAAGGGTACACGGTACATATATTAATTTATGTATTGGACATTATACACTTTAGGGGTATCACAATTGTGCAAACATGCTGGACAACCTGACGATATCATTAGGTTCAGCGTGTGTGCAGATGATTAATGACCCTGCACTGAACGCTCGTTCAGTGTAGGCTCATCACAGACTGACAAACGACTGCACGATTACAATGTCGTAATTGTACAGTCGTTTTCATGTCTGCTAGTGGATGGGCACCTTAATACCCGTTCCATTAAATCATTTGACACACAAACGAGTTGTTCATATTTAATTGATTTATTCTCTGGGTTTAACGTTGTATAGCAGAGCGTCAGGCGGTCTGGGGAAAAAAAAAATCTTTCTAAAATGTTTTCTACCAATTTAGGTCATAAAATATTTGTGTAGCACTATAAATCCTTTTTACGATTGTTTAGCAAATGGGCGCGGTTTCCTGTGTAAATTGCATCATGAGAATTTGTGAGGTAAGCCCCAAAATATTTCCACCTAAAAGATCTCCAGGTGACATAAGACACTTAAGGTGCGTACACACTAGGTGATTTTTGGAACGATACATGCCCAATTCTGATGCATCTGAATGACATATTGTTCAAAATCGTCATGTGTACGCTTCATCTCGTCTGGTGCGCGCTCCCGTGGGGACGGCAGTTGCATCGTCAGGTTGGCCTGCATGTAGGGCTGACCTGGCGATGCGGCTGACTACCGCATGTAGCTGGATACGGCAGGGGTCGACATATCGGGCGGTTGGGCACCGGATTGTCTGTGTGTAGAAATTGATGATGAATAGACCCCTATATATTTCACTCCCTCTCTCTCCCTTCCCCCTTTCTTCACCCCAGCAATTTTATTGTTGGGGCACCCACAAGTCTTTAGGGCCTGATTCAGAGCTGCTCGCTCGTGCTGTGCGTTCGCAAGCGGCCCGATGTTCTGTGTACGTGCATGCTTTGTTCTGCGCATGCGTGAACTACACACTGCGATCGCAACCCATTCGCTCGCCCAGCAAAGGCAGCCCAGGCTAATGAGTGACAGGAGAGGCCGTTTGTGGGTGGTAACAGGGGCAGGACACTAATAACGGGGGGTTGGAGATGCGAACGCAGGCGTGCCTGAGTGTTTCAACGCTGTTTAAGAGGCGTGCATAATTAACAGGCAGCGTCATAGTACACATCACATGCCAGTTTTTTACACTGATTTCCTCGCAATGCTTGCGGCAGAGTAAAGCTACCACAAGCACTGCGTTCATATCCGATGGTGCTCGATGTACCAATGTTTTAATACACTTCCTGGAGATGACGTGTTGCTGGTGGGCGGCTCTGCCTGTGTGATCGGGCGTACATATACACAAAGTGGCCGCTCTCTAAGACATGGTGAGCGTGCTTATGCCTTGGCGAGCGATCGCTTCCCGTGGCGTCACTTTGACAAATTTGCATACGCATCCAGCGAGTGTACACAGATAGCAAATGGGTCTGAATCAGGCCCTTAATCCGGCCCTGCATGCTGAAGCAGCCCCAATGTGTCGGCTCCTGCGTACGACTATGGGCACTATATGAATAACTCCTAATAAACAAGTACATTGTCATGAACATGAAATACTGTATAATCTTACTGTATGCTGCTGTACTGCGCATATCTTGCTCTTGTACCCAATAAAAAAATATAATTAAATTAATAAAAAATATAATCGAACCATCAAAGCCAAGAAATAGGTACTAGATTGAAAAGTGAAAATTATGTTTAAAAAACAAAACAAAACAAAAAAAATCAAACTTAATACCGAGAGAAGTAATTTAAAGTGACACAATGAAAGGTGGGAATTAAAAGGTCACATAATCTCTGTGCAAAGCTGCCATTGAATTACAAAAATCCAACTTTACTAAATTAACAGCAGCAGCTCCCAAACTACAGAACTTTACTGCAGTCTCTGCGGTGAGTACCGATGTCATGTTCAGAGTGAGGGCGGAAGTACGGCAGAGGCGCTCTCAGGCCTGATGACGGCAAGAAAGGTTTCAGAGGACGTAATCGATCGCCGATCTGTTGGAGCAGACACGGTGGTTCGGTGTGTTGCCGGCCCGGTAGAGTTGTATCCCGGTGTTAATCAGAGGAGCGGAGGATGGGGGGAAAGAACAAGCAGAGGACGAAAGGAAATGTCCGAGTGAGTCACCCTGAACTTAGACTATGGGGGGGTGGAGGGCAAACTATGGAACCTCACCTGTGTACCATGCTTAGGCAATCTGCGGCTGCTTCCCAGCTGTTGTAGAACTACTACAAGTCCCAGGTTGGCCTGCTAGACTTTATTTGGCAAGGCATGCTGGGATCTGTAGCTACACAACAGTCCAGGTAGAGTTGCCCACCACCCCAGGCTCACCAGCACTTTGGGGGTAAAGGTGCCAGGTTTGTGTGGGGTTTTGGGATCACATAGATATGGGGTAACAATCCATAGGCAAAGTCACATCGCCATGAAGGGAGCAGAACCTCCCTAGGTGAAGGTTTGTGGGTGACAATGTGGCATTTGCTGGTACTGTCGTTTATATGCGTTACCTCAGACTGGCTAATCTGCGGCTTCATACTAATTCCTTTGCAACAAAGTACTAATCTCATGTACCCGGAACACGGTAAGGGGTCTATTTACCAAGCAGTGTTAGGAGACAGAGTGAAAAGTGATAAGGTGCCAGCCAATCAGCTCCCAACTGTCATTTTTCAAACACAGCCTGTGAGATGACAGGAGCTGATTGGCTGGCACCTTATCACTTTTCACTCTGTCTCCTAACACTGCTTAGTAAATAGTCCCCTAAGTGACTTAGCGTGCAGCTACCATGTGAATAAGCGTCTTGCACCATGTGACATAAAACATGAGGTGAATGAGGACAGATCTGTAATCTCATTTGATCATGAAAACTTTTATTTATCATACTATACAGTTTTCACAACTCTACAATAACTCTATGGGGGAAGATGTATCAAAGCCTTGGAGACAGAGAAAGTGGAGAAGTTGCCCAGTGCAAATTGCTGATTGTTATTTGCTCCCATGCATTACCACCTTTTCGTTCCAACCAACAAACTAGTTGGATGGTTGGTCCGGTGTGTGGGCAGCCTTAGAAGCGGATCGGTTGCTTTCGGCAACTTCTCCACTCTATCTCTCTCCAAGGCTTTGTACATCTCCCCCTATGTCTTATGTGGGGCACAAAGTTATCAGATGGGGCAGAACGTCCCCGTCACTTTATATGTCATTGCCCCAACAATTACTTTGTATGAAAGGGCCAAAAATATCCAGCTAACAACGGCAAAATCCAAATGTGATTGTCAGACTGTTATCTGCGATTGTGAAGAATCACATCAGCATGTGAGTGCAATCTACATACATAGCCCTTCAGTGACTGCACTGATTGGGCCCCATGTAGTACGGTTATGTGGTCTGATTGCTAAAAGACCAGCCTGTAAGTTTTGACCTAGAGTACCATATGTGGTAAACTGGTAACTTATATTCATCAGAAAGTAATTAATGACAACACAATACATGCGGTTATTAATTACGTGCCGTGATCGTTGGGTAAATGAGTGGGCTCAGGAGTGAGAGAAAATAGTTGGATGTCTTTGAACCATTGCTGCTGAGCCCAGTGTTTCTATTCTCTCGTGGAGTGACCTCGGTGGATCAATCTGTCTGTGAAATATATATATATTTTTTTCTCTCCTTCATCCACTAGGGGACACAGGCGCTCAAGACAGTGGGGTATAGACTGGGGTAGAGTAGAGCCTGGCACTTTAAATAATGTAGAAGCGTGATTGGCTCCTCCCCCTTTATGCTCCATCAGCTCCAGTTTAGAAAATGTCCCCGAGAGAGCCGGTAGCACATTAGTCTGTCTCCAATCTTTTCATATATTTTATCTTTTTCTTTAGTTTTTTTACAAACAAGCTTTGAGGACAGCCAGACTGCTTGCTGTGGCAGTCTGCCTGCTACAGGGGAGCCACCAGGAAGGGCACAGTCATGGCTACTGCAGCCTGTATCCGGTGACCCTAGGGAGGGGGCTCACAGATGGAGTCATCGGACCCTGCGAGGACCCGCCACAGCTGACATCGGCTTGTGTCCGGGTTCCTCGCCGCCCCCTCAGCCCAGCATCCCGGCTGCAGCAGCCTGATTAGCAGGAGCAGTGGATTTTATAGCTGGGCTCTGTGACATGCTGCGGCTGTCACTATTAAAAGAGACCCCCCGACCTCCTCACCCCCTGCATCCCCGCACCAACAGTTCTAATGGGAGCAGTCTATCTCAGCTGGGGTTAATTTCCGATTAGAGCGCGCTGCCGGGGCGGAGTTAATTTTCGGCGGCCATAACAACTGCCGCCCAGAGCAATGGCTCGTCCTGCACTCCAGTGGCGCCATTTAGTATTCGGGCTCTCCCTCACAGTGTGACGGCGCTATGACTGTAACACACTTGGGCGCCTGCTCTTCCCTCCTCTATGGTAGAGAAGAAGATATATATATTATTATTCGCTGCGGTTTTCCTACGGCGCATGCTCACACATCAGCCTGCCATTTTCTAGTAAGGCAGCATACACCACACCCGTAGCGCAGGGTTAGCATCTATTGCTGCATTGTAATCACCTCCCAGGTGTGTGTGTATGTGCACACTTTGGCAGTATATATACTAAAATTGAAAGTTGGGTTTAACTAGCCCTGTGAGCAATAGCTTAGGTGGCTCTAGGTCAGGGGTGAGGAACCTTTTTTCTGCCGAGGGCCATTTTGATATATATATTATTATTCACTGGCCTGGTGCAGGTCACACGGGGGCAGGGCCACAATCGCCCGGTGATTACAGCAATGCCCGGAGTATCTTGAGGATGATCCGGGGTGCTGTAAGGGCAACGGTGTGACCGTCTGAAGCGTCCTAAGGACGCTCCAGGCGGCACTGCTGCATAGATTCTGGCTGCAGGTGCCATTCTGTGCACCCTGTTAGTTAGATAAGGCGAGCAGGAAAAAGCTCCGAGGGACAGACCAATCCCTGCTGTAGGTGCTAGGGCTCAGGCTTTACAGCTTTACATTGTGATTATCACAGTTTAGATTTCGTTACCACTAAAATGCACGTGGCACCCATTTACCACTGCAGAGCAACAGTGACAGTGTCCCCCAGCCTCCTAACCGCCCACTGGACCCTGCAGAATAGATAATCAGTGAGGTTGATCCTTACCTGTTCCTCCTTATGGAAAAACAGACATGATGAATGAAAGAGGGTCCGCTTCGGCAAGTGATACAGGACGGTGAATATATATATATATATATATATAATGTGTGTGTGTGTGTGTATATATATATATATAATGTGTGTGTGTGTATATATGTATATATATATATATATATATATATATAATGTGTGTGTGTGTGTATATATATATATATATATATATATATATATATAAAGTGTGTGTCCTGTGTCTATCTCGTATGTAGGTACATGTATATAAAGGTGTGTGTGTTCCTGGGGCACTGGCTGTCCAGATACGGTTGTAGGCTCTAATGGTGAAAGACGGAGCCCGAATAGCTCAGTGAGAAGTCTTCCATGCAGTGGCCAGCACAGTGGTGTGCACCTTAACTCCTCACCTGGGGCACCGCATACACGGGTTCAAGACCCGTCCCATTAAGTGACCACCGCATTGGCAGGGAACCATCAAGAGGACGTCCTGAGCTGACGGTCCCGTTACCAGTGGTCTGGGATGGGAATTTGAAGACATTCTACTCACAACTCTTGGGCTAAAATTTAGTATAGCACTGTTCCTATTAGTTTAGATCTGATACGCCCCTTTCTAGGGGCCTATTTTTTTTTAAATTGCAGTAATCTAGCTCTAAGACCCTGAACTCGCCTATCTCGTGTGATCTTGGAAGCTTAACAGGATCAGGCTGGTTAGTACTTGGATGGAAGACCGCCCGGCTACGCAGTATTCTAGGTAGTTGTGATGTCCCATAGCTCAGCAATAGAAGTCTCTAATGCAGTACCTCCATGTAGGTTTCCAATCAAAACATAAACATTTCGGGTTCTAATCCACCCTCAGAGCTTAAATGGGTTAAATTATAACATACTGCTGTTACAGCTACTAATTCTGCAGGCCCAAAGGTCACCCTCAAAGATGTTAGGCAGGGTGAGGTCTGGATGGAATAATATTTGCAATTATATTGTTTATTTTCATTGTCCTTCTTGTTGGCAACCAAAGTCTTTTTGTCACGGGTCACAGGTTTGGGATTCAGGGTTGAATCTGTGATATTTCTATGTGGTGATTCCGCCTCTTTAGCTAAAAAGCTCTTCACCATCCTAAAGTTACGATACTTACCCTGCGTTCCAGTGGGTAAAAACAGTTAGGAGGTACTGTGAGGATTGGCCTCTCTATCTTTCTTAAGCACACAGAGTGTTTAAGCACCCCGTTTTTATGGGTGGGGGGTATATGTATATTCTATATTTGTCTGTGTATATATATCCTTAATGGAGCACTCTCAGGTAAGATCATAGAGTGCGGTTCTGTTGTATGACCTAACTGTCTCCACTAACAATTCTGCTAGTGTTCTACTGCCACATATCCAGGCTGAACTCTGAGCTGTAGATCTTGGAGTCTTATGGTGCATACACACGATCAGATTTTTCCTTCAGATATGAACGATAACGATTTTAAAATCGTTCAGTCGTTCATATCTGAAGGAAAATCGTTCATATCTGACATGCCTGAACGATGGACGATCAACGATGCGCGTTCCCGTTTGTCAGATAACGATATCTGACATCTGATGGGTTTGCAGTCAGACTTGGACGATTCCATTCATTTTAATGCAGTCAAAAATCGTTCAAATCGTTCAAATCGTTCAAAACTTTGGTAAAATCATTCAAATCGTTCAAATCGTTCAATCGTTCAGTCGTTCATCTGACAAATCTGACAAGTCTGACAAATCTGACCGTGTGTACGCTCCATTATGGTGCATACACACGGTCAGATTTTTCCTTCAGATATGAACGATAACGATTTAAAAATCGTTCAGTCGTTCATATCTGAAGGAAAATCGTTCATATCTGACATGCCTGAACGATGGACGATCAACGATGCGCGTTCCCGATGGTCAGATAACGATTTCTGACATCTGATGTGTTTGCAGTCAGACTTGGACGATTCCATTCATTTTAATGCAGTCAAAAATCGTTCAATCGTTCAAATCGTTCAAAACTTTGGTAAAATCGTTCAAATCGTTCAATCGTTCATCTGACAAATCTGACAAGTCTGACAAATCTGACCGTGTGTATGCTCCATAAGACCACCTACGGAACTTATTGCTACTCTTTATACCGGACGAGGCTGGTTGCTGCGAGATGAGAAAGGTCAGTGACCTTTTACAAAGCGTCCATAGGCTTCCTGGTCGCCTACAGGTAGACAGGCATATCCCACTAATGTCTTGGATGATACTCCTGATAATGCACACCCTAGCTGCTGTCCTAGCAGTCACCCGCCCAATTAGGGTACCCGTTCACTTCAGTTGGCTCTCTACCTTAGAGCTTTCCTAGCGTTTGGGTCCATAGTTCCAACACAGCTTTATTCCTCCTTCCCATAGTCTGTCTCCACGGGTGTCGTTAGTATCTTCCTACCATCGTCCAGCAATGATGTCACGGATAGGTGTGAGCATTTCTGGCTGAGACTTCGACACATATTGGAATCGATGGTTCCAGTTTTCTTAAAGACATTTCCCTCTTTTGTCACAATTCTTCTAGGAGCGTTAATCCTCAACTTGAGGGAACCGTCATTCTCTGACATAAACTGATATATAATTCCACTTTCTCCTAGATGGAGAAGGGTAGTTTTCTCTCAGAGTGCAAGGTTAGCTCGTAGTGATGCTTCTCAATGGCTGTCGCTTGTTTTGGAGGCCTCTCCTGAGTCATCTCTTAAAATGGACTAGAGATTTGTGACGTTATTATGCTAGAATCTGTTGGGGTTATGCTAAATTCTGGACTAAGGTGCCTAAATGGGCTAGTGCACATGTTTTGCAGCATTAATGTGTGAGAGTCACAGGTTCAGTTATTAGACAGCGATGTTTCCACGCAGGAGACCTTACTGTGTTTTACTGTTTGGTATCTGTTGATACTTTCATTATACTGACTGTCTGCTTCCTTATATCCTTGTTTTCCTTAGTCTCCACTTGGTTCTTCTGGGGACAGAGGTCATTACTCCCTTTCGTATATCCAGGGACTCTAATGGGTGCATTACAGTTCGTACATGGCTTATAGACACGAGCTCTCCACCTTTTCTAGGGTACCTACAGGATTTTCCTCCTAGTGTTCTAGCCTCACTGTATAGGGTGCTTCCCTATATTGGTAGTTCTTGCAGATTGCTCGTGTCTGTTCACTAGCTCTTCTTCTGCTAAGGTATTCTGGTTGTTTTCATATGAGGTTCGGGCCAGAAAGCTGGTTCTGACTGCACACTTCCATCAGGTTTGGAAGTCGTCTGTTGTTTGGGTTTTTAATGCTGTAGTTTTTCTTTTCTGCCGTTACCAAGGGTTGGTTGGTTTTCCAGACGAGGCATCTCATCCTCTCCAAGGTGTTGTAGTCTCCTTTACTCTCGATTCCGCCTCCTGACCTGTGGGATCTCCACTCGTTTGGGAATTCTATGATCTAACCCTTCCGATGGTTAAAACCACCCCTAATTATATGGACCTCAAGAATGGTCTTGGTCGACTGTTCTGTACTTGATTCTGGCCTTCAGGTATACTCTTTGCTAGTGAAGTCTGTGGTGGATCAGCTTTGAATATGTATATACAGTATGTGTGCATAATTTATTTATATATATATATATATATATATATATATATATATATATTTATATGGGATGTGCAGGCTCGGTTTTACTCGGATCTCAAAACGGCATTTTATTGGCTATCGCCTATCATGTGTTTTGGATAGCCAATATAATAAATCCGAAATTTGCGGTAAAGTGGCGATAAGGACCGAGTAAATCCGAGCCTGCACATCCCATATATATATATATATTCTGATGGCCAGCAGTGCTGGGATTCTACTGTCAGCGGCTGTTGCTTCTTCCTATTTTTAACAATCTGGTAAGGGTCTCTCGAGTTTTGTTCTCGTGATGCTTCCCTTCTCCTACGGATGCTTGTTGGGGCTGTCTTCTGCCAACAGTCCAGTTTGGTTTGTGTTCAGCTGATCTTGCGATGTTCTGACTTTTCATGTTTGCTATTGTCCACCAGTGTCACCATTCTTCTGTTCCATACGACTTACGCTGTATGTTGTGGAATCTTCTGTGACTGTCGGACGAGGAGTTCTGATTGTCTCTTGGGCTCTACGACGCTTGATTCTCAGCTCTTGCTTTTAATTTGAGCCTACGGTTCTTGGCGGTCCCTGTTTAGGTTGGCCACAAGGTCGGGAGGTTAGCTTTGGGACCTCATCACTGCCTTGTGCTCCAGTGTCCCCTAGTGGATGAAGGAGAAAACAGGATTTTGGTACTTACAGGTAAATCCATTTTTCAGATTCCAAAGGGGAAACTGGACGCCACTCGGCGCTGCGAACCTGCTGCTTTGTTCTATTGCGATTGTCTGCATGGTATGGTTGTGTGACTGCATGTGTTCCCTGCAGTGGGTTCCTCTGTCCTCCTTCAGTTGGTTTTGTTCAGTTTTGTGGACTACTTCTCCTCATCTTCCTGTTGTCCTCCATCTCCTCTCGGGCTCAGTTTCTTAACTGGGGCTGATGGGGCATAGAGGGGGAGGAGCCAGTCACACTTCTAAATGATTTAAAGTGCCAGGCTCTACTCTTCCGCCGTCTATACCCCACTGTCTTGAGCTCCAGTGTCCCCTGTGGAATCGGAGAATTGGATTTACCGGTAAGTACCAAAATCCTGTTTTTTTTAGATTTAAATTTCCACATATATCTCAGCCGCAGCCCCCATAGGCATGTGATGCTGTCTGATTTACCAATCTCCAGAATGCTCCCAGATCGCATTGCAAATGTAATTATTGATAAATGGGCCCCTTAGTGACATAAATTGTAGTGTACTTTACCTTAGCTTCCACTCTTTATTATTGCTCATAAGTATTGCTGCAAAGTAAACTGCCCAGTGTGAACCTGTACAAGGAACACTGCTATGTAATTTACTCTACATCCTTTAATATATTTTTATTTTCCCCTTTGAAAAGTTGCTTGCTCAGATCAGGCCTAGCCCATTACTTTCAGGGGGAAAAGTACTATCCGTGAAGTAAAAGATGCACAAACTGCCATTGCATAAAATAAATGATTTTGTCGCTTTTTTTTTTTTATGTTTCTTTTTTTTTTTTTTTTTTGGGGTGGGGGGGGGCGGCGAGTGTTTAATTATTTTCACTTGTTATTTCATTGTTTGGTGATAAGAGCACAGGGCCTGATTTTGGCCAAGTGCGCATGCGCACGAGGGAGCCGGCTCCGTCGTGCGCATGCGCGAGACCCGAATAACGACGGCCCTGCCGTCGCTATGGGTCTCGCACCAAAGGGGCGTGCTGTCGATGGTGATTGACAGCACGCCCCCTTTGGTGGGCGGGAGTGCCGGGGGCGTGGCTGCCCAGACGGAGGCATTACCATGGGAACGCCTACCGTCTGGGGCCGGCCCCACTGACATCACTAGTGATGTCAGTGGGAGTACTTTTGGACTTGCGGCAACGAGACCCTACCACAAGGGTCTCGCTGCAAGCCCGATGGTCGCGATGGTCTTGACAATCGCGACCATAATTTTGGCCGCTCGCTATAGCTGTGGGTGGTAACCCACCGCTATGCGAGCGGCCAGGAGGCCGCTCTTAAATTCAGAGGGACGGCCCTGATTCAGAGCGAGCGCTCTGTTAGAGCGTCCGGCTCTGAATCAGGGCCTCAGCCCAAAGTGACGGACCCCCACCCCTTGCTCATTTTCACATGATGGGGGAAAATCCAATTCTCAGCACTGTGTGGTGTGAGTATCACGGCTCACCAACATCGCACATTTATCTGCGTACCTCGTGCCTCTGTGAGGTGCTAGGGAAAATGTGTGACATTGGTGGTAGTGAGGTGGCGGTGAACCGACCATTTTTTCCTTCACTTCATGCCCATCACTTCCAGTTCATTTGACCCAAAAAAGTCTGTTTACACAGAACTCCACTGAAGGGTTTAATCTTTTTAAGTTGATTATGCAGAATATATTTTCAGCACTCAGTAGGTGAATGAAATATAGTGTTCATTCTAGTACCTGTCACGTGCAGTTCCTCTTTCCAGCCTGGGTGTCACTCTGCTCTGGTGCTTCTAGCACACTCTGGTCTATATCTCAGCAGTTTGGGAGAAGCACCAGAGCAGAGTGACACCCCAGGCTGGAAAGAGGGACTGCATGGGTTGTGACAGGTACATGGTGCTATAATGAACACTAGAAGTAGATATGCTTAGGAAATTTTGGGGTGTCCACCTTGTTACCAAAAGTCGGGTCACTCTTCATATCGCCCACTTCACTACAGCCCGGGGGGAGTATCTAAAATGGGTGCAGGGTTACACGGGCCGAGCCGGCGTTACAGAGCAACAAAAATCACTGGGATAATGGCGTCGCCCATTTTCCCAGTGACGCGCATGCGCAGTGCTGCTGTCCTCGGGAAAACGGCGCAGGCGCCATTTTCCCGGAGACCCACGCATGCGTAGTAGATTCTGGCACTAAGCCAGAATTTACTGCACCACGGCACCGCCAGAGAGGAGGGGGCCCATGCTGAGTCTGCACATGGGGCCCATCCTCTCTTACTACGCCCCTGACACTGCTAATAGAGCTCTATTGTGAAGGTATGGTCAGATTCAGTTCTTCCGCTCAGTGCAAGTTCCTTCAACTGGGGGCCCCACATTGTCTGTTGGTGCTGTCTGTTATATCGAGGAAAGATCGTTCACAACCCCTTTATATTGTAGGTTTAGTGGTCCTGTACTGTAGCTCACAGATGGGGGACTAAACCCTGTCTATATATTGCAGCCGTCAAGCAGCGGGAGGGCCGCAGAGCTCCTTGCGAAGGAAAGCGGGACAGTGCCTGGTTTCATTGGGTTTGGATCCTCACAGAGTGACCTGGGTTACGTCCCTGCCGTGCAGGGCGCCGAAGAGGTCGACAGTCTTGTTGATGCCGACTTCCGAATGGTGTTACGTAAGCTGTCCAAGCGGGACGTCACAACAAAATTAAAAGTGAGTGTTGTTGCAAAATAATAACCAGTATGATATATATATTGCTCTTTCTTGTTACAGAAGATACTTTTTTGTTTTTAAAATCGTAACTAGCAACGGACATTGCTAGTAATTTTTCTGCTCCTCTATGATAAAAAATTGACCTGTTACCAGGTTCCCTGGTGTCATTTTATTACATTACCACCCTTGTGCCACCCGGTGGAGGTTTTATTTATCCATAGTGCTCCGTACACTCCATGAGGCCGGCAACTGGCCTCCTCCAGAATAGAATTGTAGAAGCCCAGGAGTCCATCCTCATTACGGAAAGCGCAACTTTTTCTTCAAGGGAGGATAACCATAGTGTTCATTCTAGCACCCTGCACCTGCGACACCCTAGACTATAAAGAGGAACTGCACTAGTTGTGACAGGTGCAGGGTGCTAGAATAAGCACTAAATAAGAAATAAAATGAAATGTACATCTTTCCTACCAGGAAGCCAATAAAGTAGTGGCACCTTGTGGCTGAGCTTTCCTGAGAAATGTTACTTATGACTCATTTCACATTAAATAATCCTCCTCCTTAATTCACATTAAATTTAAGTTTCTTCTTCAGGTTCTATAGGGATCGACAGGGAAACCATGGGTATAATGTGGTTGGAGTTATTCAGGCGCCAAACAGTTAAAGCTTTCAGCTCCCAGGATGCCTCGGGTCCTCCTCCACATATACCCCGCCCCTGGCCACAGGCATTCAGTTGTTCGTTTGGTGCGGCAGGATTCAGATGCACCTTTGTAACAAGGGACTGCTCAGGCAGTCCTAATCTTTTATTTTATGTTCTATTTTATTTTCTGTGTTTTGAGTTAGCAGTGCTGAGCATCTGAATTAAGAAGCATACAATGCGACTCTGTCTACTTCCGCCGGGCCGCAATATCAGTAACATCTCTGATGATTTCGGCGGGTCATGGCAGAGCTTGCTAGCAGCGATGCTGGGGTCCATACTGCAACCGGACACACGGAGATGTCAGGAAAGGCAAGTCCTTGCTTCTGGCACCGCGTCCTCACTAGACCATCGGGGCCTTATCGTTCTGACGCCGGGGATCGCCAGCTCTTCTGCTGCCATGAAGCCGGCTGGTTGATGCAACTTAGGGGAGGTAGGCTCTCCCCCGGCAGCTCCTCCCTCAACCCAGGCGCAGTTCCTGCAGAGGTTATCGTGCGTATGGGTCGCACCTCCTACCCGTCTCGTGTATATGAGACGCTCACATTCCACTATCGGTGCGCTGCTGTAGCTGTTGATCTCGGGCTTTTTGGGTCAGTCTCCTTGCATACCTCTCCCTTGGGTCAGGTATAGAGTGCTCTATATCCTACCAAGCCTCGTGTTTTGAGTAGTTAATTCAGAGCCCATTGCAACTAAATTGCATATGCACTGTATGTAACTGTTTGCTAGCTGCTGTGTTGATACTGCCTTTCTCCTCATCCCTCTGTTGCAAGTGTTTTTTTGTGTTTTTTCTTTATACTTCACATTTACTTGTTATTTGTGAAGGCTGTCACATTACATTACTTTTGCATTGTTACCTTTATAATTGATGTGTAAAAAATTAAAGGGAATCAGGAGGGGGAGGCCCAATGCTGGTTTCATATAAATCCTGTGTGGCGGGCTTGTTCCCTCAGGATTTTATAAATGATGGTTTGTGTGCTGTCTGTTATAAAGAGCCACCTCACCAGTCCAGTATACCAGTTCCTGTACAGGAGCCATCTTGGATGTCCTCCTTGTCTCATGTAATGAAGCAGTTTGTGGATCGTATGGCTACTCCCACACTGCCTCCTTGTATGTGGTACCCACAGCATGCTATGTTTGCACCTCCTATACATCCTTCCTGGATGCTCATGCCCACTCAAGTCAGAGTATGGCGCAGTCAGCTGTTGCGAGCAGACCGGTAGTCACTAAGGCGCCTAAATGGAAGTTAGATTTTTATTGGTCTGTTCAGCGTATGGATTCAGATGCATCATCGGATGAATCAGATGATGCACAGGGTTCTTCTTCGGGGTCTACCTCGGGAGAGGAGGATCATCCTTCTACAGTGGATGTTCCTTCTTTGGTGAGGGCAGTTAAATTAATCCTAGATATACAGGATGATGAACCAGCTCCTAGTAAGAAGGCTCCATTGTTTAAACACCGGAAGGTGGTAAAAGCTGATTTTCCTAAATCCAAGCTGCTCACTGAACTTATGGAAGAGGCATGTGGTAACCCAGATAAACAGTTTTTTGTTACTAAAAGATTAGCCTCATTGTATCCTTTCCCAGCTTCTGAATGTACTAAGTGGGTAATCCCTCCTACTGTGGATGCTCAGGTGACACATTTAGGGCTCTATTTACTACAATCCGCATATTGAATGCGGATTGTAGTGTGATATTACCGAGTGAATTCGCATTGCGAATTCAGGTAATATCACAGGGATTTACTATAAATCCCTTGCAGGGACAGAGCTTGCGATAAAGCTCTGTCCCTGCGGATCCCATCCGCACTCTAGTCGCGGTATTTTCGGAAAAAATACCGCGACTAAGAGCCCGCGCATGCGCCGACCGACCACCGCTACTACCCCCCCACCGACGCTAAGCCCCGCCCCCGGCGCTAAGCCCCGCCCCCGCGATCGCGGACCCCCGCGAACCCCCCTCCCCCCCCTCCCTTCATTACACTTACCTGCATCCTCCTGGCCTCCGGTGGTCTTCTCCGGGCTTCCCGATCAGGTGATCTCCCATACTGCACTGGGGCCCGATCACCTGATGACCGGGCCCCAGTGCACTGTGGGAGACCAGCTGACCGGAGAGGAGCCATCACCGGAGGCCCGATCACCGGTCCCTGGATTCAGGTAAGTGAAAAAAAAAATGTTTAATTTTTTTTTTCTTTTTTTTACAGCAATCAGCTTGCGATCTATTTAGACCACATAGCTGATTACTGGTCCTGGCTCCCGCCTCTGCTCTCCCCATTAGAGCAGAGTGGGAGCCCGGTAACCGGGTGAGACCCTGGATAACGCCACCTCCAGGTGGCGTTATTATCACAGGGCTTCCCCCGGTATTTTTTTACAATTTATATTTAGTAACTTGCACACAGATCACATTTCCCATTACAATTATGGGAAATGCGATCTGCTTTACTAAAAATAAGTGATACTGGGGGTTGGAGTAGAATTTTACTAATTCTACTCCAATTGCCCTGTAATAAATACAGGTGAAACTAAAATTATGTGAAAAGGGTGTGAAAACACCCTTTTTCACTTTATTTTAGTAAAAATAATGTTAATAAATAGAGCCCTCACTCAGGAATGTTACGTTGCCTATTCCGTCAGCATCTTCTCTCAAAGATCCTACAGATGGGAAAATGTAAACATATCTTAAGGCAATATTTTCATCATCTGGAGCTGTTACTCGTCCAGCTATGGCTGGGGTTTAGGTAGCCAAAGCGGTTGAAGAATGGACATTAGAGGATTCTCTACCAGATGCTACCAGAAAACTGCTTCCCGTATGTGGGGGATATATGTTGAGCTAACTCCTATTTGGGAGAAGCTACAATAGATGCGGGACTCTTAGCTTCTAAAGCATCAGTAGACTCAGTGGTGGCTCGTAGTGTCCTTTGGTTAAAGTCCTGGAAAGCTGATACAGGGTCAAAGAAGGCTCTGGAATCCTTACCTTTCTATGGAAATATACTTTTTGGAGCAGAGGGCCTGATTCAGAGCTGAACGCTCTGACCAGAGCGCTCGCTCTGAATCAGGGCCCTCCTCCCTGAAAATGGAGCGTCCTCTTGGACGCTCGCATAGCTCTGGGTGACCACTCACAGCATATGCGAGCGTCCATCGCGACGGAGACCCTGCGGTAGGGTCTCGCTGCCGCAAGCCCAGGAGTGATTTTGGCTCTATCAGAGCCAAAATCACTCCCACTGACATCACTAGTGATGTCAGTGGGGCCGGCCCCAGACGGAAGGCGTTCCCATGGGAACGCCTACGTCTGGCAGGCACGCCCCCGGCACGCCCACCAAAGGGGGTGTGCTGTCAATCAACATCGACAGCACGCCTCCTTTGGTGCGAGACCCGGAGCGACAGCTTGGCTGTCGCAGTCCGGGTCTCGCGAATGCGCACGACGGAGCTCCCTCCGTCGTGCGCATGCGCAGTGGGGGAACATCGACCCGTTTTAAAGCGTCCTTTGCTCGCGAACGGGTCTGAATGACCCCCAGAGTTAGATAAGATAATAGCTACTCTGTCAGCTTCAAAATCTGCAGGTCCGGTATCTATGGCTACATTAAAGTCCAAGGCAGTTTTCTTTTTGGTCCTTTTAGTCCTCAGGGACGAGGAAAGGAGCAGTCTTCTTCCAGGCCGTCTAGTTTTCGCAGGACAACCAGGTGACAAACTAAGAGGTCTGGGCCGGCCAGACGTTCAGCTTCTAAGCCGGACGACAAACTCTTGGCCTTATGGGGTGGGCCTCCTCTTGGGGGATCCCAGGGTGGGGGGCCGACTTCTTCAGTTTACGGAGTATTGGTCCGAGAAGTGCTCTCAGGGGTATGCCCTTTCCGGAGGCATCCTACCCAGAAGTTTTTTTGCACAAATCTTCCATTAGATGCCATCAAGGTCTTGGTCCTTCAGAAAGCTATTTACTCCCTGCTGCAGGCAGGGATGAAAATCCCTGTTCCTGTGTTGCAACAAGGAAGGGGTTATTATTCCACTCTGTTGTTGGTTCAGAAACCGAATGGGTCTCATCGCCCTTATTCTAAATCTGAAAACCCTCAACAAATGTATCCGTGTACCAAAGTTCCGTATGGAAACTGTTTGGTCAATTATTTTGGCAATGGAGCATTTGGATATGGTTTCCCTGGACATTTAGGATGCGTATCTGTATGTGCCTATTACGCCATTCCACCAGCAATTTCTACAATTTGCTGTCCTGCAACAACATTACCAGTTTCAGGCACTGCCCCTCTGGTCTTTACCAAAATAATGGCGGATATGACGGCCTATCTCAGGTGTCAGGGAATCCAAATACTACCATATCTGGATGACCTTCTGATATTGGCACAGTCTCCAGTTGTTTTACAACACCATTTCCAACTGACCATTGCCTGTCTACAGAAGCACGGCTGGATCATCGATTGGAAGAAATCCTCTCTTTCTCCAACACAGCAGATGGTACATCTGGTGGCACAAAGTGTGTATCTGTCAGAGGGCAAGGTTGCGGCCCTATCATTGCGAGTACGCAAATTGCTATGCAAGCGAAGGGTATCCATTGCATCAGTGATGCAGGTCCTGGGGTCAGTGGTATCCACCTTCGACATGGTGGGGTATCACACCTTTCAGGGAAGATGGACAAATCAGGAAAGTCATCTGCCCATAAACATTCTGGAGCTTCAAGCAGTATACAAAGCACTCATCGTGGCTCAGGACCTGTTCCAGGGCAGGGCGGTCCAGATCCAGTCTGACAACGCGACCACAGTAGCCTATCTTAATCATCAGGGAGTCACGCGAAGTCATGCAGCCATGAGGGAAGTGACAAGAGTTCTTATTTTGGCAGAACGTCATCTTCCGGCTACTTTGGCAATATTAATACCTGGGGTTCTCAATTGGGAAGCAGACTTCCTAAGTCGTCAGGACATACACGCCAGAGAGTGGTCTCTCCATCCGTGAGTCTTTCAACTCTTGGCAACACGTCACAACCGCAAGGTCTCCAGGTACGGGTTCAGGTCCAGATACCCATCAGCAGTCTTCGTGGACGCACTGGAAGTAAGATGGGACTTAAAGCTGGCATATCTCTTTCCTCCGATTTCCCTCCTCCCAAGGGTCCTTAGAAAATTCAAGCAGGAAGGCGGAACAGTAATACTAGTGGCTCCTGCTTGACCCAAACATCATTGGTTCAACGACATACGGAATCGATCCATAGACAGTCTGTATCCTCTTCCTATATGGCCGGATCTGTTAGCGCAGACTCCCTGCCTGCATCCGGACTTACCTAGCCTATCTTTGATGCCATGGCTCTTGAGTCTTCCATCTTAAGAGCCAAGGGTTTCTCAAGCTCTGTGATTCAAACGTTGCTTAGGGCATGAAAGATTTCCTCTGCCCGCATCTATTACAGAGTTTGGCGTTCTTTTGGTCAATGATGTCCCCACAGAAAATATGACCCTAAGGTGTTTAGTGTTTCCCGGGTACTGGCTTTTCTCCAGGCTGGATTAGAACTTGGTCTCCGCCTGGCCATTTTGAGAGTGCAGGTTTTGCACTGTCAGTTTGGTTCCAGAGAAAGATTGCTTCTTTACCAGATGTTAGAATTATTTTTCAGGGGGTTCCCCGAGTTCAGCCTCCTTTTGTCCCACTTGTAGCACCATGAGATTTGTCTTTGGTTCTTAAGGGGCTACAAGCTCCCCCATTTGAACCTCTGGACTCTGTAGACTTGAAATGGTTGACAGCAAAGACACTTATTCTTCTAGCTATTTCTTCTGCACGCAGAGTCTCTGACTTGGCAGCGTTCTCTTGTCACTCACCATTTTTGATTTTTCACCAGGATAGAGCTGTTCTTCGTACAAGGGAGGGTTACCTTTCTAAGGTAGTGTCCCGTTTTCATATGAAATTGTAGTTCCATCTTTTCATGTTTCAGATCTTTCTGTAGGTGAAGCCTCCCTGGATGTCGTTTGTGCTCTCCGTATCTATGTGGAACGTACAAACTCTTTTAGAAGATCAGATGGTCTTTTTGTGTTATATGGATTTCACAAACGAGGATGGCCAGCTAACAAACAGACTCTGGCTAGATGGTTACATATGGCTATCTCTCAGGTATACACACAGGCTGATCTCCCTGTTCAAAACACAGTGACAGCACATTCTACTCGGGCTGTAGGGCCATCATGGGCGTTTAGTCGTGGTGCCTCTGTTGAGCAATTGTGCAAGGCAGCCATGTGGTCTTCTGTTAAAAACTTTTCTCAGGTTCTACGCCTTTGATACTTTTGCCTCTCAGGATGCTTCCTTTGGACGATGAGCTTTCCTTTCTACTCAGGAGCGTCCCCACCCTAGGGTAACTGCTTTAGAACATCACCATGGTATCCCTGTGGATCCCTATGGACCCTGAAGAAGAAAAGAGTTATGGTAGACTAACCATTGATAACTATTTTTTTCTTCGAGGTCCATAGGGTCCACAAGGCACCCACCTTGACACACCTGGCTGCATGGGTAAGTTTTCTTTTTGTCAATGATTCCTTGATCTTGTATGAGAGTGTTTCTGGTGTACGATTGCTCTTTCTTCTCCTCTTTTTCTCCTGCCTTGGGCTTATTTACAAAACTGCATGTGGCCAGGGACGGGGTATATGTGGAGGAGGACCAGAGGCATCCTGGGAGCTGTAAGCTTTAACTGTTTGGTACCTGGATCACTCCAATCACATTATCCCCATGGTATCCCTGTGGACTTCGAAGAAAAAGAGTTATCAATGGTAAGTCTACCATAACTCTTATCATTCATAGACACTAATGGAAATTACTTCAGTCAGATTGAAGTCATTTTTCAGTACAGTTGAGCCTGTAGTGGAAATTTTGTCTCTGCAATGTCTACAGTTCCTTTGTTCTTATCTAAATTATGTCAGCCCACAAAATGGCTGCCTGCACTGTGTGTGTTGTCAACCGGTTCTCTGTACAAAGCTGGTCTTGGTATAACATGATTGGGAAGATTAGCTCGCCCCTAACAGGAATAAAACCCCCAAATAAACATACATTTCCTATATCCGTTCTTTTTTTGACAGAATAAACCTAGTAGAAGCAGTCCTAAACAAGTGTGCGGGCACAGTGTTCTACTTTTTAGGTTAATTATTTCTGGGGCAATATTATCATTCATTTATTTTGTATTTAATATTCTAGGCAATGCAAGAGTTTGGTGCAATGTGTAAGGAGAGAGACAAGGAGACAGTTCGAGGTGTCCTTACTTATTGGCCCAGGAACTACTGTAAGATCTCCCTGGTAAGTATTGTGTATGATCAGTGAATGGTTGTACAGTAGCCTTATACAAATTAAGACTTTTTTTTATCTTCTACATGGTTTATATTGAACACAAAAAATGTAAAACATTAAAATTCAGGTCTTTTCATACATTTAACTTGATAAAGGGGTAAGATGCTTGTAAGATGTTCTGATGATATCGCTTAAGGTTTTATAGTGATAATAACGTTGCCCTTGCCCGGACAGACTTCAAGATTAAACAAGGGTTAGTCATTTAGTCAGGGCATAAATTACAATAACAGAAAAGAAATGATCTTGTGCCTCATGCCTCAGTGTCACTGATTGTGTTGACTGTTCTCGTGAATCTCAGCTGTGGCCACAAAATGGCTGCCTCTGTTATACCGTGTAGGTGATATGAACTCTTTATGGCTGGATACATAGAGCGGTGCAGTAAAAAGTTGTCTTCAGCTGCTTTCTATTGCTATGCTGTTAAATAAGAGTGATCGTTCTATATGACGATGTACACGCAGAATGTTGCAATAGATATTGGCTTGCAGTCACGGCCCTCCCGATACACCTCTTGCAGTCACGGCAGTTTCTTCCCGGGTCTCGAGCAGGGTTTTACGCGGGTAAAACCCTGGTCAGGCTCAGCGGAAACGGGTAACCCGGGTCTTCCGACCCGGGACCCGTTTCCAGCACGGTGATTGTGTGTCATTCGGAAGCTGTCTGTGTGACAGCTGTCACAGGGAGGGAGAGATTACAGCCTCCCCATATGGGGCCGTATTCAATTTGAGGCGAAAAGTCAGTTTCCATGATACTTTTTCGCCGATGATGTCATTTTCGCCTGTTTTGAGTTTCCTCCGTACTCAATTTGGAAGACTTTTCGCCTAGGTGGAAAGTCAATGCAATGTAATAGGCGAAAACGTTTCGCCTATGAATAGCAGGCGGAAAAAAGTGCAGAATTGCGGGTTTTGGGGTACAACATTGCGGGAACCCCCGTGCAGCCTGAAGACAGTCCCCTAAAGGTAAACTGCGTAAAAAAAAGTTTAAAAATATTCTGGACACCCCCAAAAAATTGTTTAATTTTGGGGGTAAAAAAAAAAATAGGGGATCAAAGTGCCAAACTATCTAAATTAATTCAGGTCGGGTCCCCATGTATGCGGCAGGTGTTTCCTTCATTGCAGGGACAAGCGACAGGTGCAATTTTGCAGATATTTTAAAAATAACTTTAGGGACTTAAAAAAATGCTTTACCCCCCCCATTTTCATGTACCCCAAATTTGATAGGAATAGTTATTTCCCCCCCCAAAAAAAGTGCTATTCTTTACCACTTCTTCATAGCTGCAAAATTGCAACTTGCGCGGCTATTACAAACCCCGACTTCCTTCAGCAGGCAAAAATGGGGGTACCCCCATGTCTGGACATCTTTAGGGGGGTCCCAGGCATATTTCCCGAAAATTCCCTTTTTTTTTCTTAAATGGGGCGAAGGGTCATTTTAAAAAAACGGATAATTTTTCAATTGCCTATAGCAGGTGAAAAAAAAGTGCAGATTTGGGGTTCAGGGGTGCAGGCTTAAAAAAAATAGCCTGCACCCTTGGGGTTGCCCCCTTTAAAACGAAATGTGCAAAAAAAAAAAAAAAAAATCTCAACACCCCAAAAAAATGTTCTTCAAAATTTTGGGGTGATAAAAAAAAAATAGGGAAACAAAATGCTAAACTAAGGAAATTAATTCTGGTGGAGTCCCCAAGTATGTGGCAGGTGTTTTTTTTCATTGCGCAGAGTAGCGGCAGCTGTATTTTTCTTCCGGGGGTACCTATAGTGATCCCCGAGGTCTGGACATCTTTAGGGGGGTCCCAGACACATTTCCCGAAAATTCACGTTTTTGTTCGTAGATAGTGCAAACAGTCAATTTAAAAAAAAATTTGATTTTTTCAATTGCCTTCAGGAGGTGAAAAAAAGTGCAGATTTGGGGTTTAGGGGTGCAGGCTTTAAAAAAAATAGCCTGCATCTTTGGGAATGCCCCTTTAAAACAAAATGTGCAAAAAAGAAAAGAAAAAAAAAATCGGGACACCTCAAAAAAACATTTTTTTTGGGTGAAAAAAAACAACAACTAAAAACCACTTCTAAAATAGACAAATTAAATCCACAGGGGTTCCCTTATGTGCGGCAGGTGTTTTCTTCTTTGCACAGAATAGCGGCAGGTGCATTTTTGCAGAATTTAAAAAAAATTAGTTTAGGGACTTAAAAAATATGCTAGTACCCATTTTCAAGTACCCCAAATTTGATGGGACCACTTTTAATAATGAAAAAAAAAGCTAAGTGCTCTTCTGCATCACTTCTTCAAAGTCGGGAAAAAAACACCTGCCGCAACTATTAAAAAATCCGGCATTTTTCTGCAGGCAAAAACGCGGGTACCCATAGTGATCCCCCAGGTCTGGACATCTTTAGGGGGGTCCTACATTTATTTCCCAAAAATTCACGTACTTTTTCGCTGATCCAAGTTTCGGCTGTTCCCGTTTTCGCCTACTTTGGAATTGAATACGGGGAATAGCGGGCACGCGTGCGATACTTTTCCGCCTGGAAAACAGGCCGAAGGAGACGAAAAGTCTGGACTTTTCGCCTCAAATTGAATACGGACCATGGTCCAGACCGTTTTTATCCCACCCCCACTTCTCACGGGGAGGATGTAATCTCTCCCTCCTCAGTGACAGCTGTCTGTAGTGGAATCTAATACACTGGTGGGGAAGCTACCTTCTATCTTCTCACTACCCATAGTATTGTGTTATAGGTTATTAGCTAATCATGGCACCACAGGTATCTGAGTTGCTATACATTATTAGGAGTGTAAAGTGTTGCATTAGCTGAAGTACCCTCTAGGGCAGAGGTGTCAAACTCGTGGCCATCCAGCTGCTGTGGGACTACATATACCAGGCATAGCGGGATGGGCTTTCTTTGCCACCCTGTTGGAACTTTACATGTTATCTGGGGTTTTAATTACCACCAGTATCTTGTGTACCATTTCTACCTGTATCACATGGCCAAGCCAGACAGTTGTCTACTGTGTCAGCTGAGCACTAAAGTGTTTCCCCAGTCTTAGCAGAATAGCTGCTGCCATCGCCAGGATTCTTCGCTGGTACATGGGTGCTCTCCCGTGTGGTGTGTGTAACTTCTGTAACACCTCCTATCAAGTTACCCTGACTGGTTCCTCGTGACTGCTTGATTTGGATCAGGAAGGCTGGGTAGCATGCAGCGAGTTGACTGCAGTGTTATCGCGTAAATGTAGGTCATAGGAACACAGCTATTATAGGCATCTCGCAGGAACAGAGCAGGATCTTTAGTAGTCATGATGTTTTTACTCCGAAATGTATTTTACAAGAGCTTCTATACATAACACCACTTGCAGCTAGTAGATGTTATATACATGTTCCATGTTAGCATGCAGTAATGAAGGCCCCTGTCCATTTAACCAGTCCAAGCTGTTTCTTTTATCTATCACGAGGAATCCACCTGGAACAGCGCTCACTCTGAATCGGGGCCGTCCTTCTTGATTTTTTAGAGAGGCCTCCTGGCCGCTCGTATAGCTGTGGGTGACCACCCACAGCTTTAGCGAGCGGCCAGGAAGATGGTCGCGAAGGTCAAGACCATTGCGACCATCGGGCTTGCGATGAGACCCTTGTGGTAGGGTCTCGTTGCCGCAAGCCCTAGAGGGCTTTCGGCTCAAACAGAGCCGAAAGCTCTCCCACTGACATCACTTGTGATGTCAGTGGGGCCGGCCCCAGACAGTAGGCGTTCACATGGGAACTTCTCCGTCTGGGCAGCCACGCCCCCGGCACGCCCACCAAAGGGGGCGTGCTGTCACTCAACATCGACAGCACGGCCCCTTTGGTACGAGACCCGGAGCGACGTTTTGCCCATCGCTATCCAGGTCTCGCGCATGCGCACTGGCCCAACATCGACCCGCTTACGAGCGCGGGTCTGAATCAGGCCCTCTGTTCCAGGGTGCTATGCTTCCTCAGGCCACTCCCCACTGGTAAATGTCATCTTTGAATGTTGCACCGAAACTCACTTTTAGGATCCCTGCTTTGGGCTACTGGTAGCAACTCCAAGCTGAAATTGGTTTCAGAGAAAGCTGGCCAGTAGTCTCCCTGCTGCCGCCACAGAAGCCCCTGGGGTTCCAGGATAGGTGTTCGCCTCCTATGACTGCTAAATGAATTCAAATTAATTCTGGAGATAATATGTGAAGCCCACCAGATCCCCCTGCTCTGCTGCTCCCATTTTCCGGGGAACCTGAGCAGTGACCCAAATCTTCTCCATTCCCACATCCCACTAATCACCAGGTTAAGTCCTTTTACTTTTCTTTTTTTTTTTTTTTTAACTTGATTTAGCATTTACAATATGTACACATTATTCTGCACAAGATGCATTGTACCTGCAAGATATATAGCAATGGGAAAATGATATAGGAAATCCCTTTCCTGCAGCACGTGGGGGAAGCGGTACTCCAATACAAGTGGTCTCTAAAGGTCCTTTCTTCCCTCCCTAGGTGAGGACTTTGACAGATGTCCCCCAGTTGGCTAAATGACAAAATGGGCTTTATTAATATTCTATGGTATCTTTATTTCTCTGAAGCCAGTGTGGGACACAGGACTATCTAGTACAGTGGTCAGGGAACAGGGGTAAATTACCCCACATGGGATAAAAATGAAATTCCTGGGGGTAATGGATGGACAGCCAGGCATGCATATGAATCATTCTATAATATAGAATGATTCATATGCATGCCCGGCTGTGCCGCAGGGAGGCTCTCAGCCGGACGCCCGCTGAGATGTTATTACCAGCGGGCGCCCAGCTCCTTCCCTGCAGCGCCGCGTTAGCCGGAGGCTGGAGTTCTCTTCTGAACTCCAGCTTCCGGCTCTCTCCATGCGCACTGTGGGAGAGACGTCATGACGTCTCTCCCATAGTTCCGAGGAGCAGCCGGGCGGACAGGACGGCGGCGGATGCAGGAGCGAGGATTAAGGCAAGTGTTTTTTTTTTTTGTACAAATGGCACTACAGGGGCATTATATGGGGGAACTACTACAGGGGCATTATATGGGGGCACTACTACAGGGGCATTATATGGGGGAACTACTACAGGGGCATTATATGGGGGCACTACTACAGGAGCATTATATGGGGGCACTACTACAGGGGCATTATATGGGGGCACTACTACAGGAGCATTATATGGGGGCACTACTACAGGGGCATTATATGGGGCCACTAGTATATGATTTCCTTCCTTTCAAATCAAGGGGGTAACGTCGGCGTATCTAAATATATTTTGGGGCAAAAGGTAAAAAAGTTCCCTGACCACTGATCTAGTACCTGAAAGGTCTCTTTTGGAACTTTTGTTCCACCCATGTTTCCTCTTCCCAAGCTGGATACACACAATGTGTCCATTGTACGACATATCGTTCTCACTCTGAACAATATATCATGTGGATTGCATAGTGTGTACACCCGATGGCGTCTGCCCACGGATGGTTTCTCGCATCATCACATATGCTATACAGTAGATGGGACAATGATCAACACCACGTAGCGAAATGCAGCATGGAAAGATGCTTTGTGCTGCAGTTACTTTGTTTCATCCTGTTGGCTGGGTACACCCTTGTGTAGTGTGTACCCAGCTTAAGATTGATCAATGTTTATATATTTATGTTTATATCTTTACCCTGATGTCAGTGGAAGGAGTTATGCCTAACATGGGGGGATGAGTTGTATTCTTGTTGCCTCCTGTACTTGACCTTAACCCCAGAATACTGTCTTATTTCCCCAGCGGCCTCATAGACGATGATTTTGCAGTCCCAACCTGTACACAAGCACTTAGCCTATAGACTTCTATGGTCAGAGAGCTCCTCTGTGACTTCCAACACCCATATCCATTCAGGGCCTGATTCAGTGCGGATCACAACTGCGATCACAATAGCGATTACACAAGCACTATCACTGCGAAGATATGCTACTGATTGCAATCACAATACCATACGCAGGCTAACATAAGGACGCCCCCTTTACCTTGCACACATCCGTAATACTTGTGGTGCATTCACACGGGACGATCGATAATGATATCGTTGAACGATCTCCCGGGTGTGCTGGATGATCGATATCGATCATCCAGCACACCACCAACGATGGCCAACAACCCACGATCAATGATCGCAGATCCCTATAGTAACCTGGTTGATATCGACAATATTGTTATCGTCCATACATGCCCGCGAATCGCAGGTCGTTGGTGGGTTGGAGGCACCGAAAAATGCACAATATTAACGATATGATCGATAACGATATGATCGATGTCGTTCATAACGTGCATTTTAATCGTACCGTGTGTACGCACCTTTAGCAAAACTGCATAACCATCGGTAACTTTGAGTACAATCGCAGCCTCACTCACACTTGCACAAGGTCTGACCTTACTCAGGAATTGCTAACCTCGTTACACTCAGTGGAAGCCCGAGCTGCGTATGGCATCGCAGTGGCTAATTAATGCACACCTTTGCAACGGCGTTCAGACGCACTGGCACACCTGCGTTTCGCCGACCACCCCCCCTATCAACACCCCCAAACGGTACTTCTTGTCAATCACTCTGCGATGGGTCTGTGTAGTCACTGCGATCAGTCCCTATCACAGTTGAGTCTTCGCGCATGTGCAGTGCAATGCATATGCGTGCGCAGTACGCAACAATCGGCCGATTGCGTGCGTAGTCGCAGTTGCGAACGCTGCTGAATCAGGCCCTCAGTCGGGTGTGGATTATCCCCTTGTATCTTATTTTGCAATAAGTGAGCATTGTCCGTACAGCTGTCCTGTGAGAACTGATTGCATTTCACTCCGCTCCCTGCAGGACCACGACCGCAGAGTACGGGAGGCCACTCAGCAAGCCTTCCAACAGCTTATTCTGAAAGTGAAGAAGTATTTGGCCCCTCACTTAAAAAGTCTGATGGGGTTCTGGCTTATAGCCCAGTGCGACACCTACTCGCCAGCAGCAAGTGCAGCCAGAGGGTCCTTTGAAGCTGCCTTCCCTCCGCACAAACAGCCGGAAGCCCTGGCGTTCTGCAAAGACGAAATTGTGCATGTGAGTTTGTGTAATGTCTGAGGTCACCAATGTAAACAGGTTCTCGGTAAGAACATTCCTCTGTCGTGGCCGTGCGTTTCAAACATTGGAATCAAGAGAGGGGTTTGCACAAGCAACGGGCCATCAAAGAGTCATCCAGATTTGTACAATAGCACAACATGAGGAGTTGACCTAACGGAACAGCACTTTGCAGCCATCGCAAATAATCATATTGACCACTTATATATATATATTTTTTAGCATTTGTGTTATATACATGTATAATACAAGCATGCCTAATTTAAGCTTTTGGAAGCAGAACTAAACTGATTACAAAAACAAATGTTTAGATATGTGTTGATGTCGTAATGATGATAAGCTGATGGGTCTTTTTAACTATTGGTTAGACATTTTAAAAAAGTTTGATTAACGAAAAAAGAAAGGGGTGTATTTACTAAACTGCGACTTTTCAAAGCTGACCATTATCAGCCTTTTTACCCGCAGAATTTAACTTAATTGTATTGCGGGCAAAAATGCTGAAAATTAGCAGCTTTGTAAAGATGCCTTTTAGTAAAAACCCCTAGGTATGTGTGACAGACTTTTACGTAAATATGCCAGCATGCAGCGAGCAATGGAATCATTGACCAGAGTTGTTCTAACATTTAAACAAATTGAATAACATACAGTTTGACACCCTCGGGAACATTCAGTTTTATATTGTTTTGTTTGTTTTCCCCCCTGCAATTACCTCTCAGAAGGGCTGCGTTTATTCCTGTTCTAGGCAGACATATTGGGATTGCAGAAGTGATTACAGTTATTGGTCTATTACCACAAATTATGTGTAAAAGTGCTCATTACCTACGTACAGTAGAATGGTGGTAACCAGTGCTCAGGCTATCAATTCACCAGGAACTCATGGTATCACACAGGCAACTGGCACATAGTAACGTCCCTTTGCTGCTAGTGGATTGATTTGCTGTGTTCTTGTGAATGTTGGCTCAGCCCACAAAATGGCTGCCGCACCTGTGTGGAGGCGACTGGCACCTTCTTTTTCAGGTTCCTCCGTTATATTAATGCTATTGAAATATATGCTCCAAACTAAAGATATTTTAGGGGTCATCATCATAAGTATCGTAGGGCACAGGTTTTTAAACTCTGTCCTCGGGACCCCAAGCAGTGCATGTTTTCCAGGTCTCCTCACAGAATCACAAGCGAAATATTTAGTTCCACCTGTGGATTTTTTAAAATGTGTCAGTGAGTAATAACTACACCTGTGCAGTGACCTGGAAAATGTGAACTTTGTGAGGTCCTGAGGTCTAAAGGTCTCATTCAGACCTGGTCGTAAGCGCCGATGCGCTCGGAACCGGGTCGATGGTCCCCACAGAGCATGCGCACGACGGAGCCAGCTCCATCGTGCGCATGCGCGAGACCCGGCTAGCGACGGGTGCTCCGTCGCTAGGGGTCTCTTAGCAGAAGGAGGCGAGCTGTCGATGTTGAGTGACAGCTCGCCCCGTTTGCTGGGCGGGCCGGGGGCGTGCCCGGCCAAACGGAGGTGTTCCAGTCAGAACGATTGCCGTTTGGGGGGCGGCCCCACTGACATCATTGATGATGTCAGTGGGGAACTTCCTGCTCAAACAGAGCAGGAAGTTCCCTGGGGCTTACGAGAGCCCAGACCCAACCTTAGGGTCTGGTTGTAAGCCCCGATGGCCGCGATGGTGATGACCATCGCGACCATCACCCTGGTCGGTCGCTAGAGCTGTGGGTGGTAACCCACAGCCTAGCGATCGACCAGAAGGCGGCACTTAAAAAAGTAAGTGGCCGCCCTCATTCAGAGCGATCGCTTGCAGCAAGCGATCCACTCTGAATGAGGTCCTAAGTTTGAGAACCACTGTCCTAGGCAGGGGTGGGTGCAGAGTCCAGGAGGGCCCACACCGCACACACCCTGCGCTCATTTATTAAATACTTATCTCTCTGGAGTCCTGTGTCGGCGGTAACATCGCTCTACAGATCGCCTGAAAAATGGGCACCACAGTCATTTTCCCGGCATTTTGCGCAGGTGCAGTAAGGAAATCACAGGGGAAATGGCGCGACGTAGCTCTAGAGTCTGTTGCGGTCAGTGGCTGCCATCCGCCGGGGTGAGGAGGGGACCCCGGACGGAGACTGCACACGGGCCCCCCTCTTTTAATACGCCCTGAGTCCTAGGGGTACTGAAACATACCGAAGTATGGTTAATGCTGTGTCCGCCCTGTCTGGTCTGGACTTAGAACTAATATGTTATGTTACTGTACTGTATATAGAATTGGTTCTGATTAATTATATGGGGCTATAAGCGTGATGTAAATATAGTGAATAAAAACAATCTACATTTTTGCCTATGTATTAGTTATTTTATATTGGCAAAATGCTGCAGGGAAAAACAATTTGGATTATTTGTTTCAGAAACAGTATGCATTTCCTATTTTGCACTAATATTTCCAAGAACTAATTTCTCAACAATGTCAGTTTAGCTAAATGACATGTACACATCTGTTGTTTTTCCCCCCTTTGCGTACATCTTATTTAGTTAGCGAATGGAACATTACACTTTATTGGCACCAATCTAAACCAGCTATTACACAAGGTTCTAACTCCAACATCTGCTGTGGTTTGGCCGCCTATAGATCAAAATGCGTCAGGAAAATAGACATTAATCTGCTTTACATCGTGTGCAGGGGGAAAGCCCCTTCTCTGGACCTTTTCCGATCCTCGCTGTTTACTGTGTGTGTGTTCTCCTGTCAGTCTCCTTACTTTGGCTACGTCTGAAGTTTAGCGCAAGTTCAGAAGGACTTGTTCAATGATCTCCCTCTCTTAGGGTTAGTTCAGAGTATATTATGTTCTAGGACATCGTGGCATTTTTCCTGTTTACACCAAAATGGAATAATGTTCTCTGTATCAGATCTGATCCTGGGTTTGTAATTTATTATTTTTTTTTTTACCTTTTTGTCCTATTGGTTTAATTAAATCTATACACGAGCCAGAAGATGGGATTTGCTGTGCCTATCGCTGGCATTTAGCGGATTCTACCAAGATGTAATAAATACCACTCTAATTGATATTGTGGGTTTATGACATCCAGCTTCAGAAAAGCCAAAAGCTGTGTAATGTCAAAATATTTTATTTTTCTCAAAACAGTTTAGATGATCTCCTCCTGAGCTAGGTGGCGATGCAGTTACCGTTCACATGTATGATTTGGGCGCTTTTGACACCGCACTCTTCCTGGGGACAGGACAAGCATATCGCTGCTCTGATTGGCACCCAGCAGATACCAATAATTTCCACACTTCGTTGCAGCAAATGAGAAGCCTTTGGGGTGGGTAGGGTTGCATAAAAATTGGATTTTTAAAAAAAATAAATAATCAAAAACTGATTTATTTGATTTAAATCAGATTTTTGGGGATTTAAATAGGATTTTTTATTAATTATTTTTTTTTTTAAGTAAACGGTTTAAATTTGAAAACGTTTACTTAAAAAAAATTTTTTCATACAAAATCCTGTTTAAATCCCTCCAAAAAAATCTGATTTAAATCAAATAAATCAGTTTTTGATATTTAAAAAAACAAAAACAGATTTTTATGCAACCCTGGACTGTGGGACAATCGTAAATAACGCTCTGATTGGCCACTTAGTTCATCCATCTAGTGCGTAGCTTGATGCTGTTCACCAGGATTAGTTTTGGGACTGTCCGGGGGGGACGGGGGCTCTAGATGAAAAGTTTGGGTGACAAGCATAGGTGCATAAGACAGATCCACTTTGGGAAACCTTTGCTATATGGACGATTATCATCGTTTGTGTATATATAACTTTATGATAGCACTCGGCTCTCTACAGATACATTTTTCTACATTCCCATTAGGCCCAATTGATGTGAGATAAAATTGTGATATATAAATCACCAACCAATCGGCTCCAAACTGTCATTTCTTAAACACAGCCTGCAAAATGTAAGTTAGAAGCTGATTGGTTGGTGATATATATCTCACAATTTTATCTCACATCAAGCTTTGATACATATGCCCTTTAGAGTGTAAACTCCATTGGGCCTAATGGGAATGTAGAAATATTATCTTTACAGAGCTGAGTACTATCATACATGATACATACTGTATGCCCCTAAATTCCTTAGGAGTAAAAAAAAGTGCTATTTGCAATAGTGCTCATAAAAAAAACGTCAAGAAGAGAAAAAAAATTTAAGATAAATCTTTATGGGGTTTGTTTTTAAAATTTGACTACATTTGTTGGGCTTCGTGAAATAATTTAAAACGATGGTGAAACGCAGGTGTATAAAAGACAGCGGATAAGAAATGTTGTGTTACTTCATATTCCTGTACAAATAAAACCACTTGACAATAATACTTTTTACTTAATACCAATAAAGATTACGCATTCATTTACATGGTAGGATGAGTGTCCCAATAAGCGAGAGTACCCCTACTTTATCTGCTTTTATATTACTCTAGTCCCACTCACATGGGCGCACCTCCACACCACCTGCTCAGTCCCTGTTATTACGCCCTTATTAGTGCTATTGTGGACATACTACCCCCATACACCAGTTGGAGTATACCAGTCTTGGCGTCTCCCCCCTTTCTCCTTTTCCTTGGATTATAAAATCCTATTCCGTTATAATGATCTCCCTAGCCATTATTACCATACAGTTCTTTTCTAATATCTTTCTTCTTAGTACGCCACTTTATCGCCTGTATTCACCTGCATTTTACTAGTGTTTCAAGTATTTGGCCTGTCTAGCGAAACCCGACCAATGTAGTTAATATAAAATCTGTTTCTACTCCTATTTGAAACCGTTTATTTTTTTATGCACCACTGCAAATAACCATACAGTAGTTAATTCCAAAGCAATAAAAAGCCATCAGTAATTCATACTTCTAATTTGAAGTTATTACTACTGTAATTCGAGGGCCAAAGCAGGACTATATTCCTACTTGTGCCGGCCCTGCCCCCGCTACATGTCATGTCCACTGGAGCCAGGAATGGGTGGCACTGCAGCTGTGGTCGCTTCGGGTGACTCTGTAGGCTGCAGGATGCCGTTCCCGGCAAACTGCGGGCCAAATGCTGGTGCCACGGGGGAGTGATGGTGCTTTCCCTTGGGCGTTGGCATCGCTTGCCCACCCTTAGTTACAGCCTTGCTGAATACTACCGGACACGTGCATACGGATCCGTTTAAGTTGGCAGCCGTTTAATATGAAGAGGTGTGGGCTGTTTATTACTCTATCTTAGTTGTGGTTTCCGGTTGCAGCTTTGTATAAAGCTGTGAGATAACATACAGGCAGCACCAGCGTGCTCCTTGAAATACCCCAAAGTTTGGGGGATTGCTCCTCATTAGTTGGTTTGGTAGGACCCTCTGCCACAGAGGAGAGTAACCAGTAACACGTCACAAGAAAGATGCCAGATGACTTTATCTTTCTGTTGATATTCTTGTGAAATGGGTGAACAGCCCCCTTTTTTTCTCTAGGGGTCTAATTACTAAGCTGTGTTAGGGGATAAAGTGAACGGTGATAAGGTACCAGCCAATCAGCTCCCAACTGTCATTTTTCAAACACAACCTGTGAGATGACAGTTAGGAGCTGATTGGCTGGCACCTTATCACCGTTCACTTTCTCCTAACACAGCTTAGTAAATAGACCCCAAATGGTGGGTACACACTACACGATATGCTCCCTGAGCGATATCGTGTAGTGTGTCCCCAGCAGGCTGTGCTCAATGTCATTCATGACACTGAGCACAGCCGCTGAACGATATCATTAACGATATAGTTCAGCGCCGGGCTCTCTCCCCCATTCCCTGACATGCAGCAACCTGACGAGATCGTCAGGTTGGCCTGCATGTCAGCCCGATAAACGATGATGACGAACGACCCGCGGGATCGCGCGTCGTCGTCATCGTTCATCTTTCTGGGGTTAAAAATGGACGACTGAACGATATCGTTATCGTTCAGTCGTCCACTTTATCGCCCAGTGTGTACGCACCATTAATGTTTTTCTTTTTTGTCCCAGTGTTGGCTGTTGTATTTTCTATATTATTATTATTAATATTTATATAGCACCACAAACTGCGGTGTTTTTATAATATACATTGATAAACGGTTTTAATCTTTGTTTTCTTTTCCTGTTCTGTTTTTAGGTTTTGCTTGATCACCTGCTGAAGGAAACACCCGACTCGCTAAGTGACCCCCAGTATGCCTATTCCTGTTTATTGTTTGTGCCCATTTCTCTGTGTATTTGGTGTTTAAATATTATCTGTTCCTATATTAGCCCAATTCTCTTGGTAATATTTGCCAATGTTTCTGTCCATTACTGCCTGACGATAACCTCCATCGTATTAGCACAAGAGTACTCTCCTCTGCATCTCCCAAACTGCAGGGCTGACACATAGCGATTACCCTCAGCTGTACGTATGAATACAAGAGGGAGCTTTCTGCACTGTATAATGTTCGAGGCATTTACATATGTCGGGAGTTCATCAGAACCGGAGTTACTGTGTTAGGCTGCCATCATATGGAGATTGTATTGCCTACAAGCACTTGCCTGTCTGTTTATCATATTGCATTAATGGGCATTGATAACTGAATAAAGTACCATGCAGGGGGCCTCTCTGTGTGTGAACTGGCTGATAACAGAGTACAATAGCTTAGACTCATCCACGCAGTAAATGTAGTCACCGCCAAAGGTAGTGTCACTTACATGCATGTATATGTGCGTGTATGTATATGTGTGTGTGTGTGTGTATATATATATATATATATATATATATATATATATATATATATATATACATATATATACATATATATATATATTATGCAAAAGATATGGAAAGCGCACAATCGTGAAAATAGTATAAAAACTAATTTCACCTACATTAAAGATAACAGTATCAAGCATGTGACATACTATGTTCCGGTCTCCGTTCACGCAAGTGTCTCTGTGCCACACTGGGCACAAGACTTTCCGATTAGACTCAGTTGCACTTTCTAGAGTAATCTCCGGCCGCTGGAAGCGGCGAGTGACGTCACCGTGTTCCACATCCTCCAGACATGCCCTATGCATTTCATCACTATATGACGAAGTCTGTTCTAGTGACGAAACGCGTAAGTTATCTAATCGGGAGATATGCTGCCCAGTGTAGCCCAGAGACTCTTGCATGAGCGGAGACTGGGACATAACAGCTTGTCACATGCTGGATACTGCTGTCTTTGTTGTACAGCATGTCAGCTTTATTTATTAGTAATATTTTATATTTATACTATTTTCATGATTGTCCGCCCTCCATTTCTTTTGCATGTTTTGAATACTATGTGCCTTGCGGTTAAGGCTGGCTGGATTGTGCTGCACTTCATCAATATTTAGGACTGCAATCGGACATATATGTACACTTTTTGGCTCATTGGAACTGTACTAGAAACTGTGCGAACACTGGGTCTCATTCAGTGCCGCTCGCAAGCGGCCGCTCGTTCGCTCCGAGCGATGTTCGCACAACTGCGCATGCGTACGGATTGTAATACGCATGCGCGAACCAGTCAGTGCGGCCGAAAATTGTGTGCTCGCTAAACAGCGAATGCCTGCTATTTTGAGTGACAGGAGGAGGCGTATGTGGGTGGTAACAGGGGAAGGTGCTTGAAAACGGGGAGTGGAGATCAGAACGCAGGCGTGCCTAAAGGTCAAAACGGGCGTTTTAAGGGTGTGCATAATTAATACAGCAGCGTCATTGACCACGTCACTGGGTTATTTTATAGTCAGAACTGCTCGCAAGATTGCGGTAGGAAAAACCAACCACAAGAATAGCGAGCAGTTAATTCGCCTTTCGATGTGCTCGATTAATCTAATAAATAGCCGACATGACGTATGATGCGAGCGGCCAGGGGGCGTTTTTATTAAAATTACGACCGCAAGTTTTGTTCGCTCGTTCAGACCTAGAGGCGTGAACAGACCGCAAAGAGCGAACGGTTGATTTGAATAGCCACCCCCTTTTTCTGAACGAGCGAGTGCAAATAGCGTTCAGCTCTTAATCAGACCCACTGCTCATTTCATTTTGGTTATTAATATGTCCGTATGTGTCCCAGGACCGTTCCAGCTGAGGAGAGGGACGCCAAGTACTTCCGTGTTGTGACCTGCTCCATGCTGGCCTTGAAGCGTCTTCTGTCCATGTTACCCAGCAGCGAGATCAGCTCCCTCCAGGAGAGACTTGCTCACCTGCTGTCACAGAGCACCTTCTGGAAGTACAGCAAGCACAAGTCACCAAACGTAAGTACCTGGTCTGACCAGTAAGCCCATTACTAACATTATAATAGACACGTAATACTACTGAGTGATACAAGCGCGGAGAACTATCCGGAGAGAGATACGATAGATGCAGTCGATATTTCAGCAGAACTACCCTTACCATTTCATGAAAGCATGTGTGTCATTTAAATTGTTGAGGGTGTTAATAGTTTTTTATGTTTCTTTTTGTGTTCTGTAGATTCGTTCGGCTTTCTTTGAGCTCATCTCCGCGCTGTGCCAGCATCTTCCTGCCCTCATAAACGCTGAGGCCTCTCGGGTGTGTCTGGCGGTGCTGCTTAGTATTGATGATAGCGACGCCGTGGTGTGTCCGGCGCTGTGGGAGTCTGTCCTGTACACTATAACCACCATAGAGGTAATCTGACCGCCATCAGTACATACATTGTTCGTTTATAATGTTGTTTTTTTCTTAGTTGTAGTCATATCCCAGATACAGATCACTGCTGAGCAATTAATGCGCCAGATGCAGGTTGAAATGTTTAAAAGTCTATGTTCTCAGGGAAGTCCTGGTTTAGATGTGTTTGATTAGGGTCAGAACACCTATTATACTACTCCTTAGGGTCTGATCGCTCACAGAAGTGCAGGAGATTAAATAGAGCAACCTGTAACCAACGACAACATTATAATGTTAAATGACGAGTATTTCATCTCGGGTAGCTCCTGCACGCCTGAGCGGAGGCAAATTTGCGTATGAATGGGCTCGGGGCAACATGAAGGCAATGTAAGCAGCAGCCCACAAAGTACTGAGGCTCTTGCAGGAAGCTTATGGGTCCTTATCCACAGTTGCAAGTTGCTACAAGTTCATCTCCCTGAGAAAAATGGGATAGCAGCAGTATGTAATGGTATATGGTGTCACCGTACTGTGTCTTGGAAATGCCCAGTCCTGCATCAGTTGTAATCTGACATCTTGTGAGTCACTTTGAACACCAGCTAGGCTGCGCCTGGCAAGGCAACGTGAATAATCAGAGTTTGAACGGGGCTTGATAGTGGGTGCCCAACAGATGGGCCATTTTATTTCCGAAGTTGTGCGGACAGTCAACATTCCTCCATCTACGGTGTCACGTGTGTACCGGGAATACCTCCTAGAAGGCATTACCACCCACCGTGGACAGTGCAGTGACCGACCACGGGTGCTTAATGATCGTGAGCAGAGGTGTCTGTCTGGCCAGTGTTGTCCATGGTAACAGACAAGCGATACTGGCTCAAATTGCATCCACATTCAATGCAGGAGGACGCATATTCAGCAGGTCAGTGCAGCATTCTTTAGCTTCAGTAGGATTTGGGAGCTGAAGACCCACCAGAGCGCCCTTGTTAACACTAAGACACTGGACACAGCGTCTCTCCTGGGCTTGTGACGTTCCTAAGTGGACCCTGTAGGACTGCCAATGTGGCATGGTCCGATGAGTCACCCTTCTAGTTGTTTTTGGCTCATGGTAGGGCACAACCCATTAGGCCATGGGCCCCAGTTGACAGCATGGCACCATGCAGGATGAAGGTGGTTCCATATTGGTGTGGGCTGTGTTGACGTGGCATGACTTGGGTCCGCTGGTCAGATTGAATACGTCAATGACCGGTAACCGCTACGTTGCATTGCTTAATGACCATTTGCAGCCCTTCATGGACTTCATATACCCCCACAACAATATAATATTCCAGCTGGATAATTCACTGTGTCATCTGTCCCAAGTTGTCCAGCACTGGTATGAGGAGCATTCTGGAGAGTTCAGACGAATGGTGTGGCCACCACTTTTGCCTGACATGAACCCAATCGAGCATTTATGGGACGTGGTGGAGAGGTGCATCGCCCCCAAGATCCCGCACCTACAAATATCAGGGAGCTGTGGGACGCTATCCAGACGGCATGGGTCAACATCTCTCCACCTCCATGGGCCGGTTCACTAATGCACACCCGTGAGTCGTCAGCGACATCGCCCATCGGACCTGCATGCAGTTCAGACGGGCGACATCGTTAGCAAGGGCCATTCTGTCGAATGCAGAATGGCCATTGTGCTGTCGCTGCCGGCATCAGCAAGTGTGTATGCACTTGCCGATGCCGGCACCCCGCCGGGTGCCTTTGCTTATGAGCTCTAGACAGCGTCCTGCTCTCCGACTGAGAAAGAGAAACGTTTTGAACATGCACAGGAAAATAATACTTTCAATATTAATGAAAAACAAACTATTTTAATATATATAGGAAAATTCCCTGGAAATCAAGAGAAGAGGTTGGAGGTGCACCATAGAGAGTAGTACATTTAACTCAGAAGATCAGAAGGACCCCAAGATGAAAGCGAGCGTTCTTTAGTTGGACTGATCTTTGGGTCCTTCTGATCGTCTGTGTTACCTCGGACTGCCCTGATCAAGTGCCACATGTCTGACCACCTGACACTGGTCATGTGAGCTGCTCCTGACCCAATCAGCAGCTGCAGAAGCTGCTGGGAATTGTGTTCTGTCTGTGTAATGACATACACATGCAGTGTACAGTGTCAGACATAATACCTCACATAGCAAACTAAACCACGGAATGTGTTTTGTGCACTAAAAAATAAAATGCAACATGTGGCAATTTTTTTTTTTTTAATTTTACAAATTATATGAGACAAGCATCATGTACCTAAGCAGCTTCTATATTTTCCAGACTAGCCTTGTGATGAGGCTATTGAAGGACAGTGCCAGGGATCACTTATAGAAGGGTGTGGTATATGTCGACAGAATGTCGACATGTGCATTATGTCGACATGGAACATATCGACCAAGAAATGTCGACATGCTCATTATTTTAGTTTTATGCCTACATTTAGCATTACACTGCAACGTCAAAACTTTTACTATCGAAATGCACTATGTCGACATGTTACATGTCGACATTCTGACTGTGTACTTTTATCAAGCAGTACAGAAGAATTACATTCAGCTTCATTGTTGTTTAAAATATATTCTATATTATTATGATAGAGGAACATTCAGATATGTTTGTGACTGTTCTACAATTACTTACATGTTGCATCAACATAACTTTAAGTTTAATATTGCTGTAGCTCTGTGGTGTCCCTGTGACTGTGCAGATAGCTGTGTGAATCTTGGATCGTGTTCTTCTGTTCATTCCAGAACTGCTGGGATCATGTAAATCTAAAGAAGGGAGTACTGCCCAAGCTATGGACAGTCCTGAGAGAGGGCGGAAGAGGCCTGGCTACCGTCATCTTCCCCAACCTGCTACCGTTTATTAGCAGAATCCCACAAGAAATAACCGACACTCGTCTGGACTTCTACAGCACCTTGTTTGACTCTTTAATCCAAGGGTATGTATGTTGCAATTCCAGATAAGCCTGGTCTGGATGCTGGCTCAGGGACTGTCTGTCTCATTGTGTTGAGGTTTATAAACAGGGAACAGAAGAAAAGATGTCTTTCTCTGCCCCAGTGCGTACTGTGGGGAGGATTGACATGGTGATTTTATTTTTTGAGTGTGGTTATATTTTGGCTTCCAGCTCAGAATGTGACTTGGATAAATCCAATAAAAAGTGCTCATACACTAGACGGGCATTACAGGCAGTAGAGTGGCATATACATCTAGCACTAGCAGCGGGGGAGCCGGGCAATAGAGGCAGTAGAGTGGCATATACTGCTAGCACTAGCAGCAGGGGATCCGGGCATTACAGGCAGTAGAGTGGCATATACTGCTAGCACTAGCAGCGGGGGAGCCGGGCATTGCAGGCAGTAGAGTGGCACATACTGATAGCACTAGCAGTGGGGAGCTGGGCATTACAGGCAGTAGTGGCACATACTGCTAGCACCAGCAGCGGGGAGCTGGGCATTACAGGCAGTAGAGTGGCACATACTGCTAGCACCAGCAGTGGGGAGCTGGGCATTACAGGCAGTAGAGTGGCACATACTGCTAGCACCAGCAGCGGGGAGACGGGCATTACTGGCAGTAGAGTGGCACATACTGCTAGCAGTGGGGAGCTGGGCATTACAGGCAGTAGAGTGGTACAAACTGCTAGCACTAGCAGTGGTGAGCTGGGCATTACAGGCAGTAGAGTGGCATATACTGCTAGCACTAGCAGCGTGGAGCTGGGCATTACAGGCAGTAGTGGCACATAGTGCTAGCAGTGGGGAGCTGGGCATTACAGGCAGTAGAGTGGCACATACTGCTCTCACTAGCAGTGGGGAGCTGGGCATTACAGGCAGTTGAGTGGCACATACTGCTCTCACTAGCAGTGGGGAGCTAGGCATTACAGGCAGTAGAGTGGCACATACTGCTAGCACTAGCAGTGGGGAGCTGGGCATTACAGGCAGTAGAGTGGGATATATTGTCACAAAGTAGAGTGTTCTGCCTTTACCAGTATTTATAATAGTAATATTAGAAAAGACAAACTGTACCATTAGAGCAATTTAATTGTAACTTTGCTGGCAGAAAGGATGCCGGGTTGCAATAAACAGATCAGCTCACAAGTATTCTGTTTAGCAATTTATTGTAATACTTATTACAACTAAAAGGATTAAAGCAACTAATTGCGTTATTATTCCCTTTGGCTGGGCAGCCCCTGGCAATCGGGTTAATCCTACACATTATATTTCAGTCACGTTGTGTTGCATCTGGAATCTGTGTTGTAAAATGCTGCGATACCATAATAGCGACACTGTTTATAGACTGTTATTGGAAATCAGCTATTTGCTGCAATGAATAACCGCAATACAATTGTATTTCTTTGTATTTCCTATCCTAACAGCCTGTCTAGTGAGCGAGCCATCGCCAGCCACATGGAACATTCCGCCATACTCGCCGCCTACACGGAATGCCTGCGCTTTGCCATGCAGGAAAACGCAGGAGAGGGAGAGGAACGCGTCGGGTTTCGTGAGATGCTTATTACCAACCAAGTACGAGATGTTAATTATCTGATATTAGAGATTAAGGGGAAGATATATTAAACCTTCTATAGAGTGAAGAAATTGCCCACAGCAACTAATCAGCTTCTACATATCATTTTATAGAAATTACGTCATGACATCTCTCCCATAGTGCACTGCACACACTGCTGGAGACGGAAGCCGGAGCTCAGGAGTGAGCTCCAGCCTCCGGCTGGCGGTGCGGTACAGGTAGGGAGCCGGGTGCCTGCTGGTAACAAAATCTCAGCGGGCCCGGAAAATGGAGCCTGTTGGCTGACCGCGGGGAACAGCTCTCTCCGGTTGGCGGGCCACCCGACAGAGCTCTGCGGGCCATGGGTTGAAGACCCCTGGTTTAATACATCTCACCCTAAGTTTTCAGTTTCCTGGACACTTTGTGACGCCTTGTAAATAAAATATGCGCGTCTGAAAAGGGGGCGGGACCAAGGAAAAGTGGGCCTGTCTTTAATACGCGTCCCATTTTCGTTACTCTTGGGGGCGTGCCTGGCACTTATGGACATGCTGGGCTGCCCCCAAGTCCTGCTATCAGTGTGAATGGATGCTGTGTGCATGCGCCCGGCATCCATTCACCGGCAGTGACCGCTACACTGCAGTATTCCCCACCCGCGGGACAATGCGACCTGCGGGTGGGACGGCACCCCGTAGGCTGTTTCAGTGGGGAGCCGCACTGGAGTACAGGGTGCTTTTTGCCCTTTAGAAATAGGAATGAGCGCTGCGCCCCGCTAAAACAGCCTAGTGGGAACGCTAGGCCAGTTAGTGTGGCAGGTTAGTAGATAACAATCATAAGCCAACTGAATCTTCTGTTTCTTCGGGAAATGATAGATCCTGGTATATCACAATTGGCACTTTTGTGCCCCCAAAGTCAGCAAATTTAGTAGACAAAAACATTTCACTGCACCGCACATACTATTTTTCATTTGCTTGGTGTTTTTTCGTCCAGTTGTCATGGTGACCGTGCTCTCATGATCGTGTTTAAGCTTGACCTAAGCTTGTGTAATTATTTTGTATTAGTTTTTTTTAGGGGTGGAGGGGGGCAGAGTTGTGGAGGGTGCTCAGAGTTTGTGGAAGTTTTTTTTTATTTTTCATAGACCTCCGCAGTAGGTACACATTGTGCATGTTAGATCCAATGTGCTCGCAAGTGCAGTGCAACTACGTGATGAAATAATTATCAGCACAAGATTTTATAATAATATAGATTATCATCATTTCATCCTTACAACAGTACTTTTTGGAATTTTATACCCCCCCCCCTTTTGTGGATTGTGCATCCCTTTGTGTCTTTTTTTCCTTCTATGCTGGATGAACTTTTTGGTTGTGGATAATGTTGTGGAGATGTTACTAGGTGAGGAGTGTTTGTGTTTTCCTCATATTTAATATGAAAAATATCAAGTGTTTGGAAGTAACATCACTGACACGAGTGGGAGAGGTCAGCGTTCAGACCAATTATCATTGCAATCCAACGTGATGTCATAATTTTTATCAGCAGTCCATTTTATTATAGTGATTAATCAAAAACACTAATTTTTAGCTATTTAGTATTTTTGTAGAAGGTAATAAAGAGTAAGTAACTATGCCATGCTTGTCTCTATGTTTAGACAGTAGCCAAAGTTAGTTTTCCAGTGACCTTTTGTTTCTGTCAATGATATTAAATCCCAGAAGCAATGTGGTTTCAGCTGGCAGAGGCCTATTTGGGTCATTATGTACAATAAATATTTTGGTCTGTTATAATCTGATTACTAAAATGACCTCTGTGTTATGGGTATAGATTTCTGTATTTGTATAGGTTTTAAGGTTCGGAATAAAAAACAGTGCAGCCACTTGGCATCAGTCGTATATACAAGCATATTTGTTACCATCCCAAGTGGTGGTGTAATCTTTGGCATTGGCTGTACATTTTCGGATTCTGAAAATATTCTCCCTCCCATCTGCAATAAATAAAGTAAAAACAGACCTGTCATTACTGGATTGCGATGTATTGTGATTCCTCTAACTCCACCCCCCCTCTATTATATCTCTCTTCCTCCTGTTCTCTCTCTTCCTCTTCACCCCCCTGCTCTCTCTTTCCCCCTCTTCACACATCCCCCCTCATTTCTTTATTTTTTTCCCCTGCCCCTTCGTCTTTTCTCCCCTCTCGGCCTCCCCCCTTTTCCCTCTCTTCCTCTTCTCCCTCTTCCTGTTCCCCTTGTTGTCTCTCAGCCTCTTCCCCCTGTTCTCTCTCTTCCTCTACCCCCCCCCCCCCGCCCCCTTCCTTTCTACGGCTCACCTGACTGGTTCTACTGGTGTTCTCAATTGTCTAATATCCCACCGTCTGTGTGTTTCTCAGTCTTCCACCAGCAGCTTTCCTTATGGTGCATACACACGGTCAGATGACGAACGATTGAAAATCGTTATCGTTCAGATCTGAAGAAAGATCTGACCGTGTGTATGCACCATTCGTGTGTTTCTTGTGACGTTGGCCGCCATTACTGTGAGTGGGAGCTTCTGTGGTCTTTGTGACGTGCGTGCGACCGTCTGCCTTCTCCCTGGGCTTTCATAGATCCCATTTCTTGTTTAAAAAAAAAAAATATCTTAATTATCCTGGTTAACATCGGTTGGTCTGAGGAATGTTTCATGTCCTTTCTTCCATTGCTGCGGTATGAACATTACGACCGGTCCCCTTAAGTGGACCAGGTGTTTGTATCACAATGTTTTGTCATGCATTATTTTTATGTGACTGACAACCTCTAACCCTGTAATATCTGTCTTCCATAGCTAATCCCACTTATCGATTCCTCGTTAAAAGATCCAAAACTTCAGAACAGTCTACTCTTTGGCCAAGTAGAAGAAACGGTACATGCTTGGGAGAAAAAAGCTGAAAACCAAGGGGTCGGCGATGACCTTCCCATGGCATACATCACTGTGTTGTCTTCATTTTGGGAGAACCTGGAACGGGTGTGTGTGAGGCATGTCGATGCAATAGAAGCTGGAGAGAGGGAACTAGCCGGGGTTTCGGGACTTCTTCAAGTGCTAAAGAACCCAAACAGTTCCGTGAAGACATGCAAAAAGAAGGAAGCCAAGATCCGATTTACTGATGAAGAAGACCGCATAAATGATGATCTCAAAGTGGATCCTCATCCCTTGGAATCTCAGGTAGCCTCAATGGTTCTGACCAAGGATGGGGAATACCACCGGACTCCGCTGAGGCAGAAGCGCCTCGAGGACTTGGTTTGCAAGCTGGCGGAGCTGAGCATGGTGTATATTTCTGAGCAAAGATCTGATCGGCACTTGAGGTTCTTGGCTGCCCTCCTAAGTACTTTCCCCTCCGTCAGGGTGTTCCAGGTGCTCCTAGAACAAAGCAGTGAAGGAAATGTTACTAGGGCACAGTCAATGGAACAGGACCAGCCGCAGGAAGCTGGAAACCCAGCGGTGCAATTTCTGTATGAAAAACTAACAGTCTGGCTGCGAGAAGGCAGCCGAGAAGTGGCCGATTTTTTAGTAGACATTTTGTACAGTGTTCTGTATTGCTGTCTTGGGCCATTAGAAAGAAAACTGCTTTTGAACGACTTGACAAAGGTAAAAACAAATGGAACAAAGATAATCCCATTCTATTTATGCAGAAGTTCAGAATCTGAAGGGCTTTTGAACAGTGGTGGGTACACACGTGACAGATATATCTGCAGATGATGGTCGTTTATACACACTGATCGGCCATCATCTGCGGGTCCCGGCGACCAGGAGTCGTGTCGGGGGCGTGTTCCACCCCCCTCCTCGTAGCTGCCGCTCTGTTTGTACGGGCGGTCTGTAGGCTGCCCGTACACACCTGCTGATGGACAGATATGTCTGCAGACATATTTGTCCATCGGCTATGCAGCACAGTCAATGCGATATGTCTGTGGACGCCGACGTTCACCGACATATCGTGGGTACACACTGCCCGACGGGGAGCAGATACATTGGCCGATCAATTGCTCGGCCAATGTACCTGTCAGTGTATGCCCAGCTTTAAAAACAAGATTTTTTTTTTTGGCATGGTTTTTTGTGAGTCCGATGATTTGACTGTAAAATGTCAATCATGCACTTTTTACATGGTAGCAGTATTATGGCAATACCATACGTCATTTTAAAGCAAATACAGTTCAATCATACATATGTTAAAAATGCAGTAACTACAATTTACATTAACAAACGCAAGGCACAGGTCTGATAACATAATCCCTTTATCTGTTTGCTGTGGCCAGGCCTTGTCACAGGGGATGCAATTAGCCAACCATTGCTGCTGTACCATAGATCCGCCTGCTGAATAGTCAGTGTTGACCAGGCAAGATTATTGCTGGCTGCAGTAGTTCCACAACCAGCTCTTGACTGGGAGTAAAAACACCTTTGTACAGCCTACTGTAAACAATAATACAACATAGACCTTAATGTATGTACCATAAGTATGAATGATTACACATCATTCCGGGGTGCCAGGGAGGGGGAACCATAGTGTTCATTCTAGCACCCTGCACCTGGCGGAACCCATGCAATTCATCTTCCCTGCCAGGGGGTGTCGCTCTCTGCTGTGGTGTTACTAGCACACTCTGGTCTGTATCTGAGCAGTTTGTTGCATAAGCTGAGTTGGCAGAAAGCACCAGAGCAGAGAGTGACACCCCAGGCAGGATAGAGGAACTGCATGGATTGTGACTGGTGCAGGGTATTAGAATGAACACTAAACCATATGGGTGATGTCTGCTGATCCCAGTCCCTGTCTCTGTGTGAAACGAGGCGCAGTCTATTTGAGGTATTATACCCAGGGCCAATGGAGATAAATAATAATATGAATACGTTATTGAGACGCTCAGAAGGAATAATAACACAATGCATTTAATAAAAGTAGCAGGAGGGGACAGTAAACAAAACAAATCACTGGAAGGTGATAAACTTCTTTGGAAATGCCCAGTTACCCAGCTAACGGTCTGATCTTTATCTCTGTTCCAGATGGATTTTCAGTGGCATATTTTTCTCTACATCATTCGTAAGGTAAGTTCTGTGTTCCCTGTACTGTATTTCTTAGTGTGCATTTAGTGGTCGTGTTACAGGAAACTGACTTATACTAAGGCCGTGTTAGGCCGCAGCTGGTCCCGTGTTAGGCCGCAGCCAGTCCCGTGTTAGGCCGCAGCCAGTCACATCCCTACCCATGTGACACGAGCACTATGTAGAACATATAGAATGTATTGAAATCCAACTAAAGTGAATGTTCACTGTTCTGTAAATGCAGGTCAGAGATGCCGGGTGTTCAAGGACAACTCAACCTATAGTATGTTACCGATTATAAAATACCTCCTATCAGCATTCATAGATGTAAATGTCTCTCTGTACCTTGGTGCATTTTTAAGATGGCTTATTTAGTGTTCATTCTAGCACCCTGCACCTGTCACAACCCGTGCTGTTCCTCTTTCCTGCTTGGGGTGTCGCTCTCTGCTCTGGTGCTTCTGGCACACTCTGCTGATGCAACAAACTGCTGAGATACCAGACCAGAGTGTGCTAGAAGCTTCAGAGCAGAGAGCGACTCCCCAGGCAGGGTAGAGGAACTGCACTGGTTGTGACAGGTGCAGGGTGCTAGAATGAACATTATGTACAGATCAGTGCAAGCTATTGTTCTCTGTTACCAGAAATTGGGCCTGGTTCAGAGATGCACTCCCATACGCAGGTGGCGTGCAAAAATATGCAAAGGTCGCAGCCGCCGAGATATCTGTTGAGACGCCCCCGGGCGTCTTTGCAAATCCAAGCATCTGCGTGCAAAGACGCAGCATTGATTGCAGATCATTCGATGTTCGTAGTCTTGAGTAACTATAGGGTTGTGCAGAATGGCCGCAGGAAATGAGATGCCGGAGCCGTGTTTACAGTGTATGGGATCGCAGACTCCGGATGTGACATGCCGCCGAAATGGCCGTGGCACACCTGCGTTTTTAGCCGTTACTCCGCTGCAATCCACTACGGTAATGTACCTTGATGCATGCGCAGACGGACGATATTTGCTCAGCCACGAAACCATCGGCATAGTGTACAACTCTGAGACAGGCCCTTTTTTTCTTCCTCCACTATCGAGCACAGAGATCACTCTGGGTATAGCCTGGTGAGGAGAGACTGGGCACCAAACAGTTACTCATTTTCTTCCCAGCAGCCCCCGGCTCCCTCTCCACCATACCCCGCCCCCAGCCTCAGGCCAGCAGTTTCAAGTTTGGTGTGGCAGGAGCGGCACCGTTACTATGGGGGGCTGCTTTTAAGTGGGACACAGCAAGTGCCTCTCTACCCTGGCAGGTAAGAGACCAGCTCCCTGCTTGCAGGGAGCTTTATCATTGTGGCTATACCCTACCGGTGTTGGGAGAACACCGGAGGGGTGGATGTAGTGGCCATCCAGCATGCTGCTCCGTCCACTGGACCACCAGGGCAGCGTGTAACAGGGCACTGTTGTGGCAGTGTAGAATCACAGTCTGTGGGGGTTTTGTCACCTGAGGGGGAGGTAAGCAGCCTGTTAACCCCTCCCCTGCTCCTGGGCACACTTGCAACATAGTTGACTGCATGACACGGTTGCTTCTCTCCTAGTCAGGGCCCGGCTCTAGGGGTGTTCGACCTAAACAGTCGAACAGGGGCGCCACCCATAGAGGGCACACTCTTCCCCAGCATCCCGATTTCAGCGGGACAGCACTGTCCCGCTGTTCCATCCGTGGGCCGAAGTGGCCCGCAAGTGGTCAAAGAGGGGGGTTGGGGACCCCCACCGCCGCAGCTGCGGCGGTGTCGGGACCCCGGAGTCTGAATAGATGCTGCGCGCATGCGCGTGGTAACTATTCAGTGCCGTGAGAGGGCTGGGGGAAGCCCAGCTAGTGAGGCTTCCGCCAACCTGACGTTATTTGGAGGTGTGCCATGCATGCACGCCCCCCAGATAACGGTACATAAGGGGGCGTGGCATATGGTAACTAGGGCACGCCCTCAATTTCAGTCGCACGCGGCTGCTCTGCGCACGATAAAGAGCGCAAGCCACTCGCCCGGCACAGGGCGCTGATAGCCCTGGAACCGGCCCTGCTCCTAGTATACCGGGCAGCCATTTTAAAGCACATGCCATTTTAAAGCACATGGTTCCCTCCACTCTGGACACAGTGAGAAGCTTGGGCTCCAGTCTCCTACATACCTCGCTCCTAGCTGCCCGGTAGTAGTAATATACTCCTTCCTGCTCTCTCTGGCTGGAATGTTGAGCATTTTAGCCCATTTATTCAGTGCATTGTCTTGATTTCTCTGCTGGTATTGTGTTTTTTTCTGATAGGAAACACCTCACAGGTCTTTGTGGTCCTCCCATGTTATATTGCAAAAATATATTGTTTACAGGTGCATTGTCACTCTGGCATTTTAACTAAAGTACTCACCATTGCTTCAGCCTTGTGTGTGGAATATATTTAGATTGCATTTAACAAGGAGCTGAGTGCTCCAGTGCCACGCACTTTTTCCTCAGAAATCATAGAGAAATTACTTCAGTATGACCTGAGTTATTCTCTCTATAGCCCCACTTATTTCTCTATTTGTGATGCTTTATCATTCGCTGCACTACCCCGTAACTACACATCACTGTTTTTATAACTTTTGTGTGGGGGATACACTTGGACTGCTTTTAAATATCTTCCAAGGTTGAAGCATCCAGAGAGGTGGGTGCTCCTGTGTTAGGTGGAGAGAAGGCTGAATCAATCACATTGAATCTTTTTGAGGCCTCTATGTACTAAAGTACTTTTTCCACAGACCTTTGTGTTCTGGCATTCTGAACCACGATGACAGAGCAATCCCTATAACAGACCTGTGTTTCAAGGCTATGTGGCATGGGGGTTCCTTCGATAATGGCTGCCAGTTAACCCGGCAGAGGCTTCCAACTACAGGTAATGCGGATGTTAACTAACCAGGTTGCAGCACCTGTCCCAGTTAGAACTTTCTATGAGCCGACATTGTGCAGGTCTCCTTCCTACAGGAAGTTCACACCTGCTGTAGAGCCAGGTAGATGCAGCACTCCTTCTCTTTCTTGGTACAGGAGTGGATGATACTAGCCAGCAAGTGTATGGTTCAGCACAGGCCAGACAGTGCTAGGTCCTGTCCCGATTATACATCTACTCCTTGCACAGGAAGCTAGATTCTCCATTCCTGTAAAAGGGTAGAGACCATGATAAGGATATTTCTGTTTTTTTAAACAGTTCCCTCTGGTCTAGAGCCAAGGTTCTTCGGTGTTAGCTGAGGGTATGACAACAGTATTCTCTTCCTTTAGGTACTGTAGCTCCTGTCACCTCTTACCGGAGGCTTCTGGATATCTAAGCACATTGCTTTAGTTTTTCCGCTACCAGCATCGGGCAACTTGGCAATCCCCCGACTTGTTAGATCTGATATTCTGGGCAGCTGAATCGTTGCTCCAGAATGATCTATTGTAGTGCAGGGGGCTGCCGGGCACATGCCCTACAGACTGTCGCCGTTCGAGGACAAGTTATTGTCTTTTGGAAGACAGATGGGCTACTACCTAGTTTGTTCAGAGGTCATTGACAGTCGTATTAACCTCTTAAGTGTGGATATCTGTTGTGATGGCCAGGACAGTCCTCTGACTGCATTCCTGGCGCGCTGTCACAGACTCTTAAGAACTTAGAGGACCTTCTGTATTCAAGGAAGGTCTTCGTGGTATGGGGTTGGACAAGACAGTCTCTAGGTAGCGCCTAAATACATTCTCTGACTTTTGCACCAGACCGTCTACTTTCTAGGTTAACGAAGTTCCTCCTTTATAAGCCCTGGGTCCTGACATAGGTGAACAGTCCGCCAGACAGCTGGCAGGTCTGTTGCCACAGCTTGAGGTGGAATTCCACCCAGAGAACCCTAGTGTGGGGTCGGGATAGCCGAGTGGTCTAGGGTGCTGTGTACAGGCCGCAGTCTCCTCTGGAGACGTGGATTCAGATCCCATTTCTGACAAACAACCTAGCTGATTAATAACGTTCAGGGGTAGTGTTCCCTTCTTGGGACCAGCACAGCCCAGGTTCCAGTCCACTTAGAGGCTTATTTATACCTTTGCAGGTTTCCCACACACTCTTTCACTCCCCTCTGACCTCTAGGATCATTGTCCAGTTCCCCTGTCTATGAAGGTGATAATTACTATATTGGCCTCTGTCTGGTCAGATGCCTTCCTCATTCTCTAAGCGTCAATCGGGAATCCAAGGTTTCGCAAGGGGTTGGTCCGTTTCGTCATTCGCTCAGACTAGAGGTTTTCGAGCATCCTTTCACACCTAGGAGGCCTATTTTCATATCCGAGTCAGTCACCTGCACTTCCTCAGGTAGACTGAACGGGAACGTCACTTCCAGTTTCCGGTATCTCTGTTGGGAGTAGATCTGGTGGCTCATTGGGCTAGAGCGCATGTTCTACAGTTTTACACTGTGACTAGGAAGGTCCACAGCCCTTCGTGTTTTTAATAAGGTACAGGACAGTCATGGCAGCTCCTCTCGACCTACTCTTCAGGGCTCAGTCTCTGGACCCACAGATGAATAATTACTTGAAAGCTTTTCTCCTTGGGGGAGAGCTTTGCTGCATTCCAGGGTTCGGCAGGTATTTCTCCCTGCCGTTAAACTAAGGGTCTTTTGGTTACCGTTCCCTCTATTCTGGCATCTACACAGAGTGTTATTACACTCTCGCAGGCAGATTTTGGGCTCTCTAGTCTACTCCTTCGACGAGGTTGAGATCATTCCCTGCTTCTTCACAGGGAAATGTGGGTCCTATGACATAGATCCCGTCTTCTCTTTATGACACAGCAATCATTCCTATTTTGAGGTAGCCAATGGCTCTCCCTTTGGGATCCAGGACAGGGTTCCTTCTCAGCATCGATACACGTTCGCTGGTGGAGGGCAGTAACCTGTCTTTAGACCTTTAGGATCGGTGGATGGATCAGGAGAGCCTGTTACTGATCTTCCTCCTGCTGCTCTGTATAGTCTTCAGAACTCTGTCTGGTTCTACCTCTCCTCCAGCATCATCCGGTCCTGGTACAGTCCGTCAGTGCGACACACGTTGCCCGCATATTCCATCAGGATGGCGCTCTCTATCGCGGTTCCATTAAGACGGTTGGCCTCTCCCCTATTTGGGTGGAGTGTCAACTTACAGCTCTGTAGGCGGTCTTCCTTCCCATAGTTCTCCTGGAGCAGCGGACTCCTAAGCTGCCAGGTTGTTCACTCGGGGGAATGGGCTCTGCATATGGAAGCTTTTCAGCACCTTGTGATCGCTTGGGCCGGATGGACATCGAGATTATGATGTCTCGCATACCCGCTGGTTACAGAGATACTTTTCAGGCTCCAGAGTTTCAGGAGCTCCCTTAATCGTCGCTCCGGTGGTACAATGGAGCTTTCTTCGTGGCTTAGCTTGGCCACGGCAGCTATAGTACGCAGCTCTTTCCGCCTCTTAGTCGGCACTCCACTGCATCTTCCTCTACAGTCGGCCCTTTGGACTTCGGGCCCGAACTTCCGTCAGATTCTGGCCTGCCTCGCTTTGCCAGAGTGGTTCTTGACACCTGTCCTGAAAGCTAAGAGAGTTATTTCCAGAGGAGTTAGTTGTACCATGTTGCAAGCCTATTAGCCAACTTCAGTCAGAATTTCATACCGAGTTGGAGGACCTATTGGGTGTTTTGGTTAGGCTTCCCCCACGATCATTACAGCTAATATGGGTCCTCTCTTTTCTACAGATTGTTTGGGGTTTGGGCCTGCATCTCCCTCCATAGAGAAACAGGTCTCGGACCTGTCGGTTCTCCTCCAGCGACTGCTTCCACTCCTACCTGAGGTTCAGGCGTTTATTTTCAGCTTGTCCTCTATGTGCAGCCACCATTTTTTCTTAACAGGAGGCTCCATCGAATCTCTCCAGGGTTATTTGGTCTCTTCAGTAAGCTCCCTCAGAAGTCCTTGATTATGGTGCACATTGCTCATTCGTTCGTTTACCTGGATAGCGGTTTTCCTACTTGCCATCGCTTGGCGTGGTGGGTGTCGGTTTAAACACTTTGTCTTCCTGCTTCCCCTCTCTGATATTATTCTTAGATCAGGCCGTTCTGCGGTCTCACTTGGATTCCTATCCAGAGTTGTGTCTCTGTTCCTCTCACCCTGCGTTTGGGTCGATCAGGCTTTCTATGTTCCGGACTCCTTACCGGAGGACACATAGGTCTGATTCCAGTGATTTTTCCATGAACAAACCCAGAGATCAGTTTCTCTGTGGTCCTGTACGATTTTCTCAAGCAGGGCTGGCTGATTTCTGAACATTAATTATCCTGGTGGCTTGCTTGGCTATACACCACCATCTGTCGCGGTTCTCCTGCCCCTGTTGTGGTGACTGCTCTTTACTGTGGACCTTCTCACCAGCTCAGCGTGGTGTTTCTGCGGTACAGCTGCCACATGGTTCTCTGCTCACTCTTCAGTTGTTTTTATGCAGTTGTCACCTTTGCGTCCCCGGACGCGGCCTTCGGGCAAAGAGACACTCCATGCAGCCCAGGAGCGTCCTCTCCCATTGGGGGACAGCTTTAGGACGTTCCAGAGTGATCCCTGTGCCCCCTAGTGGAGGACCAAGAAAGGAGGATTTATGGTCTTACCTTGTTAAATCCTTTTCTTCAACTCCATCGAGGGCACAGGGTGCCCACCCTGACGCACCTGGTTTGCGGGGCTTATTTCCTCTGATGCCGGTTCTTGGCGCACCTTTCTCTGACTTTGTCCTGAGTGTATGCCGGTCCACTGTCTCCCTCTTCTTCTCCTCACTTCTGCCATTGGCTTGCTAACTTAAACTGCTGGCCTGTGGCTGTGGGTGGGGTATAGTGGAGAGGGAGCCCGGGGGCTGCTGGGAAGAAAATAAGTAACTGTTTGGTGCCCAGTCTCTCCTCTCCAGGCTATAACCAGAGTGATTCCTGTGCCCCCTATGGAGTCGAAAAAAAATTATTTAGGGTAAGACCATAAATCCTCCTTTTCTGCATAAAATGACCTACTATTGTGATCTTTAATAGGATTACGGACGGGGGGGAAGGGCAGATGGGGGGCATTGCCATATATAGGAACGAAAAAATTCTCCATCATTTCTTGTGTCATTCTAATCAAGTCCATACATTTTTACTTATAGGTTTCTTTTGCTTAGACCAAGTTCTGTGTGTATAGCATCAGCATTTTATTCTTAAGATAAAATCCATTAAGTGTTGTTTGAGCTGTGTACTGTTATCTTTTTGAAGAGACAAATCTAAATACGCATGATATCTACCATCATATTTAGGTCTAGGAGGTGACTGTAAACGACTCGGTCAGGTATTGATCACCTGACAGATAAATAGAAATTGAGAAAAAAGGGGCATTATGAGGTGTAAGGCTCAGAAAATCAAACTTTGTTCATCAAGAACTATTCATTTATTTTCTGGGTATGATATTCCCGGTGTTGGCAGTTCACTAACTGCCCTATACCCAGGCAGAAGTGCGGGCATCCTACATTACGTTTGTCTGTCTTGTATGGTTGGGCAGGGACCTTCTGTATTATAATTTTATTTGGAGACTCCCTTTAAATGTGTTTTTGTCTTTCCTTTTAATCAGGGATGTTCTGATCCTCTGAAACACACCTTGATCGCTGATTGGCTGAAAGGTGATATTCTGGGTAACAAGCTGATCTCTCTGGCAAGTGATTTGTGTACCAGTGGTTTGACAGACAAGGCGACACGCCCGGAGTCCTATCGCTGTGACCAGTGGTCCCTGCTAAGCTTGGTACTCTCAGAGCATGTTAAGAATGGTGAGTACAAATGATGCAGCGAGACCACTCTGTAAAGTCATCATAGGTGCATAGTGATTCAAGGAGTCAACGTTATGCTTTTCCGTCATCATTAATCATAGTAGATTGAAAACTAAGTAATGTTCTTTGGCTGGAGAGAGAGAAGATGTAACATCAACAAAGGTTTCCGTAAGTGAGGATTTTCCTTATCTGCTTAGTTAAAAAGGAGGAATTCTCTTTGGAATATGTTCTTACTATGCTGGCTTTTACTCTCTTTATACCAGTCTTTTGCAAATATGCAAGTCCAGTAAAGGTTTGTGCCCTACAGGAAGGGGCTGCCGACTCTGCAGAGAGAGGGGGACCTAGGTGGCAGTTGTGGGGTATGCACCGGTTGCCATTCCGCAAGCTGTGATTGGCTCGCGCCCGGCGTCATAATTCAAATGCCGCCAATGCCCTTTCTCCCTGGCTATCGGTGCATTTCCCACCGCTACCACCCGGGTCCCTTTCTGCATGACGGGCATAAGAAATCTGGTATGTAGCGCCTGACCCTGCCCTGAGCACTCCCTAGTCCAGCCAGCCTACCCTGCACCCCCCCCTATTCTAGCCATCCAGCTTGCCTTTCCTGCCCTCCCCCCCTCCCAGTCCAGCCTGCCTTTCCTGCCCTCCCCCCCCCCTCCCAGTCCAGCCTGCCTTCCCTGCACCCCCCTATTCTAGCCACCCAGCCTGCCTTTCCTGCCCTCCCCCCCCCGTCCAGCCAGTCTTCCCTGCACCCCCCCTATTCTAGCCACCCAGCCTGCCTTTCCTGCCCCCCCCCAGTCCAGCCTGTCTTTCCTGCCCTTCCTCCCCCCCAGTACAGCCAACCTTCCCTGCACCCCCCCTATTTTAGCCACCCAGCCTGCCTTTCCTGCCCCTCCCCAGTCCAGCCTGCCTTTCCTGCCCCTCCCCAGTCCAGCCTGCCTTTCCTGTCCCCCCCCCAGTCCAGCCTGCCTTTCCTGCCCCCCCCCAGTCCAGCCTGCCTTTCCTGCCCCCCCCCAGTCCAGCCTGCCTTTCCTGCCCCCCCCCAGTCCAGCCTGCCTTTCCTGCCCCCCCCCCAGTCCAGCCTGCCTTTCCTGCCCCCCCCAGTCCAGCCTGCCTTTCCTGGCCCCCCCCCCAGTCCAGCCTGCCTCTCCTGCCCTTCCTCCTTCCCAGTCCAGCCAGCCTTCCCTGCGCCCCCCCCTATTCTAGCCACCCAGCCTGCCTTTCCTGCCCTCCCCCCCAGTCCAGCCAGCCTTTCCTGCCCTCCCCCCCAGTCCAGCCAGCCTTCCCTGCACCCTCCCTATTCTAGCCACCCAACCTGCCTTCCCTGCCCTCCCCCCCCCCCCAGTCCAGCCAGCCTTCCCTGCCCTTTGCCCCCCTTCCCCCACCATGTCTAGCCATCCCTGTGCCCCCAATAGGTCCAATCCTCACTGTCCTGTACTTCCTCCTTCTGGCTTTTTATGTGGCTCTGGCTATTTCAGTGTATTTTATGTAGTTACGGCTTTTCTTTTATTCATACACATATATATATATATATATATATATATATAATATATATGTATATATAGAGAGAGAGAGAGAGAGAGAGAGAGAGAATCGACGTTGCTTACCCTATATATTTAGTATAGATACTAGTTTTCTCTGTGTGAATTTGCAGCAGTTTTCCCTCTTATATTTCTGTATTTGTATAGTTTCATATATAATATGAGAGAGTGACTTGTGATAATAACAATCGCCCCCACAGCCAAAACTTTGAGAGCATTGAAACTGTTTTATGCAACAATTGATGCCGCACCCCTGAAATAGCTCCACCCACATCCACAGCTCCGCCCACCTCTAGGCTGCCTATTTTGTCAGTACCCGGCCCCACAATTTCTGATGGCAGCCCTCCTCAGGCTATTCATTTCAAGTCTCTCTAAACATGGCCTCTGAGGCTACGGATTTTTGATCAGGAACACAGCCGTGGTCACAGAAACACCTGTGCCACGTAACACGCTCAGGAGACGGCCTTTTTGTGTGCAAATCAGGCCACCAAATTACCAGCGATCCCATACGCAACTGCGATCACCATCATACGTTAGGTTCGTGTCTGTGCAATAAGGATTTTTAGGACTTTTCGTGCAAAAATCTGTCAACATCGGCGTAGCGTCCATCTCTGAATCAGGCCCAATTTCTTTAGCCCGCACCCATAAGATTCTTTATAGTGAGATTGTAAATACTCCGTTTTACTGACGGGAGCATTAATTGCACCGAAACAAGGGAAAAGGCTAATTGTGATTCCACTTCTACCTTTGGGACCACCCGTAACTCGTTATCTACACCAGAACATTACGTATGTATCAGAACAGCGCCTTTACTTCTGCAATGGCCGCAGCTTTCACATTGGCCTGCTCTTACCCGGATACTAATGTGGACTACGCCACCAGACCATCAGTAGCTGGAACTCTCACACTGGCCTGCTCCCATCCGGATACTACTGCAGACTATACCATCGGCCCATCAGTAGCTGGAACTCTCACATTGGCCTGTTCCCACCCGGATACTAGTGTGGACTATTCCACCAGACCATCAGTAGCTGGTACTCTCACACTGGCCTGTTTCCACCCAGATACTAGTGTGGACTATGCCACTGGTACCATCAGTAGGTGGAACTCTCACACTTGCCTGTTCCCACCCGGATACTAGTGTGGACTACGCCACTGGACCATCAGTAGCTGGAACTCTCACACTGGCCTGTTCCCACCCGGATACTAGTGTGGACTACGCCACTGGTACCATCAGTAGCTGGAACTCTCACACTGGCCTGTTCCCACCCAGATACTAGTGTGGACTACGCCACTGGGACCATTAGAAGCTGGAACTCTCACACTGGCCTGTTCCCACCCGTATACTAGTGTGGACTACGCCACCGGACCATCAGTAGCCGGAACTCTCACACTGGCCTGTTCCCACCCGGATACTAGTGTGGACTATTCCACCAGACCATCACTAGCTGGTACTCTCAGACTGGCCTGTTCCCACCCAGATACTAGTGTGGACTACGCCACTGGTACCATCACTAGCTGGTACTCTCAGACTGGCCTGTTCCCACCCAGATACTAGTGTGGACTACGCCACTGGTACCAGTAGCTGGTACTCTCACACTGGCCTGTTCCCTCCCAGATACTAGTCTGGACTACGCCACCGGACCATCAGTAGCCGGAACTCTCACACTGGCCTGCTCTGCTCCCTCTTGAATACCAATTCAAACTACTCTATAGGATCATTGTAATGGAGCTTTCCATTTTCCAGGTATCAATCCAACATCTCTGAGAGTACAATTGTGTGGTTATCCGCCATGGACAGTGCGGGCTGCCTACACCTGGTAACTGATCAGCTGCTTTATACATGCACTTTGCAGGATTTATTTGACAAACACAATATTATTTTATTTTTGTTCACGGTGCACGAAAGCAAAGTCTGTGTCACTGGAACAATTACCACAGGCCAAAGTTATCACATCACTGCTGAGGTAACAGTAATCCTCCTCCTCCACCTCATTCTCACCCTCCTCCTGTAATGTAGCCCCCTGTCTAACCCATCCGAGATAATATATTGCGCAGGATCTGCCTGGAGTAAGCCTGCAATTTTGCGCTGTTTTCAGATGTGTTTAATCCATAAAGTCTCCACTCAGTATAACATCTATGTCTTCTGCCAGCTGCCTAGTGTCACATCTAAGATGAACTTACATTTGCTGCCTTTATAGAGCTCTGATTTGTAACCTAGTGTAATGGGTCCTCCAGGGTGCCACTCACTATACGGATTCAATGAATCTGGCACTACCGTGAAAAACACAAATATACCCTTATATTTTATACATCAGGCTCACAGAGCCAGCATTTTCAGTTCAAATGCTTTTATGCAGCTCATGCGGACAACTTGGTGCAACACAACAGCTTGTGCAACTGTAATTGATTATTTTATATATTAAAAATCAACATATACTCAAGTTTCTAACTAGTCAGCTGGAGATCCCAGTTGGCATATATTTATATGACAATATAAGAGCTGTCCAATCTCCTTTCCCTCCTGATTGCACCCAATAAGGCAAGTCAGGCCTTCACACCGCTGTTAGTATTTTACTATGGTGCAACAAAGCAACCAATCAGCTTCTAACTCTTATTTGTCTAGCACTATCTTTGAAATGATAGCTACAAACTGATTGGTTGCTATGGGAAACTGCTCCACTTGTCCACTTCTCCACTCTTTAATAAGGTTTAATACATCTCCACTTATGTTTTTTTTTTTTTTTTAAATTATTTTAATGACCAAATATTTTAAAACTGGTAGGATTGGATCTGTGCAATTATGTCAATTGAATAATATTTTTTTTTAAATATTTTAATTATTTTCAGAGTCATTGATTGCGGAAACCTACATGGAGAAGATGATCGATAAACTTCACTGCGCCCTGTCCAAAGCCAAAGACCTCTCTGACGCCGGTGATATTGAGCAGTCCGTGTCCTTTATCTGCGACGTCGCCTCCAACTTCTTCAGTTCCGTAAAAGGCTGCTTGCAGATGCCATCTGCTGAGGACCTGCTCCTTACCGTATTCCAACTGTGCGCTCAGCCAGCTGACGTCACTCATTTATCAGGTAGGATTACAGTGCATGTATTACATAGCGCAGTGTGGTGAGTAATGTTTTGCATACAGTTAATAAATAGTGCTTTTAGATGTAGCAATGTTCACCTATAGCTGTGCCACACTCTGATAATAGTGCTGTGGAGCTAGCAGATCTAGACCGATCTGCCATCAAAGCGGGTGATTGGTAACCTATGCACACTTACCAGTCTGCCGCTCGATGTGTCTGGGCTGACATCCCAACTGGACGGGCATTTAAATTGCCCGCCCAGTTGTGGTGTCAGTGTCGGCAGTCCCTGCAGAAAGTGTACGGGCAGTCGCCCGTACACACAGCCAGTTCACGGACGTTTTGTTCACAGGCATATCGGGTGTACACACCTGCTGATGCCCTGGCGATATATCGCTCGTCAATAGAAGGAGCGATATATCGCCAAGTGTTTACCAAGCATAAGGGATGTGCTAGATCACACAGTTTAGTCAGATGAATAGAACAAGAATAAACAGAATTGGGCAACAAAAGGGGGTATCTACATTTGGCAACAAGCTTGCTAAGGACATTTGTTACTTGTCCTGTCCTCTAAATAAGCTGAGACAGGAGCCTAGTTGTAAAAAGTAGGCGCAGGAGACTGGGGGTCAATCCAATTAGGTGCGAATTGAGAGTCTCAAGTGAGTTTATTTCATGAAACTCGCAGACTCTGCACGAACGCACGCTCCCGAAAATTCTACAATCCAATTAAAAATGCCTATTCGCAGTACTCGCAGCGGAGGTTTGCAAATTGCCTGTCAAACGCGATGTAAGAGAAGTACATGAAAAAGTGGGGAAACCATCTTGGACCCCCCAAAATTGATCATTTTGTTAGCAGGACCGTATAGAAGGCAGTTTGTGGGCATTAGGAAAGTACTGAAGGTTTTTAAATGCTGTCAAATGGCTGATTTGTGTGTTTTTTTTTTTAAATGATAAAAAGCTAACTTTTTTGTTTCAATCTCAAATTAATTAAATGAAAAATGGTAAAAAAAAAAATAGGAATAAAAAAGATTTTGGGGTACTTTGAGGGCACTGAAAAATGGTAAAAAAAAAAAAAAATGATGGAAAAACAATTATTTTTCAATTAAAAAAATACTGTAATTAAATACTGTAATTAAATTTGGGGTGCCTAAACTAAGGAAAAAATTGATTTTGGGGTTATCTGAGGCCATTTTTTTTTTTTTTTCTTAAAGCCTCCCCTGTCATAGTCCCTCCACTATCATACTCCCAGTCATGCTCCAGACATTTTGATTTAAAAAAAATTGTTTTTATACAGTACATGTGTGCCTCCCCAGCCATTGACTTCACCGCACATCACTGTTACTAACATATAGGGGTCTATTTACTAAGCAGTGCTAGGAGACAGAGTGAAAAGTGATAAGGTGCCAGCCAATCAGCTCCTAACTGTCATCTCACAGGCTGTGTTTGAAAAATGACAGTTGGGAGCTGATTGGCTGGCACCTTATCACTTTTCACTCTGTCTCCTAACACTGCTTAGTAAATAGACCCCATAGTTCGTGAATTGACAGTTTATGAATTCTGTGTGTTCCTGCCAGAAACCCTGATGTTGAAGTTGAAACGCACATGGATGGCCGGTCTGAATTCACTGGTGCTCCAGTTTCACCTTGTACCGCAGGGAAGCACATTCCTGAACCGATCTGCCAAGTGGGTCAAAGATCAGGTTCAGGCATCACACCTGAGTGTTCAGAGGTAAGATCCTATTCATAATTATGTTATGGCGTGATCCATAGCCAGCATCTGGTCTGAGGGCTATTAATCCAGAGTTAATGCTGAAATCACAGGTTTCCCTTCCAGAATATAAGATTACAGGTATTATCATCTGGCCCCACCTGCTTTATTTGAGTATGCAAAATATTATTCTCTATGAAACAGCTAAAAAACATTTGTGTTCCTGTGGGTTTTATCATGGATCTGATTCATAAATAGTTTTTGACATAGCAGCAAATCACACAAATAATTATAATTTTTTTTAATCTAACCCAGTTTTTGAATTGACCATTAGAAGCTGATTGGTTGCTTTGGGCAATTTCTCCACTGTATCTCTGTCTAAGGCCTGATACATCTCCCCTAACATGTTATCTACACCCTGCACCACCAACTGCTGTAATAACCTCTGCTTCACCTGTGACTGGTTACTATGGCTAGTGCTCTATTGGGACTAATATTGCGTGTAGGACCACAGATTTTACCCTTTTATATGTAAAATGATATGTTATTGGATGCAATTCCAAACCGCTCCCAAACCCAAGTGATTGAAGACTAGAACTGTTGTATCGGATGGGTTGGGTACAGGATGCCGGTGCTCGGGATCCTGGCGGTTAGGAACCCAACACCGGCATCCTGGCAGGGATAGGTTACCGACACTTGTTGGTAAGTACCCTAACCAAACCCTTAAACCTAAGCCTCCTTCCCCGCTGCCTAAACCTAACCTCCACCCCCGGCCCCCTCAACGCAGCCTAAACCTAACTGTTCCCTCCCCCCCTAGTGCCTAACCCTCTCCCTAGTGCCTAACCCTGTCCCTAGTGCCTAACTCTCACCCTAATGCCTAACCCCACTACTTACCGTCGGGATGCTGCCACCAGGATTCTGACTGGTGTCTGCATTCCGACACCGACATGCCCGTGTTGGACATATTGCCATAGTTAGATGCCCATTAGAGTAGTGCCTCTATCTTCTAAACAGTTCATAGATGGTGCTCTTGCAATGTCTGAGGACTAAATGTCTCTATATGGACGTCTATTTGCTCAGCCTCCAGTCACTAATAGCCGCCGTGAATAACTTGCACAACAAGATTCTGGAGTCCGGGCCGCCCGCCTCTAATTTCCTGGCCGAGCACGTGGCCCTGATGATGCCGGGTGACGAGGGATGGCAGAGGATGCGCCAGTGTCTCCCTGGACAGGTCTGTGTTTTCTTACTCACTGCTATGTACATGTAATCATGGTAAGGTAGATGTCCAGTGATATCTCATGGAGACAGACGAGGTGCGGAAAGCTATTCTGTTGTGACCGCTCCGCTCTGTTACAGTGGCTGAGCAGACCGCTTTTGGAAGGGCGATTAAGCCTGAACTCGGAAACATCTGGGACAGATCCTAAATCATTCCCCAAATCTTGGCTGCCCCACCACCTCTGCACAGCCGCTCTGCTGAGCAAAATGGCTTTCCGGCTGCTGGAGAACGACGCGGTTATTAAGGAGAAGGAAATTGAAGTGAAAATAAACATTACTGGTAAGCACATTTTATTGGAATGCAGAGAGAGTGATGTTTTATTTCTTTTATGTCACTGGTAATATTTCCATTTTCTGTTATATTTTTTTTAACAGTTTAATTTTTCATTTTTTCTCTGATTGTTTGGAATTCACCTTCGTCGACGCTGGGGCTGCCAAAGCTTCTTCTCGATTCTAGGACAGAACAACTTATGTTTAGATTAAACCCAATTAGTGTCCATTAATTGGCCAGCTGGAACGCTCTGGGAACATTGCGGATTGTTCTACCCACGCATCAGTTAGAAAGCTTTTCCAATTAGCTATTGCTCACTTGGGGGAGATGCACTAAGCCGTGGAGAGAGATAAAAGTACCAACCAGTCAGCTCCTAACTGTCACTTTGCAGCTAAACTGATAAACCACCAGGCAATAAGCTCCCAACTGTCATTTTTCAAACCCAGCCTGTAACATGACAGTTGGGAGCTGAGTGGCTGGTCGTTTGAAAAATGACAGGAGCTGATTGGTTGGTACTTTATCTCTTTCCACTTTATCTCTCTCCAAGGCTTCGTACACCTACCCGATTGTCACTGCTTGTAAGGTAATTGCGGACTATAGATCCGTGCTGTCAAAATCAATTTCTTTCAATCAGCATTTTTTTCCCAGCCCATCAACTCTCACCCAATGGGTTGATAACAGTAACCTGCCTCTTGCAGAGATGCACCCTCAGTGATAGTTACAGTATTTACTGTAGAGAGACAGAAATCTAGCAGCCCTTCTTCAGCAGTGAAATCCCTCTCTCCCTCTTAGGCCCTCATTCAGAGCCGGACGCTCTGAGCAGCTCTGAATGAGGGCCGTCCTCCATAAAAATGGAGCGTCCTCCTGGACGCTCGTATAGCTGTGGGTCACGGGGTCGGGGTTTTCGACCACAAGCCCTGGAGTGATTTTGGCTCTATCAGAGCCAAAATCACTCCCACTGACATCACTAGTGATGTCAGTGTTGCCGGCTTCTGACGGTAGGCGTTTCCTTGGGAACGCCTCCGTCTGGGAGGCACGCCCCCAGCACGCCCACCAAAGGGGGCGTGCTGTCAATAAACATCGACAGCACGCCCCCTTTGATCAGACACAACGAGCGAAGGAAAGTCCTTCGCTCGTCGCGTCTGGCGCATGCGCATGACGGAGCTCCCTCCGTCATGCGCATGCGCAGTGCACACCATCGACCCACTTGCGAGCGGACAGCCGCTTGCGAGTGGGTCTGAATGAGGCCCTTAGTCCGTTCAGTAACTTCTATCAAGGGAGATGATGTATGAGCTGGAATATGGAGAAAAGGCCTTCGGAAGAACACTAAGAGGGGTATTCAATATGGGTGTTTTTTGCGTTAATATCGCACTTTTTATCGTTTTTGCGTTAATATCACTGGTTTTAGTTTTACACCGTATTCAATATCAAAGACTTATCGCAGTTTTGAAAAGTCTTTGATAAAAAACGGTGATAACTTTTCACCATTGAATAGGTGTTGAAAAAAAGTGCAGAATTGGGGTTTAGGGGTGCAGGCTTAAAAAAAATAGCCTTCACCCCTGAGATTGACATTTAAAAAAGAACTGTGTCAAAAAAAGTAAAAAAAAAATATAGGGACACCCCAAAAAATTAATTTAAAAATTGGGGTGCAAAAAAAAAATAATGGGAAAAAATTGTTAAACAATAGGCAAATAGGTTCAGGGCTATTCTGCAAGTATGCGGCAGGTGTTTTCTAGAATAGAATTATAGCTGCAGGTGCACAAATGCAGAATTTTTGAAAATTTACTTTAGGGACACCAAAATATGCTAGTACCCATTTTCATGTACCCCAAATTTGATGGGACCACTTAAAAAAACGAAAAAAATAACCTAAGTGCTCTTCTGCAACACTTCTTCAATGTCGGGAAAAAAGCACCTGCTGCGGCTATTTAAATCCCCGACTTTCAATTAAAGGCTAAAACGGGGGTACCCATAGTGATCCCCCATGTTTTTACAACTTTAGGGGGGTCTTACAATTATTTTAAGGAAAAATTCATAACTTTATGCAAATCCAACTTCGGAGGTTCCCCTTTTTCGTTTTCGTTAATTTTATATTGAATACGGGGATAAGCGGGAGCGCGCACCAGACTTAACGCAGAAAAAAATCTCCGATATGAAACGTTAACTTCGGCAGTGAAGCTAACCTTTCATATTGAATACCCCTCTAAGTATATTAAAACCGTCCATAAAGATATAAATAGCCTCTGTGTTCTTTCAGCGTACAGAACATGGGGATACATAAAGAACCTATGTAGGTGCCTCAGATACAATGGGGTGCTCCTGTCAAATAAGTAAAATGATTGCAATCCACAACAATACATTTATTAGGGAAGAATAAAATATATCCAAAGCTAATTGTAAAGGATATTTAAAAAATAAATAAAATAAAAACGTGTAAACGTGAATTTGGATTAAATGTAATCAAATATGGGGCACATTGAGTACGTGTTATGGGTCGCCTGGTACAAACATTTTCTCTCACACTGAGACTGGCAAAAAAAGGAAAACCGTTGTGATACTTTGGGTTAGAGGCATCGTTGCGTCGCAGGGCCTGATTCAGGGGTGCTGGCTATTACAGCCGCGACTGAGTCTTTTACAGCAGCGTGACTGCGTTTTTATGCTGACGGACTTTGTACAGAACCGTCCACTGGCTGCGGAGCTGATCCGTTGCACCAGTCCTATGGAGACGCAGAGTATCCGTCTGAACATGGCCGCCGGCATCCGTGCAACTGCCGCAAACTGCGTCTGGCTAGCCACCCCTCTGTTGCAACCCAGAAACGCCCAAAATTGTCTCTCTCTCTGTCCAAATACGAGGGCTTATTGAAAAGTAATGAGACTGATTTTTTTATTCAGAATTCGATTACTCCACAGGATCTGAACATTTTTTTATTTTTCAAAGTAGCGTCCTTCACATGTAATATGTTTTTTTGCAGCGTTTCAACAATAACTCAGAGACGTGCAGTAGGCTGTTCTGTGACATCACTGTTAGTGTTGCAGCTGTAGCATTTTTCACTTCATCGTCTGTTGAGAACTTCTTTCTGCGCAGTTGTATTTTCAAGGTTGGGAATGCCCAGAAATCACAGAGCGCTAAGTCCGGGCTATGTGGAGGATGTTCTAGCGTAGTCCCATTCATTTCAGTCAGTGCTGCCAATGCAACAGCAGCAACATGTGGTCGGTATTGTCTTGGAGCAAATACCGCTGTTTCTTCAGCAAATGTGGTCTTTTCTTCCTCGTTGCTCCACGTACATGTGGTTTCAGGATGTTTGCATAGTAGTCGTCATTAACATTAATTGTCTGTCCACGGGGAACCCAGCGCTGCAGGATTATACCGTGTGCATCAAAGAACAGCAGAAACATGACTTTACACGCCGAAGGAATCACAAGGAATTTTTTGGGCGGAGACAAACTCACGTATCCTCTCCGACATTGGAACGGTGCTCTTGCCCGATTCAACTTGTCATCGTATCTGCTCTTCTGTGAGATCTCTGGGTACCCACCTGGCACACACGCGATGCATTTTCAGTTCCTTTGTCACAATTTGTTGATCCCATTCGAATGAGATGCCAAGAGAAGACGAAAGTTTGCGTAAAGCTACCGTCTGTCATTTTGCGACATCGCCACAGCTTTGGAAATGTTGACATCTGTAACCGCGGTGGATGGTCTCCCAGAACACGCTTTGTCAGTCACTCGCGTATTACCCGCTTTAAAGTGCTTCCACCACCGAAATACTGCAGCACGGCTAATTGTTTCCCCACCATATGCTGCCGTAACATTTCATGAGTTTAATTTCCCCTTTATCGAAGTTTAACACAAAATTCAATCACACATCTCTGACACATCTCACATCCATGTATGAGCTTCACAATGACCAGCGTAGCGTTGCCACGTCTACCTATGGGACAGGAAAACAGACGGCAGCCTCATTACTTTTCAATCAGCCCTCATGTTCTGTGGCTCCCAACGCTAAGCATCAGGACCCGTGCACAATGCAGCTCGGAGGATATACAGAACGAAAACATCGGCCGCTTGCATGCGACGTCAACACTGCGCACACCCCTGCGTCTGAGTCAGACCTACAGTCTATTACTACTTTCACTGCTACAGTGTAATAATCATTCTTTTAAGTGCATTGTACTCACCATCCTCGGTCTGTAGCAAACATACAACAGGAATCTCAGACAGTCCGTTCACATAATATTCAACCCCAAAGAAGCGGTGACAAATATACAACTGTGTATAGTAACAGTTAGCGGTAAAATAACCTGATTGGATGGTAGACTGGTCTTTGCCAGCAGGACATAACAAAAAACCTTTGATGAGGGGATAACTTTATTTAAACTGTTTGGACAAATTCTCATGGAAGGTGTCTATTTCATTATTTGTACTACTGATTTGCAGAATGAATTAAAACACAACTACAGTATAGTCCATATTATTTTTTCCTTTTATCGTCTTCCCGAGACTAGAGGGGTATATTACTAAAGTGCAGGTTTTTAGAAGTGGAGATGTTGCCCATAGCAACCAATCAGATACTAGCCATTATCTTCTAGAAGGTGCTAGATAAATGATAAGTATAAACCTGCACCTATTAGAACTGTGAGACGCTTGCCTGCCTTTTTGGTAGATGCTCAGCTCTCTCTTCTCCAGGTGTAATGACCTGGAAAACTTTGAATGTGACTAAGAGTTGGGGTGCTGCTTGTTTTGGACGGCTGCCTCCTGTAGTCATGTCTCAATTTTAACCTTAACATTGATTACATTCGTGACAACCAGATGGTGAATAAGCAGGCACTGTATGGATGGACGATCAGGGGATCTGCATCTTTTGGTCAGTATGGGTTCAGCACTTGTTCATCGATACAACACAATCATTGTCATGGAAAATCATACCCCTCCCCCTTTGTCATATCATTAATTTGCACCTGTGCACATGAAACCTTCATTCACAGGACACCTCAAACTGAGCAAATATTGATCCGGCAGATATATTGCATTACCTGCATTGATTGGGAATCGGCCCAAGGTCGGAACCTAACTATTGATGATTCCGATATTTCAATGGAAAAGGGGAGGAGCCAGGATATCTCATGAGGCTGCTGGGGATTGGACCTCTTTGGAACTCTGGGCCTGATTCAGAGCCGCTCGTAAAAGGCCGCTCGTTCGCTCCGAGCGATGTTCGCACATCTGCGCATGCGTATGGGTTGTAATGCGCATGCGCCAACCAGTCAGTACGGTCGGAAATCGTGTGCTGGAAAAATAGCGAGTGCCTGCTAATTTGAGTGACAGGATGAGGCGTTTGTGGGTGGTAACGGGAAGGTGCTTGAAAACGGGGAGTGGAGATCCGAACGCAGGCGTGCCAAACGGTCAAAACGGGCGTTTTAAAGGTGTGCATAATTAACAAAGCAGCGTCATCGACCACGTCACTTGGTTGTCTTTTAGCCAGAACTGCTCGCATGATTGCGGTAGGAAAATGCTACCACAAGAATAGCGAGCAGTTCATACGCCTTTCGATGTACTCGATTAATCTAATAAATAGCGGAGATGACGTATGATGCGAGCGGCCAGGGGGTGTCTTTACAAAATAGCGAGCGCATGTTTCGTTCGCTCATTCAGACATAGAGGCGTCAACAGACCGCAAAGAGCGAGCGCTTAATTTAAATATCCGGCCCCTTTTTCAGAACGACCGTCCGCAAATAGCGTCCGGCTCTGAATCAGGCCCTCTCTTTTTCTGTGAACTACTTAAACTAACTTGTCCGGAGAAATGTGCATTGGTGACCGATTGATTTACAACTGTCAGGCATCCTAATTCCCCCCCCTATATTTTCTCAGTTGCAGAAATGCTCTACAGTTTACAGTGGTGCGAGGAGCTGGAGAGACCTCCGGCTATGATTACGGAGTGTTGCGATATGCTCCGCACAATGGACGTTACCCATGAAAGAGTAAAGGAGCTTGGCCACCACCTTCCTGCTCTGCCGGTGCTGCTGTATAGCCGGTGAGTCATCGGGAAGACTTTTTCCTCTCTTCTGCTCAGAATGGTTTTTTTGTTTCTAATAACTCACCCAAGAACCTGGCGATTAGAACACAATTTGGATTAACGAATAATTCTCATTCCTGTGTCGTCTTTCTTTTGTTCTGCATAAATGAATGGGATGTAATCTCTCCGATTTACAGGTCACTAGAGATGGGAACACTTTGGTCCCTGACTCTTCACAAACTTCTTAGTTTGAGGAATCCTGGACGCGAAGAATTGGATCTGCTGACAGCGAGCACTGAGAGGTCCGTCGTCCATTCTTCCTTGTGTTTTATAGCATCAGTTGTGCATATATAAAATCTGTGATGGGCAAGTGGTTAGGATACAATGCTCTGGGTACACAAGCTTTATTAAAGGATTCCAATACCTCCTAGTTGACCTTTTGCATTTCGGTGTTGGCATTTGTTTTAACAAAGCCTGGCACTAGCGAGCATAGCAACCACCCAATCAGGCTGGCATTTCAGACCATGTACCTATTCTAGTACAGTTTGGCACAGGATGTAAGGGGCAAGAAAAGGTTGGGAAACCATGGGAAATACTAAAACAATGGCACTCTATATCATTTTTTTTTTCTTCGTATTTCGCTATTTCCGTACAATCCGTTTGCCTAATTTTGACACCACTAAGATTGGTGGGGTGTGTCGACATGGTAATAACCCTCCCGCCTGCAACCTAACCCTAATGTCGACATTCTGGCAATGTCAACATTTCACGTGCCAACATTCTGCGAATGCTGCCATGTTGTCCTCGACATTTTAACAATGTCGACTACATAATTGTCAACAATTGTAATTGTCGGCCTATTTACTACATCCCAATTGGTGTATTATGGCCTCACCCTCTATGGGAAAGTATTTCTTGCATAGGGAGATGTATCCCATGCACCACACGCTGATGGGCAGTATATTTCTCTCCCGCTAATGCGGGGATGTTGGTTTTATTTGGCATTGCCCATGTCGCAGCTTCCAGATCTGCAGCGTATTAGTACCGTGTACCGCTGAGTGCACTGGGAAGGAAATTGGGATGCAGATTACAGTTTTATCCTGAATAAGTGTACAGTACATTTCTTTATGCAATCCAGTAGATGTTTATGTCTATTTCCATATAGCTATTTTCCTGTGACCCAAGGCAAGCTGCACACTGTCCAGTGCCTGTCTCCATTCTTAAGTAATGAGGAAAAGGAGTCTCTTATAATCCAATGTACGGCCAGACTCATGACCTGCTGTGCTCCGGCTGTGTCCTGTACAGATGGTGAGTGAACACCAGAGGGCGTACTTTTCATCTATACCAGAGGTTCCCAAACTTTTTAGAATCACGGCGCCCTAGAGTAACAGCATTGTTTTCACGGCACCCCTAAGCCAAACATTTGCTATTGAGAAATTCAGAAAAAAATGTAGTAAAGTAATAAAGTGAAGTAAACTGCTTACCTGTCATCCTTCGGGTCAGTTATGTGGTGTTGGACAGGATTGAGCTTCTGTTTGTCCACATATTTCCATTACATTGACCATAAATAATGATTTAGTGCTGGACCACCAACCTGAGGCACCCCTGCAAGTGTCCAAGGCACCCCAGGGTGCCATGGCGCACGGTTTGGGAACCACTGAACTATACAATTAGCTCCTTACATGCTAAAGAAAAGTGTGTTCTATCTTTGATTCCTTATCACAAGGAATTTTGGATGTTCTGTTCTGTTCTTTGGTATAATTTGAATGCTACGTGGGATTTGCCACCCAGTATACTTCATAACTTTGGGGCAGTTTACCTAAAATATGTTAAATTTGATTCAAAATGGCCCCCGTCCCCTCATTGCCCCGGCATTTCCTTGCCCATTGCCTCGTGTGGTGTGATAGTGTGCGGCTATCGAAGAGGTGCTCCGTAATCACGCCTGCGTAATTGGCCACCTTGTTATAACCTTACTCAGTCTTCATTTTATTACTATTATGTAACATTTTATATAAGCATTAATGGTGGGTTTGTTTTTCAACCCCGATTCTGTGCCAGGTGGATTTGGTTATCTGGCTATTATCATCTCATGCCTGGATTCGGAGTCCATTCCTTCTGCGGAGGTGCTGCCGGCCATACTAAAATTAATTTCAGAATGGAAGAATAATCAGGACAATCTCTTTCTGTTCAGCAGGTGAGTAAATATAATATACACTTGCTTACCTATAGAATGCATAGGGAGCTGTACGGGCTCAGTGTATAAGAGGTGTTAGCTAGATCTGTTATATTGCATAGTATCTTGTTATCACACAATCCTGCCAGTTGGTTTGGATGAGAAGTAGGTTGTAGACCAGGGGTGTCAAACTCGCAGCCCTCCAGCTGTGGAACTTCACATCCCAACATGCACTGCCACCGTAAAACTGTGGCAGGGCATGCTGGCATGTGTAGTCCCACAACAGCTGGAGAGCCACGAGTTTGACACCCCTGTTGTAGACAAATTAATGTATGGACATGTCAGGTATACATACTGTATACATAGAGCGATACATGTATGGAATGTATCTTATCAGACATCGGGAACGGTCTGTCTCTGGAATAACCAGGCAGACGTTGACAACTGAATATAAATTGGCACCGTCAGCGAGTAATTGTCATACTGAAATGTCCATAGTGGGAGAGGTCATGTCTGCCATCTTGTTGCTGTAAAATGCTATGTCGTAGGCAGCGGTATATAGGAATGGTATTACTGTACTAAGTTAGGCCAGTGCAGTCTCGCACATTAGACTGTTTAGAGCAGTAGTGGGGATTACCTGCTGTCTTCTGACCTCCTTATTATGTGTTATTGTTGTGTATGAAGCCCTTGGTCAGATGGACACCTTGTACCTGTAGATGATACAGATTGTACAGTGAAAGATGCCTGAGGCCCAGCTGAGTTCAGTGTTCTGTGAAGTGTCTGGTTCTATGTGAGATCACAGGATATATTTATAGCTGTGTTCCTGATGCCAGGGGTTCCCCAACTTTCTTTAATCACGGCGCCCTAGAGTCTCAGCACATTTTTTACGGCACCCAGATGCCGAAAGGGTCTTATTGAGAGATCCAGGGAAAAAAAAATGAAATGAAGTAAATTGCGCTTACATGCATGGGCGTCGGAACAGGGGGGAGCAAGGGGGCGGCTCGCCCCCCGCCTGAACACTTGTGAAGCACCAGTGGAGCGTTGGCTGTGGAGAGGGTCAGGGACTGTGCATTATAGCAATAGGCTACACAAGAGGAGGAGGAGGTGTAATGTGTGGCCTTTGTTCCTCTGTGCAGTGCGGGGGTTGGGCAGCCTATTGCTATAATGTGCGCAGCCCCTGCCTCCTGCAACCTAATTCCTGATGGTCCCGCCCTCTCCTTCTTTTGTGGTGCCGGCCTGCTGCTACCGACCAGCAAACAGGTAAGTGAGAGGGCATGGAGAGATCGAGGAGGGGGGGCACTAAATTCTGCCCCCCCCCCCCCCCTGCCAACATAAAATAATTGTGACGCCCCTGCTTACATGCCATCCTTAGGTTCCATTCAGTTGTGGTGGTGGGCAGGGCTGTGCACATATTTTATGATTGGCTGCCACCAGCTTTACATTGACCATAGCTAATTTGATTTGCCTTATGCTAAATTGCCTGGCCACGTCACTGCCTAGATACAGTGTAGGGGGACACATAGCACAATCACTTTGTGGCCTGGACCAGTTGCTGTCAGGATGCAGCCGGTCCCATTTCCTTATTGCTGAGGTAAAAAGTGGCGCTGTTAGCAGGCACTGTGACTGGTGATATGGGATAGGCAGGATATTGTCTCATGCCAACAAGTGTAAGTACGGCTGTTAAGGGCTGTTGGAAAAAAACATGTGGTGATCCCTACATTGTGGGGTCTCTTTTCCCCCATGCAAGATTATTTGTGTTTTTATTGTTAGTTCACAATTATTTGGGAGTTCACAATCGCGGGTAGGGAACGTTTCTGTGTCCTAGGCGGTGTGCTCACGACCCCAGTTGGCATTTCTTCTACACTCTTGCTGCTAGTCGGGCTCACTAATTCCTTTGTGATATATTTATTTTTTATTCATTTATTTTTAAAGTTGCAGTTCTTGCAAAGTGCAAAATCAAGATTTAAACTCATGTACAACATGCAATTAATATGATTCAAAGTAATAGAGTTTTTTTTTGATGAAGCAGCATGTTTGTGTGTTTCTGCAGCAGTTTGCAAGACGCCAGCCTGCAGCTGATCGGCCTAAATGTTGAAATGATCAGATTCTTGTCTCTCCTCCTGAGATACTCATCCTCTGCATTAACCTCTCTGGGGGACGGGGAGTGGGATTTCATATTGTGCTCCATGTTGGCGTGGATAGAGGTAAGTTGGCATTGCTAAAGTTTAGTATCGCTATCCTAGTAGGGATAATATCTCCCCCATTGTGGATCAAGAGACCTGACTGTATGTCCTGCTGCGCCTTACCCATAAGCACCAAGTATGTCCTGCTGCGCCTTACCCATAAGCACCCAGTATGTCCTGCTGTGCCTTACCCATAAGTGCCAAATATGTCCTGCTGCGCCTTACCCATAAGCAATTGCTGCGCCTTACCCACAAGCACTAAGTATGTCCTGCTGCGCCTTATCCATAAGCCCCAAGTATGTCCTGCTGCGCCTTACCCATAAGCCCCAAGTATGTCCTCCTGCGCCTTACCCATAAGCACCAAGTATGTCCTGCTGCGCCTTACCCATAAGCACCAAGTATGTCCTGCTGCGCCTTACCCATAAGCACCAAGTATGTCCTGCTGCGCCTTACCCATAAGTACCAAGTATGTCCTGATGCGCCTTACCCATAAGCACCAAGTATGTCCTGCTGCGCCTTATCCATAAGCACCAAGTATGTCCTGCTGCGCCTTACCCATAAGCACCAAGTATTTCCTGCTGCGCCTTACCCATAAGCACCAAGTATGTCCTGCTGCGCCTTACCCATAAGCACCAAGTATTTCCTGCTGCACCTTACCCATAAGCACCAAGTATGTCCTGCTGCGCCTTATCCATAAGCACCAAGTATGTCCTGCTGCACCTTACCCATAAGCCCCAAGTATGTCCTGCTGCTCCTTATCCATAAGCACCAAGTATGTCCTGCTGCGCCTTACCCATAAGCCCCAAGTATGTCCTGCTGCGCCTTACCCATAAGCCCAAAGTATGTCCTGCTGCGCCTTACCCATAAGCACCAAGTAGGTCCTGCTGCGCCTTATCCATAAGCATCAAGTATGTCCTGCTGCGCCTTACCCATAAGCACCAAGTAGGTGCTGCTGCGCCTTACCCATAAGCCCCAAGTAGGTCCTGCTGCGCCTTACCCATAAGCCCCAAGTATGTCCTGCTGCGCCTTACCCATAAGCCCCAAGTATGTCCTGCTGCGCCTTATCCATAAGCACCAAGTATGTCCTGCTGCGCCTTATCCATAAACACCAAGTATGTCCTGCTGCGCCTTACCCATAAGCACCAAGTATGTCCTGCTGTGCCTTACCCATAAGCCCCAAGTATGTCCTGCTGCGCCTTACCCATAAGCCCCAAGTATGTCCTGCTGCGCCTTACCCATAAGCACCTGCTGCGCCTTACCCATAAGCACCAAGTATGTCCTGCTGCGCCTTACCCATAAGCACCTGCTGCGCCTTACCCATAAGCACCAAGTATGTCCTGCTGCGCCTTACCCATAAGCACCAAGTATGTCCTGCTGCGCCTTACCCATAAGCACCAAGTATGTCCTGCTGCGCCTTACCCATAAGCACCAAGTATGTCCTGCTGCGCCTTACCCATAAGCCCCAAGTATGTCCTGCTGCGCCTTACCCATAAGCACCAAGTATGTCCTGCTGCGCCTTACCCATAAGCACCAAGTATGTCCTGCTGCGCCTTACCCATAAGCACCAAGTATGTCCTGCTGCGCCTTACCCATAAGCACCAAGTATGTCCTGCTGCGCCTTACCCATAAGCACCAAGTATGTCCTGCTGCGCCTTATCCATAAGCACCAAGTATGTCCTGCTGCGCCTTACCCATAAGCACCTAGTATGTCCTGCTGCGCCTTACCCATAAGCACCAAGTATGTCCTGCTGCGCCTTATCCATAAACACCAAGTATGTCCTGCTGCGCCTTACCCATAAGCACCTGCTGCGCCTTACCCATAAGCACCAAGTATGTCCTGCTGCGCCTTACCCATAAGCACCTGCTGCGCCTTACCCATAAGCACCAAGTATGTCCTGTTGCGCCTTACCCATAAGTGCCAAATATGTCCTGCTGTGCCTTACCTATAAGCCCCAAGTATGTCCTGCTGCGCCTTACCCATAAGCACCAAGTATGTCCTGCTGCGCCTTACCCATAAGCCCCAAGTATGTCCTGCTGCGCCTTACCCATAAGCCCCAAGTATGTCTTGCTGCGCCTTAACCATAAGCACCAAGTATGTCCTGCTGCGCCTTACCCATAAGCCCCAAGTATGTCTTGCTGCGCCTTAACCATAAGCACCAAGTATGTCCTGCTGCGCCTAATCCATAAGCACCAAGTATGTCCTGCTGCTCCTTATCCATAAGCACCAAGTATGTCCTGCTGCGCCTTACCCATAAGCACCTGCTGCGCCTTACCCATAAGCACCAAGTATGTCTTCCTGCGCCTTAACCATAAGCACCAAGTATGTCCTGCTGCTCCTTACCCATAAGCACCAAGTATGTCCTGCTGCGCCTTACCCATAAGCACCAAGTATGTCCTGCTGCGCCTTACCCATAAGCCCCAAGTTTGTCCTGCTGCGCCTTGCCCATAAGCCCCAAGTATGTCCTGCTGCGCCTTACCCATAAGCCCCAAGTATGTCCTGCTGCGCCTTACCCATAAGCCCCAAGTATGTCCTGCTGCGCCTTAACCATAAGCACCAAGTATGTCCTGCTGCGCCTTATCCATAAGCACCAAGTATGTCCTGCTGCGCCTTACCCATAAGCACCAAGTATGTCCTGCTGCGCCTTACCCATAAACACCAAGTATGTCCTGCTGCGCCTTACCCATAAGCACCAAGTATGTCCTGCTGCGCCTTACCCATAAGCACCAAGTATGTCCTGCTGCGCCTTACCCATAAGCCCCAAGTATGTCCTGCTGCGCCTTACCCATAAGCCCCAAGTATGTCCTGCTGCGCCTTACCCATAAGCCCCAAGTATGTCCTGCTGCGCCTTACCCATAAGCCCCAAGTATGTCCTGCTGCGCCTTACCCATAAGCCCCAAGTATGTCCTGCTGCGCCTTACCCATAAGCACCAAGTATGTCCTGCTGCGCCTTACCCATAAGCACCAAGTATGTCCTGCTGCGCCTTACCCATAAGCACCAAGTATGTCCTGCTGCGCCTTACCCATAAGCACCAAGTATGTCCTGCTGCGCCTTATCCATAAACACCAAGTATGTCCTGCTGCGCCTTACCCATAAGCACCTGCTGCGCCTTACCCATAAGCACCAAGTATGTCCTGCTGCGCCTTACCCATAAGCACCTGCTGCGCCTTACCCATAAGCACCAAGTATGTCCTGTTGCGCCTTACCCATAAGTGCCAAATATGTCCTGCTGTGCCTTACCTATAAGCCCCAAGTATGTCCTGCTGCGCCTTACCCATAAGCACCAAGTATGTCCTGCTGCGCCTTACCCATAAGCACCAAGTATGTCCTGCTGCGCCTTACCCATAAGCCCCAAGTATGTCCTGCTGCGCCTTACCCATAAGCCCCAAGTATGTCTTGCTGCGCCTTAACCATAAGCACCAAGTATGTCCTGCTGCGCCTTACCCATAAGCCCAAAGTATGTCTTGCTGCGCCTTAACCATAAGCACCAAGTATGTCCTGCTGCGCCTAATCCATAAGCACCAAGTATGTCCTGCTGCTCCTTATCCATAAGCACCAAGTATGTCCTGCTGCGCCTTACCCATAAGCACCTGCTGCGCCTTACCCATAAGCACCAAGTATGTCTTGCTGCGCCTTAACCATAAGCACCAAGTATGTCCTGCTGCTCCTTACCCATAAGCACCAAGTATGTCCTGCTGCGCCTTACCCATAAGCACCAAGTATGTCCTGCTGCGCCTTACCCATAAGCACCAAGTTTGTCCTGCTGCGCCTTACCCATAAGCACCAAGTATGTCCTGCTGCGCCTTACCCATAAGCACCAAGTATGTCCTGCTGCGCCTTACCCATAAGCCCCAAGTATGTCCTGCTGCGCCTTACCCATAAGCCCCAAGTATGTCCTGCTGCGCCTTACCCATAAGCCCCAAGTATGTCTTGCTGCGCCTTATCCATAAACACTAAGTATGTCCTGCTGCGCCTTATCCATAAGCACCAAGTATGTCCTGCTGCGCCTTACCCATAAGCACCAAGTATGTCCTGCTGCGCCTTACCCATAAGCACCAAGTATGTCCTGCTGCGCCTTACCCATAAGCACCAAGTATGTCCTGCTGCGCCTTACCCATAAGCACCAAGTATGTCCTGCTGCGCCTTACCCATAAGCACCAAGTATGTCCTGCTGCGCCTTACCCATAAGCACCAAGTATGTCCTGCTGCGCCTTACCCATAAGCACCAAGTATGTCCTCCTGCGCCTTACCCATAAGCACCAAGTATGTCCTGCTGCGCCTTACCCATAAGCACCAAGTATGTCCTGCTGCGCCTTACCCATAAGCACCAAGTATGTCCTCCTGCGCCTTACCCATAAGCACCAAGTATGTCCTGCTGCGCCTTACCCATAAGCACCAAGTATGTCCTGCTGCGCCTTATCCATAAGCACCAAGTATGTCCTGCTGCGCCTTACCCATAAGCCCCAAGTATGTCCTGCTGCGCCTTACCCATAAGCCCCAAGTATGTCCTGCTGCGCCTTACCCATAAGCCCCAAGTATGTCCTGCTGCGCCTTACCCATAAGCCCCAAGTATGTCCTGCTGCGCCTTACCCATAAGCCCCAAGTATGTCCTTCTGCGCCTTACCCATAAGCCCCAAGTATGTCCTGCTGCGCCTTACCCATAAGCCCCAAGTATGTCCTGCTGCGCCTTACCCATAAGCCCCAAGTATGTCCTGCTGCGCCTTACCCATAAGCCCCAAGTATGTCCTGCTGCGCCTTACCCTTAAGCCCCAAGTATGTCCTGCTGCGCCTTACCCATAAGCCCCAAGTATGTCCTGCTGCGCCTTACCCATAAGCACCTGCTGCGCCTTACCCATAAGCACCAAGTATTTCCTGCTGCGCCTTACCCATAAGCACCAAGTATGTCCTACTGCGCCTTACCCATAAGCACCTGCTGCGCCTTACCCATAAGCACCAAGTATTTCCTGCTGCGCCTTGCCCATAAGCACCTGCTGCGCCTTACCCATAAGCACCAAATATGTCCTGCTGCGCCTTACCCATAAGCCCCAAGTATGTCTTGCTGCGCCTTATCCATAAACACTAAGTATGTCCTGCTGCGCCTTATCCATAAGCACCAAGTATGTCCTGCTGTGCCTTACCCATAAGCACCAAGTATGTCCTGCTGCGCCTTACCCATAAGCACCAAGTATGTCCTGCTGCGCCTTACCCATAAGCCCCAAGTATGTCCTGCTGCGCCTTACCCATAAGCCCCAAGTATGTCTTGCTGCGCCTTATCCATAAACACTAAGTATGTCCTGCTGCGCCTTATCCATAAGCACCAAGTATGTCCTGCTGCGCCTTACCCATAAGCACCAAGTATGTCCTGCTGCGCCTTACCCATAAGCACCAAGTATGTCCTGCTGCGCCTTACCCATAAGCACCAAGTATGTCCTGCTGCGCCTTACCCATAAGCACCAAGTATGTCCTGCTGCGCCTTACCCATAAGCACCAAGTATTTCCTGCTGCGCCTTACCCATAAGCACCAAGTATGTCCTACTGCGCCTTACCCATAAGCACCTGCTGCGCCTTACCCATAAGCACCAAGTATTTCCTGCTGCGCCTTGCCCATAAGCACCTGCTGCGCCTTACCCATAAGCACCAAGTATGTCCTGCTGCGCCTTACCCATAAGCCCCAAGTATGTCCTGCTGCGCCTTATCCATAAGCACCAAGTATGTCCTGCTGTGCCTTACCCATAAGCACCAAGTATGTCCTGCTGTGCCTTACCCATAAGCACCAAGTATGTCCTGCTGCGCCTTACCCATAAGCATCAAGTATGTCCTGCTGCGCCTTACCCATAAGCACCAAGTATGTCCTGCTGCGCCTTACCCATAAGCACCAAGTATGTCCTGCTGCGCCTTACCCATAAGCACCAAGTATGTCCTGCTGCGCCTTATCCATAAGCACCAAGTATGTCCTGCTGCGCCTTACCCATAAGCCCCAAGTATGTCCTGCTGCGCCTTATCCATAAGCACCAAGTATGTCCTGCTGCGCCTTACCCATAAGCCCCAAGTATGTCCTGCTGTGCCTTACCCATAAGCCCCAAGTATGTCCTGCTGCACCTTACCCATAAGCCCCAAGTATGTCCTGCTGCGCCTTACCCATAAGCCCCAAGTATGTCCTGCTGCGCCTTACCCATAAGCACCTGCTGCGCCTTACCCATAAGCACCAAGTATTTCCTGCTGCGCCTTACCCATAAGCACCAAGTATGTCCTACTGCGCCTTACCCATAAGCACCTGCTGCGCCTTACCCATAAGCACCAAGTATTTCCTGCTGCGCCTTGCCCATAAGCACCTGCTGCGCCTTACCCATAAGCACCAAGTATGTCCTGCTGCGCCTTACCCATAAGCCCCAAGTATGTCTTGCTGCGCCTTATCCATAAACACTAAGTATGTCCTGCTGCGCCTTATCCATAAGCACCAAGTATGTCCTGCTGTGCCTTACCCATAAGCACCAAGTATGTCCTGCTGCGCCTTACCCATAAGCACCAAGTATGTCCTGCTGCGCCTTACCCATAAGCCCCAAGTATGTCCTGCTGCGCCTTACCCATAAGCCCCAAGTATGTCTTGCTGCGCCTTATCCATAAACACTAAGTATGTCCTGCTGCGCCTTATCCATAAGCACCAAGTATGTCCTGCTGCGCCTTATCCATAAGCACCAAGTATGTCCTGCTGCGCCTTACCCATAAGCACCAAGTATGTCCTGCTGCGCCTTACCCATAAGCACCAAGTATGTCCTGCTGCGCCTTACCCATAAGCACCAAGTATGTCCTGCTGCGCCTTACCCATAAGCACCAAGTATGTCCTGCTGCGCCTTACCCATAAGCACCAAGTATTTCCTGCTGCGCCTTACCCATAAGCACCAAGTATGTCCTACTGCGCCTTACCCATAAGCACCTGCTGCGCCTTACCCATAAGCACCAAGTATTTCCTGCTGCGCCTTGCCCATAAGCACCTGCTGCGCCTTACCCATAAGCACCAAGTATGTCCTGCTGCGCCTTACCCATAAGCCCCAAGTATGTCCTGCTGCGCCTTATCCATAAGCACCAAGTATGTCCTGCTGTGCCTTACCCATAAGCACCAAGTATGTCCTCCTGCGCCTTACCCATAAGCACCAAGTATGTCCTGCTGCGCCTTACCCATAAGCACCAAGTATGTCCTGCTGCACCTTACCCATAAGCACCAAGTATGTCCTGCTGCGCCTTACCCATAAGCACCAAGTATGTCCTCCTGCGCCTTACCCATAAGCACCAAGTATGTCCTGCTGCGCCTTACCCATAAGCACCAAGTATGTCCTGCTGCGCCTTATCCATAAGCCCCAAGTATGTCCTGCTGTGCCTTACCCATAAGCCCCAAGTATGTCCTGCTGCGCCTTACCCATAAGCCCCAAGTATGTCTTGCTGCGCCTTACCCATAAGCCCCAAGTATGTCCTGCTGCGCCTTACCCATAAGCCCCAAATATGTCCTGCTGCGCCTTACCCTTAAGCCCCAAGTATGTCCTGCTGCGCCTTACCCATAAGCCCCAAGTATGTCCTGCTGCGCCTTACCCATAAGCCCCAAGTATGTCCTGCTGCGCCTTACCCTTAAGCCCCAAGTATGTCCTGCTGCGCCTTACCCATAAGCCCCAAGTTTGTCCTGCTGCGCCTTACCCATAAGCACCTGCTGCGCCTTACCCATAAGCACCAAGTATTTCCTGCTGCGCCTTACCCATAAGCACCAAGTATGTCCTACTGCGCCTTACCCATAAGCACCTGCTGCGCCTTACCCATAAGCACCAAGTATTTCCTGCTGCGCCTTGCCCATAAGCACCTGCTGCGCCTTACCCATAAGCACCAAGTATGTCCTGCGCCTTACCCATAAGCCCCAAGTATGTCCTGCTGCGCCTTATCCATAAGCACCAAGTATGTCCTGCTGCGCCTTACCCATAAGCACCAAGTATGTCCTGCTGCGCCTTACCCATAAGCACCAAGTATGTCCTGCTGCGCCTTACCCATAAGCACCAAGTATGTCCTGCTGCGCCTTACCCATAAGCACCAAGTATGTCCTGCTGCGCCTTACCCATAAGCACCAAGTATGTCCTGCTGCGCCTTACCCATAAGCACCAAGTATGTCCTGCTGCGCCTTACCCATAAGCACCAAGTATGTCCTGCTGCGCCTTACCCATAAGCACCAAGTATGTCCTGCTGCGCCTTACCCATAAGCACCAAGTATGTCCTGCTGCGCCTTACCCATAAGCACCAAGTATGTCCTGCTGCGCCTTACCCATAAGCACCAAGTATGTCCTGCTGCGCCTTACCCATAAGCCCCTAGTATGTCCTGCTGCGCCTTATCCATAAGCACCAAGTATGTCCTGCTGCGCCTTACCCATAAGCCCCAAGTATGTCCTGCTGTGCCTTACCCATAAGCCCCAAGTATGTCCTGCTGCGCCTTACCCATAAGCCCCAAGTATGTCCTGCTGCGCCTTACCCATAAGCCCCAAGTATGTCCTGCTGCGCCTTACCCATAAGCCCCAAGTATGTCCTGCTGCGCCTTACCCATAAGCCCCAAGTATGTCCTGCTGCGCCTTACCCATAAGCCCCAAGTATGTCCTGCTGCGCCTTATCCATAAACACCAAGTATGTCCTGCTGCGCCTTACCCATAAGCCCCAAGTATGTCCTGCTGCGCCTTACCCATAAGCACCTGCTGCGCCTTACCCATAAGCACCAAGTATGCCCTGCTGCGCCTTACCCATAAGCACCTGCTGCGCCTTACCCATAAGCACCAAGTATGTCCTGCTGCGCCTTACCCATAAGCACCAAGTATGTCCTGCTGCGCCTTACCCATAAGCACCTGCTGCGCCTTACCCATAAGCACCAAGTATTTCCTGCTGCGCCTTGCCCATAAGCACCTGCTGCGTCTTCCCCATAAGCACCAAGTATGTCCTGCTGCGCCTTACCCATAAGCACCTGCTGCGCCTTACCCATAAGCGCCAAGTAACATCCGGTTGATTTTCTGGCAGAGTATGATTTGCCCTCACAGGTGCCAGACTGACTGCTGATCCCTGTATAAAAGCTGGGAGCCATAATGAGAGTTCTTCCTGTCCTTTGGATTTCTCATACACAGTATTTAATATGGTGGTGTTGAAATTGATGTTCCCCACCAGGGCCAGATTAAGATTTGCGGGGGCCCCAGGGCAACTAACATGTGGGGGTCCCATACCAATAAAATGCTTGGCAATTTTATTAAAAGGAATAATGTGTAAATGCTCCCAAAATACAGACAGATAAAACTCATTGGAATAGAGCAAAAGTGCCAAGAAACAGGAGTGACATTACCCTCGTGGCTATGCACAAACCAATAGTCCAGGTTAGGCTGGGATGCCTACAGCGTATGACAATAATTGAGGACAGACAGAGGGGGCTGAGCGGGAGGGGGGATATATCTCATATGGTGCGCAGTAGGGGAACAGTAAGGGACCCAGTTTTGACTCCATGATTATGAATTCTGGTTATCCCTCACTAAATACTTTTGCTTTCCACAGGCACCAAATGCTCTTAGGGGCTGCAATGCTGAACGCAGATTCCCAATTACCGGGAATCTGAGTGTGCTCAGCACCCGTTCTACAAATGTGCAGGGGCGGTGAGGGGGGAGGGTACTGCTGGCGTTTCCAGAAGCGGTGGCTTGTCCGACCCATTTTCCGGGAGTGGCAAGGCGAGTGGCTGCATCCACGGACGCACTTTCCTGGCCTCGTAAGCCGGCCAGTCTGAGTAAGCGGTGGTTATCCCAGCCTGCAATCTTGGTCGCAGTGCTGGGATCACAAATGCAGAAGAGGGGTGTTGTACCCAGCAGAGGGTTGTGTCCTACACGGCAGAGGTTTGTCGTACCCAGGAGAGGGGTGTCATACACCTCCTGCTGCATTTGCATGTTTGCTTGCATGCAGCTTTGCAATTCCGTCCAGTACTTAATCACCCCTATAAAACTTGTGGCCTACGATTTAATAGCTGGGATAAATAATAGGTTACCGCAATCATTATATAGGTTTGTTCTGGTGCTTGAATTTCAGTATACACACACACATGCAAAATGTTCTAGTTTGCAACTAATCTTTAACTTCTGATGGTATTCTTATGGACGGCATTACATTACATGTGAAGAAGATACGTCATTAAATACCAGTGGAACCTTTTTAGTTTCCTCTGCTACGCGCTTACACTGCCTCTGTGCAGGCCACCGTATAGTGATCATTGATTGATCAGCTGTTAGAATCCCCCCTGCGTCACTTTCCGCAAACAACCCGACTTTCGTTAGAACACGAGAAAGTTCACGTGTATGGCACATAGCGAAATGTAAAGCATATTTTCATGCCAGATATTTAGAATATACAAAAACTGTTTATGATTGATAAGGCGTTAGGTTAGAGCAGCTGTTTAATGCAAAAGTCTAGACTATGAGGCCTCTCTTTGAATTCTCCTAAATAGCAGTTTGAAATGTTGCATTGAATCAGGCACGCTCATTCCTAGATAGGCGCATTTGTTGTGATTTATGCTATGTTATGACTATTACTAGGAAATGATTTGTGTGATGCCTAGTGGGGAGTGTATTTTCCTGCCCGTGTCTAAACTCCTGCAGTTGATGCAAAACTCCTGCAGAGGGCAGTGTTGAGCTATAAATAGTGTAGCAATGTCTTAATTGCACTTTGACTGCTCTCCTTGGAAAGTATTTTACCTACACGTGTTTTTTCTTTGCAAACCTTAATGCCTATGCGTGTAGAAGTGCATGGAGAGGCGTGTTGATCAATAAAAAAGATAAATCGGCATTCACAGTTCTTTATTGCTCTGGTAGGTCATTATAAGGCCTGTTTTTGATTTATTTATTGAAGTGTAATGTGTTGCAGGTTAGTTCAATTATAGATAAGCTGGAAATATGTTGCTGTGATAAAGCTTCTCCCTGCTCTGATCAAATATTATTCTGCCGTGTTCACATTCTCAGACTGCGTGTGAGAGCTCCGCGCTCTACCATACTCCACTCGTCCGGCTCTTTGCCTGCGTCAGTTGCCACCTGGCATCGGATCTATCTGGTTATTTTCAAGCTGTCACCGCCGGCACTTCTGCCAAGCTTCCCGCGAACCTCATCTCCGAGTGGAACGAATTCTTTTCTGAAGGGGTCCACAGTTTACTGTTACTGATGCTGGTAAAAATAGCAGGTAACCCACATGATGACTGTTGTTATAGTGTGATGGGAAAATGTAACCTTACATAATGCAGTACACATAAGAACACTGTAGTGACTGTCCCAAATGCACATCAGTTTGCTATGTACAGATGTATCGCATACACCTATCCTCAGATCGCGCCAAATAGCCCCGTTTAGGCACGCCACGGACTTTGCGGCTTAGCGACGCCAAGTTTTCTGCCAGAGACTTTTTCACCAAAAAATGTGTTTTATTCGCATCACTAATGCAATAAAAGTCTGGGTACCCTGAATGCGGACGGTAGCATTACATGTAACGCTTGTGACTTGGGGCATGATACAGGGATGGCTGGTAATGCAGCCCCGCTCTGTCAGTAGCAGTTACTGGAATATGCAAATTCTAATCTACGCTTTCTCTTTGTGCTCAATATTGAGATGATGTGTACGAGCGCCGAGACGCCAACTTTCAGGCTGCGCGGTCTGTGCGTTTGCGAAGGAGATTGTAAACACTCCAACATTGGCGTGACATTGGTCGCACCTTAGACATTGGCGGTAGCTACTCTAGCTACTCTCCACACATCGATCAAAACATGGCCTCTGAAGCATTGGTTTTGCTATTGGGGACACGCCCGTGACACTCCCATAGTACGCCCCTGACACGCCCGTAGTACGCCCCTGACACGCCCGTAGTACGCCCCTGACACGCCCGTAGTACGCCCCTGACACGCCCCCTTTTGGCGATCACTTTAGGTCACCCAGTCTCCACCCTGAAACACCAAGGGATCGTGAACCCCTTCTCAAGTGTTAGTGATGCCGAACGCAATTGCAGACGCCATCGGACACTTAGGTTTGAGCGTGCGCAGTAAGATATTCCTGGACTTTTCGCACACGCGCAGTAGCCAAAGTAGGGTAAAAAGGAAAAAGACGGAGGTCCGATATGAGTGATCCGCACCGCGCATCCTTATGCTTAATCTGTGACTGTTTGTGGTTATGATGTGAATAAGATGCAAAATTCAGGAAAAGTACTTATAGTACGGGAATCGCTGCTCATGGCGGAACTTCTAAATAAACCATATGGCGCAAAATGGATAGGTGTATGAGGACACATCTGTAGTTTTTATGACTTTGTTGTCAAACATTAGATGGTGACGTCACCAATAAACATTCAGCACTGAGATCCATTACAGCAGAGCTTGAATTTTAGTGAACTTTTCTATAATTCCCCCTAGTGCGTACTCAACACTACGGGGTATATTTACTAAAGTGCGGGTTTTCAGAAGTGGAGATGTTGCCCATAGCAACCAGTCAGATTCTAGCTATTATCTTCTAGAAGGTGCTAGATAAATGAGACGTAGAATCTAATTGGTTGCTATGGGCAACATCTGCACTTCTAAAGACCAGCACTTTAGTAAATATACCACACATATTTAATTTGGCCCAGTTGTTGAACACTGTGAAAGCCGTACACCTTGTGGGCTTGCCAGTGTGAGCGATTGCTGTCATTCAATACACTCATCAGTACACACTCATCAGTACACACTCATCAGTACACTCATCAGTACACACTCATCAGTACTTCCAAGTCACATGACAGGCTGCAGTCAGATATTATTTTTAATGTTTTTGTTTTCTTACAATTTATGTATCATAACCTTTAGACCTAGGATATAATAATAGAAAAAAAAAAATCTTAATTGTATATTTGCATTTCATTTCTTAAGTGATAAGTGAATGCCGCCATTCTGATTTTCTGGGTGCAGTGACATAAAACTATTGCCATAGACACCACTGTAACGATACGTCTAGAGCCAAAATTATAATGAAATGAGGGTCAAAGGATCTTTCAGATGTCTTACACAACAGCAAGAGGGCTACTAAGCCAATCCGGCGTCCTCTTCCTCCTACATGACCGCATATACAATGCGAGCTGAAATGTAGCGCTTGGCAGCTGATCGCGCCCGACAGGAGCAAGAATAGAATAGCTCTGTTGGGCGCGATAGGGGCTGGAGAGAATTGAATTCTGCCCCTGGAGCTTACCGGCGGCGTGGGCCACGGTGAGGAGGGGTATTTACATGCTCACTGCCTGACTCTCCAGTGTGTGTACCTGCGGGGGAGTACTAACTTGGGGAATGTGGTGGGACCGGCCTTGTTTGGTCACATGATTTCACTTGGAACTACATCCTCCGGTGCTAATCTGCATTCACTGCTTTGCACCTTTTAGGGCTGGAGAGACAGGGTCTGTATATACAGAGCAACACCGCAAATCTGGATTTCTATTTTATGCACAATGCAGTACAATGGTCCCAACCAGACACAGGCTAAAGCCTCTGGTTATGTGTCTCATTGTATTCCTTTCTTATGCTACTGTTACACATAATTCAATTCATTGTAGTCCGATGCTAAGAAGAAGACTTCATCTGTCACCCAGCTGAATAGACAAATATAATACTGTGAGTTGTGCTGCTTGTGACCAGAAGATGCCTGAAGGTTTGGCAGAGAGGATTTGTACTAACTGTTATTGTATTGGCCAGCAGCATCCTCTTCCTAATATGGCTCCACTTAGTAAATGGATGAAGATAGGATTTACTGGTTCTTTTGTTATGAAGGAAGATTTGCTTCAGTTAGAACCTGAAAGGTCACGGTCATTAGTCAGCATTGAGAAGAATGTGAATGAGGTGCGTAACATCTGAATTGTCTGATGAAGGCTCATTTTCAGCCTCGGAGGAGTCCAATTTCATTGTGGCTTTTATAGAGCGATCTATAAAGTAACTGAGATTGATGAGTCTAGAAGAAACCGTCATTGCGGGAAGCACTGTTTTGAATGTCAAAGAAGGACCCACAATATCCTGTTAATAAAGTTCTTAAAAGGATTACATTGGCAGCATGGTGTCACAGTGGTTAACATTGCTGACTCACTGAGTTGGGGTCATGAGCTCAATTTCCAATCAGGTGCCTATCTGTGTGGTGTTTGTATGTTCTCCCTTAATTTGCGTGCGTTTCCACCCGGCGATCCATTTTTTTTCTACTGCAATTATTATTCAGACATCTGGAATTGCGGTGTTCTCTCTGTGGCACTCAGGTGTGCATTGTGATTTACGTCCCTGGATTTCAGTCTCGTGGTCCAAGAACAAGCTGTTGTCACTTCCCTGTGAAGGGAGAATATCTTTTTGGTCGGAAATTGGATGTTTTACTTCCTCTACTCTCAGGAGGCAGATCAACATGACTGCCTCTAGAAAAAACTACTTTGAGGTGAACAGGGGATAGCCCAGAGAAAGATTGAAAGGAGGTAAGCCTATACAAGCCTGGCAGGAGTTTTACTTCCTCTTGCCTCCATGCTGGGAGACACTGGCAATTACGTTGGGTTGAGGGCTGGCTGAGGAGTTAAGGCACAAAGTTATACTTTTTCGGCATCAGAAGGGGAAGGAATTTCCAAGGATCCTTCACACCCTCTTCCCAATGGAATGGTCCGATCTTCACAATCGATCAAAGTGAGAGGCAGACGTCAAAGGTCCTAGAAAATTGGACCTCAGCTACCGATGAATGGTTAAAGGCAGGAAGCAAGTAAAGGATATTTGTTAAGCTGCATACACACACAACGATTTTGTTACCAACGATTTTCTGCCAGATTTTTTAAGGTGTAATGAACGATTTATTTTAACTACAAAAATTTTTGTAACTTCCCTTGCTGAAAATCGTTGAGTTGGTCAGTGTGACTGAATTACAAACTTAAACGCGCATGAACGATAATCGTTCATCGTTTTAACTCAGAAAGTGAACGATTTTTTGAACGATAAACAATATCGATAATCGTTCAAAAAATCGTGTGTGTATGCACCTTTAGAGGTAAGGGATCTGCGCCCAGAGACTGTTGTTAAAGATTTCCAATCCCAGGATCCAGGGAAGAAGAAGAAATGGATAAAGAGAACTTGAAAATGTTGTTGCGGCAAAAGATAGTTTGCAAAGTGCCTGCAACAGAGGAACAGGTTTTTATTCCAAATATTATGGGGAAAGGATACAGCGCTGGATATCAAGAAATGTTAGAATAACAAAACCTGGTATCATACAGCTTTATATATAACAATTTATTGTACATGATAATACGTGACATATAATTTATGAAAAAAATGAAATAAAATATAAAAAAAGATGGAACAACACTATTCAAAAACAGATGTGTATAGGCAGTGATCACTGGTTCTCCAGCTGACCAGACACTGACGGATTGATGTCTCTTGACATATAGTTAAAGGGATCAGTTGCTGAATACCATCCCAGTGTGGTCCAAATGAGTGAGGAATAGATCCGTACAGTCTATTAGCACAGTAAACTTACATGGATTGAAGCTGATGGTGAAAGAAGATAAAATCTGTAACAGGTTTGTTATGGATGGAGAGTGATAAAAATCCGAGCGTTCAGTGGGTGAGAGCTTGACACGTTTCGCTGCGGTTAGTGCCCGCAGCTTCTTCAGAAGCATGTTTTATTCCAAGTATTATAGAGAAAACAGTGACGGTATTTGCATTGTTATGGATTTAAGAATGTTTAAAATACACATCGACACCAATAAATTAAAAATGCAGTCACTAAGGACCATCCGGAACACCATGAAAGCATGACGTTTCCTAGCCTCAGTGGATCTTAAAGATGGCTACCTCCAGCTACCAGTTCTTACAGTCACATGTTCAATCAACATTTTCAATACAAATTCCTCTTTGGACTGTCATCCTCACCAAGGACCTTCACAATGGTGTTGATTGTGGTCATTCCAAATTTAATCGGGATTGAAAATGGCAATGTCAGAGGAGAACAGCTTGGATCACAGCCAAGTTCTGAGAACTTGGTCGATCGGAAATGAAAAGAGCCATCTTATGTCCAACTCAGGAATTCGATATCAGGGAAACGTTTGATCACAGCACAAGGGGAAATGTTTCTAATGCTAGAAAGAGAAACCTGCAGTTAGTCTTCCTAGCAAGCTGGAACAAGGATATAGAATCAAGGTCCACCACTTCCTCTTACAAAAGATATATGGAAAGACCTACAACGGTGGTCATCCTACAAAAATTTGACAAGTGGCAGATCACAAATGCATCGTACTCGCAACAGATGCCAGGAAGCAAGGATTGGGTACCACTAGCAAACATCCAATAGCACAAAGTCAGTGACAAGATACAGCAACCTTGCTCCCAGAAAATGAAAGCAGTATACAGGGGTTGCTTAAATTTCCATAATAGAATTGTGGGTCACCATGTCTAAAACTGGGTACAGACTGACAGATATATTGGCCAATCAATTGATTGGCCAATATATCTGGTGCCAGTCGCCCAGTGTGTACCAGCGATATCACAGCCGATGGACAGATATATCTGTCCATAAGCAAGTGTGTATGGTCGATCAGCCGATCGCCCGTACACCCACAGCGGCAGCCCCGTGGAGGGTGGTGGACATGCCCCCCTGGCGAGCAGGACCCGCGGCTAGCTTGAAGACCAAACATCCAAGTAGTCTCTCCATTCCATGTGACAACGTTCTTCTTTCATTATGTCCTAAACCAAAGAATCGGACTGAAGAAAATTCCATTTGTGTAGATTTAGTTGCAGCTATTAACATTTATATCTAAGTAGAATGAAAAAGTTTAGATAAACAAAGCAGTATCTGTTTTTAGTATTTGGTACGGAGGAAGGTGAAGCAGCCTCAATAGCATCTATTGTAAGATGGATAAAATCCTGCCGAGAGGTGGATATGGCAAAGGTGTGTAAATTATTAGACTTAAAGAAGGAAATTAAAACAGTCACACCTTACACCTTTTTCTATAAAACGCTTTGGTTGACTCACTGTTTACAGCTATTAATACTTTGTATGACATCTTTTGATGTTTATAATTATTGTTATAAGGTTTGGCTGCTGTTCATAAGTGTCACAGTTTATCTTCATGTCCATCCCTGTGCCCTATTCAGATGACTTCGTCTATGAGGCCAATCTTTGTGGCGATCGTCATCTTCTTGAGTTTTTCTTTACAATTGCCCAAAGATTCTCGTTGGATTTGCATTTGGCCAGGGAGGGACATCTACGTTTTGGCCAAGGCTGCCACCTTCCAAAAACAAAATTTCCCTACCAAATTTTTATTTAACTGGAAGACCTAGAATATTAGATAACACATGAAGATAACCTCATTGCTTTGCAAAACCGTTTTACGGTTTAAGTTATTGGCCATTAAGTCAGGAAAACGATGAAATGTAAAAAACTGGCGTTGAGCCGAGCCATGGGTAAAGGCAGAATCGGCATTCATCGAAGAACTTTGCCGAGCTGCACTTTGGTTGTCTATGCATACGTTCTCTAAACATTACTGTATCCATATTTAAAACATGGGTGGAGCTGACGTTTCGGAAAAACGTACTTTGAGCAGTTATATGTAAAGTAGCTATGGGCCCACTTTAAGAGCACTTCCACTTCGGCATCACCCCATTGTGTTTGCTCCATGGAGGAGGAAGAGGATACCCGAGATTATTACCCGCTTGTCTGGTTTCCTTCACTCTCTCGACTCGATTACTACAAATATGTTGTATTGAGGTATTTTACAAACTGGGGAGAACTAAAACACATAGGAGCTCATTCAGACCCGCTCGCTACATCACGCTCGCTCACTGGGAGCGATTTTCGCACATCTGTGCATGCGTGTAATTCCCAGTGCGCAAGTCATTTGTTGCGATCTGATTTTGGTAGGTCGCAAGCCACTATCAGGTCGCTACTTTGAGTGACAGTGCCATTTGTGGGTGGTAACGGGAAGGTGCTTATGAACGGGGGAGTGGACGTGCGAACGCAGGCGTGTCAGGCTAACAAAACGCTGTTTAAAGGGCGTGCATAATTTACAAAGTAGCGTCATGGTACACAACACCTGAATGTATTTCAACCAGCACTGATCACAGTGCTTGCGGCAGGCTAAGGCAACCCCAAGGGCTGCGAGCAGCTCCGATGGCTCTCGATGGTCCCGATTAAACCTTCATTTTCCGGAGATGACGTCTGTTGCGAGTGGCAAGGGGGCGTCTTTATACACTTTCCAGCGCACTTTGCCATAGCTCGCTAACACACAGTGGGCGTCCTTACGAGACGCAGTGCGTCTACTTCATTACAATATCTGGCCCCTTTTAGCCAGCGAGTGATCGCATCTTGCGAGTGCAGTCCTCTATTACCGACCTAAGGGCGGTATTCAATTAGTTTCGCATGCCGGGCTTTTCGCCTTGCATCGCGTATTTTAGCCGGGGGAACTTATCGTGCGCGTCCCAGCTATTCGCCCTATTAAATTCCAAAAGATGCGAAAACGGAGACTTGCGAAGTCAACACAGGCGGAAAGTGGTCTCCGAATCGGGGAAATCATCCTATACCACCCAAAAAGATGCAGAAACATTGGGGATCAATGTAGTAGTGCCCGAATAGCCCTAATAAAATGGTTTGGGGTACTTAAGTTGGTACAATAGACTCTAATTAGCGACTTTGCACAAGTGGTGAAGAGTGGCATAAAGCAGTTGTTTTGGGTAAAAATTAGAAGTCCTGTCTAATTTGGGGTACCTGAAAATGGGTGCAAGCAGCTTTTTTTTTTGTATAGTGAAGTTTTGATAAAAGTAAAATTGCACCCTTATAAAACCACCTGCAGCCCCAAAAACACTTGACCCCTTCTTAGAGCACCCCCGGAACCTTATTTTACTAGTTTGCAAACTTGTCCCCCCACTTTGTGCTTTTTCGCCCCCAAATTCAAAGTACATTTTTGGGATTTTCCTAAATTTTTTTCAGGGATTTTTTGAGGCAGTTGTCCATTGGGGGCTGTCCAAAGGGTTCTGAGTGGTTTCCCCACCTTTGCACCCCAAAACAAAAGTGTTGCACTTCTACTTTTCTCCTGCTATTCAGAGGCGAAGCTTTTTCACCTACTACATTGCATTGACTTACCGTGTACGCGAAAAGCGGATGGAATTGAATACGGAGATAAGTTTCCGACAGGCGAAAAGTCGCAAATGGCGATACTTTATCTCTCGGCTTTTCGCTTCTCATTGAATACGGGCCTAAAGCTTTGAAGAAAAAAAAAAAAAAAAAAGCTTATATGAGATAATAGCATCATGGTGATGTATCCTAATGAGAATCTGTATCCCGTGCTGCACTAACCCTACAAAACATTGCTCCCACAGCTGTGCACATTGTGACTGGTACATGGGCAGTTTAGTAGGTGAGTGAGGGCCACTACTCTAAAGCGGTCACCAAATAGGGAACTCTACTGATTGAGGGTAACTAATACTGGTCTTTAGGGGTCTATGTACTAAGCCTTGGAGAGAGATAAAGTACAAACCAATCAGCTCCTAACTGTCATTTTTCAAACACAACCTGTAGAGTGACAGTTAGGAGCTGACTGGTTGGTACTTTATCTCCATCCAATTTACCTCTCTGAAAGGCTTAGTACATAGACCCGTTAGGCACCCCATACTACATTTCAGTAAGAAGGGTACAGTGTCCAGAGAGGTCTAGTTTACACAGCCTAAAATAAGCAGATAAACAGCTCTAATTCGTAAATAGGCATAACCGATATTTCCACACTGCTTTTATTTGTTGAGCGTATTATTTTATTTGTTTTATTTTCTGTGATTCCTTTTGCTGTTCTATATTTACATAGATACCTATATAGAAATGAAATCTGTTTTTCCCAGTGCGGTATAGTCGTGGTCAGATTTAATCTTTGAAATGTTTTATATCACATCATAAATGACATAAAATCTTAAAAAGAGAAATATTTCCTCTAAAGACCCTCTCCAGTAACCTACATACCCTGGCTGTAATTTATGATCTACAATAGGGAGTGAGTTCTGTCTTTGTCATACCAGAAATGTAAAAAATGCGTCTTTGGAATTCCTTTCCTAAATGGCTTTTATCCCTCTTTTTTTTTTTTTCTTCCCTTTCTCCTCTGCTGTCCTGCGTAGGGGAGGGCAAGGCTTCAGAGACATCTTATCAGAGGCCTGTCCTGCAGTCGCTCGGCGAAGCTTTGCGGTTCATTACAAAGGACCAGCTGCTCAACCACAAGCTCCCGGCCAAGTTTGTTGCTGGACAGAAGACCAACCTCAGTGACCGGCTACAGAGCTTGCTCAACACCCTGGCCCCGTTCCTGCTGCACAGAGAGAGAGCCGTGCAGATCGCAGTTTACCATATGCTGAATAAGTAAGAACACAGTGTATTTCTACCTCCGTCATGTGGGATGCCAGCTTCCCTGTATGTTTGTTTAGTTACCACATCTTTCTTTTAATTCCTCGTCGTTGACTTCACTGTCTCCCATATCTAGCATTTTTCTGCAGTGATTCTACTACAGTGCAGACAATCCAGTGACAGAAGGATTTTGTAAGAGAAGATGCGTTGCCTCTGGCCGTCCAATACTTGGCTTCCCTTGGGCCTTTTAGTTAATTCTTTGGACATACACAACAATGTGAATCTTGTCTGCAATTCGCTGTAATTCCGTCAATAATAACCACTGCAATAAATCCCGAAACGCGTAGACAGTCCGTGGTCTGCTGAAAGATATTTATTGTCACACTTATTTCCTGTTGACCTTTTAGGGCCATTAAACTTTTAATATATGTTGACTCCGTATAGAAAGGCATCTGCTAACGATACATTTATATCTGTAATCCGTTCTGTTGAAATACAGAAAAGTCCAGTTTTATTATTATTCAGAAGAATACATTCCTCCTCTCTCCACTAGTAAAACTTTGGAACCATTACCCACAGGCCTCTGCAGTTATCAGGATGCTCATCCCTGGTGTTCCTGGCTCAAACTCTACCCCAGGACTTTGCACCTGGCTGTTTGTTCCGACAACTGCCACAAGTTCTGCTCATTTATAAACACTTGTTGACTGGGCGTCCTGTATCCAGTCAAACCCGCACAATGGCAATGTATTTCCTTAATGGATCCCCCATGGTTCTGCTAGTTAGGGCTTGCTATAAAGCAGAGGAGGCTGGCGCTATGTCAATTTTAATTTTTTTTATATTTAATGTGTTTCTCCTAAAGGAAACGGGAAGTAGTTAGTTAGCCGACGTTACAGTGCTTTAAATAACATTACAACGGTGTTGGCAATCTCATGTCGATATCATTCTGTCAACTATATTGGCTGATGACCGCATCAATAGCGACAAAACGTTTTGTCCCCAATTTGTACAATTTACCAATCCTCCAAGCAGTTTTCATTGTCGAGACCATCTCTAAGACGCATCACGTGCCGAGCAGAAAACCCATGTCCTACACTAATGACCGCAATAAGGATGGTGCAGTCTGCCGGTGATAGCCATGTAAATGGCATTTTCTCATCACGGCCACAGAATAGAAGTTGATACTTTACATTAGTCACCAGCGATTCCACTATGGGCCTGATTCAGCGGCGGCCTCGGTGGTGATGTCACACGCAAGCGGCCAATGTTATAAGTCTGAGTCGCGCTGCGCATCCGTCCTGATTGTTACCACTCACCGACGCAGTACTGATTCGGACGCAGGGCCGGTGATTTTCAGTGGGCGTACCTGCGGGGTAACGGGAGCGGCTAAGCAGATGCGTGCCGATGGTTAGCGTACATCTCCGATGGTTTAAGGTCTGGGCATGTGCAGAATGGGTCCTGCGATCTAGCTCGCAGACCCCCCCCCTCTCAATTATTAGAGCCAGAAGCTATCTGGGGCTTACGGCCACGAGACCCTACCGTCCGTCTCTGAATCAGGGCCTGTGTACGGTGCTACCATTGGGGGAGGTACTGGACCATCGCCCCTACAGCCCTGACCTGGCACAGAGTGTTTTCCATCTCTTGGGACCATTGAAGAAGCAACTGGTTTAAGGCGATTTGTAACTGACCTTGACGTTCAGGCGCTTGACACTGATTTCTTCTATGCTGGGGATAGATGCCTTGGTGTACCATTGGAACAAATGAGAGGACACCAATTTCTTCTATGCCGGGATAGATGCCTTTGTGTACCATTGGAACAAATGAGAGGACACTGATTTCTTCTATGCTGAGGATAGATGCCTTGGTGTACCATTGGAACAAGTGAGAGGACACTGATTTCTTCTATGCTGAGGATAGATGCCTTGGTGTACCATTGGAACAAATGAGAGGACACTGATTTCTTCTATGCTGGGATAGATGCCTTTGTGTACCATTGGAACAAATGAGAGGACACCAATTTCTTCTATGCTGGGATAGATGCCTTGGTGTACCATTGGAACAAATGAAAGGACACCAATTTCTTCTATGCTGGGATAGATGCCTTGGTGTACCATTGGAACAAATGAGAGGACACCAATTTCTTCTATGCTGGGATAGATGCCTTGGTGTACCATTGGAACAAATTAAAGGACACCAATTTCTTCTATGCTGGGATAGATGCCTTGGTGTACCATTGGAACAAATGAGAGGACACCAATTTCTTCTATGCCGGGATAGATGCCTTGGTGTACCATTGGAGCAAATGGGAGGTCTCATTACCTTATTTGGTGCACCACCATTGTATATATCAGCCCATGTGCATCCTAAACCAGCCACAGAAATGTATATTAGCAAGTAAAAAGGAGCATCTTTTCACCCTCAGTTGATCATATATGGATAGTCCTGTCCCATAATCTATTATTTCATAGTGGTACTATTAGCATTTTTTTAAGATGGACTGTTTGCGTAACTGTATTTCCGTACACGCATCAAATACTCGCCACAATGACGGTACGAGAGGATTGTTGAAAAAAAATATAGAAGTTGCCAACAGCTGTAGAAAAGTGACAGCAGATGTGACTGGGAATCCCTGTGGGAAAATCTGCGCATCAAAGATGTACACTTACTCTACATTAGTGTATACTGTACATTCATTGCAGTCAGAATGTTGTCATGCTCCAAAATGATAGCGTAGGTGGATACTCACCTTCTCAAATAAGTCTGCGGCTGAGATAAGGTCTCAGTCCATCCACCTACGTATATAATTGTTGTTAATCCCTAAGAGCCTGGCCGGAATAGAGCGCATTAGGCAGCCCATGTCGTATTGTAATGATTGCTGAGCCAAGGTGTTTGAACAGATCTGTCCCCTATCCTTTCACAGAATTATGGTTGATCTGCCGGCATTTGATGATGATGATGACCTGAAAAGCGATGAAGAAGAGGAACCCGCCTTGTAAGTGCCACATTTCCGTTTTGTATCCGTTAGTGCTTTTTGCGACTTCGAAACAGAAATTCCAATACGCCAATGTCCTGCTATCCCATAGTTCTTTCCCCTTGTTTGCTTTTAGTTGCCAGATGCAATAAAATATTTTGTATTTAATCTTTTGCCACTAATCCTGTTAATTCGCTGGGAGTTTGAACTTTTGCAAAATAAATTTTTTTTTTTTTTTGTTAAGAGATATTTTGCAATATTCATTCACACTACGGCCAGTGCTGGAACGCAGCCCTTGCTACATAGTTTTCTAGATAGTGTTATATGTCTCCATATCTTGCGCTCAGGAGCAGTGATGAGCGGTGGGAGCCCATGTATAGTTAGCACTGGAAAGGCCTCAATTTTAAAACAGAAGATAAGTTCTAGAACAACAATTTTTTTTAAAATGAAGCCATTTATTCTAATCCTGTAACCCAAGCCAAAATGAAAGAAGCACTGTGACCCCACTACTGTCACTACACAAGCTGTACGTTGTTTCCTTACACACACAGGAGGTCAGTAAGGACACCAGCATTTATCATATCCACAGGCCATGTGGTTATCTGTCTGATTAGCCAATCAATATGGTTTGTTTTGGGGTTTATTTTATCTGGCAGGAACAGTAATGTAGGCATTAAACTAGACACTCTCATAACTGAACACACATTTTAGAAATTAACCAGTCAATTACTCCTAGGGGTAAATTTACTAAGAATCGAGTTTTTTGTTTTTTTTAATCTCGATTTGCATTGCCGAATCTCGGGTGATTTTCCCGTTTTTCATCTCTCAAATTTACCAATAAGTGAGTTTAGGTGAAGGTGAGTTTTCCGATGGTGAAGCAGATCGAGATATCTCCCCCCGAGTAGCAAGTTTAGATGAGATTACTCACCTGAGATTGCAGTGTTTTCTCAGTGAGATATGTGAAGGCTGCTTGTGTGTTGTACCTGTAAAAAAGCGGGTTAAATGTTTATAAAAAAAATGATGTAGGGTCCCCCCAAAAAGCATAACCAGCCCCGGACTGCTCAGCCAGTTCTGGTTCCAAAAATAATGGGGAACAAAATGAGTAGTGTTCCACAGTAATTTAGGAACCAGCACCAGGCTGCAGGGCCAGTCCTGGTTTTATATATAGAGGGGAAAAAATTGCGTAGGGGTCCCCCTATATTTAAAACCAGCATCGGACCCAAACCGACCGGGGTGTACTGCCACAGCCAGGAGACCCTATCACCGGGGCTCCATCGCCAAATCATTCACACCACAAGCCGGTAAGGCCAATACGGGGATCTCAGGGGAGGTGGGGGACCCCACAAGAAGGGGTCCCCCCTCTCCCGAAACCCCAGGCTTTGTCTGAAGCCCGGGGCTCTTCCCCGCATCCCTGGGCTGTGTGGGTACGGTGGTGATAAAGTGTTAAATAGTAGTACACTATTGTATTTTACAGTGGAACTACAGGTGCCAGCATGCCTGCCCTTTGGCACTTGTGGAACTACAAGTGCCAGCAGGTGACCAGCACCCGTACCGCCACTGTAAAATAAATAGTGAGAGAACTCTCTCCCAAACTCACCAGAATTTGCCTTTAGTAAATTTGCGAGATGAAAAACATGTCTAAACACACCTGAGATTGTCATCTCGATCAGACTCGATCCTTAGTAAATTTACCCCCTAGTGTTGAATTTACCAGGGAAAGTGATTGAGACCCCAAAAAGTTATGTATACATGTGAAGTCCAAGTACCCAGCAGTACCATAGCAATTGATGATAACATATTATCATACCCCTATGTAACAAAAACATTGTTTAAATAAGCTATGGTTCGAAAAACGGCAACATCCTCTATGACACAATATATGGCCTGAGCACTACAGAATTGTGCAGCTTTTTATTTTTTTATTTTATCTGCTCCTATATTAGTCATGTACAAGTATTAATTGGTGCATTGGGAACGACTCCATCCAAAGAACCCAAAGTTTAGGTAAATGAATGGATAACTACGCTTAATAAATAAAATATTTAAAAACTTGGCCTTCGGTCCATGATTTATAACATAATAACTATATTATTAGATTACAGCACTAATAATTCTGGTACCATATGTAAAGAACTTCTCTCTCTTATAGTTTGCCAGTAAAACTACAAGGGAGTGGGCACCCGGGAGAATCTCTTACACTTGTCAAACAAATGCCCAGCGCGGAAAACTATTTGTGAGCGTATTCTATCGTGATCTTGTTGATGATGTGTTGGTGCTGGAACCCTTGATGCCATTAGGAAAAATGATGGGGCTAGGTCACATTTCCTCATGATTCAAATTGTTTATTTGGGAACACTTCATAAATGAGAAAGTTAAACTGTTCAATACATCTCTCCGGGGCGGGAGGCACTATACTCCAAAAGGCGGCCAAACCTCTGAAAATGCAGGTTGTCTGAAGTTTGACCGCTTTCCCCGTATGCATCAAGCTCCGGAAAGCGGAACTTTACAGAGCTTGTTCCACATAGGCAATGCCGTCTATAGAGGGCGTTGCCTATTAGAAGCCTATGGTTTCTTTTTGCTTTGTTCCCTGAGAGGAATCCTATAGGATCACCCTCCCAGTGTTCCCCGCGGCTCGCGTGTCGGCCAGCGGATGTGCAGAAGGACTCCTGGGTCATAAACCTGGAAGGCCAGTCATCGCAAAGGACCATTCTTTCCAAAAGAGCTGTCCTTTGGGCATAGGTATGAAATACTGCTGGACCTATGTCCGGCGGTTGAAATCCTGACGCCGGAAGACCGGCAGCAGTGCAGAACCCGACAGCTAATAAAGTGAGTATAACTAACCCTCCCCCCCCCAACCCTAACCCTCCCCCCTCCTAACCCTAACCCTTCCTTAGGGGTGCCTAAACCTAACCTCCCCCCTAGTGCCTAACCCTAACCACTCCCCTGGGGTGCCTAAACCTAACCCCACCCATCCCCGCAGCCTAAACCTAAGTCTCCCTTCCAGTAGCCTGACCCTAACCCTCCCGGGGGGGTGCCTAATCCTAAATCCCTCCAGGAGCCTTTAAACTAACACCCCCTCCCCCTCCCGCATGGCTGTCTGCTTACCTTCATTCTGTATGCCGGGCGTCGTGCTCCCGGCGAAGGTATAATAAAAGGCGTCGAGACTTCGACGCCTGTCATTAGTTTCCTGCCGGGATTTGACGGGCGGGAAGCCGGCGGTCGGCATTTCGACCGTCAGCTTCCTGACTGCGATTTGTGATTTTTAATTGCATTTGTACGTGCATACCGGTGTACTCCAGTATTCACGCGATCAGTGGCGGGCTGTATCGCATCCATATCGTGATGCTTCATGCATCCCACCCTGGGCCCGATACGTTGTTGAACGCAAAGTAGCCGTACATGCTCTGCACTATGCGTACAGAAAAAGATGCATATATGCGTATGTACACAAACAAACCTACGTACAACTCCCCATCCGCCACTTTGTGTATAATTGCATTTTACCATCATTTATTATAATTCTAATATATATATATATATATATTTTTTTTGAGTGGTGTTACCCTTTTAATGCCATACATTTTATAGTTCCGCGTGTTCCAGGTTGCCTTTTTTTTCTTTAGACCGTTCAGGGTTAAAGAGAGAGTAAAACGTGCCCATTTCCATTTGATGAGTTTGTTGGTTCTGTTACAGTTTATGCAGTTCCTAGAGGGACATCCCTACTGAAAACTGACTCACAGATGACTGCTGGCACTGAGCAAGCGTGATGTGTTACCGTGCAGTATGGTTTCAGTGGGAAAAACATTGGCACAATCCCGCGCACCGAAAAATAAATGAATATCCAACGTACAATAATTCAAATTTGATTAAGTAAATGTGAAAGACGTTTATTCTCTGCAGTCACATTCCCAGTATGTTCCTATTAACTATACGGAATTTCTTCTTCATCTTTGTAAAGAGCCAGATTTTTGTTCCTATTACCACCAATAAAGGGGGGAAAAAATCATCCCAGGGATTTCCGTAGCTTTTGTGCTGTTTTAACTGTATGATTACCCTAAATTGGTAAATTTCATTGCACGTTCTAAAGAATCTGGAACATTTTGTGATCTGGTGCAGATTTAACAAGAGTAACACATCGCTGAGCAGCGCACATACTGTTGTACTTTCTCCTGATGTTCCATTGCCATGTCATCATCCCTGCCTGTCCTAGAACTTACTATGGGGGTAATTCAATTAGCATCAATGGCTGTAAGCGCCGGCACTCTGGCACCTTCTAGGCACCGAGATCGCACATTTCCCCTGCACTGCGTAGAATTGCAAAGGAAAATGTTGGGGTACTGTAATTCTCGGTGACCTGTGCAGCCACACATCACTATTGCTGAGAACTGAAGTGCCTCCTATATCTTGCTTTCCGTAACGTTACTGCCTCATTTCTGTATATGTAACATCTTTGAACTATTTTTTTTTTTTTTGTTCAGATTGCTTTCTTTCTGGCTTACATCTACAGTTAGGTGCATAAATATTGGGCCATTGACAGAATTTTCATATTTTGGCCTCTATTCACCACCACAATGGCTTTGAAATGAAACAAACAAGATGTGCTTTAACTGCAGACTTTCAGGTTTAATTTGAGGGTAATTACATCCAAATCAGGTGAACGGTGTAGGAATTACAACGGTTTCTATATGTGCCTCCCACTTTTTAAGGGGCTAAAAGTAATGGGACTATCAACTCAGAAGCTATTTCATGGACAGGTGTGGGCTATTCCCTCATTATTTCATTATCAATTAAGCAGGTAAAAAGTCTGAAGTTGATTCTGGGTGTGACATTTGCATTTGGAATCAGTTGCTGTCGACTCTCAATATGAGATCCAAAGAGCTGTCACTATCAGTGAAGCAAGCCATCATTGGGCTGAAAAATCAAAACAAACCCATCAGAGAGATAGCAAAAACATTAGGTGTGGCCAAATCAACTGTTTGGAACATTCTTAAAAAGAAAGAACGCACCCAAGAGCTCAGCAACACCAAAAGACTCGGAAGACCACGGAAAACAACTGTGGTGGATGACAGAAGAATTATTTCCCTGGTGAAGAAAAACCCCTTCATAACAGTTGGCCAAATCAAGAACACTCTCCAGGAGGTAGGTGTATGTGTGCCACAGTCAACAATCAAGTGAAGACTTCACAAGAGTGAATATAGAGGGTTCACCACAAGATGTAAACCATTGGTGAGCCTCAAAAACTGGAAGACCAGATTAGAGTTTGCCAAACAACATCTAAAAAAGCCATTATAGTTCTGGAACAACATCCTATGGACAGATGAGACAAAGATCAACTTGTACCAGAGTGATGGGAAGAGAAGAGTATGGAGAAGAAAAGGAACTGCTCATGATCCAAAACATACCACCTCATCAGTGAAGCATGGTGGTGGTAGTGTCATGGCGTGGGCATGTATGGCTGCCAATGGAACTGGTTCCCTTGTATTTATTGATGATGTGACTGCTGACAAAAGCAGCAGAATGAATTCTGAAGTGTTTCGGGCAATATTATATGCTCATATTCAGTCAAATGCTTCAGAACTCATTGGACGGCGCTTCACAGTGCAGATGGATAATGACCCGAAGCATACTGCAAAAGCAACCAAAGAGTTTTTTAAGGCTAAAAAGTGGAATGTTATGCAATGGCCAAGTCAATCCCCTGACCTGAATCCGATTGAGCATGCATTTCACTTGATGAAGACAAAACTGAAGGGAAAATGCCCTAAGAACAAGCAGGAACTGAAGACATTTGCAGTAGAGGCCTGGCAGAGCATCACCAGGGATGAAACCCAGCGTCTGGTGATGTCTATGCGTTCCAGACTTCAGGCTGTAATTGCCTGCAAAGGATTTGCAACAAAGTATTAAAAAGTGAAAGTTAGATTTAGGATTGTTTAGTTTGTCCCATTACTTTTGGCCCCTTAAAAAGTGGGAGGCACATATAGAAACCGTTGTAATTCCTACACCGTTCAGCTGATTTGGATGTAATTACCCTCAAATTAAATCTGAAAGTCTGCAGTTAAAGCACATCGTGTTTGTTTCATTTCAAAGCCATTGTGGTGGTGAATAGAGGCCAAAATATGAAAATTCTGTCAATGTCCCAATATTTATGCACCTGACTGTATGTGTTTTATACCGCAGTGTATTTAATTATATTGTTATATATATATATATATATATATATATATATATGCACAAACAAATAAATATACACAGATGTGTCCTTATACATCTTTCCTGTAGTCGTGCTAAAAAGCCCCTCTCAGCGCACCAGGTCCTGTGAGACTCTGGTAGCATCGGGCGCAATGTGATGCGTCTGGGACGCACCAGAAGACTGTGCTGATTAATTTGATATGTGACACTTGTATATCTGTATGTGACTGAGGGCCTGATTCAGAAAGGAAAGCAAGTGAGAGAACACACGGACCCAGACACTGAGAAAATATGCTAATCAATGCATACGCCTGGCAACTGCAGCACAAGATGCAGACGCCCAGCAATATATAATGCTGTCCACCTCCCTTTACTCACAGCCTGAGTGGTCCGCAAGATAGCGGTAACATCGAGAACCATCAAACACATTAGCATAATAGTGATTGACCTAACCTCACTCTTCCTGCACGCAGTGAGCGCTCAGGCTGCGTAGGACCTCACAATGGCTAATTTATGCACGGCCGTGCAACGGCATACAAACGCACTGGCACGTCTGCGTTTGGCCGACCACCCCCCCTGTTACCACCCACAAACGGCACTTCCTGTCAATCAATATCTGAATGGTCTGCGTACACACTGCGTGTAGTCTGCGTACCCTTACCCGATCGCACTGGCTAGTTTGCGCATGCTCAGAGCGATGCATGTGCAGTGTGAAAACATCGGGCGAATGCGTGTGCGCTCTCACTTGCGTTTCTTGCTGAAGCAGGCCCTGAGTCTCTGACTCTGTATACGAAGTGCTACAATGTAGCGGCCGCAACTTTTTTCCTTTCGTATTCAGACTCCGTCGCACACAGATATACAAGTGTCACATATCGCATTAATCAGTACAGTCTCCCATATACAGGCTCAGTCACACACAGATATACAGGTGTCACATATCACATTAATCTGTGCAGTCTCCCATATACAGACTCAGTCACACACAGATATACAGGTATCACATATCACATTAATCAGTGCAGTCTCCCATATACAGGCTCAGTCACACACAGATATACAGGTGTCACATATCACATTAATCAGTGCAGTCTCCCATATACAGGCTCAGTCACACACAGATATACAGGTGTCACATATCACATTAATCAGTACAGTCTCCCATATGCCGGCTCAGTCACACACAGATATACAGGTGTCACATATCACATTAATCAGCGCAGTCTCCCATATACAGGCTCCGTCACACACAGATATACAGGTGTCACATATCACATTAATCAACGCAGTCTCCCATATACAGGCTCCGTCACAAACAGATATACAGGTCTCACATATCACATTAATCAGCGCAGTCTCCCATATACAGGCTCAGTCACACACAGATATACAAGTGTCACATATCACATTAATCAGTGCAGTCTCCCATATACAGACTCAGTCACACACAGATATACAGGTGTCACATATCACATTACTCAGCGCAGTCTCCCATATACAGGCTCCGTCACAAACAGATATACAGGTGTCACATATCACATTAATCAGCGCAGTCTCCCATATACAGGCTCCGTCACACACAGATATACAAGTGTCACATATCACATTAATCAGTGCAGTCTCCTATATACAGGCTCAGTCACACACAGATATACAGGTGTCACATATCACATTAATCAGCGCAGTCTCCCATATACAGGCTCCGTCACACACAGATATACAAGTGTCACATATCGCATTAATCAGTGCAGTCTCCCATATACAGGCTCAGTCACACACAGATATACAGGTGTCACATATCACATTAATCAGTACAGTCTCCCATATACAGGCTCAGTCACACACAGATATACAGGTGTCATGTATCACATTAATCAGTGCAGTCTCCCATATACAGGCTCAGTCACACACAGATATACAGGTGTCACGTATCACATTACTCAGTGCAGTCTCCCATATACAGATAGTCACACACAGATATACAAGTGTCACATATCACATTAATCAGTGCAGTCTCCCATATACAGGCTCAGTCACACACAGATATACAGGTGTCACATATCACATTAATCAGTGCAGTCTCCCATATACAGGCTCAGTAACACACAGATATACAGGTGTCACATATCACATTAAGCAGTGCAGTCTCACATATACAGGCTCAGTCACACACAGATATACAGGTGTCATGTATCACATTAATCAGTGCAGTCTCCCATATACAGGCTCAGTCACACACAGATATACAGGTGTCACATATCACATTACTCAGTGCAGTCTCCCATATACAGATAGTCACACACAGATATACAAGTGTCACATATCACATTAATCAGTGCAGTCTCCCATATACAGGCTCCGTCACACACAGATATACAAGTGTCACATATCACATTAATCAGCGCAGTCTCCCATATACAGACTCAGTCACACACAGATATACAGGTGTCACATATCACATTACTCAGAGCAGGCTCCCATATACAGGCTCAGTAACACACAGATATACAGGTGTCACATATCACATTATTCAGTGCAGTCTCCCATATACAGGCTCAGGAGCACACATATATACAAGTGTCACATATCACATTAATCAGCACAGTCTCCCATATGCAGGCTCCGTCACAAACAGAGATATACAGGTGTCACATATCACATTAATCAGCACAGTCTCCCATATACAGGCTCAGTCACACACAGATATACAGGTGTCACATATCACATTAATCAGTGCAGTCTCCCATATACAGGCTCTGTCACACACAGATATACAAGTGTTACATATCACATTAATCATCACAGTCTGCTGATGCAACTAAGATGGATTTTCGGCAAGAAAAGACGCCCGGCGCTAGCAGAGTAGCACGGGACCTGGCGGCTCACTCATGTTGGGAAAGTCGCACTGCGTGGAGTATTGAGGTCAGATGTATGAGGACACACCTGTATATATTAAATATAATGTGTGTGTACAAACTGATTTATTAAACTTGTCTAATATAAGTGTCACTTCATTTTGGTGCGTTGGTGACTGGGGAACCACGACAGTAAAAAGGCCGTGGCCCCAGCTTGTCCCTCTTCTCTTATACATCACGTGTGTTGTTTGCGTGTAGGTCTCCACCAGCGGCTCTGATGTCTGTCCTGGCTGTTCAGGAAGATTTAGTTGAAAGTCTGCTAGAAGGAATCCAAGTGGGAGAGTTTGCCATAATCCAGCCACTAAAAGAAGAGTTCTGCTTTGTTCTCGGTTATCTTCTTACTTGGAAACTGATTCTGACTTTCTTCAAGGCTGCATCATCTCAAGTATGTTATTATTACTATCTATATTGACTTTCCGCCCTCCGCACCGGGTTCTGTGCATCTTAAATCAGACAGTGGTATGCTGGCTGCAGATCATATTCGGAGTACACACTGGGGTCACTTGTTCTGTGCAAAATTACATTTATCAGAAGTGAAGGCACGGGCTGGGTGACACTATCATTTCATTAGACAGCTGAGTTGCTGACTGAGGAGTAAATAAATAGCCCTGAAGAGGCAGAAGATGAAGTATACATAGATCAGGGCTTGACAAATGTTTCTAAAACCTAGGAGCCAGGATGAAATGTAGAAGCCAGACCCCCCCTTCCCCTGGGGCAGCATTACTGAGCACCTACGCCCCGGGCAGCCAACCCCCATGGCCGCACTGCTAACAGGGTACCCCAGATAACCACCCTCCCACAGCCACGTTACTGAGCAGCTAACCCGCCTCTCCAGGCAACCAACCCCCAGAAAGACCACACCTCCGCAGCCAAAAAACCCAGGCAAGCAAAGCCACCGCTGGCAGTGGCCGAACTAGAGCGTAGTAGGCCCAGGTGCAAGAATATGCTTTGGGCACCCCTATGCAGTGTCCCCAGTAGTGGTCCGCCTATGCAGTGCCCCCAGAAGTGGTCCCCCCTATGCATTGCCCCCCAGTAGTAGTCCCCCCTATACACTGCCCCCAGTAGTAGTCCCCCCTATACACTGCCCCCAGTAGTAGTCCCCACTATACATTGCCCCTAGTAGTGCCCCCCCTATACAGTTGCCTAGTAGCAATCCCCCCCTTATGCAGTGCCTCCAGTAATGGCCCCCTTATACAGTGCACCCAGTTAGTGGTTTCCCCTTTAATCAGTTCCCGAAGAAGTGGTCCCCCCTATGCATTGCCCCCAGTAGTTGTCCCCCCCAGTAGTAGCCCCCCCTATACAGTACCCCCAGTAGTAGTCCCCCCCTATACAGTACCCCCAGTACAGTCCCCCCATGCAGTGACCCCAGTAGTAGTCCCCCCCTATGCAGTGACCCCAGTAGTAGTTCCCGCTATGCAATGACCCCAGTAGTTGTCCCCCCCAGTAGTAGTCCCCCCTTATACAGTATCGCCAGCAGTAGTCCCCCCTATGCAGTGACCCCAGTAGTAGTCCCCCCTATGCAGTGACCCCAGTAGTAGTTCCCGCTATGCATTGCCCCCAGTAGTTGTCCCCCCCAGTAGTAGTCCCCCCTTATACAGTATCGCCAGCAGTAGTCCCCCCTATGCAGTGACCCCAGTAGTAGTTCCCACTATGCATTGCTCCTAGTAGCGGCCCCATCCTGTACAGTGCCCCAGTAGTGGCCACCCCCACCTATGCAGTGCCCCCTGTAGCAACCACCCCCCCTATGCAGTGCCCCTTACACACACAAAAAAAAACACAACTCACCTGATCCCCGCTCCTGCCGGCGACCGCCGCTGTCTGCTCTTCCCGCTCTGCACTATGGGAGAGACGTAATGACGTCTCTTCCATTACCTGCTGTGGGGGAAACCGGAAGGCGGAGCTAATGAGTGAGCTCCAGCCGGCTCACTCTGTGGACGCAACAGCCAATGAGAGTCTGACTGCTGGCGGCGGTGTGTTTGTTACTCTATAGTGTGGTCCGCGCTTTGCACTACACTAGCAGCGGCAGGGGTTGCTGCAAATCTGGACGCCAGGCAGCAAAATCTGGTTGCCATGGCGACCTGGCCCCCGGGTTTTGTCGAGCCCTGACGTAGATTAATGATGGTAGCAATTGTGTATGTGAAATTAAACAGAGTAGAAAATGCCTAAATTACTGGCTAAATGTTTTTGTAAATCTGTTTTTTATGGTATATTGGACAGAAGCCCACTTGTAGTAGCCTGTAATCAGTATTGCGCTAACATTGGCCTAGTAACAGGCTCAAGATTTCTGAATGCTCCCATTATAATTTCAGCAGCTAATAAAGGTAATTTCACATGTTTGCTATGCTGTGTGATACTATAGGTGAAAGAAAATGTATGTATGTGTATATACAGATGTGTCCTTGCTCATCTAGCATTAATACGCCATGTCTGGCATGAGTGAGCCGTCGGGTCCTGTGCAACTCTGGCGATGACGTGACTAGGACGCAACAGCAGACTGTGCTGATTAATATATGATATGTGACACTTGTATACAGGGGCGTTTTAAGAGAGGAGGGGACCCGTGTTCAGCCTCCGTTTGGGCCCCTCCTCTCTGTTGGCGGCTCAGCGTGGCACTTTAAGCGATGTAGATTCTGGCTTCATGCCAGAATCTACTGCACATGCGCGGATCTCCGGGAAAATGGCGCCCGTGCCTACTTTCCTGGGGACATCTTTTCTGCCCATGCGCACATCACTGGAAAAATGGCCGCCGTCATTTTCCCAGTTAGTGTTTGCTGCTCTGCAGCGCCGATCTGGCGCTGTGGAGCAGCACTTCGGAAATCGGCGGAAAGGTAAGTATAATTACCTATAGGTGCAGGGTGTGGGCCCCCCTGGACCCAGGGGCCCGTGTGAACCGCACACCTTGCACCCATTATAAAGACGCCTATGCTTGTATATCTGTGTGCGACTGAGACTGTAAACACAACTTGGCGTGGAAAAAAAGCTGCGGCCGCTGCATTATAGCACTGCGCATGCTGCTTCAGAGACTCATTCGCATAAAGGCGTTGGGAACGGGATCCCGGTGGTTGGGATGCCAGCAGTCTCAATACTTACAGCGGCGTCCCGACAGTCAGAATCCCGACCCAACTGTGTAAGTACCCTAACCCACCCCCGCAGCTTAACCCTAACCCCATCCCCCAAACCTAATCCTCTCCCTAACCCTGGTTAGGATGCCAGCGGTCGGGATTCTGGTGCTGATTTTCTGAGCACCGGTTTCCTAACCGCCAGGTTGCTAACTGCATCCTGCACACAGATATGTGTCATATATCAAAGTAAACAGCACAGCCTCCTGTTATCGCATTGCGACATAGACGCTTCTCCAAAAAAAAAGAGACCAGGCGCTAGCAGAGTCTCATGAGACCTGGCGCCGGTTTTTATGCTTATTATTTTTCTTGTTTCCAAATATTGAGCATGGAGTTAACAATTATTAAGTTGCATACTTTACCTTTCCTGAGCTGTAATAAAGATGTGGTCAATTCTGGGATTCAGTGTGGCTCTTGTGTATAAGCGCTATGGGGGGTTTGCAATGATGCTTGTATGCTGGAAGAGTGGAGTCCTGGTGATTCCTATGGATGAGTTCAGTTAGGTGCCATCTTCGGGTTGGGTATGGGATGCCGGCTGTCAGAATTCCAACTGCGGCATCCGATTGCCAGAATCCCGACTCTCAAAGGTAAGTCTACTACTGATAACTCTTACCCCTAACCCTCCCTTCACGGGTGCCTAACCCTATCCTCCCCGCACCCTAAACCTAACCCTCCCCCGTTAGTGCCTAGCCCTCCCTCTAGTACCTAACCCCTATCCCTAACCCTCCCCCGTTAGTGCCTAACCCTCCCTCTAGTACCTAACCCCTATCCCTAACCCTCCCCCATTAGTGCCTAACCCTCCCTCTAATACCTAACCCCTATCCCTAACCCTCCCCCGTTAGTGCCTAACCCTCCCTCTAGTACCTAACCCCTATCCCTAACCCTCCCCTGTTAGTGCCTAACCCTCCCTCTAGTACCTAACCCCTATCCCTAACCCTCCCCCGTTAGTGCCTAACCCTCCCTCTAGTACCTAACCCCTATTCCTAACCCTTCCCTGTTAGTGCCTAACCCTCCCTCTAGTACCTAACCCCTATCCCTAACCCTCCCTCTAGTACCTAACCCCTATCCCTAACCCTGCCCTGTTAGTGCCTAACCCTTCCTCTAGTACCTAACCCCTATCCCTAACCCTTCCCTATTAGTGCCTAACCCTCCCTCCAGTACCTAACCCCTATCCCTAACCCTCCCCTGTTAGTGCCTAACCCTCCCTCCAGTACCTAACCCCTATCCCTAACCCTCCCCCGGTAGTACCTAACCCTCCCTCTAATACCTAACCCCTATCCCTAACCCTCCCTCTAGTACCTAACCCCTATCCCTAACCCTGCCCTGTTAGTGCCTAACCCTCCCTCTAGTACCTAACCCCTATCCCTAACCCTCCCGTTAGTGCCTAACCCTCCCTCTATCCCTAAACCTCCCCTGTTAGTGCCTAACCCTCCCACTAGTACCTAACCCCTATCCCTAACCCTCCCCCATTAGTGCCTAACCCTAAATCTAACCCCTGATACTTACCTTCTGGTTCCAGCAGTCGGTATAATGGGGCGGGGATCCCGACGGCTGTTGGGATTTCAGCGCCAGTATTTAGACCGTTGGCATCCCGTATAGCATCTTCCCCCGACTACATCCCCCATCTTCACTTACAGTTTTGACATCTTGGACATATGCCCGGCATACGCAAGTGCGCAGTGATGATGAGTCAAACAAAGAGGTCCACTTGCAAAAGATGTCTATAACACCAAGTACATGCAGATATATACATTTAGTGCCATGCATGCAATGCGAGAGCACTTACAGATGATTTGCATTGACCTCTAAGTGTGTACTGCTAAATGAGAAGTAAAAAGTGTTACCACCTGTTTCAGTTTCTATACTGATGAAATGTATAACAGATATATACCTATATTTTTTTTCACCAGCTACGAGCGCTCTATTCTCAGTATCTGCGGAAAACAAAGAGCTTAAATAAACTTCTTTACAACTTATTCAAGCTTATGCCTCACACACCCATTGTCCCGATACAAGCGAGCGACGCAGCTGGCAAGGACCTCAAAACTTTCTTTACCGAAGAGTTAAACTTAACTGTAAAAGGTGAGTGAAGGCTAATTACTGTAAGTAAGGACACTCTTATCCCCCGTAAATATCTGCTACTGGTTACCAACGCGTTTCGCCGAGGTATTATTGAAAGCAGTTATTTATTACTTTAACCCAACTTCTAAACTCTGCTTAGATGTTTGTGTGTGTCCTAATTTGGGTTCTCTGCGTCAAAACGTTCCGCAAAGGGGTGAATGGGCCATCTAAGGACCAGGGAAGGGATTGGGGTGCAGCTCACTAGCTTCCTGCTATCCTGATTTCTGAGAAAGTAAGGATACTAGTGAAACCCTCAGGCAGTCGCCTGATTAATGGTGCTAGTTTTCCTGAGAGAGGCATCTCCTCTGTTCCTCATTCTGCGTGATACTGGCAAATTTAGTATACATGAATGTCATGTAGAAAAAGATAAGCCCATATATCAAAGTTCTGGAGGTCCACCCAACTACAGGCTTATCCACTGCACACACCACTGATAACGGCATGTAGTCATTATGTTGACATTATAAATGTCGACAGTCCATGTAAGTGTTGGGCTACGTTTAGGGTTAGGCTTGAAAATTCGCTAAAACTCTAGGTCAGCATTCTGGCATTATACGTCCATATTGACATTCAGATCATGGCGTAATTCTGAATATCGGCTTTTTGTACCACGCCCCTGATGACATGCTATGTGCACCCAGTTTATCATTAGCAATATTCGTATTATATGGTTATGGTGAGACTTAACTGGAATGTACTATGTTTAAACCCTCTGACCAAGGCAAGTAAGTTAATCGAAATAGCAAGTAGAGTACTGAGAATATAAACCATGGAGAGCGATTTATGTAAAGTGCCAGCAATTGCTTATTTAGTACATATAGTGTAGACATCTGTACACTGGTGTTGTGTTTTGTTTTCTATCCAAAATGTGTCATCTCTGCGCTAATCCCAAACGTTGATAATACAGCGATTATCCGCCAAAAAGTAATCCGCAACATTTATTTCTCTCTCTTTATGTAAATAAGCCTTCATTCTAGCAACTGGAACCATGACAGCACACGTCCAAAACTATTAGAGAAATAGGATTACAAGAACGCTAACCCGCATGGGGTTAATAGAAGAAAGTGTTTTACGGAGAATGATAAAGGCCGGAATTGACTGAGATTAGAAAATCTCATGATCTCAGGAAGCTGGATTTGTGCATCCTGACATCATTATTTGTATAGACTCCTAATGTACTGTAGGAAATATATTCGCTTTAGCGCAAGCGTCAGAAAAAAAAACGTTACATTTTACTATGTGCTGTCCAAAAGTAACATTTATCAATTTATATGGAAATCAATTAGCACTGTAGATATTTACCATAAGGGTGTGTTGTTTGGGGGTGAGGGGCAGCAAATTACAATGCAGTTAAGATTTATTTTCCACAATTCTGTTTAAGATCGGATGCTCTCCTGGAAAATTGGTGATTCCAGAGGATAATAAAATGTGCTCGGCTACAGCCAGTCTAAATACTGTAAATTGTGCACATAGCTGATGGGTTACATTTTGAGGATTAGGGGTCTATGTACTAAGCAGTGAAAAGTGATAAGATGCCAACCAATCAGCTCCCAACTGTCATCTCACAGGCTGTGTTTGAAAAATGACAGTTGGGAGCTGATTGGCTGGAACCTTATCACTTCCTTATCACTTTTCACTCTGTCTCTTATCACTGCTTAGTACATAGACCCCATAGTTTTTAAAGGAGCTGTACTGGGCGCACCTAAAGGTTTAGGCAATTAGGGATTGTGTTCATGGTCCTCCCTCTTGGAAGCTCACTGATTGGTGAAGGTCTGGGAGGCGGGATGTTCGTTGATTGGTGCCATTGAAGGGGGCTGATCTATATACCCTGAGTCGGTCAGACTGCAGGTATGGCGCTCAGGATTTTTACTGTTAAGATCATGGTCTGTTAATCCTGCGTCCATCTCTCAGGCTCGGCCGCGCTGCAGTATGAGATTCCCCATTTGGCTTGCTGCGTGTATCACATCACCTTACAGGATTTACCAGCCATGGTCCGGCTGTGGTGGAACGGCTGCGAGAAGAGAATCTTCAGTGTGGTTGACAAATTCACCACCAAGTACGTCAGCGGCGTGCTGTCTTCTCAGGAAATAACCTCTGTACAGTGCAGCACGCAAGTCTTCGATGGCATGACTGTAAGTCCAGTTCCATGTTTATATACTGTTACCCCAGTGTTTCACCTCTGCTGTGTTCTCGCTCTGTTTGCGTCCTCTCCGTGCCACCCTCTGTAAGCTCACAGGCCTGTTTGTTACTCACTCACTTCAGCTGTGAATGTGCCACCAAGAGCTCTTCTGGCTTTAGCCTCACTTACACATATTCTTATATACGGCAGAAATACACAGGGGGAGATGTATCAAAGCTTCTAAAGAGTGGAGAAGTTTCCCATCTCAACTAAATACAGTAGCTTCTAGCTAGCATCTACGGGTATGCCTCCTACACTGTGGCTCAATCTCACGGCAAATAGCCCCCCTTGGCACGCCAGGTTCCTGGCAACTCGGCCGCGCAGTGCGTCTTCCTCGCGCAAAATGTGCATCTTGTTCACGTGAATAAAACAACTGGAAACAACAAAATTACTTTGCTAGACTGCGCTGATAAATGTGATGTGCGAGATTTATACATCTGTGTGCGACGTTTGCACATCTGTGTGCGACGTTTGTACATCTGTGTGCGACATTTGTACATCTGTGTGCGACTGAGTCTGAATCTGTATATGAAGTGCTACAATGCAGCAGTCGCTGCTTTTTCTCACGCCAAGTTCCGCTGCGCAATTCTATGTATTTAAAGCTATTTCCTGTGCAATTATAGTCACAACCCGGCATTTCTATTACACTTTTACAGTTTTCTGCTGCATCTGTGTTACACATAACACGCAACGTTTAAAGAAAGAGATGGCACATTACACCTCTCGGAGCGTCTGCTATGCCGGGCATCTTACGCCATATGGCTATAGACATTAGGGGTGTGAGGACATTCTGTATCAAGTATATTTTAGAACATGATAGGTGTTGACTGGTTGCTGTGGACACTTTTCCACTCTTCAGAAGCTTTGATACATATCCCAAATAGTAAAGCCAAGACAGGGATGGATTTAGGGGTCAGGCTGCCCCTAGGCACAATATTAATGGCCTCAATTTTATTATTTTCATTATTTTCATTTTGGCGATTGCCAGTATAGTAATAAAACAAGCCATGAGCTTTAACATTTCGTTGTATTTATAATTATGTAAATAGGGCAGTTTTACAGGGGGTTCCTTGTTGCTTTCAAAATTTGTTTCAAAACATTTTGGGCTGACACTAATAAAACAGCTGAGTGCCACCCCGACCCAGAAAGTGGCACCCCTGGGCACGTGTCTCATGGGAAATTCTCCACTGGCCAAGACGGCAGAGTTCCAGTTCTCATTGTTGCTGCAAAGGCTCAGGGGAACCATGGACTTCTCTCTCTTGCTGCTGGGGGGGGGGACAGAGTCTAATCCTGTGTTCACCGGGTTTGGATTTGTAAAATTTGTTATTTATTTTAATAAAAATGTTAGTTATTTATTTCTGTAATATGTACATCTGCTGTTGTGGTTAGCTTATGTTCATACATTAATATTCTTTTAACCTCGTGTGTTCTTAGGTGAAAGCACGTCCTACTACGCGGGAGGTAATAGCTACTTATTCTGTTGATGACATCTGTATTGAGCTCATTATTCTGCTGCCACAAAACTACCCCTTGGGTTCAATCGTTGTTGAAAGCGGCCGGCGAGTAGGCGTGGCCGTGCAGCAGTGGCGCAACTGGATGCTGCAGCTCAACACTTACCTGACGCACCAGGTGGGTACTATAAGCAAGTTATGTCACTTACACTAAGGAAATGACCATTCATGGTTTGGTTTTTAGGACCTACAGATGTGTCCTCACCTACTGGTTATTCATGTGGTGGCGCGAGACACATGGCAAAACGGAGACCCTCTTGGAGGAGTAGTGTACCATATTTTTTCTTCTATGTTTGGCAACTTTGTCAGAGGCTTTTTGCTGCGTCTGCGGCTATGTACTAGAGACGCCGGGGCTGCTGCAGATGTGTCCTCAGACATCTAGCTTCAGTACGCCTCGCAGAGCGACTTGCCCGGCGTGAGTGAGCCGCCAGGTCCCACGTTACTCTGATAGCGTTGGGCATCTTTATTTGCCGAAAATAAGTCTAAGTCGCACCAGCAGACTGCGCTGATTAATGTGATATGCGACGCTTGTATATCTGTACGCTACTGAGTCTGTATATGAAGCACAACGGAACTTGGGATGAAAAAAACTGCGGCCGCTACATTGTAGCACTTCGTATAGAGATTCAGAGACTCAGTCGCGCACAGATATACAAGTGTTGCAAATAAAATTAATCCGCACAGTCTGCTGGTTTGTCCTAGTCACATCGCATTGCGACTTAGACGCATTTTTGGCAAAAAAGGACGCACAGCGCTAGCAGAGACTCACAGAACCTGGCGCGCCAATAGGGGCTTTTTGGCATATTTGCAGCAAAGATGTGCAAGGACACATCTGTACTGTAACCGCAGAGGAATTCGTTTTACACACCTACAAAGTGTCAGAACAGAAGTTGGCGTGAAGAGAAGCCGCGGCCGCTCGCATCAACACCCTTTTTACACAGATTCAGATTCCATCGCACATAGATGTATAAAAGTCGCACATAAAATGAATCAGTGCAAGCTAGAAATCTAGCCTTGTCGCTCCCAGGTGTTTTATCTGTGCAAAAAAGCGCACAATTAAAGTGGGAGAGACTCCTGGTGCGGTACAGTCACGCGCTATTTGATGCGACTGAAGCAGCAGTAAGAAAAGACACATATGTATACACAGCACTGTACTGTGCAGAGTGTATACACAGAGGTGAGATTTCATCTGTATCTAATCTAGCACAATAAAAACACAGGCTCTGAGCAAAGTTAGGGGATTCTGTTTATATTCACTTTTACTTGTCCTCTGTCATTTTACATTCTCCTGATTTGCTCATCCCAGTTATGAATTCATATCACATCTCCAATCTGTTTTATTGTGAGGTAATTATCACACATGGGGCCTGATTAACAGTGGCACTGCAGGGCAGTGTTTCCCAAACTCATTCCTCAGGGAGCACTAACAGTGCATGTTTTCCAGGTCTCCTCACAGAATCACAAGGGAAATAATTAGTTCCACCTGTGGATCTTATAAAATGTGTCAGCCAGTAATGAATACACCTGTGCACCAGCTAGGAAAAATGGAATCCGCGCACTGTTAGAGCTCCCTCAGGAATGAGTTTTGGAAACACTGCTCTAGGGCAAGGAAAATGCTGCAGGGTCATTTGTACCTCTATTGAAGATAGGGAATGCACTACAGTATAAATATGATCATGCTTATATTCATTTGTCTGTTATAAAAAATACATGGGGAGAAAATGCTAGTGAACATTTAAATCCTGTTTGTAGTTCTTTAGAAAGTGTATATAATTCAGTGTAAACGCGTTTCGCCTCTCCACTACTTTTCCTCTTTTTGTCACTGTAGTATCATTTAGTGCACAGGTTCTCAAACTCCGTCCTCAGGACCCCAAACAGTGCATGTTTTCCAGGTCTTCTCACAGAATCAAAAGTGATGTAATTATCTCCACCTGTTGATCTTTTAATATGTGTCAGTGAGTAATGACTGCACCTGTGCACCTGCTGGGTGACCTGGAAAACGTGACCTGTGTGGGGTCCTGCGGACCGAGTTTGAGAACCACTGCTTTAGCATAACCATAATGTCGTTGCTTCCATCTAGTGAGCCTGGAGTTCTTAGAACTGTTCTGTTTTAGGAAAAGCCATGTTAATGATTTTAAGCTTGTTATAAAGTCATTACTAAACTGTATTACTACCGTACTCTTCTAGTGAGTGCAGTGATTCCTATAGAAAGGTGTGAAAATAAACCAAATAACTTATCATTGACTTTCATGTTTGACTTCCATAGAACGGAAGTATAATGGATGGCCTTGCCCTTTGGAAGAACAATGTGGACAAGCGGTTTGAAGGCGTTGAAGATTGTATGATCTGTTTCTCTGTCATTCATGGTTCAAATTATTCTCTACCAAAAAAAGGCTGCAGGACCTGCAAGAAGAAGTTTCACTCGGAGTGTTTGGTGAGTGCCATAGTTAAGGAACTTTCACGCTTGTTGGGTGAGCCGGAGAGCTGAAATCTCCTCCCCATCTCCCAGAGTGATGGTAGATTGAGCAGCGCCACCCTCCTAAGCAGCTTATTACATATGTCAGCAAAGGGATGGGACCGATTGGATAGTTAATAATCACTATTTATTTCAGGTATATCATTTAGCTGATTGATGCAGTAGTTTTGATATGTCAATGCAGAATAAATATGCAGAGCCGAAGTTAGGGGTGTGCTCGCACCGTCGCTACCAGACGATCCCTGCATCTAGCTTAGAACCCAGTCCCTGGGACAGCACCCTGCAGCCAGAATCGCTGCAGCAGCGCCACCCGGAGCGTCATCTGGACGCTGCAGACAAGCCCAATGCAGCCTGTACAGCCCCCAGAGCATCCTGAGGATGCTGAAGGAAGTTCTGTTCTTCACAGCGCTGGCGGCCCCGTCCCTTCGGCATGACGCCATCTAATGTGACGTAATCGGGCAAGCAGAGGGCGCCGAAAAGCCCTGTTACGGCACTGTAATTGCGTGCAGTTTTGTTGTTCTTTAGTTTGTGCATTGTATTTTACTTATAAACCTATAAAGTCCCCAACCTTAACCACTTAACTGACACATTTTTTTTTTGTTAACACCCGACATAAATTGTCTGTTTTTTTTTAATTTTTAATTGTCTAAATAGTATTTTTAAAAATATATTTATTTTTTTATTTTTTCTTTAAATATACCTAGGGGGTGTTGTGCACACCCCCTACCCTCACCTGCAGAGCGCAGCGGAGCGTGGTGCAGGGGGAACTGGTCATCAGTCCCCCCAGTGGCAGCTGTACTTTGTACATGCAGAGATCAGCTTACTGGTGTTCCCCTCTTTGCACTTTTACTTTAGGACCATGCGCCTGGAGTGCCGTTCGCACAGCGTTCTGTGGCATGATATTGGCGGTCACAGACCACCACATCACTCCAGGGGGGACCTGAGGAGGAGGAGGAGATCTGTTATGCACCTGTGCAGAATGGATTTCCTCCATTACACAAGGGGGATCTGGAGATGCAGCACTAACGCATGAGATGCCAGGTAACGCACTCGCGGGTGCAGTCGCATCTCATGCGTTAGTGCCAGGCCAGTGATTAAGGACAGTGGGCCTGATTCAGAGCCGCTCGTAAGCGGACGCTCGTTCGTTCCGAGCAATGTTTGCCCAACTGCGCATGCGTATGGATTTTAATACGCATGCGCAAACCAGTCAGTGCGGCCGAAAATCGTTTGTTCGCAAAATAGCGAATGCCTGCTATTTTGAGTGACAGGAGGAGGCGTATGTGGGTGGTAACAGGGGAAGGTGCTTGAAAACGGGGAGTGGAGATCCGAACGCCGGCGTGCTTAAAGGTCAAAACGGGCGTTTTATGGGTGTGCATAATTAATACAGCAGCGTCATTGACCACGTCACTGGGTTATTTTATAGCCAGACCTGCTCGCAAGATTGCGGTAGGAAATACCAACCACAAGAATAGCGAGCAGTTCATACGCTGGTCGATGTACTCGATTAATCTAATAAATAGCGGACATGACGTAGGATGCGAGCGGCCAGGGGGCGTAATTATCCAAAAAACGACCGCAAGTTTTGTTCGCTCGTTCAGACCTAGAGGCGTGAACAGACCGCAAAGAGCGAACGGTTCATTTGAATAGCCACCCTTTTTTTCTGAACGATTGACCGCAAATAGCGTCCGGCTCTGAATGAGGTCCAGTGTCCAGAATGGATACATTTTATTCACATTTTGATTATTTCAGCTTTTGTCTTTTAAGATAGTGCTATTTGCCAGCCCAAGCAATAATCATCATTAGACCGAGCTAAGATGGCGGATATTGGGTGCATAATACAAATACAGGGCATTATTTTTTGTAGTGGTCTCGGATTGTACAAAAAAAAAGAGCCACATTGCGCTCCCTGTGCTTCCAAATCTGTATGGAAGTATAACGATCAACGTAACACTTCCATATGTTGTGGAAGATGTATACATTGCTGCCCAGGTATGGTGATATACACCAGAGGAAATAGCGGGCGTGCGCATTTGCCATACTGGCAGATTATTTCTTGGCTGTGATCGCCGCTGCATTGCGTCCGTGACATTAGTGGGGCCGTACATCTCCCAGAAGTCTCGTATCCAAAACTTTTTTCAATAACATACAGTTACAGATGTGTCGTTATACTTGTAGCCTCCTTGCTTGTAATCTCTCCATGCGGTGGCGCCGAGTCATGCCGTCCTGCATATCATATTATTCAGCAGACGCATTCGCATCACTGTGTGAATAAGACGCATTTGAAGGTAAAAAGTTGCACGAAAGACTCTCAGCGCTACCGAGGTAGACGGAGCTCCCGCATTATCTGTGGCGCACGGAGGGTAGATGTATGTGGACACATCTGTATTCGTCTTAAAGTAGGAATCCTCTACATTACTAAATACTGTTTTATACAGTCCATGAAACCTCTGTATATTAATGAGCACATCTACTTTAAGCAGCCATTTTGCTGCCTGACTCAAAGTAGATGACAATGCAATTTATCAATTCACTATGAATGGGTGTGGTATATTTAGTCGCCATTCATAATGTCGACATGGGAATGTCTATATGGTCATATATTATCATGTCGACACTGATGAAATTTCGACATGATTATAATGTTGTCAAAACGTGATGACTTACCTGGTATGGTGGCTCCAGCCGTGTCTTCCGGATCCACCTGTGACGTCCTGATGACTTACGACTCATCGTGTGGAGATTCCAGCGCTGAGTATATCTCAAACCTCTAGTGCAGTGATTCCCAACCTCAGTCCTCAAGGCACATGAACAGTCCTGGTTTTAGTGATATCCATGATTGTGCACAGATGGTTAAATCAATATAACTGAGGTACTAATTAAGTCACTTGTGCTCAAGTATGGTTATCCCTAAAACCTGGACTGTTAGTGTGTCTGAAGACCGTGGTTGGGAACCCCTGCCCTAGTGCCTAACCCTAACCGTCCCCTACTGCAGCCTAACCCAAACCGTCCCCTCCTGCAGCCTAACCCTCCCCCTGGTGCCTAACCTCCCTTCCCCTAAGCTAACCCCTTTCATAGCCTAACCACAACCCCTCTCTTCCACAGCCTAACCCATACCTTCCCTTCTTGCAGCCTAATCCTAACCATCCCCTCCTGCAGTATAATCCTCCCCTCCTGCAGCCTAATACTAACACTCTCTTCCTGCAGCCTATCCCTATCCTTCCCCTCCTGCAGTATAATCCTCCCCTCCTGCAGCCTAACACTAACACTCTATTCCAGCAGCCTAACCCTAACACTCTCTTCCTGCAGCCTAACCCTAACACTCTCTTCCTGCAGCCTAACCCTAACACTGTCTTCCTGCAGCCTAACCCTATCCCTCCCCTCCTGCAGTATAATTCTCCCCTCCTGCAGCCTAACCCTAACACTCTCTTCCTGCAGCCTAACACTGACACTCTCTTCTTGCAGCCTAATCCTAACACTCCCCTCCTGCAGCCTAACCCTAACACACTCTTCCTGCAGCCTAACACGAACACTCTCTTCCTGCAGCCTAATCCTAACACTCCCCTCCTGCAGCCTAACCCTAACACACTCTTCCTGCAGCCTAACCTTCCCCTCCTGCAGCCTAATCCTAACCCTCCTCTCCTGTATTATAATCCTCCCCTCCTGCAGCCTAACCCTAATTTTCCTTCCTGCAGCCTAACACTACACTCTCTTCCTGCAGCCTAATCCTAACCCTCCCCTCCTGCAGTATAATCCTCCCCTCCTGCAGCCTAATACTAACACTCTCTTCCTGCAGCCTAACCCTATCCCTCCCCTCCTGCAGTATAATCCTCCCCTCCTGCAGCCTAACCCTAACACTCTATTCCAGCAGCCTAACCCTAACACTCTCTTCCTGCAGCCTAACCCTAACACTCTCTTCCTGCAGCCTAACCCTAACACTGTCTTCCTGCAGCCTAACCCTATCCCTCCCCTCCTGCAGTATAATCCTCCCCTCCTGCAGCCTAACCCTAACACTCTCTTCCTGCAGCCTAACACTAACACTATCTTCCTGCAGCCTAATCCTAACACTCCCCTCCTGCAGCCTAACCCTAACACTCTCTTCCTGCAGCCTAACCCTAACACTCTCTTCCTGCAGCCTAACCTTCCCCTCCTGCAGCCTAATCCTAACCCTCCCCTCCTGTATTATAATCCTCCCCTCCTGCAGCCTAACCCTAACACTCTCTTCCTGCAGCCTAACACTAACACTCTCTTCTTGCAGCCTAATCCTAACACTCCCCTCCTGCAGCCTAACCCTAACACTCTCTTCCTGCAGCCTAACACGAACACTCTCTTCCTGCAGCCTAATCCTAACACTCCCCTCCTGCAGCCTAACCCTAACACTCTCTTCCTGCAGCCTAACCCTAACACTCTCTTCCTGCAGCCTAACCCTAACACTCTCTTCCTGCAGCCTAACCCTAACACTCTCTTCCTGAAGCCTAACCCTAACACTCTCTTCCTGCAGCCTAACCCTCACCCTCCTCTCCTGTAGCCTAACCTACAAAATGTCGATATTTCATATGTTGACATTCTGCAGATGCCAATATGGTCAGTGTCGACATTTCAACACTGTCGACATTGTAACTGTTGACATTATAATACTCTCTCCTCCCTATCTTCCCCTTCTGTGTCACACCTGTCTGTATGCCCCTCCCCTTTAGAATGTAAGCTCTCACGAGCAGGGACCTCTTCCCGCATGTGCTTCTCCTTACACTTTCTTCTACTCCTTACTCCCCATAAGGGCACCTAACACGTGACTGCCAACTCCCGGCAGCTTATTGTGAGTGCTTTAATCACTATTGCAGCAATGTATATAGTGTCCTTCACTGTACTGTAAGTTACTTGTTTGTTTGTTTTTGTTTTTGTGTTCACTTATTAGTTTTATGTACTATGTAAGGCTCTGCGGAACACTTGTGGCGACATATAAATAAAGGATAATAATAATTATGGCTGCATTCCATATGAATCGCCGACATAGGGGTTATTGTTTCAGCGGACACTAGCCCCTTCAGAAAATTAGTTATGTTGATGTGTGTAAGCGATAAGTGCTATAATCATTTTCTTATGGAATAATAGCTTGCTTATATACATAATTTTCAGAGGTAGGGACTTCAAATTTCTTTCTATTTATTTGTTCTTAATTAAGATTGGATGCCACAACCTTGTATTTTTGCCTTTCTCGGTAATAGCGGCAGATAATATCCACGCTTGGCTGGCCGCGTGTTTACGAGCAGAGGGGACAGTACACAGGGAAAGGTCTCTCGTTCTTCAGTGGTAGTTGCTCCTGAGCCAAAGCCAGCAATATCCTATTTAATCTTCTAAGACAAGCCCTTCAGTGCAGTACTCGCAGTTCTGTTATACAGGAAAAGGGCTGGCAGATGTAAGAAACACCAGGCGGCTTAAACAATAGCAGGTGTCTAACCTCTGGCTCTTCTTCCTAATCTATGCCCAGCTATCTGATCTCTAGGAAAAACATCTTTGGCAGGGGCACATGGCTGGCGCTTTCCGGTTTCAGTGAACCTAGAGACCAGGTGTTACATGTGTATCTTGCGCTCTTAATACATTGTGTATGTAATGGGATTACAAGGATAAGCTTTGTGATTCCTGTGTATTATGGTCAGGACTGGACAAATCCCAGGAGCCACGTCGACAATGCCTGTAACAGAAAACATTTTGCTGCTGGCGATCACAGTGATGTAACTGGATGGACGTCTTCCCTGGCTCCTTAATTCTTGCTTGTTTTCTCCATCCCTGACTATAATAAAGCATTGGCATCATTTTAGTGTGTGTTTTATTTTTATTAGTTAATTATCTTTTTTTTTCCCCCCATAGGAGACGCATCACATAAGGCATTAACAGAAAAGAATAGACTTACAGCAATGTTTGCAATGTTGAACTTTTTTAATATTCCAAGTGTAAAATAAATACAAGATATTTTCAATTACAGACTCGTGGGCAGCCCTAAGGAAGCAGTGAGGAGTTCTACTCGGGATGCAGTCAGGAAGCCGACGGTCGTTATGCCGACCGCCAGCTTCCCTACTGTCAAATTCCGGCAAGGTACAAATGATTGGCGTCGAAATACCGATGCCTGTCATTTGACCTACGCCAGGAGCCCGGCATACCGATCGAAGGTAAGCCTGGCGTGGACAGCCGCGCGCGGGGGGCGGTTAGGTTAGGGGCTCCCGGGGAGGACTTGGGGTTAGGCAGCCCCCCGGGAGGGTTAGGGTTAGGCACCCTTGGGGGGAGGTTAGGGTTAGGCACACCCCCCCCCGGGAGACTTAGGTTTAGGCTTCAGGGAAGGGGGAGGTTAGGGTTAGGCACCCCTAAGGAGGGTTAGGGGGCAGAATAGGGTTAGTTTTACTTACCTTCTTGATTTAATAAATATAATAATTTGATTTCATTTTACTTAACCTAAAAATAAAAAGTAACAGATCTATAACTAGCCAGGCAAGGGGCCGTAGATACAGCCTCGGTGTGCTCGTGTCCAGCGCACGTGTGGCATGGTTTGTGCGCAGGAACTGATCGAGCAGCAGGGTCTGAGAATTGTGCTGGCTGTGACTGGGGAGGTGGCTGTCCAGATGCATGGAGGAGTATCGTCTTATGGGCATCTTATGGGCGTGTTATAGGAGTGTGGCATAACTGGTTTGAATACGCAGACACTTAATTGCTTACGTTGGAGGCCATACTGTGACAGAGATTCTGCAATGGGCTGGTGCAAGTTTCCATGTTGCTACCGATGGTTGCGTCTACAGACGCACAAAGAGGGCTTCCCAGTCCTTTTATGCTCAGGCGCACGGCTGTACACCAGGGAAGGGCTTATAGCAGTATTTAGCATAAAGTTGCAGAAGCAGAAGACGCACACGGATTACATTAGACTATTCTTGAGTTTTATGTATAAACAGCTGCCATTCTGAAATACATACACCCTCAGGAAGCACCGACCACATGATATATGTATTAGAGAGAAGACAGTAACTGAATGACCTCAATATACAGGTATTTAGCAGCGCATCAGTGAATGCGCCATGAGCGCATCAATAGCAGCTGACCACTTGTATCTGCTCTTTACTTGTCTTCAACTCCCTCTTGCAGAAAAATAATGATGCCTTTAACTAGAGATGAGCGGGTTCGGATTAGTTCGGATTTTCACGCCGAGTTCGTTTTTTTCCCTGCAAAAAACGGGACTCAGAAAGAGGCAAAACGTCATTTTTCATGGACAAACATCATCATTCCTGGACAAAAGTCCAGGAATGATGATGTTTGTCCATGAAAAATGACGTTTTGTTTCTTTCTGAGTCCCGTTTTTTTGCCGGGAAAAATCCGAACTCGGCGTGAAAATCCGAACCCCCTCATCTCTATTTTAACCCAGAAAGGAATTCCAAAGCTCGCAGGTTTGCATTCTCACCCCATATTATTTAGTGACGGCTGTTTGCTTCCATCTGGGTTGTAATTTTCACCAGGGATGACATTATTATATATTCCGCATCTATTTAATGTGGTTTTTGTTTTTAATGTCACCTAAAGACACTTTTTCAGATTGCAGTCACTGTGTGTTATGTCAGTCCTGACTGATTGGTTCTAGGTGTTGGCACATACAGGCCCATATCAACCCAAATCTGATGAAGCCCTGTATGGGCAGGATTATGGGCTTCATTCAGAGGCGGCCGTACGGTCTACGACCGCACGGCCGCCTGGATGTTTGTCCAGTGCGCATGCGCACAAGGGAGCCGGCTCCTTCGTGCGCATGCATGAGACCCGCTACGACCGACAGCGCCGATCGTAGCGGGGCGAGCTGTCGATGTTGATTGACAGCTCGCCCCTTTTGGAAGGCGGGCCGGGGGGGTGGCAGCCCAAACGGAGGCGTTCCCATGGGAACGCCTGCCGTTTGGGGGAGGCCCCACTGACATCACTAGTGATGTCAGTGGAGCGCTTCCGGCTCTGACAGAGCCAGAAGCTCTCCGGGGCTTACGACAAGTGAGACCCTACCCTAGGGTCTCGTCATAAGCCCCGATGGTCTATGACCATCGTGACCATCACCCTAGCAGTCGTTACACCCACAGCTCTAACGACTGAAACAGAGGCGGGGGCGGTCAGGATGCAAGCGGCTGCCCAGTTTTTGAGCGACCGCTTGCATCCTCCGACCGCCTCTGAATGAGGGCCTATGTCTCTGAAGGCCATTGCAGTCAGCCTACCTAACCCTAGAATGACTGATACCACAGAATGGTAGCTTCAAATGAAATATATCCAAGCTCAAAACATGAAGGTGCTTCTACACCTGAACAAATATGTTCTATTCCTATTTCCCTCCAGTCACAGACAATTATGTATGATTGTTTTTACTATGGATCTTTGCCTAGTAGTTGCCCTCCAGGACTCTGTATGTCTCCCACAGCCAGGCTGTAGGCAAGATGAGGGTGTTACACCATGTACCATAACAATAGCACTGGTTGTCTATGGACTAATCTATTCTACCAGATATCCAGCTTTAAGAGTTGTCTGGAAATCTTTTTTTTTTTTTTTATTATTATCAATGGATGGGGCCTAAATCATACAAGTATTCGTATTCTCAGAGCCACATTCTGTAACAGGACCCACTAGTTTTGTTTCTTCTTTCATCTATTTCTTATGTACACTGTGCACAAATGTAAGGTAAGTATTCAATTAACGACAATGGCCGCAAGGTGGCGCCATTTTGACTGTTCCATCGGGACCTTGCTGCTGTGGATTTTTCCTGACAAAACAATCTGCAGTTTGGCTTACCATCGTTAGTGTTGATGTGTCCAGCTTTATATCGTGATCACACATTGCTGCTAATTTAATGGCAATCTCCTTAGTATGGGTTCATACTCTGCATGCATAGAAAACGGCACAGTACCACCTGTCATAATGTATGCTGGGTGTGTAAGTGTGTGTGTTCTCATTATTCATGGGTTGGCAGCTTCTCTTGTTTTGTACATTGTATTACCGGGTTTGATTCACAGTATTATTTCATGCAGGGATAAATACATTTACTAGTAAAAATCTACATATCTTGGAATTATCAACTGCCATTTTTACTATGGGGGGAATTCAGTTAGCCCCGCTAATTTAACGCCCATTAAATTACCCTGGGGACGGATCAGACCCCCCCCCCAAAAAACAGCTAAATAAATAGCTCCGGGGGTGGTGAATTAGCCCACAGTAAATTGCCACAGCAAAATGAATTCCCCCATGTCTGTAAACTGACTATGCAATATTTGTTACAGTATTGCACAAAATCCTGTATTTCAGTACCTCTCATGGGACAATTGCAAGTTGTATACAGGTTGAGTCTCCCATATCCAAAATGCTTGGGACCAGGGGTATTTTGGACAACGGAATATTCCGTATTTTGGAATATTTGCATATCATAATGAGAGATCTTGGGAATGGGACCCAAATATACACACAGCATGCATTTATGTGTTATATACACCTTATACACACAGCCTGAAGGTCATTTTATACAATATTTTTAATAATTTGTGCCTTAGACAAAGTTTGTGTACATTGAACCATCAAAAATCAAAGGTTTCATTATCTCAGTCATGCCAAAATTAATACGTATTTCGGAATATTTGGATATAGGAGACTCAACCTGTATTATGTTTTATAAACCCTTGTTTACAATGTTTTCAAAATATCCTTTAAAATGTAAAATTCTAGCGAAGTTTCTTCTTATTTCATTGTTACTGTTATTCTTCATTTGTCCATAATCTTCTCCCTTATTATACAGTGTTGTAGACTATGTAGGCACTATGTAAAGCATAATAATAATAGACCTAAAAGAGTTATACACACTATTTCCTTGATCTGGACCGATGACAAATCCAGTTTTCTGGTCATTATGATCACTGTGCGATTGCCATTAGAATTGATAAGGATATAATGTATAGGAAGCACAGGTTAATCTCCTGTTGCTCATTTCTTTATCAGTGGTCTACAGAGAATTTCCTCCTTGTTGTAAACTTTTTTTTTTTTTTTCAGTAGAAAATCATTTACTGCTTTTGTCTATTGAACTCGGTGTACAGCATATTAAAATGTGTAAACTTTTTTTTTTTTTGTCCTTTTAGTACAAGTGGTTCACTTCCAGCAACAAGTCTACATGCCCCCTGTGTAGAGAGACTTTCTTTTGAATCCTGCCGAGAACGCCAATATACAGTACCATTCTGCAAACTGCTGGATCTGTATAATAAATCTGTGCACAATCCTGCACTAGGTAAATACCTGTATATTGTATTTCAGCAGTATGTGAATATGTTTCTAATGTCTGATTTTGATGTACAGAAGCAGCTGAACTAAAGTTTTTCTTCCATCAAACCACCCAAATGTGATAAAACCGTTTCTGTGTAGATCGTGTTAACATCGGGTTGTGGTGTTTTTTGCTGAGCTTTCTATGTGGAATCCACTATGCTACCCATTTTAATGATTACAGAAGAGATGAATTGGACACAGATTTTTAAATTTAACTAAACTGTAAAACCTTTTAGGTTTTGCAGATTGTACAATTGACATGTACAGCGATAAAAGCCAACATTCGCTTGGAAATGTATCTTTTTTTTTGGAAAATGAAATTTTGAGTAAAGTCCATTTGAGAAAGGTGTTTTGTGTCAAGTTTGTTATGCAATTTCCCCCTAAATTATGTAGATAACAAAATATACAATAGGATTTTGCGTTCGCTTTAAAGTCTTCCTGTCTACGACCTTATCACAGTACACAAGGTACTGCTGAAACTAAATTCTTTTTTTGACACCCATTTCTTGCATCTATTTGACAGGAGTCTCACTGTTGGTGACCCTGGTATTATCTAACCCAGTCTGTGAATTTCTCCTTATCTAAATTCCCCTCCTCAGATCATGACACTAGCCCTGTCCTCACTAACACATCCTCATCTCCTGATATGCTCTGTGCTGCTGGGGGACCCTGCTTCTTCCATTATATAACCCTCAGTCTGTTTTCTGCTGCCTCCATTTCTTTAATCAGATCACTCCCCTGTCACAAGCAGCCCTATTCTCACCGACTCATCACACCTGATTTACTCTGTGCTGCTGGGGGACCCTACTCCTTCCACTATATAACTTTCAGTCTATGGCTCCCTTACACAGCTTACAAATACACAGACATGATTACAACCATTGAGGTGCATTTGTGCCGGGTATTTCCACCAGAACACTATGGAAACATATAAGGTCCAATTCTGAGTTGCACACAACCCAACAGAAATTCTGTGCACTGGCTCCGATCTGAAGTCTACGTAGTGCGTATTTTCGGACGCATCTATGCGACTGCACCACCCCCAGCCCTCCGTCTGCTAGAGCAGTCATCATCACTATTAATGGCACTTACACCTACTCCATGCAATGCGCAAAAGTTAGAACTAAAAAAGACGTCTACTCGCCATACGCACGACTTGCAGTAGAAGATGCAACTCTTGCCCACAGACTGTTCCCTTCTGTGTGTACACCCACCTGACTGATGGAGAGAGCCATCGCGATGCGTCTAACTCTGTCACCTGGAGATGTGCAAAAACAGGTATGTTCACAGCGGCGCATGACCAGCTTGTTAGAGCGCACCAGATGCGGCTTCTTCTGAGGAAACCGTTAGAATTGTAAAGAAACGGAGAAACGCGTTAAGAACCCTAAGGACTGTGAATTCGTCACACCGGCTACACTTTGCTCTGCAAACCATCTGAGGGTGATACCAGCCATCCGATACATTTGTGACCATAGAGACCGCATCATAAGTGAAAAGCCCTGGTGGGCAATACCTGCTTCTTACTGCATCCATAAGGCACATAAGTCAGTACACTGCGGAGAGTCCGTTACAGGTGGAGGCTGTGAGTACATACGGAGCCGGCAGACTTTGGCTGTATAGCTCCGCTTATTACAACTTGACCGATGCTATTAACCAGCCAGCTGCTTTGATTTGGAACTCTGATCAATTCTCCAACAGTCTCTCTGGAACTATATCACATGGAATCTTATTATTATATTGCCATTTGAGCCGGTAAAGTGAACTATTTTTTTATCTAATATATATGAAAGTCAAATCTCTATTCCGGAATATTACTATCCCTTATTTGGATAATTTATATACGGGACTTCAGTTTACCACCAAGGAGTGGGCTTTATTATTCTTCCCGGAATCAGTATTTCTCTATAAAATTTGGACTATAAATCCATCGGTCCTTATTGCTTATTATGCAAATCGGCAATCAGCTGATTTACGATATCACTTTTGAAGTGTTTTACTAGCTGTTTTTAGAATCTATTATGTTTCATGATTGCTATTAAAATTGTGATTTATATTTATCAAAGAGATTTACTTTATTTTTTAGCGCTTTCTATAATTGTGTATTTTTTTCATGTCTGTGTATCTATGGAGTGTTCCCAAACACTTCTTTTGAAAGCTGCTTGATTGGTTGTTTTTTATTGTTATTTAATATTTAATTTGTGCGCCTGATATATACTTGATTTAGTATAAAATTATTTTTTTACCAATATGTCTCTAGAGTTATACAGTCAGGTGCATACATATTGGGACATTGACAGATTTTTCATATTTCGGCCTCTATTCACCATCACAATGGCTTTGAAATGAACCAAACAAGATGTGCTTTAACTGCAGACTTTCAGATTTATTTTGAGGGTAATTACATCCAAATTCAGGTGAACGGTGTAGGAATTACAACTGTTTCTATATGTGCCTCCCACTTTTTAAGGGGCCAAAAGTAATGGGACTATCAACTCAAAAGCTATTTCATGGACAGTTGTGGGCTATTCCCTCGTTATTTCATTATCAATTAAGCAGGTGAAAGTTCTGGAGTTGATTCTAGGTGTGACATTTGCATTTGGAATCAGTTGCTGTCGACTCTCAATATGAGATCCAAAGAACTGTCACTATCAGTGAAGCAAGCCATCATTAGGCTGAAAAATCAAAACAAACCCATCAGAGAGATAGCAAAAACATTAGGTGTGGCCAAATCAACTGTTTGGAACATTCTTAAAAAGAAAGAACGCACCGGAGAGCTCAGCAACACCAAAAGACCCGGAAGACCACGGAAAACAACTGTGGTGGATGACCGAAGAATTATTTCCCTGGTGAAGAAAAACCCCTTCACAATAGTTGGCCAAATCAAGAACACTCTCCAGGAGGTAGGTGTATATGTGTCAAAGTCAACAATCAAGAGAAGACTTCACAAGAGTGAATATAGAGGGTTCACCACAAGATGTAAACCATTGGTGAGCCACAAAAACAGGAAGACCAGTTTAGAGTTTGCCAAACAACATCTAAAAAAGCCATTACAGTTCTGGAACAACATCCTATGGACAGATGAGACAAAGATCAACTTGTACCAGAGTGATGGGAAGAGAAGAGTATGGAGAAGGCAAGGAACTGCTCATGATCCAAAACATACCACCTCATCAGTGAAGCATGGTGGTGGTAGTGTCATGGCTTGGGCATGTATGGCTGCCAATGGAACTGGTTCCCTTGTATTTATTGATGATGTGACTGCTGACAAAAGCAGCAGAATGAATTCTGAAGTTTTTCGGGCAATATTATATGCTCATATTCAGTCAAATGCTTCAGAACTCATTGGACGGCGCTTCACAGTGCAGATGGACAATGCAAAAGCAACCAAAGAGTTTTTTAAGACTAAAAAGTGGAATGTTATGCAATGGCCAAGTCAATCCCCTGACCTGAATCCGATTGAGCATGCATTTCACTTGATGAAGACAAAACTGAAGGGAAAATGCCCCAAGAACAAGCAGGAACTGAAGACATTTGCAGTAGAGGCCTGGCAGAGCGTCACCAGGGATGAAACCCAGCGTCTGGTGATGTCTATGCGTTTCAGACTTCAGGCTGTATTTGCAACTAAGTATTAAAAAGTGAAAGTTTGATTTAGGATTTTTTTAGTTTGTCCCATTACTTTTGGCCCCTTAAAAAGTGGGAGGCACATATAGAAACCGTTGTAATTCCTACACCGTTCACCTGATTTGGATGTAATTACCCTCAAATTAAATCTGAAAGTCTGCAGTTAAAGCACATCTTGTTTGTTTCATTTCAAAGCCATTGTGGTGGTGAATAGAGGCCAAAATATGAAAAATCTGTCAATGTCCCAATATTTATGCACCTGACTGTATATCATCTTTTATAGAATACATTGTGTGCAGGTCATAATATATATTCTTTCACCACTATAGTGGCCACTTATAGCTACAATTGCTGGCAAGTCTTGCAGCCCACAGACTTTGAATGCTTATAATTAAAATCTGCTGTTATCCAATAAAACATAACTTTCCAGCTGCCTAAATAGACAAAGGAAAAGTCACTAGTCCTGCTTGTTTGATTACAGTGTTACAATGCAAAAGAGAGTAAGCTCCATCTTTGGAATCCTCTTTTCATTCTGTTGGAGAAGAGCGTTTAATCTTTCATGATATCATAGACAGAAAATCTGCAAGCCAATAAATGTGATGGGCAAAAAGTCACTTGAGAACAATCTGCATAATGGCTCGGTGCTCCAGTTCTACCAGTCCTGCTCACACGCTCCCTGCTCCACCTCACCTGCAGCAAATGCAATTGCATCCTGAAAGATTTAAAAAGCTATATTTTTTAAAGTTATTGATTCTATGGGGTGAGGTATCAAACATTTTAAAAAGGACAAGTGGTGAAGTTGCCTATAGCAACCAATCAGCTACAAGTTGTCATTCTAGTGTGCTAGGTAGCTATACAATACATGAAAAAATCAAATTACAATATGTGCAACTTGGTACCAGTGGGGATTCTCTGTGTGAGATCCCAGAGGGTCATATATAGGTGTGGAGCCTTTCCTACTAGCTGCCCTCTACCATAGCCGGATCATCCATTAGGCAACCTAGTCTCCCAAGTGGACCAGATTACCCTACGTTGGGTAAGGGGCCCAAACCAATATGTTGCTTAAGGCCCCATGGGATCTCTATTCAGCTCTGCTCCCAACAGTACACCATGCAAACCTACCAGTCCTGTAAGCAAACCTACCAGTTTAGAATCGGGATGGGGGTGTTGGCATGTCCTAGTATGGTACCGCTGGTGTTGTAGTGGGCACAGATAAGTTAGGTGTAGATGGTACCTTACACCTGAGACAGCAGCTCCAGTGGATCTTCCTTCTGCTTTGTCAATGTTTCCATGAGCTTTATCCGCCTGCTGCACAGAGGCTAGCCCCATTCACACAGTAACATGGCATAACGTTACAGACTTGGTAAATAGAATAATCAAGTAGATTTATTAAAAGGGGTTAGGAGGGCGTAGATTCAGGGCAGGTCACTGTGAGAAAATAATGATCACCATACATATGACTGGAGACTACAAAAAGGAGTATAGCAATTTCACCACAGTAGTTAGCAATACAGTAGTGAATAGGCGATGGGCAATAACTCTCTCCAATATTTAAACAGGCTATTTTATCTTTGCTGATGAAGCACATTTTTGCCTATAGCTTGGAAAAGGGAAATTTCCTGGTTGTCTCAATATTCTATACTTTAACCTTTGCAAAACACAGGTATACTGTACAGTAATAGCACCTGGCCAGTATGGCACTTGCCAGGGGCGCCGGCCAAGGGTTGGCCAACCCAGCAGTGCCACACGCGGCTAGATATGCCCCTGACTGTACACAGGGCCGGCCCATTACGCCAGGTATGCAGCTGCGTACGGCGCCAAACTGTAAGGGCGCAGCCGGCATCACAATAAGTCACAGTGACTTATACTATATGCCGCTGCGCCGCTATCGGGGGAAGACTGCAGTGCTCCCGGGCCCGGACCCTGGCTGAATGGGGAAGCCTGCCCGCTTCTATCTCTACTCCCTCCAGCGGCGCTCGCCGCGTCCAAAACAAACTTTGTTGAACATATCCGCCGGCGGCAGCCAGCGGGCCGTCCAGGTCCCCTATGGTCAATAAAGTTTGTTTTGGACGTGCCACGTGTGATGACGTCACTGGGGGGAGTGGCGATAGGAGCGGGTGGGCCCCGGCGGTGTGAAGTGATGGCTGCTGGAGTCTGGACGTACAGGAAGGTGAAGGGGGCAGAAGAAGATGGAGGCTGGGCCAGAGGAAGGTGATGAGGACTGGGGGGCAGAAGGTAACAGGTCACAGAGGCAGGTGAAGGGGGCAGAGGATAATGAGGGAGGCTAGAGGCAGAGGTGATGGGGGCAGGAGGTGACGGGCTGGAACGTGAAGGAGCAGAAACAGATGAAGGAGGCTGGGGCAGAGGAAGGTGATGGGGCAGGAGGTGACAGGGACTATTGCAGATGAAGGTGAAGGGGCAGAAGCAGATGAAGGAGGCTGGATGCAGAGGAAGGTGAAGGGACAGAAGAAGATGAAAGGCTGGGGCAGAGGAAGGTGATGGGGGCTGGGGTAGAAGGTGACAGGCTGGAAGCAGAGGAAGGGGATGGTGCCTGTGGACAGAGGAAGATGAGGGAGGCAGAGGAAGGTGAAGGGGGCAGAGCAAGATGAGGAAGGTGATGGGGCAGGAGGTGACGGGCTGGAAGCAGAGAAAGGTATGGTGCCTGGCAATGGAGGAAGGTGACGGGAGGCTTCTGGGCTGAGGATGGTGATAAGAGGCTGAATTTGAGGAAGGTGATGAGGGGCTGATGACTGATGATGGCTGGCTGCAGACACCATTCCTCTTACTCCTGAGGCAGCCACAGCACTCATCAAGAAGACCTTGCACAAAAGACAGAAGACAAGAACTACAGCCTGAGAGATGGTGTGGTAAGCAATGGCATATTTTTACTTTATTTAAAGGCTGGCATATATCTCATTTTATATATATATATATATATATATATATAACATAAAATAGTTTGGCAAATAGGCGGCACTCCTGAGACTTCTACATGTGTGGCATAATACATTATAAAGGGCATTACATGTGTGTGGCGTAATAAATTATAAAGGGCATTACGTGTGTGTGGCATAATATATTATAAAATGCATTACATGTGTGGCATAGTATATTAGGGCATTACATGTGTGTGACATAATGTATTGGAAAGGGCATTACTGATTTCACCCCCTCCCTGTTACCAACTACTGTCTCTCTCTCCCTGTCACCTATTGCTGTCACCCAGTGCTATCACCCTCTCCATGTCGTCACCCAGTGCCGTCATCCTCTCACTTCCACCAGATCCCCGAATATGTATCTTTAGGTGTAATTGTAGCTTAGCACCAAGAGTGGTCCTGTAGTATAAGGACTTCACAGCATAATTATTTTCACGTGGGGGCTGTGTTTTTTTTTAAATGCGTAGCCTATGGGGGTTATTCAATTAGATGTAGGGTTTCCCCCGTGACTAATTACCGTCAAAAATCCCCGCAGCGTGGGGAAAGGCTGTGCAATTAAATAGTCTTTTTCTGTCGCTGAAAAATCGGGATTATTTCAAAAGGGGCGCCAAAATTTCTATCCGCTTACCAAAAAAATTAGGCTTGGGCCGGCCCTGACTGTACATGAGGTGCTCCCCGCTCACACAGTGCATGCCTAGTGGCTGCGCAGGCTGACAGTGTCAGCAGGGAGATGCCAATGCAGAGAGGACAGCGAGTCTGTGAGGGGCTACAGTGTCGGCACAGGCGCCCGGCTGCTGATATGGGAAGCAGTTGTGGATCTAGAGGAGGGGGCGATCAGGGCAATCTCCCCTATGCAGCCACCATGGTGTGTCAGGATGTCCGTCCTTACAGAATAATGATGCTGCAGCAATGCAGCTTCAGGAAGGGAGGTGAGCATGAGCTGAACCTGCGGCCAGCCGGCTACATAGCATCACAGTCAGGTGGAGCCGTATCGGCCGGAGGCGGAGCAGGGACTGTCAGCATCCCCATCATAAGCTAGCTCCTCTTACCGAATCCCGTCACTGGTTTGAATTTGGAACCGGCCCCTAAGTGAAAGGGCCGTGGCAGGAGGGATGGATGTAGTCATATTTAATATAACTTAAAAGCAACTAAACTGTAACAATATGCATAGTGTTCACAGTTATAATACAACTCTATTAAGTAGGCAGACATATGTCATTAATTTTGGTTCTATCCGTTCGGTGTCCTAAATGTATTTTTAAACATCATAAGCCCAGTAAATTCATCGGCTCCTCCGCCTTGTGCCCCCAGATAATTGATAGAAGGGCTTTCATTTTTTTTGTAAGAAAGGGAAAAAAAAACAAAAAAAAACGAAAACCTGTATTTAGTTACTGAACCATAACGGAACATAAGATTTATTAGAAAGAAATAAAATGATCTCATCCAGACTCCCAAAATAGAAACTATTTTGCCAAATAAAATATATGAAACAATAATAGTAACTTATACGACAGGGTAATTCTAACATTTAATTTTTCTTTTTAGTTTCCCCAAAAGTCTTTAGCTCACGGTGTGTCCAGCACACATCTGTGCTTTCAACATTATTATAAATACAGACTTGTCGTATCTGGTAACAATAGCTGGAAGGCCACGATGCATTCAGCCGGTACTGAGCTGTTTCAGCCTGCAATGCAAGATTTCAATATGAATGAACATTTTGCCTGCAATTATATCAGCAGAATTATCAAATTCTATTTTCCGTTCTTCGAGTACTGTTTGGTTATATGTGGCTTCCTTTAGTACACTGAGAATATAAAGTATGACCTTTCGGGGTTTTATTTGGTGTGCACCTGTTGCCTACGACACAGCGGAGGCAGCAATTCAGAGCCACCATTCATGAGAGTTCAGCCAATGAAATCGAAGGGAACCATGGAGGCGCTTAAAGTCCGCCTGTCGTTTACACACAGTGGAGGCAGCCATTGTGTGGTCTGAACTAATATTCATTTAAATGTAACCAATCAATTCATTAGGACTCATATAGGACCCACTACCTCATTAATATTATATAGGTAGTGTTTTAGTGATCAATAGCAGACTGTGGACCTCATTCAGAGCCGGATGCTATTTGCGCTCGCTCGTTCAGAAAAAGGGGCCGGCTATTTAAATTGAGCGCTCACTCTTTGCGGTCTGTTGACGCCTCTATGTCTGAGCGAGCGTCTGAAACATGCGCTCGCTATTGTGTAAAGACGCCCCTTGGCCGCTCGCATCATACATCATCTCCGCTATTTATTAGATTAATCGAGTACATCGAAAGGCGTATGAACTGCTCGCAATTCTTGTGGTAGGATTTTCCTACCGCAATCATGCGAGCAGTTCAGGCTAAAAGACAACCAAGTGACGTGGTCGATGACGCTGCTTTGTTAATTATGCACACCCTTAAAAAGCCCGTTTTGACCGTTTGGCACGCCTGCGTTCGGATCTCCACTCCCCGTTTTCAAGCACCTTCCCCTGTTACCACCCACAAACGCCTCATTCTGTCACTCAAATTACCAGCCCCTCGCTATTTTGCGAGCACACTATTTCCGACCGCACTGACTGGTTGGCGCATGCGCATTACGACCCATACACATGCGCAGATGTGCAAACATCGCTTGGAGCGAGCGAGCGGCCGCTTACGAGCGGCTCTGAATCAGGCCCTGTATTTGGTTCAGGCTACAAAATGGCTGCCACTGATTTGCTCTCTAACTGTCACAGGTCATCTTATGTTAAATATAAGCTATTAAAAGCCTCTAGGAGTTGATGGTGAAGATTTATCAAAATTTTAAAAGGAAAGAGTGAAAATGTTGCCTATAGCAATCAGATTCTACTTTAGCTAGGGATGGCCATCAACGGTTTTGCAACCATCTATGGCCGATGGTAAGTGTTATTGCCATTGATGAAGGCCTACCAATGCCGCACTATCGATGGCAGTGCCCCGAAATGATGATTAACATCGGAGGGGGCCAGATATCTCAGGTCTGCAAATGTGCAGCTCTCAGAGTCTCATTCAGACCCGCTCCAAGCGGGTCGATGTCGAGGCCCTGTGCATGAGCAGCGGCCGCACCGCGTGCGCAAGCCCCGGAGCGAGAGAGAAATTCTCTCGCTCCGGGGCTCACTAGAAAAGGGGCGGCTGTCGACAGCTCGCACCGTTTTGTAGGCGGGGTTGGGGGGTGTCAGGGAAAACGGAGTCGTTCCCGAATTAATGCCTGCCGTTTGGGAGCGGCCCCACTGACATAACTCGTGATGTCAGTGGTGAGCTTCTGGCTCTATTAGAGCCGAAAGCTCACTGGGGCTTGCGGCAGACGAGACCCTACCACAAGGGTCTCGTCGCAAGTCGCGATGGTCTTGACCATCGTGAGCATCAACCTGGCCGCTCGCTAAAGCTGGGGGTGGTCACCCACAGCTTAGTGAGCGGCCAGGAGGCCAGCTCATTAAAGAGAAGCGGCCACCCTCATTCAGAGCGAGCGCTCGCATTTTGCGAGCGGCTCTGAATGAGGTCCTCAGTCAGCAATGGCTAAACCATGGATGGTTTTCCAACAATGGCGAAAAACCATTGACCCAGGCGCAGAACTTTGGGAGACAATGGCGGCGCCTGCCGCCGGGCTCCAGCTCTGAAGGGGCACCTCCTCCATTGTCCACAATATATTCACCCCAGTTAGGGCTGTTACTATCTACCCGGAGTGTACCGTCACGGCACCTGAGAAGCCACCATACACTAGTGGAAAGCTCCATGTCAGACTATCAGCTGCTGCCTTCGGTAATCTATAGCCTGTCTGCATGCGAATTGCTACATTACAGTGTCAGCGGCTGAAAGGAGGGGGGGCCCACCAAATTATAACTTGCCTCCGGACGTCTGGGATGAACTTACGCCACAGCGGTCACATCAGGAGCGGGGATTCAGGTACGTTTTTTTTTTTGTGTGTGTAAGGGGCACTACATGGGGGGGGGGGGGGGGGGCGCTACTAGGGTCAATGCATAGGTGGGACTACAACTGGGAGCACTTTATAGGGGGGACTACTACTGGGGGTACTATATAAGGGGCACTGCATAGGGGGGACCACTACTGGGTCTGGGGGCACTACAGGGGGCATTAAGGGGCACTGCATAAGGGGCATTACTACAGTGGGCACTGCATAGGGGGGGGGGACCATTACTGGGGGCACTGCTACTGGGGACATTGCATAAGGGACACTACTACGGTGGGCATTGCAAGAGGGACCTTACTACTGGGAACATTAAGGTGAATAAAAAAGGAAATAAAATGTTCCTATGGGGACAAGAAACGGTGGTATATAGGGTCCCCCACAGACCTTAATCCGGCCCTGTATTCACGATCAAATACATGCTTATATATTTAGGTGTAAGCATGATATTTGCCTAACACAGAGGTTCCCAAACACTGTCCTCAAGGCATCCCACCAGTTCAGGTTTTGGAGATATACATGGTTGAGCACAGGTGGTTAAATCAAATTGAATGAGGTACTAATTAAGCCACCAGTGCTCAACCATGGATATCCCTAAAACCTGCACTGTTAGGGTGCCTTGAGGACTGCGTTTGGATAGCTCTGGCCTAACATAAACCTTTCTCATATGCTAGTGCAGAGGTTCCCAAACGCGATCCTCAAGGCTCCTCAACAGTTCAGGTTTTAGAGATATCCATGTTTAAGCACAGGTGCTTAAATCAAATTGACTTTGGTACTATTTAAATCACATGTGCTCAACCATGGATATCTCTAAAACCTGAACTGTTGGGGAGCCTTGAGGACTGTGATTGGGAACCTCTGTGTAGTGGCACAAAGCAGATTGCCCAACACTGCATACGCACAGAATTGCGTTTTTCTTTTCTTCAGAAATTTTACGTCTGCAGATTTGGAGGCGGCTGCGTTCGATGCACAGCCTGAGGCCCAATGTGTTTACAAGAAATAAATAAAGGGATTACTAAAATTGTCTTTTGAGACTGGTGGAAATAACTAGAACATTTATATCCAGGGAAATCTCGCCCTCGATCATGGCTGGAAAACTCATTCTTTTGCCTGTTTTTATCTCTACAGGTGGCCGTGCTTATTAGGCTGACACAAGGAATGACCTCACCTTCCTCAGCTGTGTTCGCTGTTAGTCTTGGCTATTTTTTACATCTTAAAGCCTAACTAATTATGATTCATTTTTTAACCTATAAATCTCCTGTATAAATGTTTGCAACATTTCATTTAATTGCTTTAGCACAGCCACAATATAAAGCAATGTTTTCCTTGGTGTAGGCTCGATCTATTTTTGCCAAATCAGATTCTATTTCCACTTCTGAAAGTGATTGGAAAGTTGGTATTGACAGTTTAACGTCCCTCTTGTCATGAAGTTATGCGTTCTCCATAATTACCTCTGAGAGACGCATCTAAAAATTATTATTATATGAAGCTGTGCTGTGTGGGCGTGTGAGTGCCCAATGCTCTGTAGCTAGCACCTGAATAAGGTTTAAAAATGCCTTTGGAACCTGACAGGAATGTCGTAGCTGTGTCATAGCTTTTAAAATGTCAGTTTCAGGGGTCAAGTCCTGCGAGCAGAGGTTCCCAAACTCCGCTATTACAGTCCAGGTTTTAAGGCTATCCATGCTTGAGTCCAGATGGTTAGATCAAACTGACTTAGGTATTAAGCACTAAACTGACAATTTCTTTTTTTTGAAAAACCGCTGAGAATTTTTTATTTATTTATGAGTGAATTAGGTGAAGAACATCTATTTCAATTTATCCAAAATAATTTAATTGAAAAAAAGAAAATTCAAAAAATTATTTTTAATATTTAAAGAAATTTTTTTTTTTTTTCTTCCAAACATTGGAACATTGGATCACCACCATCGGAACATTGCAACTTTCCATTTTACAGCGGCTACAGGCACCAAGTGGTTTTAGGGGGTGAGGGGGGTGTTCATTTACCTTTTCCCCGCGACTGCTAGTCTCAGCAGCCGCTGGGTGAGGGTCCTGCTGTGCTAACTGATCAGCAGAGATCGCCAGCATTACAGACACTGGGGGAGGGTGCAGGCAAGCAGAGCGACCGGAAGGCCCCTCTGAGAGCAGCAGCTGTGGGAAGATTCTCTCCGCCCTCACTGTTTATCTGACAGGTTGGAATATTGCGACCAGATCAGATAAAGCACTGCCTGGTATCGTCGGAAAAATGCTCCCCGGGAGGAGAAGCAAAAGGTAGGCAAGTATGGTAAAGGCCCCTACACATGGAATAATGAGCTCAATGATGCAATGTATCGTAAGCAATTCTCCCCGGAACTCCAGGACACAATGTGCAACTGCACGATGTGACACAAGCTCTATTGTGCCCCAACTAATGATTTGCTTATTATTAGATCGTGTATGATAGTAGGTAGATGCTTGCATGGATCGGGGAGGTCCCTGATGCAAGCATCGGTCACAGATTCACGCATGGATCAGTGCGATCTGTGCTACAAGCATCTTTGTAAAAAAAAAAATCAATAAGACACAGATGCAGGGACTGATCACTGAGATCCATTCGATCATCTGTGTTAAAAAAAAAATGCAGTGTCCCCCCCCAAAGCTCAACCAGCACCAGGCTTTTCAGAGGCAGTCCTGGTTGTCAAAATACAGGGGACAAAAGACATAGGGGCCCCCTATATTTAGCACAATTAGCACTGGGCTCTGAGTCGGTCTTGGTTTTGGAAATACAGGGAGCAAAAAGCATAGGGATCCCCTATATTATCCATAATCAGCAACAAATTTTTTTCTAGAGGGGAGTAATGCCACAGCCAGGAGAACCCTTTCACCGGGTCCCCCGGCCAAAGCATTACCCGTGACTGCTAGTCAGCCTAGGCTGGGGATCCTTGGGGAGTTGAGTACCCCCCAATAAAGGGGTTCGCCTCTGCAGGGCACCCCAGGCCTAGGCTGATAGCTCGGGGCTATCCCGGGTACCACTGGAGCGGTGGGTGCCGGGTTGATAGTGTATAGTGTGGTGCAATTGAAAGAGTTAAAAATATTATCTTTTGCAGTAGAACTACTGGTCCTAGCAAGCCTCCCCAGCATGCTGGTACTTGGAGAACCACAAGTACCAGCATGCGGGGCATTATGGGCCCGCTGGTACCTGTAGTTCCTGTATTATGCAGTGCTAAAGGGGTTATGCATCGTTGATAAATGGGGGCCATAATAAGGTAGTAAAATTGAAGTTAAATAACAAACATATAAGGTCTGAGGCAATAGTGTAGTCGAAGTCAATTACTAGAGTTTAGAGCAAGTAATATAAACGTCTAGTAGAAGCATACATTGCCTACACTCCCGGAAGTTGCGGGAGGCTCCCGATTTTGTTGCTGCTGTTGCATTGGCAGCACTAAGTGAAATTAATGCGACAGCACTGGAACACCCTCCATATAGCCCGGACTTAGCGCCCTGTGATGTCTGGGCATTCCCAACCCTGAAAAACAACTGTGCGGAAAGAAGTTGAAGAAGATGATGAAGTGAAAAATGTCACAGCTGCAACGCCAACAGTGATGTCACAGAACAGCCTACTGCACGTCTCTGAGTCATTGTTGAAACGCTGCAAAAGATATATTGAATGTGGAGGACGCTACTTTGAAAAAGAAAAATGTTCAGATCCTGCGGAGTCATCTGATTCTGAATAAAAAATCTCATTACTTTTCAATCAGCAAAGTGCATGTTTTTAGAAGTGGAGATGTTGCCCATAGAAACCAATCAGATTCTATTTAACATTTATCTAGCACCTTATAGAAGATAATAACTAGAATCTGATTGGTTGCTATGGGCAACATCTCCACTTCTGAAAACCTGCACTTTAGTAAATATACCCCTAAAACTTTGTTTCATTATTATTATTCTGTGTCTTCTTAATGACAAAATTCTGTCCATCATTTATTTCATTAATTCATGCACCAATGCTTAAAAATAGAGGACACTGTTTCTTCAATATTTAAATCCATTGAAACTGTTGCTATAGATCGTGAAATCATTATTACCTCACAAAACCTGACGGTAAAAATATCTTTCTGAGTTTATTTTTTCCCCGTCGGCAAAGGATGGGAAATAAACACTTTTGGAAACACATCGTCTTAATGCTTAACATCTTTATGAACTGTTTGTGTCTGTCAAACCGGGAAACCATATGGGGAAGTTATGTTAGGAAAATACACGCTGATCTAACTGTGTGAAAAAAATCTTTCCACTTCACGGCCGGTATCAATAGAAGATTCTTTTTTTTCCATTTTATATCCATTTCTTGCACAACAGATGTGTGGCCCTGGTTCTGGATACTATTGCTAAACAGCTAATCAAAATGAATGAGCCCCAACTGGGTCATTTGTGTTTAAACATGCAATAAATAATGGCACATTAAGAATGTATGATAACAATATACTCAACTGCTTTATAATGTTTAGTACAATCCTGGAGGGTTCATAGTATTTCTTATCTAGCCGTCAATGCCTAGTCAGCACCACTGTCCTCTCAGCTTGAGATGACTTGGTCCGTAGAAAAAGTTTGAAATATGTCTAATCCATCCCAAAATATTGTCCAACGTCTCAAAAGAGGAATGGCAATGGTTTTGAATGTAGGGCCCAATTACATTGTTGTACGCTTTTGGCAGGGCGCTGTTTCTTGGGACAAGCATCTTGTGTGAAAAGACGTCCACTGCCGGCTTTTGTGATTCCGATTCTGCGTCTGAAGGCGCATCATCGTATCATCTGTGTGATCATCGGTCATCTGAGTAACCCTCAGGTTGTAAATCACACTTCCAGGCCCAGTGAAGCTGCATCCAAGGACACGGACACATTTTCTGTTTCTGTAACGCTGGCCGTTGCCAAACCCTTCCCCACCCCAAACGGCTGCAGCCGTATTCGCAGGCACAGATCTCACATGCGCAGATCAACAAACATCGGAGATGCAGGTAAGCCATCGGGGTTTGCGTTAGTTTCTGAATTGGGCCCGTAGTTGCTGTCTGTGCATATCGATATTTTGTAGCTAATTTGGGGAAGCCTTAGAAGAACATCTTCTCTTGTAAGCTATTATCAATGGTGTAGAAACAGCATTGGGCTACTTTGCAACTCCAATATTCTACACTGGTTCAAGGCTTCACGGTTGTTTTCCTGTCTTCATTACCACAAAACCACAGAAAGGCAAGGCTCCCCACTATACAAGGCTTTATATATAAAGAACACTGCACATTATATCACTGCACAGCACACTCACAAGAATTCTGAAGTAGAAAGTTTCCAATACCTGCTGGACATGTTAATGTCTTCTGCTGGTGAAAACTCCACAGGGTTAGGGCCAGAGCCGGCCCTAGGCATAGGCAAACTAAGCAAATTCCTATGGGCATCCAAGCCTGCCTAGGGCCATAGGAGGTTCTGGGCAGGCACCTGCTGCTGGGTGGGAAGAGACTCTGGCCGTTGTTATTGCAGCTGGCATTGTCCACGATCAGAGCTCAGTTGACAGCTCCAACCGGACATGGCAGCAGCAAACAGTGACCGGGCAGTGGCAGTTTGTGGGTGCAGAGCACCTGGGCATCAGCTAGTGGTAAGTGCTGGGGTAGCATGCACCGGGTTGCAGTAGGCCTGCCTGTCTGAGCGGGAACAGCAGGTACCTTGAGTCGGACAGCTGTGCAGATTGCAGTCACTGCACTCAAGTCTGGAACTGGGAATAGGCCAGGGTGCTGTGGTCCTCACTGCTGGGAGAGGGTTGCTCTGCTGGCATAGGGGTGCTAGGTAAGGGTAGGATGGGTGCTGACGCTGTGCTGGGAGACGGGGATTCTGTGTTGGGTGAGGGTCGGAGTGCTTGGTGAGGGGTGTTGTCATGCTGGGTGAGGGGGGTGCTCTGCTGGGATAAGTGTGCTGGGTCAGGTGAGGGGTGCCATTGTGCTGGGTGAGGGCAGGGGTGTTGGGTGAGGGGTATTGTGCTGGGTGAAGATGCTGTGCTGTGATAGGGGTGCTGGGTCAGGTAAGGGGTGCAGACACCATGCTGTGCTGGGAGAGAGGGGGGTGCTCTGCTGAGTGAGGGTCGGGGTAATGGGTGCTGTGCTGGGAGAGGGGTGATGGGTCTGTGATCTGTGCAGTGCTGGGAGAGGGGTGATGGGTGGTGTGCTGTGTTGAGTGCTGAGTGCTGTGATTTGTGCTCTGCTGGGAGAGGGGTGATCTGTGCTGTGCTGAGACAGGGTGCTGGGAGCACAGCACCATGGGAGTGGCCACAGCACAGTGAGACCACACCCCTTTTGTGAGGTCACACCCCTTTTCAGGATCCCACCAGGGGGATGGCTGCTTCTGATTAGGGCGCTACTCTAGAGCAGTGGTGCCCAAACTCGTCAGGGACCACTAGGATTTCCAGATCTCTTAGATGATGCACACCTAATGTGCTACCCCAGGTGTTGCGGTGGGCACAGATAAGTTAGGTCTAGAATAATTCAGGGGTGGGCAATAAGCGGTCCTCCAGCTGTTGTTGAACTACAATCCCAGCATGCATTTCAACATTTTTAGCCTGGCCAAATAGCAAAACTGTGGCAGGGCATTCTGGGATGTGTAGTTTTACAACATCTGGGGGGTTGCTTATTGCCCAACCCTAGGAGATGATGCCTTACAGTACAGATGGCAGCTCCAGTGGATCTTCCCTTTCTCTGGCAACGACTCCATGGGCTTGTCCTTCTCAGACTGTAGCAGAGAGGCTAGGGGCAAAATGTACTAAGCGGCGGGTTCTAAACCCCGGCGGTTTGGTGGCGGTTTTGCTATCTGCAGATTTACTAAGGCCAAAACCACTGCAAAACCACCGTAAAACACATTTTAGAATAGAATAGCACAGGGCTGTCATTTAGAAACCGCTGCAAAATCGCCACCAAACCCCCGGGGTTTAGAACAGAATAGAACCCGCCGTCAAACAGCCGGGGTTTAGAACCCGCCGCTTAGTAAGTTTTGACCATGGCCCATACACACAGTAAAGAATAATCAGCTCCTAACTGTCACTTTACAGGCTGTGTTTGAAAAATGGCAGTTAGGAGCTGATTGGCTGGTACTTTCTCTCTCTCCACTTTATTACTCTCCAATGCTTAGTACATAGCTGGCCCATAATGAGATATCAAAAATTTATTATTACTCAGCAAACTAGACTGATCAGTCATTTACTTTAAAGTGAACACAGAGTTAATTTGTTGAAGTACTATCTTTCTAGGTGTACTCAGAAACCACAATTTGTAAAGTAGGTATAATAAGCATCTAATGCTGATCTTTTCTGGATCCAGAGAAAACAATAGCTTTAGCCAGGGGCGTATTGGGCCACCTGGAGCACGGGACAGATCCCACTGGACCGGGCCCCGTGCTCCCCTCAGTGGCTTGCCACAGCCCCTGACCATAAGACCCCCACTCCCCCTTCCCTGGGCCAAATTTTTATTTCTTTACTCTGCCTGTGTACGGGGCTACATAGGCTCATTGACGCTTCAAGGTGGCTTGTCCGTCCCCTGGGACCAGTCATACTATCAGATGTGCTGCAGATCAGCCCCGAGCTGAAGTTGAGCCATCCTTCCCATCCTATTCCTCGCCTCCTTCTGGCTCTCTCCTCCACCGTCCTTGGATTTCCACCATTCTTCTAGGTGGCCAGGAATGCCACACAATTTTCATGAGCCTTCTGGATGTTTTGGTAGAGTAGGCACCAAATGATTAGAGGCATTTTGTCGTGACTCATTGTCTTAGGTATACATTATTCCAACCTGAATAAAGTAACCTTAGACTGATATATTCCAAATATAACTCCTATCATTGGGCAGTTACTCTCTCTATAAAATGTATCTAGCCTTTTCCTTACAGACTGGATTATGCCATTATACAGTACATGCGTGCAGTCTATACCAGGCCCCTCACCATATTAGCTAGTCTATATCTGTGGTTGAATAGAGTAGAGGTAAATGGCAAAGGGAAAAAATGGGCGTCCTCAGATATCAGCGCTTAGATAATACTGCACAAAGTTCATCAATAATCACGTAATTTATAATGCATATCTGTGGAAGAACAAAGTCCCCTTCTTTCTCCTTGTCCTTTCTTCTCTTGATGTCTCAGAAATATATGCGGGCAAAAAAGAGAGAAGAGACAAAGGGACAATCTGTTGGTCCTTTTCTCACGATATTATGGCGAGTCAGGTATAGATCTTATCACGTACCCAGACTCACATTGGTAAGTGAGTAGGCAACCCTCTAGAGGTATCTTTAATCTTCTATCATACCGTCTGTTTCATATATCAACAAATATCAAACCGGTGAAATAAGTTGGTGAGCGTACCATACTCGCATCAATTGCAAGGCGTTCTCTCATGTAAAGGTTTCTTATTTTCAATATGTATTTATTTTAGCAAAATAAAAAACTTTTAAAAGGCTTTAACAGCTATACATCAAATGGTTAAAAATAAAATCACATAAAACAAAGTGTATATCTACCAATGCATTTCTACCCGCAGGTCTTTATCAAGGCAACATATACAACCACCTTGGATCCACCTTAAATACCCTCACCTCCATCTCCATTCAATGGGGCGGGGTCTGCATCAATTCTAGTCATGCATCGTTATTTCCACCTAAATAACTTGATCCCAACAATTCAGCCCATCTTATATTGTCTGACCGGTACTCACAACCCACCTGTTTCTTTATTCAGTAGTAACCCTTATAGTATTCTCGTAATTAATGTTAATCATGATGCGTTCCACAATTTGGAGCGCATCGACTTCCGCCGGAAGGGTCTTAATTCCCTGATTATCCAAAATTACACTGCGTTCCACTGCCTGGAATGCATCACCTTCCACTGGAAAAGGTCACATCACGTGTCATTCAGGTGCACATAACCCCCCGGATGGCCATACTTCCGCGTTCCATTGACTAGAGTGTTCACCGGAAGTCGGAATCCATAAACAGCTTTTGGGGGAAGGCTTAGCTCCTCCAAACTTATTTGACTTCCGCGTTCCACCTTTGGGACGCAAATAGGAAGTGAAATATTATACTTGTATCATGTTTAATTACATCAGAACAAAACCCTCAATCTACTAAATCTCATTCTCTATAGTCCTAATGGATTAATAGAGCATATTGAATATTTAATATATCCTAAAATAAATCATTCTGGTTCAAGTATTTAAGTTCAAGTAAAACATATTGAACATATCACCAAAGAAACCATTCTAGTTCAAGTAAGAAACCATTTTAATTAAAAATCAGAGTTGAGCCCCTTGGGTACAAGGGTGCCCAACTCAAAAATTGCACGCATTTCCGCCCTAGCCAATCTGGCCTCTTCATCATTCTTCCTCCATGTATGCGGGACCTGGTGGATACCACAAAACAGGACTAGATGGGCAGGATTACGGTTATGTACACTATTAAAGTGCGCGGAAAGGCTATGAGTCACAAGACCTTTCCTAATATTTCATACATGTTCTGCTAATCGTTCCTTTAATTTACGTGTGGTCCTTCCCACATACTGTTTATTACAAGAACACTTCAGTAGGTAGACCACGTTCTTACTGTTATATGTAATGTATTGTTATTATTTTTTAATATGTTTGTACACAACATATATTCAGTAATTTTTGTCTATTTGGAGACACAATTCTTACACATAGGACAATCGCCACATTTGTAGAAACCTTTAGAGGTAATCAGACTCCTAGTGAGTCTGGGTCTAGATAATAGAACCCTTTTAACTATTTTCTGTTTAATATTGTCTGCTCTCCGATACACAAATTTCGGTCTGTCCTCAATATACTCTCTAATCTCTGTGTCTTTCCCCAAACTATATCAATTTTTACTGATGATTTTTTCAGGATCTTTATACTGCCCACTATATTTAGTAATAAATTGGATAATTGTATTGTTTGTTCTTTAGATAGATCTTCTTTATTAAATCCAGATGTATCAATATTCTCATATTTTATAAAAAGATTTCTCCACTGGATCCTTCTTATATCCTTTTTCTTCATTGCTAAACCCTGAGTCATATAGTCCTCCTTTTTAGAGCAGTTTCTCCGAACCTGATGAAATTGACTATTAGGTATCGCCAATAATCAGTTGGCATGATGATTACTTGTAAAGTTAATTAAAGAGTTACTATCAGTTAGTTTGGTGAACACCTTTGTGCAGATTTTATTATCCTCGATGAATATCGATAAATCCAAAAAATTTACTACTTCTTTGCTTATATTAAAAGTCAATCTTATATTCCTCTCATTTGAATTGAGCTGTTCACAAAATTTCTCCAAGGTGTCACCATCGCCCTTCCATATAAACAGAACATCATCTATATACCTCATCCAGGACACTAGGTTCACCCCATATTCATGGCCCCCTGGACAGATGTAATTTCCCAGAAGGCCATGAACAAGTTGGCATAACTTGGGGCGAACCCGGTGCCCATAGCAGTCCCCTTAGTTTGTAAATAAAAGGATTCTTGGAACCAAAAAAAGTTATTCCTCAAAATAAACTCCATACTTTCCAGAATAAAATTCCTCTGTTCTAAATCTAAACCTTCATATTCTAAAAATATTTTGTGGCCTCCAAACCACGGACATGCTCTTTAATAGTATAGAGGGAGGTAACATTCGCTGTAACTAGGAACATATCTGTACTCCATTTTATTTTTTCTAATTTAGTAATTACCTGGAGAGAGTCTTTTAAGTATGAGGTGGTATTCACTACAATAGGTTGTAATTTATGGTCAATTACTTGCGAAAGATTAGAAGAGATGGAATCTGTCCCCGCCACAATCGGTCTTCCTGGCGGGTGATCCTGATTTTTGTGGATCTTTGGCAGTGTATATAACACTGGAATGGAAGGGTGAACTATTTTAATAAATTTGCACTCTTTATCTGTGATTATTTCTCTCTCCTTATATTTTAATAGTAAGGTATCTAATGCCTTATTGATGTTAACTGAAGTATTACCTCTTAGTTTCTTATAAGTATCTGTATCAGACAATTGTCTTTTAATTTCATAATTGTAATCGCCTACATTCTGCAGAACCACTCCTCCCCCTTTATCGGCCAGTTTGACCACAATTTTTTCATTGGTTTTTAAACTTTCCAAATCTAGTCCTCTTTTGTGGTATCCTCCAGGTCCCAAATACATGGAGGAAGAATGATGAAGAGGCCACATTGGCTAGAGTGAAGATGCATGCAATTTTTGAGTTGGGCACCCTTGCACCCAAGGGGCTCAACTCTGATTTTGAATTAAAATGGTTTCTTACTTGAACTAAAATGGTTTCTTTGGTGATATGTTAAATATGTCTTACTTGAACTTAAATACTTGAACCAGAATGATTTATTTTAGGATATATTAAATATTCAATATGCTCTATTAATCCATTAGGACTATAGAGAATGAGATTTAGTAGATTGAGGGTTTTGTTCTGATGTAATTAAACACGATACAAGTGTAATATTTCACTTCCTGTTTGCGTCCCAAAGGTGGAACGCAGAAGTGAAATAAGCTTTCAGGAGCTAAGCCTTCCCCCAAAAGCTGTTTATGCATTCCGACTTCCGGTGAACACTCCGGTCAGTGGAACGCGGAAGTATGGCCATCCAGGGGGTTCCGTCTTGAAGGACACGTGATGTGACCTTTTCCGGCGGAAGGTGATGCGTTCCAGGCAGTGGAACGCAGCGTAATTTCGGATAATTGGGGAATTAAGACCCTTCCGGTGGAAGTCGATGCGTTCCAAATAGTGGAACGCATCATGATTAACATTAATTACGAGAATACTATAAGGGTTAATACTGAATAAAGAAACAGGTGGGTTGGTGAGTACTGTTCCGACAATATAAGATGGGCTGAATTGTTGGGATCAAGTTATTTAGGTGGAAATAACGATGCATGACTAGAATTGATGCAGACCCTGCCCCATCCAATGGAAATGGAGGTGAGGGTATTTAAGGTGGATCCGAGGTGGTTGTATATGTTGCCTTGATAAGACCTGCGGTTAGAAACGCGTTGGTAGATATACACTTTGTTTTATGTGATTTTATTTTTAACCATTTGATGTATAGCTGTTAAAGCCTTTTAAAAGTTTTTTTTATTTTGCTAAAATAAATACATATTAAATTCATTCTCATCTCGGATCCATCCTTGGAAAAAGAAACCTTTACATGAGAGAACGCCTTGCAATTGATGTGAGTATGGTACGCTCACCAACTTATTTCACCGGTTTGATATTTGTTGATATATGGAACAGACGGTATGATAGAAGATTGAAGATACCTCTATAGGGTTGCCTACCCACTTACCAATGTGAGTCTGGGTACGTGATAAGAGCTATACCTGACTCTAGTGTACTCGCCATATTATCGTGAGAAAAGGACCAACAGATTGTCCCTTTGTCTCTTCTCTCTTTTTTGTCCACATGTACTTCTGAGACATCAAGAGAAGAAAGGACAAGGAGAAAGAAGGGGACTTTGTTCTTCCACAGATACGCATTATACATTACGTGATTATTGATGAACTTTGTGCAGTATTATCTAAGCGCTGATATCTGACGACTCCCATTTTTTCCTTTTGCTGCATGTATTTAGTGTTGGGTGGACACTAGGAGTCTTCGTTTGAAATTGCCAGCTATTAGGTTGCGCTTTGGAGCGGGTCATTCTTTTTCTTGTGTGTGTAAATGGCAAAGGGTCCACGTTTGTAACAAGTCGCTGGGAGCTGGGTGTACACAAATGTCTGCATTTATCATGCATATTGAAAATCTGATCACAAATAGTATGTTAATATATTTTCCATCCTAAAGATGAAGCAAGCAATTAATTTGCCCATTTGGTTTTTTTTTGTATATTTTTGTTTTATACCCTTAATTTATCCTGTAAATTCAACATGTTATAATGAAAATAACTTGTTATCTACCACTGTTAAGTCTGCAACTATTTTTAAATTGTTTGAATAGTTCTACAATGTAAAACATGTGAAGAATTTGTTTACCAAACAAAAGTATGTGTTAGATACTAGGTAAGGTTGATCTTTGTATACTTATGTCATCCAGGCTGATTACATCAGCACCAATTGCTAACCTCCCTCATCCTGTATCTCTCTAACGCACTGGATCACTGTAATACCGCTTTTATACCTAAATTCCAGGTCTGACCTGGAGGTTGGAACAGGGTTCCAAACCGGATCAGACCCGGAATTTAGCCGGCGCCGACCCAGGATATTCCAGAGTCTGCGCCGTTCACACCAGAGCCTGGTCTGCAGAGACCCAGCTTTTCCGGCGTTGAAGTGAACTCTTGGAGATTACGACATCTCCAAGCGCCACTCAAGACGGCCAATCGGCAGGCATGCGGCACGATCCAGGTCATCGTGACCCGGATCGCGCCGTTTACACTGCAGGGTTTCACGGGTCATCCCTGTGTTAAATCCTGCAAGTTACCTGGGTTGGATTGCTGGGTCACTCCACCTGGGAATCCAACCCTGTCCCCTTTTACACCAAGGAGCTACCCACCCGGGTTACCCCTGCAATAACCCAGGTTTTATCTCTAGTGTAAATGGAGTATTATTTGTCCCCACCATAATATAATGCTTATAACCCCCAGCCAGTGTCCCCCCAATATCTGTTCCACTACCATTTATCATGTACCCTATCGGGGAGGATGGACTCCCCCAAAAACATTGCAATACCAGGTCCCAAGATATTAAAAGAGCTTGCGGCGTAGGTTTTTTTTCCTGCAGTCAAGAGGCTTTTCCCATTCACTCACCTGCGAGAAAATCAGGCTCAGTAATTACTATAGAAAATAACGCAGCATTTTTCTAGCAGCTTTAAAGCAAGTCTGATTTTACCTAAAATAATTTTTTTAAGGAACAATTGACATGACCTGCTTCAGAACCCCTAAGACCACCCCCAAAAACAATGACTAATTAAGCAATTGAAAGTGCCCAAATTAGCTTAATTAGTCCAACAATTACATGTCATTATTGGTTGTTAAAAGTAATAATGTCCTCAAATTACCACAAATTAAAAATGTTGTTAAAATTAAGCAAGCGGTGAATAGATGCAGCGTGCGTGCGTGCGGTGTCTGTTCACTTGGGAGAGCAGGTCCCGGCCGAAGCACTGGGCATGCCGCCAGCATGACATAAACAGGGTGGGCATGACTCGCAGGTACATAATTTCAAGCAAGGCCACAACTCTCGATGCCGGATTGCACCCACTGCCATGAAGCCACACCCCCATGTTGGATGCTCTGATTGTATGCAATCCACAATTAGAGCGGCCGAGGAGCATCTATCTCTGCCTGCCCCTCAACTGGCTGCCCTATGCACAACGAGGGAGACCACAAACTCCATGTAGATGCCTCCTGCCCCAGCCTGTCCCTGCTCGAAGGCACCTAGAATCGTGGGGCTACGGGCGAAGGCCCCTAGAATCGTGGGGCCCTGGGCAGCTGCCCAGTGTGCCCATGCATTAAGATGGCTCTGAGTTAAGTACTGGGCTGGCGAATGATCTCCTTAGCAGCAGCACACACCAGCTAATTAACACCAGTTCCCGGGTATTGCAGTGGCCCAGAATCCGGAAGGATCCCGGTACTTTCCGCCGATGATGCGGGACCCGGAGGAGGCCGCAGGCATGGCAGCGGGCCTAGAACCTGAGCGATCCAGTCCCCGTCAGCCATTACTTCAGAGTTCGTCAGTGGCTATGGGTTCATCGGTGAAGGGGCTCTCACCGCTCACGACGCCATTTTTTAAATGGATGGCAAATTCAAGATTGCCACAAAGAGCCAATCATGTCAAATTTGGGTCCCCCCTCCTGTGGATCTTCCCCGCACTCCTGGAGGCAGTGGGTGTAGGGGTAATGTGTAAACAATAGTTTTAATATTATTCTTTATAGTAGAACTACAGGTCCCAGCAAGCCTGCCTTATCATGCTGGCACTTGGAGAACTACAAGTGTCAGCATGTCTGGACATTAAGTGAAAGCTGGCACTGTAAAGAAAATTTTACAAAAACATCAGGAAACAAATACCGATTGTTTTAACATTTTTTTAAACACACTCACACTTTATACTTACCTACTCCTTGGATGGGCTTGGTCCCCTTATCCTTGTAGTAGTCCAGGCTCCTGGTAAAACTTAAAAAAAAAAGGCAGTGACCCGAGCCCTAATGGACATGCTGCACAGCGCTAACGAGGGACAATACACTACACAATAGTGAAACACTGATTGGCTAGGAGTCTAACACTCTCAGCCAATCAGTGGATGCTGCCATAGAAATCACATTTTACAAAACAAATCATCTAGGAATAGAGGGCCTGATTCAGAGCTGAACGCTCTGACCAGAGCGCTCGCTCTGAATCAGGGCCCTCCTCCATGAAAATGGAGCGGCCTCCTGGCCGCTCGTATAGCTGTGGGTGACCACCCACAGCATATGCGAGCGGCCAAAAAGATGGTCGCGATGGTCTTGATCATCGCGACCATCGGACTTGCGACGGAGACCCTGCGGTAGGGTCTCCCTGTCACAAGCCCTGGAGTGATTTTGGCTCTATCAGAGCAAAAATCACTCCCACTGACATCACTAGTGATGTCAGTGGGGCCGGCTTCAGACGGTAGGCGTTCCCATGGGAACGCCTCCGTCTGGCAGGCACGCCCCCGGCCTGCCCACCAAAGGGGGCGTGCTGTCAATCAACATCGACAGCACGCCCCCTTTGGTGCGAGACACGGAGCGATGGAAAGCCCGTCGCTCCTCGGGTCTCGCGCATGCGCACGACGGAGCTCCCTCCGTCGTGCGCATGGGGAGTGCGGAACATCGACCCGCTTGTGAGCGTCCTGGCGCTTGCTCTGAATCAGGGCCCGCCTTTTTTTATTTTTAGAACGGCCTCCTGGCCGTTCGCACAGCTGTGGGTGACCACCCACAGCTATAGCGAGCGGCCAGGAAGATGGTCGCGATAGTCAAGACCATCGTGACCATCGGGCTTGAGACGAGACCCTTGTGGTAGGGTCTCGTGGCCGCAAGCCCCAGAGAGATTTTGGCTCTAACAGCCGGAATCTCTCCACTGACATCACTTGTGGGTGATGTCAGTGGTAGGCGTTCACATGGGAACGCCTCCGTTTGGGCAGCTACCCCCCTGCCTGCCCACCAAAGGGGGCGAGCTGTCACTCAACATCGACAGCACGTCCCCTTTGGTACGAGACTCGGAGCGACTTATTGCCCGTCGCTAGCCGGGTGTCGCGCATGCGCACGATGGAGCCGGCTCCGTCGTGCGCATGCGCTCTGGGCCACCATCGACCCGGTTGCGAGCGTTCAGCGCTCGCGACCGGGTCTGAATCAGGCCCAGAGCTGGGAGGATGGCAGAGAATTCTTTCATGTTAAAGGTCAAACTCACCAACACTTCAATATGTTTACAAATGGTTCCATACACTATGGACCTGATGGTGGGGCGTTGTGCACGCGGGCTCGCCACAAACGGGCCGGGGTGGGGGGGGTGGCCGGACAAACGGAGGCGTTCCTTCAGCCGGCAGCTCACTGGAGCTTGCGACAGACGAGACCCAACCACAAGGGTTTAGTCGCAAGTCCAATGGTCGTGACTTGCGACGGAGTCGCAAGTCACCCACAGCTTAGCGAGCGGCCAAGAGGCCGGGTTTTTTTAAACAAAGTGGCCGCCCTGATTCAGAGCGAGTGCTCGCTTTTTGCGAGCGCCTCTGAATCAGGCCCTATATTAGAAGTGACAGAAGCCCCACTGCAGAGGCGGTTTAAGAAAAGAGAGGGTCTAAGTGTGCAGTCTCTGTGCGGGCCTGCTCCTCTCTGGCATTGCAATAGACTCCGACTTTGTACCGGGATCTACTGCTCATGCACAAGTCTCCGGGAACATGGCGCCCGTGACACATTCCCGGAGACTTCTCTATAAACACCAGGAAATTGTCACATCGTCATTATGCCATTGGACCTTGAAGAGGGAATAATAAATATGGATGCAGGGTGTATGGTGTGGGCACCGCGTGCACCTCACACCCTGCAACATACCTCCCAACTGTCCCGCATTCAGCAGGACAGTCCCGTTTTTCTGGGACTGTCCTGCTGTCCCGCAGTGGGGTGGAAGGTGGGGAGAGCACATACTGCTGCTCATAGCAGAGCAGGGGGTGTACGGAAGGTGAACAGATGCCGTGCGCATGGAGAAGTTGCCCAAAGCTACGAATCAGCTCCAGTGTCAATTCATAGACTGTGCTAGATAAATGACAGCAACGTCTCCACTTTATCTCTCTCGTGGGGCGGGATGTAATAGAGATGGAGTCTGCCGGAGGTGCGGGACGCAGACTGATCTCGATCGTTTTTGTAAAGTTGCAGTCATTTACCAGGCAAAGCCAGTTCGACCAGTTCGGCCAGTTCAGCTTTGCCGTGTAAATAACTGCAACTTTACAAAAACGATCGAGATCAGTCTGCGTCCCGCACCTCCGGCAGACTCCATCTCTATTACATCCCGCCCCAAGACTTGATACATCTAACCTTCTTTGTTTTATTATATAAAATAGTTTTAGTGAAATAATGATGTATTATTATTATTACTATTAGTAATCAGGATGTTTATGATTACTAAGAGTCAGATATTATACACAGGATCTGTTTTATGGTTTGTTTTATTGATAATTCTGAAATTGGGAATGTCCTGACGGATGTTTTTTATGAAGCATTTCAGAATCAGTTTTACATTTTTAATATGCTCTTAAAACGTTTCTCTCTTTACTGGAATAGCAAAGAAATGACCATAAATGTCACTGAGGTTTATTTACATTTGTTCTACAAAAAAAAGTTCCAGACACTGAAAACAAGGAATTCCACATTTTCCGCGCTTTTTATGCTCTTGTCAAATGTCAAATATTTGTTAAAAATATGAAAGTCTGTTTGAACTTAAGTTGCAATGGCTTTTAAACATTTCAAAGATCATCTAATAATTATATACAGTATGAACATCAATATAATAAGCGAGAAAGTATGTCTGTCTGTCCGTCCTTTATGCACTTTCAGAGTTTTGGACATAGGGCCTGTTTCAGACCCGGTTGCAAGCGCTGAGCGCTCGCAACCAGGTCGATGGTGGCCCAGAGCACATGCGCACGAATGAGCCGGCTCCGTCGTGCGCATGCACGAGACACGGATAGCGACGGCAGTGGCGGGCTGGGTCGGGGGCAGCGTCATGCGGGCCATGGACAGTCTGCGTCACTGTGACACAGACTGCACCGCGTGTGTAGCGCTGACCGACGGAGTTCAGTCAGTGCCACACAAGTGACAAACACGGGGGGGGAGGTGGGGGATTTGCTGGCACTACAAGGGGGAGACCACTACTGGGGTACCACAAGGGGGCAACCACTACTGGAGGCACTGCAACGGGGGGACTACTACTACTGGGGGCACTACAAAGGGGGAACCACTACTGGGGGCACTACAAGAGGGAGGGACTACTACTGGGGGCACTACAAAGGGGGAACCACTACAAGGGGGAGATCACTACTGGGGGCACTACAGGGGGGGGCACTACAAGGGGGGACCACTGCTGGGGATTATAACTGGGGGCACTTCAAGGGGGGGACTACAACTGGGGGGAACTACTACTGGGGGCACTACAAGGGGGGGACTACTACTAATATGGGCACTACAAGGGGAGGGGACAACTACTAGGAGCACTACATAGGGGGGAGGGGTCTACCACTGGGGGCACTGCATTGAGGGATCACTGCTTGGGGCTCTATAAAAAGGGCAATACTGGTAGTACTGCATAGGGAGGAGACTACAACTGGGGCCACTATTTAAGGGGCACTGCATAAGGGTTACCACTATTGGGGGCACTGCATGAAGTGTGGACTGCTACTGGGGGCACTATATAAGGAGCACTGCATAGGGGGTACCACTACTGGGGGCACTATATAAGGGGCTTACTATTGGGGGCACAAGGGGCACTGCACAGGGGGGACCACTACTGGGGGCACTGTATAAGGGGCACTGCAGAGGAGGGATCACCACTGGGGGCACTACTGGAGACCTGCATAAGGGGGTCCTCTCCTGGGGCACTGCATATAGGCACCACGACGGGGCTGTCCCTAATCTTTATTTTTACTTTACATTAATCCCGTATGGACCCGCCTCCTCCCTGGAACACTTGAGGGGGGGGGGCACCATAGCATGCACGTTCTTTGGGCACCCTGGCTTACACGCTACTCCTCTGCCAGGGCCGCCTGCATTCATTTGCCCCCCAGGCTAAAAGTTGCCAGCCAGCCCCTGAGCAACGGGCAAGCCGTCGCTCCAGGTCTCGCACCAAAGGGGGCGTGCTGTCGATGTTGAGTGACAGCACGCTCCCTTTGATAGGCGGGCCGGGGGCGTGGCTGCCCAGATGGAGGCGTTCCTATGAGAACGCCTACTGATTCAGCGCTCGCTCTGAATCAGGTCTGGTCTTTTTTTTTTTTTAGAATGGCCTCCTGGCCGCTCGCATAGCTGTGGGTGACCACCCACAACTATAGCGAGCGACCAGGAAGATGGTCACGATGGTCAAGACCATCGCAACCATCGGGCTTGCGATGAGACCCTTGTGGTAGGGTCTTGTTGCCGCAAGCCCCAGAGAGAATTTGGCTCTCGCAGAGCTGAAATCTCTCCCACTGACATCACTCGTGATGTCAGTGGGGCTGCCCCCAAATGGAGGCGTTCACATGGGAACGCCTCCGTTTGGGCAGCCACTCCCCCGGCCCACCCACCAAAGGGGGCATGCTGTCACTCAACATCGACAGCACGCCCCCTTTTGTACGAGAGCTGGAGCGACGGTTTGCCCGTAGCTATCCAGATCTCGCGCATGCACTTTGGGCCACCATTGACCCGCTTGCGAGCAAATAGCGCTTGCGAGCGGGTCTGAATCAGGCCCAGAGCCCATTCAGGTTATGTCACACAGTAGTACCCCTTATACACATTATGCCATGCAGTAGTAGTGCTCCTTACACAGTATACCACACAGTAATACCCTTTAGAGATTATGCCACAAAGAAGTAGTGCTCCATATAAACACATTATTCCACACAATAGTAGTGCTCCTTATACATTATGCCACACACAGTAATGCCCCTTATAACATTATACCACACAGCAATGCCTCTTACACATTATGCGCCCCCCCAGCAACTCACCTCCCTGTGTCCCTCTAGCAGCCTCTCACCTCCCTTTTTGTGCATCAGCATCCAGCAGGTGTGGAGCTCGTACTGGGCCGCCAGCTAATTACAGCTGGTGCACCGGCAGGCAGCGGCAGACTTGGACAGACAGCGCTGGTGCAATTTGAATTGGGAGCTAGCAGACAGGCAGCCAATCAGGAGCCGCCACTGCTGCTTGGCTGCCGGTCCACCAGCTCTGATTGCCTCGTGACCGGCGGCGCTGTCTCTCCGTGTCTGCCAGCGAATGCTGCCACTCAGGCTCCCCTCGGTGGCCCTGACTGGACTTTGCCCACCTTGTGTGTGTGACTGGGTGTAGTTGAGTGGCGGGCAACAGAGGCAGGTCCGGCACCATAGGGGCCGCACTCCTTGCACCCACTGAGTAATTTGCAGGCTCAATGGAATGGGGTTATAGGCGAGGACAATGTAAACAACTAAATGCTGCAGGTGTAAGTCAGGATCCAGTCTTCAACCCGGGCAACGCCGGTTATCCCAGATAGTATATAATATGACGGTGGATATAAATTATTCAGCATAATTTCGAATTACCCATAATAAAAGCATTATTATAGATAAATGATTCTTGCATTATATAATGTTAGCAGTGCACATAGTGGCCCAAATATAGTAGCCTGTGAGCAGTGGTGCTGAAGGGAAAAGGGGGGGGTACTCTTCTGGAAGTGTACTTCACAAATACTTTTACTTGTGAAGACTGTCACATTGCATTGCATTTATAACTTGTGCCTTATACCTTTTATACATTGATATGTCAAAGGTTAAGGATAATCAGGAGGTTGAAGCTCCTGTGCTGGTATCATGTAAATCCTGATTAGCAGGCCTGTTGGCTAAGGATTTCATACAGGATGGTTTGTGTGCTGCCTGTTATAGGAGATAGCTACCTTACCAATCCAATGCACCAGCTCCTATACAAGGGCCATCCTGGGCATCCTCTTGGTCTCAGGGTATGTCGCATTTAGTGGCCCATGCAACAGCTCCGGTACTGCCTCCCACTATGGGGTTCCTGCAGCAGTTACATCCTGCTATGTATATGCCCACCATGCATCCTTTCTGGATGTATGCCTATGCTCACTCAAATCAGAGTATGGTTCAAACATCTACAGCTGCTCACCAAGTGGTGCAAATGAACAGACCAGTTACTGTTAAGCATAGGCATAAAATAGTATCCCATCTGGCGCAGCCTGGGGATTCTAACACATCATCAGATGATGATACACATGGTTCCTCTTCTGAGTCTCTCTCGGCTGGGGAAGACCACCAATCCTCTGTGGATGTCTCCTCTCTGGTGAGAGCAGTTAGATCCATCCTTAGTATAGAGGAAGAGGAGGTTCCACCTAGGTCTAAGACTCTGATCTTTAGGCATCAGAAAGTGGTAAAAGATTACTTTCCTCAGTCTGAGCAGCTTACGGGCCTCATGGCTGAAGTTTGGAGCACTCCTGATAGATGTTGTCATGCTACGAGGATGTTAACATTTTCACCAAGTGAATATACTAAGTGGGAAATTCCACTGTAGATGCTCATGTGACACAATTGATCAGGAGCTCTACATTACCTATTTCATCTGCATCCTCATTCAAAGATGTTACAGATAGGAAACTTGAAACATGTTTGAAATCAGTCTTTTCATTGTCTTAAGCTATTACCCAGCTGGCTATGGCCGTAGCCTGGGTAGCTAAGGCAATGGAGGAATGGGCAAAAGCTCTGGAAGACAGTATGCCACAGGCTACCAGAGAACAACTGTCCTATATCTCCCAAATGCAAGAAGTGGCGGCTTATGTGGGAGAAGTGGTTATTGATGCAGGACTTCTGGCTTCTAGAGTATTGGAAACTTTGGCTGTGGCTCGCAGAACCCTTTGGTTGAAGTCTTGGAAGGCAGATACGGGATCTAAGAGAGCCCTTCAATCTCTGCCTTTTGCTGGAAAAATGTTTTTTTGGTCCAGAATTGGATAACATAGTGGCTACCTTGGCAGCAGCAAAATCTGCCGGACTGCCATCTGCGACTACCTCTAAATATAGGCAGTCTTAGTTTCTGACCTTTCGCCTGCAAGGAAGGGCAAAGACACAGTCTCTTTTCAGACCAGATAATTCCTGCAGGAAGGCCAGACCGCAGACCAAGAAATCATGGTCGGCCGGACGTCCAGCTTCCAAGTTGGACGATAAGCCATATATCTGATCGGGCGGGGCACTCGGGATGGGAGGCCGACATCTCCAGTTTTCCTATGCCTGGCATTAGACAACAACGGATGCTTGGGTTCGAGAAGTGGTCTCTCAAGGATATGCCCTCATGTTTCAGAGGCATCACCCTCAGAAGTTTTTTTGTACAATTCCTCCATCAGACACGGTCAAGGCCCTGGCCCTTCAAGAGGCTTTGTGCCTTGCTGGTTTCAGGGGTAATAATCCCCGTTCCTCTGGCCCAACAGGGAAGGGGTTATTATTCAAATTTATTTTGAATTCAGAAGCGAAATGGGTCTCATCACCCTATTCTGAATCTGAAATCTTTCAACAGGTTTAACCATGTGCCCAAGTTACGTATGGAAACCCTATGGTCAATTATGCTGGCAATGGAGCCTGGGGATTTCATGGTTTCCCATGACATACGACAAAGGTTTCTGAGGTTTGCTGTTCATCAGCAACATTACTAGTTTCCGGCTTTGTCCTTTGGTCTGTCCACAGCCCCTCGGGTGTTTATCAAGATAATGGCAGTCATGACGGCTCATCTCAGACAACAAGGAATCAGGATACTGCCATACTTGGATGACCTCCTGATATTGGCGCAGTCTCCGGAGATGTTACAATGTCATCTCCAGCTGACCATAGCCTGTCTACAAGACCATGGCTGGATAGTCAATTGGAAAAAGTCTTCTCTTTCTCCAACTCAACAGATGGTACATCTGGGAGCGCGACTGGATTCTCTGGCACAAAGGGTCTTTCTACCAGGAGACAAGATTTCAGCTCTACAATTGCATGTACGCAAATTGCTCCGCAATTGAAGAGTATCAGTTCACTCAGCAATGCAGGTCCTGGGGTCCATGGTATCCACCTTTGACATGGTGAAATATGCCCAGTTCAATTCTAGGCTCTGGCAGCGATGAATTCTGTCTCAGTGGGATGGTCAGTATCATCTGATAAAGTCTCAAATGATCCTCATCTCGCCAGCGGTTCGGCTCTCCCTCTCATGGTGGCTACAGATAGCCCATCTAAACAAGGCTCGTCCATTATGGATCCTAAATTGGGTTCTCCTCACCACGGACGCAAGTCTTCGAGGATGGGGTGTGTTGACAGGTCATCACACCTTTCAGGGAAGATGGATGGTTCAGGAAAGTCACCTGCCTATAAACATTTTGGAGCAAGGTGCTCATTCTGGCACAGGACCTCCTTCAGAACAGGCCGGTCCAGATTCAGTCCGACAAGGTGACCACAGTGGCCTACATCACCCATCAGAGAGGCACACAAAGTCCGGCAGCTATGAGGGAAGTGGTGAAAATTCTGGTTTGGGCGGTATGCCATCTTCCAGCAATCTCGGAAGTATTCATCCCAGGAGTCCTCAACTGGGAAGTGGATTTCCTTAGTCATCAGGACATACACGCCGGAGAATGGGCTCTCCACCCAAATGTCTTTCAGCTCCTGGCGGACAAGTGGGGACTACCAGATGTAGACCTCATGGCATCAAGTCACAACCAAAAGGTCCCCAGGTACGGGTCCAGGACAAGAGACCCATCAGCCACCTTTGTGGATACTCTAGCAGTGAGGTTGGATTTCAGGTTGCCATACCTGTTTCCTCCAATCTCCCTCCTACCAAGGGTCCTCAGCAAATCAAGACAGAAGGAGGCAGGGTGATACTAATAGCCACGGTTTGGCCCAGGCAACATTGGTTCACCGATCTGACATGTGTATCCATAGACAATCCACTTCCTCTAGAGCCGGATTTGCTAGGGTGGGGTCCCTGCCTACATTTGGACCTACGTAGTCTGGCTTTGACGGCGTGGCTCTTGAGTCTTCCATCTTAAAAGCCAAGGGTTTTATTTAACTCTGTGATTCAGATGATGCTCAGGGCAAGAAAGCCTTCCTTTGCCCGCATCTACTACAAGATTTGGCAATCCTTATTTCAATGGTGTTCCCACAGAAAGTACGACTCTAAAGTTTTCAGGGTCACCCGAGTTCTTGCTTTTCTCCAGGCTGGACTAGATCTCGGTGTTCGCCTGGCTACCTTGAGAGTTCAGGTTTCTGCATTGTCAATTTAGTACCAGCGCAGAATTGCTCCCCAGCCAAATGTTAGAACATTTTTGTATTATTATTATTATTAGCATTTATTTATATGGCGCCACAAGTGTTCCGCAGCGCCTTACAAAGTACAAAAACAAATTGTATACAAGTGACTTACAGAACAATACAATACAGGACATGGATAATATATATTGCTACATTAGTGACCATATCACCCAGATAAGCAACAGAGCATAAGCAACCAAGTGTTAGGTGCCCTAGTGGTGAGTAAGAAGTAAATGACACTATAGTAAGGAGAAGCACAAGAGGGTAGATGGCCCTGCTCGTGAGAGCTTACATTCTAAAAAGGTGGGGGAAGACAAACTGGGTTGACACAGATGGGGTAGATGGGGACGAATGAGCATGTAGCAAGGCGTTAGAATGATAGCTGGAAGGCTTTGATGAAGTAGTGGGTCTTGAGAGCCCGTTTGAAGGATTGCAAACAGGTGGAGAGTCTGATGCGGAGTGGGAGAGAGTTCCAGAGGTGGGGAGCAGTGCGGGCAAAATCTTGGAGGCGGGAGTTGGAGGAAGTAATCAGCTGGCATGAAAGGCGGCGTGCATTAGTTGAGCGAAGAGGGCGGAGAGGAGCGTAAAGGGAGATGAGATCAGAGATGTATATGGGAGAAGATTGGGTGAGGGCTTTGTGAGCGAGCGTGAGAACCTTAAATTGGACTCTGAAGGGGAAGGGGAGCCAGTGTAGGGCTTGTAGGAGAGGGGAGGCAGATACAGAATGTTTGGAGAGGAAGATAAGCCGTGCAGCAGCATTGAGGACAGACTGGAGAGGAGAGAGATGGGATTTGGGGAGGCCAGATAGGAGGAGGTTACAATAGTCCAATCTGGAGATGACCAGTGAGTGTATGAGGGTTTTAGTAGCATCCTGGGTGAGATAGGGTCTGATCTTAGAAATATTTTTGAGATGGAAATGACAGGACTGTGAAAGGTTCTGGATATGTGGTTTGAAGGAGAGGGATGAGTCCAGGATAACTCCAAGACAGCGCACCTTGGGACTAGATGAGATAGTTATTCCATCAATTGATAAAGAAATAGTGGGAAGTGAGGTGATGTGGGAGGGTGGGAAGATGATTAGCTCTGTCTTAGACATATTAAGCTTAAGAAATCGCTGGGACATCCAGGAAGAGACAGCAGAGAGACAGTCGGAGATACGAGTCAGAAGAGAGGGGGAGAGATCAGGGGAGGAAAGGTAGATTTGAGTATCATCAGCATAGAGATGATAATGGAGGTCAAAAGATCTGATGAGTTCACCTAGAGAGGAAGTATAGAGGGAGAATAGGAGAGGACCAAGAACAGAACCTTGGGGAACACCTACTGTAAGAGGCTGTGGAGGGGAAGAGGAGTCGTGAGAGGAAACTGAAAAAGATCGGTCAGAGAGGTAGGATGACAGCCAGGAGAGGGCAGTTTCACGTAGACCAAGGGAGTGAAGGATATTCAGCAGGAGAGGGTGGTCAACAGTGTCAAAAGCAGCAGAGAGATCAAGGAGAATGAGAAGAGAGTAGTGGCCTTGGGATTTGGCAGCAAGGAGGTCATTGCTGACTTTTGTGAGGGCAGTTTCAGTGGAGTGGAGAGAACAGAAGCCAGACTGAAAAGGGTCAAGGAGGGAGTGGGAGGAAAGAAAAGTGGTAAGGCGGTTGTAGACAATCCGCTCAAGGAGTTTGGAGGCAAAGGGGAGGAGAGAGATGGGACGGTAGTTAGAAAGAAGGTTAGGATCAAGGGTAGGTTTTTTTAAGAATGGGGGAGACAAGGGCATGTTTGAATGCAGAAGGAACAGTGCCTGATGAGAGGGAGAGGTTAATGAGGTGGGCAAGATGGGAGCAGGCTGAGAGAGAGAGGAAGCGGAGGAGGCGGGAGGGGATGGGATCAAGGGGGGAGGTGGAAGGGGGGGAGGACCGGATGAGGGCCATGACTTCCTCTCCAGATACAGGGGAGAAGGATGTTAGAGTTGGTAAAGTTGATGGGGAGGGGTGACTAGGGAAAGGAGGAGGTGGAGAGCTGGGGGACTGATTGGATATGATGTCCTGACGTATGGAATCAATTTTAGATGTAAAGTAGGTAGCAAAGTCAAGGGCAGTGAGCAAGGAGGGGAGACGAGGAGGGGGTGGGCGAAGGAGGGATTTGAAAGTAGTGAAGAGACGCTGGGGATTAGAGGACTGAGAGGAGATGAGGTTCTTAAAGTATGACTGTTTAGAGAGGGAGAGCGCAGCACTATAGGATGAGAGCATAAATTTGAAATGGAGAAAATCTGCCTTAGAGCGTGATCTTCTCCACTGTCGCTCGGCAGTTCGAGAACACTTTTGCAGGTATCTGGTGCATTTGGAATGCCAGGGTTGAGGAGTAGATCTGCGAGTGTGAATAGTGATCGCTGGGGCAACAGAGTCCAGAGCAGAAGTAAGGGAGGCATTGTATAGGGAGGCGGCTTGTTCAGGGCAGGAGAGAGAGAGGATAGGGGAGAGAAGTGAGTCAAGCAGGGAAGAAAAGGAACCTGTGTCGATAGTGTTAATGTTACGCTTAGTAATGGAGGCTTTTGGAGGTAGAGGAGGGGAAGGAGAGAGGGACAGGTTAAAAGAGAGAAGGTGATGGTCAGAAAGAGGGAATGGGGAATTGAGGTGGTCAGAAATATCACAACGGTGTGTGAATACCAGATCAAGCACATGGCCACTCACATGGGAGGGTGAGGAGGTCCATTGGGAGAGACCAAGTGACGATGTGAGGGAGAGGAGTTTGGAGGCAGAGGATTCTGTGGGGATATCAATTGGAATATTGAAGTCACCTAGGATAATGGAGGGAAGGTCTGAGGAGAGAAAGTGAGGGAGCCAGGAAGCAAAGTTGTCAAGGAACTTGGAGGGAGGGCCAGGGGGACGGTAAATGACAGCTACTTGGAGGTGTACTGGGTGGAAGAGGCGTATAGCATGGACTTCAAATGAAGAGAATGTGAGGGATGGTTCAGAGGGAATGGGTTGGTATGAGTAACCAGGGGATAGAAGGACCCCAACACCACCACCATGGCGACCCCCAGGTCGTGGGGTGTGGGAAAAGGTGAGGCCCCCAGAGGAGAGAGCTGCAGGAGAAGCGGTGTCAGAGGGTGAAATCCAGGTTTCAGTAATAGCTAGGAGATTCAGGGAGTTGGAGATGAAAAGGTCATGGGTTGGGACCAGTTTATTACAGACTGACCTGGCATTCCAGAGGGCACAGGATAGAGGGACAGAGTTTGTTGGAGAGATTTGAATGAGATTATCAGGGTTGCTATAGCGTGGGGGTGAGATTAATTTGGGGGACCGAGCTGAATAGAGTGTAGCGATGGTGCGGACTCCAGTGCTAGAAGGGGAGCCAGTAGAAGGTGGGCAGTAAGGGAAATTAATGATGTGTGGATGGATGTGGGGTAAAGTGACATGGAGAGGGGAGTGGGAGGAGGGATTAGCAGTGAGGTTGTAGGACCCCTGTAGAGTATAAGAGAATGAAAGTGGAGTAATGGGAGAAGATGGGGAGGAAGGTAAACAGAGGAGAGGAGATAAGGGGAAGAGGAAATGGAAGAGACAAGGGGGAAAGGATAAAGATGGAAGCAAGGGGCAGAACAAAAGATTAGGTAGACACTGAGTGAAGGTGGGATTTGAAGAAAACATGGTAATAGTAAGGATGATGTAAATAGGGGAAGAAAAGTTAAAAGTAGTAATGAAGACAGAATGTAGGAGAGAGCAGATTTCCAGAAACGCAAGTAATAGTGCAGTGTGGGAAAAGAGTCTGTACTGCAGAAGTTTATTATTGAGTATAAAAAAGTGGAGATTTGGTGGGAGCAGAAATTAAATAGTAAAATATACAGTGGTAGGAGCTAGATATAAGACTTAGAAAAAGAGCTAAGGTAAAAGTACATTATTATAGAGGAAAACTGACATAACACAGATAAGTATGCATTAGGATTATATGTAAAGCACAGAGCCAGCAGCAATAGTAGCAAGGGAGGCACCAGGTTTATGCAGCCGCCAGACAGGGAGTTCAATAATGAAAGTCCTGGTTATGTGTCCACAGGAGCTAGTAGTATGGAGACTGTGAACTCACAATTGTTCATTCCACTTTGTCCAATTAATTAGGTTGTTGTTTGTAGTTTGGTGGGTTTCCTTCTGTTTCACTGCTGTTTAACGCTGATATAACGCCAATTAATCGATTTAAAAAGAAGTTGACACTTTTAAAATAGGGCACCCAGCCAAGGCTTAGTCCAGCCTTCTAATGAACCTTACATAGGAGACCTAGCATGTGAAACCACTAATTTCTAACAACCCCCAAAACACTCCCACTATTATTGCAAGCAATAAATTACCTTAAACAAACAAACAAACAAACAGAACATACCATTAAGCTAGCATCTTATTATTATTATTATTATTATTATTATCCTTTATTTATATGGCGCCACAAAGGTTCCGCAGCGCCTTACACAGTACATAAATGAGCACACAAGAAAAACAGTTAATAGTAATACAAAACAATGCAGGACAAGGACAAGGTTATAAACTCAGCTGCAAAACACAAGCAGCAGGACATGAGCAACCAGGTGGTAGGTGCCATTGTAGGGAGTTAGGAGTAAATTATACTATAAGTAGGGGGAGGAGAAGCACGTGAGGATGAGGGCCCTGCTCGTGAGAGCTTACATTCTAAAGGGGAAGGGCAGACAGACAGGGGCGACACAGAGGGGTAGATAGTGAAGAAGGAGCATGGAGCAGTGGGTTAGGATATGTGCTGCGGAATGTGTGTGTATAAGACGACCTGATGTTATGTAAAAATTAAGTCCTTCATACATCTATCTCTATGATAGAAAATAGATTGTTTGTGTTATTTACATGAGAGATGTACAAAGTAAAGTAGAAGCACTTTAATTTGTGTGTTACATTTTAGCATCTATATACAGCCTGACAAGAAATGCAGCTATTATGGGACTGTCCCGCCATCCTAATACAGTAGTGACTACTTTAGTTCCAGCTGCTGGGTGCTATGCCATGCTCCTGTGAGTGGGTGCATCTCACATGCTAGACCCACTCACAAATGGGTGCAGCCATACATGATGTGGTCCCACAGGATGTTGCAGTACCCGGGCCCAGAATTTCTCTTGGCAGCCCTGGAGGTGACAGACAGAACGAGGAGGGAATGGGGCTTAGTAGTGGGGTAACAAGACCATGGAGGGAGGTGGTTGAGAGTGGAGGTATAGGAGAAGTGGGGGAAAGAAGCAGAGGGTTGGAAGCAGACTGATGAGAGAAAAAAAGGAAGAACAGCCAGTGGAGGAAACAGGAGGGGGAAGAGAGGGACGGATAAAGTAGAGGATTATGTGGACATAGAATATGGGGGTTGTGTGAAGTAAGGGTGTTCATGCTGTGGACAAGGTAATAATTGAGATGTAAACTGGAGTGGAGGCTGTGAGATATAGAGTCAGTGTGATATAGAGACAGTGTAATGTGGAGGCTGTGTGATGTAGAGACAGTGAGATATAGAGTCAGTGTGGATTAAAGTTGTTAAATGTTCAAAAATACATGTAAAGAACAGTGCTGCTAATGTATGAGCGCAGCTCCAAAAGTGATATATAAAGGAGAGGTATGCGAGTAGTGGGTGCAGGAATTAGTTTATAAACAAATGATTAATGTGGATAGATGTGACACAATTGGAAAAGGCAATACAAAATGAATGAGGACAAAATTACAATGTACCCGAGCTGATCCAGTCCAAAGTGTTCTGATCAACAAAGATCAATCAACAAGAGCAGCACACAGACAGGGGAGCACTTGCAGTGTCCAAGCAGTGAGTGCAGTAAGTAGTTGCCTGGATACAGCAGAAGATGTTGATTTTGTTCTTTCACATAAGTATGTTGCTTCTTGTTGTTCAGAAAGTGTTCTGGTTTTGAGTTTCGTATTCCTCCAGTTTAACTCCAGCGTAACTCCGACTTAGTTATCAAATTGTATTTACACTTATAATCAGAACACTTTGAATCTTAACACAGTCTATGGCAGCCTCCGGCTATGCAGCCTGTGGGAGCAGTAATATCTAAAGTTACAAACATGTGTCTCTGTGCTCACTGATTGGGACCCCACCCCAAAAGCTCTAACGCACACTAAATTGGGATGCAATAAAGTCTAAGATAAACAATTTGTGAGAAGGGGGAGGCCAACACAGATTCACAATACATTCCTAACTTCCTTTAGATAAATTGCTCTTAGTATAGCAGTAGTTGTAATTTACCTGTGGAATGCTGGGTCTATATACCTTGCATTGAACTAAGAAAACACAAACATAAAACTATATTCTAAACCAACAACTACAGATACTATGCAGTGATATACTACTTAATTTAACATTACATCTAAGTTAATTGTTCAAAGCAGTAGTCCTTTACAAGTATCATGCAGCAGGAATATGCTGGGAGCAGTAGTCCTTTACCTAGTACAGCTCGGGCAGGGACAAACAATTATAATGCAGCAAGAATATGCTGCTGGGAGCAGTAGTCCTTTACAAGTATCATGCAGCAAGAATATGTGTTCTCTGCCTTCAACCAACGTTTGTCCCTCTGGTGGCACCATGGGATTTTTCCTTGGTTCTCAGGGTGCTGCAGGCTCCTCCCTTTGAGCCCTTGGGCACAGTGGACCTCAAATGGTTGACAGCGAAGACACTTTTTCTCCTTGCTATCTCCTCAGCTCGCAGAGTTTCTGATTTGGCAGTGCTTTTACCTCGCTCCCCATATTTGATTTTTCACCAGAATAGAGAGGTCCTGCGTACACGGGTGGGTTACCTTCCGAAGGTGGTATCCCGTTTTCATATGAATGAAGAAATTGTAGTCCCAGCCTTTCAGTCTTCAAACCTTTCTACAGGTAAAGCTTCTCTGGATGTGGTTCGAGCCCTTCGTATCTACGTGGATCGTACCAACTCCATCAGGAAATCAGATGCGCTTTTTGTGTTGTATGGTTTTCACAAGCGAGGCTGGCCAGCTAACAATCAAACTCTGTCTCGCTGGCTGCGTATGACTATATCTCAGGTTTATACACAGGCTGATCTCCCTGTCCTTAACATGGTGACAGCACATTCGACTTGGTCTGTGGGACCATCATCGGCGTTTAGGCATGGCTTCTCTGTGGAACAGTTGTGCAAGGCAGCCACTTGGTCTTCTGTCCACACTTTGATCAAATTTTATGCATTTGATACTTTTGCCTCCCATGATGCTTCCTTTGGGCGGCAGATTCTCCTCTCGGCTCAGGAGCATTCCCACCCTTAGGGAAACTGCTTTGGGACATCCCCAAGGTAGTTCCTGTGGACCCTATGGAATCTGAAAAAGAAAATAAGAGTTATGGTAGACTTATCTTTGTTAACTCTTTTTCTTCGAGGTCCATAGTGTCCACAGGGCACCCACCCTGACGCACCTGGCCTCAGCTGAGATCTGTTCCTTCTTGTCACTGATTCCCTCATCTTTGTGAGAGTGTTTCTAGTGTGATTTGTACTCCCTTCTCCACTTTCCTTCTCCTGCCATTTAGGCTTGTTTACATACTGAGGGCCTGATTCAGAGACAGATGCTCTGAACGAGCGCTCGCTCTGAATCAGGGCGTTTTTTTTTTTTTTTTTTATGTCCGGCCTCCTGGCCGCTCGCAAAGCTGTGGGTAACCACCCACAGCTATTGCGAGCGGCGAGGTTGATGGTCTCGATGGTCAAGACCATCATGACCATCGGGCTTGCGACGAGACCCTTGTGGTAGGGTCTCGTTGCCGCAAGCCCCAGAGAGCTTCTGGATATAATAGAGCCGAAAGCTCTCCCACTGACATCACTGGTGATGTCAGTGGGGCCGCCCCCAAATGGCAGGCATTCCTTCGGGAATGCCTCCATTTGGCCAGCCACCCCACCTGCCCGCCTACCAAATGGGGCGAGCTGTCAATCACTATCGACAGCTCGCCCCCTTTGGTGCGAGACCTGGAGCGACGGAGCTAAAGCTTTGACTGTTTGGTGCCTGGATCTCTCCAACCACATACCCCAAAGTAGTTCTTGTGGACCCTATGGACCTCGAAGAAAAAGAGTTAACAAAGATAAGTCTAACATAACTCTTATTATTTCCTATGTTTCCTGTGATTGTGTCATCCTTCTTGTGTGAGGGCATATACAAAATCAGTGTTGTGTGGCATAATGTATAGCACAGATATTGAGACTTTCGATTTGCCGGACAATCGCCACGTTTGTCGGCCCGAGTGTGTACCTATTGTATCCTTAGAGATTACTTCACTTTAATCAAACATGGAAGCTGGACAGTGAGTGTGTAATGCTTGGTACACACTAGATTGACGATTCGGCCCATTGGCTGACCCGCCGACCTATCTGACGATTGGTAAGTGCATATACATTTACCAATCGTCTTCCCAATGTGTCGGGCCTGATGTCACAACTCGGCGGGCATTTCAATTTGCCCGCCCAGTTGAGCTGTCAATCACCCCCAGGTTCTAGAAGGTGAGTAGCTTTCAGATGGTACAAGAAGGAATAGAGCTGCAGAAGAACAGAGAGAGAAGATGTATGAGAAGCATCATATCTTTCCCAGTTACAGTGCCAGTTTGGTTTGTGCTAGGTCAGATGTGACCATATTTTGCAATTGCTCATGGAGCAAAGATATTAATGCACAAGCCCAATCCTTTTGTAGTCGGCCATATTCTTGAAGTCAACTGAAAGGGAATATTTACAAAAGCCAGAAACGTAAACATTTCGTAAAAAGTAGCATCACAGGATGCAGAAGACGTCAGTGTCTATAAACTAAAGTATCTGACTTCATCCTTGACTCAGGGGAATGTTATGTTCTTGTGCCATCTAAGAGCAGACGTGTACTCAATTACCAATACTCCCTGGGAGATGACATTAAAGCCAGTGAAAGACAGAAGGCTAGAGATGAAGATCGAGATATGCAAAGTCTTAATAGGAAAAGCATTCAAAACAATCTATACTTAGTTACCGTGTAAAACAAAAGTCGTATTTTTAAGACATCCGCCTTAATGTGTCACAGAAAGAATGCAGAGTATATCGATAGAATCTGTAAACAATTTAAAGGTTTCCAAATGGCAATGTAGTAAGACATGTAAATCCAGTACCCAGGAATTGCACAATTGCAGAACTATTTTTATCAGCTATTTAACAATGTAATGAAATACAGAGCAGGGATGGCTATATTAATATCCATGACTAATGCCATTAGCATTTTCTACTAGAATAATAGAAAGTTCTATAACAGAGGCAATAAAGAATTTTTATTTTTAGTTATTATTATTATTATTATTATTATTATTATTATGTTTGCTATTACCTTTAGTGTATATTTATCATGTGTCCTATAACATTAAAAATACCAGGATCTCCATGAAATTATCGCGCTCATTGCAACCACCACTCTTGACTGGTACCAAGCCAAAAATCCTTTTGCTTTTCACTCCCTGCTCCCCCCATTATATCTTCATGTGAGTGTCTAGTCACAGGAGCTGACACTCTAATACAGTGTTTCCCAACCTCAGTCCTCAAAGCACACTAACAGTCCAAGTTTAAAGGATAACCATACTTGAGCGCTGGTGACTAGTACCTTTTTTTGATTGAACCATCTGTGCTCAAGCATGCACATCCTTAAAACCTAGACTGTTAAGGCCACCATACACCTACCGACAGGTTGCGCGATCCTGCTATCGGATCGGAAACATCAATCTGCCAGTTGGAAATGCCGACCGTCGGCCATCGATGTTCAGCAATCCGTCAGAGGATTGGTGAAATTCTCCATGTTAAATTTCACAGATTTGCAAATCACAATCATATTTTGATCGTGATCAGCAAATCAGTGAAGTCCAACATGTTGGATTTCATCGATCCTGCAATCCGGCATCTCCGGATCGCAGGAATGCGACAATCCGTTGCTAGTGTATCAGCCCCTTTAGTGTGCCTTGAGGACTGAGTTTAGGAAACACTGCTCTAATAGGTGTATTGTCCCTCTCAGTCCCTGCTCCCCCTATTACATCTTCATCTGAGAAATTAGTCACATGCAGGAGCGTTGAGAGGAAGGGGGAGTGGGTACAAACTACCTGGGCCCGGGCTTACTGGAGGGGCCGGCGGGGACTCGGATCCGGCACCGCTCCCCCCCCCGCGTTACATCACAGCAGCTCAGCACACGTTGCTATGTGCTGGACTGCACTGGCAGACTGCTCGCGGCTGCTAAGAAACAGCCACAGCAGTCTCCTATGGCTGTGGGGGGAACGATCAAGCTGATTGCGCCCCCCACTGGTTATGCGCCGGGCTGAGGCTCACTGCGCCCCCTCGTCAGCACGCAGCACCGCTTCGCGGTACTGCAAAATGTTTTTTTTTTAAATCTAAGGGGGGCGTGGCCACGCCTCCCGCGGTTAGACCACGTCCCCTTTTTACCGTGGCCTGGTGCGGCTCTAGACGGGCCTGGTCACAGGAGCTAATGGGAGCATTGTCCCTCTCACTCTCAGCTCACCCCATTAAGGACCTCATTCAGAGTCGGTCGAAGCGGCCGCACGGTCGTAGGCAGCCGATGTTTGCTAAACTGCGCATGCGTAAAGTTCGCCGCAATGCGCGTGCGCAAACTAGCGGCTACGATCAGAAATTTCTCTCTCCATGAATACAGCCAGGTCGGTAGTTTGAGTGACAGAATGAGGCGTTTGTGGGTGGTAACAGGGGAAGGTGCTGGAAAACGGGGGTGTGGAGATCCGAACGCAGGCATACCTAATTATGCGAACGGCATTTTATGGGAGTGCATAATTAATAAAGTAGTGTCATGGCACACGTGACAGGGGAGGTTTTACACTGACATGATCGTAGAGCATAAGAGAGGGTATGGTCAACCTTTAGCTCTACGACCAGTTCCGATGGTTTACAATGCTCGCGATTAATCATTATATAGCCGGAGATGACGTGTTATGCGTACGAGAATGGGGCATTTTTTTTGCGAACCAACCGCATCCTCCCCTTAGTCGGCCAGCTAACGATCCGACCTTAGGGACGCAACATGCGTGTGCATCATTTGCATATGCGGCCCCTTTTCCTATACGACCGTGCGGCCACAACGACCGACTCTGAATGAGGTCCTAAATCTCTGTGTAAGAGACTAGTCACAAGAGCTGACATTTTTATAGCTGGGGTCCAGGGGACCCCATTATTATTGTTCTATATATAGCACATACATAGCATGTTAGAGATTTGTCAAAGGAGCAGACACTCTAATAGGAGCATTGTCGCCCTCACTCCAAGCTCCCCATGAGTCCAATTGCAGCTGACTTGGGTTCAAATCTACATTGGCCCCTCTATCTTTAGATATATTAACCATCCTACAGGGTATAGGGGCCTATTCATCATAACTTAAAATTCGAGGGAGGTAATTAGGTTTAGAACTCGCATGGAGTTCTACCTAATTACCAGAGGAATTCATCATTCCTCCTCTCCATAACTATCTATTCCGAAAAGCTGTCATTTTTGCGATGATAGCTTTTAGGGAAATAGATACTTTTCCCTGTCTACACTACCTTACCGCAGCTGTAATCTGTGCTGCGCATGCGCTGTTGTATTCGTAAAACCAGCACATGCGCAGCACTATGTACAGCTGCTGTAATTTTGTGTTCCTCCCCAACCCCCTCCCCTCTCCGCATACCTCCCCCCTGTCCCGCACTTACCTGCCCGCTGCAGCACCTCCGGATCCGGTGTCTGCTCTGACATGTGTTCTCCCAGCAGACCACAGTACAGTTTAGAAAAAAAAAACGTTTTGTTTTTTTTCTAAACTTTATTGTGTTCTGCAGGGAGAACACAGTGTCCGAGCAGACACCAGAGCCAGAGGAGGGATCAAAGTTCTGGAGGAAGACGCCGGGGGACCTGCACACGCTGTCACAGGTAAGTGTAATCTGCTATTCGCCGCCTCACAGTGGCGGATAGTAACTCCATCAAATTCCGAAAATACATAATTTTCGGAATTTGATGAATACCATAATTTCCATATCCCCATACTAATGTATGGGGAGTGTGGAAATTAACGCAGGGGGACTTAACACAGGAGATATCACTGATATCTCCTGGTTAAGTCTCTTCATGAATACTAAAATACCGGTAATTAAGGAAAATGTCCTTAAAAACTTTATTTTAGTGTTGATGACTAGGCCCCTAAGTTACTAAAGTAAAAATTGTTTATTCAAAGAAGATTTAAAAGGGAACAACCTTATTTTGTGTGTATTACTTTTGCCTCTTTAAACCCAGCCCTCTAAGCTGACAATAATTGGTGGCTTTGAAAACCCCATCTCTAATACCTGTACACAAAAGGGGATCATTTATCAATGAGTTTTATCATACGCAAGGAGTTCTAAAACTCGTTGTGTATGTTAAATGGCACTCCAGGTAATCAGCTCCCAACTGTCATTTATGAAACAGGTGACAGTTAGAAGCTGATTGGCTGGAGCACCATTATCATACGCAATGAGTTTTAAAGCCCCTTGCCCCTAAATCTTTTTTTTTTTAAATCAAGCAATGAAAGTTCTTTTGCAGTCTAAGCAGAAATATTTTGAGAGTGGAAATTAAAAATAAAATAAAAAAAATACTAGCAAAAGCCTTCAAAGAAAAACAAGCAGCTATATTTATACATTGTGTTATAGCTAAATTAGAAACAGAATACAAAAAAACTCAAAATATACCAGCAATATTTCACGCATATTATTTATAATTGTACAGTAAAAGCTCCACAATCACAAGCTAACTACAGTTTAAAATGAGCTGAGACTTTAGAAAAACCTTTCTCCCTATTAGACGCTAGCTAAGTCATTGAGATTATCCCATCTGGTACAATATCTGTGTCTGATAGCCTTTTTATTTAGTTCTAAAAATCACTAGATGGAGTTCCACTAATTTTGCCAAGTTAGACACAACGCCACCTACTGTCCCCAGTATAGTCACTCAATAATTAATCTATAGCTATTGTTGTATTCCAACCCCCCTTTTCAACGGGATGTAGTCAGGATGCCGGCGGCTGGAATGCCGACCGCCAGAATCCCAACATTTAAAGCATAGCATGGGGCTAAAGATAGGCGTCTAAATACTGGCACCTATCATTAGCCCCACGTCAAAATCCCGACACCCGGCATACCGAACGTAGGTAACACGGATGGCGGGAGCTGTTATCCGCAGGGCGGGTTAGGTTTAGGTACCCCCGGGGCGACTTAGGGTTAGACAGCCCACCGGGAGTGTTAGGCACCACCGGGGGGTGGTTAGGGTTAGGCGCGCCCCCCCCCCCGGGTTAGGTTTAGGGTGTGGGGAGGGGGGTTAGGGTCAGGCAGCACGGGGGGGGGCTTAGAGTTAGGTACTCTCCCGGAGTCTTATGTTTAGTCACCCTCAAGGGAGGGTTAGGGTTAGGGGGGGAGAGGGAAGGGTTAACTGTACATACCAGCTGGCGTTGGGATTTTCTGCTGTAGGGCTTCCAGCGTCGGGATTTGAACTGGAGGCTTTTAAGCCATCGATATTTCATACCCAACCCTTTTCAATAGCTGTGCCTTAGTCCACTAATCCCTTTTCCTTTAAGAATGTATGGTGTCCTTCCCCAGGTAGATGCTTTGTTCCCTGATGCTTTTTGCATTGCTGATTATCTGGCCAATCACTGCCTCTGAGCAAGTAGCTTTCATGGGCGCACTAACTGGTTTTGCATCTCCAAACTCAAAATAATTTCCTGTATTTTCTGTCTTTGATTAAGAAGAAAACTGACATCTTCTCCTCACTCTGCCTAAACAAGCAGCTAATAAATGCACTTCATGTATTATGATATAACTGTCACAAGCCGCCGCACTGCGAATGCAGGGCAAGACGAACGCCGGGCAAGCGATCGCTGAAACTCCTCCTACCTCCTATCCATCATGCCAGGATTGATCTGGATTGGCTCCTGCTTCAATTTTGTCCTGGTGTGAACGCTGCTCCAATGCCGGTGGTAGCGTTTCACGTGTTTCTGGTTGTGGTCAGTCTCCTGTTGTTCCAGTTGAGTTCCAGTGATCCTGTCAGGTTTATTTCTTGCCTGCTCTTTGAACCATAGAGGTGGCATGGTCCGCATATCTGCCACCTGCCGATTGTGTCATCTAGGCAACACAGTGTGCGTCCCAGCTCCCTGCCGCGTATGTCATCCAGGCGGCACAGAGTGCACTCGTAGTCCTGAGTGCACTAACCTGCGTCCTCCGGCTAGTGTCAACCCGGTGGAGCAGGTCGCACCTCAGCATTCCAAGTACGCAACCCAGCATACCATCGCTTGTGTCACAAAAACAGACAAATCTCAGGTGCACAACTCCAAATTATTAATAATATATAAATGCAATAAAATTTTGCAATCAATAGAGGTTTTTAGCATAATCTTGGCCAAGGTTATGGGCCTACCCACCAAATCCAGGTAAACTCTGTAGGGTAGGTCCCTAACATACTACAATTCAAATCCAGTGCGCAGAACACCCCCAAACTAGCCCAGCTAAGCTGCCCCAGGGCACCGCCATAGTAAGAAAAGTGCAGTGTGAAAGAGATAGTTAAAAGCAGCTACTGCTGCATATAAAGAATGAAAATAAAAAGTGAGGTACATATATAATAAACAAACCAGTGAAGGGTTAAAATGTGTTATAAAAGCAAAATGTGTTATAAGGCGGTGCCCTGAAACAGATCAACAAAGGCAATCCAGGGGGAGCCACGCCCCAAAAATGAACCAAAGTTGCACTACAGAATATAAAACTTGCAGGACTTACCTAAAATTGTGCCTAATACTAGTGTGCATATTCATTACAAGACTCCATGCTTTTAAACCAATAAGGTAGGGGTGCTAATCCAGACCGAGGGCATCTCCTTTCCCTCAGGTGTGCAATAAAGCACATTAAATGGAGTATATGGGAAAGATTTCTGGACTGCACACCCTGAATATATATATATATAATATATAATGGGAGGTGCTACCTGATGAGTCTAATTGCAGGCACAAAAACAGACAAATCTCAGGTGCACAACTCCAAATTATTAATAATATATAAATGCAATAAAAGTTTGCAATCAATAGAGGTTTTTAGCATAATCTTGGCCAAGGTTATGGGCCTACCCACCATATCCAGGTAACCTCTGTAGGGTAGGTCCCTAACATACTACAATTAAAATCCAGTGCGCAGAACACCCCCAAACTAGCCCAGCTAAGCTGCCCCAGGGCACCGTCATAGTAAAAAAAGTGCAGTGTGAAAGAGATAGTTAAGAGCAGCTACTGCTGCATATAAAGAATGAAAATAAAAAGTGAGGTACATATATAATAAACAAACAGTGAAGGGTTAAAATTTGTTATAAATGAAAAATGTGTTATAATGCGGTGCCCTGAAACAGATCAACAAAGGCAATCCAGGGGGACCACGCCCCAAAAATGAACCAAAGTTGCACTACAGTATATAAAACTTGTAGGACTTACCTAGAATTGTGCCTAATATTAGTGTGCATATTCATTACAAAACTCCATGCTTTTAAACCAATAAGGTAGGGGTGCTAATCCAGACCGAGGGCGTCTCCTTTCCCTCAGGTGTGCAATAAAGCACATTAAATGGAGTATATGGGAAAGATTTCTGGATTGCACACCCTGAATATATATATATATATATATATATATATATATATATATATAATGGGAGGTGCTACCTGATGAGACTAATTGCAGGCACAAAAACAGACAAATCTCAGGTGCACAACTCCAAATTATTAATAATATATAAATGCAATAAAATGTTGCCATCAATAGAGGTTTTTAGCATAATCTTGACCAAGGTTATGGGCCTACCCACCATATCCAGGTAACCTCTGTAGGGTAGGTCCCTAACATACCACAATTCAAATCCAGTGTGCAGAACACCCCCAAACTAGCCCAGCTAAGCTGCCCCAGGGCACCGCCATAGTAAGAAAAGTGCAGTGTGAAAGAGATAGTTAAGAGCAGCTACTGCTGCATATAAAGAATGAAAATAAAAAGTGAGGTACATATATAATAAACAAACAGTGAAGGGTTAAAATGTGTTATAAATGAAAAATGTGTTATAATGCGGTGCCCTGAAACAGATCAACAAAGGCAATCCAGGGGGACCCACGCCCCAAAAATGAACCAAAGTTGCACTACAGTATATAAAACTTGTAGAACTTACCTAGAATTGTGCCTAATACTAGTGTGCATATTAATTACAAGACTCCATGCTTTTAAACCAATAAGGTAGGGGTGCTAATCCAGACCGAGGGCGTCTCCTTTCCCTCAGGTGTGCAATAAAGCACATTAAATGGAGTATATGGGAAATATTTCTGGACTGCACACCCTGAATATATATATATATATATATATAATGGGATGTGCTACCTGATGAGACTAATAGCAGGAACAAAAACAGACAAATCTCAGGTGCACAACTCCAAATTATTAATAATATATAAATGCAATAAAAGTTTGCAATCAATAGAGGTTTTTAGCATAATCTTGGCCAAGGTTATGGGAATACCCACCATATCCAGGTAACCTCTGTAGGGTAGGTCCCTAACATACTACGATTCAAATCCAGTGCGCAGAACACCCCCAAACTAGCCCAGCTAAGCCGCCCCAGGGCACCGCCATAGTAAGAAAAGTGCAGTGTGAAAGAGATAGTTAAGAGCAGCTACTGCTGCATATAAAGAATGAAACTAAAAAGTGAGGTACATATATAATAAACAAACAGTGAAGGGTTAAAATGTGTTATAAAAGAAAAATGTGTTATAATGCGGTGCCCTGAAACAGATCAACAAAGGGAATCCAGGGGGACCCATGCCCCAAAAATGAATCAAAGTTGCACTACAGTATATAAAACTTGTAGAACTTACCTAGAATTGTGCCTAATACTAGTGTGCATATTCATTACAAGACTCCATGCTTTTAAACCAATAAGGTAGGGGTGCTAATCCAGACCGAGGGCGTCTCCTTTCCCTCAGGTGTGCAATAAAGCACATTAAATGGAGTATATGGGAAAGATTTCTGCACTGCACACCCTGAATATATATATATATATATATATATATATATATTGGGAGGTGCTACCTGATGAGACTAATTGCAGGCACAAAAACAGACAAATCTCAGGTGCACAACTCCAAATTATTAATAATATATAAATGCAATAAAAGTTTGCAATCAATAGATGTTTTTAGCATAATCTTAGCTAAGGTTATGGACCTACCCACCATATCCAGGTAACCTTTGTAGGGTAGGTCCCTAATATACTACGATTCAAATCCAGTGCGCAGAACACCCCCAAACTAGCCCAGCTAAGCCACCCCAGGGCACCGCCATAGTAAGAAAAGTGCAGTGTGAAAGAGATAGTTAAGAGCAGCTACTGCTGCATTTAAAGAATGAAACTAAAAAGTGAGGTACATATATAATAAACAAACAGTGAAGGGTTAAAATGTGTTATAAAAGAAAAATGTGTTATAATGCTGTGCCCTGAAACAGATTAACAAAGGCAATCCAGGGGGACCCACGCCCCAAAAATGAACCAAAGTTGCACTACAGTATATAAAACTTGTAGAACTTACCTAGAATTGTGCCTAATACTAGTGTGCATATTCATTACAAAACTCCATGCTTTTAAACCAATAAGGTAGGGGTGCTAATCCAGACCGAGGGCGTCTCCTTTCCCTCAGGTGTGCAATAAAGCACATTAAATGGAGTATATGGGAAAGATTTCTGGACTGCACACCCTGAATATATATATATAATGGGAGGTGCTACCTGATGAGACTAATAGCAGGCACAAAAATAGACAAATCTCAGGTGCACAACTCCAAATTATTAATATATAAATGTAATAAAATTTTGCAATCAATAGAGGTTTTTAGCATAATCTTGGCCAAGGTTATGGGCCTACCCACCATATCCAGGTAACCACTGTAGGGTAGGTCCCTAACATACTACGATTCCAATCCAGTGCGCAGAACACCCCAAAACTAGCCCAGCTAAGCCGCCCCAGGGCACCGTCATAGTAAGAAAAGTGCAGTGTGAAACAGATAGTTAAGAGCAGCTACTGCTGCATATAAAGAAAGAAAATAAAAAGTGAGGTACATGTATAATAAACAAACAGTGAAGGCTAAAAAATTTGTTATAAATGAAAAATGTGTTATAAATAATGCGGTGCCCTGAAACAGATCAACAAAGGCAATCCAGGGGACCCACGCCCCAAAAATGAACCATAGTTGCACTGCAGTATATAAAACTTGTAGGACTTACCTAGAATTGTGCCTAATACTAGTGTGCATATTCATTACAAGACTCCATGCTTTTAAACCAATAAGGTAGGGGTGCTAATCCAGACCGAGGGCGTCTCCTTTCCCTCAGGTGTGCAATAAAGCACATTAAATGGAGTATATGGGAAATATTTCTGGACTGCACACCCTGAATATATATATATATAATATATATATATATATATATATATATTGGGAGGTGCTACCTGATGAGACTAATTGAAGGCACAAAAACAGACAAATCTCAGGTGCACAACTCCAAATTGTTAATAATATGTAAATGCAATAAAAGCCTGCAATCAATAGAGGTTTTTAGCATAATCTTGGCCAAGGTTATGGACCTACCCACCATATCCAGGTAACCTCTGTAGGGTAGGTCCCTAACATACTACGATTCAAATCCAGTGCACAGAACACCCCCAAACTAACCCAGCTAAGCCGGCCCAGGGCACCGCCATAGTAAGAAAAGTGCAGTGTGAAAGAGATAGTTAAGAGCAGCTACTGCTGCATATAAAGAATGAAAATAAAAAGTGAGGTACATATATAATAAACAAACAGTGAAGGGTTAAAATGTGTTATAAATGAAAAATGTGTTATAATGCGGTGCCCTGAAACAGATCAACAAAGGCAATCCAGGGGGATCCACGCCCCAAAAGTGAACCAAAGTTGCACTACAGTATATAAAACTTGTAGAACTTACCTAGAATTGTGCCTAATACTAGTGTGCATATTCATTACAAGACTCCATGCTTTTAAACCAATAAGGTAGGGGTGCTAATCCAGACCGAGGGCGTCTCCTTTCCCTCAGGTGTGCAATAAAGCACTTTAAATGGAGTATATGGGAAAGATTTCTGGACTGCACACTCTGAATATATATATAATATATATATATATATATATATATATATTGGGAGGTGCTACCTGATGAGACTAATTGCAGGCACAAAAACAGACAAATCTCAGGGGCACAACTCCAAATTATTAATATTATATAAATGCAATAAAAGTTTGCAATCAATAGAGGTTTTTAGCATAATCTTGGCCAAGGTTATGGCCCTACCCACCATATCCAGGTAACCTTTGTAGGATAGGTCCCTAACATACCACGATTCAAATCCAGTGCGCAGAACACCCCCAAACTAACCCAGCTAAGCCGGCCCAGGGCACCGCCATAGTAAGAAAAGTGCAGTGTGAAAGAGATAGTAAAGAGCAGCTACTGCTGCATATAAAGAATGAAAATAAAAAGTGAGGTACATATATAATAAACAAACAGTGAAGGGTTAAAATTTGTTATAAATGAAAAATGTGTTATTATGCGGTGCCCTGAAACAGATCAACAAAGGCAATCCAGGGGAACCCACACCCCAAAAATGAACCATAGTTGCACTACAGTATATAAAACTTGTAGGACTTACCTAGAATTGTGCCTAATACTAGTGTGCATATTCATTACAAGACTCCATGCTTTTAAACCAATAAGGTAGGGGTGCTAATCCAGACCGAGGGCTTCTCCTTTCCCTCAGGTGTGCAATAAAGCACATTAAATGGAGTATATGGGAAAGATTTCTGGACTGCACACCCTGAATATATATATATATATAATGGGAGGTGCTACCTGATGAGACTAATTGCAGGCACAAAAACAGACAAATCTCAGGTGCACAACTCCAAATTATTAATAATATATAAATGCAATAAAAGTTTGCAATCAATAGATATTTTTAGCATAATCTTTGCCAAGGTTATGGACCTACCCACCATATCCAGGTAACCTTTGTAGGGTAGGTCCCTAACATACTACGATTCAAATCCAGTGTGCAGAACACCCCCAAACTAGCCCAGCTAAGCCACCCCAGGGCACCGCCATAGTAAGAAAAGTGCAGTGTGAAAGAGATAGTTAAGAGCAGCTACTGCTGCATATAAAGAATGAAAATAAAAAGTGAGGTACATATATAATAATCAAACAGTGAAGGGTTAAAATGTGTTATAAAAGAAAAATGTGTTATAATGCGGTGCCCTGAAACAGATCAACAAAGGCAATCCAGGGGGACCCACGCCCCAAAAATGAACCAAAGTTGCACTACAGTATATAAAACTTGTAGAACTTACCTAGAATTGTGCCTAATACTAGTGTGCATATTCATTACAAGACTCCATGCTTTTAAACCAATAAGGTAGGAGTGCTAATCCAGACCGAGGGCGTCTCCTTTCCCTCAGGTGTGCAATAAAGCACATTAAATGGAGTATATGGGAAAGATTTCTGGACTGCACACCCTGAATATATATATATATATATAATGGGAGGTGCTACCTGATGAGACTAATTGCAGGCACAAAAACAGACAAATCTCAGGTGCACAACTCCAAATTATTAATAATATATAAATGCAATAAAAGTTTGCAATCAATAGATGTTTTTAGCATAATCTTAGCCAAGGTTATGGACCTACCCACCATATCCAGGTAACCTTTGTAGGGTAGGTCCCTAACATACTACGATTCAAATCCAGTGCGCAGAACACCCCCAAACTAACCCAGCTAAGCTGGCCCAGGGCACCGCCATAGTAAGAAAAGTGCAGTGTGAAAGAGATAGTTAAGAGCAGCTACTGCTGCATATAAAGAATGAAAATAAAAAGTGAGGTACATATATAATAAACAAACAGTGAAGGGTTAAAATGTGTTATAAATGAAAAATGTGTTATAATGTGGTACCCTGAAACAGATCAACAAAGGCAATCCAGGAGGACCCACACCTGAAAAATGAACCAAAGTTGCACTACAGTATATAAAACCTGTAGGACATACCTAGAATTGTGCCTAATACTAGTGTGCATAATCATTACAAGACTCCATGCTTTTAAACCAATAAGGTAGGGGTGCTAATCCAGACCGAGGGCGTCTCCTTTCCCTCAGGTGTGTAATAAAGCACATTAAATGGAGTATATGGGAAAGATTTCTGGACTGCACACCCTGAATATATACATATATAATGGGAGATGCTACCTGATGAGACTAATTGCAGTCATAAAAACAGACAAATCTCAGGTGCACAACTCCAAATTATTAATAATATATAAATGCAATAATATTTTGCAATCAATAGAGGTTTTTAGCATAATCTTGGCCAAGGTTGTGGGCCTACCCACCATATCCAGGTAACCTCTGTAGGGTAGGTCCCTAATATACTACGATTCAAATCCAGTGCGCAGAACACCCCCAAACTAGCCCAGCTAAGCCACCCCAGGGCACCGCCATAGTAAGAAAAGTGCAGTGTGAAAGAGATAGTTAAGAGCAGCTACTGCTGCATATAAAGAATGAATCTAAAAAGTGAGGTACATATATAATAAACAAACAGTGAAGGGTTAAAATGTGTTATAAAAGAAAAATGTGTTATAATGCGGTGCCCTGAAACAGATCAACAAAGGCAATCCAGGGGGACCTACGCCCCAAAAATGAACCAAAGTTGCACTACAGTATATAAAACTTGTAGAACTTACCTAGAATTGTGCCTAATACTAGTGTGCATATTCATTACAAGACTCCATGCTTTTAAACCAATAAGGTAGGGGTGCTAATCCAGACCGAGGGCGTCTCCTTTCCCTCAGGTGTGCAATAAAGCACATTAAATGGAGTATATGGGAAAGATTTCTGGACTGCACACCCTGAATATATATATATAATGGGAGGTGCTACCTGATGAGACTAATAGCAGGCACAAAAATAGACAAATCTCAGGTGCACAACTCCAAATTATTAATATATAAATGTAATAAAATTTTGCAATCAATAGAGGTTTTTAGCATAATCTTGGCCAAGGTTATGGGCCTACCCACCATATCCAGGTAACCTTTGTAGGATAGGTCCCTAACATACCACGATTCAAATCCAGTGCGCAGAACACCCCCAAACTAACCCAGCTAAGCCGGCCCAGGGCACCGCCATAGTAAGAAAAGTGCAGTGTGAAAGAGATAGTAAAGAGCAGCTACTGCTGCATATAAAGAATGAAAATAAAAAGTGAGGTACATATATAATAAACAAACAGTGAAGGGTTAAAATGTGTTATAAATGAAAAATGTGTTATAATGCGGTGCCCTGAAACAGATCAACAAAGGCAATCCAGGGGGACCCACGCCCCAAAAATGAACCATAGTTGCACTACAGTATATAAAACTTGTAGGACTTACCTAGAATTGTGCCTAATACTAGTGTGCATATTCATTACAAGACTCCATGCTTTTAAACCAATAAGGTAGGGGTGTTAATCCAGACCGAGGGCGTCTCCTTTCCCTCAGGTGTGCAATAGAGCACATTAAATGGAGTATATGGGAAAGATTTCTGGACTGCACACTCTGAATATATATATAATATATATATATATATATATATTGGGAGGTGCTACCTGATGAGACTAATTGCAGGCACAAAAACAGACAAATCTCAGGGGCACAACTCCAAATTATTAATATTATATAAATGCAATAAAAGTTTGCAATCAATAGAGGTTTTTAGCATAATCTTGGCCAAGGTTATGGCCCTACCCACCATATCCAGGTAACCTTTGTAGGATAGGTCCCTAACATACCACGATTCAAATCCAGTGCGCAGAACACCCCCAAACTAACCCAGCTAAGCCGGCCCAGGGCACCGCCATAGTAAGAAAAGTGCAGTGTGAAAGAGATAGTAAAGAGCAGCTACTGCTGCATATAAAGAATGAAAATAAAAAGTGAGGTACATATATAATAAACAAACAGTGAAGGGTTAAAATTTATTATAAATGAAAAATGTGTTATTATGCGGTGCCCTGAAACAGATCAACAAAGGCAATCCAGGGGAACCCACACCCCAAAAATGAACCATAGTTGCACTACAGTATATAAAACTTGTAGGACTTACCTAGAATTGTGCCTAATACTAGTGTGCATATTCATTACAAGACTCCATGCTTTTAAACCAATAAGGTAGGGGTGCTAATCCAGACCGAGGGCTTCTCCTTTCCCTCAGGTGTGCAATAAAGCACATTAAATGGAGTATATGGGAAAGATTTCTGGACTGCACACCCTGAATATATATATATATATAATGGGAGGTGCTACCTGATGAGACTAATTGCAGGCACAAAAACAGACAAATCTCAGGTGCACAACTCCAAATTATTAATAATATATAAATGCAATAAAAGTTTGCAATCAATAGATATTTTTAGCATAATCTTTGCCAAGGTTATGGACCTACCCACCATATCCAGGTAACCTTTGTAGGGTAGGTCCCTAACATACTACGATTCAAATCCAGTGTGCAGAACACCCCCAAACTAGCCCAGCTAAGCCACCCCAGGGCACCGCCATAGTAAGAAAAGTGCAGTGTGAAAGAGATAGTTAAGAGCAGCTACTGCTGCATATAAAGAATGAAAATAAAAAGTGAGGTACATATATAATAATCAAACAGTGAAGGGTTAAAATGTGTTATAAAAGAAAAATGTGTTATAATGCGGTGCCCTGAAACAGATCAACAAAGGCAATCCAGGGGGACCCACGCCCCAAAAATGAACCAAAGTTGCACTACAGTATATAAAACTTGTAGAACTTACCTAGAATTGTGCCTAATACTAGTGTGCATATTCATTACAAGACTCCATGCTTTTAAACCAATAAGGTAGGAGTGCTAATCCAGACCGAGGGCGTCTCCTTTCCCTCAGGTGTGCAATAAAGCACATTAAATGGAGTATATGGGAAAGATTTCTGGACTGCACACCCTGAATATATATATATATATATAATGGGAGGTGCTACCTGATGAGACTAATTGCAGGCACAAAAACAGACAAATCTCAGGTGCACAACTCCAAATTATTAATAATATATAAATGCAATAAAAGTTTGCAATCAATAGATGTTTTTAGCATAATCTTAGCCAAGGTTATGGACCTACCCACCATATCCAGGTAACCTTTGTAGGGTAGGTCCCTAACATACTACGATTCAAATCCAGTGCGCAGAACACCCCCAAACTAACCCAGCTAAGCTGGCCCAGGGCACCGCCATAGTAAGAAAAGTGCAGTGTGAAAGAGATAGTTAAGAGCAGCTACTGCTGCATATAAAGAATGAAAATAAAAAGTGAGGTACATATATAATAAACAAACAGTGAAGGGTTAAAATGTGTTATAAATGAAAAATGTGTTATAATGTGGTACCCTGAAACAGATCAACAAAGGCAATCCAGGAGGACCCACACCTGAAAAATGAACCAAAGTTGCACTACAGTATATAAAACCTGTAGGACATACCTAGAATTGTGCCTAATACTAGTGTGCATAATCATTACAAGACTCCATGCTTTTAAACCAATAAGGTAGGGGTGCTAATCCAGACCGAGGGCGTCTCCTTTCCCTCAGGTGTGTAATAAAGCACATTAAATGGAGTATATGGGAAAGATTTCTGGACTGCACACCCTGAATATATACATATATAATGGGAGATGCTACCTGATGAGACTAATTGCAGTCATAAAAACAGACAAATCTCAGGTGCACAACTCCAAATTATTAATAATATATAAATGCAATAATATTTTGCAATCAATAGAGGTTTTTAGCATAATCTTGGCCAAGGTTGTGGGCCTACCCACCATATCCAGGTAACCTCTGTAGGGTAGGTCCCTAATATACTACGATTCAAATCCAGTGCGCAGAACACCCCCAAACTAGCCCAGCTAAGCCACCCCAGGGCACCGCCATAGTAAGAAAAGTGCAGTGTGAAAGAGATAGTTAAGAGCAGCTACTGCTGCATATAAAGAATGAATCTAAAAAGTGAGGTACATATATAATAAACAAACAGTGAAGGGTTAAAATGTGTTATAAAAGAAAAATGTGTTATAATGCGGTGCCCTGAAACAGATCAACAAAGGCAATCCAGGGGGACCTACGCCCCAAAAATGAACCAAAGTTGCACTACAGTATATAAAACTTGTAGAACTTACCTAGAATTGTGCCTAATACTAGTGTGCATATTCATTACAAGACTCCATGCTTTTAAACCAATAAGGTAGGGGTGCTAATCCAGACCGAGGGCGTCTCCTTTCCCTCAGGTGTGCAATAAAGCACATTAAATGGAGTATATGGGAAAGATTTCTGGACTGCACACCCTGAATATATATATATAATGGGAGGTGCTACCTGATGAGACTAATAGCAGGCACAAAAATAGACAAATCTCAGGTGCACAACTCCAAATTATTAATATATAAATGTAATAAAATTTTGCAATCAATAGAGGTTTTTAGCATAATCTTGGCCAAGGTTATGGGCCTACCCACCATATCCAGGTAACCTTTGTAGGATAGGTCCCTAACATACCACGATTCAAATCCAGTGCGCAGAACACCCCCAAACTAACCCAGCTAAGCCGGCCCAGGGCACCGCCATAGTAAGAAAAGTGCAGTGTGAAAGAGATAGTAAAGAGCAGCTACTGCTGCATATAAAGAATGAAAATAAAAAGTGAGGTACATATATAATAAACAAACAGTGAAGGGTTAAAATGTGTTATAAATGAAAAATGTGTTATAATGCGGTGCCCTGAAACAGATCAACAAAGGCAATCCAGGGGGACCCACGCCCCAAAAATGAACCATAGTTGCACTACAGTATATAAAACTTGTAGGACTTACCTAGAATTGTGCCTAATACTAGTGTGCATATTCATTACAAGACTCCATGCTTTTAAACCAATAAGGTAGGGGTGTTAATCCAGACCGAGGGTGTCTCCTTTCCCTCAGGTGTGCAATAGAGCACATTAAATGGAGTATATGGGAAAGATTTCTGGACTGCACACTCTGAATATATATATAATATATATATATATATATATATTGGGAGGTGCTACCTGATGAGACTAATTGCAAACACAAAAACAGACAAATCTCAGGTGCACAACTCCAAATTATTAACAATATGTAAATGCAATAAAAGCTTGCAATCAATAGAGGTTTTTAGCATAAGCTTGGCCAAGGTTATGGACCTACCCACCATATCCAGGTAACCACTATAGGGTAGGTCCCTAACATTCTACGATTCCAATCCAGTGCGCAGAACACCCCAAAACTAGCCCAGCTAAGCCGCCCCAGGGCACCGTCATAGTCAGAAAAGTGCAGTGTGAAAGAGATAGTTAAGAGCAGCTACTGCTGCATATAAAGAATGAAAATAAAAAGTGAGGTACATGTATAATAAACAAACAGTGAAGGCTAAAAAATTTGTTATAAATGAAAAATGTGTTATAAATAATGCGGTGAACTGAAACAGATCAACAAAGGCAATCCAGGGGGACCCACGCCCCAAAAATGAACCACAGTTGCACTGCAGTATATAAAACTTGTAGGACTTACCTAGAATTGTGCCTAATACTATTGTGCATATTCATTACAAGACTCCATGCTTTTAAACCAATAAGGTAGGGGTGCTAATCCAGACCGAGGGCGTCTCCTTTCCCTCAGGTGTGCAATAAAGCACATTAAATGGAGTATATGGGAAATATTTCTGGACTGCACACCCTGAATATATATATATATATATAATATATATATATATATATATATATATATATATTGGGAGGTGCTACCTGATGAGACTAATTGAAGGCACAAAAACAGACAAATCTTAGGTGCACAACTCCAAATTGTTAATAATATGTAAATGCAATAAAAGCCTGCAATCAATAGAGGTTTTTAGCATAATCTTGGCCAAGGTTATGGACCTACCCACCATATCCAGGTAACCTCTGTAGGATAGGTCCCTAACATACTACGATTCAAATCCAGTGCACAGAACACCCCCAATCTAACCCAGCTAAGCCGGCCCAGGGCACCGCCATAGTAAGAAAAGTGCAGTGTGAAAGAGATAGTTAAGAGCAGCTACTGCTGCATATAAAGAATGAAAATAAAAAGTGAGGTACATATATAATAAACAAACAGTGAAGGGTTAAAATGTGTTATAAATGAAAAATGTGTTATAATGCGGTGCCCTGAAACAGATCAACAAAGGCAATCCAGGGGGATCCACGCCCCAAAAGTGAACCAAAGTTGCACTACAGTATATAAAACTTGTAGAACTTACCTAGAATTGTGCCTAATACTAGTGTGCATATTCATTACAAGACTCCATGCTTTTAAACCAATAAGGTAGGGGTGCTAATCCAGACCGAGGGCGTCTCCTTTCCCTCAGGTGTGCAATAAAGCACTTTAAATGGAGTATATGGGAAAGATTTCTGGACTGCACACTCTGAATATATATATAATATATATATATATATATATATATTGGGAGGTGCTACCTGATGAGACTAATTGCAGGCACAAAAACAGACAAATCTCAGGGGCACAACTCCAAATTATTAATATTATATAAATGCAATAAAAGTTTGCAATCAATAGAGGTTTTTAGCATAATCTTGGCCAAGGTTATGGCCCTACCCACCATATCCAGGTAACCTTTGTAGGATAGGTCCCTAACATACCACGATTCAAATCCAGTGCGCAGAACACCCCCAAACTAACCCAGCTAAGCCGGCCCAGGGCACCGCCATAGTAAGAAAAGTGCAGTGTGAAAGAGATAGTAAAGAGCAGCTACTGCTGCATATAAAGAATGAAAATAAAAAGTGAGGTACATATATAATAAACAAACAGTGAAGGGTTAAAATTTGTTATAAATGAAAAATGTGTTATTATGCGGTGCCCTGAAACAGATCAACAAAGGCAATCCAGGGGAACCCACACCCCAAAAATGAACCATAGTTGCACTACAGTATATAAAACTTGTAGGACTTACCTAGAATTGTGCCTAATACTAGTGTGCATATTCATTACAAGACTCCATGCTTTTAAACCAATAAGGTAGGGGTGCTAATCCAGACCGAGGGCTTCTCCTTTCCCTCAGGTGTGCAATAAAGCACATTAAATGGAGTATATGGGAAAGATTTCTGGAGTGCACACCCTGAATATATATATATATATAATGGGAGGTGCTACCTGATGAGACTAATTGCAGGCACAAAAACAGACAAATCTCAGGTGCACAACTCCAAATTATTAATAATATATAAATGCAATAAAAGTTTGCAATCAATAGATATTTTTAGCATAATCTTTGCCAAGGTTATGGACCTACCCACCATATCCAGGTAACCTTTGTAGGGTAGGTCCCTAACATACTACGATTCAAATCCAGTGTGCAGAACACCCCCAAACTAGCCCAGCTAAGCCACCCCAGGGCACCGCCATAGTAAGAAAAGTGCAGTGTGAAAGAGATAGTTAAGAGCAGCTACTGCTGCATATAAAGAATGAAAATAAAAAGTGAGGTACATATATAATAATCAAACAGTGAAGGGTTAAAATGTGTTATAAAAGAAAAATGTGTTATAATGCGGTGCCCTGAAACAGATCAACAAAGGCAATCCAGGGGGACCCACGCCCCAAAAATGAACCAAAGTTGCACTACAGTATATAAAACTTGTAGAACTTACCTAGAATTGTGCCTAATACTAGTGTGCATATTCATTACAAGACTCCATGCTTTTAAACAAATAAGGTAGGAGTGCTAATCCAGACCGAGGGCGTCTCCTTTCCCTCAGGTGTGCAATAAAGCACATTAAATGGAGTATATGGGAAAGATTTCTGGACTGCACACCCTGAATATATATATATATATATATAATGGGAGGTGCTACCTGATGAGACTAATTGCAGGCACAAAAACAGACAAATCTCAGGTGCACAACTCCAAATTATTAATAATATATAAATGCAATAAAAGTTTGCAATCAATAGATGTTTTTAGCATAATCTTAGCCAAGGTTATGGACCTACCCACCATATCCAGGTAACCTTTGTAGGGTAGGTCCCTAACATACTACGATTCAAATCCAGTGCGCAGAACACCCCCAAACTAACCCAGCTAAGCTGGCCCAGGGCACCGCCATAGTAAGAAAAGTGCAGTGTGAAAGAGATAGTTAAGAGCAGCTACTGCTGCATATAAAGAATGAAAATAAAAAGTGAGGTACATATATAATAAACAAACAGTGAAGGGTTAAAATGTGTTATAAATGAAAAATGTGTTATAATGTGGTACCCTGAAACAGATCAACAAAGGCAATCCAGGAGGACCCACACCTGAAAAATGAACCAAAGTTGCACTACAGTATATAAAACCTGTAGGACATACCTAGAATTGTGCCTAATACTAGTGTGCATAATCATTACAAGACTCCATGCTTTTAAACCAATAAGGTAGGGGTGCTAATCCAGACCGAGGGCGTCTCCTTTCCCTCAGGTGTGTAATAAAGCACATTAAATGGAGTATATGGGAAAGATTTCTGGACTGCACACCCTGAATATATACATATATAATGGGAGATGCTACCTGATGAGACTAATTGCAGTCATAAAAACAGACAAATCTCAGGTGCACAACTCCAAATTATTAATAATATATAAATGCAATAATATTTTGCAATCAATAGAGGTTTTTAGCATAATCTTGGCCAAGGTTGTGGGCCTACCCACCATATCCAGGTAACCTCTGTAGGGTAGGTCCCTAATATACTACGATTCAAATCCAGTGCGCAGAACACCCCCAAACTAGCCCAGCTAAGCCACCCCAGGGCACCGCCATAGTAAGAAAAGTGCAGTGTGAAAGAGATAGTTAAGAGCAGCTACTGCTGCATATAAAGAATGAATCTAAAAAGTGAGGTACATATATAATAAACAAACAGTGAAGGGTTAAAATGTGTTATAAAAGAAAAATGTGTTATAATGCGGTGCCCTGAAACAGATCAACAAAGGCAATCCAGGGGGACCTACGCCCCAAAAATGAACCAAAGTTGCACTACAGTATATAAAACTTGTAGAACTTACCTAGAATTGTGCCTAATACTAGTGTGCATATTCATTACAAGACTCCATGCTTTTAAACCAATAAGGTAGGGGTGCTAATCCAGACCGAGGGCGTCTCCTTTCCCTCAGGTGTGCAATAAAGCACATTAAATGGAGTATATGGGAAAGATTTCTGGACTGCACACCCTGAATATATATATATAATGGGAGGTGCTACCTGATGAGACTAATAGCAGGCACAAAAATAGACAAATCTCAGGTGCACAACTCCAAATTATTAATATATAAATGTAATAAAATTTTGCAATCAATAGAGGTTTTTAGCATAATCTTGGCCAAGGTTATGGGCCTACCCACCATATCCAGGTAACCTTTGTAGGATAGGTCCCTAACATACCACGATTCAAATCCAGTGCGCAGAACACCCCCAAACTAACCCAGCTAAGCCGGCCCAGGGCACCGCCATAGTAAGAAAAGTGCAGTGTGAAAGAGATAGTAAAGAGCAGCTACTGCTGCATATAAAGAATGAAAATAAAAAGTGAGGTACATATATAATAAACAAACAGTGAAGGGTTAAAATGTGTTATAAATGAAAAATGTGTTATAATGCGGTGCCCTGAAACAGATCAACAAAGGCAATCCAGGGGGACCCACGCCCCAAAAATGAACCATAGTTGCACTACAGTATATAAAACTTGTAGGACTTACCTAGAATTGTGCCTAATACTAGTGTGCATATTCATTACAAGACTCCATGCTTTTAAACCAATAAGGTAGGGGTGTTAATCCAGACCGAGGGCGTCTCCTTTCCCTCAGGTGTGCAATAGAGCACATTAAATGGAGTATATGGGAAAGATTTCTGGACTGCACACTCTGAATATATATATAATATATATATATATATATATATATATTGGGAGGTGCTACCTGATGAGACTAATTGCAAACACAAAAACAGACAAATCTCAGGTGCACAACTCCAAATTATTAACAATATGTAAATGCAATAAAAGCTTGCAATCAATAGAGGTTTTTAGCATAAGCTTGGCCAAGGTTATGGACCTACCCACCATATCCAGGTAACCACTATAGGGTAGGTCCCTAACATTCTACGATTCCAATCCAGTGCGCAGAACACCCCAAAACTAGCCCAGCTAAGCCGCCCCAGGGCACCGTCATAGTCAGAAAAGTGCAGTGTGAAAGAGATAGTTAAGAGCAGCTACTGCTGCATATAAAGAATGAAAATAAAAAGTGAGGTACATGTATAATAAACAAACAGTGAAGGCTAAAAAATTTGTTATAAATGAAAAATGTGTTATAAATAATGCGGTGAACTGAAACAGATCAACAAAGGCAATCCAGGGGGACCCACGCCCCAAAAATGAACCACAGTTGCACTGCAGTATATAAAACTTGTAGGACTTACCTAGAATTGTGCCTAATACTATTGTGCATATTCATTACAAGACTCCATGCTTTTAAACCAATAAGGTAGGGGTGCTAATCCAGACCGAGGGCGTCTCCTTTCCCTCAGGTGTGCAATAAAGCACATTAAATGGAGTATATGGGAAATATTTCTGGACTGCACACCCTGAATATATATATATATATATATAATATATATATATATATATATATATATTGGGAGGTGCTACCTGATGAGACTAATTGAAGGCACAAAAACAGACAAATCTTAGGTGCACAACTCCAAATTGTTAATAATATGTAAATGCAATAAAAGCCTGCAATCAATAGAGGTTTTTAGCATAATCTTGGCCAAGGTTATGGACCTACCCACCATATCCAGGTAACCTTTGTAGGGTAGGTCCCTAACATACTATGATTCAAATCCAGTGCGCAGAACACTCCCAAACTAACCCAGCTAAGCCGGCCCAGGGCACCGCCATAGTAAGAAAAGTGCAGTGTGAAAGAGATAGTTAAGAGCAGCTACTGCTGCATTTAAAGAATGAAAATAAAAAGTGAGGTACATATATAATAAACAAACAGTGAAGGGTTAAAAATGTGTTATAAATGAAAAATGTGTTATAATGCGGTGCCCTGAAACAGATCAACAAAGGCAATCCAGGGGGACCCACGCCCCAAAAATGAACCAAAGTTGCACTACAGTATATAAAACTTGTAGAACTTACCTAGAATTGTGCCTAATACTAGTGTGCATATTCATTACAAGACTCCATGCTTTTAAACCAATAAGGGAGGGGTGCTAATCCAGACCGAGGGTGTCTCCTTTCCCTCAGGTGTGCAATAAAGCACATTAAATGGAGTATATGGGAAAGATTTCTGGACTGCACACTCTGAATATATATATAATATATATATATATATATATATATATATATTGGGAGGTGCTACCTGATGAGACTAATTGCAGGCACAAAAACAGACAAATCTCAGGTGCACATCTCCAAATTATTAATATTATATAAATGCAATAAAAGTTTGCAATCAATAGAGGTTTTTAGCATAATCTTGGCCAAGGTTATGGCCCTACCCACCATATCCAGGTAACCTTTGTAGGGTAGGTCCCTAACATTCTACGATTCAAATCCAGTGCGCAGAACACCCCCAAACTAACCCAGCTAAGCCGGCCCAGGGCACCGCCATAGTAAGAAAAGTGCAGTGTGAAAGAGATAGTTAAGAGCAGCTACTGCTGCATATAAAGAATGAAAATAAAAAGTGAGGTACATATATAATAAACAAACAGTGAAGGGTTAAAATGTGTTATAAATGAAAAATGTGTTATAATGCGGTGCCCTGAAACAGATCAACAAAGGCAATCCAGGGGAACCCACACCCCAAAAATGAACCATAGTTGCACTACAGTATATAAAACTTGTAGGACTTACCTAGAATTGTGCCTAATACTAGTGTGCATATTCATTACAAGACTCCATGCTTTTAAACCAATAAGGTAGGGGTGCTAATCCAGACCGAGGGCTTCTCCTTTCCCTCAGGTGTGCAATAAAGCACATTAAATGGAGTATATGGGAAAGATTTCTGGACTGCACACCCTGAATATATATATATATAATGGGAGGTGCTACCTGATGAGACTAATTGCAGGCACAAAAACAGACAAATCTCAGGTGCACAACTCCAAATTATTAATAATATATAAATGCAATTACATTTTGCAATCAATAGAGGTTTTTAGCATAATCTTGGCCAAGGTTATGGGCCTACCCACCATATCCAGGTAACCTCTGTAGGATAGGTCCCTAACATACTACGATTCAAATCCAGTGCACAGAACACCCCCAAACTAACCCTGCTAGGCCGCCCCAGGGCACCGCCATAGTAAGAAAAGTGCAGTGTGAAAGAGATAGTTAAGAGCAGCTACTGCTGCATATAAAGAATGAAAATAAAAAGTGAGGTACATATATAATAAACAAACATTGAAGGGTTAAAATGTATTATAAAAGAAAAATGTGTTATAATGCGGTGCCCTGAAATAGATCAGCAAAGGCAATCCTGGGGGACCCACGCCCCAAAAATGAACCAAAGTTGCTCTACAGTATATAAAACTTGTAGAACTTACCTAGAATTGTGCCTAATACTAGTGTACATATTCATTACAAGACTCCATGCTTTTAAACCAATAAGGTAGGGGTGCTAATCCAGACCGAGGGCATCTCCTTTCCCTCAGGTGTGCAATAAAGCACATTAAATGGAGTATATGGGAAAGATTTCTGGACTGCACACCCTGAATATATATATATATATATATATATATATTGGGAGGTGCTACCTGATGAGACTAATTGCAGGCCCAAAAACAGACAAATCTCAGGTGCACAACTCCAAATTATTAATAATATGTAAAAGCAATAAAAGTTTGCAATCAATAGAGGTTTTTAGCATAATCTTGGCCAAGGTTATGGACCTACCCACCATATCCAGATAACCTTTGTAGGGTAGGTCCCTAACATACTACGATTCAAATCCAGTGCGCAGAACACCCCCAAACTAACCCAGCTAAGCCGGCCCAGGGCACCGCCATAGTAAGAAAAGTGCAGTGTGAAAGAGATAGTTAAGAGCAGCTACTGCTGCATATAAAGAATGAAAATAAAAAGTGAGGTACATATATAATAAACAAGCAGTGAAGGGTTAAAATGTGTTATAAATGAAAAATGTGTTATAATGCGGTGCCCTGAAACAGATCAACAAAGGCAATCCAGGGGGACCCACGCCCCAAAAATGAACCAAAGTTGCACTACAGTATATAAAACTTGTAGAACTTACCTAGAATTGTGCCTAATACTAGTGTGCATATTCATTACAAGACTCCATGCTTTTAAACCAATAAGGTAGGGGTGCTAATCCAGACCGAGGGCGTCTCCTTTCCCTCAGGTGTGCAATAAAGCACATTCAATGGAGTATATGGGAAAGATTTCTGGACTGCACACCCTGAATATATATATATATAATGGGAGGTGCTACCTGATGAGACTAATTGCAGGCACAAAAACAGACAAATCTCAGGTGCACAACTCCAAATTATTAATAATATGTAAATGCAATAAAAGTTTGCAATCAATAGACGTTTTTAGCATAATCTTGGCCAAGGTTATGGACCTACCCACCATATCCAGGTAACCTCTGTAGGGTAGGTCCCTAACATACTATGATTCAAATCCAGTGCGCAGAACACCCCCAAACTAGCCCAGCTAAGCCGCCCCAGGGCACCGCCATAGTAAGAAAAGTGCAGTGTGAAAGAGATAGTTAAGAGGAGCTACTGCTGCATATAAAGAATGAAAATAAAAAGTGAGGTACATATATAATAAACAAACAGTGAAGGGTTAAAATGTGTTATAAATGAAAAATGTGTTATAATGCGGTGCCCTGAAACAGATCAACAAAGGCAATCCTGGGGGACCCACGCCCCAAAAATGAACCAAAGTTGCACTACAGTATATAAAACTTGTAGAACTTACCTAGAATTGTGCCTAATAGTAGTGTGCATATTCATTACAAGACTCCATGCTTTTAAACCAATAAGGTAGGGGTGCTAATCCAGACCGAGGGCTTCTCCTTTCCCTCAGGTGTGCAATAAAGCACATTAAATGGAGTATATGGGAAAGATTTGTGGACTGCACACCCTGAATATATATATATATAATGGGAGGTGCTACCTGATGAGACTAATTGCAGGCACAAAAACAGACAAATCTCAGGTGCACAACTCCAAATTATTAATAATATATAAATGCAATTATATTTTGCTATCAATAGAGGTTTTTAGCATAATCTTGGCCAAGGTTATGGGCCTACCCACCATATCCAGGTATCCTCTGTAGGATAGGTCCCTAACATACTACGATTCAAATCCAGTGCACAGAACACCCCCAAACTAGCCCAGCTAAGCTGCCCCAGGGCACCGCCATAGTAAGAAAAGTGCAGTGTGATAGAGATAGTTAAGAGCAGCTACTGCTGCATATAAAAAATGAAAATAAAAAGTGAGGTACATATATAATAAACAAACAGTGAAGGGTTAAAATGTGTTATAAATGAAAAATGTGTTAAATTGCGGTGCCCTGAAACAGATCAACAAAGGCAATCCTGGGGGACCCACGCCCAAAAAATGAACCAAAGTTGCACTACAGTATATAAAACTTGTAGAACTTACCTAGAATTGTGCCTAATACTAGTGTGCATATTCATTACAAGACTCCATGCTTTTAAACCAATAAGGTAAGGGTGCTAATCCAGACCGAGGGCATCTCCTTTCCCTCAGGTGTGCAATAAAGCACATTAAATGGAGTATATGGGAAAGATTTCTGGACTGCACACCCTGAATATATATATATATATAATATATAATGGGAGGTGCTACCTGATGAGACTAATTGCAGGCACAAAAATAGACAAATCTCAGGTGCACAACTCCAAATTATTAATAATATGTAAATGCAATAAAAGTTTGCAATCAATAGAGGTTTTTAGCATAATCTTGGCCAAGGTTATGGACCTACCCACCATATCCAGGTAACCTTTGTAGGGTAGGTCCCTAACATACTACGATTCAAATCCTTTGCGCAGAACACCCCCATACTAACCCAGCTAAGCCGGACCAGGGCACCGCCATAGTAAGAAAAGTGCAGTGTGAAAGAGATAGTTAAGAGCAGCTACTGCTGCATATAAAGAATGAAAATAAAAAGTGAGGTACATATATAATAAACAAACAGTGAAGGGTTAAAATGTGTTATAAATGAAAAATGTGTTATAATGCGGTGCCTTGAAACAGATCAACAAAGGCAATCCAGGGGGACCCACGCCCCAAAAATGAACCAAAGTTGCACTACAGTATATAAAACTTGTAGAACTTACCTAGAATTGTGCCTAATACTAGTGTGCATATTCATTACAAGACTCCATGCTTTTAAACCAATAAGGTAGGGGTGCTAATCCAGACCGAGGGCGTCTCCTTTCCCTCAGGTGTGCAATAAAGCACATTAAATGGAGTATATGGGAAAGATTTCTGGACTGCACACCCTGAATATATATATATAATGGGAGGTGCTACCTGATGAGACTAATTGCAGGCACAAAAACAGACAAATCTCAGGTGCACAACTCCAAATTATTAATAATATATAAATGCAATTATATTTTGCAATCAATAGAGGTTTTTAGCATAATCTTGGCCAAGGTTATGGGCCTACCCACCATATCCAGGTAACCTCTGTACGATAGGTCCCTAACATACTACGATTCAAATCCAGTGCACAGAACACCCCCAAACTAGCCCAGCTAATCCGCCCCAGGGCACCGCCATAGTAAGAAAAGTGCAGTGTGAAAGAGATAGTTAAGAGCAGCTACTGCTGCGTGTAAAGAATGAAAATAAAAAGTGAGGTACATATATAATAAACAAACAGTGAAGGGTTAAAATGTGTTATAAAAGAAAAATGTGTTATAATGCGGTGCCCTGAAACAGATCAACAAAGGCAATCCTGCGGGACCCACGCCCAAAAAATTAACCAAAGTTGCACTACAGTATATAAAACTTGTAGAACTTACCTAGAATTGTGCCTAATACTAGTGTGCATATTCATTACAAGACTCCATGCTTTTAAACCAATAAGGTAGGGGTGCTAATCCAGACCGAGGGCATCTCCTTTCCCTCAGGTGTGCAATAAAGCACATTAAATGGAGTATATGGGAAAGATTTCTGGACTGCACACCCTGAATATATATATATATATATATATAATATATATATAAATATATATATATATATTGGGAGGTGCTACCTGATGAGACTAATTGGAGGCACAAAAACAGACAAATCTCAGGTGCACAACTCCAAATTATTAATAATATGTAAATGCAATAAAAGTTTGCAGTCAATAGACTTTTTTAGCATAATCTTGGCCAAGGTTATGGACCTACCCACCATATCCAGGTAACCTCTGTAGGGTAGGTCCCTAACATACTATGATTCAAATCCAGTGCGCAGAACACCCCCAAACTAGCCCAGCTAAGCCGCCCCAGGGCACCGCCATAGTAAGAAAAGTGCAGTGTGAAAGAGATAGTTAAGAGGAGCTACTGCTGCATATAAAGAATGAAAATAAAAAGTGAGGTACATATATAATAAACAAACAGTGAAGGGTTAAAATGTGTTATAAATGAAAAATGTGTTATAATGCGGTGCCCTGAAACAGATCAACAAAGGCAATCCTGGGGGACCCACGCCCCAAAAATGAACCAAAGTTGCACTACAGTATATAAAACTTGTAGAACTTACCTAGAATTGTGCCTAATAGTAGTGTGCATATTCATTACAAGACTCCATGCTTTTAAACCAATAAGGTAGGGGTGCTAATCCAGACCGAGGGCTTCTCCTTTCCCTCAGGTGTGCAATAAAGCACATTAAATGGAGTATATGGGAAAGATTTCTGGACTGCACACCCTGAATATATATATATATAATGGGAGGTGCTACCTGATGAGACTAATTGCAGGCACAAAAACAGACAAATCTCAGGTGCACAACTCCAAATTATTAATAATATATAAATGCAATTACATTTTGCAATCAATAGAGGTTTTTAGCATAATCTTGGCCAAGGTTATGGGCCTACCCACCATATCCAGGTAATCTCTGTAGGATAGGTCCCTAACATACTACGATTCAAATCCAGTGCACAGAACACTCCCAAACTAACCCAGCTAGGCCGCCCCAGGGCACCGCCATAGTAAGAAAATTGCAGTGTGAAAGAGATAGTTAAGAGCAGCTACTGCTGCATATAAAGAATGAAAATAAAAAGTGAGGTACATATATAATAAACAAACAGTGAAGGGTTAAAATGTGTTATAAATGAAAAATGTGTTATAATGCGGTGCCCTGAAACAGATCAACAAAGGCAATCCAGGGGGACCCACGCCCCAAAAATGAACCAAAGTTGCACTACAGTATATAAAACTTGTAGAACTTACCTAGAATTGTGCCTAATACTAGTGTGCATATTCATTACAAGACTCCATGCTTTTAAACCAATAAGGTAGGGGTGCTAATCCAGACCGAGGGCGTCTCCTTTCCCTCAGGTGTGCAATAAAGCACATTAAATGGAGTATATCGGAAAGATTTCTGGACTGCACACCCTGAATATATATATATAATGGGAGGTGCTACCTGATGAGACTAATTGCAGGCACAAAAACAGACAAATCTCAGGTGCACAACTCCAAATTATTAATAATATATAAATGCAATTATATTTTGCTATCAATAGAGGTTTTTAGCATAATCTTGGCCAAGGTTATGGGCCTACCCACCATATCCAGGTATCCTCTGTAGGATAGGTCCCTAACATACTATGATTCAAATCCAGTGCGCAGAACACCCCCAAACTAGCCCAGCTAAGCTGCCCCAGGGCACCGCCATAGTAAGAAAAGTGCAGTGTGAAAGAGATAGTTAAGAGCAGCTACTGCTGCGTATAAAGAATGAAAATAAAAAGTGAGGTACATATATAATAAACAAACAGTGAAGGGTTAAAATGTGTTATAAAAGAAAAATGTGTTATAATGCGGTGCCCTGAAACAGATCAACAAAGGCAATCCTGCGGGACCCACGCCCAAAAAATGAACCAAAGTTGCACTACAGTATATAAAACTTGTAGAACTTACCAAGAATTGTGCCTAATACTAGTGTGCATATTCATTACAAGACTCCATGCTTTTAAACCAATAAGGTAGGGGTGCTAATCCAGACCGAGGGCATCTCCTTTCCCTCAGGTGTGCAATAAAGCACATTAAATGGAGTATATGGGAAAGATTTCTGGACTGCACACCCTGAATATATATAATATATATATATATATATATATATATATTGGGAGGTGCTACCTGATGAGACTAATTGCAGGCACAAAAACAGACAAATCTCAGGTGCACAACTCCAAATTATTAATAATATGTAAATGCAATAAAAGTTTGCAATCAATAGAGGTTTTTAGCATAATCTTGGCCAAGGTTATGGACCTACCCACCATATCCAGGTAACCTTTGTAGGGTAGGTCCCCAACATACTACGATTCAAATCCAGTGCGCAGAACACCCCCAAACTAACGCAGATAAGCCGCCCCAGGGCACCGCCATAGTAAGAAAAGTGCAGTGTGAAAGAGATAGTTAAGAGCAGCTACTGCTGCATATAAAGAATGAAAATAAAAAGTGAGGTACATATATAATAAACAAACAGTGAAGGGTTAAAATGTGTTATAAATGAAAAATGTGTTATAATGCGGTGCCCTGAAACAGATCAACAAAGGCAATCCAGGGGGACCCACGCCCCAAAAATGAACCAAAGTTGCACTACAGTATATAAAACTTGTAGAACTTACCTAGAATTGTGCCTAATACTAGTGTGCATATTCATTACAAGACTCCATGCTTTTAAACCAAGAAGGTAGGGGTGCTAATCCAGACCGAGGGCGTCTCCTTTCCCTCAGGTGTGCAATAAAGCACATTCAATGGAGTATATGGGAAAGATTTCTGGACTGCACACCCTGAATATATATATAATGGGAGGTGCTACCTGATGAGACTAATTGCTGGCACAAAAACAGACAAATCTCAGGTGCACAGCTCCAAATTATTAATAATATATAAATGCAATTATATTTTGCAATCAATAGAGGTTTTTAGCATAATCTTGGCCAAGGTTATGGGCCTACCCACCATATCCAGGTAACCTCTGTAGGATAGGTCCCTAACATACTACAATTCAAATCCAGTGCACAGAACACCCCCAAACTAGCCCAGCTAAGCCGCCCCAGGGCACCGCCATAGTAAGAAAAGTGCAGTGTGAAAGAGATAGTTAAGAGCAGCTACTGCTGCATATAAAGAATGAAAATAAAAAGTGAGGTACATATATAATAAACAAACATTGAAGGGTTAAAATGAGTTATAAAAGAAAAATGTGTTATAATGCGGTGCCCTGAAACAGATCAACAAAGGCAATCCTGGGGGACCCACGCCCAAAAAATGAACCAAAGTTGCACTACAGTATATAAAACTTGTAGAACTTACCTAGAATTGTGCCTAATACTAGTGTGCATATTCATTACAAGACTCCATGCTTTTAAACCAATAAGGTAAGGGTGCTAATCCAGACCGAGGGCATCTCCTTTCCCTCAGGTGTGCAATAAAGCACATTAAATGGAGTATATGGGAAAGATTTCTGGACTGCACACCCTGAATATATATATATATATATAATATATATATATATATATATATATATATTGGGAGGTGCTACCTGATGAGACTAATTGCAGGCACAAAAACAGACAAATCTCAGGTGCACAACTCCAAATTATTAATAATATGTAAATGCAATAAAAGCTTGCAATCAATAGAGGTTTTTAGCATAATCTTGGCCAAGGTTATGGACCTACCCACCATATCCAGGTAACCTTTGTAGGGTAGGTCCCTAACATACTACGATTCAAATCCATTGCGCAGAACACCCCCAAACTAACCCAGCTAAGCTGGCCCAGGGCACCGCCATAGTAAGAAAAGTGCAGTGTGAAAGAGATAGTTAAGAGGAGCTACTGCTGCATATAAAGAATGAAAATAAAAAGTGAGGTACATATATAATAAACAAACAGTGAAGGGTTAAAATGTGTTATAAATGAAAAATGTGTTATAATGCGGTGCCCTGAAACAGATCAACAAAGGCAATCCAGGGGGACCCACGCCCCAAAAATGAACCAAAGTTGCACTACAGTATATAAAACTTGTAGAATTTACCTAGAATTGTGCCTAATACTAGTGTGCATATTCATTACAAGACTCCATGCTTTTAAACCAATAAGGTAGGGGTGCTAATCCAGACCGAGGGCATCTCCTTTCCCTCAGGTGTGCAATAAAGCACATTAAATGGAGTATATGGGAAAGATTTCTGGACTGCACACCCTGAATATATATATAATATATATATATATATATATATATATATATATATATATATTGGGAGGTGCTACCTGATGAGACTAATTGCAGGCACAAAAACAGACAAATCTCAGGTGCACAACTCCAAATTATTAATAATATGTAAATGCAATAAAAGTTTGCAATCAATAGAGGTTTTTAGCATAATCTTGGCCAAGGTTATGGACCTACCCACCATATCCAGGTAACCTTTGTAGGGTAGGTCCCTAACATACTACGATTCAAATCCTTTGCGCAGAACACCACCATACTAACCCAGCTAAGCCGGACCAGGGCACCGCCATAGTAAGAAAAGTGCAGTGTGAAAGAGATAGTTAAGAGCAGCTACTGCTGCATATAAAGAATGAAAATAAAAAGGGAGGTACATATATAATAAACAAACAGTGAAGGGTTAAAATGTGTTATAAATGAAAAATGTGTTATAATGCGGTGCCCTGAAACAGATCAACAAAGGCAATCCAGGGGGACCCACGCCCCAAAAATGAACCAAAGTTGCACTACAGTATATAAAACTTGTAGAACTTACCTAGAATTGTGCCTAATACTAGTGTGCATATTCATTACAAGACTCCATGCTTTTAAACCAATAAGGTAGGGGTGCTAATCCAGACCGAGGGCGTCTCCTTTCCCTCAGGTGTGCAATAAAGCACATTAAATGGAGTATATGGGAAAGATTTCTGGACTGCACACCCTGAATATATATATATATAATGGGAGGTGCTACCTGATGAGACTAATTGCAGGCACAAAAAAAGACAAATCTCAGGTGCACAACTCCAAATTATTAATAATATATAAATGCAATTATATTTTGCAATCAATAGAGGTTTTAGCATAATCTTGGCCTAGGTTATGGGCCTACCCACCATATCCAGGTAACCTCTGTACGATAGGTCCCTAACATACTACGATTCAAATCCAGTGCACAGAACACCCCCAAACTAGCCCAGCTAAGCCGCCCCAGGGCAGCGCCATAGTAAGAAAAGTGCAGTGTGAAAGAGATAGTTAAGAGCAGCTACTGCTGCATATAAAGAATGAAAATAAAAAGTGAGGTAGATATATAATAAACAAACAGTGAAGGGTTAAAATGTGTTATAAAAGAAAAATGTGTTATAATGCGGTGCCCTGAAACAGATCAACCAAGGCAATCCTGCGGGTCCCACGCCCAAAAAATGAACCAAAGTTGCACTACAGTATATAAAACTTGTAGAACTTACCTAGAATTGTGCCTAATACTAGTGTGCATATTCATTACAAGACTCCATGCTTTTAAACCAATAAGGTAGGGGTGCTAATCCAGACCGAGGGCATCTCCTTTCCCTCAGGTGTGCAATAAAGCACATTAAATGGAGTATATGGGAAAGATTTCTGGACTGCACACCCTGAATATATATATATATATATAATATATATATATATATATATATATATATTGGGAGGTGCTACCTGATGAGACTAATTGCAGGCACAAAAACAGACAAATCTCAGGTGCACAACTCCAAATTATTAATAATATGTAAATGCAATAAAAGTTTGCAATCAATAGAGGTTTTTAGCATAATCTTGGCCAAGGTTATGGACCTACCCACCATATCCAGGTAACCTTTGTAGGGTTGGTCCCCAACATACTACGATTCAAATCCAGTGCGCAGAACACCCCCAAACTAACCCAGATAAGCCGCCCCAGGGCACCGCCATAGTAAGAAAAGTGCAGTGTGAAAGAGATAGTTAAGAGCAGCTACTGCTGCATATAAAGAATGAAAATAAAAAGTGAGGTACATATATAATAAACAAACAGTGAAGGGTTAAAATGTGTTATAAATGAAAAATGTGTTATAATGCGGTGCCCTGAAACAGATCAACAAAGGCAATCCAGGGGGACCCACGCCCCAAAAATGAACCAAAGTTGCACTACAGTATATAAAACTTGTAGAACTTACCTAGAATTGTGCCTAATACTAGTGTGCATATTCATTACAAGACTCCATGCTTTTAAACCAATAAGGTAGGGGTGCTAATCCAGACCGAGGGCGTCTCCTTTCCCTCAGGTGTGCAATAAAGCACATTAAATGGAGTATATTAGAAAGATTTCTGGACTGCACACCCTGAATATATATATATATAATGGGAGGTGCTACCTGATGAGACTAATTGCAGGCACAAAAACAGTCAAATCTCAGGTGCACAACTCCAAATTATTAATAATATATAAATGCAATTATATTTTGCAATCAATAGAGGTTTTTAGCATAATCTTGGCCAAGGTTATGGGCCTACCCAACATATCCAGGTAACCTCTGTAGGATAGGTCCCTAACATACTACGATTCAAATCCAGTGCGCAGAACACCCCCAAACTAGCCCAGCTAAGCCGCCCCAGGGCACCGCCATAGTAAGAAAAGTGCAGTGTGAAAGAGATAGTTAAGAGCAGCTACTGCTGCATATAAAGAATGAAAATAAAAAGTGAGGTACATATATAATAAACAAACAGTGAAGGGTTAAAATGTGTTATAAAAGAAAAATGTGTTATAATGCGGTGCCCTGAAACAGATCAACAAAGGCAATCCTGGGGAACCCACGCCCAAAAAATGAACCAAAGTTGCACTACAGTATATAAAACTTGTAGAACTTAACTAGAATTGTGCCCTCAGATGTGCAATAAAGCACATTAAATGGAGTATATGGGAAAGATTTCTAGACTGCACACCCTGAATATATATATAATATATATATATATATATATATATATATATATATTGGGAGGTGCTACCTGATGAGACTAATTGCAGGCACAAAAACAGACAAATCTCAGGTGCACAACTCCAAATTATTAATAATATGTAAATGCAATAAAAGTTTGCAATCAATAGAGGTTTTTAGCATAATCTTGGCCAAGGTTATGGACCTACCCACCATATCCAGGTAACCTTTGTAGGGTAGGTCCCTAACATACTACGATTCAAATCCTTTGCACAGAACACCACCATACTAGCCCAGCTAAGCCGGACCAGGGCAGCGCCATAGTAAGAAAAGTGCAGTGTGAAAGAGATAGTTAAGAGCAGCTACTGCTGCATATAAAGAATCAAAATAAAAAGGGAGGTACATATATAATAAACAAACAGTGAAGGGTTAAAATGTGTTATAAATGAAAAATGTGTTATAATGCGGTGCCCTGAAACAGATCAACAAAGGCAATCCAGGGGGACCCACGCCCCAAAAATGAACCAAAGTTGCACTACAGTATATAAAACTTGTAGAACTTACCTAGAATTGTGCCTAATACTAGTGTGCATATTCATTACAAGACTCCATGCTTTTAAACCAATAAGGTAGGGGTGCTCATCCAGACCGAGGGCGTCTCCTTTCCCTCAGGTGTGCAATAAAGCACATTAAATGGAGTATATGGGAAAGATTTCTGGACTGCACACCCTGAATATATATATATAATGGGAGGTGCTACCTGATGAGACTAATTGCAGGCACAAAAACAGACAAATCTCAGGTGCACAACTCCAAATTATTAATAATATATAAATGTAATTATATTTTGCAATCAATAGAGGTTTTTAGCATAATCTTGGCCTAGGTTATGGGCCTACCCACCATATCCAGGTAACCTCTGTACGATAGGTCCCTAACATACTACGATTCAAATCCAGTGCACAGAACACCCCCAAACTAGCCCAGCTAAGCCGCCCCAGGGCACCGCCATAGTAAGAAAAGTGCAGTGTGAAAGAGATAGTTAAGAGCAGCTACTGCTGCATATAAAGAATGAAAATAAAAAGTGAGGTACATATATAATAAACAAACAGTGAAGGGTTAAAATGTGTTATAAAAGAAAAATGTGTTATAATGCGGTGCCCTGAAACAGATCAACCAAGGCAATCCTGCGGGTCCCACGCCCAAAAAATGAACCAAAGTTGCACTACAGTATATAAAACTTGTAGAACTTACCTAGAATTGTGCCTAATACTAGTGTGCATATTCATTACAAGACTCCATGCTTTTAAACCAATAAGGTAGGGGTGCTAATCCAGACCGAGGGCATCTCCTTTCCCTCAGGTGTGTAATAAAGCACATTAAATGGAGTATATGGGAAAGATTTCTGGACTGCACACCCTGAATATATATATAATATATATATATATATATATATATATATATATTGGGAGGTGCTACCTGATGAGACTAATTGCAGGCACAAAAATAGACAAATCTCAGGTGCACAACTCCAAATTATTAATAATATGTAAATGCAATAAAAGTTTGCAATCAATAGAGGTTTTTAGCATAATCTTGGCCAAGGTTATGGACCTACCCACCATATCCAGGTAACCTTTGTAGGGTAGGTCCCTAACATACTACAATTCAAATCCAGTGCGCAGAACACCCCCATACTAACCCAGCTAAGCCGGCCCAGGGCATCGCCATAGTAAGAAAAGTGCAGTGTGAAAGAGATAGTTAAGAGCAGCTACTGCTGCATATAAAGAATGAAAAAAAAAGTAAGGTACATATATAATAAACAAACAGTGAAGGGTTAAAATGTGTTAGAAATGAAAAATGTGTTATAATGCGGTGCCCTGAAACAGATCAACAAAGGCAATCCAGGGGGACCCACGCCCCAAAAATGAACCAAAGTTGCACTACAGTATATAAAACTTGTAGAACTTACCTAGAATTGTGCCTACTACTAGTGTGCATATTCATTACAAGACTCCATGCTTTTAAACCAATAAGGTAGGGGTGCTAATCCAGACCGAGGGCGTCTCCTTTCCCTCAGGTGTGCAATAAAGCACATTAAATGGAGTATATGGGAAAGATTTCTGGACTGCACACCCTGAATATATATATATAATGGGAGGTGCTACCTGATGAGACTAATTGCAGGCACAAAAAAAGACAAATCTCAGGTGCACAATTCCAAATTATTAATAATATATAAATGCAATTATATTTTGCAATCAATAGAGGTTTTTAGCATAATCTTGGCCTAGGTTATGGGCCTACCCACCATATCCAGGTAACCTCTGTACGATAGGTCCCTAACATACTACGATTCAAATCCAGTGCGCAGAACACCCCCAAACTAGCCCAGCTAAGCCGCCCCAGGGCACCGCCATAGTAAGAAAAGTGCAGTGTGAAAGAGATAGTTAAGAGCAGCTACTGCTGCATATAAAGAATGAAAAAAAAGTGAGGTACATATATAATAAACAAACAGTGAAGGGTTAAAATGTGTTATAAAAGAAAAATGTGTTATAATGCGGTGCCCTGAAACAGATCAACCAAGGCAATCCTGCAGGTCCCACGCCCAAAAAATGAACCAAAGTTGCACTACAGTATATAAAACTTGTAGAACTTACCTAGAATTGTGCCTAATACTAGTGTGCATATTCATTACAAGACTCCATGCTTTTAAACCAATAAGGTAGGGGTGCTAATCCAGACCGAGGGCATCTCCTTTCCCTCAGGTGTGCAATAAAGCACATTAAATGGAGTATATGGGAAAGATTTCTGGACTGCACACCCTGAATATATATATATATATAATATATATATATATATATATATATATTGGGAGGTGCTACCTGATGAGACTAATTGCAGGCACAAAAACAGACAAATCTCAGGTGCACAACTCCAAATTATTAATAATATGTAAATGCAATAAAAGTTTGCAATCAATAGAGGTTTTTAGCATAATCTTGGCCAAGGTTATGGACCTACCCACCATATCCAGGTAACCTTTGTAGGGTTGGTCCCCAACATACTACGATTCAAATCCAGTGCGCAGAACACCCCCAAACTAACCCAGATAAGCCGCCCCAGGGCACCGCCATAGTAAGAAAAGTGCAGTGTGAAAGAGATAGTTAAGAGCAGCTACTGCTGCATATAAAGAATGAAAATAAAAAGTGAGGTACATATATAATAAACAAACAGTGAAGGGTTAAAATGTGTTATAAATGAAAAATGTGTTATAATGCGGTGCCCTGAAACAGATCAACAAAGGCAATCCAGGGGGACCCACGCCCCAAAAATGAACCAAAGTTGCACTACAGTATATAAAACTTGTAGAACTTACCTAGAATTGTGCCTAATACTAGTGTGCATATTCATTACAAGACTCCATGCTTTTAAACCAATAAGGTAGGGGTGCTAATCCAGACCGAGGGCGTCTCCTTTCCCTCAGGTGTGCAATAAAGCACATTAAATGGAGTATATGGGAAAGATTTCTGGACTGCACACCCTGAATATATATATATATAATGGGAGGTGCTACCTGATGAGACTAATTGCAGGCACAAAAACAGTCAAATCTCAGGTGCACAACTCCAAATTATTAATAATATATAAATGCAATTATATTTTGCAATCAATAGAGGTTTTTAGCATAATCTTGGCCAAGGTTATGGGCCTACCCAACATATCCAGGTAACCTCTGTAGGATAGGTCCCTAACATACTACGATTCAAATCCAGTGCGCAGAACACCCCCAAACTAGCCCAGCTAAGCCGCCCCAGGGCACCGCCATAGTAAGAAAAGTGCAGTGTGAAAGAGATAGTTAAGAGCAGCTACTGCTGCATATAAAGAATGAAAATAAAAAGTGAGGTACATATATAATAAACAAACAGTGAAGGGTTAAAATGTGTTATAAAAGAAAAATGTGTTATAATGCGGTGCCCTGAAACAGATCAACAAAGGCAATCCTGGGGAACCCACGCCCAAAAAATGAACCAAAGTTGCACTACAGTATATAAAACTTGTAGAACTTAACTAGAATTGTGCCTAATACTAGTGTGCATATTCATTACAAGACTCCATGCTTTTAAACCAATAAGGTAGGGGTGCTAATCCAGACCGAGGGCATCTCCTTTCCCTCAGGTGTGCAATAAAGCACATTAAATGGAGTATATGGGAAAGATTTCTGGACTGCACACCCTGAATATATATATAATATATATATATATATATATATATATATATATTGGGCGGTGCTATCTGATGAGACTAATTGCAGACACAAAAACAGACAAATCTCAGGTGCACAACTCCAAATTATTAATAATATGTAAATGCAATAAAAGCTTGCAATCAATAGAGGTTTTTAGCATAATCTTGGCCAAGGTTATGGACCTACCCACCATATCCAGGTAACCTTTGTAGGGTAGGTCCCTAACATACTACGATTCAAATCCAGTGCGCAGAACACCCCCAAACTAACCCAGCTAAGCTGGCCCAGGGCACCGCCATAGTAAGAAAAGTGCAGTGTGAAAGAGATAGTTAATAGCAGCTACTGCTGCATATAAAGAATGAAAATAAAAAGTGAGGTACATATATAATAAACAAACAGTGAAGGGTTAAAATGTGTTATAAATGAAAAATGTGTTATAATGCGGTGCCCTGAAACAGATCAACAAAGGCAATCCAGGGGGACCCACGCCCCAAAAATGAACCAAAGTTGCACTACAGTATATAAAACTTGTAGAACTTACCTAGAATTGTGCCTAATACTAGTGTGCATATTCATTACAAGACTCCATGCTTTTAAACCAATAAGGTAGGGGTGTTAATCCAGACCGAGGGCGTCTCCTTTGCCTCAGGTGTGCAATAAAGCACATCAAATGGAGTATATGGGAAAGATTTCTGGACTGCACACCCTGAATATATATATAATATATATATATATATATATATATATATATATATATTGGGAGGTGCTACCTGATGAGACTAATTGCAGGCACAAAAACAGACAAATCTCAGGTGCACAACTCCAAATTATTAATAATATGTAAATGCAATAAAAGTTTGCAATCAATAGAGGTTTTTAGCATAATCTTGGCCAAGGTTATGGACCTACCCACCATATCCAGGTAACCTTTGTAGGGTAGGTCCCTAACATACTACGATTCAAATCCTTTGCGCAGAACACCACCATACTAACCCAGCTAAGCCGGACCAGGGCACCGCCATAGTAAGAAAAGTGCAGTGTGAAAGAGATAGTTAAGAGCAGCTACTGCTGCATATAAAGAATCAAAATAAAAAGGGAGGTACATATATAATAAACAAACAGTGAAGGGTTAAAATGTGTTATAAATGAAAAATGTGTTATAATGCGGTGCCCTGAAACAGATCAACAAAGGCAATCCAGGGGGACCCACGCCCCAAAAATGAACCAAAGTTGCACTACAGTATATAAAACTTGTAGAACTTACCTAGAATTGTGCCTAATACTAGTGTGCATATTCATTACAAGACTCCATGCTTTTAAACCAATAAGGTAGGGGTGCTAATCCAGACCGAGGGCGTCTCCTTTCCCTCAGGTGTGCAATAAAGCACATTAAATGGAGTATATGGGAAAGATTTCTGGACTGCACACCCTGAATATATATATATAATGGGAGGTGCTACCTGATGAGACTAATTGCAGGCACAAAAACAGACAAATCTCAGGTGCACAACTCCAAATTATTAATAATATATAAATGCAATTATATTTTGCAATCAATAGAGGTTTTTAGCATAATCTTGGCCTAGGTTATGGGCCTACCCACCATATCCAGGTAACCTCTGTACGATAGGTCCCTAACATACTACGATTCAAATCCAGTGCACAGAACACCCCCAAACTAGCCCAGCTAAGCCGCCCCAGGGCACCGCCATAGTAAGAAAAGTGCAGTGTGAAAGAGATAGTTAAGAGCAGCTACTGCTGCATATAAAGAATGAAAATAAAAAGTGAGGTACATATATAATAAACAAACAGTGAAGGGTTAAAATGTGTTATAAAAGAAAAATGTGTTATAATGCGGTGCCCTGAAACAGATCAACCAAGGCAATCCTGCGGGTCCCACGCCCAAAAAATGAACCAAAGTTGCACTACAGTTTATAAAACTTGTAGAACTTACCTAGAATTGTGCCTAATACTAGTGTGCATATTCATTACAAGACTCCATGCTTTTAAACCAATAAGGTAGGGGTGCTAATCCAGACCGAGGGCATCTCCTTTCCCTCAGGTGTGCAATAAAGCACATTAAATGGAGTATATGGGAAAGATTTCTGGACTGCACACCCTGAATATATATATATATAATATATATATATATATATATATATATATATTGGGAGGTGCTACCTGATGAGACTAATTGCAGGCACAAAAACAGACAAATCTCAGGTGCACAACTCCAAATTATTAATAATATGTAAATGCAATAAAAGTTTGCAATCAATAGAGGTTTTTAGCATAATCTTGGCCAAGGTTATGGACCTACCCACCATATCCAGGTAACCTTTGTAGGGTAGGTCCCCAACATACTACGATTCAAATCCAGTGCACAGAACACCCCCAAACTAACCCAGATAAGCCGCCCCAGGGCACCGCCATAGTAAGAAAAGTGCAGTGTGAAAGAGATAGTTAAGAGCAGCTACTGCTGCATATAAAGAATGAAAATAAAAAGTGAGGTACATATATAATAAACAAACAGTGAAGGGTTAAAATGTGTTATAAATGAAAAATGTGTTATAATGCGGTGCCCTGAAACAGATCAACAAAGGCAATCCAGGGGGACCCACGCCCCAAAAATGAACCAAAGTTGCACTACAGTATATAAAACTTGTAGAACTTACCTAGAATTGTGCCTAATACTAGTGTGCATATTCATTACAAGACTCCATGCTTTTAAACCAATAAGGTAGGGGTGCTAATCCAGACCGAGGGCGTCTCCTTTCCCTCAGGTGTGCAATAAAGCACATTAAATGGAGTATATGGGAAAGATTTCTGGACTGCACACCCTGAATATATATATATATAATGGGAGGTGCTACCTGATGAGACTAATTGCAGGCACAAAAACAGACAAATCTCAGGTGCACAACTCCAAATTATTAATAATATATAAATGCAATTATATTTTGCAATCAATAGAGGTTTTTAGCATAATCTTGGCCAAGGTTATAGGCCTACCCACCATATCCAGGTAACCTCTGTAGGATAGGTCCCTAACATACTACGATTCAAATCCAGTGCGCAGAACACTCCCAAACTAGCCCAGCTATGCCGCCCCAGGGCAGCGCCATAGTAAGAAAAGTGCAGTGTGAAAGAGATAGTTAAGAGCAGCTACTGCTGCATATAAAGAATGAAAATAAAAAGTGAGGTACATATATAATAAACAAACAGTGAAGGGTTAAAATGTGTTATAAAAGAAAAATGTGTTATAATGCGGTGCCCTGAAACAGATCAACAAAGGCAATCCTGGGGGACCCACGCCCAAAAAATGAACCAAAGTTGCACTACAGTATATAAAACTTGTAGAACTTACCTAGAATTGTGCCTAATACTAGTGTGCATATTCATTACAAGACTCCATGCTTTTAAACCAATAAGGTAGGGGTGCTAATCCAGACCGAGGGCATCTCCTTTCCCTCAGGTGTGTAATAAAGCACATTAAATGGAGTATATGGGAAAGATTTCTGGACTGCACACCCTGAATATATATATAATATATATATATATATATATATATATATTGGGAGGTGCTACCTGATGAGACTAATTGCAGGCACAAAAATAGACAAATCTCAGGTGCACAACTCCAAATTATTAATAATATGTAAATGCAATAAAAATTTGCAATCAATAGAGGTTTTTAGCATAATCTTGGCCAAGGTTATGGACCTACCCACCATATCCAGGTAACCTTTGTAGGGTAGGTCCCTAACATACTACAATTCAAATCCAGTGCGCAGAACACCCCCATACTAACCCAGCTAAGCCGGCCCAGGGCATCGCCATAGTAAGAAAAGTGCAGTGTGAAAGAGATAGTTAAGAGCAGCTACTGCTGCATATAAAGAATGAAAAAAAAAGTAAGGTACATATATAATAAACAAACAGTGAAGGGTTAAAATGTGTTATAAATGAAAAATGTGTTATAATGCGGTGCCCTGAAACAGATCAACAAAGGCAATCCAGGGGGACCCACGCCCCAAAAATGAACCAAAGTTGCACTACAGTATATAAAACTTGTAGAACTTACCTAGAATTGTGCCTACTACTAGTGTGCATATTCATTACAAGACTCCATGCTTTTAAACCAATAAGGTAGGGGTGCTAATCCAGACCGAGGGCGTCTCCTTTCCCTCAGGTGTGCAATAAAGCACATTAAATGGAGTATATGGGAAAGATTTCTGGACTGCACACCCTGAATATATATATATAATGGGAGGTGCTACCTGATGAGACTAATTGCAGGCACAAAAACAGACAAATCTCAGGTGCACAACTCCAAATTATTAATAATATATAAATGCAATTATATTTTGCAATCAATAGAGGTTTTTAGCACAATCTTGGCCAAGGTTATGGGCCTACCCAACATATCCAGGTAACCTCTGTAGGATAGGTCCCTAACATACTACGATTCAAATCCAGTGCGCAGAACACCCCCAAACTAGCCCAGCTAAGCCGCCCCAGGGCACCGCCATAGTAAGAAAAGTGCAGTGTGAAAGAGATAGTTAAGAGCAGCTACTGCTGCATATAAAGAATGAAAATAAAAAGTGAGGTACATATATAATAAACAAACAGTGAAGGGTTAAAATGTGTTATAAAAGAAAAATGTGTTATAATGCGGTGCCCTGAAACAGATCAACAAAGGCAATCCTGGGGAACCCACGCCCAAAAAATGAACCAAAGTTGCACTACAGTATATAAAACTTGTAGAACTTACCTAGAATTGTGCCTAATACTAGTGTGCATATTCATGACAAGACTCCATGCTTTTAAACCAATAAGGTAGGGGTGCTAATCCAGACCGAGGGCATCTCCTTTCCCTCAGGTGTGCAATAAAGCACATTAAATGGAGTATATGGGAAAGATTTCTGGACTGCACACCCTGAATATATATATAATATATATATATATATATATATATATATATTGGGCGGTGCTACCTGATGAGACTAATTGCAGGCACAAAAACAGACAAATCTCAGGTGCACAACTCCAAATTATTAATAATATGTAAATGCAATAAAAGCTTGCAATCAATAGAGGTTTTTAGCATAATCTTGGCCAAGGTTATGGACCTACCCACCATATCCAGGTAACCTTTGTAGGGTAGGTCCCTAACATACTACGATTCAAATCCAGTGCGCAGAACACCCCCAAACTAACCCAGCTAAGCTGGCCCAGGGCACCGCCATAGTAAGAAAAGTGCAGTGTGAAAGAGATAGTTAAGAGCAGCTACTGCTGCATATAAAGAATGAAAATAAAAAGTGAGGTACATATATAATAAACAAACAGTGAAGGGTTAAAATGTGTTATAAATGAAAAATGTGTTATAATGCGGTGCCCTGAAACAGATCAACAAAGGCAATCCAGGGGGACCCACGCCCCAAAAATGAACCAAAGTTGCACTACAGTATATAAAACTTGTAGAACTTACCTAGAATTGTGCCTAATACTAGTGTGCATATTCATTACAAGACTCCATGCTTTTAAACCAATAAGGTAGGGGTGTTAATCCAGACCGAGGGCGTCTCCTTTGCCTCAGGTGTGCAATAAAGCACATTAAATGGAGTATATGGGAAAGATTTCTGGACTGCACACCCTGAATATATATATAATGGGAGGTGCTACCTGATGAGACTAATTGCTGGCACAAAAACAGACAAATCTCAGGTGCACAACTCCAAATTATTAATAATATATAAATGCAATTATATTTTGCAATCAATAGAGGTTTTTAGCATAATCTTGGCCAAGGTTATGGGCCTACCCACCATATCCAGGTAACCTCTGTAGGATAGGTCCCTAACATACTACGATTCAAATCCAGTGCACAGAACACCCCCAAACTAGCCCAGCTAAGCCGCCCCAGGGCACCGCCATAGTAAGAAAAGTGCAGTGCGAAAGAGATAGTTAAGAGCAGCTACTGCTGCATATAAAGAATGAAAATAAAAAGTGAGGTACATATATAATAAACAAACATTGAAGGGTTAAAATGAATTATAAAAGAAAAATGTGTTATAATGCGGTGCCCTGAAACAGATCAACAAAGGCAATCCTGGGGGACCCACGCCCAAAAAATGAACCAAAGTTGCACTACAGTATATAAAACTTGTAGAACTTACCTAGAATTGTGCCTAATACTAGTGTGCATATTCATTACAAGACTCCATGCTTTTAAACCAATAAGGTAGGGGTGCTAATCCAGACCAAGGGCATCTCCTTTCCCTCAGGTGTGTAATAAAGCACATTAAATGGAGTATATGGGAAAGATTTCTGGACTGCACACCCTGAATATATATATAATATATATATATATATATATATATATATTGGGAGGTGCTACCTGATGAGACTAATTGCAGGCACAAAAATAGACAAATCTCAGGTGCACAACTCCAAATTATTAATAATATGTAAATGCAATAAAAGTTTGCAATCAATAGAGGTTTTTAGCATAATCTTGGCCAAGGTTATGGACCTACCCACCATATCCAGGTAACCTTTGTAGGGTAGGTCCCTAACATACTACGATTCAAATCCAGTGCGCAGAACACCCCCATACTAACCCAGCTAAGCCGGCCCAGGGCATCGCCATAGTAAGAAAAGTGCAGTGTGAAAGAGATAGTTAAGAGCTACTACTGCTGCATATAAAGAATGAAAAAAAAAGTAAGGTACATATATAATAAACAAACAGTGAAGGGTTAAAATGTGTTATAAATGAAAAATGTGTTATAATGCGGTGCCCTGAAACAGATCAACAAAGGCAATCCAGGGGGACCCACGCCCCAAAAATGAACCAAAGTTGCACTACAGTATATAAAACTTGTAGAACTTACCTAGAATTGTGCCTACTACTAGTGTGCATATTCATTACAAGACTCCATGCTTTTAAACCAATAAGGTAGGGGTGCTAATCCAGACCGAGGGCGTCTCCTTTCCCTCAGGTGTGCAATAAAGCACATTAAATGGAGTATATGGGAAAGATTTCTGGACTGCACACGCTGAATATATATATATAATGGGAGGTGCTACCTGATGAGACTAATTGCAGGCACAAAAACAGACAAATCTCAGGTGCACAACTCCAAATTATTAATAATATATAAATGCAATTATATTTTGCAATCAATAGAGGTTTTTAGCACAATCTTGGCCAAGGTTATGGGCCTACCCAACATATCCAGGTAACCTCTGTAGGATAGGTCCCTAACATACTACGATTCAAATCCAGTGCGCAGAACACCCCCAAACTAGCCCAGCTAAGCCGCCCCAGGGCACCGCCATAGTAAGAAAAGTGCAGTGTGAAAGAGATAGTTAAGAGCAGCTACTGCTGCATATAAAGAATGAAAATAAAAAGTGAGGTACATATATAATAAACAAATAGTGAAGGGTTAAAATGTGTTATAAAAGAAAAATGTGTTATAATGCGGTGCCCTGAAACAGATCAACAAAGGCAATCCTGGGGAACCCACGCCCAAAAAATGAACCAAAGTTGCACTACAGTATATAAAACTTGTAGAACTTACCTAGAATTGTGCCTAATACTAGTGTGCATATTCATTACAAGACTCCATGCTTTTAAACCAATAAGGTAGGGGTGCTAATCCAGACCAAGGGCATCTCCTTTCCCTCAGGTGTGTAATAAAGCACATTAAATGGAGTATATGGGAAAGATTTCTGGACTGCACACCCTGAATATATATATAATATATATATATATATATATATATATATATTGGGAGGTGCTACCTGATGAGACTAATTGCAGGCACAAAAATAGACAAATCTCAGGTGCACAACTCCAAATTATTAATAATATGTAAATGCAATAAAAGTTTGCAATCAATAGAGGTTTTTAGCATAATCTTGGCCAAGGTTATGGACCTACCCACCATATCCAGGTAACCTTTGTAGGGTAGGTCCCTAACATACTACGATTCAAATCCAGTGCGCAGAACACCCCCATACTAACCCAGCTAAGCCGGCCCAGGGCATCGCCATAGTAAGAAAAGTGCAGTGTGAAAGAGATAGTTAAGAGCTACTACTGCTGCATATAAAGAATGAAAAAAAAAGTAAGGTACATATATAATAAACAAACAGTGAAGGGTTAAAATGTGTTATAAATGAAAAATGTGTTATAATGCGGTGCCCTGAAACAGATCAACAAAGGCAATCCAGGGGGACCCACGCCCCAAAAATGAACCAAAGTTGCACTACAGTATATAAAACTTGTAGAACTTACCTAGAATTGTGCCTACTACTAGTGTGCATATTCATTACAAGACTCCATGCTTTTAAACCAATAAGGTAGGGGTGCTAATCCAGACCGAGGGCGTCTCCTTTCCCTCAGGTGTGCAATAAAGCACATTAAATGGAGTATATGGGAAAGATTTCTGGACTGCACACGCTGAATATATATATATAATGGGAGGTGCTACCTGATGAGACTAATTGCAGGCACAAAAACAGACAAATCTCAGGTGCACAACTCCAAATTATTAATAATATATAAATGCAATTATATTTTGCAATCAATAGAGGTTTTTAGCACAATCTTGGCCAAGGTTATGGGCCTACCCAACATATCCAGGTAACCTCTGTAGGATAGGTCCCTAACATACTACGATTCAAATCCAGTGCGCAGAACACCCCCAAACTAGCCCAGCTAAGCCGCCCCAGGGCACCGCCATAGTAAGAAAAGTGCAGTGTGAAAGAGATAGTTAAGAGCAGCTACTGCTGCATATAAAGAATGAAAATAAAAAGTGAGGTACATATATAATAAACAAATAGTGAAGGGTTAAAATGTGTTATAAAAGAAAAATGTGTTATAATGCGGTGCCCTGAAACAGATCAACAAAGGCAATCCTGGATAACCCACGCCCAAAAAATGAACCAAAGTTGCACTACAGTATATAAAACTTGTAGAACTTACCTAGAATTGTGCCTAATACTAGTGTGCATATTCATTACAAGACTCCATGCTTTTAAACCAATAAGGTAGGGGTGCTAATCCAGACCGAGGGCATCTCCTTTCCCTCAGGTGTGCAATAAAGCACATTAAATGGAGTATATGGGAAAGATTTCTGGACTGCACACCCTGAATATATATATAATATATATATATATATATATATATATATTGGGCGGTGCTACCTGATGAGACTAATTGCAGGCACAAAAACAGACAAATCTCAGGTGCACAACTCCAAATTATTAATAATATGTAAATGCAATAAAAGCTTGCAATCAATAGAGGTTTTTAGCATAATCTTGGCCAAGGTTATGGACCTACCCACCATATCCAGGTAACCTTTGTAGGGTAGGTCCCTAACATACTACGATTCAAATCCAGTGCGCAGAACACCCCCAAACTAACCCAGCTAAGCTGGCCCAGGGCACCGCCATAGTAAGAAAAGTGCAGTGTGAAAGAGATAGTTAAGAGCAGCTACTGCTGCATATAAAGAATGAAAATAAAAAGTGAGGTACATATATAATAAACAAACAGTGAACGGTTAAAATGTGTTATAAATGAAAAATGTGTTATAATGCGGTGCCCTGAAACAGATCAACAAAGGCAATCCAGGGGGACCCACGCCCCAAAAATGAACCAAAGTTGCACTACAGTATATAAAACTTGTAGAACTTACCTAGAATTGTGCCTAATACTAGTGTGCATATTCATTACAAGACTCCATGCTTTTAAACCAATAAGGTAGGGGTGTTAATCCAGACCGAGGGCGTCTCCTTTGCCTCAGGTGTGCAATAAAGCACATTAAATGGAGTATATGGGAAAGATTTCTGGACTGCACACCCTGAATATATATATAATGGGATGTGCTACCTGATGAGACTAATTGCTGGCACAAAAACAGACAAATCTCAGGTGCACAACTCCAAATTATTAATAATATATAAATGCAATTATATTTTGCAATCAATAGAGGTTTTTAGCATAATCTTGGCCAAGGTTATGGGCCTACCCACCATATCCAGGTAACCTCTGTAGGATAGGTCCCTAACATACTACGATTCAAATCCAGTGCACAGAACACCCCCAAACTAGCCCAGCTAAGCTGCCCCAGGGCACCGCCATAGTAAGAAAAGTGCAGTGTGAAAGAGATAGTTAAGAGCAGCTACTGCTGCATATAAAGAATGAAAATAAAAAGTGAGGTACATATATAATAAACAAACATTGAAGGGTTAAAATGAATTATAAAAGAAAAATGTGTTATAATGCGGTGCCCTGAAACAGATCAACAAAGGCAATCCTGGGGGACCCACGCCCAAAAAATGAACCAAAGTTGCACTACAGTATATAAAACTTGTAGAACTTACCTAGAATTGTGCCTAATACTAGTGTGCATATTCATTACAAGACTCCATGCTTTTAAACCAATAAGGTAGGGGTGCTAATCCAGACCAAGGGCATCTCCTTTCCCTCAGGTGTGTAATAAAGCACATTAAATGGAGTATATGGGAAAGATTTCTGGACTGCACACCCTGAATATATATATATAATGGGAGGTGCTACCTGATGAGACTAATTGCAGGCACAAAAACAGACAAATCTCAGGTGCACAACTCCAAATTATTAATAATATATAAATGCAATTATATTTTGCAATCAATAGAGGTTTTTAGCACAATCTTGGCCAAGGTTATGGGCCTACCCAACATATCCAGGTAACCTCTGTAGGATAGGTCCCTAACATACTACGATTCAAATCCAGTGCGCAGAACACCCCCAAACTAGCCCAGCTAAGCCGCCCCAGGGCACCGCTATAGTAAGAAAAGTGCAGTGTGAAAGAGATAGTTAAGAGCAGCTACTGCTGCATATAAAGAATGAAAATAAAAAGTGAGGTACATATATAATAAACAAACAGTGAAGGGTTAAAATGTGTTATAAAAGAGAAATGTGTTATAATGCGGTGCCCTGAAACAGATCAACAAAGGCAATCCTGGGGAACCCACGCCCAAAAAATGAACCAAAGTTGCACTACAGTATATAAAACTTGTAGAACTTACCTAGAATTGTGCCTAATACTAGTGTGCATATTCATTACAAGACTCCATGCTTTTAAACCAATAAGGTAGGGGTGCTAATCCAGACCGAGGGCATCTCCTTTCCCTCAGGTGTGCAATAAAGCACATTAAATGGAGTATATGGGAAAGATTTCTGGACTGCACACCCTGAATATATATATAATATATATATATATATATATATTGGGCGGTGCTACCTGATGAGACTAATTGCAGGCACAAAAACAGACAAATCTCAGGTGCACAACTCCAAATTATTAATAATATGTAAATGCAATAAAAGCTTGCAATCAATAGAGGTTTTTAGCATAATCTTGGCCAAGGTTATGGACCTACCCACCATATCCAGGTAACCTTTGTAGGGTAGGTCCCTAACATACTACGATTCAAATCCAGTGCGTAGAACACCCCCAAACTAACCCAGCTAAGCTGGCCCAGGGCACCGCCATAGTAAGAAAAGTGCAGTGTGAAAGAGATAGTTAAGAGCAGCTACTGCTGCATATAAAGAATGAAAATAAAAAGTGAGGTACATATATAATAAACAAACAGTGAAGGGTTAAAATGTGTTATAAATGAAAAATGTGTTATAATGCGGTGCCCTGAAACAGATCAACAAAGGCAATCCAGGGGGACCCACGCCCCAAAAATGAACCAAAGTTGCACTACAGTATATAAAACTTGTAGAACTTACCTAGAATTGTGCCTAATACTAGTGTGCATATTCATTACAAGACTCCATGCTTTTAAACCAATAAGGTAGGGGTGTTAATCCAGACCGAGGGCGTCTCCTTTGCCTCAGGTGTGCAATAAAGCACATTAAATGGAGTATATGGGAAAGATTTCTGGACTGCACACCCTGAATATATATATAATGGGAGGTGCTACCTGATGAGACTAATTGCTGGCACAAAAACAGACAAATCTCAGGTGCACAACTCCAAATTATTAATAATATATAAATGCAATTATATTTTGCAATCAATAGAGGTTTTTAGCATAATCTTGGCCAAGGTTATGGGCCTACCCACCATATCCAGGTAACCTCTGTAGGATAGGTCCCTAACATACTACGATTCAAATCCAGTGCACAGAACACCCCCAAACTAGCCCAGCTAAGCCGCCCCAGGGCACCGCCATAGTAAGAAAAGTGCAGTGTGAAAGAGATAGTTAAGAGCAGCTACTGCTGCATATAAAGAATGAAAAAAAAAGTAAGGTACATATATAATAAACAAACAGTGAAGGGTTAAAATGTGTTATAAATGAAAAATGTGTTATAATGCGGTGCCCTGAAACAGATCAACAAAGGCAATCCAGGGGGACCCACGCCCCAAAAATGAACCAAAGTTGCACTACAGTATATAAAACTTGTAGAACTTACCTAGAATTGTGCCTACTACTAGTGTGCATATTCATTACAAGACTCCATGCTTTTAAACCAATAAGGTAGGGGTGCTAATCCAGACCGAGGGCGTCTCCTTTCCCTCAGGTGTGCAATAAAGCACATTAAATGGAGTATATGGGAAAGATTTCTGGACTGCACACCCTGAATATATATATATAATGGGAGGTGCTACCTGATGAGACTAATTGCAGGCACAAAAACAGACAAATCTCAGGTGCACAACTCCAAATTATTAATAATATATAAATGCAATTATATTTTGCAATCAATAGAGGTTTTTAGCACAATCTTGGCCAAGGTTATGGGCCTACCCACCATATCCAGGTAACCTCTGTACGATAGGTCCCTAACATACTACGATTCAAATCCAGTGCACAGAACACCCCCAAACTAGCCCAGCTAATCTGCCCCAGGGCACCGCCATAGTAAGAAAAGTGCAGTGTGAAAGAGATAGTTAAGAGCAGCTACTGCTGCATATAAAGAATGAAAATAAAAAGTGAAGTACATATATAATAAACAAACAGTGAAGGGTTAAATTGTGTTATAAAAGAAAAATGTGTTATAATGCGGTGCCCTGAAACAGATCAACAAAGGCAATCCTGGGGGACCCACGCCCAAAAAATGAACCAAAGTTGCACTACAGTATATAAAACTTGTAGAACTTACCTAGAATTGTGCCTAATACTAGTGTGCATATTCATTACAAGACTCCATGCTTTTAAACCAATAAGGTAGGGGTGCTAATCCAGACCGAGGGCATCTCCTTTCCCTCAGGTGTGCAATAAAGCACATTAAATGGAGTATATGGGAAAGATTTCTGGACTGCACACCCTGAATATATATATAATATATATATATATATATATATATTGGGCGGTGCTACCTGATGAGACTAATTGCAGGCACAAAAACAGACAAATCTCAGGTGCACAACTCCAAATTATTAATAATATGTAAATGCAATAAAAGCTTGCAATCAATAGAGGTTTTTAGCATAATCTTGGCCAAGGTTATGGACCTACCCACCATATCCAGGTAACCTTTGTAGGGTAGGTCCCTAACATACTACGATTCAAATCCAGTGCGCAGAACACCCCCAAACTAACCCAGCTAAGCTGGCCCAGGGCACCGCCATAGTAAGAAAAGTGCAGTGTGAAAGAGATAGTTAAGAGCAGCTACTGCTGCATATAAAGAATGAAAATAAAAAGTGAGGTACATATATAATAAACAAACAGTGAAGGGTTAAAATGTGTTATAAATGAAAAATGTGTTATAATGCGGTGCCCTGAAACAGATCAACAAAGGCAATCCAGGGGGACCCACGCCCCAAAAATGAACCAAAGTTGCACTACAGTATATAAAACTTGTAGAACTTACCTAGAATTGTGCCTAATACTAGTGTGCATATTCATTACAAGACTCCATGCTTTTAAACCAATAAGGTAGGGGTGTTAATCCAGACCGAGGGCGTCTCCTTTGCCTCAGGTGTGCAATAAAGCACATTAAATGGAGTATATGGGAAAGATTTCTGGACTGCACACCCTGAATATATATATAATGGGAGGTGCTACCTGATGAGACTAATTACTGGCACAAGAACAGACAAATCTCAGGTGCACAACTCCAAATTATTAATAATATATAAATGCAATTATATTTTGCAATCAATAGAGGTTTTTAGCATAATCTTGGCCAAGGTTATGGGCCTACCCACCATATCCAGGTAACCTCTGTAGGATAGGTCCCTAACATACTACGATTCAAATCCAGTGCACAGAACACCCCCAAACTAGCCCAGCTAAGCCGCCCCAGGGCACCGCCATAGTAAGAAAAGTGCAGTGTGAAAGAGATAGTTAAGAGCAGCTACTGCTGCATATAAAGAATGAAAATAAAAAGTGAGGTACATATATAATAAACAAACATTGAAGGGTTAAAATGAGTTATAAAAGAAAAATGTGTTATAATGCGGTGCCCTGAAACAGATCAACAAAGGCAATCCTGGGGGACCCACGCCCAAAAAATGAACCAAAGTTGCACTACAGTATATAAAACTTGTAGAACTTACCTAGAATTGTGCCTAATACTAGTGTGCATATTCATTACAAGACTCCATGCTTTTAAACCAATAAGGTAGGGGTGCTAATCCAGACCGAGGGCATCTCCTTTCCCTCAGGTGTGTAATAAAGCACATTAAATGGAGTATATGGGAAAGATTTCTGGACTGCACACCCTGAATATATATATAATATATATATATATATATATATATATATATATTGGGAGGTGCTACCTGATGAGACTAATTGCAGGCACAAAAATAGACAAATCTCAGGTGCACAACTCCAAATTATTAATAATATATAAATGCAATTATATTTTGCAATCAATAGAGGTTTTTAGCACAATCTTGGCCAAGGTTATGGGCCTACCCACCATATCCAGGTAACCTCTGTACGATAGGTCCCTAACATACTACGATTCAAATCCAGTGCACAGAACACCCCCAAACTAGCCCAGCTAATCCGCCCCAGGGCACCGCCATAGTAAGAAAAGTGCAGTGTGAAAGAGATAGTTAAGAGCAGCTACTGCTGCATATAAAGAATGAAAATAAAAAGTGAGGTACATATATAATAAACAAACAGTGAAGGGTTAAATTGTGTTATAAAAGAAAAATGTGTTATAATGCGGTGCCCTGAAACAGATCAACAAAGGCAATCCTGGGGGACCCACGCCCAAAAAATGAACCAAAGTTGCACTACAGTATATAAAACTTGTAGAACTTACCTAGAATTGTGCCTAATACTAGTGTGCATATTCATTACAAGACTCCATGCTTTTAAACCAATAAGGTAGGGGTGCTAATCCAGACCGAGGGCATCTCCTTTCCCTCAGGTGTGCAATAAAGCACATTAAATGGAGTATATGGGAAAGATTTCTGGACTGCACACCCTGAATATATATATATAATATATATATATATATATATATATTAGGGGTGAGCGGGTTCGGATTTCTGAAATCCGAACCCCCCGGAGCCCCCCGATCCGAGTCTGATCCGAGTCAGGCTCGACTTTTCCCGCCTGACTCGGATCTGAAATCGAGGCAAAACGTCATCATCCCGCCTTCCTAGTCTCGCGGGTTTTGGATCCTATATAAGGTACCCGCGTCGGCGCCATTTTCTCACTCGGCTGTGGACAGTGAAGAGGGAGCGTGAGAGTTAGGGCTGTGTAGTGTAGTGTAGTGTAGTGCTGCTGTTGTCCACTACTTCAAAGTCCATAGGGGCTGGCTGGACTGTGTTGTGCAGTCAGTTCTCCATAGGGGCTGTGTCCACTCCAAAGTTCTGTGCAGTGTCCCAGTCCTAAAGGAGTGCTGTAGTGTTGTCCAGGGGGTGCTCTGTCCATCAGGGGTGCTCCCCCCCAAGTGCTAAAAAAATAATATATTTTCTGTGTTTGTGAATTGTGTGCGCAGTAGCCGCACGTGCATCAACAAAGTAGTGCCAAGCGTGCGCCTGTGTCATAAGTAAAGGGCCGGCTGGCTTGACCATTAAAGGGTGCTGTAACCCCCGAAAGTACACTCCAGTCCAAACCAAAAAAAAATTATTTTCTGTGTTTGTGAATTGTGTGCGCAGTAGCCGCACGTGCATCAACAAAGTAGTGCCAAGCGTGCGCCTGTGTCATAAGTAAAGGGCCGGCTGGCTTGACCGTTAAGGGTGCTGTAACCCCCGAAAGTACACTCCAGTCCAAACCAAAAAAAAAATAATTTTCTGTGTTTGTGAATTGTGTGCGCAGTAGCCGCACGTGCATCAACAAAGTAGTGCCAAGCGTGCGCCTGTGTCATAAGTAAAGGGCCGACTGGCTTGACCGTTAAGGGTGCTGTAACCCCCGAAAGTAAACTCCAGTCCAAACCAAAAAAAAAATAATTTTCTGTGTTTGTGAATTGTGTGCGCAGTAGCCGCACGTGCATCAACAAAGTAGTGCCAAGCGTGCGCCTGTGTCATAAGTAAAGGGCCGGCTGGCTTGACCGTTAAGGGTGCTGTAACCCCCGAAAGTACACTCCAGTCCAAACCAAAAAAAAAATAATTTTCTGTGTTTGTGAATTGTGTGCGCAGTAGCCGCACGTGCATCAACAAAGTAGTGCCAAGCGTGCGCCTGTGTCATAAGTAAAGGGCCGGCTGGCTTGACCGTTAAAGGGTGCTGTAACCCCCAAAGTACACTCCAGTCCAAACCAAAAAAAAATAATTTTCTGTGTTTGTGAATTGTGTGCGCAGTAGCCGCACGTGCATCAACAAAGTAGTGCCAAGCGTGCGCCTGTGTCATAAGTAAAGGGCCGGCTGGCTTGACCGTTAAAGGGTGCTGTAACCCCTGAAAGTACACTCCAGTCCAAACAAAAAAAAAAATTATTTTCTGTGTTTAGCCGCACGTATATATCAAATCGATATAACATAAATGGAGGACCAAACTTTCTCCGATAAAAATAAAATAGAGAAAGATCAAGAACCACTTCCTCCTAGTGCTGAAGCTGCTGCCACTAGTCATGACATAGACGATAACATGCCATCAACGTCGTCTGCCAAGGCCGATGCCCAATGTCATAGTAGAGGGCACATACAATCCCAAATGGCAAAGTTCAGGAAAATGACCTTGAAAAAGACATTTAAATCAGCTGAAGAGAAACGTAAACTTGCCAATATGCCATTTACGACACGGAGTGGCAAGGAACGGCTAAGGTCGATCCCTAGTATGTTCATGACTAGTGGTTCAGCTTCACATGACGATGGAAGCCCTCCTCCCACTAAAAAAATCAAAAGAGTTAAGCTGGCAAAAGCACAGCGAAGAACTGTGCTTTCTAAGAAGATATCACAAATCCCCAAGGAGAGTCCAAGTGTGGTGGTGGTTGCGATGCCTGACCTTCCCAGCACTGGACGGGAAGAGGTGGCTCTTTCCACCATTTGCACGCCCCCTGCAAGTGCTGAAAGGAGCACCCACAGTCCACTTGCTGATATGCAAATTGAAGATGTCACTGTTGAAGTACAACAGGATGAGGATACTGGTGTAGCTGGCGCTGAGGAGGAAGTTGGCGAGGAGGATTCTGATGGTGATGTGGTTTGTTTAAATCAGGCTCCGGGGGAGACAGTTGTTGTCCGTGGGATGAAAAAGCCCATCACGGTCATGCCTGGGCAGAAGACCAAACATTCCACCTCTTTGGTCTGGCAATATTTCTATCCAAATCCGGACAACAACTGTCTTGCCATATGTACCATATGTAAAGGTGAAATAAGTAGGGGTAGGGACGTCAACCACCTAGGAACATCCTCCCTTATACGGCACCTGCAGCGCGTTCATAAAAAGTTACTGTCAAGTTCAGAAACTTTGGCTAAGACCGTAAGCAGTCCAGGGACACCTAAATCCCGTTGTCCTGTTGTATCCAAGCGCCTGCAAACCACACCGTCAACTCCCTCCTCGTCAATTTCCTCCTTAGTCAGGATCGGAAGTAGTCCTGCAGGCCATGTCACTGGCATGACGGACTCTCCTATCCGGGATTCCTCTGGAGGATCCTGCATTGCTACGCCTACTGCTGCCGCTGCTGCTGTTGCTGCTGCTGGGAGTCGTTCATCATCCCAGAGAGGAAGTAGGAACACCACTACTTTTACTAAACAATTGACCCTCCAACAGTCCTTAGCGAGGAGGATGAAGTACGACAGCAGTCATCCTGAAGCAAAACGTATAACTGAGGCCTTGACTGCTATGTTGGTGTTAGACGTGCGTCCGGTATCCGCCATTAGTGCAGTGGGATTTAGACAATTGATGGAGGTAGTGTGTCCCCGGTTCCAAATCCCGTCTAGATTCCACTTCACTAGGCAGGCGATACCGAGACTGTACAGAAACGTCAGAAAAAGTGTCCTCAGTGTCCTGAAAAATGCCGTTGTACACAATGTCCACTTAACCACGGACATGTGGACAAGTGGAACAGGGCAGACTAAGGACTATATGACTGTGACAGCCCACTGGGTAGATGTATCACCTTACGCAGCAACAGCAGCAGCGTCACCAGTAGCAGCATCTCAGAAACGCCAGCTCGTTACAAGGCAGGCTACGCTGTGTATCACCAGTTTCAGTAAGAGGCACACCGCCGACAACCTCTTAGAGAAACTGAGGGAAATCATCGCCCAGTGGCTTACCCCACTTAGACTCTCCTGGGGATTTGTGATATCTGAGAACGCCACCAATATTGTGCGGGCATTACATCTGGGCAAATTCCAGCACGTCCCATGTTTTGCTCACACAATAAACTTGGTGGTGCAGAATTTTCTGAAAAGCGACAGGGGCGTGCAGGAGACGCTTTGGGTGGCCCGAAAAATTTCTGGCCACTTTCGCCATTCAGCGACTGCGTGCCGAAGACTGGAGCGCCAGCAAACACTCTTGAACCTGCCCCGCCATCACCTGAAGCAAGAGGTTGTGACGCGGTGGAACTCAACCCTCTATATGCTTCAGAGGATGGAGGAGCAGCAAAAGGCCATACAAGCCTATACATCCACCTATGACATAGGCAAAGGAGGGGGTATGCACCTGACTCAAGCGCAGTGGAGAATGATTTCCGTGTTGTGCAAGGTTCTCCAGCCCTTCGAACTTGCCACACGTGAAGTCAGTTCAGACACAGCCAGCTTGAGTCAGGTCATTCCCCTCATCAGGCTTTTGCAGAAGCAGCTGGAGAAAGTGAAGGAGGAGCTAAGACAGAGCGATTCCGCTCGGCATGTGGGACTTGTGGATGAAGCCCTTCATTCGCTTTGCCAGGATTCCAGGGTGGTCAATCTGTTGAAATCAGACCACTACATTTTGGCCACCGTGCTTGATCCTAGGTTTAAAGCCTATGTGGTGTCTCTCTTTCCGGCCGACACAAGCCTGCAGAGGTGCAAAGACCTGCTGGTGAACACACTGTCAGCTGAAGCGGAACGTGACACGTCAACGGCTCCTTCTTCATTTTCTCCCGCAACTGGGGCTGCCAGGAAAAAACTTAGATATCCTAAGCAACCCGCTGGCGGTGATGCAGGTCAGGCAGGACCAAGTTTGGACATCTGGTCCGGACTGAAGGACCTGGCAACAATTTCTGACATGTCTACTGTCACTGCATATGATACTGTCACCATTGACAGAATGGTGGAGGATTACATCGGTGACAGCATCCAAGTAGGCATGTCAGACAGTCCATACCTGTACTGGCAGGAAAAAGAGGCAATTTGGAGGCCCCTGTACAAGCTGGCTCTATTTTACCTGAGTTGCCCCCCCTCCAGTGTGTACTCCGAAAGAGTGTTTAGTGCAGCCGGGAACCTTGTCAGCGAAAGGCGTAGGAGGTTGCTTCCACAGAATGTGGAGAAGATGATGTTCATCAAAATGAATTATCAGCTCTTCCAGGGAGACCAGCCTCCAGAAGGTACAGAGGGACCTGTGGTGGTGGATTCAAGTGGGGACGAGTTAATACTTTGTGAGGATGAGGATGTACACACTGAAGAGGGTGAGGAATCGGTGGATGAGGAGGATGAGGATGACATCTTGCCTCCGTAGAGCCAGTTTGTGCAGGGACACATTAATTGCCAGCTTGTTTTGTGGGGGCCCAAACGAACCAATCATTTCAGCCACAGTTGTGTGGCAGACCCTGGCGCTGAAATGATTGATTTGTTAAAGTGTGCATGTCCTGTTTATACAACATAAGGGTGGGTGGGAGGGCCCAAGGACAATTCCATCTTGCACTTCTTTTTTTTCTTTGCATTATGTACAGTTTGGGGCCTAGTTTTTCTAACTGCCATCCAGTCTGCCACTGCAGTGTCACTCCAAGATGGGTCACGTGTTTGTGCCGCCCACTCGTGTCGCTTAGCATAGTCATCCAGCTACCTCGGTGCAACCTTTTGGACATGAAAACACTATTGTGAGGTGTGAGGTGTTCAGAATAGACTGGAAATGAGTGGAAATTAAGGTTATTGAGGTTAATAATAGCATAGGAGCAGAAAAACCTACAAATTCTGTGATTTTAGCTGTTTTTATGCTTTTTTAAAAAACAATACAGATCCAAAACACAAAACCCAGAACCCAAAACACGGAAGGGTGGTTTTGGCAAAACCAATCCAGATCCAAAACACGAAGAAAGATCCAGATCCAAAACCAAAACACAAAACACGAAAAGTGGCCGGTGCACACCCCTAATATATATATATATATTGGGAGGTGCTACCTGATGAGACTAATTGCAGGCACAAAAACAGACAAATCTCAGGTGCACAACTCCAAATTATTAATAATATGTAAATGCAATAAAAGTTTGCAATCAATAGAGGTTTTTAGCATAATCTTGGCCAAGGTTATGGACCTACCCACCATATCCAGGTAACCTTTGTAGGGGAGGTCCCCAACATACTACGATTCAAATCCAGTGCGCAGAACACCCCCAAACTAACCCAGATAAGCCGCCCCAGGGCACCGCCATAGTAAGAAAAGTGCAGTGTGAAAGAGATAGTTAAGAGCAGCTACTGCTGCATATAAAGAATGAAAATAAAAAGTGAGGTACATATATAATAAACAAACAGTGAAGGGTTAAAATGTGTTATAAATGAAAAATGTGTTATAATGCGGTGCCCTGAAACAGATCAACAAAGGCAATCCAGGGGGACCCACGCCCCAAAAATGAACCAAAGTTGCACTACAGTATATAAAACTTGTAGAACTTACCTAGAATTGTGCCTAATACTAGTGTGCATATTCATTACAAGACTCCATGCTTTTAAACCAATAAGGTAGGGGTGCTAATCCAGACCGAGGGCGTCTCCTTTCCCTCAGGTGTGCAATAAAGCACATTAAATGGAGTATATGGGAAAGATTTCTGGACTGCACACCCTGAATATATATATATAATGGGAGGTGCTACCTGATGAGACTAATTGCAGGCACAAAAACAGACAAATCTCAGGTGCACAACTCCAAATTATTAATAATATATAAATGCAATTATATTTTGCAATCAATAGAGGTTTTTAGCATAATCTTGGCCAAGGTTATGGGCCTACCCAACATATCCAGGTAACCTCTGTAGGATAGGTCCCTAACATACTACGATTCAAATCCAGTGCGCAGAACACCCCCAAACTAGCCCAGCTAAGCCGCCCCAGGGCACCGCCATAGTAAGAAAAGTGCAGTGTGAAAGAGATAGTTAAGAGCAGCTACTGCTGCATATAAAGAATGAAAATAAAAAGTGAGGTACATATATAATAAACAAACAGTGAAGGGTTAAAATGTGTTATAAAAGAAACATGTGTTATAATGCGGTGCCCTGAAACAGATCAACAAAGGCAATCCTGGGGAACCCACGCCCAAAAAATGAACCAAAGTTGCACTACAGTATATAAAACTTGTAGAACTTACCTAGAATTGTGCCTAATACTAGTGTGCATATTCATTACAAGACTCCATGCTTTTAAACCAATAAGGTAGGGGTGCTAATCCAGACCGAGGGCATCTCCTTTCCCTCAGGTGTGCAATAAAGCACATTAAATGGAGTATATGGGAAAGATTTCTGGACTGCACACCCTGAATATATAATATATATATATATATATATATATATATATATTGGGCGGTGCTACCTGATGAGACTAATTGCAGGCACAAAAACAGACAAATCTCAGGTGCACAACTCCAAATTATTAATAATATGTAAATGCAATAAAAGTTTGCAATCAATAGAGGTTTTTAGCATAATCTTGGCCAAGGTTATGGACCTACCCACCATATCCAGGTAACCTTTGTAGGGTAGGTCCCTAACATACTACGATTCAAATCCAGTGCGCAGAACACCCCCATACTAACCCAGCTAAGCCGGCCCAGGGCACCGCCATAGTAAGAAAAGTGCAGTGTGAAAGAGATAGTTAAGAGCAGCTACTGCTGCATATAAAGAATGAAAAAAAAAGTAAGGTACATATATAATAAACAAACAGTGAAGGGTTAAAATGTGTTATAAAAGAAAAATGTGTTATAATGCGGTGCCCTGAAACAGATCAACAAAGGCAATCCAGGGGGACCCACGCCCCAAAAATGAACCAAAGTTGCACTACAGTATATAAAACTTGTAGAACTTACCTAGAATTGTGCCTAATACTAGTGTGCATATTCATTACAAGACTCCATGCTTTTAAACCAATAAGGTAGGGGTGCTAATCCAGACCGAGGGCATCTCCTTTCCCTCAGGTGTGCAATAAAGCACATTAAATGGAGTATATGGGAAAGATTTCTGGACTGCACACCCTGAATATATATATAATATATATATATATATATATATATTGGGCGGTGCTACCTGATGAGACTAATTGCAGGCACAAAAACAGACAAATCTCAGGTGCACAACTCCAAATTATTAATAATATGTAAATGCAATAAAAGCTTGCAATCAATAGAGGTTTTTAGCATAATCTTGGCCAAGGTTATGGACCTACCCACCATATCCAGGTAACCTTTGTAGGGTAGGTCCCTAACATACTACGATTCAAATCCAGTGCGCAGAACACCCCCAAACTAACCCAGCTAAGCTGGCCCAGGGCACCGCCATAGTAAGAAAAGTGCAGTGTGAAAGAGATAGTTAAGAGCAGCTACTGCTGCATATAAAGAATGAAAATAAAAAGTGAGGTACATATATAATAAACAAACAGTGAAGGGTTAAAATGTGTTATAAATGAAAAATGTGTTATAATGCGGTGCCCTGAAACAGATCAACAAAGGCAATCCAGGGGGACCCACGCCCCAAAAATGAACCAAAGTTGCACTACAGTATATAAAACTTGTAGAACTTACCTAGAATTGTGCCTAATACTAGTGTGCATATTCATTACAAGACTCCATGCTTTTAAACCAATAAGGTAGGGGTGTTAATCCAGACCGAGGGCGTCTCCTTTGCCTCAGGTGTGCAATAAAGCACATTAAATGGAGTATATGGGAAAGATTTCTGGACTGCACACCCTGAATATATATATAATGGGAGGTGCTACCTGATGAGACTAATTACTGGCACAAGAACAGACAAATCTCAGGTGCACAACTCCAAATTATTAATAATATATAAATGCAATTATATTTTGCAATCAATAGAGGTTTTTAGCATAATCTTGGCCAAGGTTATGGGCCTACCCACCATATCCAGGTAACCTCTGTAGGATAGGTCCCTAACATACTACGATTCAAATCCAGTGCACAGAACACCCCCAAACTAGCCCAGCTAAGCCGCCCCAGGGCACCGCCATAGTAAGAAAAGTGCAGTGTGAAAGAGATAGTTAAGAGCAGCTACTGCTGCATATAAAGAATGAAAATAAAAAGTGAGGTACATATATAATAAACAAACATTGAAGGGTTAAAATGAGTTATAAAAGAAAAATGTGTTATAATGCGGTGCCCTGAAACAGATCAACAAAGGCAATCCTGGGGGACCCACGCCCAAAAAATGAACCAAAGTTGCACTACAGTATATAAAACTTGTAGAACTTACCTAGAATTGTGCCTAATACTAGTGTGCATATTCATTACAAGACTCCATGCTTTTAAACCAATAAGGTAGGGGTGCTAATCCAGACCGAGGGCATCTCCTTTCCCTCAGGTGTGTAATAAAGCACATTAAATGGAGTATATGGGAAAGATTTCTGGACTGCACACCCTGAATATATATATAATATATATATATATATATATATATATATATATTGGGAGGTGCTACCTGATGAGACTAATTGCAGGCACAAAAATAGACAAATCTCAGGTGCACAACTCCAAATTATTAATAATATATAAATGCAATTATATTTTGCAATCAATAGAGGTTTTTAGCACAATCTTGGCCAAGGTTATGGGCCTACCCACCATATCCAGGTAACCTCTGTACGATAGGTCCCTAACATACTACGATTCAAATCCAGTGCACAGAACACCCCCAAACTAGCCCAGCTAATCCGCCCCAGGGCACCGCCATAGTAAGAAAAGTGCAGTGTGAAAGAGATAGTTAAGAGCAGCTACTGCTGCATATAAAGAATGAAAATAAAAAGTGAGGTACATATATAATAAACAAACAGTGAAGGGTTAAATTGTGTTATAAAAGAAAAATGTGTTATAATGCGGTGCCCTGAAACAGATCAACAAAGGCAATCCTGGGGGACCCACGCCCAAAAAATGAACCAAAGTTGCACTACAGTATATAAAACTTGTAGAACTTACCTAGAATTGTGCCTAATACTAGTGTGCATATTCATTACAAGACTCCATGCTTTTAAACCAATAAGGTAGGGGTGCTAATCCAGACCGAGGGCATCTCCTTTCCCTCAGGTGTGCAATAAAGCACATTAAATGGAGTATATGGGAAAGATTTCTGGACTGCACACCCTGAATATATATATATAATATATATATATATATATATATATTAGGGGTGAGCGGGTTCGGATTTCTGAAATCCGAACCCCCCGGAGCCCCCCGATCCGAGTCTGATCCGAGTCAGGCTCGACTTTTCCCGCCTGACTCGGATCTGAAATCGAGGCAAAACGTCATCATCCCGCCTTCCTAGTCTCGCGGGTTTTGGATCCTATATAAGGTACCCGCGTCGGCGCCATTTTCTCACTCGGCTGTGGACAGTGAAGAGGGAGCGTGAGAGTTAGGGCTGTGTAGTGTAGTGTAGTGTAGTGCTGCTGTTGTCCACTACTTCAAAGTCCATAGGGGCTGGCTGGACTGTGTTGTGCAGTCAGTTCTCCATAGGGGCTGTGTCCACTCCAAAGTTCTGTGCAGTGTCCCAGTCCTAAAGGAGTGCTGTAGTGTTGTCCAGGGGGTGCTCTGTCCATCAGGGGTGCTCCCCCCCAAGTGCTAAAAAAATAATATATTTTCTGTGTTTGTGAATTGTGTGCGCAGTAGCCGCACGTGCATCAACAAAGTAGTGCCAAGCGTGCGCCTGTGTCATAAGTAAAGGGCCGGCTGGCTTGACCATTAAAGGGTGCTGTAACCCCCGAAAGTACACTCCAGTCCAAACCAAAAAAAAATTATTTTCTGTGTTTGTGAATTGTGTGCGCAGTAGCCGCACGTGCATCAACAAAGTAGTGCCAAGCGTGCGCCTGTGTCATAAGTAAAGGGCCGGCTGGCTTGACCGTTAAGGGTGCTGTAACCCCCGAAAGTACACTCCAGTCCAAACCAAAAAAAAAATAATTTTCTGTGTTTGTGAATTGTGTGCGCAGTAGCCGCACGTGCATCAACAAAGTAGTGCCAAGCGTGCGCCTGTGTCATAAGTAAAGGGCCGACTGGCTTGACCGTTAAGGGTGCTGTAACCCCCGAAAGTAAACTCCAGTCCAAACCAAAAAAAAAATAATTTTCTGTGTTTGTGAATTGTGTGCGCAGTAGCCGCACGTGCATCAACAAAGTAGTGCCAAGCGTGCGCCTGTGTCATAAGTAAAGGGCCGGCTGGCTTGACCGTTAAGGGTGCTGTAACCCCCGAAAGTACACTCCAGTCCAAACCAAAAAAAAAATAATTTTCTGTGTTTGTGAATTGTGTGCGCAGTAGCCGCACGTGCATCAACAAAGTAGTGCCAAGCGTGCGCCTGTGTCATAAGTAAAGGGCCGGCTGGCTTGACCGTTAAAGGGTGCTGTAACCCCCAAAGTACACTCCAGTCCAAACCAAAAAAAAATAATTTTCTGTGTTTGTGAATTGTGTGCGCAGTAGCCGCACGTGCATCAACAAAGTAGTGCCAAGCGTGCGCCTGTGTCATAAGTAAAGGGCCGGCTGGCTTGACCGTTAAAGGGTGCTGTAACCCCTGAAAGTACACTCCAGTCCAAACAAAAAAAAAAATTATTTTCTGTGTTTAGCCGCACGTATATATCAAATCGATATAACATAAATGGAGGACCAAACTTTCTCCGATAAAAATAAAATAGAGAAAGATCAAGAACCACTTCCTCCTAGTGCTGAAGCTGCTGCCACTAGTCATGACATAGACGATAACATGCCATCAACGTCGTCTGCCAAGGCCGATGCCCAATGTCATAGTAGAGGGCACATACAATCCCAAATGGCAAAGTTCAGGAAAATGACCTTGAAAAAGACATTTAAATCAGCTGAAGAGAAACGTAAACTTGCCAATATGCCATTTACGACACGGAGTGGCAAGGAACGGCTAAGGTCGATCCCTAGTATGTTCATGACTAGTGGTTCAGCTTCACATGACGATGGAAGCCCTCCTCCCACTAAAAAAATCAAAAGAGTTAAGCTGGCAAAAGCACAGCGAAGAACTGTGCTTTCTAAGAAGATATCACAAATCCCCAAGGAGAGTCCAAGTGTGGTGGTGGTTGCGATGCCTGACCTTCCCAGCACTGGACGGGAAGAGGTGGCTCTTTCCACCATTTGCACGCCCCCTGCAAGTGCTGAAAGGAGCACCCACAGTCCACTTGCTGATATGCAAATTGAAGATGTCACTGTTGAAGTACAACAGGATGAGGATACTGGTGTAGCTGGCGCTGAGGAGGAAGTTGGCGAGGAGGATTCTGATGGTGATGTGGTTTGTTTAAATCAGGCTCCGGGGGAGACAGTTGTTGTCCGTGGGATGAAAAAGCCCATCACGGTCATGCCTGGGCAGAAGACCAAACATTCCACCTCTTTGGTCTGGCAATATTTCTATCCAAATCCGGACAACAACTGTCTTGCCATATGTACCATATGTAAAGGTGAAATAAGTAGGGGTAGGGACGTCAACCACCTAGGAACATCCTCCCTTATACGGCACCTGCAGCGCGTTCATAAAAAGTTACTGTCAAGTTCAGAAACTTTGGCTAAGACCGTAAGCAGTCCAGGGACACCTAAATCCCGTTGTCCTGTTGTATCCAAGCGCCTGCAAACCACACCGTCAACTCCCTCCTCGTCAATTTCCTCCTTAGTCAGGATCGGAAGTAGTCCTGCAGGCCATGTCACTGGCATGACGGACTCTCCTATCCGGGATTCCTCTGGAGGATCCTGCATTGCTACGCCTACTGCTGCCGCTGCTGCTGTTGCTGCTGCTGGGAGTCGTTCATCATCCCAGAGAGGAAGTAGGAACACCACTACTTTTACTAAACAATTGACCCTCCAACAGTCCTTAGCGAGGAGGATGAAGTACGACAGCAGTCATCCTGAAGCAAAACGTATAACTGAGGCCTTGACTGCTATGTTGGTGTTAGACGTGCGTCCGGTATCCGCCATTAGTGCAGTGGGATTTAGACAATTGATGGAGGTAGTGTGTCCCCGGTTCCAAATCCCGTCTAGATTCCACTTCACTAGGCAGGCGATACCGAGACTGTACAGAAACGTCAGAAAAAGTGTCCTCAGTGTCCTGAAAAATGCCGTTGTACACAATGTCCACTTAACCACGGACATGTGGACAAGTGGAACAGGGCAGACTAAGGACTATATGACTGTGACAGCCCACTGGGTAGATGTATCACCTTACGCAGCAACAGCAGCAGCGTCACCAGTAGCAGCATCTCAGAAACGCCAGCTCGTTACAAGGCAGGCTACGCTGTGTATCACCAGTTTCAGTAAGAGGCACACCGCCGACAACCTCTTAGAGAAACTGAGGGAAATCATCGCCCAGTGGCTTACCCCACTTAGACTCTCCTGGGGATTTGTGATATCTGAGAACGCCACCAATATTGTGCGGGCATTACATCTGGGCAAATTCCAGCACGTCCCATGTTTTGCTCACACAATAAACTTGGTGGTGCAGAATTTTCTGAAAAGCGACAGGGGCGTGCAGGAGACGCTTTGGGTGGCCCGAAAAATTTCTGGCCACTTTCGCCATTCAGCGACTGCGTGCCGAAGACTGGAGCGCCAGCAAACACTCTTGAACCTGCCCCGCCATCACCTGAAGCAAGAGGTTGTGACGCGGTGGAACTCAACCCTCTATATGCTTCAGAGGATGGAGGAGCAGCAAAAGGCCATACAAGCCTATACATCCACCTATGACATAGGCAAAGGAGGGGGTATGCACCTGACTCAAGCGCAGTGGAGAATGATTTCCGTGTTGTGCAAGGTTCTCCAGCCCTTCGAACTTGCCACACGTGAAGTCAGTTCAGACACAGCCAGCTTGAGTCAGGTCATTCCCCTCATCAGGCTTTTGCAGAAGCAGCTGGAGAAAGTGAAGGAGGAGCTAAGACAGAGCGATTCCGCTCGGCATGTGGGACTTGTGGATGAAGCCCTTCATTCGCTTTGCCAGGATTCCAGGGTGGTCAATCTGTTGAAATCAGACCACTACATTTTGGCCACCGTGCTTGATCCTAGGTTTAAAGCCTATGTGGTGTCTCTCTTTCCGGCCGACACAAGCCTGCAGAGGTGCAAAGACCTGCTGGTGAACACACTGTCAGCTGAAGCGGAACGTGACACGTCAACGGCTCCTTCTTCATTTTCTCCCGCAACTGGGGCTGCCAGGAAAAAACTTAGATATCCTAAGCAACCCGCTGGCGGTGATGCAGGTCAGGCAGGACCAAGTTTGGACATCTGGTCCGGACTGAAGGACCTGGCAACAATTTCTGACATGTCTACTGTCACTGCATATGATACTGTCACCATTGACAGAATGGTGGAGGATTACATCGGTGACAGCATCCAAGTAGGCATGTCAGACAGTCCATACCTGTACTGGCAGGAAAAAGAGGCAATTTGGAGGCCCCTGTACAAGCTGGCTCTATTTTACCTGAGTTGCCCCCCCTCCAGTGTGTACTCCGAAAGAGTGTTTAGTGCAGCCGGGAACCTTGTCAGCGAAAGGCGTAGGAGGTTGCTTCCACAGAATGTGGAGAAGATGATGTTCATCAAAATGAATTATCAGCTCTTCCAGGGAGACCAGCCTCCAGAAGGTACAGAGGGACCTGTGGTGGTGGATTCAAGTGGGGACGAGTTAATACTTTGTGAGGATGAGGATGTACACACTGAAGAGGGTGAGGAATCGGTGGATGAGGAGGATGAGGATGACATCTTGCCTCCGTAGAGCCAGTTTGTGCAGGGACACATTAATTGCCAGCTTGTTTTGTGGGGGCCCAAACGAACCAATCATTTCAGCCACAGTTGTGTGGCAGACCCTGGCGCTGAAATGATTGATTTGTTAAAGTGTGCATGTCCTGTTTATACAACATAAGGGTGGGTGGGAGGGCCCAAGGACAATTCCATCTTGCACTTCTTTTTTTTCTTTGCATTATGTACAGTTTGGGGCCTAGTTTTTCTAACTGCCATCCAGTCTGCCACTGCAGTGTCACTCCAAGATGGGTCACGTGTTTGTGCCGCCCACTCGTGTCGCTTAGCATAGTCATCCAGCTACCTCGGTGCAACCTTTTGGACATGAAAACACTATTGTGAGGTGTGAGGTGTTCAGAATAGACTGGAAATGAGTGGAAATTAAGGTTATTGAGGTTAATAATAGCATAGGAGCAGAAAAACCTACAAATTCTGTGATTTTAGCTGTTTTTATGCTTTTTTAAAAAACAATACAGATCCAAAACACAAAACCCAGAACCCAAAACACGGAAGGGTGGTTTTGGCAAAACCAATCCAGATCCAAAACACGAAGAAAGATCCAGATCCAAAACCAAAACACAAAACACGAAAAGTGGCCGGTGCACACCCCTAATATATATATATATATTGGGAGGTGCTACCTGATGAGACTAATTGCAGGCACAAAAACAGACAAATCTCAGGTGCACAACTCCAAATTATTAATAATATGTAAATGCAATAAAAGTTTGCAATCAATAGAGGTTTTTAGCATAATCTTGGCCAAGGTTATGGACCTACCCACCATATCCAGGTAACCTTTGTAGGGGAGGTCCCCAACATACTACGATTCAAATCCAGTGCGCAGAACACCCCCAAACTAACCCAGATAAGCCGCCCCAGGGCACCGCCATAGTAAGAAAAGTGCAGTGTGAAAGAGATAGTTAAGAGCAGCTACTGCTGCATATAAAGAATGAAAATAAAAAGTGAGGTACATATATAATAAACAAACAGTGAAGGGTTAAAATGTGTTATAAATGAAAAATGTGTTATAATGCGGTGCCCTGAAACAGATCAACAAAGGCAATCCAGGGGGACCCACGCCCCAAAAATGAACCAAAGTTGCACTACAGTATATAAAACTTGTAGAACTTACCTAGAATTGTGCCTAATACTAGTGTGCATATTCATTACAAGACTCCATGCTTTTAAACCAATAAGGTAGGGGTGCTAATCCAGACCGAGGGCGTCTCCTTTCCCTCAGGTGTGCAATAAAGCACATTAAATGGAGTATATGGGAAAGATTTCTGGACTGCACACCCTGAATATATATATATAATGGGAGGTGCTACCTGATGAGACTAATTGCAGGCACAAAAACAGACAAATCTCAGGTGCACAACTCCAAATTATTAATAATATATAAATGCAATTATATTTTGCAATCAATAGAGGTTTTTAGCATAATCTTGGCCAAGGTTATGGGCCTACCCAACATATCCAGGTAACCTCTGTAGGATAGGTCCCTAACATACTACGATTCAAATCCAGTGCGCAGAACACCCCCAAACTAGCCCAGCTAAGCCGCCCCAGGGCACCGCCATAGTAAGAAAAGTGCAGTGTGAAAGAGATAGTTAAGAGCAGCTACTGCTGCATATAAAGAATGAAAATAAAAAGTGAGGTACATATATAATAAACAAACAGTGAAGGGTTAAAATGTGTTATAAAAGAAACATGTGTTATAATGCGGTGCCCTGAAACAGATCAACAAAGGCAATCCTGGGGAACCCACGCCCAAAAAATGAACCAAAGTTGCACTACAGTATATAAAACTTGTAGAACTTACCTAGAATTGTGCCTAATACTAGTGTGCATATTCATTACAAGACTCCATGCTTTTAAACCAATAAGGTAGGGGTGCTAATCCAGACCGAGGGCATCTCCTTTCCCTCAGGTGTGCAATAAAGCACATTAAATGGAGTATATGGGAAAGATTTCTGGACTGCACACCCTGAATATATAATATATATATATATATATATATATATATTGGGCGGTGCTACCTGATGAGACTAATTGCAGGCACAAAAACAGACAAATCTCAGGTGCACAACTCCAAATTATTAATAATATGTAAATGCAATAAAAGTTTGCAATCAATAGAGGTTTTTAGCATAATCTTGGCCAAGGTTATGGACCTACCCACCATATCCAGGTAACCTTTGTAGGGTAGGTCCCTAACATACTACGATTCAAATCCAGTGCGCAGAACACCCCCATACTAACCCAGCTAAGCCGGCCCAGGGCACCGCCATAGTAAGAAAAGTGCAGTGTGAAAGAGATAGTTAAGAGCAGCTACTGCTGCATATAAAGAATGAAAAAAAAAGTAAGGTACATATATAATAAACAAACAGTGAAGGGTTAAAATGTGTTATAAAAGAAAAATGTGTTATAATGCGGTGCCCTGAAACAGATCAACAAAGGCAATCCAGGGGGACCCACGCCCCAAAAATGAACCAAAGTTGCACTACAGTATATAAAACTTGTAGAACTTACCTAGAATTGTGCCTAATACTAGTGTGCATATTCATTACAAGACTCCATGCTTTTAAACCAATAAGGTAGGGGTGCTAATCCAGACCGAGGGCGTCTCCTTTCCCTCAGGTGTGCAATAAAGCACATTAAATGGAGTATATGGGAAAGATTTCTGGACTGCACACCCTGAATATATATATATAATGGGAGGTGCTACCTGATGAGACTAATTGCAGGCACAAAAACAGACAAATCTCAGGTGCACAACTCCAAATTATTAATAATATATAAATGCAATTATATTTTGCAATCAATAGAGGTTTTTAGCATAATCTTGGCCAAGGTTATGGGCCTACCCACCATATCCAGGTAACCTCTGTACGATAGGTCCCTAACATACTACGATTCAAATCCAGTGCACAGAACACCCCCAAACTAGCCCAGCTAATCCGCCCCAGGGCACCGCCATAGTAAGAAAAGTGCAGTGTGAAAGAGATAGTTAAGAGCAGCTACTGCTGCATATAAAGAATGAAAATAAAAAGTGAGGTACATATATAATAAACAAACAGTGAAGGGTTAAAATGTGTTATAAAAGAAAAATGTGTTATAATGCGGTGCCCTGAAACAGATCAACAAAGGCAATCCTGGGGGACCCACGCCCAAAAAATGAACCAAAGTTGCACTACAGTATATAAAACTTGTAGAACTTACCTAGAATTGTGCCTAATACTAGTGTGCATATTCATTACAAGACTCCATGCTTTTAAACCAATAAGGTAGGGGTGCTAATCCAGACCGAGGGCATCTCCTTTCCCTCAGGTGTGCAATAAAGCACATTAAATGGAGTATATGGGAAAGATTTCTGGACTGCACACCCTGAATATATATATATAATATATATATATATATATATATTGGGAGGTGCTACCTGATGAGACTAATTGCAGGCACAAAAACAGACAAATCTCAGGTGCACAACTCCAAATTATTAATAATATGTAAATGCAATAAAAGTTTGCAATCAATAGAGGTTTTTAGCATAATCTTGGCCAAGGTTATGGACCTACCCACCATATCCAGGTAACCTTTGTAGGGTAGGTCCCCAACATACTAAGATTCAAATCCAGTGCGCAGAACACCCCCAAACTAACCCAGCTAAGCCGCCCCAGGGCACCGCCATAGTAAGAAAAGTGCAGTGTGAAAGAGATAGTTAAGAGCAGCTACTGCTGCATATAAAGAATGAAAATAAAAAGGGAGGTACATATATAATAAACAAACAGTGAAGGGTTAAAATGTGTTATAAATGAAAAATGTGTTATAATGCGGTGCCCTGAAACAGATCAACAAAGGCAATCCAGGGGGACCCACGCCCCAAAAATGAACCAAAGTTGCACTACAGTATATAAAACTTGTAGAACTTACCTAGAATTGTGCCTAATACTAGTGTGCATATTCATTACAAGACTCCATGCTTTTAAACCAATAAGGTAGGGGTGCTAATCCAGACCGAGGGCGTCTCCTTTCCCTCAGGTGTGCAATAAAGCACATTAAATGGAGTATATGGGAAAGATTTCTGGACTGCACACCCTGAATATATATATATAATGGGAGGTGCTACCTGATGAGACTAATTGCAGGCACAAAAACAGACAAATCTCAGGTGCACAACTCCAAATTATTAATAATATATAAATGCAATTATATTTTGCAATCAATAGAGGTTTTTAGCATAATCTTGGCCAAGGTTATGGGCCTACCCACCATATCCAGGTAACCTCTGTACGATAGGTCCCTAACATACTACGATTCAAATCCAGTGCACAGAACACCCCCAAACTAGCCCAGCTAATCCGCCCCAGGGCACCGCCATAGTAAGAAAAGTGCAGTGTGAAAGAGATAGTTAAGAGCAGCTACTGCTGCATATAAAGAATAAAAATAAAAAGTGAGGTACATATATAATAAACAAACAGTGAAGGGTTAAAATGTGTTATAAAAGAAAAATGTGTTATAATGCGGTGCCCTGAAACAGATCAACAAAGGCAATCCTGCGGGACCCACGCCCAAAAAATTAACCAAAGTTGCACTACAGTATATAAAACTTGTAGAACTTAGCTAGAATTGTGCCTAATACTAGTGTGCATATTCATTACAAGACTCCATGCTTTTAAACCAATAAGGTAGGGGTGCTAATCCAGACCGAGGGCATCTCCTTTCCCTCAGGTGTGCAATAAAGCACATTAAATGGAGTAAATGGGAAAGATTTCTGGACTGCACACCCTGAATATATATATAATATATATATATATATATATATATATATATATATATATTGGGAGGTGCTACCTGATGAGACTAATTGCAGCCACAAAAACAGACAAATCTCAGGTGCACAACTCCAAATTAATAATAATATATAAATGCAATTATATTTTGCAATCAATAGAGGTTTTTAGCATAATCTTGGCCAAGGTTATGGGCCTACCCAACATATCCAGGTAACCTCTGTAGGATAGGTCCCTAACATACTACGATTCAAATCCAGTGCGCAGAACACCCCCAAACTAGCCCAGCTAAGCCGCCCCAGGGCACCGCCATAGTAAGAAAAGTGCAGTGTGAAAGAGATAGTTAAGAGCAGCTACTGCTGCATATAAAGAATGAAAATAAAAAGTGAGGTACATATATAATAAACAAACAGTGAAGGGTTAAAATGTGTTATAAAAGAAAAATGTGTTATAATGCGGTGCCCTGAAACAGATCAACAAAGGCAATCCTGGGGAACCCACGCCCAAAAAATGAACCAAAGTTGCACTACAGTATATAAAACTTGTAGAACTTACCTAGAATTGTGCCTAATACTAGTGTGCATATTCATTACAAGACTCCATGCTTTTAAACCAATAAGGTAGGGGTGCTAATCCAGACCGAGGGCATCTCCTTTCCCTCAGGTGTGCAATAAAGCACATTAAATGGAGTATATGGGAAAGATTTCTGGACTGCACACCCTGAATATATATATATAATGGGAGGTGCTACCTGATGAGACTAATTGCAGGCACAAAAACAGACAAATCTCAGGTGCACAACTCCAAATTATTAATAATATATAAATGCAATTATATTTTGCAATCAATAGAGGTTTTTAGCATAATCTTGGCCAAGGTTATGGGCCTACCCACCATATCCAGGTAACCTCTGTAGGATAGGTCCCTAACATACTACGATTCAAATCCAGTGCACAGAACACCCCCAAACTAGCCCAGCTAAGCAGCCCCAGGGCACCGCCATAGTAAGAAAAGTGCAGTGTGAAAGAGATAGTTAAGAGCAGCTACTGCTGCATATAAAGAATGAAAATAAAAAGTGAGGTACATATATAATAAACAAACATTGAAGGGTTAAAATGAGTTATAAAAGAAAAATGTGTTATAATGCGGTGCCCTGAAACAGATCAACAAAGGCAATCCTGGGGGACCCTCGCCCAAAAAATGAACCAAAGTTGCACTACAGTATATAAAAGTTGTAGAACTTACCTAGAATTGTGCCTAATACTAGTGTGCATATTCATTACAAGACTCCATGCTTTTAAACCAATAAGGTAGGGGTGCTAATCCAGACCGAGGGCATCTCCTTTCCCTCTGGTGTGAAATAAAGCACATTAAATGGAGTATATGGGAAAGATTTCTGGACTGCACACCCTGAATATATATATAATATATATATATATATATATATATATTGGGAGGTGCTACCTGATGAGACTAATTGCAGGCACAAAAACAGACAAATCTCAGTGCACAACTCCAAATTATTAATAATATATAAATGCAATTATATTTTGCAATCAATAGAGGTTTTTAGCATAATCTTGGCCAAGGTTATGGGCCTACCCACCATATCCAGGTAACCTCTGTAGGATAGGTCCCTAACATACTATGATTCAAATCCAGTGCACAGAACACCCCCAAACTAACCCAGCTAAGCCGCCCCAGGGCACCACCATAGTAAGAAAAGTGCAGTGTGAAAGAAATAGTTAAGAGCAGCTACTGTTGCATATAAAGAATGAAAATAAAAAGTGAGGTACATATATAATAAACAAACAGTGAAGGGTTAAAATGTGTTATAAATGAAAAATGTGTTATAATGCGGTGCCCTGAAACAGATCAACAAAGGCAATCCAGGGGGACCCACGCCCCAAAAATGAACCAAAGTTGCACTACAGTATATAAAACTTGTAGAACTTACCTAGAATTGTGCCTAATACTAGTGTGCATATTCATTACAAGACTCCATGCTTTTAAACCAATAAGGTAGGGGTGCTAATCCAGACCGAGGGCGTCTCCTTTCCCTCAGGTGTGCAATAAAGCACATTAAATGGAGTATATGGGAAAGATTTCTGGACTGCACACCCTGAATATATATATATAATGGGAGGTGCTACCTGATGAGACTAATTGCAGGCACAAAAACAGACAAATCTCAGGTGCACAACTCCAAATTATTAATAATATATAAATGCAATTATATTTTGCAATCAATAGAGGTTTTTAGCATAATCTTGGCCAAGGTTATGGGCCTACCCACCATATCCAGGTAACCTCTGTACGATAGGTCCCTAACATACTACGATTCAAATCCAGTGCACAGAACACCCCCAAACTAGCCCAGCTAATCCGCCCCAGGGCACCGCCATAGTAAGAAAAGTGCAGTGTGAAAGAGATAGTTAAGAGCAGCTACTGCTGCATATAAAGAATGAAAATAAAAAGTGAGGTACATATATAATAAACAAATAGTGAAGGGTTAAAATGTGTTATAAAAGAAAAATGTGTTATAATGCGGTGCCCTGAAACAGATCAACAAAGGCAATCCTGGGGGACCCACGCCCAAAAAATGAACCAAAGTTGCACTACAGTATATAAAACTTGTAGAACTTACCTAGAATTGTGCCTAATACTAGTGTGCATATTCATTACAAGACTCCATGCTTTTAAACCAATAAGGTAGGGGTGCTAATCCAGACCGAGGGCATCTCCTTTCCCTCAGGTGTGCAATAAAGTACATTAAATGGAGTATATGGGAAAGATTTCTGGACTGCACACCCTGAATATATATATATTATATATATATATATATATATTGGGAGGTGCTACCTGATGAGACTACTTGCAGGCACAAAAACAGACAAATCTCAGGTGCACAACTCCAAATTATTAATAATATGTAAATGCAATAAAAGTTTGCAATCAATAGAGGTTTTTAGCATAATCTTGGCCAAGGTTATGGACCTACCCACCATATCCAGGTAACTTTTGTAGGGTAGGTCCCCAACATACTACGATTCAAATCCAGTGCGCAGAACACCCCCAAACTAACCCAGCTAAGCCGCCCCAGGGCACCGCCATAGTAAGAAAAGTGCAGTGTGAAAGAAATAGTTAAGAGCAGCTACTGCTGCATATAAAGAATGAAAATAAAAAGTGAGGTACATATATAATAAACAAACAGTGAAGGGTTAAAATGTGTTATAAATGAAAAATGTGTTATAATGCGGTGCCCTGAAACAGATCAACAAAGGCAATCCAGGGGGACCCACGCCCCAAAAATGAACCAAAGTTGCACTACAGTATATAAAACTTGTAGAACTTACCTAGAATTGTGCCTAATACTAGTGTGCATATTCATTACAAGACTCCATGCTTTTAAACCAATAAGGTAGGGGTGCTAATCCAGATCGAGGGCGTCTCCTTTCCCTCAGGTGTGCAATAAAGCACATTAAATGGAGTATATGGGAAAGATTTCTGGACTGAACACCCTGAATATATATATATAATGGGAGGTGCTACCTGATGAGACTAATTGCAGGCACAAAAACAGACAAATCTCAGGTGCACAACTCCAAATTATTAATAATATGTAAATGCAATTATATTTTGCAATCAATAGAGGTTTTTAGCATAATCTTGGCCAAGGTTATGGGCCTACCCACCATATCCAGGTAACCTCTGTAGGATAGGTCCCTAACATACTACGATTCAAATCCAGTGCGCAGAACACCCCCAAACTAGCCCAGCTAAGCCGCCCCAGGGCACCGCCATAGTAAGAAAAGTGCAGTGTGAAAGAGATAGTTAAGAGCAGCTACTGCTGCATATAAAGAATGAAAATAAAAAGTGAGGTACATATATAATAAACAAACAGTGAAGGGTTAAAATGTGTTATAAATGAAAAATGTGTTATAATGCGGTGCCCTGAAACAGATCAACAAAGGCAATCCAGGGGGACCCACGCCCCAAAAATGAACCAAAGTTGCACTACAGTATATAAAACTTGTAGAACTTACCTAGAATTGTGCCTAATACTAGTGTGCATATTCATTACAAGACTCCATGCTTTTAAACCAATAAGGTAGGGGTGCTAATCCAGACCGAGGGCGTCTCCTTTCCCTCAGGTGTGCAATAAAGCACATTAAATGGAGTATATGGGAAAGATTTCTGGACTGCACACCCTGAATATATATATATAATGGGAGGTGCTACCTGATGAGACTAATTGCAGGCACAAAAACAGACAAATCTCAGGTGCACAACTCCAAATTATTAATAATATATAAATGCAATTATATTTTGCAATCAATAGAGGTTTTTAGCATAATCTTGGCCAAGGTTATGGGCCTACCCACCATATCCAGATAACTTCTGTACGATAGGTCCCTAACATACTACGATTCAAATCCAGTGCACAGAACACCCCCAAACTAGCCCAGCTAATCCGCCCCAGGGCACCGCCATAGTAAGAAAAGTGCAGTGTGAAAGAGATAGTTAAGAGCAGCTACTGCTGCATATAAAGAATGAAAATAAAAAGTGAGGTACATATATAATAAACAAATAGTGAAGGGTTAAAATGTGTTATAAAAGAAAAATGTGTTATAATGCGGTGCCCTGAAACAGATCAACAAAGGCAATCCTGGGGGACCCACGCCCAAAAAATGAACCAAAGTTGCACTACAGTATATAAAACTTGTAGAACTTACCTAGAATTGTGCCTAATACTAGTGTGCATATTCATTACAAGACTCCATGCTTTTAAACCAATAAGGTAGGGGTGCTAATCCAGACCGAGGGCATCTCCTTTCCCTCAGGTGTGCAATAAAGCACATTAAATGGAGTATATGGGAAAGATTTCTGGACTGCACACCCTGAATATATATATATATATATAATATATATATATATATATATATATATATATTGGGAGGTGCTACCTGATGAGACTAATTGCAGGCACAAAAACAGACAAATCTCAGGTGCACAACTCCAAATTATTAATAATATGTAAATGCAATTATATTTTGCAATCAATAGAGGTTTTTAGCATAATCTTGGCCAAGGTTATGGGCCTACCCACCATATCCAGGTAACCTCTGTAGGATAGGTCCCTAACATACTACGATTCAAATCCAGTGCGCAGAACACCCCCAAACTAGCCCAGCTAAGCCGCCCCAGGGCACCGCCATAGTAAGAAAAGTGCAGTGTGAAAGAGATAGTTAAGAGCAGCTACTGCTGCATATAAAGAATGAAAATAAAAAGTGAGGTACATATATAATAAACAAACAGTGAAGGGTTAAAATGTGTTATAAATGAAAAATGTGTTATAATGCGGTGCCCTGAAACAGATCAACAAAGGCAATCCAGGGGGACCCACACCCCAAAAATGAACCAAAGTTGCACTACAGTATATAAAACTTGTAGAACTTACCTAGAATTGTGCCTAATACTAGTGTGCATATTCATTACAAGACTCCATGCTTTTAAACCAATAAGGTAGGGGTGCTAATCCAGACCGAGGGCGTCTCCTTTCCCTCAGGTGTGCAATAAAGCACATTAAATGGAGTATATGGGAAAGATTTCTGGACTGCACACCCTGAATATATATATATAATGGGAGGTGCTACCTGATGAGACTAATTGCAGGCACAAAAACAGACAAATCTCAGGTGCACAACTCCAAATTATTAATAATATATAAATGCAATTATATTTTGCAATCAATAGAGGTTTTTAGCATAATCTTGGCCAAGGTTATGGGCCTACCCACCATATCCAGGTAACTTCTGTACGATAGGTCCCTAACATACTACGATTCAAATCCAGTGCACAGAACACCCCCAAACTAGCCCAGCTAATCCGCCCCAGGGCACCGCCATAGTAAGAAAAGTGCAGTGTGAAAGAGATAGTTAAGAGCAGCTACTGCTGCATATAAAGAATGAAAATAAAAAGTGAGGTACATATATAATAAACAAATAGTGAAGGGTTAAAATGTGTTATAAAAGAAAAATGTGTTATAATGCGGTGCCCTCAAACAGATCAACAAAGGCAATCCTGGGGGACCCACGCCCAAAAAATGAACCAAAGTTGCACTACAGTATATAAAACTTGTAGAACTTACCTAGAATTGTGCCTAATACTAGTGTGCATATTCATTACAAGACTCCAAGCTTTTAAACCAATAAGGTAGGGGTGCTAATCCAGACCGAGGGCATCTCCTTTCCCTCAGGTGTGCAATAAAGCACATTAAATGGAGTATATGGGAAAGATTTCTGGACTGCACACCCTGAATATATATATATATAATATATATATATATATATATATATATATATTGGGAGGTGCTACCTGATGAGACTAATTGCAGGCACAAAAACAGACAAATTTCAGGTGCACAACTCCAAATTATTAATAATATGTAAATGCAATAAAAGTTTGCAATCAATAGAGGTTTTTAGCATAATCTTGGCCAAGGTTATGGACCTACCCACCATATCCAGGTAACTTTTGTAGGGTAGGTCCCCAACATACTACGATTCAAATCCAGTGCGCAGAACACCCCCAAACGAACCCAGCTAAGCCGCCCCAGGGCACCGCCATAGTAAGAAAAGTGCAGTGTGAAAGAAATAGTTAAGAGCAGCTACTGCTGCATATAAAGAATGAAAATAAAAAGTGAGGTACATATATAATAAACAAACAGTGAAGGGTTAAAATGTGTTATAAATGAAAAATGTGTTATAATGCAGTGCCCTGAAACAGATCAACAAAGGCAATCCAGGGGGACCCACGCCCCAAAAATGAACCAAAGTTGCACTACAGTATATAAAACTTGTAGAACTTACCTAGAATTGTGCCTAATACTAGTGTGCATATTCATTACAAGACTCCATGCTTTTAAACCAATAAGGTAGGGGTGCTAATCCAGACCGAGGGCGTCTCCTTTCCCTCAGGTGTGCAATAAAGCACATTAAATGGAGTATATGGGAAAGATTTCTGGACTGCACACCCTGAATATATATATATAATGGGAGGTGCTACCTGATGAGACTAATTGCAGGCACAAAAACAGACAAATCTCAGGTGCACAACTCCAAATTATTAATAATATATAAATGCAATTATATTTTGCAATCAATAGAGGTTTTTAGCATAATCTTGGCCAAGGTTATGGGCCTACCCACCATATCCAGGTAACCTCTGTAGGATAGGTCCCTAACATACTATGATTCAAATCCAGTGCGCAGAACACCCCCAAACTAGCCCAGCTTTGCCGCCCCAGGGCACCGTAATAGTAAGAAAAGTGCAGTGTGAAAGAGAGAGTTAAGAGCAGCTACTGCTGCATATAAAGAAGGAAAATAAAAAGTGAGGTACATATATAATAAACAAACAGTGAAGGGTTAAAATGTGTTATAAAAGAAAAATGTGTTATAATGCGGTGCCCTGAAACAGATCAACAAAGGCAATCCTGGGGAACCCACGCCCAAAAAATGAACAAAAATTGCACTACAGTATATAAAACTTGTAGAACTTACCTAGAATTGTGCCTAATACTAGTGTGCATATTCATTACAAGACTCCATGCTTTTAAACCAATAAGGTAGGGGTGCTAATCCAGACCGAGGGCATCTCCTTTCCCTCAGGTGTGCAATAAAGCACATTAAATGGAGTATATGGGAAAGATTTCTGGACTGCACACCCTGAATATATATATAATATATATATATATATATATATATATATATATATTGGGCGGTGCTACCTGATGAGACTAATTGCAGGCACAAAAACAGACAAATCTCAGGTGCACAACTCCAAATTAATAATAATATGTAAAAGCAATAAAAGTTTGCAATCAATAGAGGTTTTTAGCATAATCTTGGCCAAGGTTATGGACCTACCCACCATATCCAGGTAACCTTTGTAGGGTAGGTCCCTAACATACTACGATTCAAATCCAGTGCGCAGAACACCCCCAAACTAACCCAGCTAAGCTGGCCCAGGGCACCGCCATAGTAAGAAAAGTGCAGTGTGAAAGAGATAGTTAAGAGCAGCTACTGCTGCATATAAAGAATGAAAATAAAAAGTGAGGTACATATATAATAAACAAACAGTGAAGGGTTAAAATGTGTTATAAATGAAAAATGTGTTATAATGCGGTGCCCTGAAACAGATCAACAAAGGCAATCCAGGGGGACCCACGCCCAAAAAATGAACCAAAGTTGCACTACAGTATATAAAACTTGTAGAACTTACCTAGAATTGTGCCTAATACTAGTGTGCATATTCATTACAAGACTCCATGCTTTTAAACCAATAAGGTAGGGGTGCTAATCCAGACCGAGGGCATCTCCTTTCCCTCAGGTGTGCAATAAAGCACATTAAATGGAGTATATGGGAAAGATTTCTGGACTGCACACCCTGAATATATATATATATAATGGGAGGTGCTACCTGATGAGACTAATTGCAGGCACAAAAACAGACAAATCTCAGGTGCACAACTCCAAATTATTAATAATATATAAATGCAATTATATTTTGCAATCAATAGAGGTTTTTAGCATAATCTTGGCTAAGGTTATGGGCCTACCCACCATATCCAGGTAACCTCTGTAGGATAGGACCCTAACATACTACGATTCAAATCCAGGGCACAGAACACCCCCAAACTAGCCCAGCTAAGCCGCCCCAGGGCACCGCCATAGTAAGAAAAGTGCAGTGTGAAAGAGATAGTTAAGAGCAGCTACTGCTGCATATAAAGAATGAAAATAAAAAGTGAGGTACATATATAATAAAGAAACAGTGAAGGGTTAAAATGTGTTATAAAAGAAAAATGTGTTATAATGCGGTGCCCTGAAACAGATCAACAAAGGCAATCCTGGGGAACCCACGCCCAAAAAATGAACCAAAGTTGCACTACAGTATATAAAACTTGTAGAACTTACCTAGAATTGTGCCTAATACTAGTGTGCATATTCATTACAAGACTCCATGCTTTTAAACCAATAAGGTAGGGGTGCTAATCCAGACCGAGGGCATCTCCTTTCCCTCAGGTGTGCAATAAAGTACATTAAATGGAGTATATGGGAAAGATTTCTGGACTGCACACCCTGAATATATATATATTATATATATATATATATATATTGGGAGGTGCTACCTGATGAGACTACTTGCAGGCACAAAAACAGACAAATCTCAGGTGCACAACTCCAAATTATTAATAATATGTAAATGCAATAAAAGTTTGCAATCAATAGAGGTTTTTAGCATAATCTTGGCCAAGGTTATGGACCTACCCACCATATCCAGGTAACTTTTGTAGGGTAGGTCCCCAACATACTACGATTCAAATCCAGTGCGCAGAACACCCCCAAACTAACCCAGCTAAGCCGCCCCAGGGCACCGCCATAGTAAGAAAAGTGCAGTGTGAAAGAAATAGTTAAGAGCAGCTACTGCTGCATATAAAGAATGAAAATAAAAAGTGAGGTACATATATAATAAACAAACAGTGAAGGGTTAAAATGTGTTATAAATGAAAAATGTGTTATAATGCGGTGCCCTGAAACAGATCAACAAAGGCAATCCAGGGGGACCCACGCCCCAAAAATGAACCAAAGTTGCACTACAGTATATAAAACTTGTAGAACTTACCTAGAATTGTGCCTAATACTAGTGTGCATATTCATTACAAGACTCCATGCTTTTAAACCAATAAGGTAGGGGTGCTAATCCAGATCGAGGGCGTCTCCTTTCCCTCAGGTGTGCAATAAAGCACATTAAATGGAGTATATGGGAAAGATTTCTGGACTGAACACCCTGAATATATATATATAATGGGAGGTGCTACCTGATGAGACTAATTGCAGGCACAAAAACAGACAAATCTCAGGTGCACAACTCCAAATTATTAATAATATGTAAATGCAATTATATTTTGCAATCAATAGAGGTTTTTAGCATAATCTTGGCCAAGGTTATGGGCCTACCCACCATATCCAGGTAACCTCTGTAGGATAGGTCCCTAACATACTACGATTCAAATCCAGTGCGCAGAACACCCCCAAACTAGCCCAGCTAAGCCGCCCCAGGGCACCGCCATAGTAAGAAAAGTGCAGTGTGAAAGAGATAGTTAAGAGCAGCTACTGCTGCATATAAAGAATGAAAATAAAAAGTGAGGTACATATATAATAAACAAACAGTGAAGGGTTAAAATGTGTTATAAATGAAAAATGTGTTATAATGCGGTGCCCTGAAACAGATCAACAAAGGCAATCCAGGGGGACCCACGCCCCAAAAATGAACCAAAGTTGCACTACAGTATATAAAACTTGTAGAACTTACCTAGAATTGTGCCTAATACTAGTGTGCATATTCATTACAAGACTCCATGCTTTTAAACCAATAAGGTAGGGGTGCTAATCCAGACCGAGGGCGTCTCCTTTCCCTCAGGTGTGCAATAAAGCACATTAAATGGAGTATATGGGAAAGATTTCTGGACTGCACACCCTGAATATATATATATAATGGGAGGTGCTACCTGATGAGACTAATTGCAGGCACAAAAACAGACAAATCTCAGGTGCACAACTCCAAATTATTAATAATATATAAATGCAATTATATTTTGCAATCAATAGAGGTTTTTAGCATAATCTTGGCCAAGGTTATGGGCCTACCCACCATATCCAGATAACTTCTGTACGATAGGTCCCTAACATACTACGATTCAAATCCAGTGCACAGAACACCCCCAAACTAGCCCAGCTAATCCGCCCCAGGGCACCGCCATAGTAAGAAAAGTGCAGTGTGAAAGAGATAGTTAAGAGCAGCTACTGCTGCATATAAAGAATGAAAATAAAAAGTGAGGTACATATATAATAAACAAATAGTGAAGGGTTAAAATGTGTTATAAAAGAAAAATGTGTTATAATGCGGTGCCCTGAAACAGATCAACAAAGGCAATCCTGGGGGACCCACGCCCAAAAAATGAACCAAAGTTGCACTACAGTATATAAAACTTGTAGAACTTACCTAGAATTGTGCCTAATACTAGTGTGCATATTCATTACAAGACTCCATGCTTTTAAACCAATAAGGTAGGGGTGCTAATCCAGACCGAGGGCATCTCCTTTCCCTCAGGTGTGCAATAAAGCACATTAAATGGAGTATATGGGAAAGATTTCTGGACTGCACACCCTGAATATATATATATATATAATATATATATATATATATATATATATTGGGAGGTGCTACCTGATGAGACTAATTGCAGGCACAAAAACAGACAAATCTCAGGTGCACAACTCCAAATTATTAATAATATGTAAATGCAATTATATTTTGCAATCAATAGAGGTTTTTAGCATAATCTTGGCCAAGGTTATGGGCCTACCCACCATATCCAGGTAACCTCTGTAGGATAGGTCCCTAACATACTACGATTCAAATCCAGTGCGCAGAACACCCCCAAACTAGCCCAGCTAAGCCGCCCCAGGGCACCGCCATAGTAAGAAAAGTGCAGTGTGAAAGAGATAGTTAAGAGCAGCTACTGCTGCATATAAAGAATGAAAATAAAAAGTGAGGTACATATATAATAAACAAACAGTGAAGGGTTAAAATGTGTTATAAATGAAAAATGTGTTATAATGCGGTGCCCTGAAACAGATCAACAAAGGCAATCCAGGGGGACCCACACCCCAAAAATGAACCAAAGTTGCACTACAGTATATAAAACTTGTAGAACTTACCTAGAATTGTGCCTAATACTAGTGTGCATATTCATTACAAGACTCCATGCTTTTAAACCAATAAGGTAGGGGTGCTAATCCAGACCGAGGGCGTCTCCTTTCCCTCAGGTGTGCAATAAAGCACATTAAATGGAGTATATGGGAAAGATTTCTGGACTGCACACCCTGAATATATATATATAATGGGAGGTGCTACCTGATGAGACTAATTGCAGGCACAAAAACAGACAAATCTCAGGTGCACAACTCCAAATTATTAATAATATATAAATGCAATTATATTTTGCAATCAATAGAGGTTTTTAGCATAATCTTGGCCAAGGTTATGGGCCTACCCACCATATCCAGGTAACTTCTGTACGATAGGTCCCTAACATACTACGATTCAAATCCAGTGCACAGAACACCCCCAAACTAGCCCAGCTAATCCGCCCCAGGGCACCGCCATAGTAAGAAAAGTGCAGTGTGAAAGAGATAGTTAAGAGCAGCTACTGCTGCATATAAAGAATGAAAATAAAAAGTGAGGTACATATATAATAAACAAATAGTGAAGGGTTAAAATGTGTTATAAAAGAAAAATGTGTTATAATGCGGTGCCCTGAAACAGATCAACAAAGGCAATCCTGGGGGACCCACGCCCAAAAAATGAACCAAAGTTGCACTACAGTATATAAAACTTGTAGAACTTACCTAGAATTGTGCCTAATACTAGTGTGCATATTCATTACAAGACTCCAAGCTTTTAAACCAATAAGGTAGGGGTGCTAATCCAGACCGAGGGCATCTCCTTTCCCTCAGGTGTGCAATAAAGCACATTAAATGGAGTATATGGGAAAGATTTCTGGACTGCACACCCTGAATATATATATATATAATATATATATATATATATATATATATATATTGGGAGGTGCTACCTGATGAGACTAATTGCAGGCACAAAAACAGACAAATTTCAGGTGCACAACTCCAAATTATTAATAATATGTAAATGCAATAAAAGTTTGCAATCAATAGAGGTTTTTAGCATAATCTTGGCCAAGGTTATGGACCTACCCACCATATCCAGGTAACTTTTGTAGGGTAGGTCCCCAACATACTACGATTCAAATCCAGTGCGCAGAACACCCCCAAACGAACCCAGCTAAGCCGCCCCAGGGCACCGCCATAGTAAGAAAAGTGCAGTGTGAAAGAAATAGTTAAGAGCAGCTACTGCTGCATATAAAGAATGAAAATAAAAAGTGAGGTACATATATAATAAACAAACAGTGAAGGGTTAAAATGTGTTATAAATGAAAAATGTGTTATAATGCAGTGCCCTGAAACAGATCAACAAAGGCAATCCAGGGGGACCCACGCCCCAAAAATGAACCAAAGTTGCACTACAGTATATAAAACTTGTAGAACTTACCTAGAATTGTGCCTAATACTAGTGTGCATATTCATTACAAGACTCCATGCTTTTAAACCAATAAGGTAGGGGTGCTAATCCAGACCGAGGGCGTCTCCTTTCCCTCAGGTGTGCAATAAAGCACATTAAATGGAGTATATGGGAAAGATTTCTGGACTGCACACCCTGAATATATATATATAATGGGAGGTGCTACCTGATGAGACTAATTGCAGGCACAAAAACAGACAAATCTCAGGTGCACAACTCCAAATTATTAATAATATATAAATGCAATTATATTTTGCAATCAATAGAGGTTTTTAGCATAATCTTGGCCAAGGTTATGGGCCTACCCACCATATCCAGGTAACCTCTGTAGGATAGGTCCCTAACATACTATGATTCAAATCCAGTGCGCAGAACACCCCCAAACTAGCCCAGCTTTGCCGCCCCAGGGCACCGTAATAGTAAGAAAAGTGCAGTGTGAAAGAGAGAGTTAAGAGCAGCTACTGCTGCATATAAAGAAGGAAAATAAAAAGTGAGGTACATATATAATAAAGAAACAGTGAAGGGTTAAAATGTGTTATAAAAGAAAAATGTGTTATAATGCGGTGCCCTGAAACAGATCAACAAAGGCAATCCTGGGGAACCCACGCCCAAAAAATGAACAAAAGTTGCACTACAGTATATAAAACTTGTAGAACTTACCTAGAATTGTGCCTAATACTAGTGTGCATATTCATTACAAGACTCCATGCTTTTAAACCAATAAGGTAGGGGTGCTAATCCAGACCGAGGGCATCTCCTTTCCCTCAGGTGTGCAATAAAGCACATTAAATGGAGTATATGGGAAAGATTTCTGGACTGCACACCCTGAATATATATATAATATATATATATATATATATATATATATATATATATTGGGCGGTGCTACCTGATGAGACTAATTGCAGGCACAAAAACAGACAAATCTCAGGTGCACAACTCCAAATTAATAATAATATGTAAAAGCAATAAAAGTTTGCAATCAATAGAGGTTTTTAGCATAATCTTGGCCAAGGTTATGGACCTACCCACCATATCCAGGTAACCTTTGTAGGGTAGGTCCCTAACATACTACGATTCAAATCCAGTGCGCAGAACACCCCCAAACTAACCCAGCTAAGCTGGCCCAGGGCACCGCCATAGTAAGAAAAGTGCAGTGTGAAAGAGATAGTTAAGAGCAGCTACTGCTGCATATAAAGAATGAAAATAAAAAGTGAGGTACATATATAATAAACAAACAGTGAAGGGTTAAAATGTGTTATAAATGAAAAATGTGTTATAATGCGGTGCCCTGAAACAGATCAACAAAGGCAATCCAGGGGGACCCACGCCCAAAAAATGAACCAAAGTTGCACTACAGTATATAAAACTTGTAGAACTTACCTAGAATTGTGCCTAATACTAGTGTGCATATTCATTACAAGACTCCATGCTTTTAAACCAATAAGGTAGGGGTGCTAATCCAGACCGAGGGCATCTCCTTTCCCTCAGGTGTGCAATAAAGCACATTAAATGGAGTATATGGGAAAGATTTCTGGACTGCACACCCTGAATATATATATATATAATGGGAGGTGCTACCTGATGAGACTAATTGCAGGCACAAAAACAGACAAATCTCAGGTGCACAACTCCAAATTATTAATAATATATAAATGCAATTATATTTTGCAATCAATAGAGGTTTTTAGCATAATCTTGGCTAAGGTTATGGGCCTACCCACCATATCCAGGTAACCTCTGTAGGATAGGACCCTAACATACTACGATTCAAATCCAGGGCACAGAACACCCCCAAACTAGCCCAGCTAAGCCGCCCCAGGGCACCGCCATAGTAAGAAAAGTGCAGTGTGAAAGAGATAGTTAAGAGCAGCTACTGCTGCATATAAAGAATGAAAATAAAAAGTGAGGTACATATATAATAAAGAAACAGTGAAGGGTTAAAATGTGTTATAAAAGAAAAATGTGTTATAATGCGGTGCCCTGAAACAGATCAACAAAGGCAATCCTGGGGAACCCACGCCCAAAAAATGAACCAAAGTTGCACTACAGTATATAAAACTTGTAGAACTTACCTAGAATTGTGCCTAATACTAGTGTGCATATTCATTACAAGACTCCATGCTTTTAAACCAATAAGGTAGGGGTGCTAATCCAGACCGAGGGCATCTCCTTTCCCTCAGGTGTGCAATAAAGCACATTAAATGGAGTATGTGGGAAAGATTTCTGGACTGCACACCCTGAATATATATATAATATATATATATATATATATATATTGGGCGGTGCTACCAGATGAGACTAATTGCAGGCACAAAAACAGACAAATCTCAGGTGCACAACTCCAAATTATTAATAATATGTAAATGCAATAAAAGTTTGCAATCAATAGAGGTTTTTAGCATAATCTTGGCCAAGGTTATGGACCTACCCACCATATCTAGGTAACCTTTGTAGGGTAGGTCCCCAACATACTAAGATTCAAATCCAGTGCGCAGAACACCCCGAAACTAACCCAGCTAAGCCGCCCCAGGGCACCGCCATAGTAAGAAAAGTGCAGTGTGAAAGAGATAGTTAAGAGCAGCTACGGCTGCATATAAAGAATGAAAATAAAAAGTGAGGTACATATATAATAAACAAACAGTGAAGGGTTAAAATGTGTTATAAATGAAAAATGTGTTATAATGCGGTGCCCTGAAACAGATCAACAAAGGCAATCCAGGGGGACCCACGCCCCAAAAATGAACCAAAGTTGCACTACAGTATATAAAACTTGTAGAACTTACCTAGAATTGTGCCTAATACTAGTGTGCATATTCATTACAAGACTCCATGCTTTTAAACCAATAAGGTAGGGGTGCTAATCCAGACCGAGGGCGTCTCCTTTCCCTCAGGTGTGCAATAAAGCACATTAAATGGAGTATATGGGAAAGATTTCTGGACTGCACACCCTGAATATATATATATATAATGGGAGGTGCTACCTGATGAGACTAATTGCAGGCACAAAAACAGACAAATCTCAGGTGCACAACTCCAAATTAATAATAATATATAAATGCAATTATATTTTGCAATCAATAGAGGTTTTTAGCATAATCTTGGCCAAGGTTATGGGCCTACCCAACATATCCAGTTAACCTCTGTAGTATAGGTCCCTAACATACTACGATTCAAATCCAGTGCGCAGAACACCCCCAAACTAGCCCAGCTAAGCCGCCCCAGGGCAGCGCCATAGTAAGAAAAGTGCAGTGTGAAAGAGATAGTTAAGAGCAGCTACTGCTGCATTTAAAGAATGAAAATAAAAAGTGAGGTACATATATAATAAACAAACAGTGAAGGGTTAAAATGTGTTATAAAAGAAAAATGTGTTATAATGCGGTGCCCTGAAACAGATCAACAAAGGCAATCCTGGGGAACCCACGCCCCAAAAATGAACCAAAGTTGCACTACAGAATATAAAACTTGTAGAACTTACCTAGAATTGTGCCTAATACTAGTGTGCATATTCATTACAAGACTCCATGCTTTTAAACCAATAAGGTAGGGGTGCTAATCCAGACCGAGGGCATCTCCTTTCCCTCAGGTGTGCAATAAAGCACATTAAATGGAGTATATGGGAAAGATTTCTGGACTGCACACCCTGAATATATATATAATATATATATATATATATATATATATATATTGGGCGGTGCTACCTGATGAGACTAATTGCAGGCACAAAAACAGACAAATCTCAGGTGCACAACTCCAAATTATTAATAATATGTAAATGCAATAAAAGCTTGCAATCAATAGAGGTTTTTAGCATAATTTTGGCCAAGGTTATGGACCTATCCACCATATCCAGGTAACCTTTGTAGGGTAGGTCCCTAACATACTACGATTCAAATCCAGTGCGCAGAACACCCCCAAACTAACCCAGCTAAGCTGGCCCAGGACACCGCCATAGTAAGAAAAGTGCAGTGTGAAAGAGATAGTTAAGAGCAGCTACTGCTGCATATAAAGAATGAAAATAAAAAGTGAGGTACATATATAATAAACAAACAGTGAAGGGTTAAAATGTGTTATAAATGAAAAATGTGTTATAATGCGGTGCCCTGAAACAGATCAACAAAGGCAATCCAGGGGGACCCACGCCCCAAAAATGAACCAAAGTTGCACTACAGTATATAAAACTTGTAGAACTTACCTAGAATTGTGCCTAATACTAGTGTGCATATTCATTACAAGACTCCATGCTTTTAAACCAAGAAGGTAGGGGTGCTAATCCAGACCGAGGGCGTCTCCTTTCCCTCAGGTGTGCAATAAAGCACATTAAATGGAGTATATGGGAAAGATTTCTGGACTGCACACCCTGAATATATATATATAATGGGAGGTGCTACCTGATGAGACTAATTGCAGGCACAAAAACAGACAAATCTCAGGTGCACAACTCCAAATTATTAATAATATATAAATGCAATTATATTTTGCAATCAATAGAGGTTTTTAGCATAATCTTGGCCAAGGTTATGGGCCTACCCACCATATCCAGGTAACCTCTGTACGATAGGTCCCTAACATACTACGATTCAAATCCAGTGCACAGAACACCCCCAAACTAGCCCAGCTAATCCGCCCCAGGGCACCGCCATAGTAAGAAAAGTGCAGTGTGAAAGAGATAGTTAAGAGCAGCTACTGCTGCATATAAAGAATGAAAATAAAAAGTGAGGTACATATATAATAAACAAATAGTGAAGGGTTAAAATGTGTTATAAAAGAAAAATGTGTTATAATGCGGTGCCCTGAAACAGATCAACAAAGGCAATCCTGGGGGACCCACGCCCAATAAATGAACCAAAGTTGCACTACAGTATATAAAACTTGTAGAACTTACCTAGAATTGTGCCTAATACTAGTGTGCATATTCATTACAAGACTCCATGCTTTTAAACCAATAAGGTAGGGGTGCTAATCCAGACCGAGGGCATCTCCTTTCCCTCAGGTGTGCAATAAAGCACATTAAATGGAGTATATGGGAAAGATTTCTGGACTGCACACCCTGAATATATATATAATATATATATATATATATATATATATTGGGCGGTGCTACCTGATGAGACTAATTGCAGGCACAAAAACAGACAAATCTCAGGTGCACAACTCCAAATTATTAATAATATGTAAATGCAATAAAAGTTTGCAATCAATAGAGGTTTTTAGCATAATCTTGGCCAAGGTTATGGACCTACCCACCATATCCAGGTAACCTTTGTAGGGTAGGTCCCTAACATACTACGATTCAAATCCAGTGCGCAGAACACCCCCAAACTAACCCAGCTAAGCTGGCCCAGGGCACCGCCATAGTAAGAAAAGTGCAGTGTGAAAGAGATAGTTAAGAGCAGCTACTGCTGCATATAAAGAATGAAAATAAAAAGTGAGGTACATATATAATAAACAAACAGTGAAGGGTTAAAATGTGTTATAAATGAAAAATGTGTTATAATGCGGTGCCCTGAAACAGATCAACAAAGGCAATCCAGGGGGACCCACACCCCAAAAATGAACCAAAGTTGCACTACAGTATATAAAACTTGTAGAACTTACCTAGAATTGTGCCTAATACTAGTGTGCATATTCATTACAAGACTCCATGCTTTTAAACCAATAAGGTAGGGGTGCTAATCCAGACCGAGGGCGTCTCCTTTCCCTCAGGTGTGCAATAAAGCACATTAAATGGAGTATATGGGAAAGATTTCTGGACTGCACACCCTGAATATATATATATAATGGGAGGTGCTACCTGATGAGACTAATTGCAGGCACAAAAACAGACAAATCTCAGGTGCACAACTCCAAATTATTAATAATATATAAATGCAATTATATTTTGCAATCAATAGAGGTTTTTAGCATAATCTTGGCCAAGGTTATGGGCCTACCCACCATATCCAGGTAACTTCTGTACGATAGGTCCCTAACATACTACGATTCAAATCCAGTGCACAGAACACCCCCAAACTAGCCCAGCTAATCCGCCCCAGGGCACCGCCATAGTAAGAAAAGTGCAGTGTGAAAGAGATAGTTAAGAGCAGCTACTGCTGCATATAAAGAATGAAAATAAAAAGTGAGGTACATATATAATAAACAAATAGTGAAGGGTTAAAATGTGTTATAAAAGAAAAATGTGTTATAATGCGGTGCCCTGAAACAGATCAACAAAGGCAATCCTGGGGGACCCACGCCCAAAAAATGAACCAAAGTTGCACTACAGTATATAAAACTTGTAGAACTTACCTAGAATTGTGCCTAATACTAGTGTGCATATTCATTACAAGACTCCATGCTTTTAAACCAATAAGGTAGGGGTGCTAATCAAGACCGAGGGCATCTCCTTTCCCTCAGGTGTGCAATAAAGCACATTAAATGGAGTATATGGGAAAGATTTCTGGACTGCACACCCTGAATATATATATATATAATATATATATATATATATATATATATATATATTTGGAGGTGCTACCTGATGAGACTAATTGCAGGCACAAAAACAGACAAATCTCAGGTGCACAACTCCAAATTATTAATAATATGTAAATGCAATAAAAGTTTGCAATCAATAGAGGTTTTTAGCATAATCTTGGCCAAGGTTATGGACCTACCCACCATATCCAGGTAACTTTTGTAGGGTAGGTCCCCAACATACTACGATTCAAATCCAGTGCGCAGAACACCCCCAAACGAACCCAGCTAAGCCGCCCCAGGGCACCGCCATAGTAAGAAAAGTGCAGTGTGAAAGAAATAGTTAAGAGCAGCTACTGCTGCATATAAAGAATGAAAATAAAAAGTGAGGTACATATATAATAAACAAACAGTGAAGGGTTAAAATGTGTTATAAATGAAAAATGTGTTATAATGCAGTGCCCTGAAACAGATCAACAAAGGCAATCCAGGGGGACCCACGCCCCAAAAATGAACCAAAGTTGCACTACAGTATATAAAACTTGTAGAACTTACCTAGAATTGTGCCTAATACTAGTGTGCATATTCATTACAAGACTCCATGCTTTTAAACCAATAAGGTAGGGGTGCTAATCCAGACCGAGGGCGTCTCCTTTCCCTCAGGTGTGCAATAAAGCACATTAAATGGAGTATATGGGAAAGATTTCTGGACTGCACACCCTGAATATATATATATAATGGGAGGTGCTACCTGATGAGACTAATTGCAGGCACAAAAACAGACAAATCTCAGGTGCACAACTCCAAATTATTAATAATATATAAATGCAATTATATTTTGCAATCAATAGAGGTTTTTAGCATAATCTTGGCCAAGGTTATGGGCCTACCCACCATATCCAGGTAACCTCTGTAGGATAGGTCCCTAACATACTACGATTCAAATCCAGTGCGCAGAACACCCCCAAACTAGCCCAGCTAAGCCGCCCCAGGGCACCGCAATAGTAAGAAAAGTGCAGTGTGAAAGAGAGAGTTAAGAGCAGCTACTGCTGCATATAAAGAAGGAAAATAAAAAGTGAGGTACATATATAATAAACAAACAGTGAAGGGTTAAAATGTGTTATAAAAGAAAAATGTGTTATAATGCGATGCCCTGAAACAGATCAACAAAGGCAATCCTGGGGAACCCACGCCCAAAAAATGAACCAAAGTTGCACTACAGTATATAAAACTTGTAGAACTTACCTAGAATTGTGCCTAATACTAGTGTGCATATTCATTACAAGACTCCATGCTTTTAAACCAATAAGGTAGGGGTGCTAATCCAGACCGAGGGCATCTCCTTTCCCTCAGGTGTGCAATAAAGCACATTAAATGGAGTATATGGGAAAGATTTCTGGACTGCACATCCTGAATATATATATTATATATATATATATATATATATATATATATATTGGGCGGTGCTACCTGATGAGACTAATTGCAGGCACAAAAACAGACAAATCTCAGGTGCACAACTCCAAATTATTAATAATATGTAAAAGCAATAAAAGTTTGCAATCAATAGAGGTTTTTAGCATAATCTTGGCCAAGGTTATGGACCTACCCACCATATCCAGGTAACCTTTGTAGGGTAGGTCCCTAACATACTACGATTCAAATCCAGTGCGCAGAACACCCCCAAACTAACCCAGCTAAGCTGGCCCAGGGCACCGCCATAGTAAGAAAAGTGCAGTGTGAAAGAGATAGTTAAGAGCAGCTACTGCTGCATATAAAGAATGAAAATAAAAAGTGAGGTACATATATAATAAACAAACAGTGAAGGGTTAAAATGTGTTATAAATGAAAAATGTGTTATAATGCGGTGCCCTGAAACAGATCAACAAAGGCAATCCAGGGGGACCCACGCCCAAAAAATGAACCAAAGTTGCACTACAGTATATAAAACTTGTAGAACTTACCTAGAATTGTGCCTAATACTAGTGTGCATATTCATTACAAGACTCCATGCTTTTAAACCAATAAGGTAGGGGTGCTAATCCAGACCGAGGGCATCTCCTTTCCCTCAGGTGTGCAATAAAGCACATTAAATGGAGTATATGGGAAAGATTTCTGGACTGCACACCCTGAATATATATATATATATAATGGGAGGTGCTACCTGATGAGACTAATTGCAGGCACAAAAACAGACAAATCTCAGGTGCACAACTCCAAATTATTAATAATATATAAATGCAATTATATTTTGCAATCAATAGAGGTTTTTAGCATAATCTTGGCCAAGGTTATGGGCCTACCCACCATATCCAGGTAACCTCTGTAGGATAGGACCCTAACATACTACGATTCAAATCCAGGGCACAGAACACCCCCAAACTAGCCCAGCTAAGCCGCCCCAGGGCACCGCCATAGTAAGAAAAGTGCAGTGTGAAAGAGATAGTTAAGAGCAGCTACTGCTGCATATAAAGAATGAAAATAAAAAGTGAGGTACATATATAATAAAGAAACAGTGAAGGGTTAAAATGTGTTATAAAAGAAAAATGTGTTATAATGCGGTGCCCTGAAACAGATCAACAAAGGCAATCCTGGGGAACCCACGCCCAAAAAATGAACCAAAGTTGCACTACAGTATATAAAACTTGTAGAACTTACCTAGAATTGTGCCTAATACTAGTGTGCATATTCATTACAAGACTCCATGCTTTTAAACCAATAAGGTAGGGGTGCTAATCCAGACCGAGGGCATCTCCTTTCCCTCAGGTGTGCAATAAAGCACATTAAATGGAGTATGTGGGAAAGATTTCTGGACTGCACACCCTGAATATATATATAATATATATATATATATATATATATATATATATTGGGCGGTGCTACCAGATGAGACTAATTGCAGGCACAAAAACAGACAAATCTCAGGTGCACAACTCCAAATTATTAATAATATGTAAATGCAATAAAAGTTTGCAATCAATAGAGGTTTTTAGCATAATCTTGGCCAAGGTTATGGACCTACCCACCATATCCAGGTAACCTTTGTAGGGTAGGTCCCCAACATACTAAGATTCAAATCCAGTGCGCAGAACACCCCGAAACTAACCCAGCTAAGCCGCTCCAGGGCACCGCCATAGTAAGAAAAGTGCAGTGTGAAAGAGATAGTTAAGAGCAGCTACGGCTGCATATAAAGAATGAAAATAAAAAGTGAGGTACATATATAATAAACAAACAGTGAAGGGTTAAAATGTGTTATAAATGAAAAATGTGTTATAATGCGGTGCCCTGAAACCGATCAACAAAGGCAATCCAGGGGGACCCACGCCCCAAAAATGAACCAAAGTTGCACTACAGTATATAAAACTTGTAGAACTTACCTAGAATTGTGCCTAATACTAGTGTGCATATTCATTACAAGACTCCATGCTTTTAAACCAATAAGGTAGGGGTGCTAATCCAGACCGAGGGCGTCTCCTTTCCCTCAGGTGTGCAATAAAGCACATTAAATGGAGTATATGGGAAAGATTTCTGGACTGCACACCCTGAATATATATATATAATGGGAGGTGCTACCTGATGAGACTAATTGCAGGCACAAAAACAGACAAATCTCAGGTGCACAACTCCAAATTAATAATAATATATAAATGCAATTATATTTTGCAATCAATAGAGGTTTTTAGCATAATCTTGGCCAAGGTTATGGGCCTACCCAACATATCCAGGTAACCTCTGTAGTATAGGTCCCTAACATACTACGATTCAAATCCAGTGCGCAGAACACCCCCAAACTAGCCCAGCTAAGCCGCCCCAGGGCACCGCCATAGTAAGAAAAGTGCAGTGTGAAAGAGATAGTTAAGAGCAGCTACTGCTGCATATAAAGAATGAAAATAAAAAGTGAGGTACATATATAATAAACAAACAGTGAAGGGTTAAAATGTGTTATAAAAGAAAAATGTGTTATAATGCGGTGCCCTGAAACAGATCAACAAAGGCAATCCTGGGGAACCCACGCCCAAAAAATGAACCAAAGTTGCACTACAGAATATAAAACTTGTAGAACTTACCTAGAATTGTGCCTAATACTAGTGTGCATATTCATTACAAGACTCCATGCTTTTAAACCAATAAGGTAGGGGTGCTAATCCAGACCGAGGGCATCTCCTTTCCCTCAGGTGTGCAATAAAGCACATTAAATGGAGTATATGGGAAAGATTTCTGGACTGCACACCCTGAATATATATATAATATATATATATATATATATATATATTGGGCGGTGCTACCTGATGAGACTAATTGCAGGCACAAAAACAGACAAATCTCAGGTGCACAACTCCAAATTATTAATAATATGTAAATGCAATAAAAGCTTGCAATCAATAGAGGTTTTTAGCATAATTTTGGCCAAGGTTATGGACCTATCCACCATATCCAGGTAACCTTTGTAGGGTAGGTCCCTAACATACTACGATTCAAATCCAGTGCGCAGAACACCCCCAAACTAACCCAGCTAAGCTGGCCCAGGACACCGCCATAGTAAGAAAAGTGCAGTGTGAAAGAGATAGTTAAGAGCAGCTACTGCTGCATATAAAGAATGAAAATAAAAAGTGAGGTACATATATAATAAACAAACAGTGAAGGGTTAAAATGTGTTTTAAATGAAAAATGTGTTATAATGCGGTGCCCTGAAACAGATCAACAAAGGCAATCCAGGGGGACCCACGCCCCAAAAATGAACCAAAGTTGCACTACAGTATATAAAACTTGTAGAACTTACCTAGAATTGTGCCTAATACTAGTGTGCATATTCATTACAAGACTCCATGCTTTTAAACCAATAAGGTAGGGGTGCTAATCCAGACCGAGGGTGTCTCCTTTCCCTCAGGTGTGCAATAAAGCACATTAAATGGAGTATATGGGAAAGATTTCTGGACTGCACACCCTGAATATATATATATAATGGGAGGTGCTACCTGATGAGACTAATTGCAGGCACAAAAACAGACAAATCTCAGGTGCACAACTCCAAATTATTAATAATATATAAATGCAATTATATTTTGCAATCAATAGAGGTTTTTAGCATAATCTTGGCCAAGGTTATGGGCCTACCCACCATATCCAGGTAACCTCTGTACGATAGGTCCCTAACATACTACGATTCAAATCCAGTGCACAGAACACCCCCAAACTAGCCCAGCTAATCCGCCTCAGGGCACCGCCATAGTAAGAAAAGTGCAGTGTGAAAGAGATAGTTAAGAGCAGCTACTGCTGCATATAAAGAATGAAAATAAAAAGTGAGGTACATATATAATAAACAAATAGTGAAGGGTTAAAATGTGTTATAAAAGAAAAATGTGTTATAATGCGGTGCCCTGAAACAGATCAACAAAGGCAATCCTGGGGGACCCACGCCCAATAAATGAACCAAAGTTGCACTACAGTATATAAAACTTGTAGAACTTACCTAGAATTGTGCCTAATACTAGTGTGCATATTCATTACAAGACTCCATGCTTTTAAACCAATAAGGTAGGGGTGCTAATCCAGACCGAGGGCATCTCCTTTCCCTCAGGTGTGCAATAAAGCACATTAAATGGAGTATATGGGAAAGATTTCTGGACTGCACACCCTGAATATATATATAATATATATATATATATATATATATATATTGGGCGGTGCTACCTGATGAGACTAATTGCAGGCACAAAAACAGACAAATCTCAGGTGCACAACTCCAAATTATTAATAATATGTAAATGCAATAAAAGTTTGCAATCAATAGAGGTTTTTAGCATAATCTTGGCCAAGGTTATGGACCTACCCACCATATCCAGGTAACCTTTGTAGGGTAGGTCCCTAACATACTACGATTCAAATCCAGTGCGCAGAACACCCCCAAACTAACCCAGCTAAGCTGGCCCAGGGCACCGCCATAGTAAGAAAAGTGCAGTGTGAAAGAGATAGTTAAGAGCAGCTACTGCTGCATATAAAGAATGAAAATAAAAAGTGAGGTACATATATAATAAACAAACAGTGAAGGGTTAAAATGTGTTATAAATGAAAAATGTGTTATAATGCGGTGCCCTGAAACAGATCAACAAAGGCAATCCATGGGGACCCACGCCCCAAAAATGAACCAAAGTTGCACTACAGTATATAAAACTTGTAGAACTTACCTAGAATTGTGCCTAATACTAGTGTGCATATTCATTACAAGACTCCATGCTTTTAAACCAATAAGGTAGGGGTGCTAATCCAGACCGAGGGCATCTCCTTTCCCTCAGGTGTGCAATAAAGCACATTAAATGGAGTATATGGGAAAGATTTCTGGACTGCACACCCTGAATATATATATATAATGGGAGGTGCTACCTGATGAGACTAATTGCAGGCACAAAAACAGACAAATCTCAGGTGCACAACTCCAAATTATTAATAATATATAAATGCAATTATATTTTGCAATCAATAGAGGTTTTTAGCATAATCTTGGCCAAGGTTATGGGCCTACCCACCATATCCAGGTAACCTCTGTAGGATAGGTCCCTAACATACTACGATTCAAATCCAGTGCACATTACACCCCCAAACTAGCCCAGCTAAGCCGCCCCAGGGCACCGCCATAGTAAGAAAAGTGCAGTGTGAAAGAGATAGTTAAGAGCAGCTACTGCTGCATATAAAGAATGAAAATAAAAAGTGAGGTACACATATAATAAACAAACATTGAAGGGTTAAAATGAGTTATAAAAGAAAAATGTGTTATAATGCGGTGCCCTGAAACAGATCAACAAAGGCAATCCTGGGGGACCCACGCCCAAAAAATGAACCAAAGTTGCACTACAGTATATAAAACTTGTAGAACTTACCTAGAATTGTGCCTAATACTAGTGTGCATATTCATTACAAGACTCCATGCTTTTAAACCAATAAAGTAGGGGTGCTAATCCAGACCGAGGGCATCTCCTTTCCCTCAGGTGTGCAATAAAGCACATTAAATGGAGTATATGGGAAAGATTTCTGGACTGCACACCCTGAATATATATATATATAATATATATATATATATATATATATATATTGGGAGGTGCTACCTGATGAGACTAATTGCAGGCACAAAAACAGACAAATCTCAGGTGCACAACTCCAAATTATTAATAATATGTAAATGCAATAAAAGTTTGCAATCAATAGAGGTTTTTAGCATAATCTTGGCCAAAATTATGGACCTACCCACCATATCCAGGTAACCTTTGTAGGGTAGGTCCCTAACATACTACGATTCAAATCCAGTGCGCAGAACACCCCCAAACTAGCCCAGCTAAGCCGCCCCAGGGCACCGCCATAGTAAGAAAAGTGCAGTGTGAAAGAGATAGTTAAGAGCAGCTACTGCTGCATATAAAGAATGAAAATAAAAAGTGAGGTACATATATAATAAACAAACAGTGAAGGGTTAAAATGTGTTATAAAAGAAAAATGTGTTATAATGCGGTGCCCTGAAACAGATCAACAAAGGCAATCCTGGGGAACCCACGCCCAAAAAATGAACCAAAGTTGCACTACAGAATATAAAACTTGTAGAACTTACCTAGAATTGTGCCTAATACTAGTGTGCATATTCATTACAAGACTCCATGCTTTTAAACCAATAAGGTAGGGGTGCTAATCCAGACCGAGGGCATCTCCTTTCCCTCAGGTGTGCAATAAAGCACATTAAATGGAGTATATGGGAAAGATTTCTGGACTGCACACCCTGAATATATATATAATATATATATATATATATATATATATATATATTGGGCGGTGCTACCTGATGAGACTAATTGCAGGCACAAAAACAGACAAATCTCAGGTGCACAACTCCAAATTATTAATAATATGTAAATGCAATAAAAGCTTGCAATCAATAGAGGTTTTTAGCATAATTTTGGCCAAGGTTATGGACCTATCCACCATATCCAGGTAACCTTTGTAGGGTAGGTCCCTAACATACTACGATTCAAATCCAGTGCGCAGAACACCCCCAAACTAACCCAGCTAAGCTGGCCCAGGACACCGCCATAGTAAGAAAAGTGCAGTGTGAAAGAGATAGTTAAGAGCAGCTACTGCTGCATATAAAGAATGAAAATAAAAAGTGAGGTACATATATAATAAACAAACAGTGAAGGGTTAAAATGTGTTTTAAATGAAAAATGTGTTATAATGCGGTGCCCTGAAACAGATCAACAAAGGCAATCCAGGGGGACCCACGCCCCAAAAATGAACCAAAGTTGCACTACAGTATATAAAACTTGTAGAACTTACCTAGAATTGTGCCTAATACTAGTGTGCATATTCATTACAAGACTCCATGCTTTTAAACCAATAAGGTAGGGGTGCTAATCCAGACCGAGGGCGTCTCCTTTCCCTCAGGTGTGCAATAAAGCACATTAAATGGAGTATATGGGAAAGATTTCTGGACTGCACACCCTGAATATATATATATAATGGGAGGTGCTACCTGATGAGACTAATTGCAGGCACAAAAACAGACAAATCTCAGGTGCACAACTCCAAATTATTAATAATATATAAATGCAATTATATTTTGCAATCAATAGAGGTTTTTAGCATAATCTTGGCCAAGGTTATGGGCCTACCCACCATATCCAGGTAACCTCTGTACGATAGGTCCCTAACATACTACGATTCAAATCCAGTGCACAGAACACCCCCAAACTAGCCCAGCTAATCCGCCCCAGGGCACCGCCATAGTAAGAAAAGTGCAGTGTGAAAGAGATAGTTAAGAGCAGCTACTGCTGCATATAAAGAATGAAAATAAAAAGTGAGGTACATATATAATAAACAAATAGTGAAGGGTTAAAATGTGTTATAAAAGAAAAATGTGTTATAATGCGGTGCCCTGAAACAGATCAACAAAGGCAATCCTGGGGGACCCACGCCCAATAAATGAACCAAAGTTGCACTACAGTATATAAAACTTGTAGAACTTACCTAGAATTGTGCCTAATACTAGTGTGCATATTCATTACAAGACTCCATGCTTTTAAACCAATAAGGTAGGGGTGCTAATCCAGACCGAGGGCATCTCCTTTCCCTCAGGTGTGCAATAAAGCACATTAAATGGAGTATATGGGAAAGATTTCTGGACTGCACACCCTGAATATATATATAATATATATATATATATATATATATATTGGGCGGTGCTACCTGATGAGACTAATTGCAGGCACAAAAACAGACAAATCTCAGGTGCACAACTCCAAATTATTAATAATATGTAAATGCAATAAAAGTTTGCAATCAATAGAGGTTTTTAGCATAATCTTGGCCAAGGTTATGGACCTACCCACCATATCCAGGTAACCTTTGTAGGGTAGGTCCCTAACATACTACGATTCAAATCCAGTGCGCAGAACACCCCCAAACTAACCCAGCTAAGCTGGCCCAGGGCACCGCCATAGTAAGAAAAGTGCAGTGTGAAAGAGATAGTTAAGAGCAGCTACTGCTGCATATAAAGAATGAAAATAAAAAGTGAGGTACATATATAATAAACAAACAGTGAAGGGTTAAAATGTGTTATAAATGAAAAATGTGTTATAATGCGGTGCCCTGAAACAGATCAACAAAGGCAATCCATGGGGACCCACGCCCCAAAAATGAACCAAAGTTGCACTACAGTATATAAAACTTGTAGAACTTACCTAGAATTGTGCCTAATACTAGTGTGCATATTCATTACAAGACTCCATGCTTTTAAACCAATAAGGTAGGGGTGCTAATCCAGACCGAGGGCATCTCCTTTCCCTCAGGTGTGCAATAAAGCACATTAAATGGAGTATATGGGAAAGATTTCTGGACTGCACACCCTGAATATATATATATAATGGGAGGTGCTACCTGATGAGACTAATTGCAGGCACAAAAACAGACAAATCTCAGGTGCACAACTCCAAATTATTAATAATATATAAATGCAATTATATTTTGCAATCAATAGAGGTTTTTAGCATAATCTTGGCCAAGGTTATGGGCCTACCCACCATATCCAGGTAACCTCTGTAGGATAGGTCCCTAACATACTACGATTCAAATCCAGTGCACATTACACCCCCAAACTAGCCCAGCTAAGCCGCCCCAGGGCACCGCCATAGTAAGAAAAGTGCAGTGTGAAAGAGATAGTTAAGAGCAGCTACTGCTGCATATAAAGAATGAAAATAAAAAGTGAGGTACACATATAATAAACAAACATTGAAGGGTTAAAATGAGTTATAAAAGAAAAATGTGTTATAATGCGGTGCCCTGAAACAGATCAACAAAGGCAATCCTGGGGGACCCACGCCCAAAAAATGAACCAAAGTTGCACTACAGTATATAAAACTTGTAGAACTTACCTAGAATTGTGCCTAATACTAGTGTGCATATTCATTACAAGACTCCATGCTTTTAAACCAATAAAGTAGGGGTGCTAATCCAGACCGAGGGCATCTCCTTTCCCTCAGGTGTGCAATAAAGCACATTAAATGGAGTATATGGGAAAGATTTCTGGACTGCACACCCTGAATATATATATATATAATATATATATATATATATATATATATATTGGGAGGTGCTACCTGATGAGACTAATTGCAGGCACAAAAACAGACAAATCTCAGGTGCACAACTCCAAATTATTAATAATATGTAAATGCAATAAAAGTTTGCAATCAATAGAGGTTTTTAGCATAATCTTGGCCAAAATTATGGACCTACCCACCATATCCAGGTAACCTTTGTAGGGTAGGTCCCTAACATACTACGATTCAAATCCAGTGCGCAGAACACCCCCAAACTAGCCCAGCTAAGCCGCCCCAGGGCACCGCCATAGTAAGAAAAGTGTAGTGTGAAAGAGATAGTTAAGAGCAGCTACTGCTGCATATAAAGAATGAAAATAAAAAGTGAGGTACATATATAATAAACAAACAGTGAAGGGTTAAAATGTGTTATAAATGAAAAATGTGTTATAATGCGGTGCCCTGAAACAGAACAACAAAGGCAATCCAGGGGGACCCACGCCCCAAAAATGAACCAAAGTTGCACTACAGTATATAAAACTTGTAGAACTTACCTAGAATTGTGCCTAATACTAGTGTGCATATTCATTACAAGACTCCATGCTTTTAAACCAATAAGGTAGGGGTGCTAATCCAGACCGAGGGCGTCTCCTTTCCCTCAGGTGTGCAATAAAGCACATTAAATGGAGTATATGGGAAAGATTTCTGGACTGCACACCCTGAATATATATATATAATGGGAGGTGCTACCTGATGAGACTAATTGCAGGCAGAAAAACAGACAAATCTCAGGTGCACAACTCCAAATTAATAATAATATATAAATGCAATTATATTTTGCAATCAATAGAGGTTTTTAGCATAATCTTGGCCAAGGTTATGGGCCTACCCACCATATCCAGGTAACCTCTGTAGGATAGGTCCCTAACATACTACGATTCAAATCCAGTGCGCAGAACACCCCCAAACTAGCCCAGCTAAGCCGCCCCAGGGCACCGCCATAGTAAGAAAAGTGCAGTGTGAAAGAGATAGTTAAGAGCAGCTACTGCTGCATATAAAGAATGAAAATAAAAAGTGAGGTACATATATAATAAACAAACAGTGAAGGGTTAAAATGTGTTATAAAAGAAAAATGTGTTATAATGCGGTGCCCTGAAACAGATCAACAAAGGCAATCCTGGGGAACCCACGCCCAAAAAATGAACCAAAGTTGCACTACAGTATATAAAACTTGTAGAACTTACCTAGAATTGTGCCTAATACTAGTGTGCATATTCATTACAAGACTCCATGCTTTTAAACCAATAAGGTAGGGGTGCTAATCCAGACCGAGGGCATCTCCTTTCCCTCAGGTGTGCAATAAAGCACATTAAATGGAGTATATGGGAAAGATTTCTGGACTGCACACCCTGAATATATATATAATATATATATATATATATATATATATATATATATATTGGGCGGTGCTACCTGATGAGACTAATTGCAGGCACAAAAACAGACAAATCTCAGGTGCACAACGCCAAATTATTAATAATATGTAAATGCAATAAAAGCTTGCAATCAATAGAGGTTTTTAGCATAATCTTGGCCAAGGTTATGGACCTACCCACCATATCCAGGTAACCTTTGTAGGGTAGGTCCCTAACATACTACGATTCAAATCCAGTGCGCAGAACACCCCCAAACTAACCCAGCTAAGCTGGCCCAGGGCACCGCCATAGTAAGAAAAGTGCAGTGTGAAAGAGATAGTTAAGAGCAGCTACTGCTGCATATAAAGAATGAAAAATTAAAAGTGAGGTACATATATAATAAACAAACAGTGAAGGGTTAAAATGTGTTATAAATGAAAAATGTGTTATAATGCGGTGCCCTGAAACAGATCAACAAAGGCAATCCAGGGGGACCCACGCCCCAAAAATGAACCAAAGTTGCACTACAGTATATAAAACTTGTAGAACTTACCTAGAATTGTGCCTAATACTAGTGTGCATATTCATTACAAGACTCCATGCTTTTAAACCAATAAGGTAGGGGTGCTAATCCAGACCGAGGGCGTCTCCTTTCCCTCAGGTGTGCAATAAAGCACATTAAATGGAGTATATGGGAAAGATTTCTGGACTGCACACCCTGAATATATATATATATAATGGGAGGTGCTACATGATGAGACTAATTGCAGGCAAAAAAACAGACAAATCTCAGGTGCACAACTCCAAATTATTAATAATATATAAATGCAATTATATTTTGCAATCAATAGAGGTTTTTAGCATAATCTTGGCCAAGGTTATGGGCCTACCCACCATATCCAGGTAACCTCTGTACGATAGGTCCCTAACATACTACGATTCAAATCCAGTGCACAGAACACCCCCAAACTAGCCCAGCTAATCCGCCCCAGGGCACCACCATAGTAAGAAAAGTGCAGTGTGAAAGAGATAGTTAAGAGCAGCTACTGCTGCATATAAAGAATGAAAATAAAAAGTGAGGTACATATATAATAAACAAATAGAGAAGGGTTAAAATGTGTTATAAAAGAAAAATGTGTTATAATGCGGTGCCCTGAAACAGATCAACAAAGGCAATCCTGGGGGACCCACGCCCAAAAAATGAACCAAAGTTGCAGTACAGTATATAAAACTTGTAGAACTTACCTAGAATTGTGCCTAATACTAGTGTGCATATTCATTACAAGACTCCATGCTTTTAAACCAATAAGGTAGGGGTGCTAATCCAGACCGAGGGTGTCTCCTTTCCCTCAGGTGTGCAATAAAGCACATTAAATGGAGTATATGGGAAAGATTTCTGGACTGCACACCCTGAATATATATATATATAATGGGCGGTGCTACATGATGAGACTAATTGCAGGCACAAAAACAGACAAATCTCAGGTGCACAACTCCAAATTATTAATAATATGTAAATGCAATAAAAGTTTGCAATCAATAGAGGTTTTTAGCATAATCTTGGCCAAGGTTATGGACCTACCCACCATATCCAGGTAACCTTTGTAGGGTAGGTCCCTAACATACTACGATTCAAATCCAGTGCGCAGAACACCCCCAAACTAACCCAGCTAAGCTGGCCCAGGGCACCGCCATAGTAAGAAAAGTGCAGTGTGAAAGAGATAGTTAAGAGCAGCTACTGCTGCATATAAAGAATGAAAATAAAAAGTGAGGTACATATATAATAAACAAACAGTGAAGGGTTAAAATGTGTTATAAATGAAAAATGTGTTATAATGCGGAGCCCTGAAACAGATCAACAAAGGCAATCCAGGGGGACCCACGCCCCAAAAATGAACCAAAGTTGCACTACAGTATATAAAACTTGTAGAACTTACCTAGAATTGTGCCTAATACTAGTGTGCATATTCATTACAAGACTCCATGCTTTTAAACCAATAAGGTAGGGGTGCTAATCCAGACCGAGGGCATCTCCTTTCCCTCAGGTGTGCAATAAAGCACATTAAATGGAGTATATGGGAAAGATTTCTGGACTGCACACCCTGAATATATATATATAATGGGAGGTGCTACCTGATGAGACTAATTGCAGGCACAAAAACAGACAAATCTCAGGTGTACAACTCCAAATTATTAATAATATATAAATGCAATTATATTTTGCAATCAATAGAGGTTTTTAGCATAATCTTGGCCAAGGTTATGGGCCTACCCACCATATCCAGGTAACCTCTGTAGGATAGGTCCCTAACATACTACGATTCAAATCCAGTGCACATTATACCCCCAAACTAGCCCAGCTAAGCCGCCCCAGGGCACCGCCATAGTAAGAAAAGTGCAGTGTGAAAGAGATAGTTAAGAGCAGCTACTGCTGCATATAAAGAATGAAAATAAAAAGTGAGGTACACATATAATAAACAAACATTGAAGGGTTAAAATGAGTTATAAAAGAAAAATGTGTTATAATGCGGTGCCCTGAAACAGATCAACAAAGGCAATCCTGGGGGACCCACGCCCAAAAAATGAACCAAAGTTGCACTACAGTATATAAAACTTGTAGAACTTACCTAGAATTGTGCCTAATACTAGTGTGCATATTCATTACAAGACTCCATGCTTTTAAACCAATAAGGTAGGGGTGCTAATCCAGACCGAGGGCATCTCCTTTCCCTCAGGTGTGCAATAAAGCACATTAAATGGAGTATATGGGAAAGATTTCTGGACTGCACACCCTGAATATATATATATAATATATATATATATATATATATTGGGAGGTGCTACCTGATGAGACTAATTGCAGGCACAAAAACAGACAAATCTCAGGTGCACAACTCCAAATTATTAATAATATGTAAATGCAATAAAAGTTTGCAATCAATAGAGGTTTTTAGCATAATCGTAGCCAAAATTATGGACCTACCCACCATATCCAGGTAACCTTTGTAGGGTAGGTCCCTAACATACTACGATTCAAATCCAGTGCGCAGAACACCCCCAAACTAGCCCAGCTAAGCCGCCCCAGGGCACCGCCATAGTAAGAAAAGTGTAGTGTGAAAGAGATAGTTAAGAGCAGCTACTGCTGCATATAAAGAATGAAAATAAAAAGTGAGGTACATATATAATAAACAAACAGTGAAGGGTTAAAATGTGTTATAAATGAAAAATGTGTTATAATGCGGTGCCCTGAAACAGAACAACAAAGGCAATCCAGGGGGACCCACGCCCCAAAAATGAACCAAAGTTGCACTACAGTATATAAAACTTGTAGAACTTACCTAGAATTGTGCCTAATACTAGTGTGCATATTCATTACAAGACTCCATGCTTTTAAACCAATAAGGTAGGGGTGCTAATCCAGACCGAGGGCGTCTCCTTTCCCTCAGGTGTGCAATAAAGCACATTAAATGGAGTATATGGGAAAGATTTCTGGACTGCACACCCTGAATATATATATATAATGGGAGGTGCTACCTGATGAGACTAATTGCAGGCACAAAAACAGACAAATCTCAGGTGCACAACTCCAAATTAATAATAATATATAAATGCAATTATATTTTGCAATCAATAGAGGTTTTTAGCATAATCTTGGCCAAGGTTATGGGCCTACCCACCATATCCAGGTAACCTCTGTAGGATAGGTCCCTAACATACTACGATTCAAATCCAGTGCGCAGAACACCCCCAAACTAGCCCAGCTAAGCCGCCCCAGGGCACCGCCATAGTAAGAAAAGTGCAGTGTGAAAGAGATAGTTAAGAGCAGCTACTGCTGCATATAAAGAATGAAAATAAAAAGTGAGGTACATATATAATAAACAAACAGTGAAGGGTTAAAATGTGTTATAAAAGAAAAATGTGTTATAATGCGGTGCCCTGAAACAGATCAACAAAGGCAATCCTGGGGAACCCACGCCCAAAAAATGAACCAAAGTTGCACTACAGTATATAAAACTTGTAGAACTTACCTAGAATTGTGCCTAATACTAGTGTGCATATTCATTACAAGACTCCATGCTTTTAAACCAATAAGGTAGGGGTGCTAATCCAGACCGAGGGCATCTCCTTTCCCTGAGGTGTGCAATAAAGCACATTAAATGGAGTATATGGGAAAGATTTCTGGACTGCACACCCTGAATATATATATAATATTTATATATATATATATATATATATATATATTGGGCGGTGCTACCTGATGAGACTAATTGCAGGCACAAAAACAGACAAATCTCAGGTGCACAATGCCAAATTATTAATAATATGTAAATGCAATAAAAGCTTGCAATCAATAGAGGTTTTTAGCATAATCTTGGCCAAGGTTATGGACCTACCCACCATATCCAGGTAACCTTTGTAGGGTAGGTCCCTAACATACTACGATTCAAATCCAGTGCGCAGAACACCCCCAAACTAACCCAGCTAAGCTGGCCCAGGGCACCGCCATAGTAAGAAAAGTGCAGTGTGAAAGAGATAGTTAAGAGCAGCTACTGCTGCATATAAAGAATGAAAATAAAAAGTGAGGTACATATATAATAAACAAACAGTGAAGGGTTAAAATGTGTTATAAATGAAAAATGTGTTATAATGCGGTGCCCTGAAACAGATCAACAAAGGCAATCCAGGGGGACCCACGCCCCAAAAATGAACCAAAGTTGCACTACAGTATATAAAACTTGTAGAACTTACCTAGAATTGTGCCTAATACTAGTGTGCATATTCATTACAAGACTCCATGCTTTTAAACCAATAAGGTAGGGGTGCTAATCCAGACCGAGGGCGTCTCCTTTCCCTCAGGTGTGCAATAAAGCACATTAAATGGAGTATATGGGAAAGATTTCTGGACTGCACACTCTGAATATATATATATATAATGGGAGGTGCTACATGATGAGACTAATTGCAGGCAAAAAAACAGACAAATCTCAGGTGCACAACTCCAAATTATTAATAATATATAAATGCAATTATATTTTGCAATCAATAGAGGTTTTTAGCATAATCTTGGCCAAGGTTATGGGCCTACCCACCATATCCAGGTAACCTCTGTACGATAGGTCCCTAACATACTACGATTCAAATCCAGTGCACAGAACACCCACAAACTAGCCCAGCTAATCCGCCCCAGGGCACCACCATAGTAAGAAAAGTGCAGTGTGAAAGAGATAGTTAAGAGCAGCTACTGCTGCATATAAAGAATGAAAATAAAAAGTGAGGTACATATATAATAAACAAATAGAGAAGGGTTAAAATGTGTTATAAAAGAAAAATGTGTTATAATGCGGTGCCCTGAAACAGATCAACAAAGGCAATCCTGGGGAACCCACGCCCAAAAAATGAACCAAAGTTGCACTACAGTATATAAAACTTGTAGAACTTACCTAGAATTGTGCCTAATACTAGTGTGCATATTCATTACAAGACTCCATGCTTTTAAACCAATAAGGTAGGGGTGCTAATCCAGACCGAGGGCATCTCCTTTCCCTCAGGTGTGCAATAAAGCACATTAAATGGAGTATATGGGAAAGATTTCTGGACTGCACACCCTGAATATATATATATAATATATATATATATATATATATTGGGAGGTGCTACCTGATGAGACTAATTGCAGGCACAAAAACAGACAAATCTCAGGTGCACAACTCCAAATTATTAATAATATGTAAATGCAATAAAAGTTTGCAATCAATAGAGGTTTTTAGCATAATCGTAGCCAAAATTATGGACCTACCCACCATATCCAGGTAACCTTTGTAGGGTAGGTCCCTAACATACTACGATTCAAATCCAGTGCGCAGAACACCCCCAAACTAGCCCAGCTAAGCCACCCCAGGGCACCGCCATAGTAAGAAAAGTGTAGTGTGAAAGAGATAGTTAAGAGCAGCTACTGCTGCATATAAAGAATGAAAATAAAAAGTGAGGTACATATATAATAAACAAACAGTGAAGGGTTAAAATGTGTTATAAATGAAAAATGTGTTATAATGCGGTGCCCTGAAACAGAACAACAAAGGCAATCCAGGGGGACCCACGCCCCAAAAATGAACCAAAGTTGCACTACAGTATATAAAACTTGTAGAACTTACCTAGAATTGTGCCTAATACTAGTGTGCATATTCATTACAAGACTCCATGCTTTTAAACCAATAAGGTAGGGGTGCTAATCCAGACCGAGGGCGTCTCCTTTCCCTCAGGTGTGCAATAAAGCACATTAAATGGAGTATATGGGAAAGATTTCTGGACTGCACACCCTGAATATATATATATAATGGGAGGTGCTACCTGATGAGACTAATTGCAGGCACAAAAACAGACAAATCTCAGGTGCACAACTCCAAATTAATAATAATATATAAATGCAATTATATTTTGCAATCAATAGAGGTTTTTAGCATAATCTTGGCCAAGGTTATGGGCCTACCCACCATATCCAGGTAACCTCTGTAGGATAGGTCCCTAACATACTACGATTCAAATCCAGTGCGCAGAACACCCCCAAACTAGCCCAGCTAAGCCGCCCCAGGGCACCGCCATAGTAAGAAAAGTGCAGTGTGAAAGAGATAGTTAAGAGCAGCTACTGCTGCATATAAAGAATGAAAATAAAAAGTGAGGTACATATATAATAAACAAACAGTGAAGGGTTAAAATGTGTTATAAAAGAAAAATGTGTTATAATGCGGTGCCCTGAAACAGATCAACAAAGGCAATCCTGGGGAACCCACGCCCAAAAAATGAACCAAAGTTGCACTACAGTATATAAAACTTGTAGAACTTACCTAGAATTGTGCCTAATACTAGTGTGCATATTCATTACAAGACTCCATGCTTTTAAACCAATAAGGTAGGGGTGCTAATCCAGACCGAGGGCATCTCCTTTCCCTGAGGTGTGCAATAAAGCACATTAAATGGAGTATATGGGAAAGATTTCTGGACTGCACACCCTGAATATATATATAATATTTATATATATATATATATATATATATATTGGGCGGTGCTACCTGATGAGACTAATTGCAGGCACAAAAACAGACAAATCTCAGGTGCACAATGCCAAATTATTAATAATATGTAAATGCAATAAAAGCTTGCAATCAATAGAGGTTTTTAGCATAATCTTGGCCAAGGTTATGGACCTACCCACCATATCCAGGTAACCTTTGTAGGGTAGGTCCCTAACATACTACGATTCAAATCCAGTGCGCAGAACACCCCCAAACTAACCCAGCTAAGCTGGCCCAGGGCACCGCCATAGTAAGAAAAGTGCAGTGTGAAAGAGATAGTTAAGAGCAGCTACTGCTGCATATAAAGAATGAAAATAAAAAGTGAGGTACATATATAATAAACAAACAGTGAAGGGTTAAAATGTGTTATAAATGAAAAATGTGTTATAATGCGGTGCCCTGAAACAGATCAACAAAGGCAATCCAGGGGGACCCACGCCCCAAAAATGAACCAAAGTTGCACTACAGTATATAAAACTTGTAGAACTTACCTAGAATTGTGCCTAATACTAGTGTGCATATTCATTACAAGACTCCATGCTTTTAAACCAATAAGGTAGGGGTGCTAATCCAGACCGAGGGCGTCTCCTTTCCCTCAGGTGTGCAATAAAGCACATTAAATGGAGTATATGGGAAAGATTTCTGGACTGCACACCCTGAATATATATATATATAATGGGAGGTGCTACATGATGAGACTAATTGCAGGCAAAAAAACAGACAAATCTCAGGTGCACAACTCCAAATTATTAATAATATATAAATGCAATTATATTTTGCAATCAATAGAGGTTTTTAGCATAATCTTGGCCAAGGTTATGGGCCTACCCACCATATCCAGGTAACCTCTGTACGATAGGTCCCTAACATACTACGATTCAAATCCAGTGCACAGAACACCCACAAACTAGCCCAGCTAATCCGCCCCAGGGCACCACCATAGTAAGAAAAGTGCAGTGTGAAAGAGATAGTTAAGAGCAGCTACTGCTGCATATAAAGAATGAAAATAAAAAGTGAGGTACATATATAATAAACAAATAGAGAAGGGTTAAAATGTGTTATAAAAGAAAAATGTGTTATAATGCGGTGCCCTGAAACAGATCAACAAAGGCAATCCTGGGGGACCCACGCCCAAAAATGAACCAAAGTTGCACTACAGTATATAAAACTTGTAGAACTTACCTAGAATTGTGCCTAATACTAGAGTGCATATTCATTACAAGACTCCATGCTTTTAAACCAATAAGGTAGGGGTGCTAATCCAGACCGAGGGTGTCTCCTTTCCCTCAGGTGTGCAATAAAGCACATTAAATGGAGTATATGGGAAAGATTTCTGGACTGCACACCCTGAATATATATATATATAATGGGCGGTGCTACATGATGAGACTAATTGCAGGCACAAAAACAGACAAATCTCAGGTGCACAACTCCAAATTATTAATAATATGTAAATGCAATAAAAGTTTGCAATCAATAGAGGTTTTTAGCATAATCTTGGCCAAGGTTATGGACCTACCCACCATATCCAGGTAACCTTTGTAGGGTAGGTCCCTAACATACTACGATTCAAATCCAGTGCGCAGAACACCCTCAAACTAACCCAGCTAAGCTGGCCCAGGGCACCGCCATAGTAAGAAAAGTGCAGTGTGAAAGAGATAGTTAAGAGCAGCTACTGCTGCATATAAAGAATGAAAATAAAAAGTGAGGTACATATATAATAAACAAACAGTGAAGGGTTAAAATGTGTTATAAATGAAAAATGTGTTATAATGCGGAGCCCTGAAACAGATCAACAAAGGCAATCCAGGGGGACCCACGCCCCAAAAATGAACCAAAGTTGCACTACAGTATATAAAACTTGTAGAACTTACCTAGAATTGTGCCTAATACTAGTGTGCATATTCATTACAAGACTCCATGCTTTTAAACCAATAAGGTAGGGGTGCTAATCCAGACCGAGGGCATCTCCTTTCCCTCAGGTGTGCAATAAAGCACATTAAATGGAGTATATGGGAAAGATTTCTGGACTGCACACCCTGAATATATATATATAATATATATATATATATATATATATATATTGGGAGGTGCTACCTGATGAGACTAATTGCAGGCACAAAAACAGACAAATCTCAGGTGCACAACTCCAAATTATTAATAATATGTAAATGCAATAAAAGTTTGCAATCAATAGAGGTTTTTAGCATAATCGTAGCCAAAATTATGGACCTACCCACCATATCCAGGTAACCTTTGTAGGGTAGGTCCCTAACATACTACGATTCAAATCCAGTGCGCAGAACACCCCCAAACTAGCCCAGCTAAGCCGCCCCAGGGCACCGCCATAGTAAGAAAAGTGTAGTGTGAAAGAGATAGTTAAGAGCAGCTACTGCTGCATATAAAGAATGAAAATAAAAAGTGAGGTACATATATAATAAACAAACAGTGAAGGGTTAAAATGTGTTATAAATGAAAAATGTGTTATAATGCGGTGCCCTGAAACAGAACAACAAAGGCAATCCAGGGGGACCCACGCCCCAAAAATGAACCAAAGTTGCACTACAGTATATAAAACTTGTAGAACTTACCTAGAATTGTGCCTAATACTAGTGTGCATATTCATTACAAGACTCCATGCTTTTAAACCAATAAGGTAGGGGTGCTAATCCAGACCGAGGGCGTCTCCTTTCCCTCAGGTGTGCAATAAAGCACATTAAATGGAGTATATGGGAAAGATTTCTGGACTGCACACCCTGAATATATATATATAATGGGAGGTGCTACCTGATGAGACTAATTGCAGGCACAAAAACAGACAAATCTCAGGTGCACAACTCCAAATTAATAATAATATATAAATGCAATTATATTTTGCAATCAATAGAGGTTTTTAGCATAATCTTGGCCAAGGTTATGGGCCTACCCACCATATCCAGGTAACCTCTGTTGGATAGGTCCCTAACATACTACGATTCAAATCCAGTGCGCAGAACACCCCCAAACTAGCCCAGCTAAGCCGCCCCAGGGCACCGCCATAGTAAGAAAAGTGCAGTGTGAAAGAGATAGTTAAGAGCAGCTACTGCTGCATATAAAGAATGAAAATAAAAAGTGAGGTACATATATAATAAACAAACAGTGAAGGGTTAAAATGTGTTATAAAAGAAAAATGTGTTATAATGCGGTGCCCTGAAACAGATCAACAAAGGCAATCCTGGGGAACCCACGCCCAAAAAATGAACCAAAGTTGCACTACAGTATATAAAACTTGTAGAACTTACCTAGAATTGTGCCTAATACTAGTGTGCATATTCATTACAAGACTCCATGCTTTTAAACCAATAAGGTAGGGGTGCTAATCCAGACCGAGGGCATCTCCTTTCCCTGAGGTGTGCAATAAAGCACATTAAATGGAGTATATGGGAAAGATTTCTGGACTGCACACCCTGAATATATATATAATATATATATATATATATATATATATTGGGCGGTGCTACCTGATGAGACTAATTGCAGGCACAAAAACAGACAAATCTCAGGTGCACAATGCCAAATTATTAATAATATGTAAATGCAATAAAAGCTTGCAATCAATAGAGGTTTTTAGCATAATCTTGGCCAAGGTTATGGACCTACCCACCATATCCAGGTAACCTTTGTAGGGTAGGTCCCTAACATACTACGATTCAAATCCAGTGTGCAGAACACCCCCAAACTAACCCAGCTATGCTGGCCCAGGGCACCGCCATAGTAAGAAAAGTGCAGTGTGAAAGAGATAGTTAAGAGCAGCTACTGCTGCATATAAAGAATGAAAATAAAAAGTGAGGTACATATATAATAAACAAACAGTGAAGGGTTAAAATGTGTTATAAATGAAAAATGTGTTATAATGCGGTGCCCTGAAACAGATCAACAAAGGCAATCCAGGGGGACCCACGCCTCAAAAATCAACCAAAGTTGCACTACAGTATATAAAACTAGTAGAACTTACCTAGAATTGTGCCTAATACTAGTGTGCATATTCATTACAAGACTCCATGCTTTTAAACCAATAAGGTAGGGGTGCTAATCCAGACCGAGGGCGTCTCCTTTCCCTCAGGTGTGCAATAAAGCACATTAAATGGAGTATATGGGAAAGATTTCTGGACTGCACACCCTGAATATATATATATATAATGGGAGGTGCTACATGATGAGACTAATTGCAGGCAAAAAAACAGACAAATCTCAGGTGCACAACTCCAAATTATTAATAATATATAAATGCAATTATATTTTGCAATCAATTGAGGTTTTTAGCATAATCTTGGCCAAGGTTATGGGCCTACCCACCATATCCAGGTAACCTCTGTACGATAGGTCCCTAACATACTACGATTCAAATCCAGTGCACAGAACACCCCCAAACTAGCCCAGCTAATCCGCCCCAGGGCACCGCCATAGTAAGAAAAGTGCAGTGTGAAAGAGATAGTTAAGAGCAGCTACTGCTGCATATAAAGAATGAAAATAAAAAGTGAGGTACATATATAATAAACAAATAGAGAAGGGTTAAAATGTGTTATAAAAGAAAAATGTGTTATAATGCGGTGCCCTGAAACAGATCAACAAAGGCAATCCTGGGGGACCCACGCCCAAAAAATGAACCAAAGTTGCACTACAGTATATAAAACTTGTAGAACTTACCTAGAATTGTGCCTAATACTAGTGTGCATATTCATTACAAGACTCCATGCTTTTAAACCAATAAGGTAGGGGTGCTAATCCAGACCGAGGGCATCTCCTTTCCCTCAGGTGTGCAATAAAGCACATTAAATGGAGTATATGGGAAAGATTTCTGGACTGCACACCCTGAATATATATATATAATATATATATATATATATATATATTGGGAGGTGCTACCTGATGAGACTAATTGCAGGCACAAAAACAGACAAATCTCAGGTGCACAACTCCAAATTATTAATAATATGTAAATGCAATAAAAGTTTGCAATCAATAGAGGTTTTTAGCATAATCTTGGCCAAGGTTATGGACCTACCCACCATATCCAGGTAACTTTTGTAGGGTAGGTCCCCAACATACTACGATTCAAATCCAGTGCGCAGAACACCCCCAAACGAACCCAGCTAAGCCGCCCCAGGGCACCGCCATAGTAAGAAAAGTGCAGTGTGAAAGAGATAGTTAAGAGCAGCTACTGCTGCATATAAAGAATGAAAATAAAAAGTGAGGTACACATATAATAAACAAACATTGAAGGGTTAAAATGAGTTATAAAAGAAAAATGTGTTATAATGCGGTGCCCTGAAACAGATCAACAAAGGCAATCCAGGGGGACCCACGCCCCAAAAATGAACCAAAGTTGCACTACAGTATATAAAACTTGTAGAACTTACCTAGAATTGTGCCTAATACTAGTGTGCATATTCATTACAAGACTCCATGCTTTTAAACCAATAAGGTAGGGGTGCTAATCCAGACCGAGGGCATCTCCTTTCCCTCAGGTGTGCAATAAAGCACATTAAATGGAGTATATGGGAAAGATTTCTGGACTGCACACCCTGAATATATATATATAATGGGAGGTGCTACCTGATGAGACTAATTGCAGGCACAAAAACAGACAAATCTCAGGTGCACAACTCCAAATTATTAATAATATATAAATGCAATTATATTTTGCAATCAATAGAGGTTTTTAGCATAATCTTGGCCAAGGTTATGGGCCTACCCAACATATCCAGGTAACCTCTGTAGGATAGGTCCCTAACATACTACGATTCAAATCCAGTGCGCAGAACACCCCCAAACTAGCCCAGCTAAGCCGCCCCAGGGCACCGCCATAGTAAGAAAAGTGCAGTGTGAAAGAGATAGTTAAGAGCAGCTACTGCTGCATATAAAGAATGAAAATAAAAAGTGAGGTACATATATAATAAACAAACAGTGAAGGGTTAAAATGTGTTATAAAAGAAAAATGTGTTATAATGCGGTGCCCTGAAACAGATCAACAAAGGCAATCCTGGGGAACCCACGCCCAAAAAATGAACCAAAGTTGCACTACAGTATATAAAACTTGTAGAACTTACCTAGAATTGTGCCTAATACTAGTGTGCATATTCATTACAAGACTCCATGCTTTTAAACCAATAAGGTAGGGGTGCTAATCCAGACCGAGGGCATCTCCTTTCCCTCAGGTGTGCAATAAAGCACATTAAATGGAGTATATGGGAAAGATTTCTGGACTGCACACCCTGAATATATATATAATATATATATATATATATATATATATTGGGCGGTGCTACCTGATGAGACTAATTGCAGGCACAAAAACAGACAAATCTCAGGTGCACAACTCCAAATTATTAATAATATGTAAATGCAATAAAAGTTTGCAATCAATAGAGGTTTTTAGCATAATCTTGGCCAAGGTTATGGACCTACCCACCATATCCAGGTAACCTTTGTAGGGTAGGTCCCTAACATACTACGATTCAAATCCAGTGCGCAGAACACCCCCAAACTAACCCAGCTAAGCTGGCCCAGGGCACCGCCATAGTAAGAAAAGTGCAGTGTGAAAGAGATAGTTAAGAGCAGCTACTGCTGCATATAAAGAATGAAAATAAAAAGTGAGGTACATATATAATAAACAAACAGTGAAGGGTTAAAATGTGTTATAAATGAAAAATGTGTTATAATGCGGTGCCCTGAAACAGATCAACAAAGGCAATCCAGGGGGACCCACGCCCCAAAAATGAACCAAAGTTGCACTACAGTATATAAAACTTGTAGAACTTACCTAGAATTGTGCCTAATACTAGTGTGCATATTCATTACAAGACTCCATGCTTTTAAACCAATAAGGTAGGGGTGCTAATCCAGACCGAGGGCGTCTCCTTTCCCTCAGGTGTGCAATAAAGCACATTAAATGGAGTATATGGGAAAGATTTCTGGACTGCACACCCTGAATATATATATATAATGGGAGGTGCTACCTGATGAGACTAATTGCAGGCACAAAAACAGACAAATCTCAGGTGCACAACTCCAAATTATTAATAATATATAAATGCAATTATATTTTGCAATCAATAGAGGTTTTTAGCATAATCTTGGCCAAGGTTATGGACCTACCCACCATATCCAGGTAACCTCTGTAGGATAGGTCCCTAACATACTACGATTCAAATCCAGTGCACATTACACCCCCAAACTAGCCCAGCTAAGCCGCCCCAGGGCACCGCCATAGTAAGAAAAGTGCAGTGTGAAAGAGATAGTTAAGAGCAGCTACTGCTGCATATAAAGAATGAAAATAAAAAGTGAGGTACACATATAATAAACAAACATTGAAGGGTTAAAATGAGTTATAAAAGAAAAATGTGTTATAATGCGGTGCCCTGAAACAGATCAACAAAGGCAATCCTGGGGGACCCACGCCCAAAAAATGAACCAAAGTTGCACTACAGTATATAAAACTTGTAGAACTTACCTAGAATTGTGCCTAATACTAGTGTGCATATTCATTACAAGACTCCATGCTTTTAAACCAATAAGGTAGGGGTGCTAATCCAGACCGAGGGCATCTCCTTTCCCTCAGGTGTGCAATAAAGCACATTAAATGGAGTATATGGGAAAGATTTCTGGACTGCACACCCTGAATATATATATATAATATATATATATATATATATATATATATTGGGAGGTGCTACCTGATGAGACTAATTGCAGGCACAAAAACAGACAAATCTCAGGTGCACAACTCCAAATTATTAATAATATGTAAATGCAATAAAAGTTTGCAATCAATAGAGGTTTTTAGCATAATCTTGGCCAAAATTATGGACCTACCCACCATATCCAGGTAACCTTTGTAGGGTAGGTCCCTAACATACTACGATTCAAATCCAGTGCGCAGAACACCCCCAAACTAGCCCAGCTAAGCCGCCCCAGGGCACCGCCATAGTAAGAAAAGTGCAGTGTGAAAGAGATAGTTAAGAGCAGCTACTGCTGCATATAAAGAATGAAAATAAAAAGTGAGGTACATATATAATAAACAAACAGTGAAGGGTTAAAATGTGTTATAAATGAAAAATGTGTTATAATGCGGTGCCCTGAAACAGATCAACAAAGGCAATCCAGGGGGACCCACGCCCCAAAAATGAACCAAAGTTGCACTACAGTATATAAAACTTGTAGAACTTACCTAGAATTGTGCCTAATACTAGTGTGCATATTCATTACAAGACTCCATGCTTTTAAACCAATAAGGTAGGGGTGCTAATCCAGACCGAGGGCGTCTCCTTTCCCTCAGGTGTGCAATAAAGCACATTAAATGGAGTATATGGGAAAGATTTCTGGACTGCACACCCTGAATATATATATATATAATGGGAGGTGCTACCTGATGAGACTAATTGCAGGCACAAAAACAGACAAATCTCAGGTGCACAACTCCAAATTAATAATAATATATAAATGCAATTATATTTTGCAATCAATAGAGGTTTTTAGCATAATCTTGGCCAAGGTTATGGGCCTACCCAACATATCCAGGTAACCTCTGTAGGATAGGTCCCTAACATACTACGATTCAAATCCAGTGCGCAGAACACCCCCAAACTAGCCCAGCTAAGCCGCCCCAGGGCACCGCCATAGTAAGAAAAGTGCAGTGTGAAAGAGATAGTTAAGAGCAGCTACTGCTGCATATAAAGAATGAAAATAAAAAGTGAGGTACATATATAATAAACAAATAGAGAAGGGTTAAAATGTGTTATAAAAGAAAAATGTGTTATAATGCGGTGCCCTGAAACAGATCAACAAAGGCAATCCTGGGGGACCCACGCCCAAAAAATGAACCAAAGTTGCACTACAGTATATAAAACTTGTAGAACTTACCTAGAATTGTGCCTAATACTAGTGTGCATATTCATTACAAGACTCCATGCTTTTAAACCAATAAGGTAGGGGTGCTAATCCAGACCGAGGGCATCTCCTTTCCCTCAGGTGTGCAATAAAGCACATTAAATGGAGTATATGGGAAAGATTTCTGGACTGCACACCCTGAATATATATATATAATATATATATATATATATATTGGGAGGTGCTACCTGATGAGACTAATTGCAGGCACAAAAACAGACAAATCTCAGGTGCACAACTCCAAATTATTAATAATATGTAAATGCAATAAAAGTTTGCAATCAATAGAGGTTTTTAGCATAATCTTGGCCAAGGTTATGGACCTACCCACCATATCCAGGTAACTTTTGTAGGGTAGGTCCCCAACATACTACGATTCAAATCCAGTGCGCAGAACACCCCCAAACGAACCCAGCTAAGCCGCCCCAGGGCACCGCCATAGTAAGAAAAGTGCAGTGTGAAAGAGATAGTTAAGAGCAGCTACTGCTGCATATAAAGAATGAAAATAAAAAGTGAGGTACACATATAATAAACAAACATTGAAGGGTTAAAATGAGTTATAAAAGAAAAATGTGTTATAATGCGGTGCCCTGAAACAGATCAACAAAGGCAATCCAGGGGGACCCACGCCCCAAAAATGAACCAAAGTTGCACTACAGTATATAAAACTTGTAGAACTTACCTAGAATTGTGCCTAATACTAGTGTGCATATTCATTACAAGACTCCATGCTTTTAAACCAATAAGGTAGGGGTGCTAATCCAGACCGAGGGCGTCTCCTTTCCCTCAGGTGTGCAATAAAGCACATTAAATGGAGTATATGGGAAAGATTTCTGGACTGCACACCCTGAATATATATATATAATGGGAGGTGCTACCTGATGAGACTAATTGCAGGCACAAAAACAGACAAATCTCAGGTGCACAACTCCAAATTAATAATAATATATAAATGCAATTATATTTTGCAATCAATAGAGGTTTTTAGCATAATCTTGGCCAAGGTTATGGGCCTACCCAACATATCCAGGTAACCTCTGTAGGATAGGTCCCTAACATACTACGATTCAAATCCAGTGCGCAGAACACCCCCAAACTAGCCCAGCTAAGCCGCCCCAGGGCACCGCCATAGTAAGAAAAGTGCAGTGTGAAAGAGATAGTTAAGAGCAGCTACTGCTGCATATAAAGAATGAAAATAAAAAGTGAGGTACATATATAATAAACAAACAGTGAAGGGTTAAAATGTGTTATAAAAGAAAAATGTGTTATAATGCGGTGCCCTGAAACAGATCAACAAAGGCAATCCTGGGGAACCCACGCCCAAAAAATGAACCAAAGTTGCACTACAGTATATAAAACTTGTAGAACTTACCTAGAATTGTGCCTAATACTAGTGTACATATTCATTACAAGACTCCATGCTTTTAAACCAATAAGGTAGGGGTGCTAATCCAGACCGAGGGCATCTCCTTTCCCTCAGGTGTGCAATAAAGCACATTAAATGGAGTATATGGGAAAGATTTCTGGACTGCACACCCTGAATATATATATTATATATATATATATATATATATATATATTGGGCGGTGCTACCTGATGAGACTAATTGCAGGCACAATAACAGACAAATCTCAGGTGCACAACTCCAAATTATTAATAATATGTAAATGCAATAAAAGCTTGCAATCAATAGAGGTTTTTAGCATAATCTTGGCCAAGGTTATGGACCTACCCACCATATCCAGGTAACCTTTGTAGGGTAGGTCCCTAACATACTACGATTCAAATCCAGTGCGCAGAACACCCCCAAACTAACCCAGCTAAGCTGGCCCAGGGCACCGCCATAGTAAGAAAAGTGCAGTGTGAAAGAGATAGTTAAGAGCAGCTACTGCTGCATATAAAGAATGAAAATAAAAAGTGAGGTACATATATAATAAACAAACAGTGAAGGGTTAAAATGTGTTATAAATGAAAAATGTGTTATAATGCGGTGCCCTGAAACAGATCAACAAAGGCAATCCAGGGGGACCCACGCCCCAAAAATGAACCAAAGTTGAACTACAGTATATAAAACTTGTAGAACTTACCTAGAATTGTGCCTAATACTAGTGTGCATATTCATTACAAGACTCCATGCTTTTAAACCAATAAGGTAGGGGTGCTAATCCAGACCGAGGGCGTCTCCTTTCCCTCAGGTGTGCAATAAAGCACATTAAATGGAGTATATGGGAAAGATTTCTGGACTGCACACCCTGAATATATATATATAATGGGAGGTGCTACCTGATGAGACTAATTGCAGGCAAAAAAACAGACAAATCTCAGGTGCACAACTCCAAATTATTAATAATATATAAATGCAATTATATTTTGCAATCAATAGAGGTTTTTAGCATAATCTTGGCCAAGGTTATGGGCCTACCCACCATATCCAGGTAACCTCTGTACGATAGGTCCCTAACATACTACGATTCAAATCCAGTGCACAGAACACCCCCAAACTAGCCCAGCTAATCCGCCCCAGGGCACCGCCATAGTAAGAAAAGTGCAGTGTGAAAGAGATAGTTAAGAGCAGCTACTGCTGCATATAAAGAATGAAAATAAAAAGTGAGGTACACATATAATAAACAAACATTGAAGGGTTAAAATGAGTTATAAAAGAAAAATGTGTTATAATGCGGTGCCCTGAAACAGATCAACAAAGGCAATGCAGGGGGACCCACGCCCCAAAAATGAACCAAAGTTGCACTACAGTATATAAAACTTGTAGAACTTACCTAGAATTGTGCCTAATACTAGTGTGCATATTCATTACAAGACTCCATGCTTTTAAACCAATAAGGTAGGGGTGCTAATCCAGACCGAGGGCGTCTCCTTTCCCTCAGGTGTGCAATAAAGCACATTAAATGGAGTATATGGGAAAGATTTCTGGACTGCACACCCTGAATATATATATATAATGGGAGGTGCTACCTGATGAGACTAATTGCAGGCACAAAAACAGACAAATCTCAGGTGCACAACTCCAAATTAATAATAATATATAAATGCAATTATATTTTGCAATCAATAGAGGTTTTTAGCATAATCTTGGCCAAGGTTATGGGCCTACCCAACATATCCAGGTAACCTCTGTAGGATAGGTCCCTAACATACTACGATTCAAATCCAGTGCGCAGAACACCCCCAAACTAGCCCAGCTAAGCCGCCCCAGGGCACCGCCATAGTAAGAAAAGTGCAGTGTGAAAGAGATCGTTAAGAGCAGCTACTGCTGCATATAAAGAATGAAAATAAAAAGTGAGGTACATATATAATAAACAAACAGTGAAGGGTTAAAATGTGTTATAAAAGAAAAATGTGTTATAATGCGGTGCCCTGAAACAGATCAACAAAGGCAATCCTGGGGAACCCACGCCCAAAAAATGAACCAAAGTTGCACTACAGTATATAAAACTTGTAGAACTTACCTAGAATTGTGCCTAATACTAGTGTACATATTCATTACAAGACTCCATGCTTTTAAACCAATAAGGTAGGGGTGCTAATCCAGACCGAGGGCATCTCCTTTCCCTCAGGTGTGCAATAAAGCACATTAAATGGAGTATATGGGAAAGATTTCTGGACTGCACACCCTGAATATATATATAATATATATATATATATATATATATATATATATATATTGGGCGGTGCTACCTGATGAGACTAATTGCAGGCACAAAAACAGACAAATCTCAGGTGCACAACTCCAAATTATTAATAATATGTAAATGCAATAAAAGCTTGCAATCAATAGAGGTTTTTAGCATAATCTTGGCCAAGGTTATGGACCTACCCACCATATCCAGGTAACCTTTGTAGGGTAGGTCCCTAACATACTACAATTCAAATCCAGTGCGCAGAACACCCCCAAACTAACCCAGCTAAGCTGGCCCAGGGCACCGCCATAGTAAGAAAAGTGCAGTGTGAAAGAGATAGTTAAGAGCAGCTACTGCTGCATATAAAGAATGAAAATAAAAAGTGAGGTACATATATAATAAACAAACAGTGAAGGGTTAAAATGTGTTATAAATGAAAAATGTGTTATAATGCGGTGCCCTGAAACAGATCAACAAAGGCAATCCAGGGGGACCCACGCCCCAAAAATGAACCAAAGTTGAACTACAGTATATAAAACTTGTAGAACTTACCTAGAATTGTGCCTAATACTAGTGTGCATATTCATTACAAGACTCCATGCTTTTAAACCAATAAGGTAGGGGTGCTAATCCAGACTGAGGGCGTCTCCTTTCCCTCAGGTGTGCAATAAAGCACATTAAATGGAGTATATGGGAAAGATTTCTGGACTGCACACCCTGAATATATATATATAATGGGAGGTGCTACCTGATGAGACTAATTGCAGGCAAAAAAACAGACAAATCTCAGGTGCACAACTCCAAATTATTAATAATATATAAATGCAATTATATTTTGCAATCAATAGAGGTTTTTAGCATAATCTTGGCCAAGGTTATGGGCCTACCCACCATATCCAGGTAACCTCTGTACGATAGGTCCCTAACATACTACGATTCAAATCCAGTGCACAGAACACCCCCAAACTAGCCCAGCTAATCCGCCCCAGGGCACCGCCATAGTAAGAAAAGTGCAGTGTGAAAGAGATAGTTAAGAGCAGCTACTGCTGCATATAAAGAATGAAAATAAAAAGTGAGGTACATATATAATAAGCAAATAGAGAAGGGTTAAAATGTGTTATAAAAGAAAAATGTGTTATAATGCGGTGCCCTGAAACAGATCAACAAAGGCAATCCTGGGGGACCCACGCCCAAAAAATTAACCAAAGTTGCACTACAGTATATAAAACTTGTAGAACTTACCTAGAATTGTGCCTAATACTAGTGTGCATATTCATTACAAGACTCCATGCTTTTAAACCAATAAGGTAGGGGTGCTAATCCAGACCGAGGGCATCTCCTTTCCCTCAGGTGTGCAATAAAGCACATTAAATGGAGTATATGGGAAAGATTTCTGGACTGCACACCCTGAATATATATATATATAATATATATATATATATATATATATATATATATTGGGAGGTGCTACCTGATGAGACTAATTGCAGGCACAAAAACAGACAAATCTCAGGTGCACAACTCCAAATTATTAATAATATGTAAATGCAATAAAAGTTTGCAATCAATAGAGGTTTTTAGCATAATCTTGGCCAAGGTTATGGACCTACCCACCATATCCAGGTAACTTTTGTAGGATAGGTCCCCAACATACTACGATTCAAATCCAGTGCGCAGAACACCCCCAAACGAACCCAGCTAAGCCGCCCCAGGGCACCGCCATAGTAAGAAAAGTGCAGTGTGAAAGAAATAGTTAAGAGCAGCTACTGCTGCATATAAAGAATGAAAATAAAAAGTGAGGTACATATATAATAAACAAACAGTGAAGGGTTAAAATGTGTTATAAATGAAAAATGTGTTATAATGCAGTGCCCTGAAACAGATCAACAAAGGCAATCCAGGGGGACCCACGCCCCAAAAATGAACCAAAGTTGCACTACAGTATATAAAACTTGTAGAACTTACCTAGAATTGTGCCTAATACTAGTGTGCATATTCATTACAAGACTCCATGCTTTTAAACCAATAAGGTAGGGGTGCTAATCCAGACCGAGGGCGTCTCCTTTCCCTCAGGTGTGCAATAAAGCACATTAAATGGAGTATATGGGAAAGATTTCTGGACTGCACACCCAGAATATATATATATAATGGGAGGTGCTACCTGATGAGACTAATTGCAGGCACAAAAACAGACAAATCTCAGGTGCACAACTCCAAATTATTAATAATATATAAATGCAATTATATTTTGCAATCAATAGAGGTTTTTAGCATAATCTTGGCCAAGGTTATGGGCCTACCCACCATATCCAGGTAACCTCTGTAGGATAGGTCCCTAACATACTATGATTCAAATCCAGTGCGCAGAACACCCCCAAACTAGCCCAGCTAAGCCGCCCCAGGGCACCGTAATAGTAAGAAAAGTGCAGTGTGAAAGAGAGAGTTAAGAGCAGCTACTGCTGCATATAAAGAATGAAAATAAAAAGTGAGGTACATATATAATAAACAAACAGTGAAGGGTTAAAATGTGTTATAAAAGAAAAATGTGTTATAATGCGGTGCCCTGAAACAGATCAACAAAGGCAATCCTGGGGAACCCACGCCCAAAAAATGAACCAAAGTTGCACTACAGTATATAAAACTTGTAGAACTTACCTAGAATTGTGCCTAATACTAGTGTGCATATTCATTACAAGACTCCATGCTTTTAAACCAATAAGGTAGGGGTGCTAATCCAGACCGAGGGCATCTCCTTTCCCTCAGGTGTGCAAAAAAGCACATTAAATGGAGTATATGGGAAAGATTTCTGGACTGCACACCCTGAATATATATATAATATATATATATATATATATATATATTGGGCGGTGCTACCTGATGAGACTAATTGCAGGCACAAAAACAGACAAATCTCAGGTGCACAACTCCAAATTATTAATAATATGTAAATGCAATAAAAGTTTGCAATCAATAGAGGTTTTTAGCATAATCTTGGCCAAGGTTATGGACCTACCCACCATATCCAGGTAACCTTTGTAGGGTAGGTCCCTAACATACTACGATTCAAATCCAGTGCGCAGAACACCCCCAAACTAACCCAGCTAAGCTGGCCCAGGGCACCGCCATAGTAAGAAAAGTGCAGTGTGAAAGAGATAGTTAAGAGCAGCTACTGCTGCATATAAAGAATGAAAATAAAAAGTGAGGTACATATATAATAAACAAACAGTGAAGGGTTAAAATGTGTTATAAATGAAAAATGTGTTATAATGCGGTGCCCTGAAACAGATCAACAAAGGCAATCCAGGGGGACCCACGCCCCAAAAATGAACCAAAGTTGAACTACAGTATATAAAACTTGTAGAACTTACCTAGAATTGTGCCTAATACTAGTGTGCATATTCATTACAAGACTCCATGCTTTTAAACCAATAAGGTAGGGGTGCTAATCCAGACCGAGGGCGTCTCCTTTCCCTCAGGTGTGCAATAAAGCACATTAAATGGAGTATATGGGAAAGATTTCTGGACTGCACACCCTGAATATATATATATAATGGGAGGTGCTACCTGATGAGACTAATTGCAGGCACAAAAACAGACAAATCTCAGGTGCACAACTCCAAATTATTAATAATATATAAATGCAATTATATTTTGCAATCAATAGAGGTTTTTAGCATAATCTTGGCCAAGGTTATGGGCCTACCCACCATATCCAGGTAACCTCTGTACGATAGGTCCCTAACATACTACGATTCAAATCCAGTGCACAGAACACCCCCAAACTAGCCCAGCTAATCCGCCCCAGGGCACCGCCATAGTAAGAAAAGTGCAGTGTGAAAGAGATAGTTAAGAGCAGCTACTGCTGCATATAAAGAATGAAAATAAAAAGTGAGGTACATATATAATAAACAAATAGAGAAGGGTTAAAATGTGTTATAAAAGAAAAATGTGTTATAATGCGGTGCCCTGAAACAGATCAACAAAGGCAATCCTGGGGGACCCACGCCCAAAAAATTAACCAAAGTTGCACTACAGTATATAAAACTTGTAGAACTTACCTAGAATTGTGCCTAATACTAGTGTGCATATTCATTACAAGACTCCATGCTTTTAAACCAATAAGGTAGGGGTGCTAATCCAGACCGAGGGCATCTCCTTTCCCTCAGGTGTGCAATAAAGCACATTAAATGGAGTATATGGGAAAGATTTCTGGACTGCACACCCTGAATATATATATATAATATATATATATATATATATATATATATTGGGAGGTGCTACCTGATGAGACTAATTGCAGGCACAAAAACAGACAAATCTCAGGTGCACAACTCCAAATTATTAATAATATGTAAATGCAATAAAAGTTTGCAATCAATAGAGGTTTTTAGCATAATCTTGGCCAAGGTTATGGACCTACCCACCATATCCAGGTAACTTTTGTAGGATAGGTCCCCAACATACTACGATTCAAATCCAGTGCGCAGAACACCCCCAAACGAACCCAGCTAAGCCGCCCCAGGGCACCGCCATAGTAAGAAAAGTGCAGTGTGAAAGAAATAGTTAAGAGCAGCTACTGCTGCATATAAAGAATGAAAATAAAAAGTGAGGTACATATATAATAAACAAACAGTGAAGGGTTAAAATGTGTTATAAATGAAAAATGTGTTATAATGCAGTGCCCTGAAACAGATCAACAAAGGCAATCCAGGGGGACCCACGCCCCAAAAATGAACCAAAGTTGCACTACAGTATATAAAACTTGTAGAACTTACCTAGAATTGTGCCTAATACTAGTGTGCATATTCATTACAAGACTCCATGCTTTTAAACCAATAAGGTAGGGGTGCTAATCCAGACCGAGGGCGTCTCCTTTCCCTCAGGTGTGCAATAAAGCACATTAAATGGAGTATATGGGAAAGATTTCTGGACTGCACACCCAGAATATATATATATAATGGGAGGTGCTACCTGATGAGACTAATTGCAGGCACAAAAACAGACAAATCTCAGGTGCACAACTCCAAATTATTAATAATATATAAATGCAATTATATTTTGCAATCAATAGAGGTTTTTAGCATAATCTTGGCCAAGGTTATGGGCCTACCCACCATATCCAGGTAACCTCTGTAGGATAGGTCCCTAACATACTACGATTCAAATCCAGTGCGCAGAACACCCCCAAACTAGCCCAGCTAAGCCGCCCCAGGGCACCGTAATAGTAAGAAAAGTGCAGTGTGAAAGAGAGTGTTAAGAGCAGCTACTGCTGCATATAAAGAATGAAAATAAAAAGTGAGGTACATATATAATAAACAAACAGTGAAGGGTTAAAATGTGTTATAAAAGAAAAATGTGTTATAATGCGGTGCCCTGAAACAGATCAACAAAGGCAATCCTGGGGAACCCACGCCCAAAAAATGAACCAAAGTTGCACTACAGTATATAAAACTTGTAGAACTTACCTAGAATTGTGCCTAATACTAGTGTGCATATTCATTACAAGACTCCATGCTTTTAAACCAATAAGGTAGGGGTGCTAATCCAGACCGAGGGCATCTCCTTTCCCTCAGGTGTGCAATAAAGCACATTAAATGGAGTATATGGGAAAGATTTCTGGACTGCACACCCTGAATATATATATAATATATATATATATATATATATATTGGGCGGTGCTACCTGATGAGACTAATTGCAGGCACAAAAACAGACAAATCTCAGGTGCACAACTCCAAATTATTAATAATATGTAAATGCAATAAAAGTTTGCAATCAATAGAGGTTTTTAGCATAATCTTGGCCAAGGTTATGGACCTACCCACCATATCCAGGTAACCTTTGTAGGGTAGGTCCCTAACATACTACGATTCAAATCCAGTGCGCAGAACACCCCCAAACTAACCCAGCTAAGCTGGCCCAGGGCACCGCCATAGTATGAAAAGTGCAGTGTGAAAGAGATAGTTAAGAGCAGCTACTGCTGCATATAAAGAATGAAAATAAAAAGTGAGGTACATATATAATAAACAAACAGTGAAGGGTTAAAATGTGTTATAAATGAAAAATGTGTTATAATGCGGTGCCCTGAAACAGATCAACAAAGGCAATCCAGGGGGACCCACGCCCCAAAAATGAACCAAAGTTGCACTACAGTATATAAAACTTGTAGAACTTACCTAGAATTGTGCCTAATACTAGTGTGCATATTCATTACAAGACTCCATGCTTTTAAACCAATAAGGTAGGGGTGCTAATCCAGACCGAGGGCATCTCCTTTCCCTCAGGTGTGCAATAAAGCACATTAAATGGAGAATATGGGAAAGATTTCTGGACTGCACACCCTGAATATATATATATAATGGGAGGTGCTACCTGATGAGACTAATTGCAGGCACAAAAACAGACAAATCTCAGGTGCACAACTCCAAATTATTAATAATATATAAATGCAATTATATTTTGCAATCAATAGAGGTTTTTAGCATAATCTTGGCCAAGGTTATGGGCCTACCCACCATATCCAGGTAACCTCTGTAGGATAGGTCCCTAACATACTACGATTCAAATCCAGTGCACATTACACCCCCAAACTAGCCCAGCTAAGCCGCCCCAGGGCACCGCCATAGTAAGAAAAGTGCAGTGTGAAAGAGATAGTTAAGAGCAGCTACTGCTGCATATAAAGAATGAAAATAAAAAGTGAGGTACACATATAATAAACAAACATTGAAGGGTTAAAATGAGTTATAAAAGAAAAATGTGTTATAATGCGGTGCCCTGAAACAGATCAACAAAGGCAATCCTGGGGGACCCACGCCCAAAAAATGAACCAAAGTTGCACTACAGTATATAAAACTTGTAGAACTTACCTAGAATTGTGCCTAATACTAGTGTGCATATTCATTACAAGACTCCATGCTTTTAAACCAATAAGGTAGGGGTGCTAATCCAGACCGAGGGCATCTCCTTTCCCTCAGGTGTGCAATAAAGCACATTAAATGGAGTATATGGGAAAGATTTCTGGACTGCACACCCTGAATATATATATATAATATATATATATATATATATATATATTGGGAGGTGCTACCTGATGAGACTAATTGCAGGCACAAAAACAGACAAATCTCAGGTGCACAACTCCAAATTATTAATAATATGTAAATGCAATAAAAGTTTGCAATCAATAGAGGTTTTTAGCATAATCTTGGCCAAAATTATGGACCTACCCACCATATCCAGGTAACCTTTGTAGCGTAGGTCCCTAACATACTACGATTCAAATCCAGTGCGCAGAACACCCCCAAACTAGCCCAGCTAAGCCGCCCCAGGGCACCGCCATAGTAAGAAAAGTGCAGTGTGAAAGAGATAGTTAAGAGCAGCTACTGCTGCATATAAATAATGAAAATAAAAAGTGAGGTACATATATAATAAACAAACAGTGAAGGGTTAAAATGTGTTATAAATGAAAAATGTGTTATAATGCGGTGCCCTGAAACAGATCAACAAAGGCAATCCAGGGGGACCCACGCCCCAAAAATGAACCAAAGTTGCACTACAGTATATAAAACTTGTAGAACTTACCTAGAATTGTGCCTAATACTAGTGTGCATATTCATTACAAGACTCCATGCTTTTAAACCAATAAGGTAGGGGTGCTAATCCAGACCGAGGGCGTCTCCTTTCCCTCAGGTGTGCAATAAAGCACATTAAATGGAGTATATGGGAAAGATTTCTGGACTGCACACCCTGAATATATATATATATATAATGGGAGGTGCTACCTGATGAGACTAATTGCAGGCACAAAAACAGACAAATCTCAGGTGCACAAATCCAAATTAATAATAATATATAAATGCAATTATATTTTGCAATCAATAGAGGTTTTTAGCATAATCTTGGCCAAGGTTATGGGCCTACCCAACATATCCAGGTAACCTCTGTAGGATAGGTCCCTAACATACTACGATTCAAATCCAGTGCGCAGAACACCCCCAAACTAGCCCAGCTAAGCCGCCCCAGGGCACCGCCATAGTAAGAAAAGTGCAGTGTGAAAGAGATAGTTAAGAGCAGCTACTGCTGCATATAAAGAATGAAAATAAAAAGTGAGGTACATATATAATAAACAAATAGAGAAGGGTTAAAATGTGTTATAAAAGAAAAATGTGTTATAATGCGGTGCCCTGAAACAGATCAACAAAGGCAATCCTGGGGGACCCACGCCCAAAAAATGAACCAAAGTTGCACTACAGTATATAAAACTTGTAGAACTTACCTAGAATTGTGCCTAATACTAGTGTGCATATTCATTACAAGACTCCATGCTTTTAAACCAATAAGGTAGGGGTGCTAATCCAGACCGAGGGCATCTCCTTTCCCTCAGGTGTGCAATAAAGCACATTAAATGGAGTATATGGGAAAGATTTCTGGACTGCACACCCTGAATATATATATATAATATATATATATATATATATATATATTGGGAGGTGCTACCTGATGAGACTAATTGCAGGCACAAAAACAGACAAATCTCAGGTGCACAACTCCAAATTATTAATAATATGTAAATGCAATAAAAGTTTGCAATCAATAGAGGTTTTTAGCATAATCTTGGCCAAGGTTATGGACCTACCCACCATATCCAGGTAACTTTTGTAGGGTAGGTCCCCATCATACTACGATTCAAATCCAGTGCGCAGAACACCCCCAAACGAACCCAGCTAAGCCGCCCCAGGGCACCGCCATAGTAAGAAAAGTGCAGTGTGAAAGAGATAGTTAAGAGCAGCTACTGCTGCATATAAAGAATGAAAATAAAAAGTGAGGTACACATATAATAAACAAACATTGAAGGGTTAAAATGAGTTATAAAAGAAAAATGTGTTATAATGCGGTGCCCTGAAACAGATCAACAAAGGCAATCCAGGGGGACCCACGCCCCAAAAATGAACCAAAGTTGCACTACAGTATATAAAACTTGTAGAACTTACCTAGAATTGTGCCTAATACTAGTGTGCATATTCATTACAAGACTCCATGCTTTTAAACCAATAAGGTAGGGGTGCTAATCCAGACCGAGGGCGTCTCCTTTCCCTCAGGTGTGCAATAAAGCACATTAAATGGAGTATATGGGAAAGATTTCTGGACTGCACACCCTGAATATATATATATAATGGGAGGTGCTACCTGATGAGACTAAATGCAGGCACAAAAACAGACAAATCTCAGGTGCACAACTCCAAATTATTAATAATATGTAAATGCAATAAAAGTTTGCAATCAATAGAGGTTTTTAGCATAATCTTGGCCAAGGTTATGGACCTACCCACCATATCCAGGTAACCTTTGTAGGGTAGGTCCCTAACATACTACGATTCAAATCCAGTGCGCAGAACACCCCCAAACTAACCCAGCTAAGCTGGCCCAGGGCACCGCCATAGTAAGAAAAGTGCAGTGTGAAAGAGATAGTTAAGAGCAGCTACTGCTGCATATAAAGAATGAAAATAAAAAGTGAGGTACATATATAATAAACAAACAGTGAAGGGTTAAAATGTGTTATAAATGAAAAATGTGTTATAATGCGGTGCCCTGAAACAGATCAACAAAGGCAATCCAGGGGGACCCACGCCCCAAAAATGAACCAAAGTTGCACTACAGTATATAAAACTTGTAGAACTTACCTAGAATTGTGCCTAATACTAGTGTGCATATTCATTACAAGACTCCATGCTTTTAAACCAATAAGGTAGGGGTGCTAATCCAGACCGAGGGCATCTCCTTTCCCTCAGGTGTGCAATAAAGCACATTAAATGGAGAATATGGGAAAGATTTCTGGACTGCACACCCTGAATATATATATATAATGGGAGGTGCTACCTGATGAGACTAATTGCAGGCACAAAAACAGACAAATCTCAGGTGCACAACTCCAAATTATTAATAATATATAAATGCAATTATATTTTGCAATCAATAGAGGTTTTTAGCATAATCATGGCCAAGGTTATGGGCCTACCCACCATATCCAGGTAACCTCTGTAGGATAGGTCCCTAACATACTACGATTCAAATCCAGTGCACATTACACCCCCAAACTAGCCCAGCTAAGCCGCCCCAGGGCACCGCCATAGTAAGAATAGTGCAGTGTGAAAGAGATAGTTAAGAGCAGCTACTGCTGCATATAAAGAATGAAAATAAAAAGTGAGGTACACATATAATAAACAAACATTGAAGGGTTAAAATGAGTTATAAAAGAAAAATGTGTTATAATGCGGTGCCCTGAAACAGATCAACAAAGGCAATCCTGGGGGACCCACGCCCAAAAAATGAACCAAAGTTGCACTACAGTATATAAAACTTGTAGAACTTACCTAGAATTGTGCCTAATACTAGTGTGCATATTCATTACAAGACTCCATGCTTTTAAACCAATAAGGTAGGGGTGCTAATCCAGACCGAGGGCATCTCCTTTCCCTCAGGTGTGCAATAAAGCACATTAAATGGAGTATATGGGAAAGATTTCTGGACTGCACACCCTGAATATATATATATAATATATATATATATATATATATATATATATTGGGAGGTGCTACCTGATGAGACTAATTGCAGGCACAAAAACAGACAAATCTCAGGTGCACAACTCCAAATTATTAATAATATGTAAATGCAATAAAAGTTTGCAATCAATAGAGGTTTTTAGCATAATCTTGGCCAAGGTTATGGACCTACCCACCATATCCAGGTAACTTTTGTAGGGTAGGTCCCCATCATACTACGATTCAAATCCAGTGCGCAGAACACCCCCAAACGAACCCAGCTAAGCCGCCCCAGGGCACCGCCATAGTAAGAAAAGTGCAGTGTGAAAGAGATAGTTAAGAGCAGCTACTGCTGCATATAAAGAATGAAAATAAAAAGTGAGGTACACATATAATAAACAAACATTGAAGGGTTAAAATGAGTTATAAAAGAAAAATGTGTTATAATGCGGTGCCCTGAAACAGATCAACAAAGGCAATCCAGGGGGACCCACGCCCCAAAAATGAACCAAAGTTGCACTACAGTATATAAAACTTGTAGAACTTACCTAGAATTGTGCCTAATACTAGTGTGCATATTCATTACAAGACTCCATGCTTTTAAACCAATAAGGTAGGGGTGCTAATCCAGACCGAGGGCGTCTCCTTTCCCTCAGGTGTGCAATAAAGCACATTAAATGGAGTATATGGGAAAGATTTCTGGACTGCACACCCTGAATATATATATATAATGGGAGGTGCTACCTGATGAGACTAAATGCAGGCACAAAAACAGACAAATCTCAGGTGCACAACTCCAAATTATTAATAATATGTAAATGCAATAAAAGTTTGCAATCAATAGAGGTTTTTAGCATAATCTTGGCCAAGGTTATGGACCTACCCACCATATCCAGGTAACCTTTGTAGGGTAGGTCCCTAACATACTACGATTCAAATCCAGTGCGCAGAACACCCCCAAACTAACCCAGCTAAGCTGGCCCAGGGCACCGCCATAGTAAGAAAAGTGCAGTGTGAAAGAGATAGTTAAGAGCAGCTACTGCTGCATATAAAGAATGAAAATAAAAAGTGAGGAACATATATAATAAACAAACAGTGAAGGGTTAAAATGTGTTATAAATGAAAAATGTGTTATAATGCGGTGCCCTGAAACAGATCAACAAAGGCAATCCAGGGGGACCCACGCCCCAAAAATGAACCAAAGTTGCACTACAGTATATAAAACTTGTAGAACTTACCTAGAATTGTGCCTAATACTAGTGTGCATATTCATTACAAGACTCCATGCTTTTAAACCAATAAGGTAGGGGTGCTAATCCAGACCGAGGGCATCTCCTTTCCCTCAGGTGTGCAATAAAGCACATTAAATGGAGAATATGGGAAAGATTTCTGGACTGCACACCCTGAATATATATATATAATGGGAGGTGCTACCTGATTAGACTAATTGCAGGCACAAAAACAGACAAATCTCAGGTGCACAACTCCAAATTATTAATAATATATAAATGCAATTATATTTTGCAATCAATAGAGGTTTTTAGCATAATCTTGGCCAAGGTTATGGGCCTACCCACCATATCCAGGTAACCTCTGTAGGATAGGTCCCTAACATACTACGATTCAAATCCAGTGCACATTACACCCCCAAACTAGCCCAGCTAAGCCGCCCCAGGGCACCGCCATAGTAAGAATAGTGCAGTGTGAAAGAGATAGTTAAGAGCAGCTACTGCTGCATATAAAGAATGAAAATAAAAAGTGAGGTACACATATAATAAACAAACATTGAAGGGTTAAAATGAGTTATAAAAGAAAAATGTGTTATAATGCGGTGCCCTGAAACAGATCAACAAAGGCAATCCTGGGGGACCCACGCCCAAAAAATGAACCAAAGTTGCACTACAGTATATAAAACTTGTAGAACTTACCTAGAATTGTGCCTAATACTAGTGTGCATATTCATTACAAGACTCCATGCTTTTAAACCAATAAGGTAGGGGTGCTAATCCAGACCGAGGGCATCTCCTTTCCCTCAGGTGTGCAATAAAGCACATTAAATGGAGTATATGGGAAAGATTTCTGGACTGCACACCCTGAATATATATATATAATATATATATATATATATATATATATATATTGGGAGGTGCTACCTGATGAGACTAATTGCAGGCACAAAAACAGACAAATCTCAGGTGCACAACTCCAAATTATTAATAATATGTAAATGCAATAAAAGTTTGCAATCAATAGAGGTTTTTAGCATAATCTTGGCCAAAATTATGGACCTACCCACCATATCCAGGTAACCTTTGTAGGGTAGGTCCCTAACATACTACGATTCAAATCCAGTGCGCAGAACACCCCCAAACTAGCCCAGCTAAGCCGCCCCAGGGCACCGCCATAGTAAGAAAAGTGCAGTGTGAAAGAGATAGTTAAGAGCAGCTACTGCTGCATATAAATAATGAAAATAAAAAGTGAGGTACATATATAATAAACAAACAGTGAAGGGTTAAAATGTGTTATAAATGAAAAATGTGTTATAATGCGGTGCCCTGAAACAGATCAACAAAGGCAATCCAGGGGGACCCACGCCCCAAATATGAACCAAAGTTGCACTACAGTATATAAAACTTGTAGAACTTACTTAGAATTGTGCCTAATACTAGTGTGCATATTCATTACAAGACTCCATGCTTTTAAACCAATAAGGTAGGGGTGCTAATCCAGACCGAGGGCGTCTCCTTTCCCTCAGGTGTGCAATAAAGCACATTAAATGGAGTATATGGGAAAGATTTCTGGACTGCACACCCTGAATATATATATATATATAATGGGAGGTGCTACCTGATGAGACTAATTGCAGGCACAAAAATAGACAAATCTCAGGTGCACAAATCCAAATTAATAATAATATATAAATGCAATTATATTTTGCAATCAATAGAGGTTTTTAGCATAATCTTGGCCAAGGTTATGGGCCTACCCAACATATCCAGGTAACCTCTGTAGGATAGGTCCCTAACATACTACGATTCAAATCCAGTGCGCAGAACACCCCCAAACTAGCCCAGCTAAGCCGCCCCAGGGCACCGCCATAGTAAGAAAAGTGCAGTGTGAAAGAGATAGTTAAGAGCAGCTACTGCTGCATATAAAGAATGAAAATAAAAAGTGAGGTACATATATAATAAACAAATAGAGAAGGGTTAAAATGTGTTATAAAAGAAAAATGTGTTATAATGCGGTGCCCTGAAACAGATCAACAAAGGCAATCCTGGGGGACCCACGCCCAAAAAATGAACCAAAGTTGCACTACAGTATATAAAACTTGTAGAACTTACCTAGAATTGTGCCTAATACTAGTGTGCATATTCATTACAAGACTCCATGCTTTTAAACCAATAAGGTAGGGGTGCTAATCCAGACCGAGGGCATCTCCTTTCCCTCAGGTGTGCAATAAAGCACATTAAATGGAGTATATGGGAAAGATTTCTGGACTGCACACCCTGAATATATATATATAATATATATATATATATATATTGGGAGGTGCTACCTGATGAGACTAATTGCAGGCACAAAAACAGACAAATCTCAGGTGCACAACTCCAAATTATTAATAATATGTAAATGCAATAAAAGTTTGCAATCAATAGAGGTTTTTAGCATAATCTTGGCCAAGGTTATGGACCTACCCACCATATCCAGGTAACTTTTGTAGGGTAGGTCCCCAACATACTACGATTCAAATCCAGTGCGCAGAACACCCCCAAACGAACCCAGCTAAGCCGCCCCAGGGCACCGCCATAGTAAGAAAAGTGCAGTGTGAAAGAGATAGTTAAGAGCAGCTACTGCTGCATATAAAGAATGAAAATAAAAAGTGAGGTACACATATAATAAACAAACATTGAAGGGTTAAAATGAGTTATAAAAGAAAAATGTGTTATAATGCGGTGCCCTGAAACAGATCAACAAAGGCAATCCTGGGGGACCCACGCCCAAAAAATGAACCAAAGTTGCACTACAGTATATAAAACTTGTAGAACTTACCTAGAATTGTGCCTAATACTAGTGTGCATATTCATTACAAGACTCCATGCTTTTAAACCAATAAGGTAGGGGTGCTAATCCAGACCGAGGGCATCTCCTTTCCCTCAGGTGTGCAATAAAGCACATTAAATGGAGTATATGGGAAAGATTTCTGGACTGCACACCCTGAATATATATATATAATATATATATATATATATATATATATATATATTGGGAGGTGCTACCTGATGAGACTAATTGCAGGCACAAAAACAGACAAATCTCAGGTGCACAACTCCAAATTATTAATAATATGTAAATGCAATAAAAGTTTGCAATCAATAGAGGTTTTTAGCATAATCTTGGCCAAAATTATGGACCTACCCACCATATCCAGGTAACCTTTGTAGGGTAGGTCCCTAACATACTACGATTCAAATCCAGTGCGCAGAACACCCCCAAACTAGCCCAGCTAAGCCGCCCCAGGGCACCGCCATAGTAAGAAAAGTGCAGTGTGAAAGAGATAGTTAAGAGCAGCTACTGCTGCATATAAATAATGAAAATAAAAAGTGAGGTACATATATAATAAACAAACAGTGAAGGGTTAAAATGTGTTATAAATGAAAAATGTGTTATAATGCGGTGCCCTGAAACAGATCAACAAAGGCAATCCAGGGGGACCCACGCCCCAAAAATGAACCAAAGTTGCACTACAGTATATAAAACTTGTAGAACTTACCTAGAATTGTGCCTAATACTAGTGTGCATATTCATTACAAGACTCCATGCTTTTAAACCAATAAGGTAGGGGTGCTAATCCAGACCGAGGGCGTCTCCTTTCCCTCAGGTGTGCAATAAAGCACATTAAATGGAGTATATGGGAAAGATTTCTGGACTGCACACCCTGAATATATATATATATATAATGGGAGGTGCTACCTGATGAGACTAATTGCAGGCACAAAAACAGACAAATCTCAGGTGCACAAATCCAAATTAATAATAATATATAAATGCAATTATATTTTGCAATCAATAGAGGTTTTTAGCATAATCTTGGCCAAGGTTATGGGCCTACCCAACATATCCAGGTAACCTCTGTAGGATAGGTCCCTAACATACTACAATTCAAATCCAGTGCGCAGAACACCCCCAAACTAGCCCAGCTAAGCCGCCCCAGGGCACCGCCATAGTAAGAAAAGTGCAGTGTGAAAGAGATAGTTAAGAGCAGCTACTGCTGCATATAAAGAATGAAAATAAAAAGTGAGGTACATATATAATAAACAAATAGAGAAGGGTTAAAATGTGTTATAAAAGAAAAATGTGTTATAATGCGGTGCCCTGAAACAGATCAACAAAGGCAATCCTGGGGGACCCACGCCCAAAAAATGAACCAAAGTTGCACTACAGTATATAAAACTTGTAGAACTTACCTAGAATTGTGTCTAATACTAGTGTGCATATTCATTACAAGACTCCATGCTTTTAAACCAATAAGGTAGGGGTGCTAATCCAGACCGAGGGCATCTCCTTTCCCTCAGGTGTGCAATAAAGCACATTAAATGGAGTATATGGGAAAGATTTCTGGACTGCACACCCTGAATATATATATATAATATATATATATATATATATATATATTGGGAGGTGCTACCTGATGAGACTAATTGCAGGCACAAAAACAGACAAATCTCAGGTGCACAACTCCAAATTATTAATAATATGTAAATGCAATAAAAGTTTGCAATCAATAGAGGTTTTTAGCATAATCTTGGCCAAGGTTATGGACCTACCCACCATATCCAGGTAACTTTTGTAGGGTAGGTCCCCATCATACTACGATTCAAATCCAGTGCGCAGAACACCCCCAAACGAACCCAGCTAAGCCGCCCCAGGGCACCGCCATAGTAAGAAAAGTGCAGTGTGAAAGAGATAGTTAAGAGCAGCTACTGCTGCATATAAAGAATGAAAATAAAAAGTGAGGTACACATATAATAAACAAACATTGAAGGGTTAAAATGAGTTATAAAAGAAAAATGTGTTATAATGCGGTGCCCTGAAACAGATCAACAAAGGCAATCCAGGGGGACCCACGCCCCAAAAATGAACCAAAGTTGCACTACAGTATATAAAACTTGTAGAACTTACCTAGAATTGTGCCTAATACTAGTGTGCATATTCATTACAAGACTCCATGCTTTTAAACCAATAAGGTAGGGGTGCTAATCCAGACCGAGGGCATCTCCTTTCCCTCAGGTGTGCAATAAAGCACATTAAATGGAGTATATGGGAAAGATTTCTGGACTGCACACCCTGAATATATATATATAATGGGAGGTGCTACCTGATGAGACTAAATGCAGGCACAAAAACAGACAAATCTCAGGTGCACAACTCCAAATTATTAATAATATGTAAATGCAATAAAAGTTTGCAATCAATAGAGGTTTTTAGCATAATCTTGGCCAAGGTTATGGACCTACCCACCATATCCAGGTAACCTTTGTAGGGTAGGTCCCTAACATACTACGATTCAAATCCAGTGCGCAGAACACCCCCAAACTAACCCAGCTAAGCTGGCCCAGGGCACCGCCATAGTAAGAAAAGTGCAGTGTGAAAGAGATAGTTAAGAGCAGCTACTGCTGCATATAAAGAATGAAAATAAAAAGTGAGGTACATATATAATAAACAAACAGTGAAGGGTTAAAATGTGTTATAAATGAAAAATGTGTTATAATGCGGTGCCCTGAAACAGATCAACAAAGGCAATCCAGGGGGACCCACGCCCCAAAAATGAACCAAAGTTGCACTACAGTATATAAAACTTGTAGAACTTACCTAGAATTGTGCCTAATACTAGTGTGCATATTCATTACAAGACTCCATGCTTTTAAACCAATAAGGTAGGGGTGCTAATCCAGACCGAGGGCATCTCCTTTCCCTCAGGTGTGCAATAAAGCACATTAAATGGAGAATATGGGAAAGATTTCTGGACTGCACACCCTGAATATATATATATAATGGGAGGTGCTACCTGATGAGACTAATTGCAGGCACAAAAACAGACAAATCTCAGGTGCACAACTCCAAATTATTAATAATATATAAATGCAATTATATTTTGCAATCAATAGAGGTTTTTAGCATAATCTTGGCCAAGGTTATGGGCCTACCCACCATATCCAGGTAACCTCTGTAGGATAGGTCCCTAACATACTACGATTCAAATCCAGTGCACATTACACCCCCAAACTAGCCCAGCTAAGCCGCCCCAGGGCACCGCCATAGTAAGAATAGTGCAGTGTGAAAGAGATAGTTAAGAGCAGCTACTGCTGCATATAAAGAATGAAAATAAAAAGTGAGGTACACATATAATAAGCAAACATTGAAGGGTTAAAATGAGTTATAAAAGAAAAATGTGTTATAATGCGGTGCCCTGAAACAGATCAACAAAGGCAATCCTGGGGGACCCACGCCCAAAAAATGAACCAAAGTTGCACTACAGTATATAAAACTTGTAGAACTTACCTAGAATTGTGCCTAATACTAGTGTGCATATTCATTACAAGACTCCATGCTTTTAAACCAATAAGGTAGGGGTGCTAATCCAGACCGAGGGCATCTCCTTTCCCTCAGGTGTGCAATAAAGCACATTAAATGGAGTATATGGGAAAGATTTCTGGACTGCACACCCTGAATATATATATATAATATATATATATATATATATATATATATATTGGGAGGTGCTACCTGATGAGACTAATTGCAGGCACAAAAACAGACAAATCTCAGGTGCACAACTCCAAATTATTAATAATATGTAAATGCAATAAAAGTTTGCAATCAATAGAGGTTTTTAGCATAATCTTGGCCAAGGTTATGGACCTACCCACCATATCCAGGTAACCTTTGTAGGGTAGGTCCCTAACATACTACGATTCAAATCCAGTGCGCAGAACACCCCCAAACTAACCCAGCTAAGCTGGCCCAGGGCACCGCCATAGTAAGAAAAGTGCAGTGTGAAAGAGATAGTTAAGAGCAGCTACTGCTGCATATAAAGAATGAAAATAAAAAGTGAGGTACATATATAATAAACAAACAGTGAAGGGTTAAAATGTGTTATAAATGAAAAATGTGTTATAATGCGGTGCCCTGAAACAGATCAACAAAGGCAATCCAGGGGGACCCACGCCCCAAAAATGAACCAAAGTTGCACTACAGTATATAAAACTTGTAGAACTTACCTAGAATTGTGCCTAATACTAGTGTGCATATTCATTACAAGACTCCATGCTTTTAAACCAATAAGGTAGGGGTGCTAATCCAGACCGAGGGCGTCTCCTTTCCCTCAGGTGTGCAATAAAGCACATTAAATGGAGTATATGGGAAAGATTTCTGGACTGCACACCCTGAATATATATATATATATAATGGGAGGTGCTACCTGATGAGACTAATTGCAGGCACAAAAACAGACAAATCTCAGGTGCACAAATCCAAATTAATAATAATATATAAATGCAATTATATTTTGCAATCAATAGAGGTTTTTAGCATAATCTTGGCCAAGGTTATGGGCCTACCCAACATATCCAGGTAACCTCTGTAGGATAGGTCCCTAACATACTACGATTCAAATCCAGTGCGCAGAACACCCCCAAACTAGCCCAGCTAAGCCGCCCCAGGGCACCGCCATAGTAAGAAAAGTGCAGTGTGAAAGAGATAGTTAAGAGCAGCTACTGCTGCATATAAAGAATGAAAATAAAAAGTGAGGTACATATATAATAAACAAATAGAGAAGGGTTAAAATGTGTTATAAAAGAAAAATGTGTTATAATGCGGTGCCCTGAAACAGATCAACAAAGGCAATCCTGGGGGACCCACGCCCAAAAAATGAACCAAAGTTGCACTACAGTATATAAAACTTGTAGAACTTACCTAGAATTGTGCCTAATACTAGTGTGCATATTCATTACAAGACTCCATGCTTTTAAACCAATAAGGTAGGGGTGCTAATCCAGACCGAGGGCATCTCCTTTCCCTCAGGTGTGCAATAAAGCACATTAAATGGAGTATATGGGAAAGATTTCTGGACTGCACACCCTGAATATATATATATAATATATATATATATATATATATATTGGGAGGTGCTACCTGATGAGACTAATTGCAGGCACAAAAACAGACAAATCTCAGGTGCACAACTCCAAATTATTAATAATATGTAAATGCAATAAAAGTTTGCAATCAATAGAGGTTTTTAGCATAATCTTGGCCAAGGTTATGGACCTACCCACCATATCCAGGTAACTTTTGTAGGGTAGGTCCCCAACATACTACGATTCAAATCCAGTGCGCAGAACACCCCCAAACGAACCCAGCTAAGCCGCCCCAGGGCACCGCCATAGTAAGAAAAGTGCAGTGTGAAAGAGATAGTTAAGAGCAGCTACTGCTGCATATAAAGAATGAAAATAAAAAGTGAGGTACACATATAATAAACAAACATTGAAGGGTTAAAATGAGTTATAAAAGAAAAATGTGTTATAATGCGGTGCCCTGAAACAGATCAACAAAGGCAATCCAGGGGGACCCACGCCCCAAAAATGAACCAAAGTTGCACTACAGTATATAAAACTTGTAGAACTTACCTAGAATTGTGCCTAATACTAGTGTGCATATTCATTACAAGACTCCATGCTTTTAAACCAATAAGGTAGGGGTGCTAATCCAGACCGAGGGCGTCTCCTTTCCCTCAGGTGTGCAATAAAGCACATTAAATGGAGTATATGGGAAAGATTTCTGGACTGCACACCCTGAATATATATATATAATGGGAGGTGCTACCTGATGAGACTAATTGCAGGCACAAAAACAGACAAATCTCAGGTGCACAACTCCAAATTAATAATAATATATAAATGCAATTATATTTTGCAATCAATAGAGGTTTTTAGCATAATCTTGGCCAAGGTTATGGGCCTACCCAACATATCCAGGTAACCTCTGTAGGATAGGTCCCTAACATACTACGATTCAAATCCAGTGCGCAGAACACCCCCAAACTAGCCCAGCTAAGCCGCCCCAGGGCACCGCCATAGTAAGAAAAGTGCAGTGTGAAAGAGATAGTTAAGAGCAGCTACTGCTGCATATAAAGAATGAAAATAAAAAGTGAGGTACATATATAATAAACAAACAGTGAAGGGTTAAAATGTGTTATAAAAGAAAAATGTGTTATAATGCGGTGCCCTGAAACAGATCAACAAAGGCAATCCTGGGGAACCCACGCCCAAAAAATGAACCAAAGTTGCACTACAGTATATAAAACTTGTAGAACTTACCTAGAATTGTGCCTAATACTAGTGTACATATTCATTACAAGACTCCATGCTTTTAAACCAATAAGGTAGGGGTGCTAATCCAGACCGAGGGCATCTCCTTTCCCTCAGGTGTGCAATAAAGCACATTAAATGGAGTATATGGGAAAGATTTCTGGACTGCACACCCTGAATATATATATAATATATATATATATATATATATATATATATATTGGGCGGTGCTACCTGATGAGACTAATTGCAGGCACAAAAACAGACAAATCTCAGGTGCACAACTCCAAATTATTAATAATATGTAAATGCAATAAAAGCTTGCAATCAATAGAGGTTTTTAGCATAATCTTGGCCAAGGTTATGGACCTACCCACCATATCCAGGTAACCTTTGTAGGGTAGGTCCCTAACATACTACGATTCAAATCCAGTGCGCAGAACACCCCCAAACTAACCCAGCTAAGCTGGCCCAGGGCACCGCCATAGTAAGAAAAGTGCAGTGTGAAAGAGATAGTTAAGAGCAGCTACTGCTGCATATAAAGAATGAAAATAAAAAGTGAGGTACATATATAATAAACAAACAGTGAAGGGTTAAAATGTGTTATAAATGAAAAATGTGTTATAATGCGGTGCCCTGAAACAGATCAACAAAGGCAATCCAGGGGGACCCACGCCCCAAAAATGAACCAAAGTTGAACTACAGTATATAAAACTTGTAGAACTTACCTAGAATTGTGCCTAATACTAGTGTGCATATTCATTACAAGACTCCATGCTTTTAAACCAATAAGGTAGGGGTGCTAATCCAGACCGAGGGCGTCTCCTTTCCCTCAGGTGTGCAATAAAGCACATTAAATGGAGTATATGGGAAAGATTTCTGGACTGCACACCCTGAATATATATATATAATGGGAGGTGCTACCTGATGAGACTAATTGCAGGCAAAAAAACAGACAAATCTCAGGTGCACAACTCCAAATTATTAATAATATATAAATGCAATTATATTTTGTAATCAATAGAGGTTTTTAGCATAATCTTGGCCAAGGTTATGGGCCTACCCACCATATCCAGGTAACCTCTGTACGATAGGTCCCTAACATACTACGATTCAAATCCAGTGCACAGAACACCCCCAAACTAGCCCAGCTAATCCGCCCCAGGGCACCGCCATAGTAAGAAAAGTGCAGTGTGAAAGAGATAGTTAAGAGCAGCTACTGCTGCATATAAAGAATGAAAATAAAAAGTGAGGTACACATATAATAAACAAACATTGAAGGGTTAAAATGAGTTATAAAAGAAAAATGTGTTATAATGCGGTGCCCTGAAACAGATCAACAAAGGCAATCCAGGGGGACCCACGCCCCAAAAATGAACCAAAGTTGCACTACAGTATATAAAACTTGTAGAACTTACCTAGAATTGTGCCTAATACTAGTGTGCATATTCATTACAAGATTCCATGCTTTTAAACCAATAAGGTAGGGGTGCTAATCCAGACCGAGGGCGTCTCCTTTCCCTCAGGTGTGCAATAAAGCACATTAAATGGAGTATATGGGAAAGATTTCTGGACTGCACACCCTGAATATATATATATAATGGGAGGTGCTACCTGATGAGACTAATTGCAGGCACAAAAACAGACAAATCTCAGGTGCACAACTCCAAATTAATAATAATATATAAATGCAATTATATTTTGCAATCAATAGAGGTTTTTAGCATAATCTTGGCCAAGGTTATGGGCCTACCCAACATATCAAGGTAACCTCTGTAGGATAGGTCCCTAACATACTACGATTCAAATCCAGTGCGCAGAACACCCCCAAACTAGCCCAGCTAAGCCGCCCCAGGGCACCGCCATAGTAAGAAAAGTGCAGTGTGAAAGAGATAGTTAAGAGCAGCTACTGCTGCATATAAAGAAAGAAAATAAAAAGTGAGGTACATATATAATAAACAAACAGTGAAGGGTTAAAATGTGTTATAAAAGAAAAATGTGTTATAATGCGGTGCCCTGAAACAGATCAACAAAGGCAATCCTGGGGAACCCACGCCCAAAAAATGAACCAAAGTTGCACTACAGTATATAAAACTTGTAGAACTTACCTAGAATTGTGCCTAATACTAGTGTACATATTCATTACAAGACTCCATGCTTTTAAACCAATAAGGTAGGGGTGCTAATCCAGACCGAGGGCATCTCCTTTCCCTGAGGTGTGCAATAAAGCACATTAAATGGAGTATATGGGAAAGATTTCTGGACTGCACACCCTGAATATATATATAATATATATATATATATATATATATATATTGGGCGGTGCTACCTGATGAGACTAATTGCAGGCACAAAAACAGACAAATCTCAGGTGCACAACTCCAAATTATTAATAATATGTAAATGCAATAAAAGCTTGCAATCAATAGAGGTTTTTAGCATAATCTTGGCCAAGGTTATGGACCTACCCACCATATCCAGGTAACCTTTGTAGGGTAGGTCCCTAACATACTACGATTCAAATCCAGTGCGCAGAACACCCCCAAACTAACCCAGCTAAGCTGGCCCAGGGCACCGCCATAGTAAGAAAAGTGCAGTGTGAAAGAGATAGTTAAGAGCAGCTACTGCTGCATATAAAGAATGAAAATAAAAAGTGAGGTACATATATAATAAACAAACAGTGAAGGGTTAAAATGTGTTATAAATGAAAAATGTGTTATAATGCGGTGCCCTGAAACAGATCAACAAAGGCAATCCAGGGGGACCCACGCCCCAAAAATGAACCAAAGTTGAACTACAGTATATAAAACTTGTAGAACTTACCTAGAATTGTGCCTAATACTAGTGTGCATATTCATTACAAGACTCCATGCTTTTAAACCAATAAGGTAGGGGTGCTAATCCAGACCGAGGGCGTCTCCTTTCCCTCAGGTGTGCAATAAAGCACATTAAATGGAGTATATGGGAAAGATTTCTGGACTGCACACCCTGAATATATATATATAATGGGAGGTGCTACCTGATGAGACTAATTGCAGGCAAAAAAACAGACAAATCTCAGGTGCACAACTCCAAATTATTAATAATATATAAATGCAATTATATTTTGCAATCAATAGAGGTTTTTAGCATAATCTTGGCCAAGGTTATGGGCCTACCCACCATATCCAGGTAACCTCTGTACGATAGGTCCCTAACATACTACGATTCAAATCCAGTGCACAGAACACCCCCAAACTAGCCCAGCTAATCCGCCCCAGGGCACCGCCATAGTAAGAAAAGTGCAGTGTGAAAGAGATAGTTAAGAGCAGCTACTGCTGCATATAAAGAATGAAAATAAAAAGTGAGGTACATATATAATAAACAAATAGAGAAGGGTTAAAATGTGTTATAAAAGAAAAATGTGTTATAATGCGGTGCCCTGAAACAGATCAACAAAGGCAATCCTGGGGGACCCACGCCCAAAAAATTAACCAAAGTTGCACTACAGTATATAAAACTTGTAGAACTTACCTAGAATTGTGCCTAATACTAGTGTGCATATTCATTACAAGACTCCATGCTTTTAAACCAATAAGGTAGGGGTGCTAATCCAGACCGAGGGCATCTCCTTTCCCTCAGGTGTGCAATAAAGCACATTAAATGGAGTATATGGGAAAGATTTCTGGACTGCACACCCTGAATATATATATAATATATATATATATATATATATATATATATATTGGGAGGTGCTACCTGATGAGACTAATTGCAGGCACAAAAACAGACAAATCTCAGGTGCACAACTCCAAATTATTAATAATATGTAAATGCAATAAAAGTTTGCAATCAATAGAGGTTTTTAGCATAATCTTGGCCAAGGTTATGGACCTACCCACCATATCCAGGTAACTTTTGTAGGATAGGTCCCCAACATACTACGATTCAAATCCAGTGCGCAGAACACCCCCAAACGAACCCAGCTAAGCCGCCCCAGGGCACCGCCATAGTAAGAAAAGTGCAGTGTGAAAGAAATAGTTAAGAGCAGCTACTGCTGCATATAAAGAATGAAAATAAAAAGTGAGGTACATATATAATAAACAAACAGTGAAGGGTTAAAATGTGTTATAAATGAAAAATGTGTTATAATGCAGTGCCCTGAAACAGATCAACAAAGGCAATCCAGGGGGACCCACGCCCCAAAAATGAACCAAAGTTGCACTACAGTATATAAAACTTGTAGAACTTACCTAGAATTGTGCCTAATACTAGTGTGCATATTCATTACAAGACTCCATGCTTTTAAACCAATAAGGTAGGGGTGCTAATCCAGACCGAGGGTGTCTCCTTTCCCTCAGGTGTGCAATAAAGCACATTAAATGGAGTATATGGGAAAGATTTCTGGACTGCACACCCAGAATATATATATATAATGGGAGGTGCTACCTGATGAGACTAATTGCAGGCACAAAAACAGACAAATCTCAGGTGCACAACTCCAAATTATTAATAATATATAAATGCAATTATATTTTGCAATCAATAGAGGTTTTTAGCATAATCTTGGCCAAGGTTATGGGCCTACCCACCATATCCAGGTAACCTCTGTAGGATAGGTCCCTAACATACTACGATTCAAATCCAGTGCGCAGAACACCCCCAAACTAGCCCAGCTAAACCTCCCCAGGGCACCGTAATAGTAAGAAAAGTGCAGTGTGAAAGAGAGAGTTAAGAGCAGCTACTGCTGCATATAAAGAATGAAAATAAAAAGTGAGGTACATATATAATAAACAAACAGTGAAGGGTTAAAATGTGTTATAAAAGAAAAATGTGTTATAATGCGGTGCCCTGAAACAGATCAACAAAGGCAATCCTGGGGAACCCACGCCCAAAAAATGAACCAAAGTTGCACTACAGTATATAAAACTTGTAGAACTTACCTAGAATTGTGCCTAATACTAGTGTGCATATTCATTACAAGACTCCATGCTTTTAAACCAATAAGGTAGGGGTGCTAATCCAGACCGAGGGCATCTCCTTTCCCTCAGGTGTGCAATAAAGCACATTAAATGGAGTATATGGGAAAGATTTCTGGACTGCACACCCTGAATATATATATAATATATATATATATATATATATATTGGGCGGTGCTACCTGATGAGACTAATTGCAGGCACAAAAACAGACAAATCTCAGGTGCACAACTCCAAATTATTAATAATATGTAAATGCAATAAAAGTTTGCAATCAATAGAGGTTTTTAGCATAATCTTGGCCAAGGTTATGGACCTACCCACCATATCCAGGTAACCTTTGTAGGGTAGGTCCCTAACATACTACGATTCAAATCCAGTGCGCAGAACACCCCCAAACTAACCCAGCTAAGCTGGCCCAGGGCACCGCCATAGTAAGAAAAGTGCAGTGTGAAAGAGATAGTTAAGAGCAGCTACTGCTGCATATAAAGAATGAAAATAAAAAGTGAGGTACATATATAATAAACAAACAGTGAAGGGTTAAAATGTGTTATAAATGAAAAATGTGTTATAATGCGGTGCCCTGAAACAGATCAACAAAGGCAATCCAGGGGGACCCACGCCCCAAAAATGAACCAAAGTTGCACTACAGTATATAAAACTTGTAGAACTTACCTAGAATTGTGCCTAATACTAGTGTGCATATTCATTACAAGACTCCATGCTTTTAAACCAATAAGGTAGGGGTGCTAATCCAGACCGAGGGCATCTCCTTTCCCTCAGGTGTGCAATAAAGCACATTAAATGGAGTATATGGGAAAGATTTCTGGACTGCACACCCTGAATATATATATATAATGGGAGGTGCTACCTGATGAGACTAATTGCAGGCACAAAAACAGACAAATCTCAGGTGCACAACTCCAAATTATTAATAATATATAAATGCAATTATATTTTGCAATCAATAGAGGTTTTTAGCATAATCTTGGCCAAGGTTATGGGCCTACCCACCATATCCAGGTAACCTCTGTAGGATAGGTCCCTAACATACTACGATTCAAATCCAGTGCACATTACACCCCCAAACTAGCCCAGCTAAGCCGCCCCAGGGCACCGCCATAGTAAGAAAAGTGCAGTGTGAAAGAGATTGTTAAGAGCAGCTACTGCTGCATATAAAGAATGAAAATAAAAAGTGAGGTACACATATAATAAACAAACATTGAAGGGTTAAAATGAGTTATAAAAGAAAAATGTGTTATAATGCGGTGCCCTGAAACAGATCAACAAAGGCAATCCTGGGGGACCCACGCCCAAAAAATGAACCAAAGTTGCACTACAGTATATAAAACTTGTAGATCTTACCTAGAATTGTGCCTAATACTAGTGTGCATATTCATTACAAGACTCCATGCTTTTAAACCAATAAGGTAGGGGTGCTAATCCAGACCGAGGGCATCTCCTTTCCCTCAGGTGTGCAATAAAGCACATTAAATGGAGTATATGGGAAAGATTTCTGGACTGCACACCCTGAATATATATATATATAATATATATATATATATATATATATATATATATTGGGAGGTGCTACCTGATGAGACTAATTGCAGGCACAAAAACAGACAAATCTCAGGTGCACAACTCCAAATTATTAATAATATGTAAATGCAATAAAAGTTTGCAATCAATAGAGGTTTTTAGCATAATCTTGGCCAAAATTATGGACCTACCCACCATATCCAGGTAACCTTTGTAGGGTAGGTCCCTAACATACTACGATTCAAATCCAGTGCGCAGAACACCCCCAAACTAGCCCAGCTAAGCCGCCCCAGGGCACCGCCATAGTAAGAAAAGTGCAGTGTGAAAGAGATAGTTAAGAGCAGCTACTGCTGCATATAAATAATGAAAATAAAAAGTGAGGTACATATATAATAAACAAACAGTGAAGGGTTAAAATGTGTTATAAATGAAAAATGTGTTATAATGCGGTGCCCTGAAACAGATCAACAAAGGCAATCCAGGGGGACCCACGCCCCAAAAATGAACCAAAGTTGCACTACAGTATATAAAACTTGTAGAACTTACCTAGAATTGTGCCTAATACTAGTGTGCATATTCATTACAAGACTCCATGCTTTTAAACCAATAAGGTAGGGGTGCTAATCCAGACCGAGGGCGTCTCCTTTCCCTCAGGTGTGCAATAAAGCACATTAAATGGAGTATATGGGAAAGATTTCTGGACTGCACACCCTGAATATATATATATATAATGGGAGGTGCTACCTGATGAGACTAATTGCAGGCACAAAAACAGACAAATCTCAGGTGCACAAATCCAAATTAATAATAATATATAAATGCAATTATATTTTGCAATCAATAGAGGTTTTTAGCATAATCTTGGCCAAGGTTATGGGCCTACCCAACATATCCAGGTAACCTCTGTAGGATAGGTCCCTAACATACTATGATTCAAATCCAGTGCGCAGAACACCCCCAAACTAGCCCAGCTAAGCCGCCCCAGGGCACCGCCATAGTAAGAAAAGTGCAGTGTGAAAGAGATAGTTAAGAGCAGCTACTGCTGCATATAAAGAATGAAAATAAAAAGTGAGGTACATATATAATAAACAAACAGTGAAGGGTTAAAATGTGTTATAAAAGAAAAATGTGTTATAATGCGGTGCCCTGAAACAGATCAACAAAGGCAATCCTGGGGAACCCACGCCCAAAAAATGAACCAAAGTTGCACTACAGTATATAAAACTTGTAGAACTTACCTAGAATTGTGCCTAATACTAGTGTGCATATTCATTACAAGACTCCATGCTTTTAAACCAATAAGGTAGGGGTGCTAATCCAGACCGAGGGCATCTCCTTTCCCTCAGGTGTGCAATAAAGCACATTAAATGGAGTATATGGGAAAGATTTCTGGACTGCACACCCTGAATATATATATAATATATATATATATATATATATATATATATATTGGGCGGTGCTACCTGATGAGACTAATTGCAGGCACAAAAACAGACAAATCTCAGGTGCACAACTCCAAATTATTAATAATATGTAAATGCAATAAAAGCTTGCAATCAATAGAGGTTTTTAGCATAATCTTGGCCAAGGTTATGGACCTACCTACCATATCCAGGTAACCTTTGTAGGGTAGGTCCCTAATATACTACGATTCAAATCCAGTGCGCAGAACACCCCCAAACTAACCCAGCTAAGCTGGCCCAGGGCACCGCCATAGTAAGAAAAGTGCAGTGTGAAAGAGATAGTTAAGAGCAGCTACTGCTGCATATAAAGAATGAAAATAAAAAGTGAGGTACATATATAATAAACAAACAGTGAAGGGTAAAAATGTGTTATAAATGAAAAATGTGTTATAATGCGGTGCCCTGAAACAGATCAACAAAGGCAATCCAGGGGGACCCACGCCCCAAAAATGAACCAAAGTTGCACTACAGTATATAAAAATTGTAGAACTTACCTAGAATTGTGCCTAATACAAGTGTGCATATTCATTACAAGACTCCATGCTTTTAAACCAATAAGGTAGGGGTGCTAATCCAGACCGAGGGCATCTCCTTTCCCTCAGGTGTGCAATAAAGCACATTAAATGGAGTATATGGGAAAGATTTCTGGACTGCACACCCTGAATATATATATAATGGGAGGTGCTACCTGATGAGACTAATTGCTGGCACAAAAACACACAAATCTCAGGTGCACAACTCCAAATTATTAATAATATATAAATGCAATTATATTTTGCAATCAATAGAGGTTTTTAGCATAATCTTGGCCAAGGTTATGGGCCTACCCACCATATCCAGGTAACCTCTGTAGGATAGGTCCCTAACATACTACGATTCAAATCCAGTGCACATTACACCCCCAAACTAGCCCAGCTAAGCCGCCCCAGGGCACCGCCATAGTAAGAAAAGTGCAGTGTGAAAGAGATAGTTAAGAGCAGCTACTGCTGCATATAAAGAATGAAAATAAAAAGTGAGGTACATATATAATAAACAAACATTGAAGGGTTAAAATGAGTTATAAAAGAAAAATGTGTTATAATGCGGTGCCCTGAAACAGATCAACAAAGGCAATCCTGGGGGACCCACGCCCAAAAAATGAACCAAAGTTGCACTACAGTATATAAAACTTGTAGAACTTACCTAGAATTGTGCCTAATACTAGTGTGCATATTCATTACAAGACTCCATGCTTTTAAACCAATAAGGTAGGGGTGCCAATCCAGACCGAGGGCATCTCCTTTCCCTCAGGTGTGAAATAAAGCACATTAAATGGAGTATATGGGAAAGATTTCTGGACTGCACACCCTGAATATATATATAATATATATATATATATATATATATATTGGGAGGTGCTACCTGATGAGACTAATTGCAGGCCAAAAACAGACAAATCTCAGGTGCACAACTCCAAATTATTATTAATATATAAATGCAATTATAATTTGCAATCAATAGAGGTTTTTAGCATAATCTTGGCCAAGGTTATGGGCCTACCCACCATATCCAGGTAACCTCTGTACGAAAGGTCCCTAACATACTACGATTCAAATCCAGTGCACAGAACACCCCCAAATTAGCCCAGCTCATCCGCCCCAGGGCACCGCCATAGTAAGAAAAGTGCAGTGTGAAAGAGATAGTTAAGAGCAGCTACTGCTGCATATAAAGAATGAAAATAAAAAGTGAGGTACATATATAATAAACAAACAGTGAAGGGTTAAAATGTGTTATAAAAGAAAAATGTGTTATAATGCGGTGCCCTGAAACAGATCAACAAAGGCAATCCTGGGGGACCCACGCCCAAAAAATGAACCAAAGTTGCACTACAGTATATAAAACTTGTAGAACTTACCTAGAATTGTGCCTAATACTAGTGTGCATATTCATTACAAGACTCCATGCTTTTAAACCAATAAGGTAGGGGTGCTAATCCAGACCGAGGGCATCTCCTTTCCCTCAGGTGTGCAATAAAGCACATTAAATGGAGTATATGGGAAAGATTTCTGGACTGCACACCCTGAAAATATATATATAATATATATATATATATATATATATTGGGAGGTGCTACCTGATGAGACTAATTGCAGGCACAAAAACAGACAAATCTCAGGTGCACAACTCCAAATTATTAATAATATGTAAATGCAATAAAAGTTTGCAATCAATAGAGGTTTTTAGCATAATCTTGGCCAAGGTTATGGACCTACCCACCATATCCAGGTAACCTTTGTAGGGTAGGTCCCCAACATACTACGATTCAAATCCAGTGCGCAGAACACCCCCAAACTAACCCAGCTAAGCCGCCCCAGGGCACCGCCATAGTAAGAAAAGTGCAGTGTGAAAGAAATAGTTAAGAGCAGCTACTGCTGCATATAAAGAATGAAAATAAAAAGTGAGGTACATATATAATAAACAAACAGTGAAGGTTTAAAATGTGTTATAAATGAAAAATGTGTTATAATGCGGTGCCCTGAAACAGATCAACAAAGGCAATCCAGGGGGACCCACGCCCCAAAAATGAACCAAAGTTGCACTACAGTATATAAAACTTGTAGAACTTACCTAGAATTGTGCCTAATACTAGTGTGCATATTCATTACAAGACTCCATGCTTTTAAACCAATAAGGTAGGGGTGCTAATCCAGACCGAGGGCATCTCCTTTCCCTCAGGTGTGCAATAAAGCACATTAAATGGAGTATATGGGAAAGATTTCTGGACTGCACACCCTGAATATATATATATAATGGGAGGTGCTACCTGATGAGACTAATTGCAGGCACAAAAACAGACAAATCTCAGGTGCACAACTCCAAATTATTAATAATATATAAATGCAATTATATTTTGCAATCAATAGAGGTTTTTAGCATAATCTTGGCCAAGGTTATGGGCCTACCCACCATATCCAGGTAACCTCTGTAGGATAGGTCCCTAACATACTACGATTCAAATCCAGTGCGCAGAACACCCCCAAACTAGCCCAGCTAAGCCGCCCCAGGGCACCGCCATAGTAAGAAAAGTGCAGTGTGAAAGAGATAGTTAAGAGCAGCTACTGCTGCATATAAAGAATGAAAATAAAAAGTGAGGTACATATATAATAAACAAACAGTGAAGGGTTAAAATGTGTTATAAAAGAAAAATGTGTTATAATGTGGTGCCCTGAAACAGATCAACAAAGGCAATCCTGGGGAACCCACGCCCAAAAAATGAACCAAAGTTGCACTACAGTATATAAAACTTGTAGAACTTACCTAGAATTGTGCCTAATACTAGTGTGCATATTCATTACAAGACTCCATGCTTTTAAACCAATAAGGTAGGGGTGCTAATCCAGACCGAGGGCATCTCCTTTCCCTCAGGTGTGCAATAAAGCACATTAAATGGAGTATATGGGAAAGATTTCTGGACTGCACACCCTGAATATATATATATATAATATATATATATATATATATATATTGGGAGGTGCTACCTGATGAGACTAATTGCAGGCACAAAAACAGACAAATCTCAGGTGCACAACTCCAAATTATTAATAATATGTAAATGCAATAAAAGTTTGCAATCAATAGAGGTTTTTAGCATAATCTTGGCCAAGGTTATGGACCTACCCACCATATCCAGGTAACCTTTGTAGGGTAGGTCCCCAACATACTACGATTCAAATCCAGTGCGCAGAACACCCCCAAACTAACCCAGCTAAGCCGCCCCAGGGCACCGCCATAGTAAGAAAAGTGCAGTGTGAAAGAAATAGTTAAGAGCAGCTACTGCTGCATATAAAGAATGAAAATAAAAAGTGAGGTACATATATAATAAACAAACAGTGAAGGTTTAAAATGTGTTATAAAAGAAAAATGTGTTATAATGCGGTGCCCTGAAACAGATCAACAAAGGCAATCCAGGGGGACCCACGCCCCAAAAATGAACCAAAGTTGCACTACAGTATATAAAACTTGTAGAACTTACCTAGAATTGTGCCTAATACTAGTGTGCATATTCATTACAAGACTCCATGCTTTTAAACCAATAAGGTAGGGGTGCTAATCCAGACCGAGGGCATCTCCTTTCCCTCAGGTGTGCAATAAAGCACATTAAATGGAGTATATGGGAAAGATTTCTGGACTGCACACCCTGAATATATATATATAATGGGAGGTGCTACCTGATGAGACTAATTGCAGGGACAAAAACAGACAAATCTCAGGTGCACAACTCCAAATTATTAATAATATATAAATGCAATTATATTTTGCAATCAATAGAGGTTTTTAGCATAATCTTGGCCAAGGTTATGGGCCTACCCACCATATCCAGGTAACCTCTGTAGGATAGGTCCCTAACATACTACGATTCAAATCCAGTGCGCAGAACACCCCCAAACTAGCCCAGCTAAGCCGCCCCAGGGCACCGCCATAGTAAGAAAAGTGCAGTGTGAAAGAGATAGTTAAGAGCAGCTACTGCTGCATATAAAGAATGAAAATAAAAAGTGAGGTACATATATAATAAACAAACAGTGAAGGGTTAAAATGTGTTATAAAAGAAAAATGTGTTATAATGTGGTGCCCTGAAACAGATCAACAAAGGCAATCCTGGGGAACCCACGCCCAAAAAATTAACCAAAGTTGCACTACAGTATATAAAACTTGTAGAACTTACCTAGAATTGTGCCTAATACTAGTGTGCATATTCATTACAAGACTCCATGCTTTTAAACCAATAAGGTAGGGGTGCTAATCCAGACCGAGGGCATCTCCTTTCCCTCAGGTGTGCAATAAAGCACATTAAATGGAGTATATGGGAAAGATTTCTGGACTGCACACACTGAATATATATATAATATATATATATATATATATATATATATATATATATTGGGCGGTGCTACCTGATGAGACTAATTGCAGGCACAAAAACAGACAAATCTCAGGTGCACAACTCCAAATTATTTATTATATATAAATGCAATTATATTTTGCAATCAATAGAGGTTTTTAGCATAATCTTGGCCAAGGTTATGGGCCTACCCACCATATCCAGGTAACCTCTGTACGATAGGTCCCTAACATACTACGATTCAAATCCAGTGCACAGAACACCCCCAAACTAGCCCAGCTCATCCGCCCCAGGGCACCGCCATAGTAAGAAAAGTGCAGTGTGAAAGAGATAGTTAAGAGCAGCTACTGCTGCATATAAAGAATGAAAATAAAAAGTGAGGTACATATATAATAAACAAACAGTGAAGGGTTAAAATGTGTTATAAAAGAAAAATGTGTTATAATGCGGTGTCCTGAAACAGATCAACAAAGGCAATCCTGGGGGACCCACAACCAAAAAATGAACCAAAGTTGCACTACAGTATATAAAACTTGTAGAACTTACCTAGAATTGTGCCTAATACTAGTGTGCATATTCATTACAAGACTCCATGCTTTTAAACCAATAAGGTAGGGGTGCTAATCCAGACCGAGGGCATCTCCTTTCCCTCAGGTGTGCAATAAAGCACATTAAATGGAGTATATGGGAAAGATTTCTGGACTGCACACCCTGAATATATATATATATATAATATATATATATATATATATATATATATATTGAGAGGTGCTACCTGATGAGACTAATTGCAGGCACAAAAACAGACAAATCTCAAGTGCACAACTCCAAATTATTAATAATATGTAAATGCAATAAAAGATTGCAATCAATAGAGGTTTTTAGCATAATCTTGGCCAAGGTTATGGACCTACCCACCATATCCAGGTAACCTTTGTAGGGTAGGTCCCCAACATACTACGATTCAAATCCAGTGCGCAGAACACCCCCAAACTAACCCAGCTAAGCTGCCCCAGGGCACCGCCATAGTAAGAAAAGTGCAGTGTGAAAGAAATAGTTAAGAGCAGCTACTGCTGCATATAAAGAATGAAAATAAAAAGTGAGGTACATATATAATAAACAAACAGTGAAGGGTTAAAATGTGTTATAAATGAAAAATGTGTTATAATGCGGTGCCCTGAAACAGATCAACAAAGGCAATCCAGGGGGACCCACGCCCCAAAAATGAACCAAAGTTGCACTACAGTATATAAAACTTGTAGAACTTACCTAGAATTGTGCCTAATACTAGTGTGCATATTCATTACAAGACTCCATGCTTTTAAACCAATAAGGTAGGGGTGCTAATCCAGACCGAGGGCATATCCTTTCCCTCAGGTGTGCAATAAAGCACATTAAATGAAGTATATGGGAAAGATTTCTGGACTGCACACCCTGAATATATATATATAATGGGAGGTGCTACCTGATGAGACTAATTGCAGGCACAAAAACAGACAAATCTCAGGTGCACAACTCCAAATTATTAATAATATAGAAATGCAATTATATTTTGCAATCAATAGAGGTTTTTAGCATAATCTTGGCCAAGGTTATGGGCCTACCCACCATATCCAGGTAACCTCTGTAGGATAGGTCCCTAACATACTACGATTCAAATCCAGTGCGCAGAACACCCCCAAACTAGCCCAGCTAAGCCGCCCCAGGGCACCGCCATAGTAAGAAAAGTGCAGTGTGAAAGAGATAGTTAAGAGCAGCTACTGCTGCATATAAAGAATGAAAATAAAAAGTGAGGTACATATATAATAAACAAACAGTGAAGGGTTAAAATGTGTTATAAAAGAAAAATGTGTTATAATGCGGTGCCCTGAAACAGATCAACAAAGGCAATCCTGGGGAACCCACGCCCAAAAAATGAACCAAAGTTGCACTACAGTATATAAAACTTGTAGAACTTACCTAGAATTGTGCCTAATACTAGTGTGCATATTCATTACAAGACTCCATGCTTTTAAACCAATAAGGTAGGGGTGCTAATCCAGACCGAGGGCATCTCCTTTCCCTCAGTTGTGAAATAAAGCACATTAAATGGAGTATATGGGAAAGATTTCTGGACTGCACACCCTGAATATATATATAATATATATATATATATATATATATATATTGGGAGGTGCTACCTGATGAGACTAATTGCAGGCCAAAAACAGACAAATCTCAGGTGCACAACTCCAAATTATTATTAATATATAAATGCAATTATAATTTGCAATCAATAGAGGTTTTTAGCATAATCTTGGCCAAGGTTATGGGCCTACCCACCATATCCAGGTAACCTCTGTACGAAAGGTCCCTAACATACTACGATTCAAATCCAGTGCACAGAACACCCCCAAATTAGCCCAGCTCATCCGCCCCAGGGCACCGCCATAGTAAGAAAAGTGCAGTGTGAAAGAGATAGTTAAGAGCAGCTACTGCTGCATATAAAGAATGAAAATAAAAAGTGAGGTACATATATAATAAACAAACAGTGAAGGGTTAAAATGTGTTATAAAAGAAAAATGTGTTATAATGCGGTGCCCTGAAACAGATCAACAAAGGCAATCCTGGGGGACCCACGCCCAAAAAATGAACCAAAGTTGCACTACAGTATATAAAACTTGTAGAACTTACCTAGAATTGTGCCTAATACTAGTGTGCATATTCATTACAAGACTCCATGCTTTTAAACCAATAAGGTAGGGGTGCTAATCCAGACCGAGGGCATCTCCTTTCCCTCAGGTGTGCAATAAAGCACATTAAATGGAGTATATGGGAAAGATTTCTGGACTGCACACCCTGAAAATATATATATAATATATATATATATATATATATATATTGGGAGGTGCTACCTGATGAGACTAATTGCAGGCACAAAAACAGACAAATCTCAGGTGCACAACTCCAAATTATTAATAATATGTAAATGCAATAAAAGTTTGCAATCAATAGAGGTTTTTAGCATAATCTTGGCCAAGGTTATGGACCTACCCACCATATCCAGGTAACCTTTGTAGGGTAGGTCCCCAACATACTACGATTCAAATCCAGTGCGCAGAACACCCCCAAACTAACCCAGCTAAGCCGCCCCAGGGCACCGCCATAGTAAGAAAAGTGCAGTGTGAAAGAAATAGTTAAGAGCAGCTACTGCTGCATATAAAGAATGAAAATAAAAAGTGAGGTACATATATAATAAACAAACAGTGAAGGTTTAAAATGTGTTATAAATGAAAAATGTGTTATAATGCGGTGCCCTGAAACAGATCAACAAAGGCAATCCAGGGGGACCCACGCCCCAAAAATGAACCAAAGTTGCACTACAGTATATAAAACTTGTAGAACTTACCTAGAATTGTGCCTAATACTAGTGTGCATATTCATTACAAGACTCCATGCTTTTAAACCAATAAGGTAGGGGTGCTAATCCAGACCGAGGGCATCTCCTTTCCCTCAGGTGTGCAATAAAGCACATTAAATGGAGTATATGGGAAAGATTTCTGGACTGCACACCCTGAATATATATATATAATGGGAGGTGCTACCTGATGAGACTAATTGCAGGCACAAAAACAGACAAATCTCAGGTGCACAACTCCAAATTATTAATAATATATAAATGCAATTATATTTTGCAATCAATAGAGGTTTTTAGCATAATCTTGGCCAAGGTTATGGGCCTACCCACCATATCCAGGTAACCTCTGTAGGATAGGTCCCTAACATACTACGATTCAAATCCAGTGCGCAGAACACCCCCAAACTAGCCCAGCTAAGCCGCCCCAGGGCACCGCCATAGTAAGAAAAGTGCAGTGTGAAAGAGATAGTTAAGAGCAGCTACTGCTGCATATAAAGAATGAAAATAAAAAGTGAGGTACATATATAATAAACAAACAGTGAAGGGTTAAAATGTGTTATAAAAGAAAAATGTGTTATAATGTGGTGCCCTGAAACAGATCAACAAAGGCAATCCTGGGGAACCCACGCCCAAAAAATGAACCAAAGTTGCACTACAGTATATAAAACTTGTAGAACTTACCTAGAATTGTGCCTAATACTAGTGTGCATATTCATTACAAGACTCCATGCTTTTAAACCAATAAGGTAGGGGTGCTAATCCAGACCGAGGGCATCTCCTTTCCCTCAGGTGTGCAATAAAGCACATTAAATGGAGTATATGGGAAAGATTTCTGGACTGCACACCCTGAATATATATATATAATATATATATATATATATATATATATATTGGGCGGTGCTACCTGATGAGACTAATTGCAGGCACAAAAACAGACAAATCTCAGGTGCACAACTCCAAATTATTAATAATATGTAAATGCAATAAAAGTTTGCAATCAATAGAGGTTTTTAGCATAATCTTGGCCAAGGTTATGGACCTACCCACCATATCCAGGTAACCTTTGTAGGGTAGGTCCCCAACATACTACGATTCAAATCCAGTGCGCAGAACACCCCCAAACTAACCCAGCTAAGCCGCCCCAGGGCACCGCCATAGTAAGAAAAGTGCAGTGTGAAAGAAATAGTTAAGAGCAGCTACTGCTGCATATAAAGAATGAAAATAAAAAGTGAGGTACATATATAATAAACAAACAGTGAAGGTTTAAAATGTGTTATAAATGAAAAATGTGTTATAATGCGGTGCCCTGAAACAGATCAACAAAGGCAATCCAGGGGGACCCACGCCCCAAAAATGAACCAAAGTTGCACTACAGTATATAAAACTTGTAGAACTTACCTAGAATTGTGCCTAATACTAGTGTGCATATTCATTACAAGACTCCATGCTTTTAAACCAATAAGGTAGGGGTGCTAATCCAGACCGAGGGCATCTCCTTTCCCTCAGGTGTGCAATAAAGCACATTAAATGGAGTATATGGGAAAGATTTCTGGACTGCACACCCTGAATATATATATATATAATGGGAGGTGCTACCTGATGAGACTAATTGCAGGCACAAAAACAGACAAATCTCAGGTGCACAACTCCAAATTATTAATAATATATAAATGCAATTATATTTTGCAATCAATAGAGGTTTTTAGCATAATCTTGGCCAAGGTTATGGGCCTACCCACCATATCCAGGTAACCTCTGTAGGATAGGTCCCTAACATACTACGATTCAAATCCAGTGCGCAGAACACCCCCAAACTAGCCCAGCTAAGCCGCCCCAGGGCACCGCCATAGTAAGAAAAGTGCAGTGTGAAAGAGATAGTTAAGAGCAGCTACTGCTGCATATAAAGAATGAAAATAAAAAGTGAGGTACATATATAATAAACAAACAGTGAAGGGTTAAAATGTGTTATAAAAGAAAAATGTGTTATAATGTGGTGCCCTGAAACAGATCAACAAAGGCAATCCTGGGGAACCCACGCCCAAAAAATGAACCAAAGTTGCACTACAGTATATAAAACTTGTAGAACTTACCTAGAATTGTGCCTAATACTAGTGTGCATATTCATTACAAGACTCCATGCTTTTAAACCAATAAGGTAGGGGTGCTAATCCAGACCGAGGGCATCTCCTTTCCCTCAGGTGTGCAATAAAGCACATTAAATGGAGTATATGGGAAAGATTTCTGGACTGCACACACTGAATATATATATAATATATATATATATATATATATTTATATATATATATATATATTGGGCGGTGCTACCTGATGAGACTAATTGCAGGCACAAAAACAGACAAATCTCAGGTGCACAACTCCAAATTATTTATTATATATAAATGCAATTATATTTTGCAATCAATAGAGGTTTTTAGCATAATCTTGGCCAAGGTTATGGGCCTACCCACCATATCCAGGTAACCTCTGTACGATAGGTCCCTAACATACTACGATTCAAATCCAGTGCACAGAACACCCCCAAACTAGCCCAGCTCATCCGCCCCAGGGCACCGCCATAGTAAGAAAAGTGCAGTGTGAAAGAGATAGTTAAGAGCAGCTACTGCTGCATATAAAGAATGAAAATAAAAAGTGAGGTACATATATAATAAACAAACAGTGAAGGGTTAAAATGTGTTATAAAAGAAAAATGTGTTATAATGCGGTGTCCTGAAACAGATCAACAAAGGCAATCCTGGGGGACCCACAACCAAAAAATGAACCAAAGTTGCACTACAGTATATAAAACTTGTAGAACTTACCTAGAATTGTGCCTAATACTAGTGTGCATATTCATTACAAGACTCCATGCTTTTAAACCAATAAGGTAGGGGTGCTAATCCAGACCGAGGGCATCTCCTTTCCCTCAGGTGTGCAATAAAGCACATTAAATGGAGTATATGGGAAAGATTTCTGGACTGCACACCCTGAATATATATATATATATAATATATATATATATATATATATATATATTGAGAGGTGCTACCTGATGAGACTAATTGCAGGCACAAAAACAGACAAATCTCAAGTGCACAACTCCAAATTATTAATAATATGTAAATGCAATAAAAGCTTGCAATCAATAGAGGTTTTTAGCATAATCTTGGCCAAGGTTATGGACCTACCCACCATATCCAGGTAACCTTTGTAGGGTAGGTCCCTAATATACTACGATTCAAATCCAGTGCGCAGAACACCCCCAAACTAACCCAGCTAAGCTGGCCCAGGGCACCGCCATAGTAAGAAAAGTGCAGTGTGAAAGAGATAGTTAAGAGCAGCTACTGCTGCATATAAAGAATGAAAATAAAAAGTGAGGTACATATATAATAAACAAACAGTGAAGGGTAAAAATGTGTTATAAATGAAAAATGTGTTATAATGCGGTGCCCTGAAACAGATCAACAAAGGCAATCCAGGGGGACCCACGCCCCAAAAATGAACCAAAGTTGCACTACAGTATATAAAAATTGTAGAACTTACCTAGAATTGTGCCTAATACTAGTGTGCATATTCATTACAAGACTCCATGCTTTTAAACCAATAAGGTAGGGGTGCTAATCCAGACCGAGGGCATCTCCTTTCCCTCAGGTGTGCAATAAAGCACATTAAATGGAGTATATGGGAAAGATTTCTGGACTGCACACCCTGAATATATATATAATGGGAGGTGCTACCTGATGAGACTAATTGCTGGCACAAAAACACACAAATCTCAGGTGCACAACTCCAAATTATTAATAATATATAAATGCAATTATATTTTGCAATCAATAGAGGTTTTTAGCATAATCTTGGCCAAGGTTATGGGCCTACCCACCATATCCAGGTAACCTCTGTAGGATAGGTCCCTAACATACTACGATTCAAATCCAGTGCACAGAACACCCCCAAACTAGCCCAGCTAAGCCGCCCCAGGGCACCGCCATAGTAAGAAAAGTGCAGTGTGAAAGAGATAGTTAAGAGCAGCTACTGCTGCATATAAAGAATGAAAATAAAAAGTGAGGTACATATATAATAAACAAACATTGAAGGGTTAAAATGAGTTATAAAAGAAAAATGTGTTATAATGCGGTGCCCTGAAACAGATCAACAAAGGCAATCCTGGGGGACCCACGCCCAAAAAATGAACCAAAGTTGCACTACAGTATATAAAACTTGTAGAACTTACCTAGAATTGTGCCTAATACTAGTGTGCATATTCATTACAAGACTCCATGCTTTTAAACCAATAAGGTAGGGGTGCTAATCCAGACCGAGGGCATCTCCTTTCCCTCAGTTGTGAAATAAAGCACATTAAATGGAGTATATGGGAAAGATTTCTGGACTGCACACCCTGAATATATATATAATATATATATATATATATATATATATATTGGGAGGTGCTACCTGATGAGACTAATTGCAGGCCAAAAACAGACAAATCTCAGGTGCACAACTCCAAATTATTATTAATATATAAATGCAATTATAATTTGCAATCAATAGAGGTTTTTAGCATAATCTTGGCCAAGGTTATGGGCCTACCCACCATATCCAGGTAACCTCTGTACGAAAGGTCCCTAACATACTACGATTCAAATCCAGTGCACAGAACACCCCCAAATTAGCCCAGCTCATCCGCCCCAGGGCACCGCCATAGTAAGAAAAGTGCAGTGTGAAAGAGATAGTTAAGAGCAGCTACTGCTGCATATAAAGAATGAAAATAAAAAGTGAGGTACATATATAATAAACAAACAGTGAAGGGTTAAAATGTGTTATAAAAGAAAAATGTGTTATAATGCGGTGCCCTGAAACAGATCAACAAAGGCAATCCTGGGGGACCCACGCCCAAAAAATGAACCAAAGTTGCACTACAGTATATAAAACTTGTAGAACTTACCTAGAATTGTGCCTAATACTAGTGTGCATATTCATTACAAGACTCCATGCTTTTAAACCAATAAGGTAGGGGTGCTAATCCAGACCGAGGGCATCTCCTTTCCCTCAGGTGTGCAATAAAGCACATTAAATGGAGTATATGGGAAAGATTTCTGGACTGCACACCCTGAAAATATATATATAATATATATATATATATATATATATATATTGGGAGGTGCTACCTGATGAGACTAATTGCAGGCACAAAAACAGACAAATCTCAGGTGCACAACTCCAAATTATTAATAATATGTAAATGCAATAAAAGTTTGCAATCAATAGAGGTTTTTAGCATAATCTTGGCCAAGGTTATGGACCTACCCACCATATCCAGGTAACCTTTGTAGGGTAGGTCCCCAACATACTACGATTCAAATCCAGTGCGCAGAACACCCCCAAACTAACCCAGCTAAGCCGCCCCAGGGCACCGCCATAGTAAGAAAAGTGCAGTGTGAAAGAAATAGTTAAGAGCAGCTACTGCTGCATATAAAGAATGAAAATAAAAAGTGAGGTACATATATAATAAACAAACAGTGAAGGTTTAAAATGTGTTATAAATGAAAAATGTGTTATAATGCGGTGCCCTGAAACAGATCAACAAAGGCAATCCAGGGGGACCCACGCCCCAAAAATGAACCAAAGTTGCACTACAGTATATAAAACTTGTAGAACTTACCTAGAATTGTGCCTAATACTAGTGTGCATATTCATTACAAGACTCCATGCTTTTAAACCAATAAGGTAGGGGTGCTAATCCAGACCGAGGGCATCTCCTTTCCCTCAGGTGTGCAATAAAGCACATTAAATGGAGTATATGGGAAAGATTTCTGGACTGCACACCCTGAATATATATATATATAATGGGAGGTGCTACCTGATGAGACTAATTGCAGGCACAAAAACAGACAAATCTCAGGTGCACAACTCCAAATTATTAATAATATATAAATGCAATTATATTTTGCAATCAATAGAGGTTTTTAGCATAATCTTGGCCAAGGTTATGGGCCTACCCACCATATCCAGGTAACCTCTGTAGGATAGGTCCCTAACATACTACGATTCAAATCCAGTGCGCAGAACACCCCCAAACTAGCCCAGCTAAGCCGCCCCAGGGCACCGCCATAGTAAGAAAAGTGCAGTGTGAAAGAGATAGTTAAGAGCAGCTACTGCTGCATATAAAGAATGAAAATAAAAAGTGAGGTACATATATAATAAACAAACAGTGAAGGGTTAAAATGTGTTATAAAAGAAAAATGTGTTATAATGTGGTGCCCTGAAACAGATCAACAAAGGCAATCCTGGGGAACCCACGCCCAAAAAATGAACCAAAGTTGCACTACAGTATATAAAACTTGTAGAACTTACCTAGAATTGTGCCTAATACTAGTGTGCATATTCATTACAAGACTCCATGCTTTTAAACCAATAAGGTAGGGGTGCTAATCCAGACCGAGGGCATCTCCTTTCCCTCAGGTGTGCAATAAAGCACATTAAATGGAGTATATGGGAAAGATTTCTGGACTGCACACCCTGAATATATATATATAATATATATATATATATATATATATATATTGGGAGGTGCTACCTGATGAGACTAATTGCAGGCACAAAAACAGACAAATCTCAGGTGCACAACTCCAAATTATTAATAATATGTAAATGCAATAAAAGTTTGCAATCAATAGAGGTTTTTAGCATAATCTTGGCCAAGGTTATGGACCTACCCACCATATCCAGGTAACCTTTGTAGGGTAGGTCCCCAACATACTACGATTCAAATCCAGTGCGCAGAACACCCCCAAACTAACCCAGCTAAGCCGCCCCAGGGCACCGCCATAGTAAGAAAAGTGCAGTGTGAAAGAAATAGTTAAGAGCAGCTACTGCTGCATATAAAGAATGAAAATAAAAAGTGAGGTACATATATAATAAACAAACAGTGAAGGTTTAAAATGTGTTATAAATGAAAAATGTGTTATAATGCGGTGCCCTGAAACAGATCAACAAAGGCAATCCAGGGGGACCCACGCCCCAAAAATGAACCAAAGTTGCACTACAGTATATAAAACTTGTAGAACTTACCTAGAATTGTGCCTAATACTAGTGTGCATATTCATTACAAGACTCCATGCTTTTAAACCAATAAGGTAGGGGTGCTAATCCAGACCGAGGGCATCTCCTTTCCCTCAGGTGTGCAATAAAGCACATTAAATGGAGTATATGGGAAAGATTTCTGGACTGCACACCCTGAATATATATATATATAATGGGAGGTGCTACCTGATGAGACTAATTGCAGGCACAAAAACAGACAAATCTCAGGTGCACAACTCCAAATTATTAATAATATATAAATGCAATTATATTTTGCAATCAATAGAGGTTTTTAGCATAATCTTGGCCAAGGTTATGGGCCTACCCACCATATCCAGGTAACCTCTGTAGGATAGGTCCCTAACATACTACGATTCAAATCCAGTGCGCAGAACACCCCCAAACTAGCCCAGCTAAGCCGCCCCAGGGCACCGCCATAGTAAGAAAAGTGCAGTGTGAAAGAGATAGTTAAGAGCAGCTACTGCTGCATATAAAGAATGAAAATAAAAAGTGAGGTACATATATAATAAACAAACAGTGAAGGGTTAAAATGTGTTATAAAAGAAAAATGTGTTATAATGTGGTGCCCTGAAACAGATCAACAAAGGCAATCCTGGGGAACCCACGCCCAAAAAATGAACCAAAGTTGCACTACAGTATATAAAACTTGTAGAACTTACCTAGAATTGTGCCTAATACTAGTGTGCATATTCATTACAAGACTCCATGCTTTTAAACCAATAAGGTAGGGGTGCTAATCCAGACCGAGGGCATCTCCTTTCCCTCAGGTGTGCAATAAAGCACATTAAATGGAGTATATGGGAAAGATTTCTGGACTGCACACACTGAATATATATATAATATATATATATATATATATATTTATATATATATATATATATTGGGCGGTGCTACCTGATGAGACTAATTGCAGGCACAAAAACAGACAAATCTCAGGTGCACAACTCCAAATTATTTATTATATATAAATGCAATTATATTTTGCAATCAATAGAGGTTTTTAGCATAATCTTGGCCAAGGTTATGGGCCTACCCACCATATCCAGGTAACCTCTGTACGATAGGTCCCTAACATACTACGATTCAAATCCAGTGCACAGAACACCCCCAAACTAGCCCAGCTCATCCGCCCCAGGGCACCGCCATAGTAAGAAAAGTGCAGTGTGAAAGAGATAGTTAAGAGCAGCTACTGCTGCATATAAAGAATGAAAATAAAAAGTGAGGTACATATATAATAAACAAACAGTGAAGGGTTAAAATGTGTTATAAAAGAAAAATGTGTTATAATGCGGTGTCCTGAAACAGATCAACAAAGGCAATCCTGGGGGACCCACAACCAAAAAATGAACCAAAGTTGCACTACAGTATATAAAACTTGTAGAACTTACCTAGAATTGTGCCTAATACTAGTGTGCATATTCATTACAAGACTCCATGCTTTTAAACCAATAAGGTAGGGGTGCTAATCCAGACCGAGGGCATCTCCTTTCCCTCAGGTGTGCAATAAAGCACATTAAATGGAGTATATGGGAAAGATTTCTGGACTGCACACCCTGAATATATATATATATATAATATATATATATATATATATATATATTGAGAGGTGCTACCTGATGAGACTAATTGCAGGCACAAAAACAGACAAATCTCAAGTGCACAACTCCAAATTATTAATAATATGTAAATGCAATAAAAGATTGCAATCAATAGAGGTTTTTAGCATAATCTTGGCCAAGGTTATGGACCTACCCACCATATCCAGGTAACCTTTGTAGGGTAGGTCCCCAACATACTACGATTCAAATCCAGTGCGCAGAACACCCCCAAACTAACCCAGCTAAGCTGCCCCAGGGCACCGCCATAGTAAGAAAAGTGCAGTGTGAAAGAAATAGTTAAGAGCAGCTACTGCTGCATATAAAGAATGAAAATAAAAAGTGAGGTACATATATAATAAACAAACAGTGAAGGGTTAAAATGTGTTATAAATGAAAAATGTGTTATAATGCGGTGCCCTGAAACAGATCAACAAAGGCAATCCAGGGGGACCCACGCCCCAAAAATGAACCAAAGTTGCACTACAGTATATAAAACTTGTAGAACTTACCTAGAATTGTGCCTAATACTAGTGTGCATATTCATTACAAGACTCCATGCTTTTAAACCAATAAGGTAGGGGTGCTAATCCAGACCGAGGGCATATCCTTTCCCTCAGGTGTGCAATAAAGCACATTAAATGAAGTATATGGGAAAGATTTCTGGACTGCACACCCTGAATATATATATATAATGGGAGGTGCTACCTGATGAGACTAATTGCAGGCACAAAAACAGACAAATCTCAGGTGCACAACTCCAAATTATTAATAATATAGAAATGCAATTATATTTTGCAATCAATAGAGGTTTTTAGCATAATCTTGGCCAAGGTTATGGGCCTACCCACCATATCCAGGTAACCTCTGTAGGATAGGTCCCTAACATACTACGATTCAAATCCAGTGCGCAGAACACCCCCAAACTAGCCCAGCTAAGCCGCCCCAGGGCACCGCCATAGTAAGAAAAGTGCAGTGTGAAAGAGATAGTTAAGAGCAGCTACTGCTGCATATAAAGAATGAAAATAAAAAGTGAGGTACATATATAATAAACAAACAGTGAAGGGTTAAAATGTGTTATAAAAGAAAAATGTGTTATAATGCGGTGCCCTGAAACAGATCAACAAAGGCAATCCTGGGGAACCCACGCCCAAAAAATGAACCAAAGTTGCACTACAGTATATAAAACTTGTAGAACTTACCTAGAATTGTGCCTAATACTAGTGTGCATATTCATTACAAGACTCCATGCTTTTAAACCAATAAGGTAGGGGTGCTAATCCAGACCGAGGGCATCTCCTTTCCCTCAGGTGTGCAATAAAGCACATTAAATGGAGTATATGGGAAAGATTTCTGGACTGCACACACTGAATATATATATAATATATATATATATATATATGTATATATATTGGGCGGTGCTACCTGATGAGACTAATTGCAGGCACAAAAACAGACAAATCTCAGGTGCACAACTCCAAATTATTAATAATATGTAAATGCAATAAAAGTTTGCAATCAATAGAGGTTTTTAGCATAATCTTGGCCAAGGTTATGGACCTACCCACCATATCCAGGTAACCTTTGTAGGGTAGGTCCCTAACATACTACGATTCAAATCCAGTGCGCAGAACACCCCCAAACTAACCCAGCTAAGCTGGCCCAGGGCAGCGCCATAGTAAGAAAAGTGTAGTGTGAAAGAGATAGTTAAGAGCAGCTACTGCTGCATATAAAGAATGAAAATAAAAAGTGAGGTACATATATAATAAACAAACAGTGAAGGGTTAAAATGTGTTATAAATAAAAAATGTGTTATAATGCGGTGCCCTGAAACAGATCAACAAAGGCAATCCAGGGGGACACACGCCCCAAAAATGAACCAAAGTTGCACTACAGTATATAAAACTTGTAGAACTTACCTAGAATTGTGCCTAATGCTAGTGTGCATATTCATTACAAGACTCCATGCTTTTAAACCAATAAGGTAGGGGTGCTAATCCAGACCGAGGGCATCTCCTTTCCCTCTAGTGTGCAATAAAGCACATTAAATGGAGTATATGGGAAAGATTTCTGGACTGCACACCCTGAATATATATATATAATGGGAGGTGCTACCTGATGAGACTAATTGCAGGCACAAAAACAGACAAATCTCAGGTGCACAACTCCAAATTATTAATAATATAGAAATGCAATTATATTTTGCAATCAATAGAGGTTTTTAGCATAATCTTGGCCAAGGTTATGGGCCTACCCACCATATCCAGGTAACCTCTGTAGGATAGGTCCCTAACATACTACGATTCAAATCCAGTGCGCAGAACACCCCCAAACTAGCCCAGCTAAGCCGCCCCAGGGCACCGCCATAGTAAGAAAAGTGCAGTGTGAAAGAGATAGTTAAGAGCAGCTACTGCTGCATATAAAGAATGAAAATAAAAAGTGAGGTACATATATAATAAACAAACAGTGAAGGGTTAAAATGTGTTATAAAAGAAAAATGTGTTATAATGCGGTGCCCTGAAACAGATCAACAAAGGCAATCCTGGGGAACCCACGCCCCAAAAATGAACCAAAGTTGCACTACAGTATATAAAACTTGTAGAACTTACCTAGAATTGTGCCTAATACTAGTGTGCATATTCATTACAAGACTCCATGCTTTTAAACCAATAAGGTAGGGGTGCTAATCCAGACCGAGGGCGTCTCCTTTCCCTCAGGTGTGCAATAAAGCACATTAAATCGAGTATATGGGAAAGATTTCTGGACTGCACACCCTGAATATATATTTATATAATGGGAGGTGCTACCTGATGAGACTAATTGCAGGCACAAAAACAGACAAATCTCAGGTGCACAACTCCAAATTATTAATAATATATAAATGCAATTATATTTTGCAATCAATAGAGGTTTTTAGCATAATCTTGGCCAAGGTTATGGGCCTACCCACCATATCCAGGTAACCTCTGTAGGATAGGTCCCTAACATACTACGATTCAAATCCAGTGCACAGAACACCCCCAAACTAGCCCAGCTAAGCCGACCCAGGGCACCGCCATAGTAAGAAAAGTGCAGTGTGAAAGAGATAGTTAAGAGCAGCTACTGCTGCATATAAAGAATGAAAATAAAAAGTGAGGTACACATATAATAAACAAACATTGAAGGGTTAAAATGTGTTATAAAAGAAAAATGTGTTATAATGCGGTGCCCTGAAACAGATCAACAAAGGCAATCCTGGGGGACCCACGCCCAAAAAATGAACCAAAGTTGCACTACAGTATATAAAACTTGTAGAACTTACCTAGAATTGTGCCTAATACTAGTGTGCATATTCATTACAAGACTCCATGCTTTTAAACCAATAAGGTAGGGGTGCTAGTCCAGACCGAGGGCATCTCCTTTCCCTCAGGTGTGCAATAAAGCACATTAAATGGAGTATATGGGAAAGATTTCTGGACTGCACACCCTGAATATATATATATAATATATATATATATATATATATATATTGGGAGGTGCTACCTGATGAGACTAATTGCAGGCACAAAAACAGACAAATCTCAGGTTCACAACTCCAAATTATTAATAATATGTAAATGCAATAAAAGTTTGCAATCAATAGAGGTTTTTAGCATAATCTTGGCCAAAATTATGGACCTACCCACCATATCCAGGTAACCTTTGTAGGGTAGGTCCCTAACATACTACGATTCAAATCCAGTGCGCAGAACACCCCCAAACTAGCCCAGCTAAGCCGCCCCAGGGCACCGCCATAGTAAGAAAAGTGCAGTGTGAAAGAGATAGTTAAGAGCAGCTACTGCTGCATATAAAGAATGAAAATAAAAAGTGAGGTACATATATAATAAACAAACAGTGAAGGGTTAAAATGTGTTATAAAAGAAAAATGTGTTATAATGCGGTGCCCTGAAACAGATCAACAAAGGCAATCCTGGGGAACCCACGCCCAAAAAATGAACCAAAGTTGCACTACAGTATATAAAACTTGTAGAACTTACCTAGAATTGTGCCTAATACTAGTGTGCATATTCATTACAAGACTCCATGCTTTTAAACCAATAAGGTAGGGGTGCTAATCCAGACCGAGGGCATCTCCTTTCCCTCAGGTGTGCAATAAAGCACATTAAATGGAGTATGTGGGAAAGATTTCTGGACTGCACACCCTGAATATATATATAATATATATATATATATATATATATATATATATTGGGCGGTGCTACCTGATGAGACTAATTGCAGGCACAAAAACAGACAAATCTCAGGTGCACAACTCCAAATTATTAATAATATGTAAATGCAATAAAAGTTTGCAATCAATAGAGGTTTTTAGCATAATCTTGGCCAAGGTTATGGACCTACCCACCATATCCAGGTATCCTTTGTAGGGTAGGTCCCTAACATACTACGATTCAAATCCAGTGCGCAGAACACCCCCAAACTAGCCCAGCTAAGCCGCCCCAGGGCACCGCCATAGTAAGAAAAGTGCAGTGTGAAAGAGATAGTTAAGAGCAGCTACTGCTGCATATAAAGAATGAAAATAAAAAGTGAGGTACATATATAATAAACAAACAGTGAAGGGTTAAAATGTGTTATAAATGAAAAATGTGTTATAATGCTGTGCCCTGAAACAGATCAACAAAGACAATCCTGGGGGACCCACGCCCAAAAAATGAACCGAAGTTGCACTACAGTATATAAAACTTGTAGAACTTACCTAGAATTGTGCCTAATACTAGTGTGCATATTCATTACAAGACTCCATGCTTTTAAACCAATAAGGTAGGGGTGCTAATCCAGACCGAGGGCATCTCCTTTCCCTCAGGTGTGCAATAAAGCACATTAAATGGAGTATATGGGAAAGATTTCTGGACTGCACACCCTGAATATATAATATATATATATATATATATATATTGGGAGGTGCTACCTGATGAGACTAATTGCAGGCACAAAAACAGACAAATCTCAGGTGCACAACTCCAAATTATTAATATCATATAAATGCAATAAAAGTTTGCAATCAATTGAGGTTTTTAGCATAATCTTGGCCAAGGTTATGGACCTACCCACCATATCCAGGAAAGCTTTGTAGGGTAGGTCCCTAACATACTACGATTCAAATCCAGTGCGCAGAACACCCCCAAACTAACCCAGCTAAGCCGGCCCAGGGCACCGCCATAGTAAGAAAAGTGCAGTGTGAAAGAGATAGTTAAGAGCAGCTACTGCTGCATATAAAGAATGAAAATAAAAAGTGAGGTACATATATAATAAACAAACAGTGAAGGGTTAAAATGTGTTATAAATGAAAAATGTGTTATAATGCTGTGCCCTGAAACAGATCAACAAAGGCAATCCAGGGGGACCCACACCACAAAAATGAACCAAAGTTGCACTACAGTATATAAAACTTGTAGGACTTACCTAGAATTGTGCCTAATACTAGTGTGCATATTCATTACAAGACTCCATGCTTTTAAACCAATATGGTAGGGGTGCTAATCCAGACCGGTGGCGTCTCCTTTCCCTCAGGTGTGCAATAAAGCACATTAAATGGAGTATATGGGAAAGATTTCTGGACTGCACACCCTGAATATATATATATAATGGGAGGTGCTACCTGATGAGACTAATTGCAGGCACAAAAACAGACAAATCTCAGGTGCACAACTCCAAATTATTAATAATATAGAAATGCAATTATATTTTGCAATCAATAGAGGTTTTTAGCATAATCTTGGCCAAGGTTATGGGCCTACCCACCATATCCAGGTAACCTCTGTAGGATAGGTCCCTAACATACTACGATTCAAATCCAGTGCGCAGAACACCCCCAAACTAGCCCAGCTAAGCCGCCCCAGGGCACCGCCATAGTAAGAAAAGTGCAGTGTGAAAGAGATAGTTAAGAGCAGCTACTGCTGCATATAAAGAATGAAAATAAAAAGTGAGGTACATATATAATAAACAAACAGTGAAGGGTTAAAATGTGTTATAAAAGAAAAATGTGTTATAATGCGGTGCCCTGAAACAGATCAACAAAGGCAATCCTGGGGAACCCACGCCCCAAAAATGAACCAAAGTTGCACTACAGTATATAAAACTTGTAGAACTTACCTAGAATTGTGCCTAATACTAGTGTGCATATTCATTACAAGACTCCATGCTTTTAAACCAATAAGGTAGGGGTGCTAATCCAGACCGAGGGCGTCTCCTTTCCCTCAGGTGTGCAATAAAGCACATTAAATCGAGTATATGGGAAAGATTTCTGGACTGCACACCCTGAATATATATATATATAATGGGAGGTGCTACCTGATGAGACTAATTGCAGGCACAAAAACAGACAAATCTCAGGTGCACAACTCCAAATTATTAATAATATATAAATGCAATTATATTTTGCAATCAATAGAGGTTTTTAGCATAATCTTGGCCAAGGTTATGGGCCTACCCACCATATCCAGGTAACCTCTGTAGGATAGGTCCCTAACATACTACGATTCAAATCCAGTGCACAGAACACCCCCAAACTAGCCCAGCTAAGCCGACCCAGGGCACCGCCATAGTAAGAAAAGTGCAGTGTGAAAGAGATAGTTAAGAGCAGCTACTGCTGCATATAAAGAATGAAAATAAAAAGTGAGGTACACATATAATAAACAAACATTGAAGGGTTAAAATGTGTTATAAAAGAAAAATGTGTTATAATGCGGTGCCCTGAAACAGATCAACAAAGGCAATCCTGGGGGACCCACGCCCATAAAATGAACCAAAGTTGCACTACAGTATATAAAACTTGTAGAACTTACCTAGAATTGTGCCTAATACTAGTGTGCATATTCATTACAAGACTCCATGCTTTTAAACCAATAAGGTAGGGGTGCTAGTCCAGACCGAGGGCATCTCCTTTCCCTCAGGTGTGCAATAAAGCACATTAAATGGAGTATATGGGAAAGATTTCTGGACTGCACACCCTGAATATATATATATAATATATATATATATATATATATATATATTGGGAGGTGCTACCTGATGAGACTAATTGCAGGCACAAAAACAGACAAATCTCAGGTTCACAACTCCAAATTATTAATAATATGTAAATGCAATAAAAGTTTGCAATCAATAGAGGTTTTTAGCATAATCTTGGCCAAAATTATGGACCTACCCACCATATCCAGGTAACCTTTGTAGGGTAGGTCCCTAACATACTACGATTCAAATCCAGTGCGCAGAACACCCCCAAACTAGCCCAGCTAAGCCGCCCCAGGGCACCGCCATAGTAAGAAAAGTGCAGTGTGAAAGAGATAGTTAAGAGCAGCTACTGCTGCATATAAAGAATGAAAATAAAAAGTGAGGTACATATATAATAAACAAACAGTGAAGGGTTAAAATGTGTTATAAAAGAAAAATGTGTTATAATGCGGTGCCCTGAAACAGATCAACAAAGGCAATCCTGGGGAACCCACGCCCAAAAAATGAACCAAAGTTGCACTACAGTATATAAAACTTGTAGAACTTACCTAGAATTGTGCCTAATACTAGTGTGCATATTCATTACAAGACTCCATGCTTTTAAACCAATAAGGTAGGGGTGCTAATCCAGACCGAGGGCATCTCCTTTCCCTCAGGTGTGCAATAAAGCACATTAAATGGAGTATGTGGGAAAGATTTCTGGACTGCACACCCTGAATATATATATAATATATATATATATATATATATATATATATATATTGGGCGGTGCTACCTGATGAGACTAATTGCAGGCACAAAAACAGACAAATCTCAGGTGCACAACTCCAAATTATTAATAATATGTAAATGCAATAAAAGTTTGCAATCAATAGAGGTTTTTAGCATAATCTTGGCCAAGGTTATGGACCTACCCACCATATCCAGGTATCCTTTGTAGGGTAGGTCCCTAACATACTACGATTCAAATCCAGTGCGCAGAACACCCCCAAACTAGCCCAGCTAAGCCGCCCCAGGGCACCGCCATAGTAAGAAAAGTGCAGTGTGAAAGAGATAGTTAAGAGCAGCTACTGCTGCATATAAAGAATGAAAATAAAAAGTGAGGTACATATATAATAAACAAACAGTGAAGGGTTAAAATGTGTTATAAATGAAAAATGTGTTATAATGCTGTGCCCTGAAACAGATCAACAAAGACAATCCTGGGGGACCCACGCCCAAAAAATGAACCGAAGTTGCACTACAGTATATAAAACTTGTAGAACTTACCTAGAATTGTGCCTAATACTAGTGTGCATATTCATTACAAGACTCCATGCTTTTAAACCAATAAGGTAGGGGTGCTAATCCAGACCGAGGGCATCTCCTTTCCCTCAGGTGTGCAATAAAGCACATTAAATGGAGTATATGGGAAAGATTTCTGGACTGCACACCCTGAATATATAATATATATATATATATATATATATATATATTGGGAGGTGCTACCTGATGAGACTAATTGCAGGCACAAAAACAGACAAATCTCAGGTGCACAACTCCAAATTATTAATATCATATAAATGCAATAAAAGTTTGCAATCAATTGAGGTTTTTAGCATAATCTTGGCCAAGGTTATGGACCTACCCACCATATCCAGGAAAGCTTTGTAGGGTAGGTCCCTAACATACTACGATTCAAATCCAGTGCGCAGAACACCCCCAAACTAACCCAGCTAAGCCGGCCCAGGGCACCGCCATAGTAAGAAAAGTGCAGTGTGAAAGAGATAGTTAAGAGCAGCTACTGCTGCATATAAAGAATGAAAATAAAAAGTGAGGTACATATATAATAAACAAACAGTGAAGGGTTAAAATGTGTTATAAATGAAAAATGTGTTATAATGCTGTGCCCTGAAACAGATCAACAAAGGCAATCCAGGGGGACCCACACCACAAAAATGAACCAAAGTTGCACTACAGTATATAAAACTTGTAGGACTTACCTAGAATTGTGCCTAATACTAGTGTGCATATTCATTACAAGACTCCATGCTTTTAAACCAATATGGTAGGGGTGCTAATCCAGACCGGTGGCGTCTCCTTTCCCTCAGGTGTGCAATAAAGCACATTAAATGGAGTATATGGGAAAGATTTCTGGACTGCACACCCTGAATATATATATATAATGGGAGGTGCTACCTGATGAGACTAATTGCAGACAAATCTCAGGTGCACAACTCCAAATTATTAATAATATATAAGTGCAATTAATTTGCAATCAATAGAGGTTTTTAGCATAATCTTGGCCAAGGTTATGGGCCTACCCACCATATCCAGGTAACCTCTGTAAGGTAGGTCCCTAACATACTACGATTCAAATCCAGTGCGCAGAACACCCCCAAACTAGCCCAGCTAAGCCGCCCCAGGGCACCGCCATAGTAAGAAAAGTGCAGTGTGAAAGAGATAGTTAAGAGTAGCTACTGCTGCATATAAAGAATGAAAATAAAAAGTGAGGTACATGTATAATAAACAAACAGTGAAGGGTTAATATGTGTTATAAAAGAAAAATGTGTTATAATGCGGTGCCCTGAAACAGATCAACAAAGGCAATCCTGGGGGACCCACGCCCCAAAAATGAACCAAAGTTGCACTACAGTATATAAAAATTGTAGAACTTACCTAGAATTGTGCCTAATACTAGTGTGCATATTCATTACAAGACTCCATGCTTTTAAACCAATAAGGTAGGGGTGCTAATCCAGACCGAGGGCGTCTCCTTTCCCTCAGGTGTGCAATAAAGCACATTAAATGGAGTATATGGGAAAGATTTCTGGACTGCACACCCTGAATATATATATGTATATAATATATACATATATATATATATATATATATTGGGAGGTGCTACCTGATGAGACTAATTGTAGGTACAAAAACAGGCAAATCTCAGGTGCACAACTCCAAATTATTAATAATATGTAAATGCAATAAAAGTTTGCAATCAATAGAGGTTTTTAGCATAATCTTGGCCAAGGTTATGGACCTACCCACCATATCCAGGTAACCTTTGAAGGGTAGGTCCCTAACATACTACTATTCAAATCCAGTGCGCAGAACACCCCCAAACTAACCCAGCTAAGCCGGCCCAGGGCACCGCCATAGTAAGAAAAGTGTAGTGTGAAATAGATAGTTAAGAGCAGCTACTGCTGCATATAAAGAATGAAAATAAAAAGTGAGGTACATATATAATAAGCAAACAGTGAAGGGTTAAAATGTGTTATAAATGAAAAATGTGTTATAATGCAGTGCCCTGAAACAGATCAACAAAGGCAATCCAGGGGGACCCACGCCCAAAAAATGAACCAAAGTTGCACTACAGTATTTAAAACTTGTAGGACTTACCTAGAATTGTGCCTAATACTAGTGTGGATATTCATTACAAGACTCCATGCTTTTAAACCAATAAGGTAGGGGTGCTAATCCAGACCGAGGGCGTCTCCTTTCCCTCAGGTGTGCAATAAAGCACATTAAATGGAGTATATGGGAAAGATTTCTGGACTGCACACCCTGAATATATATATATATATATATATATATATATATATAATGGGAGGTGCTACCTGATGAGATTAATTGCAGGCACAAAACCAGACAAATCCCAGGTCCACAACTCCAAATTATTAATAATATATAAATGCAATAAAATTTTGCAATCAATAGAGGTTTTTAGCATAATCTTGGCCAAGGTTATGGGCCTACCCACCATATCCAGGTCACCTCTGTAGGGTAGGTTCCTAACATACTGTGATTCAAGTGCAGTGCACAGAACCCCCCCAAACTAGCCCAGCTAAGCTGCCCCAGGGCACTGCCATAGTAAGAAAAGTGCAGTGTGAAAGAGATAGTTAAGAGTAGCTACTGCTGCATATAATGAATGAAAATAAAAAGTGAGGTACATATATAATAAACAAACACTGCTGCATATAAAAAATGAAAATAAAAAGTGAGGTACATATATAATAAACAAACACTGCACACCCTGAATATATATATATATAATGGGAGGTGCTACCTGATGAGACTAATTGCAGGCACAAAAACAGGCAAATCTCAGGTGCATCCTGGTGACACAGGCCACACTTCAGCATTCTAAGTACGCAAACCAGCGTACCATCTGTAGTGTCAACCCAGCGACACTAGGTTATCTTCAACTTCTACCAGCCAAGGCATTCCAGTCCTCTAGACTGCTACTCGGCCCAAAGGCTACAACCTGCTCAGGCATACCAGCCTTCAAGGCTGCCCACGACCCAAGGCATACCAGCCCTTAAGGCTGCTACACAACCCAAAGGCCGCATCTTGCTCACGACCACAGGCCCCAACCTGCCAAGGCATACCAGCCCTCAAGACTGCTACACGGCCCAAAGGCCACATCTTGCTCACGGCCCACAGGCCACAACCAGGCAAGGTTTTCAGCTCTCAAGGCTGCTACATGGCCCAAAGGCCGCATCTTGCTCATGGCCCACAGGCTGCGACAGCCAAGGTTTTCAACCCTCAAGGCTGCTACACGGCCCAAAGGCCGCATCTTGCTCAAGATTTTCAGCCCTCAAGGCCGCTACACAGCCAAAATGCTGCATCTTGCTTACAGCCCACAGGCCACAGGCAGCCAAGGTTACCTTCTCCAAGGCTGTAACAGCGTAACCCTCCTTGAGTAAACCTTTGATTCATAACATTATCAGCGGCCTAGTGGTTTTTTTCATGGAGCCTGGTCAGAATCCTGCGCAAATACTAGCAGCCCAGATTCAGGTGCTGACTCAAAAAGTGCAGGAACTTTCCCTCAAAGTAGAGGAAACTCAGACGGCACCTGCCCATTCCACTGTCCATGAGCCCAAATTGAACATGCCTGACCAGTTTATGGGGAATCACAAGGACTTTGTGAATTTTAGGGAAAGTTGTAAACTTTACTTTAGGCTCAAGCCTCTGTCCTCAGGTTCCAAGGTCCAGCGAGTCGGGATTGTGATTTCCCTTCTACAGTGAGACCCTCAGACTTGGGCTTTTGGTCTTCCCTCCACCTCAACCGCACTTCAGACCATGGATTAATTTTTCTCTGCCCTGGGGTTACTTTATGATGACCCGGACAAGGCAGCCATGGCTAGCCTTCGGTCTCTTAAACAGGAGAACAGGGCAGCGGAAGATTATTGTATGGAATTCCGGAAGTGGGCCGTAGACTCTGGATGGAACGATTCTGCTCTTTGAAGTCAGTTCCGATGAAGTCTATCTGATCAGATAAAGGACATCCTGGTCCAACATCCCTCCGCAGAAACCCTGGATGACCTAATGAGTCTGACCATCCGCATCGACCGACGTCTTCGGGAGCGCAGGATGGAAAAGAATCTGCCATCTCAGACTCCTTTATCACCTTTTTGGATGCCTTCGGTGGAGCAGGAGGAACCTATGCAACTGGGGGCTTTCTGTCTCCCTGCAGAAGATAAACGGAGGAGACAGACATTGGGACTGTGCATGCATTGTGGAGGTAAAGGACATATGGCCCAACTTTGTCCCATCAAGTCAGGAAAAGGCAAGGTCTAGATGGTAGTGGAGGCCTTGCATCCATCTCTCAGAGAAATTCAGTCCTTTGCCCCACCATACTCAAGTCACTATATGGCCAGGTTTCTGTTCCTGCCTTCATTGATAGTGGAGCCATGGAAAATTTCATGGATCTGGCATTCTTTGAGATGTTGGGACTTAGGACCTCATTCAGAGTCGGTCGTTGTGGCCGCACGGTCGTAGGGGAAAGGGGCCGGATATGCAAATGAAGCGATCACAAGTTGCGGTCCTAAGATGAGATCGTTAGCTGAATGACTGAGGGTAAGAAGCGGTCGTAAGACTACATCACGCCCCCTTCTCGTTCACCACACATGTCATCTCCTGGGATATAAGGATTAATCGCGACCATCGGGAACCATCAGAACTGGTCGTAGAGCTTAAGGTTGACCATACTATAACTTAAGCACTACGATCAAGTCAGTGTTCACTTCAAACCTCCCATGTCACGTGTGCCATGACACTACTTTGTTAATTATGCACTCCCATTAAACGCCGTTTGCATAAGTAGGCACGCCTGCGTTCGGATCTCCACTCCCCCGTTTTCAAGCACCTTCCCCTGTTACCACCCACAAACGGTTCAATCTGTCACTCAAACTACCGAGCTGGCTGTGTTCAAGGAGAGAGAAATTTCTGATTGTAGCCGCTAGTTTGCACACGCACATTGTGAACTTTACGCATGCGCAGTTTAGCGAGCATTGGCTGTGTACGACCGTGCGGCCGCAACGACCGACTCTGAATGAGGTCCTTACTCCTGAATATTTGTGTAGTCAAGTTGCAGTCATTGGTCTGGATGGCAGGAATCTTTCCTCAGTTCCAGTTTCCTTCCGGACGCCTCTCATACAGTTGACCATTGGAGCTCTACATCTGGAAGAACTTTTGTTTCTCCTCCATCAATGTCCATTGGCTCCCGTTGTGCTGGGTTTGCCATGGTTGAAGAATCACAATCCAGTGATCTAATGGCAAACTGGGGAGATTCTGCAATGGGGATCCTCCTGTTTTGTTCATTGTTCTGTCTCATCCTGTAAGTCTAGCATCAGCCATTCCATCGAAATCTCAATTGATCCCTGCTCCTTATCATGACCTGGCAGAAGTGTTCTCTAAAAAGAAAGCCAATGTTCTACCGCCACATCGGTCCTTCGATTGTGCCATCGATCTTATACCTGGTGCCAGACTCCATAAAGGTAGACTATATGCTTTTCTGTCCCTGAAGATAAGGCAATGAAGGAGTACATCCAGGAGGCTCTGGAAAAAGGGTTTATTTGGCAATCCAAGTCCCCGGTAGGTGCCGGTTTCTTTTTTGTCCAGAAAAAGACGAATCACTCCGGTCCTGCATCGATTTTAGAGGACTGAATAAAATCACCGTCAAAAATGCCTATCCCTTGTCTCTCATCTCAGTCCTATTTGATCAATTACGAGAGACTTCTAACTATTCAAAGAATGACTTGCGAGGTGCATACAACCTTATGCGCATCTGGAAAGGAGATGAATGGAAGATGGCTTTCAACACCCACTCGGGGCATTTTGAATATCTAGTTATGCCTTTTGGTCTCTCCAATGCCCCAGCCGTCTTCCAGGACTTTATCAACGAGGTCTTGAGGGATTTCCCAGGGGTCTTTGCTGTTGTTTATTTGGATGACATTCTCATTTATTCCAAATCTGTGGAACAACATCGACAACACGTGAGACTGGTACTGCAAAGACTCCTGGATAATTCTTTGTACAGTATGCCAAGTTGGAGAAGTGTGAATGCGAGGTGGAAGAGGTCTCCTTCTTAGGTTACATAATCTCCTCTTGTGGATTCTCTATGGATCCGAGGTCAGCGAAGAGAAATTATGATGTGGGCAACTCAGAGCTTTTGGCCATTAAGTGAGCGTTTGAGGATTGGCAACACTGGTTAGAGGGGGCTAAACCATGTTGTTTCAGTTTTGATGGATAATAAAGATCTGTCTTATATCGAGACTGCAAAGAGACTGAATGCTAGAAAAGCACGATGGGCTCTGTTCTTCACCCGCTTCAGTTTTACCATCTCCTTTCGGCCTGGGTTTAAGAATGTGAAGGTGGATGCCCTTTCTCGTAGCTGTTATATTGGCCATTGTTTTACTGTTGGAGAAGACACCATCATTCCGGCTTCTCTGATTCATTTGCCTTGACAAGAACCTTGGCAGACTCTCTTAGGTTGTGCCAGTCTGAAGCTCCTCCTGAGATGCCCCCAGGATTGATATTTGTCCCAGAGAGATCTCGTAAGGCAGTTCTTAAGGATTTCCACTCGTCCAAGACTGTTGGTCATCCAGGCATTTCTAAGACTCTTGAACTTCTTTCCCACTCTGTCTGGTGGGAGTCTATGTCTCGTGAGGCTCATGAGTTTGTGGCAGCTTGTGACTCTGTTCCAGAAACAAAACTCTCTGTACCACTCCTTCTGGCCTGTTCTGTCCATTACCTACTCCTCTCAAACCATGGACTCATAGCGCGATGGACTTTGTGGTGGATCTTCCATCGTCTTTTCGCTGCTTGGTCATCTGGACCATTGTAGACCGGTTCTCCAAGATGGTACATGTTGTTCCTCTCAGCAAATTGCCCTCAGCCAAATAATTGGCTGTACTCTTTGTTCAACATGTTTTTAGATCTCATGGACTTCCCTTAGATATTGTCTCAGATCGTGGTACCCAATTCATTGCACGGTTCTGGAGGTGTTTCTGTGCTGATCTGGGCATCAATGTCAGCCTGTCATCGGGGTACCACCCACAGTCAAATGGGCAGATGGAGCAGGCCAATCAATCTCTGGAGCAGTACCTCCGTTGCTTAATTTCCAAATGTCAAAATAACTGGGCATCTCTTTTGCCTTTCGCTGAGTTTGCATACAACTCTGGAAGAAGGTACACCAGTCTCTTCTTCAAGCGTCTGGTCATTCCACGGTCTGGGCAGACAGACATCGCAGGCCCTGTAGTTTCAAAGTGTGGGACTTGGTGTGGCTGTCTGCCAGAAACTTTAACCTGCACCAGAGATAACAAAAGTTTGGGCCCAGGTTCATCGGCCCATTTAGGATTCTTTCTCAAGTGAATCCTGTGGCTTTCCGACTGAAGTTACCTCGGACTCTCAGGATCAATAACACCTTCCATTGTTCTCTCCTGAAACCGTTTTTTCTCTCCTCCAGATTTTCTCCCAGGCGTTCAGTCAGACCTCCAACAGTGCTCCTCCAGGGGCTTCAGGAATTTGTTGTGGAAAAGATCCTGGACTCCAGAATTTCTAGAGGATGTCTTCAATTTATTGTGCACTGGAAGGGGTATGGACCAGAGGAGCGCTTTTGGATTTTGGAAAGGTCATTGCATGCTCCTACCCTGAAGAGAAAGTTTTTTGAGAACTTTCCTGACAACCCAGGATCTAGGGGTTCTTTAACCCCTTGTCAAGGGAAGATACTGTCACAAGCCGCCGCACTGCGAATTCAGGGCAAGACGAATGCCGGGCGAGCTTTCACTGAAACTCCTCCTACCTCCTGTCCATCATGCCGGAATTGATCTGGATTGGCTTATGCTTCTATTTCCTCCTGGTGTGAGCACTGCTCCGATGCCGGTGATAGCGTTTAACGTGTTTCTGGTTGTAGTCAGTCTCCTGTTGTTCCAGTCAAGTTCCAGTGATCCTGTCAGCTTTATTTCTTGCCTGCCATTTGTACCATCAAGGTGGCATGGTCCGCATAATATCTGACCCCTGCCACTTGTGTCATCTAGGCGACACGGTGTGCGTTCCAGCTCTCTGCTGCATGTGTCATCAAGGAGGCACAGAGTGCACTAGTAGTTCTGAGTGCACTTACCTGCGTCCTGCGGCTAGTGTCAACCCGGCGGCGCAGGTCGCACCTCGGCGTTCCAAGTGCGCAACCCAGCGTACCATCGCTTGTGTCAAACCGGCAACACAGGCCGCACTTCAGCATCCTAAGTACGCAACCCAGCGTACCATCGCTTGTGTCAACATTAGTAAATCTGCGAGTGGAAAAAAGAGCCCAAACTCTCCAGAGTTTGCAAACTCACCCAAACTCGATTCTTAGTAAATTTACCCCTTAGGGCAGTGGTTCCCAAAGTGTGCGCTGTGTGCACCCTGAGGTGCCTCGGGACACTTGCAGGGGTGCCTCAGGATGGTGGTCCAGCACCAAATCAAATTATTTTTTGGTCAATGTTATGTGAACAAACAGAAGCACGAACCTGTCCACCACCACATAACTGAATCCAAGGATGACCGATAGCACAATTTGCTTCACTTTACTCAATTTTTTCTGAATTTCTCAACAAACTTTTCCCGTGAAACAATGCTGATACTCTAGGGCCCCATGATTCAAAAAAGTTTGGGAACCACTGCCTTAGGTAATTTTACTAAGAATCAAGATTGGTCGAGATGTCATCTCGCAAATTTACTAAAGGTAAAGTCGGGTGAGATAGAGAGAGTTTTCTCTCATCTCACTCGTAAAAGTCGGGAGAGATAGCTAACTCAAATCAACCCACCATCGTGCAAATCGGAAGTACTTTTCACCTAAAATATACAGTACATCTCTCAAATTTACCAAGATGAGATGACAGTAAACTCTCTGTCAAAATCAATTTTCCATCTCTCAACCTCTTGAGCTGTGAGTTAGCCTGAAACATACACAAATCATTGTGATTTGTGTATGTTTTGTGCTGTAAATAGATAAAAACTGGTTAATTTTATTAATAAGATGTAGGGACCCCCCCAAAAGCATAACCAGCCCCGGACTTGTCAGCCTGTCCTGGTACCTAAAATTATGGGGAACAAAACGAGTAGGGTTCCACCGTAATTTAGGTACCAGCACCAGCCTGCAGGGCCAGTCCTGCTTTTAATTATATGGGGAAAAATATTAGCAGGGGTCCCCCTATAATTAAAACCAGCATCGGACCCAAAACGCACACAGCCCGGAGACCCTATTACTGGGTCTCCAGGGCCAAAGCATTCTCACCCCAAGTGACTCAGGCCAAGCCGGGGATCTCAGGAGAGGTGGGGATCCCCCAAAAAAGGGGTCCCCTTCTCCCAAAACCCCAGGTTTGGTCTGAAGCCTGGGGCTCTTCTCTGCACCCTTGGAGCGGAGGGTATGGGGGTAATAAAGTGAAGAATAGAAAAAAACTATTCTATTTTACAGTGGCACTACAGGTGCCAGCATGCCTGTCCTTTGGCACTTGTGGAACTAAAAGTGCCAGAATGCGGCTGGCACCTGTACCCCCACTGTAAAATAAATAGTTAAATATAGACATGACACACACACCGTGACTGGTAAAGATTTATTACACACATACATCAATCACACATACTTACCTGTACCAGCCGGTCTGTCCACTTGTCCAAGTAGAATCCGTGTGCATGGCCCTGCAAAAAAGATCTTATACTCACCGACATCCTGGCCATAGCATCCAGGGTCTTGTTAAAATAAAAACATGAACCATGCTGAACTTGTGTAAGTATATGCTGTTACATATACTTACAGTACGCGAAATGACAGATGATCGGAATCATCTGTAATTTCTAACAGCCTGCTAGCCAATCAGCGGCCGGTACATGTAAAGCCACCACTCATTTGCTCGCGGCCTGGGAGTAATGACAGCTCATTCTGATGATCTGTCGTTTGCGTACTGTAACTACATGCTTCAGAATGTACTTACAGTGAGTCCGTGGTCCCTAATGGATTTCTGCAGAGATCTTCGTGGGACAAAAGGTGAGTATAGGAAGTTTTTTGCAGGTACATCCATGGATACTTTACGTTAACAAGGGGATGTGAACATCTGCCAGCAGGTAAGTATGTGAGAGTGTGGTAGGTATGCAATAAAGCTTTGCTTTCTACGGTGTGTGAGTGATGTTGTTTTTTAACTATTTAATTTATAGTGGAGATACAGGTGCCGGACGCCTGCTGGCACTTGTAGTTCCACAAGTCCCAAAGGGCAGGCATGCTGGCACCTGTAGTTCCACTGTAAAATACAATAGTTTATTACTATTTTATACATTATTACCCCCGTACCCACCACCCCAGGGGTGCGGGGAAGAGCCCCGGGCTTCAGACCAAGCTTGGGATTTCGGGAGAGGGGGGACCCCTTTCTTGGGGGGTCCCCACCTCCCCTGAGGTCCCAGGCTTGGCTTGCGCGACTTGGGGTGAGAATGCTTTGGCCCTGGAGACCCAGGTAATAGGGTCTCTGGGCTGTGGCATTACACCCAGGTAATTTTGGGTCTGGTGCTGGTTTTAATTATAGGGGGCCCCCAATGCATTTTTTCCCCTTATAATTAAAAGCAGGACTGGCCCTACAGCCTGGTGCTGGGTCCTAAATTATGGTGGAACCCTACTTATTTTGTTCCCCGTAATGTTAGGTACCAGGACAGACTGACAAGTCTGGGGCTGGTTAGGCTTTTGGTGGTGGACCCCACATAATTTTCTTTTAAGAGTTTAACCCATTTTTTACAGGACTAACACATAAGCAACCTGCACGGAAGAGATTTGCAGAGAGTAAACACTGCAATCTCGGGTGAGTAATCTCCTGCAAAACGAGATACTCGGGAGAGATATCTCGTTCTGCTTCACCATCGGCTAACTTGTTTAGCCTCAAATCGCCTGTTAGTAAATTTGTAATAAAAAAAGTGATTAAATCACCCGAGTTTTGGCAAGTTCCAGCGAGATTAATCTCTTTGAAAATCGGCACTGTTAGAAAGCAAGGGTATATCAGGCAGGATAAAGTCTGAGGACAGCCTTGAGGGCTGATTAGCATTGACTAGTCGTGGCCAATGGGCTAAGGATGTGATGCAGCCTTTGGGCTGTTGAAGCAGCCTTGAGGGCTGGTTTGCCTTTGCTAGTCATGGCCTGTGGGCTGAGGGTGAGATGCAGCCTTTGGGACTGTAGAAACAGCCTTGAGGGCAGGCTGGCCTTGGCTAGTTGCGGCCTGAGGTCCGAGGGTAAGCTGCAGCCTTTGGGCTGTGAGTCTCTGATTAAGTGTGCACACAGCCGTGGAGATGTTACCAGTGTTGCGGGGTTGACACTGGCGGTGGTGCACCGGATTGCAGACTTAGGACGCTGAGTTGTGACCAGTGCCGCCGGGTTGACACTGGTGGTGGTGCGCCGGATTGCGCACTTGGGACGCTGAGTTGCGACCAGTGCAGCTGGGTTGACACTGGCGGCGGTGCGCTGGACTGAGCACTTGGGATGATGGGTTGCGACCAATGTCGCCAGGTTGACACTGGCATGGGTACACTTGATTGCGTACCCTCAATGCAGGGATGCAGCTTGCATCACCAGGTTGACACAAGCCACCGGATGTTGATAAGCGCTTCAGGGCAAGGAAGTGCACCATGCCGCCTAGATGACACAAGCGGCACGAGCAGGTGGAATACAGACTGAGCTGCCTGGATGGAACAAACGGCAGTGGACAAGTGCAGCAGAACTGGAACCTGGAACTCGACAGTTGACAGTGTTAACCCACAGCCTAATGACCGACATGGAGGCGGCCGTTCAGGATGCAAGCGGCCGCCCTGTTTCTGAGCGACCGCTTGCATCCTACGACCGCCTCTGAATGAGGCCCTAAATTCTTTGACAGGTGACGTTACACACAGCTTTTTCTTTTAATCACACAATATTTTTTTTCTCACTACTCTATTTGCTTTAATATTTCTACAAATTTTTAATGGAATTTAATAAAGTTATATATTAAGAGACAGTGTGCACCCATTATATCTATTTTTCTTTTTGTCCTTATGATACAGAAAATGACAAGCACTGAGGTCTGAGCTTGTGTAAGTGTGCGTGAGGCTGCGATGGTACTTGATGTTACCGATGGTTTCGCAGTCTTGCTAAGTATTACGGATGTGTGTAACATAAGGTGGGAGTCCCTATGTTTTGCTAAGACTGCATTGCGGGCGCAATGGATTAACATTTTATCGCAGTGAGATTGTATGCGTAATCGCAATTGCAATTGCAGTTGCGATCCGTAGCGAGTCAGGTCCTGTGTCCAGTCCCTTCCACATGACGTCATGCATCAGGGGGCATAGGGTGATAGCCAGCCCTGTGACGGCACTGGATGTAACCAGGAATTGGAAAATTGGTGCCATCTCCCAGGGCACAGGGCATAGGGGGTGACACTATTGTTGCACCAATATTCAGTTTGCTAGTTGCCTGGAATAGCATCCTGCAGCCTAGAGAGCTACCACAGAGCTGTCCAGAGTGCCCATAGGACAGTCCTGGTTCTCTGTTTCTTCCTAGTATGGTTGGCCTGGCCCTATCATCGTGATATTACATGTTTGGGGAGCAGGGTTGGCACAGAGCGGATTATCGCCCCCTGTTATGGCACTAGTTTCCTCCATGGTGGATGGAAAGTGATGACATTATCACTGTTTTGCTTCCACCCAGCCCATTCTCAGGGAGATTACTAGAGTCTTCAGGCAGTAAGGGAGATCACTACTATTTCAAAGAGTCTCCCTGACAATCAGGAATAGTTGGCAAGTATGCCATAAACCAGAGATGGGGAACCTCAGGTCCTGGGGCCATATAAGGCCCCCCCGGAATCATTTGGTCTGGCCCTCGGAGCATTTTTCTGCTAGCCTCATTTGGCTAGCAGGGTGCCTAGAATGGCACCCTGCAGCCAGAATCTATGCAGCAGTGCCGCCAGGAGCGTCCTTAGGATGCTTCAGATGGTCACATTGCTGCCCTTACAGCTCCCCGGAGCATCTTCAGGATGCATTGCTGTAATCACCGGTGATTGTGGCCCCGTCCCCGTGTGATGTCACGTGGAGGGGGAGTGGCCTGCACCGGGCCCACAAATAATGTTATATATATCAAAATGGCCCTCAGCAGAAAAAAGGTTCCCCACTCCTGCCATAAACTATGAGGCAAACCAGTGACTTGATATTATCACCTGTGCAATCCTCTAGGTTACACTACAAGAAAGAGGTGTTAAAGGGCATGCAGGAACTCTACTTAGCTCATCTCAAGGCAAAGGACATGTTTAAGGAATACTTACGTAGAGAAAATTACAAGTGTAAGTAACATTAGATAATCCTGCGCCTTGACATAACAATCCGAGGCAGCAAACATAATGCTTCTTGAAATGCTGCCATGTCTTATTCCCTAAATTAGCTTTTCAAGCGTATTTGAGGGCAGCTTTTATGGAAACATGTGAAATGTATACTTAGCAAAACGTACTAAATTTAAATTATTTTGACACATGTTCCACCATGAGATTAAAAAATAAAAACTTGTCTAGAACATGTTGTTCATTACTTGTCATTATATTGTGCCGCGTTCTTGTATATAAGAGCCGAGCTATGCATTGGCGGCAAATTCTTTGCTCTCTCATCATAATTTGCCTTCGGAGATGGAAATAGAAGCAGGATTTTTTTTGTGTCTTGAAAGCTGTCAACATTCTCTGGCTATGATATAAACGTTGGCTCACAATTGGGTAGAAATCATTTCAGGAAAATTTTTGAAAACTTTTGTTTGTTTTTGTTTTAGCAGTACAATTTCTCATGACAAAATGGCATATTAAACAAAACAAATACATAGAGCCTGATTCATAGTCGTACTCTCTTAGCATCGCTGCTGCGACTTTGGATGCTAACATATGCTAATGAGGCAGGAGGAGTCTTGTGTGAATAAAGACCTCCTGCCGGATTCTGTGATCCACTGCTGCGTCCTAGGGCAAAGCATGAAATCACCATTGGGCGGCTTTCGACCATCTGAGAAAGCCTAAGTTACCTCCTCCGCCGTGGCCAGGAAATATGGGTCAGAAGACACACCCCTTGGCCCCGGCACACCTACAAATGGTGCACGGCGCCCCCCTGTTTTGTTTAACTCTCATCGTCGCCGGCCCTGCCCCACCCAACCACCATGCTACGGCTTAGGGGGCACTGCGACCGTGTCGCATCCACTGATCTGCACGTGCGCAGACTGGTAACCCTCAGATATGTACGCCAACCACCGGGTTTGCGTACATCTCTGAATCAGGCCCATGATTTCCAGTCGCATGCAGGTCCGTAAGTGCCCGCATCCAGCGAGCTTCAGCAATATACGTACATTAGGGCAATTCTGCATCGGATGAATCTTGGATGTTTCTCTCTCTGTACGTGAAATGGGAGATTCAGGGTTTCAGCTGGGTGGCATGGGGGTGCACGCAGGGAAAGGAGACGGTTTGTGGGCGTGTCGTGGACTCATTGTGGGCATGTTGCCAGAGTTACACCATATTTGAGTTGTGCATATGACGAGGGGATTCATGGGTTAGGGACAAGTGGCGATACTGGCAATGATGGCTACGCTAGCAGACGGAAAAAGTGGAGCTGGGATGTGTGTGCAACATACAGGGCCTGATTCTGTAAGGATTGTAATTGCAAAGCTGTACGCAGGCTATAGATATATGATGTAGTGCACTCAGGCTATAGATATATGATGTATGCACTCAGGCTATAGATATATGATGTATGCACTCATGCTATAGATAGATATATGATGTATGCACTCAGGCAGCTTTGCAATTGCGATCCTTGCAGATATGGTAATGCACAGGAGGCATCACGCCCCCTGTGCATTACTTAACAGAGCTGCGTATTTTAACACAGCATCGGTTAATATGCGTACCATCGGCCGGCTGCAGTTACCCATAGGGTCTCGCAGCCGGCCGCCGCGTTTTAGAGGAAAAGGCCAGGACCCGACGGAGATCCTGGCCTCTTCCCTCACCTCCAACGGCGGCGACACGCATCCATTTCAAGCAACGGAGGCTGTCAATCACTGACAGTCTGCTGCCAGTTTGCAAGCAGACTCGCTGACCCCTTCTGCACATGTGCAGAACGGGTCTAGTGCCTGCGCAGATTCCCAAACATCGGGAATCTGCATTCAGCAGAATCAGGCCCACAGATAGGAATCCATTGCAGAGTGAGTGACAGGCCCTGAGAATTTCGGGGTGGAGACGGGGGAGTGGTTGGAGAAACACAGGCGTGTCTGTCTGTTTGAATGCCGTTGCAAATGGGCATGCATAAATTAGCCACTGCGATTGCCTACGCAGCTGCATGCGATGAGATGGGTCGGACCTGCTGTAATTGTGCGTGTCGAGCTGATGTTACCGATGTATACGCAGAACTGCGAGGTGAGAAAGCAATAGTGGGCGTCTGTATGCTGGCTGGGCTGTGGCAGGCATTAGCATAGTTTCGCAGCTTCATTGCGTGCGATTACACAGCTGTGATCGCAACTGCAATCCATACTAAATCAGGCCCATGGTTAGGATCAGGGTTAGGGTTAGACACTTACCGGAGGGTTAGGGTTAGACTCTAGAAGGGATTAGACACTTAGTGGGTATTCAATTACATCATCACTGCGTTTTCTGGGATAAAGTATCTGACTCGTGCCCGCTTATCCCAGTGTTCAATTAAAATCAAGTGAAAAACGAGACCCGGCGGAAAGGTAAGTATCGAAAAGTCCATTCAATTTTTGGGAAATCTTCCTGTCACCCCCCTAAAGATGTCCTGACATGGGGGACCACTATGGGTACCCCCAATTTGGGCTGCTGAAGATAGTCGGGGTTTTTAATAGCCGTGACAGGTGCATAAATGTGGCTTTAAAAGAAGTGGTGAAGAATAGCACTTACATTTAAAAAAAAATAAAAATAACTTGTCCCATCAAATTTGGGGTACATGAAAATGGGTGCAAGCATATTATAAAGTCCCTAAAGTCATTTTTTTTAATTCTTCAAAAATGCACCTGCCACAACCACCCAAATTCTAGAAAACACCTGCCGCATATTTGGGAACCTCCCCTGAATCAATTTCGCTAGTTTAAAACTTTGTTCCCCAATATTTTTTTTAATGTAAGTACATTTTTTGGGGTGTCAAGATGATTTTTTTTTTTTTTTGGCACAGATTACTTTTAAAGGACACTCTAAGGGCTGCAGGCTATTTTGTTTAAGCCTGCACCCCTAAACCCCAATTCTGCACTTTTTGTAGCTATATATTACATGGTGAAAACTTATCCCTGTTTTTTAACAAAGAGTTTTCGCACCGGCGAAAGGTCTTTGAAATTGAATATGGGGATAAGTGAAACAGGCGAAAATGACGTCATTGGCGATAAATTAATGGACTTTTCGCTTCAAATTGAATATGGCCCTTAGAGGTAAAATTACTAAGAATCGTATTTGGGGACTTCCGGTTCCGGCTGCCGCATGGAAAGCAGCTTGTAGAGACAGCTCCGTTACCACCCGTCTAACACACCTTTTACAAGGCTATTTTAGCCTCTACAACGGACCGCAGTGAAAAACCTGCACACGTAGAGAGCTGGGCGCTGCATGGAGAAATATTTTCTCCCTCTCATGCCGAGTAAACAGCAGAGGCAGAGACAGGAGAGGCGCCGCACAGAAAACAAGATGGCGCCGTCCACCGCTGCGAGTGCAGAGCAAGAGTATTCTTCTCTTGCGCAGTTTACAGAGGAGACCTCTGAATCTTCCACCTCCTCTTTGGCTTCTGGAGATAAGGGTGAGCACTTATTATTACCTGCAGCAGACACTCCAGTTACCTATGGGGACTTGGTTCAGGCAGTGAGAGAAGCCATCAACCCATTATTGCAGGCCCAGACAGAGGATATCAAACATCAGATATCCCAGATATCAGGCAGGGTTTTACAGGCGGAAAATGTTTCATGATGTACAAGAGATGAAGCATTCAATGGCTAATGTCACAAAAGCACATAGTCAATTGTGGAATAGGGTGGATGATTTAGAGAATAGATCACGCCGCAATAATCTCCGATTAGTCGGTGTACCTGAATCGATAAATGGAGCTGAGCTGGTGGATTTTGTTAGCAAGACATTACCTGCGTTGCTTAAAGTGCAAGATACATGTGCTGACATTATAATAGAACGAGCTCATCGTGTGGGACCTCAACGTAACTCTGATGGATCCAGGCCTAGAGTGGTACTATTTAGATGCCTGAATTACCTACATAAGGAGACACTCTGGTTGGCATCACGTAAAATACATAATTTAGTTTGGGAAGGAAACAAACTTTTCATCTTTCAGGATTATTCTGCTGAACTATCCAAAGCTAGAAGAGAATTCTCCCCATTATGTGCACGTCTTGTTCAGCAAAGCAAAAAATTTGACCTATTATACCCTACACGTCTCCGTTTGTATGAGGGCACGTCGTTTACTGACTACCTCACAGTTGCTGATGCCGAGGAATACTTGAAGGAATTGGAGGATAATCGCAGACCCTCTCTTTCGTCAGGATCTACTTGAATTATGTTTATGAGAGAATACTCTCACCTTTTCCCTTGTCTGCATATCTAACGTATCACTATTGGTACAGTTTATGTGCATCAAATTTCAGGGAAATTTGTAGTTATACTTGCTAGTGAATTATGTGGCACGTTCTAGACACATATTACCTAACATGATAACTATCTCATCAGCTTGGAGTGCTGATGGAGAATTCTGGAATATGTCTTATTCCTCAATATATTATATATTGCAAGTTATATTTCATGTTTGTCATGGCGGTCTCTATAGTAATACTATTATAAAGACAGTGTTGGTTAGGAGTTACGAAAAAAGAAAAAAAAAAAAGTCTCTATTTTGGGGACGTATAGATTGCGTTCCTCAGCCGGAAAACCACATTGTGCAGTTCATGATAGCAAGATGTTTGAGTGGTTGATTCCACTGGTATATATATATATCAGAGGCTGTCAATGTGTATACCCAGTATATGTTTCTGTTTGTTTTTGTTTTATTTCTTTTTGTCTTTTCTTTTGTTTTCTTTCAGATTATGTTTTGAATGATTGTTTTCCCTTTCTTTTTTCATTTCTTCTTTTTATTTCATTAATGTGCAGTTTGTTATTTATTTACGGATTGACATATACATGCTTGCATTTCTTTCGGAGTGGCATATGGTTAAAAGATTTTTTACTATTGAAAATGGTTAATTTGAAATTAGGATCCTGGAATATCGGTGGATTTAATTCACCACAAAAACGTAAGAAAACTCTATTGTATTTAAATAAGTTACACCTAGATGTGATATTCCTACAGGAGACACATTTGATCCCTAGTGAGATACTCAAGTTAAATATATTAAAATGGAAAGTTATTGCTTCAGCCCCTTATTCATCAAAAGCCAGAGGAGTAGTAATACTTGCCAAACAACACTTACAGATAGAATTGAGATCTACTAAGATTGATCGTGAGGGGAGATTTGCTTTATGTGATATTCTGATAGAAAAGCAAAGATGTATTTTTTGTAATGTCTATGCCCCAAACGTATATTCCAAATCATTTTTTCAAAAATTAATAGCTGATCTTAGTCCTTATACAAATATCCCTATGATTATTGGTGGAGATTTCAATTTGGTATCCTCAATCCAACTAGATAAACAATTTCCGAAGACAGGTAGAAGTAATACCCCAAAATTAGGTATTCCTATGTTTATAAAACAATTACAATTATTGGATACTTGGAGGGTGTTTCATCTCACAGATTGTGAATTTTCTTGTTTATCAGCTGCTTATGGCACTATGTCTAGGATTGACTACATGTTTGCATCCTCGTCCTTATTGCCGAAGATTTCACGTGTAGAAATAGAACCCATTTGTTTGTCAGACCATGCTCTGATTTGGTTAGACTTAGAGCTAATAGGGGAAAAAAGTTCTTATCGGTCGTGGAGATTTCCTTCTTTCCTGTCTCAGTCCATCAAATTTCGTAATAAAGTGGAATCAGCATGGGAAGAGTATAGATTAAATAATTCAGAATCGTGTTCTGATGCTCCGATATTGTTCTGGCAGGCCTCTAAGGCTGTTATACGGGGTAATATAATCTCATATACGTCAGCGATAAAAAAAACATTGGCTGAGGATTACCTTAAAGCACAACAAACTTTAACAAATGCTTTCCAAGCTTATAAAACCTCTCCTACATTATATACTAAAACTAAATATTTAGAGTCTAAAATCCATTTTGATAGTTTATTCATTAAGATGGAATCTAATTATTCCTTTAGAAAAGAACACAGATTTTATAGATTTGGGAACAAATCTAGTCGTTTATTAACAAATTTATTAAGAGGACAGAGGCCAAGGATGATGGTCCACCCACTTCGCTTATCTAATGGCAAATTGACCACCTCCAATGCACAAATAGCACTAACAATGAAGAACTTTTATTCAAATCTTTATTCAGAGCCGTCTTCTGACGCCTCTGAGTCTTTGAATTTTTGGAGAAACCTACATTTACCAAATATAACCGAGGAACAAAGTGATGTCTTGATATCGCAGATTGAGGAAATAGAGGTCTCAAGGGCGATATCTAGATTGAAAACAGGTAAAGTTCCCGGCCCGGATGGACTAACGGCAGAATTCTATAAGCTTATGTCACCTAAAATCACACCTATACTGACTGAAGTATTTAACAAAATTCTGAATTCGGGAAATATGCCTCTTTATTTTAATTCGGCGGTGATAAATGTAATTTCAAAATTGGGGAGGGATCTATCAGATCCTGGCTCTTATAGGCCTATATCTTTATTAAATATTGATTACAAGTTACTAACAAAAATATTGGCAGAACGTCTGAAATATATACTTCCTTCTATAATACATTGCGATCAGACGGGATTTATAATTGGACGAAATTCGGTTGTAAATGTTCGTAAGGTATTGTCAGTATTGCACCACAGTAAAATTTCTACATCTAATATACCAAAGGCCATACTGACTCTAGACGCTGAGAAAGCGTTCGACCTGATTCACTGGACGCATTTATTTGATATATTAAGTAGATTCGGTTTCCCACCAAAATTTGTAGATTTAAAAAAAAAATTATATTCTAATTCCACATCTCAAGTTCTATGTAATGGGTTTTTGTCAGATCCACTTTTCATATATAGAGGGACAAGACAAGGGTGTCCCTTATCTCCTTTGCTCTTTGCAATTGCAATAGAACCTCTGGCTTTGTCTCTACGTCAATCACCTTTGTTTCAAGGTATTGTAATACAAGGTATAGATTTAAGAGTAGCGTTATTTGCAGATGACATGTTACTTTTTTTGTCATATCCCCAACATGCTATTCCGGTAGTTTTTGAAATAATAGATCAATTTGGAAAGTTTTCCGGTTATAAAATTAATATTAATAAGAGTGAATTTTACCCTTGAATACCGACTCATTCATTTTACCTGATTCTGGACCATTGCAAAGTATGAAAATAGTTACCACACAATTTAAATATTTGGGTGTCTATATTCCCTCATGTATATTGTCGCTGTATAAACTTAACTATACCCCAATTATAAAAAATATTATAAAAAAATTGGATAGTTGGCGTTTATTACCCCTTTCACTTTTGGGACGAATAACAGTGATCACGGCTATATTATTTCCTAAACTCTTATATATAATGCAGATGATTCCAGTGAAATTATCTAACTCGGATATAAAATTACTAAATGTTGCTTTTCAGAAATTTATTTCCAAAGGAGGGAAATCTAGAATTGCCCGTGCAAAATTGCATTCTTCACGTATGGAAGGGGGGCTAGGATTACCAGACCTATTACAATGTTCTCATTCAATACTTTGCAGATATATAATAAACTGGTTGTTGAATAAAAATTATTTTACGATTTTGGCCTTAGACGCTGCTCTCTTGACCCCTATCTCACCTAGTGCTTTACTACATACCCCAATAGCTCAAGTACCACCTCACCTATTTAGTAATATAATGTTTAGAGATACGTATAGTGCATGGTGGGCCATAAATAAGAAATTAGGAAGGAATCCAAGACATTCCAACATGATACCATTTGTGGGAAACCCCTTGTTTACTCCGGGACTGGAAAATGCAATATACTTGCGCTTAGTCAAAAAGGGTATTCAAATTACTGCCAATGTATTTGATCCAGGGGGAGGACTATTATCATTTCAATTGCTACAAGATCGATACGGTCTCACTAAACAATTTTTTTATGCCTATCTCCAAATTAAACATTTTATTGCATCGATCCCAATGGCTATGTTATCTCCTGACAATACAGATTTTTTAATGTCTCTACTATCATTTGTCAAGCAAACTAAGTACAGACTTAGATATTTGTATACAGATTTGATACGTCCTAATAGAAATATTAAAAAAACATCCATTTCCGCCCTCACTCATGTCACTTCCAGTTACAACCACTGAAGGGATTTTATACTCTTCCTTTGTTCCACCTCTTCTTTTTGCGTTGTGTGTGTCTGCTGTGGAAAAGGCGGGGTGCAAATCATCTAGTACAAAACGGACAGGGTGCAATTCACGATTAACAAAATGGACAGTGGGAACACACGCATATATATATATATATATATATATATATATACACAGTATATACACAAATAGACACAGACACACGCATACAGACAGACACACACAGACAGACAGACACACATACAGACAGACAAGCACACACATACAGACACACTTAGGACCTCATTCAGAGCCGCTCGCAAAACGCGAACGCTCACTCTGAATGAGGGCGGCCGCATCTAAAAAATGATCCGGCCTCCTGGATGCTCGTTACCACCCACAGCCTTAACGAGCGGCCAGGATGATGGTCGCAATGGTCAAGACCATCGCAACCATCATGGCTTGCGATGAGACCCTTGTGGTAGGGTCTCGTCTGCCGCAAGCCCCAGAGAGCTTTTGGCTCTAATAGAGCCGGAAGCTCTCCCACTGACATCACTGGTGATGTCAGTGGGGCCGCCCACAACAGGCAGGCGTTCGCTTGGGAACACCTCCGTTTGTGAAGCCACCCCCCCACCACACCTACAAAATGGGTCGAGCTGTCGATCAACATCGTCAGCCGCCCCTTTTGTAGTGAGCCACGGAGCTAGAGAATGTCTCTCTCGCTCCGGGGCTTGCATACGCGCAGTGCGGCCGCTGCGCGTGCACACAGCCAAACATCGACCCGCTTGCGAGCGCTCAGGCGCTTGCAAGCGGGTCTGAATGAGACCCTTAGTCAGCACACACATATTTGAAATAACAAAACAATGCCCCTCTGCAAAGTTTATGCCACTGTGACATATAAATATATATATATATATATATATTTGCCCCACTCCACCCTCCACTTACCTGGTATGGATGGAGAAGACAGGAAGAAGGCCCTCTCTGACTCTCTCCTCCATGGGTGCAGCGCCATAATTTATTTTTTCAGCTCCTCTTCAAGTTCTCACTCCCCGGATAAGCCACGCCCCCTTTTCTCATTCTCCAGCCTCTTGGGTTTCTGGGTAGGGAAACCTTGCTCCCCATTGGTCGACAGTGGCCATCTTTTTGTAGCCTGATATGGGGGCAGCCATTTTCTTTTAGCCCTGCTACTGAATAGGATCTCTCTCAAGCTGGGCAGCGGCCGGGAAGCAGGAGCATCCTCTGCCTGCCACAGCCTGGCGTCCCTGGAATACTAAAATTGTACTGGCCCGGGGGGCAGTTGGCACCCGGCCCCCCAGCCCAGCCCACCCCTGGTGTCTGGGAGAGGTGGCTGGCTGCCTGGGGAATCACTGCCTGGGGAAGAGGGTGGGTTGGGCCATGCGGTGTGGCTTGGTTGGTGGAAAGAGATTGGTGTTGTTGTGCCCAGCCAGCTACAATAATTGAGAGCTGTGAGGACTGGAGGCGGAGCCTCCCTTCAGCTCTATACTTGACATGCACTCCAGGGCCGGATCCCGATCAGCACTGGCATAAGACACGCCCCCGCTGGCATAAGACACACCCCCTTAGTGAGGTAGATGTGACAGCAGCCTCCCCTGGTCCTTTTTTTTGGCAATATTTGCGTCACGACCCTGGCTACTATTTCACCTTTTTGCCTTGAGACTTACCCCTGCCAACTGTCCCGTGGATCTGTATATGTAATTTGCCTGGGAGATCTGTTCTAATCATGCTGGCTGCAACACTTCTGTGTATACATTTGAACTTTGCACTCCTTTCCACAGTGATTATTCACCTGGGTCCTTTCCTGTCTGTGAACACTGCTAGCCTTGATTGAAATCGCAGGTGTAGTTCTGACTCTCAGTACTGCAGATATGATTGCTCCCTCTGCATGTTGTGCTCTCCACCACTCAGAGTGCTACTGCCAGACCACCTGACCGTATCCACCAATTCCTGCCAGACCCAGGGTATATACATCCTCCTCCGATGGCATTCTGGGCCTGAGTATCTCATTATTTCCCATGGTGTACAGATTGTGCTACTTCTGTCTCCCTGTGTACAAGTGTATCCCAGGCTCCTGCTGGCAGCAACACCTGGTGCATCCGGAAATCCTGCTGGTTCCCAGACCAGTTCATCCAGTAATCCTGCTGGCAGCCATACCTGGCAAATCCGGAAATCCTGCTGGTTCCCAGACCAGTTCATCCAGTAATCCTACTGGCAGCGATACATGGCACATCTAGAAATCTTGCTGGTTTCCAGACCAGTTCATTCAGTAATCCAGCTGATAAGCTATACCTGGTGCATCCAGAAATCCTGCTGGTTCCCAGACCAGTTAATTCAGTAATCCTGCTGATAGCTATACCTAGCGCATCCGGAAGTCCTAATGGTTCTCAGTCCAATTCTGCAAGCCCACCTACTGGTACCCTGTCCAGCTAAGCAAGCCTTCCTGCCAGTCCCAGTCCAGTTCCTCCAAGTTTTATACTGTTCCCAGTCCAATTCTGCAAGCCTACCTACTGGTATCCCGTCCAGCTCAGTAAGCCTTCCTGCCGGTCCCAGTCCGGTTCCTCCCAGTTTTTTACTGGTTCCCAGTCCAATTCTGCAAGCCTACCTACTGGTACCCAGTCCAGCTCAGTAAGCCTTCCTGCTGGTCCCAGTCTGGTTCCTCCAAGTTTTTTACTGGTTCCCAGTCCAATTCTGCAAGCCTACCTACTGGTATACTGTCCAGCTCAGTAAGCCTTCCTGCCGGTCCCAGTCCGGTTCCTCCAAGTTTTCTACTGGTTTCACTCCAACGTTACAAGTTTCCTGTTCCTGTCATTTATCATCAAAGGCAGTTCTCACTGCCATACAATTCAAATCAGAGCTATTTACGCCATCCATGTTTCTAGTCAAGCCGGTCTCCGTTGAATCCAGTTCAACACCTGAGTCAGGTACAGTAACTCTCAAACACCAACCGTGACAATTATTGGCCACGGCCCAGCCCGCACTCCAGCCAGGCAGTTTCTGACCATCAGGGGAGGCTGAGCTCGTCGAAATTATAGCTTTTGATTATAAAAATTAGAATAATACAAAGAAGATATTTTTCAGTTATAAATATCTGCTTTGTATTGTAATCATTTTTATAGTCGAAACTCTGGAGTATGACAGGTGAGGTTCTGGCTCCACTAACTGCAAGTCGCTGGATCATATGCTGGTCTATAGCCCACCTTGGTTCTGTCAATTTGCATCTAAATCATGAGTGCAAATTCCCCCCCAAAACCCCCCCCAAAAAACAAACCCTTGCACTTTGCTTAGCTTACAGAGGTACGTCCAGCTTGGGTAGGGTAACATATGCCCCTGCATTATTCCAGAAGAGAACAGCAGTATTTGGGCCTGGTTTGCTCCAGGAGATGTGGCTTGCAGTGGTAGAAGTAAATGCTAAAGTTCAGCTGGGTACACACTGGGCCTCATTCAGCAGTGAATGATAATGCGGTCGCAGCTGCGATTTCGCACGGGATGCAGCTGTGAAAATATTTTATTGCGTGCCAAAGCACAGCCGGCATAAAGACGTCCACTGCTACCTTCTCATATCCGTCCAATGTCGCACTCCTGCATAAACATCGGTACCATCGACGCACATCAAGCAGTCACGCAGCATGTAAGGTAAGTCTGACCAGCCGCAAACACTGCAGCTCTCCTCGTACGCAGAGAGCTCTCACGCTGCCAATGCAATCGCAGAGGCTAATTTTCTGCACACCCATGAAATGGTGAAATGGCGTTTAAACGGTCAGACATTCCTTCGTTTACCTAACCACCCCTCGTTACCTCCCCGAAACACTGACCACATGACACTCGCTTAGCAAATGGATCCTTTGTGCATACGTAATCGCAAAGCAATCACACGTGCAGTGACAAATAATCACTTAGGGCCATATTCAATTTGAGGCAAAAAGTCAGAGGTTGTACTTTTCGCCATCATCGCCGTTTTTACCTGGGATAAATTATCAGGCGCGTGCCCGCTAATCCCCGTATTAAATTAGGAATCAGCAAAAACAGGACCCGGTGGAAAGGTAACTATCGAAAAGTCTTGTCACTTTTGGGGAATTCAGCCTATCACCCCTAGAACAGTGTTGGCTAACCTTGACACTCCAGCTGTTGTGGAACTATATATCCCAGCATGCCCTGCCACAGTTTTAGCATGCCCTAATAGCAAAACTGTAGCAGTGCATGCTGGGTTATGTAGTTCCATAACAGCTGGAGTGTCAAGGTTAGCCAACACTGCCCTAGAAGATGGTCTGACATGGAGGATCACTATGGGTACCCCGGATTTGGCCTGCTGAAGGTAATTGGGCTTTTTAAATAGCCGCGGCTGGTGCATAAATGCGAAGTGATGAAGAATAGCATTTATCTTTATTTTTTTGGAAAAAAAACTAGTCCCATCAAATTTGGGGTACATGAAAATGGGTGCAAGCATATTTTTAAGTCCTTAAAGTGATTTTTTATTTTTAATTCTTCAAAAAACCACCTGCTGCAACCTCCCATATTCTAGGAAACACCTGTCACATACTTGGGAGCCTCTCCGGAGTCGATTTCACTAGTTTAGAAGTTTGTCCCCCATTTTTTGTTTTATCGCCCCTAAATGAAAGTACTTTTTTTGGGGTGTCCAGAGGACAATTTTTTTTGACACAGAATACCTTTGGGCGACATTCCAAGGGGTGCAGGCTACTTGTTTAAAGTCTGCACCCCAAAAACTTATCCCCGTTTTTTTACAAAGACTTTTCGCACCTGTGAAAAGTCTTTGTAATTGAAAATGGGGATAAGTGAAACTAGTGAAAATGACGGCATCGGCGATAAACTATCGTCAATAACGGACTTTTCGCCTCTAATTGAATATGGCCCTTAATCTGCGTAAATATGGGCATTGCGTTCGCAGCTAAATAAGGCACACTATACGATGTGTGACCCAGCTGACGCTGCCATGCAATGTAACAGTACATTAATTCTGCCCCCTGGCCCACAACATACACATTGATTCTGAGTCGCACGCTAACCAGAACTCAATGCCGATGTTCACATAGTGGGCTGATATATAAGTACTGCACATGCGTCTAGTGGCCGCGTCACTATGGGGGTGCAGGACTCGGAGGGGGTAACACCAAAATGTCGGCTCCTCCTCAGTGACAGGAGCCAGGTACTGCACTGTGATATTCTCCTGCAGCACCCGGCTCCTGTCACAGAGGAAAAGCTGTCAGTTCAGGCACAGTCTCTGGGGGCACCCCAGCATGTCTGAGGATGCTAGGCACACCCCCGAAATGACGCTATCGGGAGTTGCCACGAGGCCATGTTCCCTTTATGACAGACGACACCCCCTTTTAGGGCACGCGGCTCCTTGGAGCACGGGATGGGGATTTGGAGTGCGCACTAGGTGTCACCAGATCCGGTGACGCCTCTGCATGCGTCTCAATTGTTACCGCATGGAAATACAAAACCAGTTTGGGCGTGATCTTAGTGGCGCACCTGGGAGGTAACTGGATGGTGTTTAGGCAGACGTGGACATGTCATGAGTGAGTTTCTGACAGCACGGCCGCTAACACGGGATTCTATGTTAAAACAGAGAAACTGCACCTGCCATAGCGCTGGTGCAGGTTTCAATGGTGCGTCTAAAGATGCACCCAGACGGATTTCCACAGGCGCGAGGCGCTGCAAGTGGCTTTCTCAGTTTTAAAGAAGCAAAATCATAACATGCAGCCGCATGTGGCTCGGAATCAGGCCCCTAGCGAGATATAGTTGTGGGCGTATAGCGGGTGTGGTGCCAGAGTTACTCTGAGACGTGCGTACGTAAAGGGGATGTCTGTTTCAGACGGATCCCTGGCACCCAGGATAGGATAGATGTAAGTGCCGATGCCAGTGATGGCGGCTGAGCTAGCACAGGGGGCAGTCGCAGAGATCTATGAGACCCAGGATACTGCTGGATACTTTCATTAGCATTCCATGTGCAATTCATCTGCATTCCTAATGTGGCTGACTGAGAATCAGGTCCTTAGCCCAGGGTTTCCCAAACAGGCCCCTCAAGGCACCTTAACAATTCAAGTTTTAAGGATATCCATGCTTGTGCACAGGAGGTATAATCAATCTGACTGAGGTACTAATTTAATCACCTGTGTTTTTTAAGCAGGGATATCCTTAAAACCTGGACTGTTAGGGTGCCTTGAGGACTGAGTGTGGGAACCATTGCCTTAGCCTATGTGTTATTGCTGAGTTACCGCTCGGTTACACCCACTCAGGCACATACCTCTGGGATCTCCACGAGCATAGGCACATCGGGCAGTGAGATAGTGGAGACTGCTCACTGTCCAATGTGCCGCTGCAGAGGGCAAAGAGGAGGTTACGGGTGGGGATGATAGCACTGATCGCTCCCCATTCCCTGGAGCTCCCCCTTGTGCTGAGCGCATGGTGCATAATACTTTCTTAAGTTTTTTTTTTTGAGTGGGCGTGGCCATGCCACCCAGGCCCATCAGAGCTCTCGCTGGCCCTGCCAGCTCCAGTTAAAATGACAGTTAAAATACTGACTTGCATATGTCTTGCTTCCAAACAAAACATGTTTTTACATAAGGAAACTATGCTAGGGCACAATGTTTCCTGCAGCTGCTAGGAAAAAATATACAATTATTGCATACAAAATTCAGCCAATGCCTTGAGTTTGCCAGAAAACATAATAATTAATTGTATTGATAGCCTGGGGAGGCTGTACAACACTTTGGAACATTTGCTGGCTCCCTGCACAGAATAACTTTGGTAAAGAACAACAGTGAATTTTGTTTGTCCAGAAACGGATGTTCCATCTCAGCGCAGATGGCAGATGGTGGAATTCTCCCCAAGGCGCACGTTGCAGAAATTAGGATGCTGCGTTATCAGAAATGTGGGATTGCAGGTTTGTTGTCTGAGTTCCTATAAAAGCCTCAGGCGTTCTCTTACCAGTTACATTTTCGAGAACACGATAAAGCAAAGCTCTATTAAAAAGTTCCCTGTCACTTTTCTTTGCCATAGAACACAATATGCTCCGGCATCGCACTTCCAAGAAATTTGGAAATTAATTCTGGCATATGCTAATTAGCAAAAGAATGCAGGCTGCGCAAAAAACCCAAACAAACCTTAATATTGGCTTAAGCAGCACCAGCTGAGACGTTGGTTACGCAAGAGCTAACTTTGACAACTTGTTTAAGGTTCAGAGAAAATAAACTTTTACGTGAGCAATGGTTCAGAGGAAAATAGTCACAGAATATTCTGTATTGTTTGTGATTCTTTCTCCAAAATAATTTCTTTTTTTTAAATGTTTTAATTGCATCAACTCACACTTCACGGTAGCTTAGCTTTATACTTACGCAGAAAATATATCATTCTGCTTGGCTATACAACTATTTCTGTGGGCAGATTATGACAGATAGTATCGCTTCTAGCAGCTGGTGACCAAAGAGAGTGGTTGATGGTTGGAACAAGCTACTAGCAGGTGTGGGTAGAATTTTAAGACAAAAATTGTTAGGGCCAGTTGGGCGCCTAAAGATGACAAAGAGTTTGATTTCCCTCGGGATGGAGGAGCAGTGGTTAGCTTGGCTGCCTCATAGCACTGGGGTCATGAGTTCGATCTCAACTAGTGTGAATAACTATTAAGAAATACATAATGCATCCCACTTGGGCATGAACTTAACATAAGTCGCAATAGTAACATTTTGGTGAGATGGGGACCGAGCAATGCTGGTCCATCTACCATAAGCCTCCGGTCTACTATTCTGAACATGTCGAATTTGGGCTATCAGTTCATGCAGTAGACTGGCCCGCGTTGCTTGGTGGACCTCCTTGCCGGACAGCCGCCCTGCAGCGATGTTAGCCCCTCCACTATTGTTACTGGTCACTAGATATTAGGCTGCTGCTTCTCTATAAACTGACATGGCAGTGACTTGGCTCTTATATGTGTTTTGCTGGATCCCTTGAGGAACATCTCAATGCGGACATATAAAAAGACTGTGTAAGGGCAATTCATCGAAGTAAAGTCACAGAGAATATTTTATCACTGTGAAGGCTGATAAAGATAAGGATACGACGATGGAAAATGCAGAGCCTGCTGAGGAAGGATTCCAAAAACATTTTTGGCACATGGTTAAGTGCTTGGTGTATTTTTGCAAGTTAAATGGAGACAGAATAATGGATTTCAATGTTTAATTCCACCAGATAATGTCTGCTCCTTTTTGAATAATCTACTTGTCCCAGGGGTAAAGACTTGGAATATTCATGTAGAACAAAAGTTTGACGATGGGGAAGTAGGGGGTGGGGTGTGGGGGGTGGGATGCACTTTTTAAAAATAATGGACTAGGGCCAAATAGGGCCTGTGGACTTTTTTTAGAGATTAAACTTAATTCAGTAGTAATGGAATATAGAAGTCCTGCTGATACAATTGATGATTCAAAGTAGATGAATGAATTATTTGTTACTGACGAAACAGGATTGAATCCTTTTTTTGGCTAATTTAATTTTCCCTGTATATATTTCACAGGTGCATGGTTTTAAATTTGGCAGTAGTGAGACAGCCACTCTATATATTTGCTAAAGTGAGAGTTTTAGAAATGGAGATGTTGCCCATAGCAACCAATCAGATTCTACTTAACATTTAACTAGCACCTTCTAGAAGATAATCGCTAGAATCTTATTGGTTGCTAGGATCAGTATTGGGATAGGTGAGGATTTTGGATTTGGGAATATTTCCTGAATTACTTTCATGGCAAGACATTTAGGGGTAAATTGACTAAAGTGAGAGTTTTTAGAAGTGAGTTTTAGAAGAGATGTAGGCCCTGATTCAGAGCCGGACGCTCTGACAGAGCGCTCGCTCTGAATCAGGGCCGTCCCTCTGAATTTAAGAGCGGCTTCCTGGCCGCTCGCATAGCTGTGGGTGACCACCCACAGCTATAGCGAGCGGCCAAAAGCAAGACCATCGCGACCATCGGGCTTGCGACAAGACCCTTGTGGTAGGGTCTAGTTGCTGCAAGCCCTGGAGTGCTTTTGGCTCTATCAGAGCCAAAAGCACTCCCACTGACATCACTTGTGATGTCAGTGGGGCCGACCCCAGACGGTAGGCATTCCCATGGGAACGCCTCCGTCTGGGCAGCCACGCCCCTGGCACGCCAACCAAAGGTGGCGTGCTGTCACTCACCATCGACAACACGCCCCCTTTGATGCGAGACCCATAACGACGGCTTGGCCGTCGTTATTCGGGTCTCGCGCATGCGCATGACGGAGCCGCCTCCATCGTGCGCATGCTCACTTGGCCAACATCGACCCGCTGAGTGCTCGCGAGCGGGTCTGAATTAAGCCCGTTGTCCATAGCAACCAATCAGATTCTAGCTATTATCTTCTAGAAGGTGATAGTTAAATGTTAAGTAGAATCTGATTGGTTGCTATGGGCAACATCTCTTTAAAACTCACTTCTAAAAGCTCTCACTTTAGTAAATTGACCCCTTACACACAAAAAGATGTTTTAGTACTTACATTTTTTTTTTAAAGGATAGATTCAGGGATTTTGCTGCTGGGCAAGTAACAGATCGACAGTAAAGTGGACCTAGAGCACTAATTTGGAACTAATCCAATAATGGTGGCTTTGACTGCACTGGCGTCACAAGGGGGGTGCGGGCCGCACCGGGTGACACCATGCGAGGGGGTGACACCTAAATAGCAGAGCTGCTCTACTATTTCGGATGGATGGTGTCACCGAGCAGCCACACTGCAGTGAGAGATTGTTGGCTATCCAGCAGCTGCTGCGCTGAGCCAGGCTAACTCAGCGGAGCAGCACAGCAGCTACCGGTACGAAAAGTAGCTGGCGCGAAAAGTCTTTGTGATAAAATGGGGATAAGTTTTCTCCAGCCTTTAGCTGGCGAAAAAAAGTGCACAATTGGGGTTTAGGGGTACAGGCTTAAAAAAAATAGCCTGCTCCCCTGGGAATTCCCCCTAAACACAATATGTGTCAAAAAAAGTAAAAAAAAAAACGGTACACCCCATAAAAATTTACTTGAATTTTAAGGTTAAAAAATAAATAAATGGGGAACCAAATCCTAAAGTAGCAAAATAGATTCCAGAGGGGTTCCAAAGTATGCGGCAGGTGTTTTCTTCATTGCGGGTAGGTGCATTTTTTAAGAATGTTTAAAAATCATTTTAGGGACTTAAAAATATGCTTACACCCATTGTAATGTACCCTAAATTTGATGGGCATTGTTATTTTTCACCCCAAAAAATCCTAAATGCTATTCTTCATCCCTTCAGCAGGTACAAACAGGGGTACCCCTAGTGATCCCTCATGTCTGGACATCTTTAGGGGGGGCCAAGGATGATTTCCCGAAAACTGACAGTTTTTTTCGTCGCTTCAAGTTTCGCCGGGTTCCGTTTTCCCATCCATAGGAATTGAATATGGGGATAATCGGGCACATGCATGATACTTTTCCGCCTGGAAAACAGGTGAAGGAGGCGAAAAGTCCAGACTTTTCGCCTCAAATTGAATACGGGCCCTACGGTTCCTGACACATCACCTATATTTAACACCATTCATACCTCCTTGTTCCTGACACACCTTCGATTTGGGGTTGGGTACGGGATGCCGGAGCTCGGGATCCCGGCGGTCAAAATCCCGACCTCGAGTTCCCGACCAGATTAGAATGCTGATGCCCCCAGGTAAGTAAGCCTAACCTAACCCCTAACCCTCTCTCCCCAGTGCCTCAACCTAACCTCCCCCCTAGTGCCTAAATCTAACCCTCCATCCCCGCAGCCTAAACCTACCCCCCCACAGCCTAACTCTAACCATCCCCCTAGTGCTTAATCCTAGCCCCTTACACTATCCCTCCTCCTAACCCCAGTACTAACCTTCGGGATTCTGGCGGTTGGGATGCCAACGCTGGCATTCTGACCGCATACCGTGATTTCAGCACTTCTCATGTATCTGTGTTCGGGGCTTCTGATAGTGTTACCACCATTGCTGGGTAGCACATCAGTTCCTCAGCCAGTTCTGTCATCCTATAGCATCATATATGTTCACCTAGCTTCATTCACTCCAGTTCCAACCAGACCTGCCCCGTGGTTCCAGTCCAGAGCCAAAATCAAACCCAGAATCTAACAGGATTAAGATATTTAAATAGTGGACGATTCCAACAGCAACAACAGCTTTTAGCAAAATGGTGTACTGCATACTGTACTTACCTACTATCCCGGAATGTCTGTAAAACTCCGGGAAAGAAAAGTAACTCACTGCACTGGATCTTCGTGTATCTATAATCCAAAATCAGTCAGTATAACCCCTCCTAGTATCTGATAAATGATAATAATTCAATTCTTTATTATTATATTTCATAAGGCGGTGAAACCACAGAAACACACGTCAAGCGCACCCTTTCCAAAGAAGTTGGAGAAAAGAAATCTCTATTGGGGCACATACCCACTGACTGACAAAAGTTTAAAATGTAACCTTTATTTTTAATCTATTAAAATTATTACATGTATGTGCTCAAGCAAGTGAAATACAGTTACAACCAAAAAAAGAGAAGAAAAATCTTTAAATAAAAATTGTGAATTAAGGGCTGGTTGCGAGCGCTCGCTCTGAATCAGGACGGGGATTTTTTTTTATAGGCTCCATGCCGCTCGCTAAGCTGTGGGTGACCACCCACAGCTTTTGCGAGTGGCCTGGCGATGGTCGCGATTATCGCGACCATCGGGCTTGGGAGGAGACCCTATGGCAGGGTCTCAGCTCTCGCAAGCCCGAGTGGACTTCCTCCTCTAAGAGCAGGAAGTCCACTACTGACATCACGAGTGATGTCAGTAAGGCCGCCCACAAACGCCAGGTGTTCCTAAGGGAACGCATGCATTTCGGCAGCCTCCCCCACTCCCCGCCTACAAAATGGGGTGAGCTGTCAATCAACATCGACAGCCGCCCCGTCTTGTAGCGAGACCCATTGCGATGGAGCTGCCATCGCAGTACGGGTCTTGCGCATGGGTACACCGGAGGCGGCGTATTTGCAGTCGGAGACCATTGACCCACTTGCGAGCGCTGTGCGCTCGCGAGCGGGTCTGAATCAGGCCCTAAGCACCAAGGGGTCTCCTCAATTATTATCTGTTTATTATTTATTGTTGTGTTCTTATAATTATCGTTCCAAATAAATGCTGTTTAAAGTTCCACCTTGGCCACCCCAATCATATGCCGATATTCTGTTTATTACAGAGACTTGTCTTAATATCCAACAAGTCTGCAAAGAGATTACTGATATATTTTACAGCAATCCCTGTTGTGATAACAATTGCAACTATGGCCGTATTCAATATGGGGTGAAAAGTCCGAACTCTGACCCTGATTCAGAGCCGGACTTCTTTCAGAGCTCTGAATCAGGGCGGTTTTTTTTTGGAGCCGGCCTCCTGGCCGCTCGCTAAGCTGTGGGTGACCACCCACAGCTTTTGTGAGTGGCCAGGTGATGGTCACGATGGTCGCGACCATCGGGCTTGCGACGAGAACCTTGTGGTAGGGTCTCGTTCTCGCAAGCCCCAGTGAGCTTCCTGCTCTAATAGAGCAGGAAGCTCAACTACTGACATCACATGTGATGTCAGTAGGGCCGCCCTCAAACGGCAGGCGTTCCTTTGGGAACGCCTCCGTTTGGCCAGCCACCCCCCCTCCCTGCCTACAAAACGGGGCGAGCTGTCGATCAACATCGACAGCCGCCCCGTTTTGTTGCGAGCCCCGGAGCGAGTGATTTCTCGCTCGCTCCGGAGCTCGCGTATGCGCAGTGCGTGCTCACTGCCCGACCATTGACCCGCTTGCGACCGCATAGCGCTTGCGAGCGGGTCTGAATCAGGCTTTCTGACTTTTCGTCATCATTGCTGCTTTTGAGGTGGATAAAGTATCGGGCGTGAGCCCGCTTATCCCCGTATTCAATTAAGATACGGCGAAAACGGGACCCAGCAGAAAGGTATCAAAAACTCCTGTCAGTTTATGGGGAAATCAGCTTGTCACCCCCCAAAAGATGTCCTGACATGGGGGATCACTATGGGTACCCCCGATTTGGCCTGCTGAAGATTATCAGGGTTTTTAAATAGCTGCGGCTGGTGCATAAATGCGCCTGTGAAGAAGGTGGTGAAGAATAGCATTTAGTTTGTTTTTTGGGGAAATAAAACTATTCCCATCAAATTTGGGGTACATGAAAATGGGTGCAAGCATATTTTTAAGTCCCTAAAATTATTTTTAAAAATTCTTCAAAAATGCACCTGCCGCTACCAGCCGCATTCTAGAAAACATCTGCCGCATACATGGGGACCCCCCCTGATTCAATTTCGCTAGTTTGCAACTTTGTTCCCCATTTTTTTTAACCCCAAAATTAAAGTAAATTTTTTAGGGTGTCCTGGGTTTTTTCGACACAGATGTCTTTTAGGGGACACTCCCAGGGCTGCAGGCTATTTTTTTAAGCCTGCACCCCTAAACCCCAATTCTGCACTTTTTTTTGCCATGTATAACGTGGTGAAAACTTATCCTGTTTTTTAACAAAGACTTTTCGCACCGGTGAAAAGTCTTTGAAATTGAATACGGGGATAATTGAAACAGGCGAAAATGACATAATCAGCGATAAATTATCACCGATAAAGGACTTTTCGCCTCAAATTAAATACGGCCCTATGTAATAAAATTTACAATGTTGTTACTAGAAGTATTGTTTTACTGCAATGATTGCTTTTTCTTGTAGCAATTTTGTCTACAGATCACTTCATCAACTGGGAAAGATAAATATATATATCTGATATCTTGAAATCTATTAGTGATTTTTGGAGATATAGGGCCTGATTCAGAGCCGTTCGCTATTTGCGGTCGTTCGTTCAAAAACAAGGGGTGGCTATTCAAATGATCAGTTCGCAAATTGCAGTCTGTTCACACCTCTAAGTCTGAATGAGCGAGCAAAACATACGCTCGTTTATTTGTTAAAAACGCCCCCTGGCCGCACGCACCATACGTCATGTCCGCTATTTATTAGATTAATCGAGTACATCGACCAGCGTATGAACTGCTCGCTATTCTTGTGGTTGGTTTTTGCTACCACAATCTTGCGAGCAGTTCTGGCTATAAAATAACCCAGTGACGTGGTCAATGACGCTGCTGTATTAATTATGCACACCCATAAAACGCCCGTTTTGACCTTTAAGCACGCCTGCGTTCGGATCTCCACTCCCCATTTTCAAGCACCTTCCCCTGTTACCACCCACATACGCCTCATTCTGTCACTCAAAATAGCAGGCATTCGCTATATTGCGAGCACATGAATTTCGGCCGCACTGACTGGTTCGCGCATGCGTATAACGATCCGTACGCATGCGCAGATGTGCGAACATCGCTCGGAACGAGCGTACTGCCGCTAGCGAGTGGCTCTGAATGAGGGCCATAGGTAGGAAGTTTGCAGAAGATAGATATACATCTATTCAATTAAAGACAATTGTTATTCTAGTCATCTCCTACAAGTTCACATGTCTATGCTTAAAGTATATTACATCCATATCCATAACCTTGTATCACAAGTATAGTAATTCATTTCCAATCTTTATTGATCAGTAATAGTGATATACTAACTATATGGCTTAATTATAATGGATGGCATTAAGTACAAGTCACTGCCGCGGCTCAGTTTTTATGAATGCCGCGATGTTGTCCGCTGCCTAATTACATCCAGGTCTGGATCTATAATAAGATATAATCACCGTTTAATATCTGGTGATCCTTGTGAGTATATATTTAAACATGTTTATACTGCATAGTTCATCTCCCATATATAGAGTGATTGTATGCAGTACACCCTCCACAAGGTCAATTTACAGGGCAGGTCTAAGCATAGATAAATAAAATGTAATCACGTCATATTGACTCCGCCTCCTCCCAATTGACCTGCGAATTGTAGCATTTTGCCGCGAGGGGGTCAGGGCTTAAGAAGATGGTGTCTGCTCTCCAGTCTGTCAGGGGGGGTTTCTGGGTACTCGGAACCCCCCCCGGTGTGCGCTAGTGTTTAGGGGTGTAATTACACCCATAGAATCCAGGCATGCAGCAGACACAGTGACACAGTAAACTCAGCGTAAAACTGTGTAAATAGAAACAGACTGACGGCAGCATAAAATAGCACCATACGCCATGCTTTCATTTTAACACAAAGAGGATGTCAGTAGAAGTAGAACAATAGTAAAGAATCCCCAAGCTTGCCAGTGCGAACAGACTGGCGACAGAGATACAGTAGGTAGAGGCTCTTCCCACGCTTGCTACTGTTAAAATGGCACACCATGATGGCAGAGAGAGGTTTATATGTGAACTAAAACCTGCAGCATCCGAGTTTTCCGGGAAAATTGCCTCATTTTGGCGTACTTATCCGGCTAACTATGTACTAGACTGTATAGATAGGCGGAATTCTGTTCTGTCAGAATAAGAGAATGCAGGCCCACTCATCTTTAGCTTTTTATTCCTGAATTGTATAAATGTTTGTTATATAGGGGCCTATTCATTAAACCTAAAAATTCTCTAGAGATAATTAGGTATAGAACTCGCATGTGGAAATTGTGGTATTCATCAAATTCCGAAAATGATAAATTTTCGGAATTTGATGCAGTTACTATTCGCCACTGTGAGGTGGCGAATAGCAGAATCCACTTACCTGTATCAGCGTGTGCAGGTCCCCCGACGAGTCCCTCCGGCGCTCTGCTCCGTCCTCAGGCTCCGTCCTGCTGGTCTGTCATGTGTGCTCCCCAGCAGAGCACAAGAAAGTTTAGAAAAAGAAAAAAAAAATTTTTTTTTCTAATCTGTCATGTGGTCTGCTGGGAAACCACATGACAGACCAGCAGGACGGAGCCGGAGGCTGCTGTGCGGACAGGTAAGTCGGGGAAGGTGAGCGGAGGGGGGTGGGGGGGATCGGGGGGGTACGAAACTTAACGCATCTGTAGGCAGTGCTGCGCATGCGCTGGTTTTACAGATGTAACAGCGCATGCGCAGCACTGTTTCCAGATGCGATAAGGTAGTGTAGGCAGGGAAAAGTATCTATTTCCCGAAAAGCTGTCTTCGCAAAAAGGACAGCTTTTCGGAATAGATACTTATGGAGAGGTGGAATGATGAATTCCACCTATAATTAGCTAGAACTCCATGAGAGTTCTAAAGCTAATTATCTCCAGAGAATTTTAATGTTTAATGAATAGGCCCCTAAGTCTGTTCATGAATACCAAAATAACGTTATTTAAGGTAAATGTCCTTAAAAACGTTATTTTAGTGTTGATGAATAGGCCCCATAATGTCTCACGTCTGTTGGAAAAATAATTTTGCATAGCTGTTACGGATTTGTCTGTGGCTTCTATGATATATTCATCACTGTCATAAGTTAGCATGGTAACAAAAAAGAAGCAGACTAAATTGACCACACACAACGGAAATCACTAAGTGGTGGGTTTAGACTATTATGAGCCCTAGGCCATAGTGCAATTATGGGGCCCAAGTCAACAGAATTTTCCAATAAGGACAAGTGAAGGCTTCCAAGAACACACTCTGGAGATCATTTACGAAGTACATCCATAGCAGGGGCAGAACTATGGGAGACTATGGAGGCGCCTGCCGCCGGGCTCCAGCTCTGAAGGGGCACCTCCTCCATTGTCCACAACATATTTACCCCACTTATGGCTGTAACTATGTACCCGGAGTATACCGTCACGGCCGCCCAATACATGGCACCCCTTCCTGGCACCTGTGAAGCCACCATACACTAGTGGAGAGCTCCATGTTAGACCATCAGCTGCTGCCTTCGTCTATCTATAGCCTGTCTGCATGCAAATCCTACATTACAGTGTCAGCGGCTGTGACGGGGGGGCACCAAATTATAACTTGTCTCCGGACATCTGGGATGAACTTAGGCCACTGATCCATAGCATACTGCAAAATGTGCTGGTTTTACACTGATGCCCCTCAAAGGTGCTCTTAGAAGATCTCAAGGTTCTCTATGTCTCTCTGCACTCCAGAGCTGCCCCCGCAAAGTAAAAATATTCCTCGATGCGTGAAAAGACACACTATGCAAAAGTGTAACCATCACGCCAAAGACCCACCTCATGCTTCTTTGGAACCACCTCTTTCAGTTAAATAAGTTTATTATTGTTTCGCCTAAAATACTCCCCAATTCAAGGGGAATAAAGTATAAAGACCAGCGCTAAAGCTTACATTGAATAAACAACTCACTAAAAAGCGTGAACATTCCAAATATCATAGTAAAATGAATAAACTTCCTAATAATAAATACAATACAATAACTGCAATTACACCTACAGTAGTGCCTGACTACAGTGCAGTCAAATATAAGGCACCAAATAATTGCTCAAATCTCTCACAAGACTTGATAATGTAAGTCAATAACCAATAAATCTACAGTACGTTTCTGTATACAGAAGGCACCACAGGGACATAGATCTGTATAATGTATGCTCACAATATAATAATCTCTCCAAAGGCTCCATGGATCGCTTCATTAATGACAGTTGTGTGATATGTTTTAGCTTATGTATCCAAAGCAGATATCCAAAATCAGATGTCTAAAGTATCTTCAAAAGGACTGCCATTAATAGCACGTTGCAACAAAACTCGAATCCCAGAAACGTGAATGTTTAACAACACTATATATCTCATCTTGGGCTTAAATATTAACACTCCACTTCCAAGTGACAATCCTCCCTTGATCCCTCCATCTTTAAATACTGTCCCATCTCTCTCTTCCCTGTGCCTCCAAGCTCCTTGAGTGGGCTGTGTACAACTGCTTTACATAATTCCTCTCCTCCCTCTCCCTCATTGATCTTCTCCAATCTGGATTATATTGTCTTCATTCCATCAAAACTGCCCTCACCAAGATCACCAATAACTTCCTTATGGCCAAATTAAAGGCCCATTTCTCCATTCTTGTACTCCTCGACCTCACTGCAGCATTTGACACCACTGACCACCTCTTCCTCCTGCAAATCCTCCAATCCATTGGGCTCTGAGACTCAACTCTTTCTGGGTTCCCTTCTTATTTTTCAACTGCTCTTTCCCTTTCTCAACACCTACATCTTCTTCCCCGTCTTGTTGGTGTCCCTCAAGTCCTTGTCTCCCTTCTTTTGTCCCTCACATTTATTCCATCTGTGAGCTCATCATCTTATTTGGCTTACAATACCACCTTTGTCTACAATACCCAAATGTACCTTCTACCCCTAATCTCTCTCCCTTGTTCTTTTTTATGTCACCTGCTGGCTGTTGGTTATCTCCTCTTGAATGTCAACGAAGCTTCCTTAAGATCAATATTTCTAAAACCGAAGTACTGTAAAGTAATTGTCTTGACCCTCCCCCTCCTTTCAATATCTGTTGACATCATCTTCAAATCCTTTGTATGTTACCCAAGTCCACTATCTGGGTGTCATTATAGACTCTGCCCTAACTTTCTTCACCCACAATCAGTCCCTATGATTGTCCTGTGACTAGTACCTCCACTATATTTCCTTGAGTAAGCCCTTTCTTACTCCAGAAGCTACTAAAACTCTAATTCATGTCATCTTCTTGTCTAGACTAGACTACTGTAATCTACTCCTGTTTTTGACATCCATATATCCACCTCGGGGTCTCTGGACTTATCCTTAACTCTCGTCATTCTATCTCATTCAGAATCAAATTCAAACTTCTCTCACCTACAAAACCCTCAGCCACACTTCTCCTCTTTATATCTCCACCTTAAACTCCTCCTACATTCATTTGCATCCACTCTGCTCTACCAATTACCGCCACCACCTCTCATCCGACCTGATTGCCTCTTCCCACACTCGCCTTCCCAGGCCTATCACCCATCCACCAGACCTTTAAATGTGCCATGAAAACTACATTTTTTATTCTAGCTTGTCACCCCACCTCCTAGATCTCCAGCCTCTGGTGCCATTGTGGCATATTACAAATTAATAATAATAATAATAATAATAATAATAATAATTATAATAATAATAATGTGAATGTTATATAACCTTGTTCTAATTAATAATTATGCAGGATCAGGGGCCATGAAGCAAATTTATATAGTATAGAAATTGCAAGGGATAAAGGGGCCTATTCATTACACCTAAAAATTCTCTGGAGATAATTAGCTTTAGAACTCTCATGGAGTTCTAGCTAATTATAGGTGGAATTCATCATTCCACCTCTCCATAAGTATCTATTCCGAAAAGCTGTCATTTTTGCGATGACAGCTTTTCGGGAAATAGATACTTTTCCCTCTCTACACTACCTTATCGCATCTGGAAACAGTGCTGCGCATGTGCTGTTACATCTGTAAAACCAGCGCATGCGCAGCACTGCCTACAGATGCGTTAAGTTTGTGTACCCCCCCGACCCCCTCCGCTCACCTCTCCCCCCCCGACTTACCTGTCCGCGCAGCAGCCTCCGGCTCCGTCCTGCTGGTCTGTCATGTGGTTTCCCAGCAGACCACATGACAGATTAGAAAAAAAAAATATATATTTTTTTTCTTTTTCTAAACTTTCTTGTGCTCTGCTGGGGAGCACACATGTCCGACCAGCCTCCGGAGCCTGAGGACGGAGCAGAGCGCCGGAGGGACTCGTCGGGGGACCTGCACACGCGGATACAGGTAAGTTTCACCTGCTATTCGCCACCTCACAGTGGCGAATAGTAACTGCATCAAATTCCGAAAATTCATAATTTTCGGAATTTGATGAATACTATAATTTCCACATCCTCATACTAATGTACTAATGTATGGGGAGTGTGGAAATTAACGCAGGGGAACTTAGCAAGGAGATATCTGTGATATCTCCTGTGCTAAGTCTGTTCATGAATACAAAAATAACGTTATTTAAGGAAAATGTCCTTAAAAACTTTATTTTAGTGTTGATGAATAGGCCCCTATATCAGATGGTTTTAAACTGTATTTGTGCTTTGATAAGGAAAGCAAAAACAAAAAAAGATACACATTTGGGTTCATTTTCAAAGTGGTTCCACGGTGCACTGAAACCACAAATTGCAATTGACGATGCAGCATATATATATATATATATATATATATATATATATATGAAAAAAATAGTAGTATTTTTAATGAAAATCAGGAAAGTAGAAATGAATGAGTTGGGAGGGCCAATATGTCTTGCAGTATGCATAGGTATGCGCACAGGGGGAGCCTTGCACAGACACACAGGGTCTGATTAATAATGGGGCGGGTGGAGCTGCAATGAAAATAGGCCAACAGGATCTGCTGGCAGTGTTGACAGGAATTTCTATTTTCCCTGCCACAGGCTGCCAGCTGCTGTTGTGTGGTGCCCACACTCTGAGACTACGTTCCACCGTCCTACCCAGTCGTCCCACTTGGTAGAAATCAGTCTATTCTCTAAGTATAGTGAGTCCGGGGCATAGGCGTAACTGCCATAGCGTGGGTGCAGTTGCTACTGCTAACTGGGTCCGCACTGCCTCCAAGGCCTGCCTTCCTCTCTGCACCCTGTCACGTCGTCAAGAACACAACTGCCTGGATTTTGTCAGAGGAACTGTGTGATGGCCGCCTCCCTGCGTTCTCTACTCACTGCCCAGTGCTGATTTGTCAGCAGCAGGGCCCGCACACAAAATGACAGGCTGGGCACTTGCTGCATTTGAGCTGGCGGCTGCAGCAGTGGCGCAAAGCATAATTACAGCTATTTCAAGCTTCGCTGGGCGATGACTTTCAGTACCTGGGCCTGCCATCCTGACTGTGGTTGTTACTGTAGCAGCACTGGCAGGGATGCTTTGACCCGTCCATCCTCTTACAATCCAGCCTCAGACAAGAGGAGCACAATGGCTGTAAATTGAACACAGCAGTGACATTATAATAGAATGTTGAAGATATTATCAAGCCTATGGAAGCAACTTCAGCAACTTGACTGTGGTAGGAGTTGGTGGAGATGTTTGAGGTAAAAATAATTCTATTAAGTTAATTGTCCTGGGGTCCCCAAAAACCAAGCCCTAGTGCCCTAGAATATGCTGCTGGTATTTACCATCACACCTGTCCAGTGAGGTCCAGCGGTGTCCCCCTCCTCCGCGGTATCTTCTGCTGTGTTGCTGGCAGCCTAACGCTGCCAGAGATGAATCACTGACTAATGCACATACAGTATGTGCCGACCGTTTACGTATGCGCATAGAGGGCCTGATTCAGGTTGGATCGCATTGCTGTGTTTGCACACACCCGCTGGCTGTGAAAATATGTGACATTTGTCACTTTGTCACTAAAATAGTGAGGAACACATAACTATGCTTGAAGCAGTAGTGCACCGACAGATTTGCAGCACTTAACACAGTCTTTGCTAATACTTGGCCCAATTGAGAAAAATAACACGGGCTATGCTGGAAGCAGTAGTTCACCGGTGGATTTGCAGCACTTAACACAGTCTTTGCTAACACTTGGCCCTACTGAGAAAAATAACACGGGCTATGCTGGAAGATGTAGTTCACCGGCGGATTTGCAACACTTAACACAGTCTTTGCTAGCACTTGGCCCTACTGAGAAAAATAACACAGGCTATGCTGGAAGATGTAGTTCAATGGCAGATTTGCAGCACTGAACACAGTCTTTGCTAACACTTGGCCCTATTGAGAAAAATAACAGGGGCTATGCTGGAAGCAGTGGTTCACCGGCAGATTTGCAGCACTTAACACAGTCTTTGCTAAGACTTGGCCCCACTGAGAAAAAAAAAATAGAATAAAACACATAAGCATATGCCACTCGCTATTACCACAGAAGTTGCCAGCCAGGGTTACACAGTGTTAAATAAGCATTACATATACATTGCATTACAGAAATCTACCAGGTAAATGTTCCACAGTAGAAATGCACAGTGCTTTGAGAAATGTCAGCATACAAATTAGAAACCGGCAAGGGTGGACATACAGTTCATTAGAATACTGACTCTGATGTGACAACAGGCAGTGCATAAAAGACATTTGCATTTACACCCCTACCAGTGAATACATATACATTTCATGGCCAGAATACAGCAGTTACATTAATCACAATTGTATCAGACATGAGCTGACACAATCAGCCAAATCACGACCCCTCCCAGCATGAGCTGGAAGTTCACAAGAAAAATAATACATCAAATAAGCAAGGAGTATGAGACAGAGAAAAGGGGTATCCTATCCCTCACACAGCTGGATAATGCAAACTAATCACAAGACCTAACCCTGAATAAGATCCCCACTTCCCCCCTTTAATCAGAGCTATCTAAAAGGTAAGGTAAACCCCAACTAGCTCCGGATAGAATGCATAGACTAGGTAGGGTGAGGGCCTAACTAGTGTCAAGTGGTGGTTAGGTACAAGGCAGGGGAAGGAGCAGGTACAGGGAGGCTTTGGAGTTGTCTCACCCCTTTGCTGTGGCTGTTCAGCCCCTAACAGCATCCAGCGGAGCTCCGGGATGCAAGGCACCGCACCAGAGCTCCAGCTTACGATCCCGACAGCGATCCTCAGTTGTGAGCAAATAGCGGGCCACACTCCAAGAGCCTCACAGATCCTCCAGATGTTGCTTCCAAATCTATCTATCTATCTATCTATCTATCTATCTATCTATCTATCTATCTATCTCAAATCAATCAATCTATCTATCTATCTATCTATCTAAATATCTCATATCTATCTATCTCTATATATATCTATGTGTGTGCATATATAAATATATGTATATATACTTTACATACAGTATACATGATATATATATATATATATATATATATTCCATACACAAAAAACCTTATGGTTTCACATGTCCCGTTAAGGCTTCTTAGACATGATCTGAAATTTCACAAAACCTATTGAATTTCTACCACTCAAACTTAAAAAGGCAATGAAATTCCGATCATTAAGGCTAGCGCCTTAATAGATGTATTCCTTGCGCAATACAGATATGTTATGCCATCACATCCTGTGGTTAACTGCAGATTCACTCACGAAATGGTGGAGCTGCTAATTCACAGAATTGTGTGCTCATTCGAATGCACTATGCAGTTTGTCCCTGATATTTTGGCAACCAGGACTGGTTCTGAATAGCCCAGTACTGGTTGTGCTTAATACGGGGTCCCCCTACATCGTTTGTCCCCGGTATTTAACACCGCCAGGACTGGGTCTGCAAAGCCCAGTGCTGGTTGTTCATTGGGGGGGGGGGCATCCAGCACAGAGAAGTTACTGCCGTTATTATCACCATTCCATCCAATTTATTGTGTTACCAAGTGCTATTGTGGATTTTAAGCAATATACAACAATTAACATAGCACTTCTAGCAAATAATTTTTTTGCACAGTCTTCACAGCTGTCAATCGGATGACTTTTTTAGATTTCTAACACAGCTGTTACATTGAGTGGTGAGCAACCATTAATAACAGTATCCAGCCAATGATACATTTACTTCAGTGGAACAGAGCTGTCACGTCTAGTGCATAAATTGCTTATTTTATTGTATTTATTATAGGGATTAATTATGTACATATTTATGGTTTATTTATTGTTATGTGTGTAATAAATGTGTTTTTTTGATTCACAGAAGTTTGCAAGTGGATTAATCAGGTCAATTGATTTGTTATAACAGCAGCACAACCTTTCTTTCCATTTTATAGTTTTCTACCTATCCATGCCAAATTTCAGCTCAGTACTTCCTATAGCTTTTGAGGAGTAGCCCCTTAAACACTATCCCTCCACCCCCATTTTTTTCAATTTAGCCTTGATATAAGTGCAGACTGTGCCCTTATAATATACATATATACACATACACACACACGCACACACACACACATACATATAGGTCTCTATTTATTAACATTATTTTGACTAAAATAAAGTGAAAAGGGTGTTTTCACACCCTTTTCACATTACAGATCTGCCCAGCTATTTTGTTGCTCATGGCGTGGCGTGAGTCGCGCCATGGACTTGTGGCTTGGCGTGCAGGCCTCTGAGTCGCGCCATGGACTTGTGGCATACCATGGTATTCTTCAACGAAGGATATGCTACGGCATATAATACAGTGCTTAACCGCTGGGTGGCGAGTGCTCCACTGTTGTAATTTGTACTGAATGCCTTGTACTGAATGCCATACTGTTAAACTTACAGTAAATTGGATGGATATCACATTCACAGCATTTGCATGTACGCACAACCCATACTGTATTTTTAATGTCACATAATATACATATATATAGTATTGTACCGTACCATAACATCTTATAACAGGATGCAAATCACTGCACATACTGTACATACGGTACGGTGCAGTAACTGAATAGTAGAGAATTTGCCCGAGTTGTTGTCACGGTATAACCGATACTGTAGATTAATGAGATGCACGCACAGCTTTCACTGAGATGGGATGAATTACAGTATGACAATTTTTTTTTTTTTTTAATTAAAAACAGCAGCGGGAGGAGTGCACAAGGATGAGGCCGCTCTGTGCAGTTCACTGTAGCTGTCGTGTGGGCTAGTGGTTAGTTGATCACTTTGGTAGAATTATGGTCCCGGGTTCGATCCCTGGAAAAGAATATACCATACCGTATATTTTTTTTTATTGTCACTGTCTGCTCTGGACACTATAGTGAAACTACTTTAGTAGTGTTGTACTGTAATACTGTAGTGTTGTTGTTTAAAAGGCTGCTTAAAAGTAAGACATTACAAACTGATTGTGTGTTTAAATAGTGCAAAACTTTCATCAATGTCTGCGCTGTGGTGGCTGTCTGCTTCGAGGGGTTGCAATGGGATTTCATGTGCATGCCCAGTGGAGGGTTTACAATGGGATCTGTAGTGCCAAGAGAGGGCTCTGTATTTCAATGAATAGTGATTTCATAACTGCAGAAACTGCTAGTGAATCTACTGTCTAGAATGTGAGACAGGACTCTGTATCACAAACTGTGCGCCCAAAATGCAAAACGCAAACATGCGACAATGTAGATGCGGTCTCAGCCTTACGCACTATGGCTACGTCCCTTGGACTGTGTCTGAGAGTGGTTTCCGACTGTGAGAGAGCGCTCTGTGTTCAAAGCTGACTGTGCGTTTGAAGCGCAAAATAGTGTTGCATCGCAAACTTATGACAATAGTGATGCTGCTCCAACCTTGCACACTAAGTACGGTAGTAGTGGGATCTGTATGAGAGAGAGCTCTCTGTATTACACGGTTGGCGCTATGGTGGCTGTCAGCCATCTGCGATGGATTAGAAATGGAGGGGGGTACAATGGGATCTGTGGCGCCAAGCCATATGCCATGTAGCGCTATGCCATCACTGAGCATGCGCAGTTGGCTGTATTACTGCAGTTGGTACAGTACTGTATGCTGTTGAATTTCCACCTCTGGCGGGCGCATGCCCAGTAGGAGGGTTGCGATGGGATTTCAGGTGCATGCCCAGTGGGGCCGAGAGTAATACACAGTGCGCATCAGGTCCCTTCCCCCATAGCAAGCAAGAGCCTCACCTTACCATAATAAAGGAAGCTTTGTTAATCCATTTACTGTAAGCAGTCAGCTCTGCCCTAGTGTCCTGAAAAATGCTAAAACTAAAAACTGACGGTGCCGTAGAATTTAGCACCACAGAATAGTGATTTCATAACTGCAGAAACTGCTAGTGAATCTACTGTCTAGAATGTGAGACAGGGCTCTGTATCACAAACTGTGCGCCCAAAACGCAAAACGCAAACATGCGACAACGTAGATGCGGTCTCAGCCTTACGCACTAAAAATTTTCATTAATTTATACAATTGGTGTTTGTACTGTATGTAATTCAGTCTTTAAGTGCGCCTGAGACCCAACACGTGCATCTGTCATTAAAAAGGTACAAAAAGTCAATAACACACAGATGTAGGGCTGTATCGTACTATTGGACAGGATTTCACTCACCAGGGGCGCGCCGGCCAATGGGGGTTGCCGCCCACAGTCATATACTGTACAGTATCTCTGTTACCCATCACAGTGATTTCACAGCTGCCCGGCACTTACAGTACAATACAGTACAGTAGACATACAGTACTGTATACACTGAGGGACGTTTTCAATTTAGGGGTGGTCTATTTACTTTTTTTAGCCGGTCTCATCTTTTCACTCCAAGGGGTGTATTTACTGTACTAAGCAGTGTTAGGAGACAGAGTGAAAAGTGATAAAAAAGTGATAAGGTGTCAATCAGCTCCCAACTGTCATTTTTCAAACACAGCCTGTGAGATGACAGTTGGGAGAACATTGGTTGGCACTTTTTCACCCATTGGAGCAAAAACACGTGATTGGCTAAAAAAGTTTTGCAGATTACGTCATTTCGCCAGGCGCAAAATTATCGCTGTATTCTATTTGAAAGCTTTTCCACCTACCGTAGGCGGGAAGTCAATGCAATGTACAGTAAGACAGTATGTGAAAAAGTTTCGCCTACTGTATGAATAGCAGGCGGAAAAAATTGGTGAATTGGGGTGCAATGTTGCGGGAAGCCTTCAACGTGCAGCATTAAGACAGTCCCCTAAAGGAACTGTAAACTGCGTAACTTTAAAAAAAAAAAAAAGTCAGAACACACTAAAAATTCACTTTCATTTTGGGAGCGGAAGAAAAAAAATTGGGGGGAAAAAGTGAAACTTGTAGGGGTAAATTTACTAAGATGGGAGTTCTATTTAAGAAGTTACTGTACTGTATGTTGCCCATAGCAACCAATCAGATTCTACTTCTCATTTATCTACAGTACCACCTTCTAGAAGATACAGTAATACTTCTTAATAGCACTCCCATCTTAGTACATTTACCCCCTAATATATAAAATGTACTGAGTTTAGTAAGGGTTGGATAACAATACTGAACAAAAGTAGCGAAGACTTAAAAAAAAAAAAAAAAAAAGCGCTACATGGGTATACCGTAGATCTGGGCATGCGCCTGAGATACGATGATGTACAGTATTGTAGGAACTCAAGCCAGGTGCAACCTTGGTATTGCAGGCGGCTGTAGTGTAATGGTAAATAATCAAACCAATACATTACCTGCCTGAACAACCCTTTTGCGGGTTCGAAACTTGAAAGGTTACACTTTTTATTTTTTATTATTATTACACAGTCAAGGTTACACTTTTTTGTCATAAAGTACTGTGGCATAGAAATACCAGAATTTCTGGATAATGTATTAGTGAAGATTTAAAACAAAATAAAATTACCGTATACAGTATATACTTTAAAGGTCTCGAACCAGTGGGACAAGAAAATGGTAGATGCAGTAGGGCTAGGCATTAGCCCCCTAGACTACTGCATCTACTGTACTGTAGTTCCTAGTGTCAGGGAATCACTACAATGTCTACCGTATTGTACTTACAACTACAGTTGTAAGTACCGTATAATACAGACAACTGGGCATGCGCAGTGCTATGAGACTCAATATGCCACAGTGTAGCGCGCAACTAGCAATGTGGTATACTGTATGTCGTACCGTATGGAGCAACAAACTACAGTACTGTAGCTGGGCACATCTACAGTACAATATAATGATTTTTGTAAGGGTTGGATAACAAGACTGAACTACAGTACTATAGTGAACATTAAAAAAATAAATTAAATTATCAAGGTCTCGAACATAAGGAGAGAAGTGTAAGCAAGACGGATCACCTAAGCCCTTGCTCACAAGTCTCTCCTAGTCCTCTGCAGTACTTTATGTGACATCTACAGTACCATAGGATGAAGTACTCAGGCGTCTGTAGCGTAGAGGTAAGAAATCGAACTTCTACATTGCAGACGTCTGTACAACCCGGTTCCGGGTTCGAAACCTGGAAGCTTAAACTTTTTTTTCATTATTATTAGACAGTCAAGGTTAGACTTTTTATTTTTAATATTATTATTACACAGTCAGTGTAATAATAATATTAACACACTTTCACTGTGTGTGAATCATGACCCGCTACTGTACAGTATGATCTTCCATACTGTACGCCATGGCGCTACAAGGGTATGGCTATGGCGCAGCACCAATGGCAATGCATTGCAACCCCGCCACTGGGCACGCGCCAGAGATCCTATTTGTACTGTAACCCATCAGAACTGGCTATAAGTCACCACAACGCAAACTGTGCTGACATTGACGCAATTTTGCGGTTTAAACGCGGAGTCAGTTTGTACTATAGGGACCTCTCTCTTATACAGAGTCAACTATCAGTTACTGAACATATTAAATTACTAAAGTTTCCAAGTCTAGGACAGCATTGTCATTGACGCAAGTTTGCGCTCTGCATCACAGTCAGTATGTAATAAACAGCCTTCCCTACAAACTACTGTTAGTCCACTACTGTAGCACTTTATGAAGTCATGAATTTACTATTGTGTATACTGTGCGGTAAGTCTCGGACAGTGCAGAATGGCACAAGTGTGAAAATTCAACAGTACTGTAGCAATACAGACAACTGGGCATGCGCCATGGCATAGCGCTACTTAATGTATGGCTTGGCTCCACTGGACATGCGGCACACATTCCATTGTGATTGAAACCCGACCACTTGGCATGTGCAGAAATTGACACAATTTTGCGGTTTAAACGCGCAGTCAGTTTGTTATACAGAAACCAGTCTCTTTAACAGGGCCCATTGCCACTTGATGGTCATAATAAATCACTATAATGTCCACGTTTATGTCAGCGCCGGCACTGACGCAAGTTTGCGTTCTAAGGTACAGTACTGTATGTACAATAATAAAAATCCTATTTTCGCTGTTTGACTCCCAAAGCACTGGGCAGGCATGCGCTCCACATGTACTGTATTGAATACTGAATATTTTAAGTGAAGATTTTAAAAATAAATTAAAAAAACATATTGTATTTTCAAGGTCTCGAACCCACGGAACAAGAAGAGGGGAGAAGCAGTGAGACTAGGCATTAGACCGCTAGGCCACACGCTTCACCCATTACTAGAGTTCTGTAGTTTGTAAAGTCTAATGTCTAAGTCTGGGACAGTGCCGACAGTATTTACATTTGCGCAAACACAGTATGATTTCAACCGCACAGTCAGTGGGTAATACAGAGCTTAATGGTTTCAAACTGGATTAGACATTCTTCTACCGCTTTATTATACCGTACATTCCTGATTCCATGTGGAAAACGCTGTAATACTGTATAGTGTACCGAATCACCGCTTCTGTCAAACAATCATCGGGCAGTGATACAGAACATACGGTACATTGGAAATCACACGCATGCGCTATGTAGTTTAGGAAAAGTGACACCTGGTGGGCAAAATGTTGTATTACACGTAATGAAATCACTTGCATGCGCTATGTAGTTTAGGAAAAGTGACACCTGGTGGGCAAAATGTTGTATTACACGTAATGAAATCAGACGCATGCGCTATGTAGTTTAGGAAAAGTGACATCTGGTGGGCAAAATGTTGTATTACACGTAATGACTTTTTTCATTACTAAACTTTCTTTGTGGCGCGACTCATGGCGTGGTGTGTGGCGCGCCATGCGTGGCGTGAGAGATAACGCTGTGATGCCACGTTATAGCTGGGCACATCAGTATTTTAGTATCACCTATAGTTATTACAGGGCAATTGGAGTAGAATTTGTAAAATTCTACTCCAACCCCTTATTTTTAGTGATCAGATCGCATTTCCCATAATTGTAATGGAAAATGTGATCCGACCAAAGTTACTAAAAATAAATGTGAAAAAAATATCGGGGAAAGCCCTGTGATAATAACGCCACCTGGAGGTGGCGTTAACCAGGGTTTCCCCCAGTTACCGGACTCCTACTCTGCTTTAACGGGCAGAGCAGAGCCGGGAGTCGGTCCCAGTAATCAGCTGTGTGGTCTAAACAGACTGCAAGCTGATACACTGCAAAAAAAAAAATTGGTAAAAAAAAAATTCACTTACCTGACTCCAGGGACCGGTGACCATGCCTCCGGTGATGACTCCCCTCCGGTCAGCTGGTCTCCCATAGTGCACTGTTGCCTGGTCATCAGGTGATCGGGTCCCAGTGCAGTATGGGAGCTTACCTGACCGGGGGCATGGAGAACATCACCGGAGGCCCGGATCATGCAGGTAAGTGTAATTAAGGGAGGGGGGTTCGCAGGGGGTCCCCGATTGTGGGGACAGGGCTTAGCGCCGGGGGGGGGGTAGTGGCAGCGGCCAGTCGGCGTGTCACGGTATTTTTTGCGATAAGCCTTTGTGATAAGGCTCCAAAGGGGATTCGCAGGGACAGAGCTTTATCGCAAGGGATTTGTAGTAAATCCCTGTGATTTTGCCTGAATTCGCAATGCGAATTCAGTCGTTAATATCACACTACAATCTGCATTCAATATGCGGATTGTAGTAAATAGAGCCCATAGACACAAGATAATACTGACTGTGGTAGGAGTTGGAGGAGTTGTTTGAGGTAAAAATAATTCTATTAAGTTAATTGCCCTGGGGTCCCCAAATATCAAGCTCTAGTGCCGCCAGCCAGTGAGGAATATCGGTATTAGTGGACATGAAGGACCTGAGAAGCAGAATCAGCCAAGGATCAGATAATGGACTGGAGCCGCCAGGCCAGCCATGGAGGTGACAGGTAAGCAGTGCTCAGACATTGGGCTCCATTTATTAGCAATATTTATTACTAGCATTGGTGTTAGCGATACAGTGACAGACAGCTATAAGGTGAGCTTACTGCTGTGTGTTACATACTGATTGGAGAACTTAACCCATTTAAGTACTAAAGGGGTTATGTCTCATTGGGAAATGGAGCCCAGAGTCAGATAGAGACTGAGCACTGCAGAAATCCTTGTGGAAGACAGGCCCGGCCTTGGTGGGTACCAGGGATCTGGGCTAGCGCTTCACTATAGGTGAATTATTATTATAATATTATAACATTTAGAAATGTGTCAGAGTAATGAGTACACCTGTGCATCTGCTAAGTGACCTGGATAACGTGAGCTGTGTGGGGTCCTGAGGACCGAGTTTGAGATCCACTGTACTAGATGATAAATTTGACGATTTTAGACAAATTGGAATGACAAATCATCCACATCGTCTAGTGTGTACGCACTATTCTGCGCTCCCGCTTGTCGTCAGCGACATCGTGTGATTGGCGGTTCTGTACACGATAGCTCATGTGGTGCAGTGCATATTAATGAAGGAAGAACTGAGTGATCATTCTGTAGTTCTATAATCTTCTAGAATGTACCGGCAATCTTGCATTGTTCAGGGTGAAGGGTATTCGCCGTGACCATCGCCAAGAATGCTGGGTCATTAAATGATATACCCGCCCTACTCCTGGTTATTGCTTAAATTACAGCCATTACTGTATTTGCTAGTGGGTCAACTGTGACCAATATTGAATAACCCCCTTCATGCCTCATTACTTTCTATAATATATCTGGGAATTTCCACCTTTTTTCCTTCCTCCGTTTAACAGCAGCGAGAATTGAAATTAGCCGACAGCCAGACCTGGTGGACCAAAAAACACTTTATTTCTTATAGGGCTGAAGCTGAGGCATTTCTTGTGGTGGAAAAACTATATTGGGAAGAAGACATACATCTTCATAAGACAATCACCTCTACTCTCATTTCTTACCTGTATTTCCCTGCCAGTAACGATTAATGTGTTCCTGGGCACAATTGTGACATCTCTTACGACTGGTGTCGATGTCTGGACAGAATCTATTCCCAGCAATATCTACTCTGACATCTAAAATGTAATTGTATTCCTAGTGCATTACATTCATCTAAACTTCATTGTTCCCCTCTGACTTCATTGGATCAGTAAATAAGAGCTGGAAGCTTTTACATTAATAACACACAGAAGCACAGAGCAAGACATCCTGGCATGTGGTCAAATCATTTTCCATCTTATGTAGATTAACGAGAATGTATAATTCCTTTTCTTCTTAACTGTGGGTCTGATTCAACAGCGATCGCAACTGCGATTACCCACGCAAATTGTCCGATTGTTGCGTTCTGTGCATACGCGTGCAATGCAGTGCGCGTGCGCGAACACTCCACTTCAATCGGGACTGCGCTCGCAGTGACTACGCAGACCCATCGCAGTGATTGACAGGAAGTACCATTTGGGGGAGGTGATGGGGGGTGGTCGGCGAAATGCTGGCGTGCCAGCTGCGTACATAAGTTAGCCACTGCGATGCCATACGCAGCTTTGGCTTTCACTGCGTGCGATGAAGTTAGTAATTCCTGAGTAAGGTCAGACCTTGTACAAGTTTGAATGAGGCTGCGATTGTACTCGATGTTACCGATGGTTTCACAGTCTTGCTAAGTGTTACGGATGTGTGTAAGGTAAGGTGGGCGTCCTTATGTTGTGCTGCGACAGCATAGCGATCGCAGAGGATTAGCATATCTTTGCATCGTAAAATAACAGTTAGGAGCTGATTGGTTGGTACTTTATATCTCTCCACTTTATCTCTCTCCAATGTATTTTGTATAAGCCAGAAAGCATTAGGATCAATGAGTTGTACAATAAATGGCAATCAACAAATCTTTTATATTAATGATGTGAATTAAGAATAAAGGTTATTGTTGAATGTGAAGGTAGGTATTGGGGGGAAATGTTGGTGAGGCAATAATAGAATGAGAGGGAAAAAAATGTGGGATTGGGTGGGGAGGGCATATGGCTTGGAGGCTAGAATGGGCATTTTATTATAATGTGAATGGTAATCTCAAATTTTGATGTATTGCCCCTGGCTTACACTGCCTGCCAGGCCGCTTCATAAGTCTGCTGGGCCGCCTGCCGTGCTTCCGGGATTTTCAAAAGTTGTCATCAGCTTCGACTAGCGGTCACTTCCGAGTGCCTTGAGCAGGGAGCTGTGGTGTGCTCCTGGCACTGGCTCCAGTGGGGGACATGCAGTACCCATCCTAACCGCCCCCTCCTAAATACACCTGTAACCCACCCTAAATCGGCCTATGGAATATACCCTATCTCCCTGGCCTCCGGGACATTCCTGGCCAAGGGACCTACCCAACATACAATAACCATACAGTAATCACCCTACTACTCATGGCCCCAGAGACATACACTCCCCACCCTAGCCCTAGGGAAACAATACTGACCCAGCCCCTGAGACGTACTAAGGACATACACTACCCACCCTACCCTTCCCCAGCCCCAGAGACATAAACTCCTTACCAGTAGCGGCTCCAGAGGTGGGGCTGTAGCACAGTCCAATATTCAAATAGGGGAGCCACACCAACTTATCTTCAAATACCCTGCCAGCCAGGTCTCACTGGCAGTTGTGACTCCCCTATTTGAATATTGGACTGTGCTGCAGACCTACCTCTGGAGCCGCCACTGCTCCTTACCCTTCCTCCTTCCCCAGGGACATACATTACCAACCCTACCCCCCAGCCACAGAGGCATACACTCCCACACCCTAACCCTGGGCATACATACCCACTCTACCTCTAGCTCCCTAGACATACAGTACTCCCTGAGCACAGGGACATACATTACCAACCCTACATCCACCCGGCCCTAGGCACATACACTCCCCACCCTACCCCCGGCCCCAGAGACATTCTTTACCCTCCCCATCCCTCCAGCCCCAGAGACATGCACTCCCCACCCTACCCCCGGCCGCCTAGACATACAGTACCCTCTCCCGCCGAGGGACATACACTACCTGCCCCTACCTCCCCCCCCCTGGCCCCAGGGACATGCACTGCCCGCCCTACCCCACCGGCCCTAGTGACACAAAGGGGGTCATTCAGACCCACTCGCAAGCGGCAGTACGCTCGCAAGTGGGTCGATGTTCCCCACTGCGCATGCGCACGATGGAGGAAGCTCCGTCGTGCGCATACGCGAGACCCGGGGAGCGACGGGCTTTCCATCGCTCCGGGTCTCGCACCAAAGGGGGCGTGCTGTCGATGTTGATTGACAGCACGCCCCCTTTGGTGGGCGTGCCGGGGGCATGGTGGCCAGACGGAGGCGTTCCCATGGGAACGCCTACCGTCTGAAGCCGGCCCCACTGACATCACTAGTGATGTCAGTGGGAGTGATTTTGGCTCTGATAGAGCCAAAATCACTCTAGGGCTTGTGGCAGGGAGACCCTACCGCAGGGTCTCCATCGCAAGTCAGATGGTCACGATGGTCTTGACCATCGCGACCATCTTTTCGGCCGCTCGCATATGCTGTGGGTGGTCACCCACAGCTATGCGAGCGGCCAGGAGGCTGCTCCATTTTCATGGAGGAGGGCCCTGAATTCAGAGCGAGCGCTCTGGTCAGAGCGTCCGGCTCTGAATCAGGCCCAAATTCTTCACCCTGCCTCCCAGCTCCAGAGACATACAGTACCCACCCCCTGGCCTATAGGACATACACTAAAGAGGTGCTGCCCATTCTGTACACATGCTGCATCTCAGCCCCACATTCTGGGTGCATCGAGTCCCCAGACACATTTCTGTACTGGAGGACGGGGCGCCATAGCATGTGCCTGCTCAGGGCCCTCAGCTCTTTGCTACACCTCTGGCTGGAAGATGGACAATCTGGCGGCCCTGCACTTGCATCTATGACAGTGGCCCATTTGCTGGATGTGGCCCGCACAGCAATTGGGTCCAGCCCCATTCATCCTGCAGCACCTGTGTTGATACTGGGGAAGTGGGGTTATTATTTTTTTTTACAGCAAAGGCTGACTTCATCCGTTTCTATTTGTAATATTAAATAATGATCACAATGCCATTTTTATCATTTTGTTGTAATAAATCTAACATTCGTTTTTTCCCCCGATGTGAAATTACGGGCCTGATTCAGCAAGGAACGCACTGTTGCAGACGCACGCACCCGGGCGCTGCGAGAATATGCTAATGAATGCATGTGCACGGCAATCGCGGCACAAAGATGCAGATGCCCAGCACTAATTAATGACGCCCTTTTACCCGCCGCTATTGTCCATACTGATGCGCAAAGCTGAGAAAACATCAGGAACATCGAGTAACATCGAATCCGCACGCAGACTAAAGGTAGACCTCACCCTGCTGCAGGATTTGAGAGACTTCCTGCACGCAGAGGAACGCCGGGCTGCGTCTAGCATCTCAGTGGCTAATTTATACATGCCCCTGTAATGGGGAGCGAACGCGCTGGCACGCCTGCGTTCGGCCGACCACTCCCCGTAACCACCCACAAACGGCACTTCCTGTCACCCACTTTTCCAGTATTTTCAGCGCTCACTTTTGCAGATGCAGAGAGTGGTTCACCCAGACGCATGCGCAGCCTGCGAACATCGGCCGATTGCATGCGTCTGCATCCGTGCGTTCCTTGCTGAATCAGGCCCAATATCCCTTACTTTTTCTGCTCCAAAATCCTTCTGCCTGAAACAGAACCAGGAGAAGTTCACTTTCATCATTACAGTTTAAAAAGTAAAACAAACAAAGAAAAACTTTTTGTTCCAGGGTTTCGCCATATGACAACACAACCTAAACAGATTTGTTCTAGTTACATGTTGACAAAACTGATAGTGGAATGTAATATACAAATCCCATCATGGTAAATATGGTATACTCAGTATTCTGACCACAGAGAGCCGTTCCAGCACGGTGCGGTAGGAAATTAGTTGAAATGATACATTTGAGTCTGATATTAGTTAAAGCATTACCTCACAAATAGTTTAAAAGGCACAAATTGTAGTAAAGCTGATATATTTACCACTGCAAAGACGCTGAGAAAATATTTATCGTTAGACTCGATCCAAACAGAATAAAAAAATGCCTGATTTATTGGATTCAGTTAGTATAATTTTGATGCTTTAAATATATATCTAAAATAGATAAGACACCAAATGAATAAATGTTTAGGTAAAGTATTAAATTATCAGGCATTTTACCTGCCTTAATTCTAAGCCATAAATTTAATTTACCTACCGTAGAGTATGTTCATGATGCATGTTCCCCGTAGTGCCGTTCGCATTCAAGGGCGCGATTCTGGTAGTGATGTTGGCGGCCACGGTCCGCTAATCACTGCCAGGGGGTTAAATCAGGAGGAGGAAATACGTTCCGCTCATTACCAGCCCTGGGGACGGTTCTATGGGATACGACCAGGTCAGGTAAAGCCCACTCATATGACTGTGCTAGATAAGCAGTTAAGAGCTACTGGTTCGTACAATGGCATCTTTTGAGGGGAATGGCCCCCCCCTCATGCTGGCACTTGCACTCAGCAGACTCTGGTACTAAGCAATTGATGAGAAACAATTACTGACTTTGGGCCTGATTCAGAGCCGTTCGCTATTTGTGGTCGTTCGTTCAAAAACAAGGGGTGGCTATTCAAATGATCCGTTCGCAAATTGCAGTCTGTTCCCACCTCTAAGTCTGAACGAGCGAGCAAAACATACGCTCGTTTATTTGATAAAAACGCCCCCTGGCCGCACGCACCATACGTCATGTCCGCTATTTATTAGATTAATCGAGTACATCGTACAGCGTATGAACTGCTCGCTATTCTTGTGGTTGGTGTTTTCAACCGCTATTTTGCGAGCAGTTCTGAGTTAAAAAAAACCAAGTGACGTGGTCAATGACACTGCTGTATTAATTATGCACTCCCTTAAAACGCCCGTTTTGACCTTTAAGCACGCCTGCGTTCGGATCTCCACTCCCCGTTTTCAAGCACCTTCCCCTGTTACCACCCACATACGCCTCATTCTGTCACTCAAAATAGCAGGCCCTCGCTATATTGCGTACCAACGATTTTCGGCCGCACTGACTGGTTCGCGCATGCGTACTAAAAACCGTATGCATGCGCAGATGTGCAAACATCGCTCGGAACGAGCGTACTGCCGCTAGCGAGTGGCTCTGAATGAGGGCCTTTATTCATATTGTAATATCCATTGTCCCTCGTGTAATGACATGATTAAATCATTTCACCTGGTTCCTGCCTACATTTGAAAGTGTCTACCTTGTATTTCCCTGTTTTATGTAATCCTTTAGAGGGGATGCAAAGTTGCATGCAAGTAGGGTGAAATTGTACCTGCATACCAGCCATGCATGGACCTATATATGCATGCCATGTAGTATGTAGCTATGTGACCATGACCACACCGCCCCTATCCATAAGCTTGGTTTCACCATTAGTCATCCCTATATCTGGTGCAAGAGATCTTTCTTGAAATGGATACATCTGCTCTGCGTACGGACAACTCTGCCCAGCCTGCGTCAACATGCACTTAAGCTGCCCACACACATACCGATATACTTACGATCCGACGATGTGTCCGATTTCCCTTAAAATTCTCCCCGGCAGCTCAGCACACGAAATGCACACGATATGCTGTCCAATCTTCATACGATCTCCTGCAGCCAGAATTTTTTATAGTACATTGTGTCCTAGATTGTCAGATCTGCCGTACTGCATGGCAGATCTGAAGATGCGATTTGCGACCTGTGGGGGCGCACATCGCATCGTGGTTGGGGACTTACAATTTGGGCATTTTTTACCTGATCTGTTGTTCCAATGTGTCCGAATCGGCCAGATCGGGAAAAAAATTGTTATGTGTGTGGGCACCTAAAGCCCTCAGTAAATTTAGCTTACATGCCAGCACACCATTGATATCCAGTTACACCCCAAGTAATCATTGGTGGAGCAGGTCCCCGTCCCCTCGGTGTGACATCATGATGTAATTTGTTGGAGGATGGGGCCAACGACACCAGTATGAATAGTGTCTCCACAGGCTGCAGGGTGGAGACTCCGGGCAGCTCTGCAGCAGTGATACTATCTGCAGGTTGCTGTTCCAGACACTCTTCGAGCAAAACGCAGGTGACTTGGGGAAGCGATGGTGCCACCCCAGGGTCCAGCTCCCTGGGTCACAACACCGCTTGCCCACCCCTAGTAATGGCTCTGCAACTGAGGATGAAACGGAGTTGCACATGACCCTGAATCCCCAGTAGTTGTGCATGCTCGACTCCAGAACAAGCCCAGAAAGAAACCACGCAAAACCCGTGTGCAAAACGGAATTGCAGGCAACTTTGCATCAACCCCATAATGTTATTTGCTTGTTGAAGGCAAAAACATAACAACTAAATACAATAGAAACATTTAGAAAAACAAGAGAACTTGAAAATGTACTGTACAACCAATCAGACATTATGTAAACGCATTAGCAGAATAGCAGCTCAAATCTGATTGGTTGCTGTAGGTCTGAGCAGTTAAAGGGGGGTATCCAGTTAGCGATTTAACCAAGCGATTGCACGATAACGACATCATTATCGTGCAATCGCTTGCAAATCGCGCATGCATCGTGCATGCATCGGGCATGTTTTGGTCAGAAGCAACCAGCGATGCGCGTGCCCTCTGGTTGCTTCCGACATCGGACATCGCCCGTACAAGCTGGTCAATCTGACGATCTCGTCAGGTTCAGCATGTGCTGGGATGAGGGATGTGCCTGGACTGAACGAGTGAACATTCAGTCTAGGCACATCACTAGATATACAACCGAGAGCACGATTGCAATGTCGTAATCGTGCTCTCGTTTGTATATCTATAAGTGGATACCCGCCTTTACAGTGCATCCGGAAAGTATTCACAACGCTTCACTTTT